>OX411339.1:6254959-7504959 GCA_948150665.1 Conistra vaccinii | reverse complement strand
TTTTCTGTAAAAAAAATGCGTGCTCGGTAAATTATATTGAAGGTATTTTAGTTAAATAGTATGCAACTATAAGGTAGACTGATGACTGTACTTTGGGGGTCGAGAGGAAACTAAAACTTGGCTGGAAAATAAAATCCACTCTGGACCCCCAAGGGTCGAGAATAAACTATAGTTAGGGGTCCAGTGGACACATTATTTATTGGGGTCGAGGGGGCGAGAGTGGACTAAACGTAAACAAACAAATCCTTGGAACAGAAACAAAGCAAAATGATAGTGGCGAATCAAAATAAAAAGAGTGAAAGATTACAGCTGAAATCATTATAACCACAGATCAAAACAGTCGACGATCAGAGTGGACCACAGAGCGCGGAGAGACGCCTCTGAGGCCGCAACTATAATTATTAAAGCCAACAGATAAATTTCATGCTTTGGGATTAAAATCCTTAATTTAATTTCGTATGGTTCAGTTTCTATTGCAACTAAAATTATTGTATGACGTTTCTGGATAGTTTTTTCATTCACAAATCAACTTAGATTTCTTGAGTTTAGTTGATATTTGTGCAATTTTATGTATTTTTCTCGTATCGTTGCTGATATTTTAGAGGCGGCATTGTCAACGCAATCCATACAAACCAAGCTTGTCGCCGTTCATTCGCACTACGA
Organism: Conistra vaccinii; assembly: GCA_948150665.1. Lineage (NCBI taxonomy): Eukaryota > Metazoa > Arthropoda > Insecta > Lepidoptera > Noctuidae > Conistra > Conistra vaccinii. The sequence continues at coordinate 7,504,296 of OX411339.1, read as the reverse complement.
TAATCATCATCATCATCATCAGCCTATTAATGTTCCCACTGCTGGGACACAGGCCTCCTCTCTGTAAGAGGGAGTGGGCCGTAATCTTCCACGCGGGCCCAGTGCGGGTTGGTAGATGTCACATGTCTTCGAATTTTTGGTTCTAAGACATGCCGGTTTCCTCACGATGTTTTCCTTCACTGTTTTGAGAGCAGTGGTGATGAAATTATTTACACAAAGTAAAGCGCCTGCTTGGGTTCGAACCCACGACCTACAACTCGTAAGTCGGGGCCGTTACCACTGGGCCACCACTGCTCTCACGCACTCACTGTTTTCTCATAGAGGGTGATAAAAAGTAGAGTGTTCACCTCAGGAGCAACACTATTCGAGTGATGTACTTTGAATCCCTCGCTTCGCTTAGGATTCTACTTTAGAATCCATCGCTCCGCTTTGGATTCAAAGAAACACTCTCGCCTTAAAAATAGTTACAACAACACCCCAAACGCTTATGTGCAATTGTGCAACTCGATCCACTCTGCTTACTCCGTAAAGGAAAGCGTAAAGTTGTAGTGGTTACACTGGTATCTAATCTCTCTAATCTAATGTTCACAAGTCATTTGCCAAACATCTAAACAAACACAAGTTTTAGGAAAAACAACTGTAATGCGTCACATAAGGTTTGGTTTACGCTACAACTTCATATTTTTAATGACTTTTTCAACAGGACAAGTCGGTCCAAAATCTATTTTATTTAAACTGTCTGTAATAAAGTTGATGTTTGTCTAAGTGGAAAACTCGTATTTGTTTACACGTTTCGCATTAGACGCTGCTGCCGAGATTGCCGATTCCGGGCTCTATGGGACGGACAAAGGCAGTTTTTCCACCGCACCGTGGTTGAACAGGACGTCAACGAGAACGAGATGACGATTCCGAAGTAGTGACAGTACATTTATGATGGCAGCGTTTTTTCGTTGAAGTCCTGTTCACGGTATGGTGGACAAAGTGCTGGGCAATTTTAAATCTGCGGGGAAAGTGCCCTCAATATTTTTCAATTTGTACCTAAACAAGCCGTTTGGTAAAAGATATCGGGTAACAAACGGGTCCTGGATACAATTTATTGCCTCAGATAAGTGGAGTTACGTTTTGTATTTTGTTGGAGCTGCGTATTGGCTAGAAAGTAAAGGTTTGTGTGTTAGCAGTTTTTGGGGATAAGTTTAAATAGTAACAGCCCATTCAATCATCGAAGAATGTTGTATTTTTTTCCAGATCTTGATTATTTAAACTCATGCGTGACATTGCGGAAATCCATGATAAAATAAAATACAATAGATGACGTATATTTAGTAAGCTAATCCGCTTTACTGTTCTGAAAGAGTCATAAAGAACCCTGTAAGAAATCAAACAAACAACACTTTGTTTTAAGGGGCCTATATGCTCGTATGAATGTCTCAACTCTCATCGTGAAAAATTCTACGTGTTCGAAATTTTCCAAATAGTTTACCTAAACAGCTTTACTTTTTACAATGTTTTTAAATCATGAGCACCATTTGTATCTATCACATACTTAATTAATTTATCTGTCATCAATTCATCATAGCTTCATTTTAAATTCGTTTTTTTTTTTTTTGTGGTAGTAGTCTTATTCCGTGTGCATCGTCTTTACATACATAATTAATGTATAATTAACTATTTTATTTCAAACTAATTTATAATTATTACTAATGAGAATGTTAATTGATTTAATTTTAATATTTCTACACCGGCAACGGTAGTATATGTGAAGCTTTTTATTAATATTAAGATCTTAATGTACCATGTACTGAGAAATAATTATATAAATAAATAAAAAATAAATACGAAAACTACCTTTTGGATGGGGGCGACTGGATCAATTATATTTTTTTGTACATTTTGACGTTCAAAAGTGCCTTTTATGCCTTTGTTCGCTAAAGGGCAGATTCTCAAAACGGCAAACTCTCTTATGGGCAAATTGTTATAATGGCAAATTCGCATATGGGCAAATCTAATACAGTAACCTACACAAGTTTTAGGTACACTATGTTTTCCTACCAAAAAACCGTTCGTACCCGTATGACTCGTGTAAAACAAAAAGTGTAAACCTTACGGTTGAAAGAACTGTAAAGACGAAACCTCCTTCAAATTTAAAGAGGTTTGATTACACTGGCCAATTGAAATAAATCATTTGACATTTAACTTTCTTGGTAATATTGATGCAGCTAAAACGGCAAGACGTTAGCAAAAATTGCTTGAAAATCATTGAAAAGTTTAACATACGTCACGTCGCATCGCTCAAACTATTTTGTTTCTTACTACACTACAAAAAGGGTCCAGATATATGTAAATATATAACGTTGCATACATACAAATCTCGAAACTTATACCACTGATCATGAAGACGTGTAAATCCACCCACCTACCCACAACATAAATCGTGCATGAACTGATTTTATGCTCCACTGATCGCGAATATATTCCTTTTATGCCTACTGCCCTAGTCTGACGTACTTATTTTGCATAGATATACTCCCATAATGTCTGAAATCCCAAGCATCTGTTATGCGTGATGTTGTGACCTCTGTTTATTAATTAAAATAGGGGGAGGTTGTAGGTATTTAGTTCTAAATACAGACGGATTTGTTGACAAATACTTCTATTGAAATGTCGATCAGGAATATCTGTTGCTGACCATTAGCTTCTAATGGTTTTCACTATGGAGTTCATAATACTGGTTCAAATGAAATTAGCTAGCGAAACGAGTGACTTTCAACACACTACCCCCTGTTAGTGTTGTTACGTTGACCCCAAAAAAATCATCAAAATATTTTTTTGTCACGTTTTATATCGATACCCATCATGTCTATGGAGTTTAGCTAGTTACTTTAATTTGACCCTATAGTAATAATAAATAATAAATTTCTCACATATTGTAATTCATTTTATATTTCAATTTTGGACCTGCAGTTTCCAACACAGTTAATTCTGTCAACATCCGCTTCGCTGTTTTTGTTTGAAACCGGAACAAACGGACGAACTCGGGACGTAGCTTCGAGTTTCTCGAATGTGACAATTTTTAGAGTAAATAAGGTATTTTGTTATTTATTGTAGTTATGTTCTATAAAAAGATACTTTGTACATTGAAATTATTATTGATTAAACTTAATTATAATCCAGGCCGCGAGGAGAGGTTGGGGAAAATCGAAGAAACGATAAATGGACTATGTGAAAGATGATAAATGGCTAGAAAGGGGTTGACTACTGAGATGACGACTAATAGAGAAGTATGGAAGCAAAGGCATGTTGCGCCGACACCAAATAAATTGAAATAATGGCGAGAGAATAACGAATGATGATGAGGCCACGAGCCAGGTGGTCCGACGACCTGATCAAAGTGGGTAAGTAATATATGGTATAATTACAAAATTACTAATATTTACAAGATATAACAACTGAATCTATAATTTTATTTGATATAATCATCAGTTAATATAATAAACGATTGATATAATTTTAAAATAACTAATTTTTATAATCATAACATACATTTAATATAATATCGTTTTATATACCACTCAAAAGACATAAAACATATTTAGTCTAATATGTAATTTCTATCACAGTAAATAACCTGAGTAGATACTGTAGATATCTTAACTGATTACCACCTGCCAAGATGGTCACTCGCTATGCTCGCTCGCCTTCGCGCGTTAATAGTCACTGTTCTAACCTAACCCCAATGGTTCACCAAGAATAGAGGGGATCTGGCACTCGGCGGCCGCTGCCGCGGCACGCTCCCTACGGTCGCTCGCCTTCGCGCGTTAATGGTCACTGTTCTAACCTAACCTAACCCAAATGATTCACCAACAAGAGAGGGGGGATCTGGCACTCGGCGGCCGCTACCGCGGCACGCTCCCTTCGGTCGCTCGCCTTCGCGCGTTAATGGTCACTGTTCTAACCTAACCTAACCCAAATGGTTCACCAACAAGAGAGGGGGGATCTGGCACTCGTCGGCCGCTACCGCGGCCCGCTCCCTACAGTCGCTCGCCTTCGCGCGTTAATGGTCACTGTTCTAACCTAACCTCACCCAAATGATTCACCAACAAGAGAGGGGGGATCTGGCACTCGGCGGCCGCTACCGCGGCACGCTCCCTTCGGTCGCTCGCCTTCGCGCGTTAATGGTCACTGTTCTAACCTAACCTAACCCAAATGGTTCACCAACAAGAGAGGGGGGATCTGGCACTCGGCGGCCGCTACCGCGGCACGCTCCCTTCGGTCGCTCGCCTTCGCGCGTTAATGGTCACTGTTCTAACCTAACCTAACCCAAATGGTTCACCAACAAGAGAGGGGGGATCTGGCACTCGTCGGCCGCTACCGCGGCCCGCTCCCTTCGGTCGCTCGCCTTCGCGCGTTAATGGTCACTGTTCTAACCTAACCTAACCCAAATGGTTCACCACCGCTCGGCGGCCGCTCACGCAAGCTTTGTGTGTGTATGCAGACCAGCCGCTGTGTGCAGCCAGACCGACACCGGTTATTGTTATACGGTGAAGTTTTCTTAGAAATTGTATTTTTCGTGTCGTGTCGCGCTGGTCTGCAAAAGCCTTTAGCCTTCTAACCTAACCTATCCGAGTTATGGCTTTGAATCGGGGTGTTAACCATAATGATGGTATCATTATATAATTTAAACGATAGACCTAATGATTTTCGATTAAATAAACGTTATATCCAATAACGTTATACGAAATAAGTTTTAGAGTATATAAATGTTATATGTAAAGAAATTATATCAACAGTTGGTATATCTCACGTTTATTAAATCTTGTGAACGTTATTGAAATGAAAATATACCAAATAACTTTATATGATATGAGACGCACTCGATCAAAGTAGCAGGCAAGATGGATACGGTAGGGCCAAGCCGCGTGCTTTGGAGCACTAAGCATTCTGTGGCCATGGGTTGAAGAAGAGAATAGTCAAGTGGGTAAATGTTTCCGTCACGAGCCTGTCGGAACTAAAGGCAAGGAAAGGTGGCGCACATTCCACGGAGCGAGCGTATTATAATTAGCCGAATATAATTCCAGGCTCCGGACGGATACCGAGAATTTTCGACTAGAAATATCCCAATAACACTATACCCAACTTATGAGTCTGACCCAGGAATCAGTAGTTCTATTAAATAAAATTGAAGCCCAAAATATAAAAGAACAAACAACAATATCGACGTATTAAAATAGTGGGATACAAAGCCTCGTTCACACGAAACAATAGAGGTGAGAAGTGATACAATTAATCATTATTAGTTAGAGCTGTCGCTCATTATTGTTATAAATTGATCTGCAGAACACTGTGGTGGAGGTAACACGGAGCGACTAATTGAATTAGTGGCGCGACTTTTGGTCGATAAACGTTACAAGAATAAAGTTGTTTCCTTTATCTTTCTTTGTTTTTATTGGTGGGAGAGGTATATTAAACAATCGGCATAAAAAAAAATTGCCAAATCTGTCGAGCCATTCTCAAGTGATGCGCTTACCAACGTACAGCATTTTCATGTTTATTTAGATGAATGTGCAGTGTACGAAAATCTTGAGCATGCTTAGAACCTAATTATGTTAAATGATGTAAATTTCTACGATAAAATTAGCTTGTTAATGTTTGAGATGAGGCAGGTACGTTAACCGTTGTAGCTATAGGAAAACTTAACGTTAACGTTTGTGTAATTGTTACCTGCTTTCTCAGATTTTGGAAATTCACCCTGTATACAAATGATAAACACAGGTACAACAATTGATGAGTAATGAGTATGAGTAACGTGTCAAGTTTAATAGCCATCAAACGTTTGCGTAAGGTGGTTGTACGCTGGGCCCCTAACAAAACCAGTATAAACTGGCCTCTTTTTGCAACGAAGTTCTGTAATGCGGCTTGCGGTGGGAAAAAACTGGTAAAAATCGTCACCTAACAAAAAATCGTAATACAACTTCGTGAATTTGGTCAAAATGAATATCCATGATGGCGGCTGCGAATCAAAATTTCGCTTTCTTGGGTATCTAAGGTGGCAAAGCCGATGGTGACGTTAACATTTATATTCTGCGCCGGCTGCGATAATTTTCATATTTTTCGTCATGGGTTTTCGTCTTGACGACGTAAATAACGCCCTAACGCAGGTTCAAAATTGGTTCACTGCTAATAATTTAGTATTTAATGGGAAAAAAACGAAATGCATAAGATTTGCTTTACCGAATGTTAAAAGTAGTGATTGTGACATAGTATTGAATAGGGAGAAACTAGAATTCGTCGATGAAACTGTTTTCTTGGGGATCACGCTCGACTCAAGGCTGCAATGGGGTCCTCATTTAACATCTCTTGCAGGACGGCTAAGTTCAGCAGCATATGCTGTGAGAAAAATCCGTCAATTTACTGATGTAGATACCGCGAGGCTAGTTTATTTCAGTTACTTTCATAGTATCATGTCCTACGGTATTCTACTATGGGGACGAGCTGCAGATATCCAGTCTATTTTTATTCTGCAGAAAAGAGCTATCAGAGCTATATATGGTCTTCGCAGACGTGATTCTCTCAGGGAATTGTTTAAAGATATTAACATCATGACGGTACCTTGTCAATATATCTATGAAAACATCATGTACGTAAGGAAAAATCTAAGTCTTTTCAGTAAAAGAGGTGATAGACACAATTATAGTACTAGAAATAGGGACCAATTAGTTCAACCGGGTTTCAGACTGGCTAAAGTAGACTCATCCTTCATGGGGTACTGTTTAAAATGTTACAATAAAATACCTCCCCACATACTTGAACTAAATGAAACGAAATTTAAAGTTTGTATAAAACGCACACTATGCTGCCAAGCATATTATAAGTTGGGAGATTACATCGCTGACAAAAATGCTTGGCTCAGCGCTGGTCCAGCTCCACAAGGGCGCATAAATTAATTGATAAACATTCGAAAATATTGTTGGAGCTGCTGAAGATTGTAAAACACATTGTAATATATTGTATAAATTCAATCTATTAGTATTATATAATTGCATAGTACAAATGTGAGCACTATGTACCTACTTAAAGCTACCATTTATTAGGTATGTCTTTCATTGACTTGAATGTACCCTGGCGGCTGAGAGTATGTCATGCTCACTCAAGTGTCTCGCTGGTGGTGGCGTGTGTGTTGGATCATTAAGTTCCCTTCAAAATGGTTGAGCTAAATGGTGCTGATCCATGCGTCATGTTCGTGAACGGGCGCCGTCAGTGGGGACTGGTCATCTCTTAGCTGCCACGGCTTATTTTAATTTTAGAATTGTTTTCGTTTTGTATTTTTATTACGGACGCTTTTGTCGTGCACGTCTTTCTACATTGTTCTCACATGTCTAATTTGAACATGAATGATGTAACCAATATTTTTGTAACAATATTCTGATTTAAAAGAGTGTCCGTGGAGTTTCTTGCCCGTTCTTCTCCATAGGAACCTACTACGCTTTGGAATGGGCAACTAGCTTCATCTTTCTGACTGACTGACCCCTTGACAATTCAAAAGTACCTGTAATTGGTTTATTTGAAATAAATGCTTTGAGTTTGAGTTTGAGTTTGGGTATCGATTTCATGGTTTTCGAGGGTGCTAAAGTCGATAATGAAGTCAAAATAAAAATCCAAGATGGCACAAAGCGACATAGTCGGTAAAGGCTAGGCAGATTTGATTGATGTTATTCAAGGAAGAACGTGTACTAAAAATATTGCAAGCCTAGAAACAGTTACTACTGCAATCAATAACAAAACTGCACATAAAACAAAATTACGTACACTTTACGACCGACACTTACCGTGGTGCAATACCGTCAGCTGTCAGAACCCCATACGTCATACCTACCTTAACACAACGAAAGTCATATTTATTTTGTTTACGTTTACGGCAAGTCGCGAACTTTGTCGCGCGAATATTAATCGGAACGGGACTAGCTCTTATTTTGTTTTTTTTTTTATGTTTGACATCTTGGGACCCTGGGATTCCGAACTGTTAGAAGGCGGAAGCTAACTCGCAGAGGTCTGTTAGACGTTTTTAATTAAATGAGGCACCAACCGATGATTATCTCTGTTTGCACTATGCATGTTGTGCACCCAACGACTACCTCCGGTTGGTGTAGTACTATTGCTAGGGTGGCTAAAGTGAACTGGTCATCTAGGATTATGGAAAGACTATGGTCTCTGCCTGACTCATGTTGTATATAAAATACACACACAAAATGGCAGGGGGTGACTTGCACACTCAATAATGGACCCCCGAAACGGTCGCTAGCACATAATGTCGTAGCGACAAGGGAGCAACATGTACTGAGGTACTTATGAGGAGTGGAGAGGTATTCCACGGCTATCTGGACAACCCCCGAAGTATGGTCAAGATCCCTACCAGCATCTTACTGGAATACTTCCTTCCTCCGAGCACGGGTGGGTTGATTGGGTGGTGAGGTGGTGGGTGGTGATGAGGATGATGTGGTCGACAATGAAGTTCTCTTGAGACTTGAAGAGGAAACAAATACTCCATAATATTATCATACCTAGTCTCGAATTACCTAATAAAAACCTATCAGCATTATCTACTCCTCAGTATCTTCATATTCAAAAGGTGTTACAATAATTTTAGTACCTGTAATAAATGTTTTAATTGTCATAACATTATTTTAATCGCTGATCTTACCTATTATTACCAAAGTATCACGAGACGAGAGTATATAATCATACTCTCGTCTCGTGATACTTTGGTTTATTTGCTATCTAAAGGATTATTTGAAGTAATCTTTCTCACAAAAGCCATTACAGTCATTCACAAATTCCGAATGATAAATAAAATAATTTCTTAAAGGCGGAGGGCTGGCTCGTTCTTTGGCCAAAGAAATAGCATTGCCAATCAAAGTGGCAGTGCTGTCAGTCTTCTGGGTACGTTTCCGGATGACAGCGATGCGAACGAGTACTTCGACGTCCCTTTGTTTTTGTATTTATTTGTATAGTTAGTCATTCAATTTAGTGTTTAATTGTATACCGTATTTAAGATGTATAGGTAGGTAAAGATAAAAACCGGAACTCAAAAAACAAAAATAAGTATTAAACTTTAAAAATTCTTTCATAAAATATATTTCTCGTCAAAATAAACTGAATTCGGTACACAAATAACCATTACGTCATAAATGAAATAGAAATGGTAAACCATATTGATCTTTAACTAAGTAATATTATAAATGCGAAAGTGTTACGCTTTCACGCTAAAATAGCTAAATGGGTTTGGATGAAATTTGGCACATGAGTAGACCATGGTATACCCTTGTGCCATATTTAATCCAAATTCCAAATTTCAGGTTACCTGGATAAAAAAATAGGATACTTTTTATCCCGATATCCTCACGGGATCGACACGTATGCGGGTGAAACCACGGGGCGAATAGTCGCTTTTAGTGTCTGTTTGTGTGACCGCTTAGTTCTTCTAAACTACTTAAGGCAACGATAACCTACTTTTAATGATTTTATACTGAAAACTTCTATATCTGAAACCTTCACCATTTTAAAGATAATTAAAATATAAATCTTGATGGGCGAGTCCTATTACTGGCTGGACGTATGATGCGTTGCGTGAGTTCAGTACAGAACACGCGAGCTAACCACTCAAGGTCACTGGCATATATCTGCGTCTTAATGGATTTTAACCCACTTCACTATATTTTAGAGAAGTTATTCCGGAAGGATTAAGTGTATAATACATTCATATTATTAAACTTAAAAATACCTAGATCAATCTCGATGTTTTGATAAGTCGAAATATCCGTGAGAAAAATACCTAGATCAATCTCGATGTTTTGATAAGTCGAAATATCCGTGAAAAACAGTCGCTAGTCATTAAAATAAAAATATATGACTCAATATAGACTGACACCAATTGAATACCACAAGAAACCAAAAAACGCATTGGCCCAAAAACCGTCCCCTGCAGAACACTTCCAATGACAATAAATACCAGATGATTCTTTATCCCTCCAGCGAAAGTAATAAAAATAAAACAAATTGGGGGCGGGTCACTAAAATATTTTTATTAAGAGTATAAACACAGAACCGTGTCAGTATGTCGTGTCAACGAAAACCCCGCGTATGAGTGCCATCTCATAAAACTTTACGTGGAAGAATTATTGTGTACATAAAATTGGGTTGGGCCCGTTCTTTACATTTTTTCCTTTGTAGGTATTATCAGTTTTGCTCAAAGGTTACTTGTTATTTTTATGTAGTGTAGTAAGATTACAGTAAATAACTAAAAGTCTTGTAGTGCAGGGAAAGGTCGAAGGAACCGACCAGATTAAATCCGCAGTAGGCGGTCCATTACACGAATGCACACATGTTACAGCTGACAGAGAAGGATGGCGTCGCATCGTGAGGCAAATCACGGCTGTTCTAAATCTCAGTGCAACACGATGACCACGACCGATCTGTCAAGAGAGTACTTCTTTCGGTTAAGATTTAAAAAAAAATTGCCTTCGACACGCTAAGGAAGAACTTTTTTGGGGGTTTCTTATACACATTAAGACGTAGAGTTATCATGTCTGCTGGATTAGGCTACAACTTAAGGGTACCCTAGTCAGTCGTTCTTCCATACTAACGTCGCGTCGTAAAGAGTTTACTGTACTGTTTGCATTAAAAATTATAACTACGTATTGTCTCGTTATTATCTAGCCCTGTACAGAAGAAGAATTAAAAAAAAAATTGTTTGTAAGTTATGACCATTCAAACTTCCATAATTCAACACAAATTTTAACGCATTTTGGGCGTAAATAAATAACTCCCGGTGTATGAAAATGATAAAATAGTTAACATAAACGGATAGATATATTATTCAAGAATTCAAATAACTTTATTTTAAATAATTACTTTTAGTAGTTTTTTCATAAATAATATCTGTACGCCCAAAGGTCTGTTTATGACATTTTACGCGCTCGTTTTCATTATAAATAAATCATCGTTTATTTCACAAAATCAATAAATAAATAAAAACGAATTAAAATAACATAATATAACATCACGCCTGTATTCCCCGAAGGGTTACGCAGAGGTGTACTGTACCAAAAGTACACCCATATTTCGTCAGTTTTGTTTGAGTCCCATGTAATAGGGGGCGAGCCACAGAGACATTCCAGATGGAAAGACCCAATAACACTTTGCCCCACTTTGCCGGAAATCGAACCCATGACCTTATGCTCAGCAGTAGCACTTGCGACCACTGAGCTAACGAGGCAAAAACTAAACATATAAAAATAAATAAATAACTAAATAGCCAAGCCCACCAACGACTTCGAGCCATCGACTAGTCCAACCTTAAGGAGTAAATTAAGCAGTTTATTACAATCTAACATCACAATAAGATTTGATTATGCTCTCTAAAATTCAATACAATATTATTTCCATTAACAGCCTCATTCTTGCCCGTAGCTACACGTATGACTTGGATTCCTGCCCAAACTACAAGAAAGCAACATTCTTTACGAGCTACACGCTCAAGCGACACGCGTTTTGCGACAGCGATTGCGGAGAACACAAATGAAAGAAGTTGTTTAGAGCTTGCCACAAGTGCCAACGACACGCGACTTGCGGAGTGATGGACAAACAAATGACGAGTGCGCTTCTTGCAAATCGCGTTCCAAGTCGCACCGCTCGAGGCCGTGAACTGGGTTTAAACCAACATTTATTGTCCGCCACAAACTTGGAAGCACACATTTTATATTAATATCAAGAATCTCGTATAACAGGAGTAACGCTGAGCCAAAAATCGGTGGTAAATCTGGGACTTAACGTTGTGAATGAATCTAAATCACTAGAGCGCACGAACCGTCTTTAGTAAGCTTGCTTTTAGTACCTACTTTCATAAGTTATGCGATGTTTCATGGGCTTGGAGCAATTGTTTGTTTTATTTTGTATAGGTTTTTTATCCTTGGTTGTAGTGTGAATACCTTCTTATCTCTGAATGATGTGGAAAAATAGTAGATTGTTTTATCATCATCATCATCATCATTAGCCTATCAAGGTTCCCACTGCTGAAACACAGGCCTCCTCTCTGTGAGAGGGAGTGGGCCGTAATCTACCACGCGGGCCCAGTGCGGGTTGGTAGATGTCACATGTCTTCGAATGTTTGGTTCTTAGACATATCGGTTTCCTCACGATGTTTTCCTTCACCGTTTTGAGAGCAGTGGTGATGAAAATATTTACACAAAGTAAAGCGTCTGCTTTTTTTTTTTTTTTTGGGTGGGCAATCATCAAATGACTTCTCTCGCTCTGGGCGGAGCGGCAGGGCGTGTCATACGCTTACTGCCTAAAACCCACACGTGTTCCTTCCCTTGCCTAGACGAGGGCCACGGTTTCCCCTTAGGACTATCCGCAACCCCGGTGGTAGGCATCGGCCCTGACGGGCCCCTTCAGCTCCGCTGACAACTCTTTGAGGCGCGCGTGGAACACGACGCGCCGTCGACCCGGGCTTGGTCCTGATCGGACGGCGAGCTACCCAAAAGCGTCTGCTTAGGTTCGAACCCACGACCTACAACTCGTAAGTCGGGGCCGTTACCACTGGGCCACCACTAGAATGAGAGTAGATTAGAGTAGATTGTTTGCCGAGAGAGAAAACAACTATTTTAAAGGTGAGAGATTTTTGTTTTTTTGTTTAGTTTGTGCAGAATAAACCATTTTTCTTTCTTTCAGTTTTTTCAATCATTCAATTAATAGTTCAGCTCAACAAACTGACACATAACCTAACATCACGCCTGTAATCCCCAAAGGGGTAGGCAGCGCTGTACCCTATTGCACACCCACATTTCAATTATGTTTAAGTCCCATGTAATAGGGGGCGAGCCTATTCCAACCGGGCACAAATTCAGACTCCGACAACAAAATGAATAAGTACCTCTGTAAATTATTATAATGATTCGTTACCTATACAAGTTAATTTTCTCTCACAAACAGCTTCACCAATATTATAAATTTTATGACCACCTCAAAACTTTCCTCCGCTCCGCAGTCATTACGAAACCAACCAGTAATAAATTTAACAACCCAAATGGCTAGGAGAATTAAAAACCGTTCCAATAATACATTTCTTCATTAATAAATACGACTTGGAAGAAGAGACCTACAGTTTTTTATCACTTGAAAGGTTCATAAACGCATACCGTAGCTATAAAGATTTGATGACACCATAAAAAGTCATGAAAAGTATTATGATGTTCAGTAAAAATATTTTTTTTATTCGACACTGAAGTAGGCCGGTCATAATGTAAGATATAGATTACGAAGCACTTTAGGTCAGCATTTGTAACTCCTATAACTGTAGACGTAAGCAAAGATGAACGGCTTATCGAAAAGCCAAGTTTATGCGTCATGAAGATACTGAGAATTGGATGTTTCGTTCGGAATACCGAGTTTACTTTTGTGTAATTATTATAAAGAACCTGAATGAGGTGCTCGTGGCTACATTATAATAACCACGCGAGTCGATCGAAGGTTAAGCTATGCTTGTCAAAGTCGTTCCGTGGAAGGGTGACCATCCATTGCATAGCAAGACCCATCCGTGCCTCGGAAAGTACATTAAACCGTTGGTACCGGTTGTAATTTGTAGATCTTTGACAGTCGTTTCGGGTAGACAAAAAACCCAAAAATCTGACCACCAGTCTTACCAAGGGGTGTCGTATTATCCAGGGGTGGAGGGCAGATAGGCAGTCGCTCCATGTGAAATACTGGTATTCAGCTGCATCCAGTTAGACTGGAAACCGACCCCAACATAGTTGAGAAAAGAAAGAGAATTTAGTTCTCGGCTTGTTGCAAGTGAAATATTGAGTACTGAACATAACAAGTATGAAGACTATTCAAATTCTCGAAGTCCATTGCCAAATCTACAGGATAAAAAATAAAGAATAACCTCAATCTTCTTCTTTTCATGTGTTTAGTGACTAACCTGGTGTCAGAGTTTTAAAGCCGCCCATGGACCTCTGACTTGGCTTCAAATGCTGTCTAGAAATATCTCTCAGGCATGCCGGTTTCCTCACGATGTTTTCCTTTACCGTTTATGTAGCAAGTGATAAACAATACGCACATGAATCCGAAAAGAGGTGCGTCCCTTCGGTTAGAACTCGGGATCTTTGATTTGCAAGTCTGATGGTCACATCACTGGGCTATAACTTCTCCTTACAACCTCAATGATGTGTGATCAATATGTGTTTTCTTTTAATTCTTATAGCAAAAAGCCACTATACTCTATTTGAAATAAGATTGACATTTAAACAAACATAATAGAGTATAGTTTTTTCAAAATGAAAGGCAGAGAAATCAAAGCACTGATGAAGAAAATTCTGCTAATATTTCTACTGAAGCTAGACGTTGCAATATAATAATACCACTGCAATATAAGCCGCGTCAAGTCGGTGCGAAGAGCTATGTGAAGTGTGAACACCGATAACAAGCTACAGACATTCTATGTTAGGTTCCGTACACATAGGATACCATTATATTGTAGGAGGCTATATATAGGTTAGTGTTGAGCTACGGTTTGAAGTATAGAGTTTGATCGGTAACAATTTGGCTAACAAATTGTTGTTGTTGTTGTGACTTTTTTGCCTGCATCTCACCTGGTGGTAAGTGATGATCAGGCCGAAGGTGGAAGCGAGCTTCACCCGGAAACCTCAAACACAGAGAAACTGGCGATCTTACCTCTAACTGCCGAAACACAACAATGCTGCTAAAATCGTTGTTATGGCGACAGACTTAGATAATATCGTGGTAGCTAAGCCCACCAACCAAACCAAGCAGAAAGTTTTGTCCCCACTGGGAATTGAACCCGTTCCGGGTCTGAGACAGGTGGTCTAACCACTGGACCACAGAGGCAGTTGCTTATTGTTTTAACATGGTTGTTGATTGTGTGTATGGTTATATCATTATGGTTTTAGCAGAAACCGCTAGGACAATTATTGCGCATTAAACGAACAATGTAAGGAAGCTGTAAATGGAAAAAGCTGAAATTTTATTAAGATCAATCGAGTCATACCAGTCTAGCCGTTTCGGAAATTAGTCGGAACAAACAAACAAACAGACAAACAAAAATGTTATATATTGTTTTATGTTATAAATACTGTATTATATACTTTCTCAAGCATTTATAAAAATGCTGTTATTTTGACATTACAAACATATACTTCAATTTTATTTATTTGTATGTAACTAGATGTAACTGTGTGCGACGCCCTTAACAAAGCGCAAGTAAATATAGCGAAATTTGTGACGTTAGTGAACTGAATACCACAACACGCCGAGCTAATTGTGGCGGCTTGCGAACAAATGAGCCCATTCATTTATATTACGACAAATTAACTCATATGCAGTAGCCGGACGATACAAATCTACGTAACCTTATTCCAACTATATTGGGGTCGGCTTCCAGTTTTTTCAGTTTACCAGTATTTTACTCGAAGCGACTGCTTATCTGACCGCCACAACCCAGTTACTGGGTAACATGATACCCCTTGGAAAACTTGGCTTCTGAGTACCCGTAACGATTGACAAAGATCTACGAATGACAGCCGGGACCGACTGCACGTGCTTTCCAAGTCACGGAGGGGTCTCGATAAGTTATGGTCACCCATCCACGAACCAACCGCGGCTAGCGTAGCTAAATGTTCGATCGACCGTGTGGCTGTTATTACTAAGCCACGAGCTCCTCCTTAAGCGCTGTCGTACCATCGACAAAACGAAGACAAAGTCTTCTCCTCAATCTTCGAATCAGGCATATTGTTATTGGATTTCTCCATGAAGAATTTCTCGGTATAACCATTGAGGTATTATTGTACTAGGTATAACCCGATTTTTATAACTGTGCGCTTGTCGTAGATGTCATACGTCTGTCAAATTTTTGGTTCTAGGAAATGCCGGTTTTCTCACGAGGTTTTCCTTTACCGTTTTGAGAGCAGTGGTGATTCAAATTCAAAAGTCATTTATTCAAACTACGCTGAGAATCAGCACTTTTCGAACGTCAAAATTACATAAGACTGTCCCCCAAAAACGCCCGCCCTTCACCACTTCCAAGTGATTTTGCTGGAGAGAAGAAGTGGCGCAACAAACTCCCCAGCAGCACAGCTGTCTGTTCAGTTAGAAAAAACTTGATTCTATACAATATCCTCTTCCCCCCGGACCTCTGAGGAGTTCAGACGCTTTTAACGAGACAGTATTTTATTCTTTTTATTCATAATTTCGTAATTTTATTGCAATTAAATAAGTTCATAAAAATAGGAGTGCATAAAATCGAGGAGCCTACTCATAATCGATCGCACAGTTGCTCACCTGCAGTGACTCACCGCTTGACCAGTGACGACTCCGCCCCAGGCCATCTCCGCCCACTGCTGCTTGTCTCACAGCAAAAGGGGCGTGACGAGGACCAACTAATGAGCTGCGTGCGCGCACGCTCAGTACAGCGCTAGGGGAGGTACGTAAACTTGCTCCTAGTACTTGCTACGCTAGGTACCGTTACGTACGGGTCGCACTACTTATTGGTCACCACCTCCGTGCTCCGCTGCTATCCTAGTACTCATCATGAAGCGCACGCCACCGAATCGACAAATAGTAACGGAGACGGATTCTGAAAGCGTCGACGGTACTGCTTCTCATCTGCAAGCCACCGAAAACCAGGCCAACATTAAAAAGGGGGTACTGAAGAGAAAGCGTGAAAATGATTTGAGTTCTTTCATGGAAGAAGTCCGCGATATGTTCTCAAATTTTGCTTCGGAACAACGAACTAGACTAGACATTTTAGAGTCATCTCTGACAGAAATTAAAACGCAAAATGATACGATAAACTTATCTATGTCGACTTTATCTGCCAAATATGATGAGTTGCAAATAGAATTAGAAAGTTTTAGACAGGAACGAAAGGAACACATATCCTACATATATAAAGTTACTGGAAAATAAGTTGGAAAATCTTGAAAAACAGTCGTGCACAAACAAGCTAGAGATCAGAAATATTCCTAAATTTCAAAATGAAACCAAAGAGATACTGTGTAACACCGTTAAAAAAATTGGTACCACATTAAACTTGCAATTAGAATCGGCAGACATAAGAGATGTATATCGTCCGTTCGCTAAGCCTGGAGTTATTAAACCCATAGTCGTCGAATTTACCTCAGTTCTCACTAAGGAAAGCCTAATTAGAAACCTCAAAAAACTCACTCAACATGAGAAAACCGATAAATTAAATACCGGTTTATTTGGTCAAGAAAACAGTGAATCCACACCTAAACCAATTTACATTTCGGAATGTCTTACCCCAAAGGGAAGGCGACTGTTCTTCCTCGCGAGAGACTTTGCAAGTACGAATGGCTACAAGTATTGCTGGACATCTTATGGCAAAATTTATTTACGGGAAAAGGAAGGAATGGCACACGTCCGCGTTGAAGAGGAGGCTGATCTCACTAAGTTGAAGGTCAACAAAGTATGACTATTGTTACAAATATGTCACCTTGCTGTTAATCCGTATAATGTTAATTTTCTTTTCTCACCCTGTTTATGTATTTTTATGTTGCATGCTATTTTAGTTGAATTAGTTATTTTAAAATTGTTTTTTTGTGTAATCTACTTACTATTTCTACACTACTCAAAAATCGTTCGGAGGTTTTCCTTTTTTAATTTTGATTGCGGGCATGAATTTGATACACGTGCTACGCCATCTGCTAAACATATTCATCATATAAAAATCACCGGGAATTTGTATTACTACTACATATGGGTATACGTTTTCAATTGTGTCACTTTGAGTGATAACTGTCACCACACGCATGTTGCATATCTCTGTAACTTTAATATCTGTTCCCTTAAAAATGGTCAAGTGCTGGTACATAATTTCACAAATGGATGATTTGGCTAAGGAAATAGATGATATATCTGTTTCAGAATCTCGGTCTTGTTGTGTCGAGGATTGCAAACACCTTATAATGCATCCCGCTGAATGTCTCACTATCATAAATCAAAATATACGGAGTATTTCGCGCAATTTTGATGGTTTAGTTGTAATGCTGGATAGGCTTGGTTTTGAGTGTGATATAGTTGTTTTGACGGAGTGCTGGTTATCGTGCTGTCCTACTGTGCCAAGGTTGGACGGCTATTGCTCATATACATCGAAAATATTGTGTAATCAAAATGACGGAGTATCGGTGTACGTTAAAGCCACTCTTAATGTTGTTGTTGAGGAACCGCCTTGTCTCGATTGCAATTGTCTCATTATAAAGATTGGTACTGAAATGGCAATTTTGGCTATTTATAGATCTCCATCACATAAAAACCTAGAGAACTTCCTCCACACACTCGATAATATCTTGACTGAGCTATCCACTTTCAAAAATGTTACCATTGTAGGAGATATTAACATAAACATCTACCCCGGTCAAGTTTCTGGATTCCAAATGGAGTACCTTAATTTGTGTTCTTATCATGGCTTTTTACCAGCTCATACGCTGCCTACAAGACAAAGCAAATCATGTCTTGATCACGTGATATTAAAAACGAAGTTTCCAGCCCTTACTTTGGTCCTGCAATCTACCATAACGGATCATGAGGCCGTTCTACTATGTCTTAATTCTAAACCAAAAAGAACGTTTGCTCATGTCAGTTTTAATAAGATAAATACGGAGGGACTAAAAAATGACTTAGCCAGCATTAACTGGGAACCGGTTTATGTCTCTAACGATGCTAATTTTGCCATGAATTATTTCACTAATTCCATCCAACGTGCTATAATTTGTAACTCTGTCTTAATAAAATTATCCAGACGAAATAAAATCATCAAACCGTGGATAACGCCTGGACTAGTACGATGTATGAGACATAGGGACACTCTCCACAAAAAAGTAAAACAGTCACCAGAAAATGATGCTTTGAAATTAACGTATACCAGATATAGAAATTTCTGTAATAAATTGTTAAAAAAAGTCAAAATAGCATATAATAAAAAAATGTTAGAGCAAGCGGGTAAAAATAATAAAAAAATATGGGAAGCTATAAAAAATATCACAAACACATCAAAAGTAAAAAATTGCGCTTTAGAACTAATAGACACTCCCTGTCCTACACAATCTATTGAAAGTGTGAACGAGTTCTTTGTCACGGTAGGCAAAAAGTTAGCCAGCAAGACCAACAGCTGCCAAAATCCTCGACACCCCGTTGCTTTTGTTCCTCAATCTGCCGGGTCATTGAATTCTTTTGTACTACTCGATACAGACGAATCAGAGGTAGAACGCCTGATTTTGGACCTTAAAAATATCTGTAGTACTGGATGGGACTCTATATCCAACCTCCTACTTAAAGAAAACAGAAACGTGCTTATTCCTGCTCTGACCCTTATTTTTAATATGTGTTTAGACGAAGGAACATTTCCCACTGTTTTGAAGAAGTCGGTTGTTCATCCAATCCATAAATCTGGTGATAGAGATCGTGTCACCAACTACAGGCCCATTTCTATTCTCCCAGCGGTATCTAAGCTCTTGGAACGCATCATCAACAGTAGATTGGTCAATTACCTGGAAACGAATAATCTTCTCTCTAACAATCAATTTGGTTTCAGAACAGGCAAGTCAACTTGTGATGCTGTTCACGAGCTTGTGGATTATGTGGTTAGGAATATTGATTCCGGTAAAAAAACTGTTGGAGTATTTTTGGACCTGGCAAAGGCCTTTGACACGGTCTCTGTTCCACGGCTTCTCAGTAAATTAGAAAGATTGGGCGTAAGAGGTAAACAACTTAAATTGTTTGAAGATTACCTCTCGGGTCGATGTCAATGTGTTAAAATTGATAAACTTGTTAGCAGTGACTTACCTGTCACCTTTGGTGTACCACAGGGCAGTATTTTGGGACCCAGTCTCTTTCTTGTGTACCTAAATGAGCTCTGTGGACTTACTTCTGTAGGTGGAAAGGTAATTTCCTATGCGGATGACACTGTTCTTCTTTTCTCGGCTGATACGTGGGAACGGGTCTATGAGGATGCCCAGCGTGGTTTTGATACTGTGTGCCATTGGTTGAGGAGTAACATGCTGACACTTAACGCAGTACATAACCTTCTCAATGCGTAACTCTAACTCACCTCCTACATTACTCTCTTTAATTGCACACAACTGCTGTAACAGTGGAATCTGCCAATGTCCTATTTTGGTCAAGACCAAGTTCATAAAATATTTGGGAATAATAATAGACCACAATCTCTCTTTTAAGCCCCATATAGAATTAGTCACTGCTAGACTAAGAAAACTTATATACGTCTTCAAAAATCTGAGACATGTTGCAGATCCCAAACTAACGAAGCAGGTTTATCTGGCGCTTGGTCAATCAATTTTGTCCTACTGTATTTCTGTCTGGGGTGGTGCACCAAAAACAATACTAAAGCCACTTGAAGTAGCCCAAAGAGCTATTCTCAAAGTTAGCACTTTCCGTCCGTATTTGTTCCCAACTTATCTTCTGTACCAAACCTGTGAGGTCCTATCTGTCCGCCAATTGTTCATACTGCACACTGTTTTGACGCAACATACGAGAGTGAACTTTGAAAAGCCAGCTTTACCATCCAGGCGACGAAAACCTATACCCAGGACCGACAGATCTATGTTTAAACACCCTTTCGTTAATAGGTATTTCTGCTTCTTAGGTCCGTACCTATATAGCAAAATTGATAGGATTGTCGACATACTCGCCTTGAATAGCAGAAGCTGTAAAAATGAAGTGTTTGAGTACATTCATAAGCTGACCTATGACGAAACTGAAAACCTCTTAATTGTACCACACTAAGTTTCACATACTCACCCTCCTACACACACTCACTCATCTACATTCGACACAAAAGGAGGTCCCCACTCTACTTTACTTTATCTGTTTTTATCTTAATATTATTTACTGTTCTAAAAATTACGAAATAAGTATATAGTGAATGCAAAAGTGAATGTCTAAGCTTTTAAATGTTATATTTTAGGGAAGAGCGCTGTTGTCTGAGCTACAGATATTTATTTATCTACTTCAGACACAGATGTCTTATATGAATTTATGTTAGTATAAGCTGTTTTAGGTTAAGTTGTACTTATATATGTTATACTTTAATTTGAACAATAAACATAATAGTATGCAAATAATTTACATTCCTCGACACAAAACAATAAATAAAATATATTTGCCATAATGACAGCTAGCTCACGCCAATATACCAACAAAAACATAGAAATCTATATTCAAGCGAAAATAAAAACTAAACACGTAAACAGAACATACCCGAATTATATAGCCTCCAGGCATAAAGGGCGTGCCCGCTTACATATATAGCTAATAAAGCTGTAACTCGAAGTCACATAATATGATAAACTAGGACCATCGAAGTAAAAATAAATCAACAGTTAGGCAAGAATAATATATGATCTACTGTCGAGGTCGCTAGCTAACCACATATTGCAATACAACTCATAATAAAAAAAAATTAGTAATGAGTAGATGATGTCAATACTAAATGAAAAATTATATAATTTACACAAAGTAAACCGCCTGTCAGTGTTCGAACCTACGACCTACAACTCGTAAGTCGCGGCCGTTACCCGCACTGCTCTTATGGTTGACTGTACTAAATGTTAAAAAAGCCCCTGCCTACCCCCAGAGGAATTTCAGGCGTGATGTTATATTCACCACGCAGGGACGATCTTATCGTTAATCAGAGTAGGGGCGACATTTTTCACGACGTTGCAACGTGGGTACCCTAGTGGCATGTTCTGTTGGACGGTGTTTCCGAATGTCAATAAATCAAATGGTTTTCGCTCGTGTATGCAATTTGACTTAAGTTTTCTTATGAAAGAAACTTAAAAATGTAAAGGCGAATGTAAGTCTTAATCTATATAAAATTACTAGATGACCCCATGAACTTCATTTCACGTAAGACATCCAATTTTTTTATTTTTTAGGCAGTGCCTTTGGGTTTTTCCTTTTTTCTTAAACCACCCCAGTATTGAGGCGAATAAAACAAAAAAAAAAGTATTCAAATCGGTCTAGCCATTTTCGAGGTTTTGTGAGACTAATGCACGGCAATTGATTTTTACATACATACATAAACTCACGCCTTCTTCCCATGGGGGTAGGCAGAAACTACAGAACGCCACTTGCTACGATCCTTACATACCTACTCCTTTTGCCTCGTTTACGTTCATACATCTGGTCATACACGCTCGCCGGTTGCGAGTACTACGCACCTGTCCTTTTTGAAGAACATCACCAATAAGGTCAGTATATGTCCTCGTAGGGCATCCCCTACCAGCGCAGCGTTACCAGTCACTGCCTTGTAAATACATTTTGTTAGCCGCCTTTCATACATCCTCTCAACATGACCAAACCATCTCAGCATACCCTTTTCAATTTTTGTCACTACATCGTCTTTTAACTCACACCGTCTTATCACATCATTACTCAGCCTATCATTCATAGTCAGACCACACATGCTTCGCAAAGAACGCATTTCCACAGCATTTATTCTACTTTCATGCTTTTTCTGCCACACCCAGCATTCACTTCCATACATAAGCGTAGGCACCAGCACACCATTGATTCTTTTATACATAAATGTGGGAATGGTAGTTAAATTAAATGTTTTAAAAATACATCAAAGTAAAAAATACATATGACACCACTGTCCTCGCTCATACTTCATCTGCCACACCGCAAAACAAAAAAACAGACTTCTCTAAAATCAAATTAATAAAGTTAATTAAAAGCAAATTAGCATAAAGAACCTACATAAATATAGATCTATTAATGACGATACAAACTTTGGTCCCTACTTAACTCCTTTAGCGAACGAATTTTGAAAAGTGCTTTCATTGTGGTCATTTGCGTTGTATAAGGAACCCTTGTGCAAAATTTCATGCTTTAAAACCAAGCAGTTTAGGCTGTGCGTTTTCTGTCAATGACTGAATAAAAGATTTTTATACATATAGATTGATAACCTACTTTCGTTTCACACACGTGTTATTAAATGTGCCTTTCCCAATGCCTTGTCTGAGCTCATTTAAACTTAAATCGTTCTAGTTCGGAAGTGATCGTGTTTGACGAACTTTGCCGAAGGAACCTTTAAGTTATGTCGTACTTTACCTAATTATTCACACAAGGATCTAAGTAGCAACATTGCCGCGTAACTACTTAGCATTTTCCTCCCCACAAGGAACCGCAAGCAAGAGGACACGGAACCACGACCCCCTATTAATAAACCCGGCCCAGATTTACGCGAAGTAACGAACACATCTGTCGCCCCCTTGTACTGTCGCCCCCGCACTCTCGGCCCCTCACATTTGAATCACAAATTACAAACTACAGCTAATGTTGTGTGTAATTGTACCATTCTTTCCATTGGGAAGCAGGGATTGCTCACCGGATTAACTATTTGGATAGGGGGCTAGTTAAATGGACAGAAGAAGTAGCTTTTACGTTGGTTTATGGGTTGTATTTAATTAAATTAGATGCTGTAAATATTGTTAATGATTCATTGAGATTTGGATTAGAGGAACTTGTTTTGATTTATTTTTGCGAAGATGTTGATAAGCATGGCTTTATGATGGTCAGTTACTTATTTCATTTGAAGACACTGGACGATTTGAGTACGACTAGCTAATGGAACAGGACTTTAATTATTATTGTTTGAATGCTCCTGTTAGGCTGCCTGTCCACTGGAGCGGAGAGGAGAAAAGAGGAGCGGAGATGTGCCAACATTAACCAATAGAACCTTGACTCCGCCCCTGAGTTTAGATCAGTGATCCTGAGTCAAGATTCTATTGGTTAATATTGGCACATCTCCGCTCCTCTTTTCTCCTCTCCGCTCCAGTGGACAGGCAGCCTTATAATGGTATTTTCGTTGAGATGCTACTTGGCACAAAAATTCAGCAAAATAATAAGTATAAGATGAATTCTGAAAAAAAAAGCGTTTTTAATCGGGAACGTCCTTATTTTTGAAACCAGCAAAAAATTACAATATTTTACACTCCATATAAAACGTTAACATAACCAAAAAGTTCAGAACAATCAATCCAACTTGAAATCCGGTCGAATCCAAATCCGACAAGTCGTTGTACCCCGTGAAAGTATTCGAATCATCTCAATACTGTCAATCAAGACATTTGTGTAGAGAAATCCGAAACTAACTCCGTTCCTCACGTAGGTCCCAAACTTTTACGTATTTGAATAATGACGCCTTTGAGTTGAGTTATTTTTGGATAAAAATTCTCTATCGTATTCTTCTTCTTTTCGTGTGGTTACAGACTAACCTGGTATCAGAGTTTTAAGCCTCCCATGGTAGGGGCCCATGGCTTCACATGGCGTTGAGAAATATTTCTCATGCCGGTTTCCTCACGATGTTTTCCTTCACCGTTTTTGAAGCAAGTGATAATTATACAATACGCACACGAATCCGAAAGTTCAGAGGTGCGTGCCTTGGGTTCGGACTCGAGACCAGTGACTTGGCAGTCTGAAGCTCAACTCCCACCGTGCGCCATATCGCGGACGCACGCGTACCAGCCCGCACGACGCACCGTGGGAAACCTAGCGTGCGTGGTAGCGCAGACGCGCGTTGAACGCGTGCGTGGCGGTGCGTCCTCGTATGGGCTGGTGCGCGTGCGCGATATGGCGCACGGTGGGAGTCGGGCTTTACGGTCAC
Organism: Conistra vaccinii; assembly: GCA_948150665.1. Taxonomy (NCBI): domain Eukaryota; kingdom Metazoa; phylum Arthropoda; class Insecta; order Lepidoptera; family Noctuidae; genus Conistra; species Conistra vaccinii. The sequence goes on along the minus strand of OX411339.1, from coordinate 7,479,581 downwards.
ACCACGAGGCTAGCATTGCTCTCTATCGTATTGTGGAGTAGGTTCATATTACTTATGTTTACGTTTTCATGGTTTAATACCAGCATACTATTCTCTCATTGCAGGGCTAAGGCCTCTTCTATTATAGAGAAGGCATGAGCAATAATGAGCATTAATCATTACGCTGGCTCAAGGTGGATTGGCGGTTTCAGCCTTATATTCATTTACTAGCTGTTCGTGCCCGGCGTCGCCCGGGTGTATTTCCGACTTTTCCGGCGGACTTTCCAAAATTTTCTGTCTGGACAATTACAAATACAACAATACAACAAAAACAATCTGCCAAACCAGTCGTGCCATTCTCTATGATCTTTTATACATACGGCAAGCATACGGCAGTAGATCTTTATTTATAGATAGCACTTTTTTATGTGGGTAGGTACTCATAATAAACTAAACGTGAATTCATGCAAGCCTAGTACTTTTTTGTTACTTATAAACTGTTTTTCATCCAAATCTATTAGTGGGATAATACTAATGATTGTAGTGCTTGTTTACGGACACGCGGGGCGTTGGGCGGGGCGTGCGGCGGGGCGGCCCGCACAAAATTCAAACATATGGCGTTGTATGAGAGCGTTTACGGAGAAGCGTTTTTATAGGCGTTTGCTTGAAATCCAGGCGGTGCCCGCGGCGTTGCACGCCGCGTCGCACGCAGCGTTGCCCGCGGCGGGGCACGCGGCGGGCAACGCTGCGTTCAACGCCGCGTGCAACGCCGCGGGCAACGCCGCGGCGCCCGCGGCGGGGCCCGCGGCGTCGTATGTACGCTCAATACCTACGAACTACGAACATCGGTGATATCCACATATAACATTAAATAAGAATATAGGCGTGATGTTATGCATCCTATGTATTTCTTTATTTATTATTAAATATTTCGGTCGCGCTTGAATATCAGCTCCCGCCTTCCGCTCCCGATGCACGCCGCGTGTACCGCCGCGTTCACCACCGCGTGCAACGCCGCGTGCAACGCCGCGTGCAACGCCGCGTGCAACGCCGCGGGCACCGCTACATTTCACGCCACGCGGCACGCCCCGCCGCACGCCCCGCGCTTCCATAAACAACATCGTACATCGCCATATGTTTGTGTTTGCGCGTGTGATGACGCGGGCCGCTGCACGCCCCGCCTCTCTGTAAACAGAAAAAACGTCCGACGCACCGCCGAACGCCACGCTGCACGCCACGCTCAACGCCCCGCGTCTCCGTAAACAAGCACTAATACTATCTTGAATTCATGCAAGCCTAGTACTTTTTTTAGGTTACTCTCAGAAACAGAACGTGTCGTGAACAGAATACCGTCTAGTATGACGATAACTTTTTTTTGCAACATCCGATTTTAATTAAACAACGCCTATATTCTCTTCCAAATTAATCTCTGTCTACCTGAGAAAACTACATGAAAATCCGTTCGGTAGTTCCGGAGATGTGCGCGAACAAACAAACAGACAGACACCGGATTCTACTGTTTTATTATAAGTAGTATATAGATTACATCCAGGTTTCCTCATAACATTTTTGAAGAGAAAACTTCTCTAGGCGCGTTCAGCACATTTTGGGTGAACAAAAATCATGGAACTTGCGTCATCGACACCGAAGGTGCGTGGAGCACTTTTTTGTTGATACCGCACTCTGTTTTATTTTATTGGATTTTTTTAATGGAGCTACTACAGCTTTCGTTCTTGTACTGACAGCAAGCCACATAAATTCCTGACATTTTCGTTAGATCGCTTTCACTTCTATCGGCAGTCTCCAAAGACTGACCAGCATGTTTTTTTTTTTCTTCACCGATGTTAGTGATGTATAAAATGGTACATAATATGAATTGAAAAAGTCACATTGGTGCTTGTCTGGATTTGAACGTACAATTTCTTCCATGAGAGGCGAAGTTTTGAATACTGGGCCATCACGAGATACTATGTCACGACATCGACCGTCGGGCAGTCCACCAGACAACTGGTAGGAGAGTTCACCCATTTCAATGGAGAATGAAAACTTTCCACCCTGTTACTTATACTTCTGTAACTACCTCGAAAGCAAAAAACCGGTCAAGTGCGAGTTGAACTCGCGTGGAGAGGGTTCCGTACGATGAATATGTACCGCCCCGCCCCGGCCAGCAAGCCGAAGCTTGCGGTGGTGAGCGTTAAAACCACCTGCTCCACAGCTCGCGGGCCGCCTATACCATGTTTTTTTTTTTAATCTGACCCGTTGTTTGTAGTAATTAAAATAACTATATATGGTACCGGATTGTAGAGGGAAATTTCTGAATATTATTGTATAGACAAGATAGAATTCAACAATAGTGTTGAATTCTGTCTTGTCGTATATTCTTTAAAATTTATATTGTAGTCTCCCGCTATGTTAATCTTTTCGTGTGCACTGATAGAATTTTTAATGCATTCGACGGCAATGTTAAGCTGAATATCAATGTCATTCATATTACCAGTTGTATATACCATATTCTTTAATGTAGTAGCAAAATTCAGATCATCATAATTCATAAATCATTTATTTCTTTGCAAACATGGGTAATTTTTACATTGATATTTTATTATGAAAGTCCTCGTCCATGTTCTACCGTCACAAAGGCATGCAAATCATGTTTAATTTACACAAATTAAAAGACATTATAATTTTAAATAACAATTTATAACAATACATAATTATACTTAACCGCTAAAGACTCGTGACTCCAGCGCCACGCGCGTGCGGAAATCCAGCGAACTACCCACCGGCGCAGCGGAGATAAGAGCTCGCTAACATAAACAAATACTGAGATCTTTTTGTTACGTAAATAGTCTTATCGTTAATGGTTTTGGGTTCCTGATTAGACAAAGGATTTTTTATAATACTTAGAATCTTTGTAAGCGAACGCTAGTATTGATAAATAAACATTCTTATCAGATTCTTATAAGAAATTCCTTTGTTCACTGTTTTGATTATTTATAATAAAACTACTGGTTCGATTCACATGAAACTTCGCAGGATACATTATGAATACATATACTATCGGTCAAAACCATTTTTTACGAACAAACACAATAAATAAAAACACCAATAATTAAAAAAGTTCAATAATAGGTATCCGTATCATTACGTAACATTACTTAGTTGATAAAAAATATTGAACTCCTATTTTTTTCTGAAAAATGGCATATATAGTATGCAATAACTAATAAATAATATAAAATAAATGACTTACCAGCGATTACATGCACAAAACACACACAAAACTCAAAATTTCACATCAACACATTTTTTCACTACCGAGTTTGTTTACATTTTTTGATGGGTCCGTAATAGGTAATTACGATGTTATTTTGTGCAAATTTTATCTATATACGATGACGACACTACTTAATTATTGAAATAACACCATTTCCCGTCGATTTACACTTAAAAAACAATAGAAAATGAATAAATAGAACGCGGAGTGCAGTGCACGGCACGCATGCGCGGACGCCATTTTGCCGTACCAAAAATGTTCAATTTTTACTTTTTTTTAGAGTTGTTTCTGCATATTTTGACGTTTTAGTCGATTTATTTGACAGGTATATTATCCTACCATAAATTAAAGCCAAGAACAGACTAGATCTGCCCATACATAGAGTAAAATCGGCCGTTGCATCGATGCCTATACACTGACGCAGTACTGCCTCGTCGGGGCTTTACGGTTTTGGGTGCGCGTAACAGATCTGTCGTCGCGAGACTTTATCGGTGTCAAATCGTTTGAATTACAGTCAATGTCAAATTAATATAAAAATGTCAACAATTTTGCAGTAATAAATAATAAAATGTCAAATGGATCATACCTCTGACGCATTATTTTGCTCATTAGAAACAGGCTAAATGGTTCCCACAATGGTGCACGAGTTAAAACTGTCATCGGATTACGTCCTGTATTATTAGGCTGAATAAAATATAAGTAAAAATATTTTTTAAACAAGCTTGTATTAAACTAAAAAGAACAAAATAAGACTTACGTAAACAGATAAGTTTAATGTTTTCTTAAAAGATTGAGCTTTGTTTAAGAAAACCGTTCACGCCTCAAGCTTTTGAAACAAAACAAATCCAAACGGCCGAAACACAACGGGGCTATCTTGTCTAGTTAAGGAGTTCGTATGGTGACCTTCCAGATCTCTCATGAGAGCCTGGACTACACCTTAGGCTACAGTACTTTGTAAGACAAAACCAACGACCCCAAACACATTGATACTATTATGTTTGGTTGAGAAGTTTCTTTGATCACTTTTCAGCTCTATCATCAGACCCTGGATGCTACTTTGGGCTATAGTTCTTGTCAGGACAAAACGAACCGGTCCAATTTCGATAGTACTGTCTCGTTTATTTTAGAAGTTCCTATAGTCATCTTCCGGTTCTATCATCAGACCCTAGTCCCATCTAGTTTATTAGCACAATAGATATCCATATACAATATAAAATTTCGTATCTGTACTGTGAACTATTCAGGAGTTCTCTCTTCTGAAGCCAATCCTGGATGCAGCAGTCAGATCATGGTGGACTTTAGAATGTTCTATCACAATTAAAGCATATATAATATTTCGTGTCTGGTATGTTGGCCGTTGAGGGACTCGTCTGGAGCCAATCCTGGGTGCAGCAGCCAGATCATGGTGGAATTTAGAAAAGAATATCATAATTAAATGCATATATAAAACGTGTCTGTCTTGTGTACCGTTCAGGAGTTCCCTCGTCTCAAGTCAATCCTGGGTGCAGCAGCAAGGTCATTGTGAACTTTAGAACGGACCATGATAATTCAACCGTATATTAAATTTCGTGTCTGTACTGTTGATCGTTGAAGAGTTCCCTCGCCTGAAGCCAATCCTGGGTGCAACAGCCAGATCTTAGTGACATTTAGAACAGACTATGATAATTAAAGCGTATATAAAATTTCTTGTTTGTGCTGTTGACCGTTGAGGAGTTCCCTCATCTGAAGCCAATCCTGGGGGCAGCAGCCAGATTATGGCTGAATTTAGAATGGTCTACCACAATTAAAGCGTACATTATATTTCGAGTTTGTAGTGTACCGTTCAGAAGTTCCCTCATCTGAAGCGAATCTTTCGTGCAGCAGTCAGATTGTGGTGGACTTTAGAACAGACTATCATAATTAAAGGGTACATAAAATTTCGTGCCTGCACTGTTGATCGTTGAGGAGTTCCCTCGCCAGAAGCCAATCCTGGGTGCAACAGCCATAAATGATGGAATGTAGAACGGACTATGATAATTAAAGCGTATATAAAATTTGCTGTTTGTACTGTTGACCGTTGAGGAGTTCCCTCGTCTGAAGACAATCCTGGATGTAGTAGCCAAATCATGGTAGAATTTAGAACAGACTGTTATAATTAATGCTTATGTGTTAGCAGTGCTTGCCGACAATGCTACAATAGTACTATGAAATCCGCAAACAGAATGCTTCGCGGAAGGTACGAGAAGTGACGGATGCCTCGCCTTAGTACACTTTGGGCGGGCTTTAGTCGAACTAGCAGTAGCAGTAAAGTATCCCAAGAACTAACTTAACATTGTAGTTGATAAACCTATTTTCCCATACATTCCAACCGCAAATGTAAGTTTGTAAGCACAATATTGAGAGATTTACCATGTTATTTTAAGACCATAGACTTCTTATAGGTTTTCCTATAATCTATGAGTAAGGAACCATTCTCTGAATTTTTTTCATAATTTTAGGCTCCGTAGTTTCGGAGATAAGGGGGGGGGAATGGTCAATTTTCATCTATTTTCGTAAATATCTCAAAATTTATTTGCTTAAAAAATATTTTAAAATAATATTTGAGATTCTTGTAACAATTCCTTTCATTTGATATATCACACGGTACAATTTGCAAAACTTTTTTTTAATATTATCTTCTTTGCCCCCCAAAAGTGACCCCCATATTCAAAAATCATTTATTTTCGTTTTACATCCGTGTTTGGGTCACAGAAATACATATGTGTATCAAATTTCAAGTTAATCGGCCCATTAGATTCGGAGCAAATTGGCTGTGACAGACGGACAGACAGACACACGAGTGATCCTATAAGGGTTCCGTTTTTGCCTTTTGAGGTACGGAACCCTAAAAACGGATTAAAGTTAATAAGAATTTAGCCCACAGCACAGATTAATACAGATGGGACACTCCGCAAAATGATTGAAATAAAAAGCGACTCTTGTAACGACACAATAAAGTGCAATTCAGATCGTAGCACTATTTAATTACAGTTATATTCACCTAGAATTTACCTCTCTTTCTATCGCGTAACTCTTAGATCTTCTGACTACGTTACACTCACTGAATTGGCCCAGCAAGACGGGCCTTCCGGGTACTTGTAGTTTCATACCTAAACTGCGAAGTGTCCCATCTATATTTATCTGTGCCCGCAGTGTCTTTCCAATATCTGTTTTTGACCAAAGTTCGATGAATATTTAAGATTGTCTATGTCTAGTCTAGCTGATGGCACCAGAAGACTCCATAAACAAAGAAATCGACAGAAGAATAGCAAACAGCTGGAAGAGATACTGGGGCCTGAGAGAGGTAATGAAAGACAGAAACCATCATATGTCAACAAAAAGTAAACTGTTTAACACCTGCATACTACCGGTATTAATGTATGGAAGTCAAACATGGGCTCTAACAAGAAACTCAACAAATAAACTTGCTACATGCCAACGCGCGATGGAGAGAAGCATGCTAGGAGCCAGGAAAGCCGACAAAATAAAAAACAAAACCATCAGACACAAGACCAAGGTTCAGGACATAACCATAAAAATCAGAAGACTAAAGTGGAAATGGTCTGGACACATGATTAGAGGGAAGGACAAATGGAGCAAAATAGTTACCCAGTGGTACCCAAGAAATGGCCAACGAAAGAGAGGTAGACCACAGAAAAGGTGGGACGATGACATCAGAGAGGTTGCTGGAACGACATGGGGCAGAGTGGCCAGAGAGAGACAGGAATGGATAAGGTTGGAGGAGGCCTTTGCCGACTGGCAAACGGACATGCAAAAAATAAAGAAACACCAAATACGGGACTGAAGACTACACTTTGTTTGTCCGACTAAAAGGCTAATAAATAAATAAATAAATAAATAAATGTCTAGCCCATATTACGTAGCCTGGAGCTGAAATCCTAAACAAAATAATATCAAATGACAAGAAATCACTGAAGTAAAAATACCTACTTATTGAAATTCTGAACTGAGAAGACCTATGATACCCTATAGTGAATATTCTTAGCATGGTAAATTGGGTTTACTATTTATAAGTTATTGGAAGCTGATATAGCTCATAATTATTTTCGTAGACAAAGGTCAAAGTGGCGTTAAGTTATCAAATCTATAAACCAATCAGGCAAAACTTTACTTATCCTTTAGGCCCTTGAAAAAATGAGACGTTATAAGGGTAAAGCCCCGGTTTGACATTGACGCGCGCTTTACGTCACTTTCGAAATTTTTCAGAATTTTTCGGTGTTACCTGTCATTTTTTGGAATTTTGCTTCTAATTGGATTACTACCTAAATCTAAAAGTAGTAGTTATGAAACGACAAAATAACGCTTCCGCTTGACTGTTCAAGTGGACATCAGGTGGGCATAACAATTAAAATTCTATTGTGTCTCGTTAATGACAGCTGAAGGTTTAAAATAATTAGCTCCGTGACCGCACGAGCTACACGCTCAAGCAACGCGCGTCTTGCTCGCGGAGAAAAAGCCTCCAGCCAGGGTATTGTTTTAATTATAAACTAGACGACTGCTCGCTAAGAGCAGCCTCTGTGGGGTACGAACCTCGGCTCAGGGCGTCTCTGGGGGGAGGACAGCATTACGGGACATGACATGCTGGATCATAAGTGGGTAATTATTATTAATAGGGGAGTTAAAAGCTTCAGACTCAGCTTCGGCACGGACTGGCGCTTCGTCGAGCAAGGGGGAACATATGAAAGAAGAACAGACTACTTTTTCTATATTGGAAAGAAGTTGTTTAGGGCATGCCACGAATCACCGCAACGCGACTTGCAAAGCAACGGAAGGAAACCTCGACGCGCGCGTATGTGGCTTGACACACGTCGCGTCGTAAGTCGCATCGCTCGAGGCCGTGAACCCCTTAGGCGGGGCAAAATATAAACAATTTTTTTTTTTAGGTTTCTCTTGTCTTACAATCTGTCACTATTCTTATTTTTTGTTCCTATGACGTGTTAGATGTCGCTATGCGTCAGACACATCCTAGTATTTATAAGCAACAAGCTACTGGCCTATTTCACGATGTCCGAATAGCCACTACTTACCGAATAAATTAAAAAATGGAACAGAATTTGTATGAAATTATCTGCCAAGTAAGTTAATAGGAACTTAACCGTAGGTGGTGAAACAGACCCTAAGTTTGTCAGATAATAAAATCCTGTGGAATGTTATTTTAGCCTGCGTATTCCTTTCTTATCTAGGTGGTTTGCCAGGATATTTGGGTGGCGAGTTATTCTTTCTTTATACGACTTGATATAGCTTTTTATTTCCTCTTTGCCTGTTGTTATTTTCAGATCATGGTGTAGAGCTTCATTTGGTACAAACCATGGGGCGTTTGTGATTCTTCTTAGAAGCTAGTGGACGAAAACTATCGAAGACTCTTGACCAAAACAATATAGGTACTTCAAATTCTCTGAAACGTGTTAACAAAATTAACCATTTCGCGCCTTGGCTGTAAACGGAAAATTAGCCGTGACCCAAATAAATGTACCTTGTTCCGGAAACTTTGGTCCATTGACCAAAACAATTGGACTAATCTAATCCTCTAATCAATTAACAATCTCACTTTGGACCCGGTCCAACTAGAATCGGAGTTAAAATGACGGCTGATTAAGGCTCAATTTACATTGCCACGGAACGGAACGGAAGCGGGTTTTTGTAACGATATTGTACATAGCATTATGCACTTTATGTCAATAGGGTAACTTACTAATTAACTGCGGGAATTACTGAAAATGCTCGAGAATTCTCCATAAAAAGCGCCATCTGTTATTCGACTCGTAACTAGTTTGTACGTTACACTATTGACATAAAGTTCATTATGCTTTGTAGAAAAAAAATCGCTTCTATTTGGCAGTAGAGTAAATTGAGCTTTACTAGGTAGATGAGTTGGCAAGATTGTAGGTTTGGAGGAGTCTGTCAGATATATGATTATTATTAAGTTTACTAGATTTTTGCATCGTTACTATACATTTGGGTTTCGAACCCAAGATATCCGCCAACCCGTACTGAGCCCGCGTTGTGGACACCGGCCTCCTACCTGTGTCCCAGCAGAAGGAACATTATAGGCTGATTATGCACAAAGGTGAAGAATTAGAATTTGGTGGTTACAGTCAGCTGCAGAGAAATCTCACCCCCTAGCAATACATAAATACATTGCTAGGGGGTGAGATTTCTCTGCAGCTGACGTTTTTGGCTTCTACATAAAAGCATTTAGTATACGAAAATTCCAAAATTTATTTTTTATACAGACTATTTTTTTAATGACTTCACTTCCTACTCCATCTTCATTCACTATTTTCATATGAGTTGACAAAGACACAATGCTCCATTTCCCATTAACGTAACTCCCTACATAGAATAGTACCTACCATTGAATCCTTTCATTTGATCGCACTACAGTCGCATGTTTGCTCGTCCCCTGGGCCGCCAGTCCAGTCCAACATGGTCTTTATTAACACGAACCATATGAGAATTTAGTTTGTTTTGCTTTGAACAGCTTTTGATGTTTAGATAAAAGTGGAATATTGTTTGCCTCAAACAATTTCCTGAACCTGGTTTTTTTATTCATAAAATTTTCGCAACCAATTTTTAAGATCATTAATAATTCATAGTCATGTCTTTTAGAAAGCCAGGAAAGTTACTTACCAGCAAAGCAAGGTATAAGGGCAGACAGTAAAAAAAACTAAATGTGGCACTCGGGGACTGCCGCGGTAAAGCTATTGCATAGCATTTTTTATCAACATACGCATTGTAAAATATTAACCCGAATACAAGAAATAGCAATGGTGACATTGACAGGAACTGTTATTCACATTTATAGTTTTTAAAACTTGACACAACGTTATGGGAACATCAAACTAATAAAAAGGTTTTAATTTAACTATTAATAGTCAAGGATCATTCGTAAATTTGAACTTTGTTGTCAAACAGTTAAACATAATTTTCAATACAGCACTCTCGTTAGGCGTTAGGTATTTTCGTTACGGAATTTCTGGATTCAGTCTCCACGGTCAAGACCCGCGATAGAAGCTATGCAATAGCTTAAAAAAAATGCAATTAATTTAATTGTAATCCAAAATTAATGGATTTAATTGCAATTGATTTCAATTGCATCTGTCAATTAAAATACAGGGTGGCAGGGACATCGACGCGAAGCCGGTTACCATGGATTCAGTACATGATTCTGAACCCGCCTGCGTCGAAATTTTTCGTCGGTTATTTTAAAATAAATCTGCTGTTTCATAGAAAAGTGCAATACCTACGCGGTCAAAATGTATGGAACAGCTGATTTTTTTTTAAATAACCGACGAAAAATTTCAACGCAGGGGGGTTCAGAATCATGTACTGAATCCATGGTAACCGGCTTCGCGTCGATGTCCCTGCCACCCTGTATAGTAATTGAATTAAATCAATTGCAATTAAAATTTTTGGTAATTGTTTGCTTCTACAATTAGAAAACTAATTGAATTATGCACAACACTGCATAAAACCGAGTAAAGTTTGAAATAGTATATATTAAAAAACAAAATACGTAAACGATACGAAAACCCATTTTTCCATAGAACTAATCAAATCCTAGTTCGGTAGGTACACATTCGGATAACACGGACAGTGACATCTATCGAGAGTGACGTGCACACATCAGGTGAGCGTGTGTTCTTGTGCTTTCGACCGTGTCATGCGCTTCGACAGGCTGTCGGAAAGCTGCTGTGTTCAGTAACATCACTATGTTTATGTGAGCCTAGTACTAATGTTAACGGTTCATTAGACTTGTGGGGCAGTGCTTTAGAAATGATAATGAGCTAATCATGTATTCCTGGTAGATGTTCACGAATTTGGATGATTTTTGGCTATCGTTTATCTGTCTTGTTGCCTGTTTCACCACCTATGATTAAGTTCCTAATAACTTACTTGGCAGATAATTTCATACAAATTCTGTTCCATTTTTGAATTTATTCGGTAAGTAGTGGCTATTTGGATATCGTGAAATAGGCCCTAACTGTGACAATAATTACAATTATATTTTGCACTTTACAGGGCATTTTAAGTTCAGGGCAGGTCAAATTGTCAGGAAAAGTTGCACCGAAAATAATTCAAAATCCCTTGCTACCTACCTACCTATTTCAGTTCCTTGTCAAATATTGAGTGCAAAAGAAACAGGGGCTACTGTTACCTTCAAATACCGTGAAATATAGAATCGAAAAAAATTGTTTGCGAATTTCGAATCGAAGGAAAAATTCATAAATCTTCACCAAAAATATAGCTGCAAGTACCAACTGCCAGCCCATTAACTATTAAGTAAGTACCATTTACATGAGTATCTCGCTAAGTCAAATCCCAAGTATTTACTCCAGCTAACTTACATGAACTCAAAGCAAACTACTTTGACAGTACTTAAAACTTACTTATGAGTCAAACTTGTGTTACGTAATACGGAACATAGGTATTTAATACAAGTTAAACAGTTCTCTGGAAACTTAATTAGTGCCTCTTTGGGATGGTGTAAAGCGTTGCTCTTAACTGCCGTTTCTGAGCGCCCCTTAATCCTTTTTCGTGTTATTGAAGTGAACACTTCTCAAGCGGCGTTGTGCACTTTTTTTGGGATGGTAAAAAAAATGTTAAACTCGCGTCAGGACGTGACCGTAAGATCCGTTGCCTAGCACCCGACAAAGTAAATATCCAAATAAATAGTCTTTGACATTACGTAAAGATTGCGAGGTAAGTACCCATATTGATGGGTAAAAAAAAGCAGTCAAAACATACTTCATGAAAAGTGTTCAAATAAATTGTTTATTTTTGTTAGACTATATTTTGAAAATAAATAAATATACTACTACCACTAATGAATATTGTATTTAACCACATAAATTATAGTACTTTTATACTGATAAATAAAGCAATTCGTGCGAAATTTAACCATTCCAAAATATTCAAAAATGCACAACGTTTCCCTCTTTCCCCCTTTCCTATATCCTCAGAAAGTGTAACGACATTTTTCAAGATTGTGACCTTGACATACTCGTATTTTCAGGCAGCATCTCAAAGTTTAAAAGAGCTTTGCTCAATAATGTTTCTCTTTTTATTTTTTATTTTTTTTTATTTTGTGTCTGTTTATGTTGTTTTGTGTGTGTGCTTTGATTATAATTTTAGTTAGTTATGTTTTTAGTTTGTTAGTTAATTTAATTAAATTCAATCTTAATTCAATCTTAATTCAATCTTATTTAATTTAATTAAATTCAATTTAATTTCATTCAATTCAGTTTAATTCAATTTAATTTCAATTCAAGTTAATTTTAAGATTAATGATATTCTGGTTCTAATTAAATTGTTATCCATCTATAGGTATATTAATTATTATTGTATAGTGAGATTTAATTAAAATGCTGTGCTTACCTATAATTTAGATGCATGCATTTCTATTGTATTTGTTAACGATATGTACTTTGAATGTCCTTGTGTGTATTTAGTTAGTTCGCCTAAATAAAAATAAATAAACGTTAATGTTCAAGTTTTAATTTCTGCCGGCACTCCCGGAGTGCAACCCGTTGTTTTTAGGGTTCCGTACCCGAAGGGTGACAAACGGAACCCTATTCATAAGCCTCCGCTGTCCGTCTTTCTGTCAGCGAGCTCTATCTCATGAACCGTAATAGGTAGGCAGTTGAAAATTTCACAGATTGAGCATTTCTATTGCCGCAAGAGCAACAAATAATAAAATAAAAAAATAAAGGGGGGTCGCCATACAATAAAATTAAATTTTGAAAAAAAAATTATCTGACCCTGGCATGTGGGGTATCATTTTCTAGAGCTCATCGAGTAGAGAATAAATATAATTTTTATTCGTTTTTATCTTCAAAAATGATGAATTAGGGGGCCGTAGAAGTTGTCTGTTTTAGACCATTTTTGTACGAGCTCTATCTCAACAACTAAACAAATTAGGAATTTGAAACTTGTGTGTATCATGTAACATATACTGTTTATAATCAAAAAATACTAAAAACGCCGATTAATAACGTATTTTATATAATATGGGCGATTTTCTGCAACTTAAAGTAATAATTTTGTATTTCATGCTAATATTATGCGATATAAATTCCACAGATAACTATTTAATAGTATGTATAGTAATGACATGGAATAAGTAAGTACCTACTATCATGGCAGCATATACTATTTCGATCATTTATATTTCGATCATCCAAAAAGGTCTACAAAATAAACTTTCTTCACAAGATTTTAAAACCGGCCAGTATTTTTTGAGTTTAAGAACTTTATCGACTTTTTTCAAAGTATCCCTAGAGTGTGTTGATGTGTGTACCTCGTGTTAAAACTACACTCCAATAGACAACATATTCAGTAACATTGAAATGAATGCTGGCACATACAGTGTACTATTCAGTTACCTAGCTTAAGCCGTTGTGGATACAATTTCATATTGAGAAAAATTATTGGTGTAAAAATATTCGGTCATGGCGGCCAATCTCAACGGAGACTGGCCTTCGGCGCGGGAGATATTATAGTGCACAAGTGTGTGCGCAGACACGAGTGCACTCTCTCTTCCCTCACTCTCATAGTCCGATGGTATGTGTAAAAATAATAAGTAAGAAATAATAGATTTCTGTATGTATCAAAAATAACGTAAATAAATACCTGTATTGACCCGTGCGTTTGCACTGGCGAAACATCACGACAAAACATGTTGAAATCTATAGTTCCTATCAAACATTGTATGAAAAATTGACAGAAAATAGAGCTTCCAACATGTTTTGTTGTGAATGTTTCGCCAGTGCAAACGCACAGTTATAATTAAAATTTGGCGTACTACTTACATTCTATTTTATACAATATAGTCTGATGTAGCAAGAGAAATCCTTTTATTTATAAGTAACTAGCTTTACCCGGCCTGGCTTCGCACGGTTAGCACTAAGTACTTATCTACGGCGCATCTACCTTTCCTAATTACCTATTTCTACCTAATTACCTACCCTACCTACCTACCCTACCCTTCTTACCAGGGTAGGTAGGTACTACATATCTACCTGCTTACCTACCATATATACCTATTTATACCTACTAATACTATGTTAGTAGCAAATAAATAACTTTGACTTTAGTTAATGCATGTTACTGGATAAATTTCTCTTAAAATATATGAAATATACTCCTACACCTATATTTTAACACAACAACATTTTCTCATTAAAATTAGACAATTTCTTTACAAATCTTTGTTTTTTTATAGCGCCTCTGTTGTTACCTTTACGAAAGTATTACAAAAATTCATAGTGTTAAATCTTGTACGACATGGTATGGAACCCTTCGTGTGCGAGTCCGACTCTCACTTGACAGATTTTATTTCTTTATTTATTTACTAAGGCATCAAGTGAATATATAAATCACAAATACATAAAATAAATCATTACATCATTAAATTAAATACAATAAAATAATACAAAACGCGTGTCCACTTTCATACAAACTTACATAATTATCCTATTTAACCCATTTAGGCTGCCTGTCCACTGGAGCGGAGACAAGAGGAGAGGAGCGGAGCTGTGCCTATAATAACCGATAGAATCTTAACTCTGGAGCGGAGTTTAGAATGTTTTCAGACCGAGCAGTTCAGGCTGTGCGTTGTCTGTCAGTGAATTTAAGATTTTTATTAAGTAGAACGCGATGCTGATCGACGTTTGTAAAACTCAGGTGGTGTTTATTTTAGCCCATTACTGTATGGGAGAATGGTTCCCTCTATGTTGAGTCCTTTTACGTCGAGTCTGAGGCCCGTATTACAGAACCTTACTCAAGACTCAAGCATTACTTAAAACTAGTTTCAACCAATCAAAACGAGTTTTAAGTAATGCTTGAGTTTTGAGCGAGGTTCTGTAATACGGGCCTGAGAGTCTATTGTTTTTGCAAAATATTGCTATTTTACGCTTTCTATTACCGCTACGTCGAATTTGGTTAATAAGTACAGTCAGCTTACAGGATTTTTCCTGTTCCATGAAGGCAATATAATTATAAATACAAAGAGTTAGAGATAGTTTAAACGAAAAAATCTCTATTTTAAATTAATGCACAGTTAGCCTAAAATTCGGCGTAAATTCCCCGGGCTATTTAAATTCTATTTATCCTCTTCTATTTATTTTGTTCAAATAAATAAATAAATAATAATAAACTCCAGTCTCAATACAAACACACTACAACTTGTATTTCAATTCATGTCGTCCATTATTCAAAACTAAGACAAACGGACCAAAACTGTTCAACAATGAAACGAATAGTTATTAGTTGTTGAAAATTTAATAGAAAACAATTCGTACGGGAAACCTTCGGTTATTTACGAGCTGTGTATGTTTTCAGTTACAACTATGGTTATAACTATATAGGGTATGGGATACACTTGGTTTGGCGTATTATGATTATAGTTATAACTAGTAGATACTACTACCACAGATGAGTACAGATGGGCCACTCCGCATTTTAGGTATGAAGGTACAAGTAGGTACGCGGCGGGCTTGACTTGTCGAATTCAGTGGACGTAACGTAGTCAAAATAAATAAGAGTTACAAGATAGAAAGAGAGGCAACTTCTAGTCTATTGTTCAAATTATATCGTCAAAATTGTCGAGCCAGTAAACATTAACCCCAGTAGCACACCTCCGCCGCGAAACTGTAGCAGCGGAACCGCAGTAGTTCAATTCAACTGGCTCGCGTCATGTTCCGCTACTCGAATTTCGCGTAGCGGATTAGCGCTGTGCGACCTGAAACGGTGAAGGAAAACATCGTGAGGAAACCGGCATGTCTTAGAACCAAAAATTCGAAGACATGTGACATCTACCAACCCGCACTGGGCCCGCGTGGTAGATTACAGCCCACTCCCTCTCACAGAGAGGAGGCCTGTGTCCCAGCAGTGGGAACATTAATAGGCTGATGATGATGAATTAGCGCTGTGCGACCTGAATTGCACTTTATTATGTTGTAGCAAGGGTCGCTTTTTATTTAAATGATTTTGTGCGTTTATTTTTTAACGTCACATTTTCAGTCTTATTTTCGTAGAGCAAGTGTTATCTATCACTGACCTGCAGTTGACTGTAGGTACTGTCAACGTTGGGTGGAGCACTGACGGTACCAAGATAAATTAAAAACTTGTTTGTGATTTAATTCGAAAACTAATTTAAAATCTTTTAGTTTTTACATTATTATATTTTATATTATCATGTTATACGCTTGTCAGCTCGGGGGGCCGAATGTCAAAACTTTTCTTTTTCTCATTATAAATTAAATATTTGTTTCGTATTTATAATAGACTAGCTGCGCCCCGGTTAAACCTGCATAAGTCTCGATCCCGTGAGAATATCTGGTTAAAAATAATTATGTGTGGTACCAGGTTGTGGTCTACCCATGTGCCAAATTTCATTTAAATCCGTTCAGCCGTTTTACCGTGAAAGAGTAATAAACAAACAAACTCACTTTTGCATTTATAATATTAAGTTTTATAGTTTAATACCTCGACGTCATCATCGTAGTTGTCGAAGCCGGAAAGTCTGACAACCAGTCTTAGCAAGGGGTATCGTGTTACCCAGTAACTGGGTTGTAGAGGTCAGAGAGGCAGTCGCTCAATGTAAAAAACTGGTATCCAACTGCATCTGGTTAGACAGAAAGCCGACCCCAACATAGTTGGGAAAAGGCAAGGCAGGCATGCATGTAAATCATCATCTATGTGATTACTCACATGACAATTCGTTGGATTGATTAGCCATTATGCTCAAACCACCATGCTCTCAAAACGGTGAAAGAAAACATCGTGAGGAAACCGGCATCTAGAACCAAAAAATCGAAGACATGTGACATCTACCAACCCACACTGGGCCCGAGTGGTAGATTACAGCCCAGCCCCCTCTCACAGAGAAGGAGGCTTGTGTCCCAGCAGTAAGAACATTAAACACTGATAATGCTTACCTCGATGCATTTTTTAGCTCAAACAATTTTCACCACTGTCATTCCAAAACCAATACATTTCGTTCCAAACCCACAACATATCACAGTCAATATACTCTATACGCAGCTGTGGTGTGCCTCCATACTTCGGTCGGCGTCTGGCCGTCAAAGCACTGCTCATTTCCGGTGCAAGGAAACGGGATGCGAGTCGCTTCCCCAAGGTCTACGCTTAGTGAATTTCGGTCACATAGACTAAAGATTTATTTGCAGATGGGACATTTTTATTGTGGTAAAAAGAAATGTACGGTTTTGAGATCGTACGATAAGGCGTCTTTTAGTTAATTAACTCAGGCGTGACTTAATTCCTAATGGTAACATCCAATGTCACTTTGCCCGATTTTGGGATCAAACCACATGCTAGGCAGCCGCGCTTGCGTCAACTTACAGCGAAACGAGGAACTCATCAGAAATCGTAACCGTTTTGTATAATGCCGAATATTGTCAATCGTCATTAAACCCTCTCCGTCTCATTACAAAATGAGATCTCTGGCTGAGGTAAAGTTCTTAATTCAAAACTGACTTCTTAGTACCCATTTACATAGAGAATGGACTGATCGTTGCGTATTCAGCCGTGCAGTGAATACAGACCGAAAAGTACGAGGCATACAAAGCAAATATGCGCCCAGTACTTAGTTGTCTCTTTAGTAGTACTACAGGTATTGGCCGCACAGGTCTCTTTCTAGAGAGTGTCAGTCCATTCTATACGTCTATGTTAGTATCTGACAATTTTGTATAAAGAACTGTATTCCAATCACGGTAACGTTCTTTTTACAAAAACTGGCTCGAAGGTTCCCGGCTCCATGTCAAAAGAAACAATTTTTTTTTTGTAACTTTTTTTTTTACCAGCTGTATTTCCTAGTCTTTGCCGCACTCTCATCTATTTGGATGAAATATTTTCTTGGGATCCTCAGTACTTTAGCGGCCAGTTTGTTGAGCGATTTGAAATTAATTCTCTCTGTATAAATTGAATGCCAAATACAAAATAACATCAACAAGTTCTCTGAGTTTATTATTTCTTTATCAAGTTTATTTTCAAAACTTAATAGTGTGATAATTTAACTTAAGCTAGGTACTAATTTTGCATTGCTTATGTATTATTCTTTAAAAAAAAGTCATGATTTTTATTTTATTAAATTATAGCATTTCATTCGCATAAATATTTACAACTTTATTGCTTTAATTAAATATTTCGATTCATTTTAATAATATTAACATTTTTAAATGTAAAATGCTCAGTAGGTTAGGTTCTAGGAGCAGTACTTAGGCTGCTAAACAAAAATTCAAACTGTAATTGAATAATGAAGAAAATTATTCAAAATGTTTAAATAGCTTATGTCAAATACTTATAAATAATTTACATATTATAATAGCATGTATTCCCCGAAACGGCAAACAGAATTTAATACTTACATGAATTTCAAACTAAAAGGCAATGCGATCAATAGATATTTCATGTGTGTTACGCAACTACCCCACAGTACATAAACTAGGCCCTTTTCGTAGAAACAAAAGCTAGCTAGCTCCATCGCTGGTTAAGATCTGGAGGCAACTGCAGGCGACGTGTCACCGTGACACGCCTGGTTTCTATGAATTTCTATGAAATACCTTCCGTAGCGAGCGATACGTTGTTGGCAGCTACGGGCGAGCGACAGGCGACACGTGTAGCCCGACCGCAGACCAGTTGTACCGCCAACGCTCGAGCGCTAGCACATTTTTCTATCTTCTATCTACCGATTGGAATAAGGGCTGTTGCCGCCTGCGGTCAGGTTCGAAATCATGACTGCAGCGACATGATGCCGCGACACGTCGCCTGTTGCCGCTTGCGGTCGGGTACGGAATGGGTTGGCAACCAAACTTCTTAATTAAAATATTAGCAACCACTTCTCTCAATGCGACAGCCCCGACTAACTGGTTATCTGAAGCATGCTTAGATTTCGTGTAAACGTGTCTGCATATATGTGAGTGGGTCGATTCGACCATTATTTTTTCTAGTTGAAATAGGTAGTTAGGTAATACCGATATGTCTATACTGTGGTATAGCCATACGGCATGAGGAGCTCTGACCGAGAAACAGGCCGCATCGATACTATAACAAGAGAATTCAATTCGCGAGCAATATTCCGACACGGTCGCGTATTGCATGCGCTTACAGCATCTTGTACCTACATTTCTGATGACGACATGATTAAGAGCATTCATCTAAAAAGTTGGCAACGTCCGCGTCGCAAATAGCTAACAAATATTTACAGCGGTTTAATCATAAGCACCTTTTTCTAGTACCTTCAAGGATTTTCTGAGCTTAAATACTTTCATTACTCTTGAAGTTCTTTTAATAAATACTCGTCTGAAGATAGGAGAAAATCTCTTGCAATAAAGATAACTATCTATTTCATGCTTCTAGACGAGAGGTAGGCTGTCCGTTGTTTGTCAGTCAATCAATCTGCCTAGCCTTTTCCCAACAATTTTGGAGTCAGCTTCCAGTCTAACCGGACGCAGCTGATACCAGTATTTTACATGAAGCGACTGCCTATCTGACCTCCACAACCCAGTTATTGGGAAACACGATACCCCTTGAAAAGACTGGTTATCAGACTTGGGCTTCTGACGACCCGTAACGACTATCAAAGATCTACGAATGACAGCCGGGACCAACAGCTTCACGTGCTTTCCGAGGCACGGAGAGGTCTCGATATGTCATGGGTGGTCACCCATCCACGAACCAACCGCGGCATGTGCTTTGTTTGCATGTGCATTTTGTTTTGTTTTGTTATGTTGTTGTTGTCATTTGCCAATGTCGCAACAGTAATTACCACAGACTATTTAGCTTGTAATTACCGTAGACAGAGTATTCTAAGTAATTACGCAATATTGCCTTTGTTATGGCGTGGCCTTGTTATCAACCAATGAGCAACATTGAACAACTTTTATTTTTTTATTTTACTGGTTGAATACGAGGCTTTTGGCTACTTTTGTATGTGTGTATTTTATGTTTTATTATTTAAAACTGCGTTTTGTTTGTGCAGAATAAAGAATTTTTCTTGTGTTTAAGTGAATTTAAGCTTTTTTATTATATTTAGAAGAATGTAAAAAGTATGTATTAAAGGCACGTGCAGATTGGCGCCAATTGACACCGGTAATAGTTCTACCGTGAAGTTTTCTTAGAAATTGTTTTATTCAAGTCGCGTCGCGCCTGTGCGCAGGAGTTTTGGTCACATTTATAATCGTCATCAGTTGCATACAGCGTCTTTTCGTATATACATAATTAGCCTATAATGTGTCCACTGCAGGCCTCATCTCTGGGACTCTATACCACTGACGTACGGCCTACTATTAGATGAACAAAAATAAGTACATAAACTCACGTCTACTTCCCACGGCGGTAGGCAGAAACTATACTCCTTACTCCTCCTTTTGCTTTGTTTACGTTCATAATCATCTGATAACTGATTACGCAACACATTTTCATACACGATTACCCTCAGAGTAATAACTAAAGCATAGAGGGAGGGTGAAATTTCTCAGTCTAGTCATACTCTTTATACTTATGACACATTCCGTGTGAAAAAAAGGACAGGTATATAGTTATAAGGACCACCACTGTCCACTTTTTTGGTCTCGGTAGTGATGTGCAGAGAGGTGCAGAGGTATCGATATTAATTTATTTTTGACAGATAATTTATATAATGTATTGGATGTACATGTCGTATATTCCATGGATGATGTAACGTTGTAACGTGCCGTTTTGTAAGGTATATAGTGGAATGCATTAAATATTTGTTAGAGCTTAAATTCTAGGCTTCTTTTAAGCATTGGCAATTTGGTTTTATTAAACAAACGTTACTTTAATTAATAAAAGCAAATTGCCAATGCTCCTACTCAACGCAATGCGTGACCTTGGGTCGCAAAAGAACCCATTTGGGTTAGCGATTATCTGTTCCCTCTCCCCCGTCACCGTCCTGGCAAGCCCGGCCGTCAATCTGTGCGCGCCGGCTCGACACACCGTCACATGCTGGCTAGGGAGGTTTACGCTCCCGTCGTCGCTCATTCTCAGCTCCACTACACTTGCCCGTGACTAGTGAGACCTCCCCTACAGCCGCGGTTGTCTCAGTTTGCAACGGTTTCCTTATTTTATAATTGACTACGTATATATTCATGAATCCTACTCCTTAACTCAGTGTTAAATCCCCATATTGGGGTTCAAAGTTCCAGCTTACCAATATCTCCAAATTTGCGGCTAACCACCCAGGTTGCTCACATCGAGAACCATCACTGGCATCCGTACTTTATGTTACGGCAAACTAACTTCCGGTGTATCCGATTGACGACGAGCTCCGCGCCATGTACATAACCCGCGTGGCCGCGTCGAGCTGTCTACGGGTCTGGGTCGACCAACCGCCGATCGCCATCGCCATCCTCCTTTGTCCACACATTTCTCCGAAACTCGTAATCGGATCGAGATCATTTTTTTATTTTTTTTATTGGATTATGTATTCTCAACTTAGGGAACAGTACGAGGTTTATCAAAAGATTTCATGGGTATTAGTTTTTTGCGCGAAACCCTAAGTTTGTTTCTAAAACAAATGTAGCCTATTTTACTCCTTATGTCATAAGCTATCTTCCAGTGGAAGTCCCGTCAAAATCGGTACAGCCTACCCCGACGGACGAAAAATTGAATTTCGTAGTATGGATCATCTATACTTTCACGATCCATTACAACAAAAACACTTTTTTTTTGTCTATCTGTCTGTCTGTTTGTTCCGGACAAACAGACAGACAGACAGATAGACAAATAAAAACTTTTTACAAAAAAAGAACAACCGACTTCCAAAAAAGACACTACAAAGTCAAAAATAACTTTAATTTCGGAAGTCGGTGTATTTGGTTTTGAACTTTCGTTTTTTGCCACCGACTTCCGAAATTAAAGTTATTTTTGACTTTGTAGTGTCTTTTTTGGAAGTCGGTTGTTCTTTTTTTGTAAAAAGTTTTTATTTTGCACTTTTTAGTTGTGGTACCTACCCCATACAAATTCGAATACCACTAACCTGCTAAAATAACAGTGATTGGAAGTTATCATTATATCATCCATATAAACTAAGTGGGAAAAATACGTATTATTGAAGCTAACTCAAAAACTATCCAAGTAAAGTTAATAAAATTAATATGGGACCACCTCGGGAGCATACCCTTTCAAACAAAAAAACAATTTTCAAAATCGGTCCATAATTGACGGAGAAATCGAGTAACAAACATACAAAAAAAAAAAAAAAAAAAAAAAAAAAAAAAAAAACATACAGACGAATTGAGAACCTCCTCCTTTTGGAAGTCGGTTAAAAAAAAGCGTTTTTTTTTGTAATGGATCGTAACTATATACTTTCTTAAGCATTTAGTAAAAAGCTGTTATTTTGACATTATAAACAGACACTTCAATTTTATTTATTTGTATGTATGTATAAATGTATTTTTGTTGTATGGATCATATACTTTCATATGCATTTAGTAAAAAGCTGTTATTTAGACACTACAATTTTATTTATTTGTATTATACAGATTGTGGATAAAAAATAAAATAAATTGAAAATCGCACAACACTCCCTGCTATATAATTTATAATATCTCTGGCGTATTCTGAAAGAGCACACGGATCATAAATGTACTCATGTTCATTTGTTTCCAACAGCGATTCTTCATTCTTCATGAATGACATCGAAATTGGCATTTAATTTTCATCTATTTCCATAGCATCTGAAGAACCCTGAAAAAGTATATACTTTTGATTTTTTCTCCGATAGTGCAATACAAATAATATATTTTAGAACCTACTGTCTGATTTTCAGCTACAGTTTGAAGTTGACACAATGTTAAATGGACAGCTTGTAAAGATACCGAACTTGACTTTCAGCATGATTTGTTGTAGGAGAATTGTGATCAATTCGTATAATTTGCAATGGCTCGAAAAGAAAACGATATCTTCTCCAATTTATTAGCATGTAATTATCGTATCGATAAAAAGTATCTACATTACCTACATTACTAGCTTAACATAACCTCACAATTTAACGAATTTATTTTTTGAAAATAAATTCGCGATCACAACATAATTTGTAATAAAGATAGTTTGAAGGTATCATTATCAATCTAATATGTATGTTATCAGTGATCACATCCAAATATTTTGGGTGATTTTATACGAAAAATGTAAAAAAACACTTACCGATGAAAGCTTACAAATTCATTGTTTTTTTTCCGTGACGAATGTGATTTACACGTTATCACAAAACAAGCCATGTTAACAGACTATTGATAAGTCCTTTGCACCTTTCGTTTTTACAAAAATACTCAATAATCTATTGGTTTTTAATAAAAAATGACCAGCACCTCAACCAGCACACGTACTGACATTCACGACGTAATATACGGCTAGATCAAATACTTGTACGGTTAACCGTTTACTAGGCAACTATTGTGCTTTTTAAATTGGTCGTGTAAAAAGAGACAACTGTGACCGTTTTGACAATTTCGGTGCGTCCATTTATCTAATCTATAGACTCCCTCTATGCTTTAGTTATTACTCTGAGCGATTACCACTTACCTTTTTCATTTTGACAGTTCAACAACATTCATTGCATTATTTACGTTTTTGAGCAGATTTTTTTTCGAACTCATGAATGAAACAATGGATTGGCAGTCTGTTTCAAAACGATTCATATTCTGATTTATCGTGTATTACGCAATTAGGATACTGGTCATACACGCACGCCGGTAGCGAGTACTACGCACCTGACCTTTCTGAAGCACATCACCAATTAGGTCACTATGTCCTCCAATGGCGTCCCCGTCCCGGCGTTTTCACACACATCTGCCTTGTAAATACTTTTTGATAGTCGCCTTTCATTCATCCTCTCAACATGACCACACCATCTAAGCATACTGTTTTCAATTTTTGTCACTGCATCTTTTATACGTCACCGTTGTATTATCACATAATTTTTCAGCCTTCATGATGAATACGAGGATTTAAATCCAGTTCAATGAATAATTCTTTGAATTTTTCAACAATAACAATCAATTTACGTTCCCTTTCCCTTCCACTTCCCTAACCGTTCGCAATTATCGAACGATTAAAGAATCGTTGAATTGATCTGCTGCCGTCGGTTTGCGGAATGAATTCGATTGATCAATCAATTTGCTGCAGCACAATGTATTGTGTGGGGGTTAAATGTGATGTGCTTGACGTCTCGGACATACGGGTTTCGAGTTTGATGAACAATATAAATTGATGTATTGTAATGCGCCCAGGATTTTGTAACATCTTTATTTAAAAGAGTGTCCTTGCAGTTTCTTGCCCGTTCTTCTCCATAGAGATCTACGTTTGGGAATGGGCAACTAGCTTCAAGTTTCTGACTAACTGGCCGACCCCGAGCCTGTAAATGGTTTATTTGAGATAAATGTTTTGATGAAGTGTCTGTTTTTAATGTCAAAACAACGGGTAATTACTAAACGTATATGAAAGTATAGAATACGGTAATTATAAAATGAAAAAAAGGTTTTTTTTTTGTCTCTCTGTCTGTTTGTTTGTTCCGGCTAATCTACGAAATGGTTAGACCGATTTAGTCGCGACTTTCAAGGAATAACATAGGCTACTTTTATTTTAGAAAAAAAAATTGGGTCCACGCGAACGAATCCACAGACAGTAGGTAGTTTTCAATATACGTAATTCTTTAACGTCCATTGCTATCCACTCTCCAAGTCAGTGTATCACTGGGTTTACGATTTAATCCCAAATACGAAATTATATGGATTACGAAGTAAGGTTAAGAGCACACTTAAAACTTATTGATGAGCACTGAAGAGTGTTTATTGGCCAATCAAGGCGCGAACCGATTTAAGGGCTATTACCTATATTCTTACTGCAATGAGGGGCAATCAATGTTATTTATATTATGAAGCTTTTCAGATAATGAGGCTTTCTGGTAAATAAAGATGTAATGAAATTTGTATTATAGCAATTCAAGCATTGTGTGTTGTGGTTACTTTTATCGTACAATATTTCAGTTATTGTTGTTTATTACCAATAATTAATTTGTGGATTCTAAATTAATTGGTTTAAATTAGCAAAAACTCCACAAATACAGTATAACGGATGGTAAGAGACGCAGTCGGAGGAGCTCGTGGCTAAGTAATAACAAGCCGCACTGGTCGATCCATCAGGTTAAGCTACGCTTGCCGGGGTTGGTCAGTGGATGGGTGACCATCTTTACATACCGAGACTCCTCCGTGCCTCGGAAAGCACGTTAAGCCGTTGGTCCCGGGTGTCATTTGTGGATCTTTGACAGTCGTTACGAGTCGTCAGAAGCCCGAAAGTCTGACACCAGTCTTACCAAGGAGTATCGTATTACCCAGTTACTGGGTTGTGGAGGTCAGATAGGCAGTCGCTCCATGTAAAATACTGGTATTCAGCTGCATCCGGTTAGACTGGAAGCCGACCCCAAGATAGTTGGGAAAAAGTCTAGGAAGATTGATTGGATGGTAAGAGACGCAGTAATAGACTAAAGTATTTTTTTTTAAGTTACAATGACAAGGCTTGAACACGGTGGCGTATTGGTTATGGTTTGCGATTAATTGCTGATTTCAACATATATTATTATTTTTTATTTTTTTTTTCCATTGGGAAGATTGAATAATAGCAAAAAGAACCGTTTTACTTACTGAATAGATAAAAAAATGGAACAGAATTTTTATGAAATTATCTGCCAAGTAAGTTAATAGGAACTTAATCGAAGGTGGTGAAACAGGCCCTAAGTATAAAAATTATCCCACTATCCAACGTTCTACCTACCTAGTTATTACCTACATAGAAAGATGTCAAAACTCTTTCATGAACTATACTCAAACAACTTCATGGTACGTTTTCTAAAAATAGACTCTTTACTTTTAGTCTGTAGGTATGTATTCGAGTACCTATCTCTGGTTGGTCCTATCATCCATGTGGTATATCTATGGTGACACATCATGTAATTCTCCATTACCTACAGTTAGGCTGCGTTTCCACCAGAGATGTGCGATGGAAATGTGTCGTGCGAGGATGTCTAGCTGTGCTGTGAAAATGTGTGGAAACTCCACCAAAGCTGTGCGATGAAAATGTGCCTACGAGGATGTGTAGCGGATCTGTGAAAATGCGCATTAATGTGTGGTGCGAGGATGCGTTGCGAAGCTGTGAAATGTGTCGACGGGGGTGCGGTGTAGTGGGAGCGGAGTAACGCGAACGCCTGCCTGCCGCCAAACCTCGCAACACATCCTTCTCAAAACACATTCCCCGCAACACATTCCTCGCACACATCCCTCGCTTGTTTTGTATGCGAAAAAATCTAGCTCCGCTGAGCCGTTTCCACCAGAGCTGTGCTGACCGAGGCGAGGTAAATGAAGCGATTATATTGGTTCTGTACAAACACATCCCTCGCTACACATCCTCGCACATCTCTGGTGGAAACGCAGCCTTAGGCCTGTGAGATCTCCTACGGTGTCACTAACCTCGTCATTACGTGACCTACTAACAGACAGCACGCGACTAATACAAGGGAACTCACTTCAAGTGACATTAACACAATGTGCAGAGTTGCATGACATGTGTGACGTCACATCTCGCCAAATTACCGACAGAACGCGACTGTAAGTGAAGACATCTTGAGATTTAGAAACAGAGGCTCTGATACGAACGTGTGACGTAAGCGTTACGTAAATTCGGACGATTCATACGGATCACTTTTGTGCGCTAGTGTACTTTTTGCGTGGATGTGACGCATATTTTGCCCCAACTTGTACTTTTTGCGTGGATGTGACGCATATTTTGCCCCAACTTGTTCTTTTTGCGTATGGGTTCTTTCTTTGCGTTATGTTACCGCAAATAAACCGCAAATTATCAGAACAGAGAACTCCTGAATGATTCACAGTACAGACACGAAATTTTATATTATATAATGGATATGTATTGTACTAATAAACTAGATGGGACTAGGGTCTGATGATAGAGCCGGAAGATGACCATAGGAACTTCTAAAATAAACGAGACAGTACCATCGAAATTGGACCGGTTCGTTTTGTCCTGACAAGAACTATAGCCCAAAGTAGCATCCAGGGTCTGATGATAGAGCTGAAAAGTGATCAAAGAAACTTCTCAACCATACATAATAGTATCATTGTGTTTGCGGTCGTTGGTTTTGTCTTACAAAGTACTGTAACCTAAGGTGTAGTCCAGGCCCTCATGAGAGATCTGGAAGGTCACCATACGAACTCCTTAACTAGACAAGATAGCCCCGTTGTGTTTCTGCCGTTTGGATGTGTATTGTTTCAAAAGCTTGAGGCGTGAACGGTTTTTACGGTCAGGTAAACAAAGATAAGCCTCAAACTTTTAAGAAAACATTAAACTTATCTGTTTACGTAAGTCTTATTTTGTTCTTTTTAGTTTAATAAAAGCTTGTTTAAAAAATATTTTTACTTATATTTTATTCAGCCTAGCCCAGCAGTTTTAACTCGTGCACCATTGTGGGAACCATTTAGCCTGTTTCTAATGAGCAACATAATGCGTCAGAGGGATGATCCATTTGACATTTTATTATTTTATTGTATAATACTGCAAAATTGTTGACATTTTTATATTAATTTGACATTGACTGGAATTCAAACGATTTGACATTAAGTATAATTATGTATTGTTATAAATTGTTATTTAAAATTATAATGTATTTAAATTTGTGTAAATTAAACATGATTTGCATGCCTTTGTGACGGTAGAACATGGAGGACTTTCATAATAAAACATCAACGTAAAAATTACCCATGTTTGCAAAGAAATAAATGATTTATGAATGATGATGATTAAAATTTTGCTACTACATTAAATAATATGGCAACTGGTAATTTGAATGACATTGATATTCAGCTTAACATTGCCGTCGAATGCATTAAGAATTCTATCAGTGCACACGAAAAGATTATCATAGCGGGAGACTACAATATAAATTTTAAGGACAAATCAAAAAATGAAATATCGGAATACCTTCTATCACTCGGCCTTAGTTCACGTATTCAAGAATATACGACAAGACAGAATTCAACACTATTGTTGAATTCTATCTTGTCTATACAATAATATTCAGAAACCCTCTACAATCCGGTACCATACATAGTTATTTTAGTTAGGTACTACAAACATCGGGTCAGATTTAAAAAAAAAAAACATGGTATAGGCGGCCCGCGAGCTGTGGAGCAGGTGGTTTTAACGCTCACCACCGCAGCTTCGACTTGCTGGCCGGCGGTGGTACATATTCATCGTACGGAACCCTCTCCACGCGAGTTCAACTCGCACTTGACCGGTTTTTTTTTATAAGGAAAGTAAAAATATGTATTTCTAAAATATTTATTGATATTAATAACATGATTAGTACTTACCTATTTAAAATTAACTGAGAAGTAGAACAATTTGTGTTTTTTTTAAAATATGGAACGCACCGGTATTCTACTCCGCGGGCCGTCCCGCGTATAATTTTTTAAATTCACCGCTGGCTGTTTATACACTCACAAGACCGCAGCTTTGTTATTAAATTCGATATTTTTCATGTAAAAAGTTTCGTAGCCGACTACCAAATCAAAAGTTCTATTTTTTAAATTCATTCCCGCCCTAGGGAAGCAGCGTTTTCCACCCGCTACTCGGATCAAACAAACACTACTTTCCGAGCATGAGAAATGAAAATACTTTTACGTTACGTTTACTCCGCGCGTTCGTGCTAGGACCCCAGGGTTGGCTTTGTAGGTGGTCAAAAACTATATTTACTAACCTAATCCGCTTAACCGTTCTTAAAGAGTCATAAAGAACCCTGTAAGAAATCGACACGATTGACTTGTTACGAACCCGGACACGACGTGTTGCCACGACAAGAGCGGAACGCAAAGTGCTAAACCAGGCTACACCAGCTACACCAGGTTGTTGTGTCCGGGCTCTTTATAACTCTTTAAGAACATTTAAGCGGATTAGGTTACTAAATAAACGTCGGCTATTGTATTTTATAATGGATTTCCGCAAAGTCACGCCAGAGTCAATTAACTATCTTCTAAATCGTCGTCTCTGTCATAACTGTTTGACAGCCTCTTTCTGAACAACTAAACTGTTCTGTTCTGATCTGTTGTCAACTGTTGTTGACAACAGAACAGTTCTGTTAACTGTTGCTGTTGTTCTATAAATTATGGTAAAGCTACAAAGATATTGAGTACTGAATTTCTGATTGGCGATACCATGGAATGCCACAGTGACATGCAAGCTACTTGCATGATTTAGTGCAAGCTACTGGCATGTGAATTGGGTTCTCGTATCAAGCCCGGGTACTGAACCATAAAGAAAAAGGTTTTACTCGATAACCATTTCATATCTCAAAGGTTAAGTCAGGTCACCAAGACAGACAGTACTAAGTCCTCCGGGGATGCTTCTTCATTCTATCTCAGAAATGGAAAATAAAATGTAAAAATAATAACAAAACCGGGACATTATTTGCTGGGACATGATTGCAGTGTCTACAAACCACAATATGTAGACGTTATTACATTTGTCTGGTTTGGAATATAAACGTATATAATCTGTTTCAAAAGTATCAGATAAAAGTGTAAACAAACCCCCGTTCAAGTTAAATTTTCGCGCATACGCTAACTAATGAGTATGACATTCAAATAAGTTTTACCTATGTTTGTTTTATGTTTTAAACCATCTAGTTTATCAGTATCAGACTGATAAAGTTAGATATAATTATGTTTTTATCACATGGCACTTGACTGCCAACTACATATATAGCGATACTTCTCCACAATTTTGTAAAGAGCAATAATAAAACCCATGGCTGAACGCCAGCCCCCAAAATACAGGTCCAGGCCCAGTTTGGGGGTTAGGATCAGATTCGTGGCAATACATTTAAGTGTGCTATATTATTACAACCTACTTGTTTGTAACATGTATTTTAAGTGTCAAATAAATGCATTTATTTTTATTTAAGTAATTAAGGTTTCTACTTTATATTTCACCACTTTTTCAAACTATTATTGTTGGAACAACATTGTTAAATTGTAATTAAAAAATCAACAACGAGAATAGAAGTTATAAATATTAACCTCAATGGTAATGTAGCGGTTAGACCGCCACATACAAAAACTACGAAACAAAAAGACATGACGTCACACAATTCCTACATCTCGCAGTTAGAGTTTACTGAGCGAATAACATAGATAAGACTATCCGAAATCAACATATGGGCAGTTGCCCGCCAGACATAATACCCGTCTGGTTGGAGGATCCTCCCTTTTCTATGGTGGATGAGTGAACTTTACACCCTGTTCCTCATACCCCTAAAGTAATTTTAAAGGAGATTTCAAATTAGAATGTATTCGAATAATTAAATGCAGTGTATAGAGTGCCACCAGTGGCACTCTATGCCTTTCGGATAAGGTGCCACTACAGGCACCCTAGTAACACCGCCTCGGCCCGGCCAAAGTGCCGCAAGCATTGGATTGTCATTGTCACTGTCACTAAGTCACATCACTTGGTATTTTGTTTGATTTTCGAGGTTAAATCGCTGTAAAACACCACATTCCCAAAACATTACATTCTCTTGTGCCTAAAGGGACCCTGGCACTTCGCCGGCCGCTACCGCGGCACCGCTCGCTACGCTCGCTCGGCTCGTGCGTTGTGTGGTGACAATGCAACGCTCACGGCACCCTAGCCGGGCCGAGGCAGTGACACTAGAGTGCCACAAGAAACTCGCTGCACTCTATACACTTCGATAATTAAATCAAAGCATTCCATTGTAAGTGGCACTACAAATTGGTATCCGAATGTACGTTTTTTTATCCATTTATTATCATTTTTACTAGATACATTTGGAACGGACTATAGAAAAAGTTATTTTAGTGCTTAGTGCTTAACCTTGCTACAATTAAGTTCAAGTTAGTGTTCAAAATAGAAGTCAATTTGGAATATTTTCGGTGTGTTTTTAATTTTGATGTGAATGTCGAGTTTGGTGGCTTTGAATACTGTTAGCTAGAAATAAACGACACTAAGCTATTTACATTTTCAGGGAATAACACAATTAGGTACAGTACAAATATTTTCTTAATGTCCCACGGCAAACTTCGTGTTTCGCCAGTTGTCGGATTTCTATCATTTCTATCAGTTTTCTCTCTATCAATACACATCTAAGTCGATTGAGAGCGTCCGGTTTGCACCAAGTGCAAAGGGCAACTGATAGAAATCCGACGACTGCCGAAACACGAAGTTTGTACTATACAATTATTCGATCAAAATTAAAAATGTTATTATGATAGACAGAATTTTACCACAACTTTCCAGCTATATTTAAGTCCCATTGCATACTTGTACAGGGGGTCAGCTCATTATCTTCCTGCCCTTGTGAATGTTACTTGGGTCGGCGCAACACATTTTCTCTTACCGCTCTCCCCTGTCAACCGTCATGCTATCAATCACTCCCTTCTCATTCATATCATTCCTCACACAATCTATCCATATTTTCTTTGGCCTTCCTCTCTCTCTCCATCCATCAACATTTATAGTCATCACTCTTTTAGTCACATGCGTTTCCTCCCTCCTCATCACATGCTCATACCAAGCCATTTCCTTTCAACTTTTCGGTCACTGGCACCACTTACAAGCTTCTCCTTTTCTACTCATTTCTTACTTTATCCATTTTATAAGTCACTCCACACATCCATCTCAACTTTCTACTACTGAACATTTCTCATACTCATTGAAAAGACGCTGTACCTATATTGTATGTAGGTACTTATTTGACTACAGGTATTCATAATGAAAAGCTTCTCTAAACCAGACTAAATCAAAAGCAAATCATTAACAACTCTTAATCAAGTAATTATACAAGTTAAACGAAACACACGGATATACTCAACATTTATCAGGTAATTATACAAATACTCACGACACATGTAGAATTAAACATTTTAATGAAAACGCTTGAAATGTTAGCAATCTGAGTAGGTACCCTAACTTTATTAGTGAAAGTTTGAAACTCCATCTCACATGTAAACATTTGAATTATGCGAGAATTTTAGATAGATTTATACAAAGTTTCGCAACGAAGTAACTAATTTGTAATGGGTGAATTTGAAATTTAAATGACTAGTTTGTATATGAATATGATTTGATATGTTATTGATATGAAAAACTTATGTAAATTAAACTTGGTATTGGTTAATAGCAATAGCAATAGTTGGCGTCCTGCCTGTTATTACTTACGGAGCCGAAACGTGGACGCTCACGGTACGGCTGGTTCAAAAATTCAAGGTCGCTTAGCGAGCTATGGAGTGGGCTATGCTTGGAGTTTCTCTGAGGGATCGAATCCGCAACGAGATGATCCGGCAACCAAAGATGACGGCATAGCTCACAGAATAAGCAAGCTGAAGTGGCAATGGGCCGGCTATAATAGCCGTAGAACCGATGACCGTTATTTTTTTACGTGATAATTATTTAATTATTTTAAAACGTAGAATTATGTTGACCGTACTTTACACAGTCAGTTCCACTTTCTTGGAGTCTGATATATTAATATAAACACTTTGTTCATTTATGTTACATATTTTGTGGGTCATTGTCACAATTATTGGGCCATCACGACACTGAGAAACAAAACTGTGTACTTAAGCAAAATACCAAAACTTGCTTTAAAACACTCTTTACAAGAATAAACCTTGAATATTTTTATTCTAGAATACATAAATTTTAGAAGCGTCTCTACTCTCTACAATAAATTACTTGGGCCGAGCAGTGTCGGTGTAATTTCCCCGCGTTATATTTCCGACGGGCGGACGTCAGAAAAAATGTCCGCCGGCCGGGATTGCGGGCGCGTACATTTATCAAAGCATATCCGTGCATTTTATAAAAAAAAAATGTAAGTAGACTTTGCTGATGAAAGCGGAATTCCAGTTATTCCGGGAAATACCTGATTTATCTGATCTGTCCAACGTGTGTTAACAGAATAACACAAATTGGAGCGACGTTGGTGTATTGAATCTTAATTGAATTTAAATTGCAGTTCATATTGTATCTGTCGAGCAATTTGTGATTTTGTAACCTCGGGTTACGTTTATCAAATTGGGTCGCGTGTTTATGCGACGATCGTACCGTAAATGGCATCTGATTTAATTGGAAGAATAACATAGAATAATCTTGTATATCTACGCTGAGGAAGAGATAAGATAAGATAAAGATTTATTGAACAAAAATGGTTGAATAATCAAACACTTACAAACAACATCATGCGTATAAAATAGTGCGTATTACAATTATACAGGGTGGCATCATCGACGCGAAGCCTGTTACCATGGATTCAGTACATGATTCTGAACCCCCCTGCGTTGAAATTTTTTATCGGTTTTTTTTTTTTTAAATCAGCTGTTCCTCTATAGAAAAGGGAGGATCCTCCGACCAGACGAGTGTCGTGTCTGGTGGGCAACTGCCCAACTGAAAAGGTCGGTAACCACTGAGTTAGAAAAACCGTCGTTTCTCATCATAAAATCGATTACAATGACCTTCAAAAGATTGACTTCATACCCCTGGATTATACTCTGTCAAACTCCAAAAACGTACTCCAAACAATAATATTCGCTCCGATTTGCAAATGTAATACATAAAGTTGTCAGATCGAATATGTCATCAACACGTTTCGTGTGATACCGTTCGACGTTTGCACATACTCACATGGTATTCTATGCATATGCAATGTGCTTATTTGGCGTAATAGTACGGTGATATTTGTTTGAAACGGATCTTGATTTTATCGTTGTTTGATGTCGTGAAATATGTGACCAGAAGGAGGGTAATGTTTTTATAGTTAGACTAGCTGCGCCCCACGGTTTTACCCGCATAAGTCTCGATCCCGTGGTAATATCGGGATGAACAGTATCCTATATCCTAATACAGGTCATGGTCTACCCGTGTGCTAAATTTTATCTAAATCTGTTCAGCCGTTTTAGCGTGAAAGCGTAACAAACAAACAAATAGCAGTGACTTTCATTCTGATAGTTCAACTTACACACATCAAAAGTGTCTAGGGATCAAGCATTTTTATGCGGATTTCTTGAGATTGAGATGTGGCTTTGTAATAAATTTATGATTTTATAAATTTATATGGATCCTTTTTGGTGCATTTCATAATTTGAATCAGGAACTGTGAATCAAATTCGAGTAAAAGATGAAAATCAGCTGTCAATATTTTCCCTATAAAAACATACAACGCATTGAAGACATTATTAGTGCTACTGTTTCCCTACTACTGATTAAAACCAACGTTATTATGGAGCAGCGACGTCATTTAAGCAGGGAAGAAATGCTCAGAGCCGTGGGAATGATAGAAGCTGGTTCCCGGCAACGTACTGTGGCTTTAGCTCTGAATACAAGTCAGAGTGTTATCAGTCGACTTTGGACACGTTACCGAAGCACTGGTACCGTGGCTGAGCGCCATGGAGGACGGTATCGCTGCACCACACGGAGACAAGACCGATACATTCAAATCTTAGCTCGAAGAGCTCCAACAATAACCGCCATGATGTTAGCCGTGAGGCTTCATCACTCTTCAGGGAACTTAATTAGCGACCAAACAGTCAGAAACCGCTTGCATGAAGTGAACCTTCATTCCCGAAGACCGCTACGGGTACCACCTATAGCAATGCACAATCGTAGGATTCGATATCAATGGGCTCTTGAACACAGAAATTGGGCAGAAGAACAATGGCGTTTCGTGTGCTTTTCTGATGAGTCTCGTTTTGGTATGAGACCGGATACAAGACGTATACGACACTGGAGAACCCCTGGACGCCAACAGCGATTAAAATCCTGCCAGGAAGTCCATCCTTATAGTGGTGGAACCATCATGGTATGGGCGGGTATTTGGATCGGCGGAAGAACTGAGTTGATTTGGATTAGAGGCAACCTCAACGCTCAAATTTATGCTGAGACGATTGTATCAGACGTCATCGTTCCTCTACAAGTGCAAATCGGTCCCTTATTTCAGTTAATGCATGATAATGCACGACCGCACACCGCAAGAGTTGTAAGACAGACTCTCGCCGCACCTAACATCAATGTCCTGCCCTGGCCTGCTCAGTCGCCAGACTTGAACCCGATTGAGCATGCATGGGATATGCTACAGAGAAGAGCTCTGCCGAATATGGAGGGTATCCAGTCGCAAGAAGACCTTTTTTTGTTGTTGCAACGAACATGGGCGGCCATTCCACAGCGTGATTTGGATGAACTCATTTTGAGTATGCCAAACCGATGTTCTTGTGTTGTTAGTGTTCGCGGTAGAAACACGGATTATTAATTGTTTAAGTTACCCAATAAAATTTTAAAGAAAACTGTTATTTCAGTCTTTTTTTCGAACTTTAATGTTAGTGGTTCAAATGTCAAAAATCCCTTTATTAGGAAAATGGCAAGTTTCTTTATTAATGCAAAGGTGACTTGGTTTATCGTTACTGTGACAAACGAAAACACTTTATTTGATGAATCCTTAAAGAAAATTTTAATTAATATCAATCAGGAGAAAAGTTATTGCAAAAATATATGTTGATCCCTAGACACTTTTGATGTGTGTAGTTCATTGCGTTATTTATTAAAGTGGTTGAGCAAACAAATTTTTCAAATATATGAACCAATGGTTTAGCAATATACTTCAAAATCATTCAGATTGTGATTGATAGTGTGTTATGCAGTTAGGGTGCTGTTCGTCATTCGCAATTTATCAAGTTCCCTCGGCGCTTAACGTTTTCAAAGTCTTTAATAATTTACTTTGAATTCGTTGAAAGAATTAAAAGTATTTCTAAACGTTAAATATTTTTACTTTTAAAATTATAACATCTTATTTCTTTTTTCATAATTTTACCGTATTTAACAAATAAATTCAGGAAAACAATATTTGCCTGACTTTTAGACAATTGTTTCTATTCACTACTTATATGTTTTTTTTTAATTACAAATTTTGACATTACATTTCATTAATATTTTGTGTGTATACTTACTGACTTTTGATTTTATTTTTTTATTTTTAACTTTTGATATTATATAATTGGTTGACATTGAATTCTTATATTATGAAAAAAAATTATCGACATTGTATTAAAAAATAACTAAGTATTTTATTTCAAACTAATTTATAATTTTATTGTTACTAAAGGGAATGTTAATTGATTTAATTTTAATATTTCTACACCGGCAACGGTAGTATATGTGAAGCTTTTTATTAATATTAAAATCTTAATGTACCGTGTACTGAGAAATAAATTATATCTTATCTTAAATATACCTTTTCTGAGGAAAGGCTCGACACAGGTAGGCCGTGTGACCTAGCCGCTGGCAAAAACGCGCAAACACGCAAGAGTCGAAAATATTTCCTCATTCTATTCATGCCTCTAAAAAGTATTAAAAGCATCTTACGTCATTCTAAGCTCTTCGCTGCCTCACAATTCTTTAGTAACAAATTACAAAATACCAGCGTTGTCACTCAAACGAAAATGATATATGAAATGTCGTGAAATGCAATCTGTGTGAATCAGTGGAAATATTGCGAGCAGGGCAACCGCATTGGAGGTTACTCCGGCTCTGAATGCTGCATTCAATGCTCCGGGATTAGAGAAGCGGACGGCGAAAGTTTAATCTTGAAGTCTCGGTTGGTGTGATGTATTAGGATGCTGAGGATTTTGTGTTTTCGGTTTTTCTAATATTTATGTAGGTTTAATAGGGTACTGATGAGTAAATGGGTAATGTTTCAGAATTCGGAAAGATTTATTATTTGCAACTGGCCAAACGCACATTTAGCCGTTGGTCCCGGCTGTCATTCGTACATCTGTGAACGGTCATTACGGGGAGTCAAGAGCCCCAGTAACTAGGTTGTGTAGGTCAGATA
Source organism: Conistra vaccinii (assembly GCA_948150665.1). Lineage (NCBI taxonomy): Eukaryota > Metazoa > Arthropoda > Insecta > Lepidoptera > Noctuidae > Conistra > Conistra vaccinii. The sequence continues at coordinate 7,442,343 of OX411339.1, read as the reverse complement.
CGCAATAGTGTGTGTGGGTGCCATGTCTGATGAGTACAGGTTGGAGTGCGGCGTGAGGCAGGGGGGGCTTAGCTCACCCAGGCTCTTCAACCTGTATATCAATAGGCTGATATGTGAGCTCAGCAACACCCAAATCGGTTGCTCCATTGACGGACAGTGTATCAATAATATTAGTTACGCGGATGATATGGTGTTGTTGAGCCCATCGATCAGTGCTTTAAGAAAGCTCCTCCGAATCTGTGAAGACTATGCGGTGACTCATGGTCTCAGGTATAACTCAACTAAAAGCGAGCTCCTGGTGTTTAGGGCACAAAACAAGATTTATGACGTTGTTCCACCGGTTACCTTGGGCAGAGTTCCGCTGAAAAGAGTCACTCGTTTTAAATACCTGGGGCACTGGGTCACCGATAGGCTGTCGGATGACGCCGATTTAGAGAGGGAACGTAGCCGGCAGGGTGGATGGCCTTATAATCTGTCACTGGATCGCGGCACACAGACCGTCATTCAGATATTTGAGATGATTAGTGCAATGTTGTTAACGTATTTTAGATTTAGTTAGTAGATAAGTAGTATTAATTTCAATTACCTATGTTATGGATCTCTGGTCTGAAATAAAGATATATATATAATAGTTTCATGTCAGATACTACTATTCAGCTGCATCCAGTTAGATTAAGAGACGACCTGAACATAGGGAAAAAGGCGAGTCAGATGATGAATGTTGCAAAATTGAGTCGATGACTTTAGAGTGATCAAATTTGAAGAATAGGTCATACCGTGTTTAAAATGTTAGTCAGTCAAAAATGGTAGTGGGCGGACTTCCCATTTTATTAAAGTAATATCTAGGTAGCTATTCAGCGGAGTAGTGGTGGCCCAGTGGTAACGGTCCCGACTTACGAGTTGTAGATCGTGGGTTCGAACCCAAGCAGGCACTTTACTTTGTGTAAATAATTTCATCACCATTGCTCTCAAAACGGTGAAGGAAAACATCGTGAGGAAACCGATACGTCTTAGAACCAAAAAATTCGAAGACATGTGACATCTACCAACCCGCACTGGGCCCGCGTGGTAGATTACAGCCCACTCCCTCTCACAGAGAGGAGGCCTGTGTCCCAGCAGTGGGAACATTAATAGGCTGATGATGAGGTAGCTATAATAATTAAAGCCATGTCTTCTCTAGTGAAAAAAGTATGTTTCCTGTATTTCCCGCGACACGTGCCTCCAGACAGATATCGCGCGAAGTCGCCCGACTTCGCATCACATGTCTAGCGACGACAACTACTACGGTGAAGTCGCCAGCTTTGTTATGCGTAGTTCATCATCATCAAGGAGTTGACGTACCAAGTCTTTATCGTTAAGTTGGATTAAAAGACAAAATACAGTTAGTACTAGAAGGCGACACGGTTCTACGTTTTAAATTAGTTGACGATATTACGAGGGTTTACATCGTACGGCATTTCATACAAACTTTCAAGCCCTTGTTTTTCGAAATGATTGAACCGATTTTAATGAAACTTCATATGCATATGCAGGATACAAAGGTCTAAAAACTTAGTTAAGAAAATCTTCGAAAAATAGTGTTACAGCCAAATTAGACCGATTTTAAATGTTCCATAGAAACAAAGTATTCCAGTTATCTGTTTATAAAAAAGACATTTCAAAAATGTTCTTAACTAAGTTTTTAGACCTTTGTATCCTGCATATGTGTATGAAGTTTCATTAAAATCGATTCAGTCATTTCGAAAAATAAGGGCTTGAAAGTTTGTATGAAATGCCGTACAACGTAAACCCTCTTAAAAGTTTTGTAAGGGAATTGAGTTGCACAAAAGGAAGACGTATACTCAACAGTTCAGCACTTCCTTTTGTGCCATTACTTCCTTGGTCTATTTTCAACCTGCAGCATCATTGCATTATTTACGTTGTCGAGCAGACGAATTTTTCAAACAAAATAAGCAATGGATTATGAATTTCTATAAAAAATCTTCGGATTTTGATTGTAAGAGTATGTTACGTAATAGGCTAGTTGATAGTTTTTGTAAAACCGATTAATAATGTTACTTGGATGTGGTCTACTTTATTCAAAATGGAAGGAAGGAAGGATTTAATTTTCGTCAAAATTCTTTGGATTGTGATTGTAAATACGTTACGCAATTAGAGTGCAGATATTAAAATAAACGGCAGAAAAAAGACGAGATCAATTGAAGCTACCTCAACAGCAATGACGTCGAAGTGAGGCGAGGTGCAAGAGATGTATCGCGCGCCGTTATTGCCGAACGAACAATGGAACGCGAGTAGTAGCAGATGCACAATTATACTGTAACCTACCGGTGTTAGTGTGAATATTGTGACGCGATACTATAGTATTTATTGGAATTGATATTTACGTCGGGTTGATTGTAAGGCACTTGTCCTTTATATTCACTCAGCGACAGTAAATGTGGCCCAGCCCTAAACGAGAATTTTTGAACGAACTGAAACTATTCTATGGGATTTCTTAATTAGAAATGGGTTAGTTTGTTCACAAATTCGCATTTGAGGCTTGGATTAAGATGGGTGATATAAATTATTGTGCTTGTCGCAAAAACAATAAGCCGAAATGCTATAGAATAGTTGCAATTTCGATTCAAAAATCGTTCTAATTTACGCTGCATGGTTGCTCCAGTTAAGATAAACGGCACAAAAATACGATATCAATTGAAGCTACCTCAACAGCAGTAACGTCAAAGTAAGGCGAGGTGCAAGAGATATATCGCGCGCCGTTATTGCTGAACGAACAATGGAACGCGAGTAGTAGCAGATGCACAATTATTACTGTAACCTACCGGAGTTAGTGTGAATATTGTGACAATATTGACTGGTATTGATAGTTAATTGACTCAGGCGTGACTTTGGGTTCGGCTCTTGTCGTGGCAACACGTCGTGTCCAGGTTCGCAAGAAGTCAATCGTCATCCTGAGGATACCTCGTTGAAAGGTGAAACTCGTGTCGATTTCTTACAGGGTTCTTTACGACTCCCAGTTAAGCGGATTAGGTTACCAAATATACGTCGTCTATTGTATTTTAGACTGATATTGATATTGACGTCTAGTTGATTGTAAGGCACTTTTCATTTATATATTTACTAGCTGCCCGCCCCGGCTTCGCACGGGTAAGCACTTATCCACGGCGCACCTACCTACCCTAACTACCTACCTACATACATACATACCTACCTACCTACCTACCCTACCCTACCTACTTACCTACTTTACAAACATACATTACTAATTTACTACCCTACCTTCACCTATCTATCATAAGAACCATCTCCTTACTATAACAAACACAACAAAAAAAGAATTAGCGAAATTGGCCCTGCCGTTCACGCGTGATGCCGTGACCAACGAAATAGGGATTCATTTTTATATATATAGAAAGATTACTAGCTTTTGCCGCCGGCTGCGCCCGCGTGAAGGTCGGAAATTATCCCACGGGAACGCACTACCGATATCAAAAGTATCCCATATTCTAACCCTGCCCCCCAATTACGCAATGCACGATCAATTTTAAATTGAAACCAATTGAAAAAGATTGCCAGTCCATTGCTTCATAAGTTCGACAAAAATAATCTGCTCAATGTTTTTTGTAGAACTTATGAAGCAATGGACTGGCAATCTTTTTTTTTTTTTAATTAGGGTGCAGGTCATGGTCTATACGTGTGCTATTGTTAATAATTGAAAGTTTTTTTGAAGTGAAAACTTCTTTTAACTGTCACTAATGAGACACAATTAAATTTTAATTGTTATCCAACTGCAGCCGTCTGTTGGACGGTTGAGCTCTTAGCGGCGTTGTACACTTTTTTTGGAATGGGTAAAAAATTTTAAGCTCGCGTCAGAACGTGCCGTAAGATCCGTTGCTTAGCAACCGACTAAGTAAATATCAATATAAATAGTCTTTGACATTATGTAAAGATTGCAAGGTAAGAAATTTTACCCATATTGATGCGTAAATAAAAAGCAGTCAAAACATACTTCATGAAAAGTGTTTAAATAAATTGTTTATTTTAGTTAGACTATATATTTGAAAATAAATAAATATACTACTACTAATGAATATTGTATTTAACCACATAAATTGTAGTACTTTTATACTGATAAATAAAGCAATTCATCAGTGGCGAAGGGTGCCGTAATAGAAAAGGCAAGCCGGAGCCAAAACAAAAGGAAAAAAAAAAAAAAAAAAAAAAAAAAAAAAAAAAAAAAAAAAAAAAAAAAAAAACCAGGGGCTGCAGCCGTGCGTGAAGTCCAGTTACTTACAATTTGTGGCTAGCTTTCTGGCTCTTCAGTCTTGTACAGGCAGATGTTACTATTTACTATATGATAAGATGATACTACACACATCAAAAGTGTCTAGGGATCAACATATATTTTTGCAATAACTTTTCTCCTGATTGATATTAATTAAAATTTTCTTTAAGGATTCATCAAATAAAGTGTTTTCGTTTGTCACAGTAACGATAAACCAAGTCACCTTTGCATTAATAAAGAAATTTGCCATTTTCCTAATAAAGGGATTTTTGACATTTGAACCACTAACATTAAAGTTCGAAAAAAAGACTGAAATAACAGTTTTCTTTAAGGGCGCGTTTGCAAATCGGACAAAATTATGCTGTTTTTCGGTACATTTTGTGACAAAACTAAACCGAATTGAATATAACTTATAACTACCACATATAGACTGATCCCTCATCTTCAAATGATAGTAACTTTTTTGTTCAAAATTATAGTTTTTTATATTGAAAAAACGATTTTCCGTTGCCTTTTTCCACAGAATTAACGATACCGGGTTGAGTTTCGGTACATTTTTTGTTCTATAATCAACATATTTTAGAATTTCTAAAAATACTACAAGTAGGCAGATATATTCAATTCTAAAACTTAGTAAAAAAATTGTTTCAAAATGTCACAAATAGTCGCAAAAAAAATAAAAATCGGAACAAACTTTTTCACCTATTTTGCTATTGCGGATGAATCTTAACGCAATCGATTAAGGGTTATTTTATTTTTGGTCATGTTTTGATTTATTGCACAAACATTTCGAAAAAAGACTCAGTCCGCGCTCGGCCGCCGTGGTGAGAGGACCCTGTAATACCTGTTTGCAGCGGCTCGTGCGGGAAAAGATCGCTGTACAGACACAAAATATTCGATAAACCTAATTTGATACTTTTGACAAGGTAAGATAATTTTGTATTCACAGATTCTATTATAATATTTTATTTCGGTAAAAGTAAGTACCGTTTATAAAATGTCGTATGGGACTTGATGAAGTGACCTGAAGGTGTACCTCGGTGACTGTTACTGGAACTCCTCGACAAGTAGAACTAGGTGTGCCGAGTTTGGGCTCGTTTTGTAAGTTATGATGAGACCTTACCTCCGGGCTTGATGGAGTGACCTGAAGGTGTACCTCGGTGACTGCTACTGGAACTCCTCGACAAGTAGAACTAGGTGTGCCGAGATTGGGCTCGTTTTGTAAGTTATGATGAGACCTTACCTCCGGGCTTGATGGAGTGACCTGAAGGTGTACCTCGGTGACTGCTACTGGAACTCCTCGACAAGTAGAACTAGGTGTGCCGAGTTTGGGCTCGTTTTGTAAGTTATGATGAGACCTTACCTCCGGGCTTGATGGAGTGACCTGAAGGTGTACCTCGGTGACTGCTACTGGAACTTCTCGACAAGTAGAACTAGGTGTGCCGAGTTTGGGCTCGTTTTGTAAGTTATGATGTGACCTTACCTCCGGGTTTGATGGAATGACTTGAAGGTGTACCTCGGTGACTGCTACTGGAACTCCTCGACAAGTAGAACTAGGTGTGCCGAGTTTGGGCTCGTTTTGTAAGTTATGATGAGACCTTACCTCCGGGCATGATGGAGTGACCTGAAGGTGTACCTGGTGACTGCTACTGGAACTCCTCGACAAGTAGAACTAGGTGTGCCGAGTTTGGGCTCGTTTTGTAAGTTATGAGGAGACCTTACCTCCAGGCTTGATGAAGTGACCTGAAGGTGTACCTCGGTGACTGCTACTGGAACTCCTCGACAAGTAGAACTAGGTGTGCCGAGTTTGGGCTCGTTTTGTAAGTTATGATGAGACCTTACCTCCGGGCTTGATGGAGTGACCTGAAGGTGTACCTCTTTGACTGCTACTGGAACTCCTCGACAAGTAGAACTAGATATGCCGAGTTTGGGCTCGTTTTGTAAGTTATGATGACACCTTACCTCCGGGCTTCATGGATTGACCTGAACGTGTACCTGGTGACTGCTACTGGAACTCCTCGACAAGTAGAACTAGGTGTGCCGAGTTTGGGCTCGTTTTGTTAGTTATGATGAGACCTTACGTCCGGGCTTGATGGAGTGACCTGAAGGTGTACCTCTTTGACTGCTACTGGAACTCCTCGACAAGTAGAACTAGATATGCCGAGTTTGGGCTCGTTTTGTAAGTTATGATGACACCTTACCTCCGGGCTTCATGGATTGACCTGAAGGTGTACCTCTTTGACTGCTACTGGAACTCCTCGACAAGTAGAACTAGGTGTGCCGAGTTTGGGCTCGTTTTGTAAGTTATGAGGAGACCTTACCTCCAGGCTTGATGGAGTGACCTGAAGGTGTACCTCGGTGACTGCTACTGGAACTCCTGGACTAGTACAAATAGGTGTGCCGAGTTTGGGCTCGTTTTATAAGTTATGATGACACCTTACCTCCGGGCTTCATGGAGTGACCTGAACGTGTACCTGGTGACTGCTACTGGAACTCCTCGACAAGTAGAACTAGGTGTGCCGAGTTTGGGCTCGTTTTGTAAGTTATGATGTGACCTTACCTCCGGGTTTGATGGAATGACTTGAAGGTGTACCTCGGTGACTGCTACTGGAACTCCTCGACAAGTAGAACTAGGTGTGCCGAGTTTGGGCTCGTTTTGTAAGTTATGATGAGACCTTACCTCCGGGCATGATGGAGTGACCTGAAGGTGTACCTGGTGACTGCTACTGGAACTCCTCGACAAGTAGAACTAGGTGTGCCGAGTTTGGGCTCGTTTTGTAAGTTATGAGGAGACCTTACCTCCAGGCTTGATGAAGTGACCTGAAGGTGTACCTCGGTGACTGCTACTGGAACTCCTCGACAAGTAGAACTAGGTGTGCCGAGTTTGGGCTCGTTTTGTAAGTTATGATGAGACCTTACCTCCGGGCTTGATGGAGTGACCTGAAGGTGTACCTCTTTGACTGCTACTGGAACTCCTCGACAAGTAGAACTAGATATGCCGAGTTTGGGCTCGTTTTGTAAGTTATGATGACACCTTACCTCCGGGCTTCATGGATTGACCTGAACGTGTACCTGGTGACTGCTACTGGAACTCCTCGACAAGTAGAACTAGGTGTGCCGAGTTTGGGCTCGTTTTGTTAGTTATGATGAGACCTTACGTCCGGGCTTGATGGAGTGACCTGAAGGTGTACCTCTTTGACTGCTACTGGAACTCCTCGACAAGTAGAACTAGATATGCCGAGTTTGGGCTCGTTTTGTAAGTTATGATGACACCTTACCTCCGGGCTTCATGGATTGACCTGAAGGTGTACCTCTTTGACTGCTACTGGAACTCCTCGACAAGTAGAACTAGGTGTGCCGAGTTTGGGCTCGTTTTGTAAGTTATGAGGAGACCTTACCTCCAGGCTTGATGGAGTGACCTGAAGGTGTACCTCGGTGACTGCTACTGGAACTCCTGGACTAGTACAAATAGGTGTGCCGAGTTTGGGCTCGTTTTATAAGTTATGATGACACCTTACCTCCGGGCTTCATGGAGTGACCTGAACGTGTACCTGGTGACTGCTACTGGAACTCCTCGACAAGTAGAACTAGGTGTGCCGAGTTTGGGCTCGTTTTGTAAGTTATGATGAGACCTTACGTCCGGGCTTGATGGAGTGACCTGAAGGTGTACCTCGGTGACTGCTACTGGAACTCCTGGACTAGTACAACTAGGTGTGCCGAGTTTGGGCTCGTTTTGTAAGTTATGATGACACCTTACCTCCGGGCTTCATGGAGTGACCTGAACGTGTACCTCGTGACTGCTACTGGAACTCCTCGACAAGTAGTACTAGGTGTGCCGAGTTTGGGCTCGTTTTGTAAGTTATGATGAGACCTTACCTCAGGGCTTGATGGAGTGACCTGAACGTGTACCTGGTGACTGCTACTGGAACTCTTCGACAAGTAGAACTAGGTGTGCCGAGATTGGGCTCGTTTTGTAAGTTATGAGGAGACCTTACCTCCGCGCTTCATGGAGTGACATGAACGTGTACCTGGTGACTGCTACTAGAACTCCTCGACAAGTAGAACTAGGTGTGCTGAGCTTGGGCTCGTTTTGTAAGTTATGATGACACCTTACCTCCGGGCTTCATGGAGTGACCTGAACGTGTACCTCGTGACTGCTACTGGAACTCCTCGACAAGTAGTACTAGGTGTGCCGAGTTTGGGCTCATTTTGTAAGTTATGATGAGACCTTACCTCAGGGCTTGATGTAGTGACCTGAAGGTGTACCTCGGTGCTACTGGAACTCCTCGACAAATAGCCAAGTAGTAGACCTTCAGGCCACTCCATCAAGGCCGCAGGTAAGTTCTCATCATAACTTACAACACGAGCCCAAAGTCGGCACACCTAGTACTACTTGTCGAGGAGTTCCAGTAGCAGTCACCGAGGTACACCTTCAGGTCACTCCATCAAGCCCGGAGGTAAGTTCTCATCATAACTTACAAAACCAGACCAAACTCGGCACACCTAGTTCTACATGTCGAGGAGTTCCAGTAGCAGTCACCGAGGTACACCTTCAAGTCATTCCATCAAGCCTGGAGGTAAGGTCTCATAATAACTTACAAAACGAGCCCAAACTCGGCATATCTAGTTCTACTTGCCGAGGAGTTCCAGTAGCAGTCAAAGAGGTACACCTTCAGGTCACTCCATCATGCCCGGAGGTAAGGTCTCATCATAACTTACAAAACGAGCCCAAACTCGGCACACCTAGTTCTTCTTGTCGAGGAGTTCCAGTAGCAGTCACCGAGGTACACCTTCAGGTCACTCCATCAAGTCCGGAGGTAAGGTCTCATCATAACTTACAAAACGAGCCCAAACTCGGCACACCTAGTTCTACTTGTCGAGGAGTTCCAGTAGCAGTCACCGAGGTACACCTTCAGGTCACTCCATCAAGTCCGGAGGTAAGGTCTCATCATAACTTACAAAACGAGCCCAAACTCGGCACACCTAGTTCTACATGTCGAGGAGTTCCAGTAGCAGTCACCGAGGTACACCTTCAGGTCACTCCATCAAGTCCGGAGGTAAGGTCTCATCATAACTTACAAAACGAGCCCAATCTCGGCACACCTAGTTCTACTTGTCGAGGAGTTCCAGTAGCAGTCACCGAGGTACACCTTCAGGTCACTCCATCAAACCCAGAGGTAAGGTCTCATCATAACTTACAAAATGAGCCCAATCTCGGCACACCTAGTTCTACTTGTCGAGGAGTTCCAGTAGCAGTCACCGAGGTACACCTTCAGGTCACTCCATCAAACCCGGACGTAAGGTCTCATCATAACATACAAAACGAGCCCAAACTCGGCACACCTAGTTTTACTTGTCGAGGAGTTCCAGTAGCAGTCACCGAGGTACACCTTCAGGTCACTCCTTCGAGCCCGGAGGTAAGGTCTCATCATAACTTACAAAACGAGCCCAAACTCGGCTCACCTAGTTCTACTAGTCGAGGAGTTCCAGTAGCAGTCACCGAGGTACACCTTCAGTTCACTCCATCAAGTCCGGAGGTTAGTAAAAATACTTATAAAAATATAATAAACGGTACGAAATATTTTTTGTAGGTCCTATAAAGAAATAAGAAAAGAAAAAAATTCCATAGTATCAAAATTAGTTCACTTGACTACTATTCCCGCAGCTAACCGTGCGTACACTTGTGTGTGTGAGTCGTATCAATGTAGTAATTCGATTCAATACCTATCAATTTTGAGAACGCGTCCTTAAAATTTAATTGGGTAACTTAAACAATTAATAATCCGTGTTTCTACCGCGAACACTAACAACACAAGAACATCGGTTTGGCATACTCAAAATGAGTTCATCCAAATCACGCTGTGGAATGGCCGCCCATGTTCGTTGCAACAACAAAAAAAGGTCTTCTTGCGACTGGATACCCTCCATATTCGGCAGAGCTCTTCTCTGTAGCATATCCCATGCATGCTCAATCGGGTTCAAGTCTGGCGACTGAGCAGGCCAGGGCAGGACATTGATGTTAGCTGCGGCGAGAGTCTGTCTTACAACTCTTGCGGTGTGCGGTCGTGCATTATCATGCATTAACTGAAATAAGGGACCGATTTGCACTTGTAGAGGAACGATGACGTCTGATACAATCGTCTCAGCATAAATTTGAGCGTTGAGGTTGCCTCTGATCCAAATCAACTCAGTTCTTCCGCCGATCCAAATACCCGCCCATACCATGATGGTTCCACCACTATAAGGATGGACTTCCTGGCAGGATTTTAATCGCTGTTGGCGTCCAGGGGTTCTCCAGTGTCGTATACGTCTTGTATCCGGTCTCATACCAAAACGAGACTCATCAGAAAAGCACACGAAACGCCATTGTTCTTCTGCCCAATTTCTGTGTTCAAGAGCCCATTGATATCGAATCCTACGATTGTGCATTGCTATAGGTGGTACCCGTAGCGGTCTTCGGGAATGAAGGTTCACTTCATGCAAGCGGTTTCTGACTGTTTGGTCGCTAATTAAGTTCCCTGAAGAGTGATGAAGCCTCACGGCTAACATCATGGCGGTTATTGTTGGAGCTCTTCGAGCTAAGATTTGAATGTATCGGTCTTGTCTCCATGTGGTGCAGCGATACCGTCCTCCATGGCGCTCAGCCACGGTACCAGTGCTTCGGTAACGTGTCCAAAGTCGACTGATAACACTCTGACTTGTATTCAGAGCTAAAGCCACAGTACGTTGCCGGGAACCAGCTTCTATCATTCCCACGGCTCTGAGCATTTCTTCCCTGCTTAAATGACGTCGCTGCTCCATAATAACGTTGGTTTTAATCAGTAGTAGGGAAACAGTAGCACTAATAATGTCTTCAATGCGTTGTATGTTTTTATAGGGAAAATATTGACAGCTGATTTTCATCTTTTACTCGAATTTGATTCACAGTTCCTGATTCAAATTATGAAATGCACCAAAAAGGATCCATATAAATTTATAAAATCATAAATTTATTACAAAGCCACATCTCAATCTCAAGAAATCCGCATAAAAATGCTTGATCCCTAGACACTTTTGATGTGTGTATTTACGTGTCCAAAAAACGTTTTCATTTCCTGAATATTTTCAAGGGAACGGCTCAGTACTAAATTTAATATATGAGCGTAACATGGGACAAACATTGCCATATGGACATGCATCACGAATTTTCGCTTGTACTCCACCGTGGCTCGCCAGACATAACTGCCGCGCCGTCGTAAGATTGACCAACTAACTTATTTCTACAACGATACTGGTCAAGTATTTCTAACAACTGTTTGGATAAAACTTCAGCAGTTCGACTTTCGCTAACATCGTAAAAACCCAGGAATCGTTCTTCAATTCCAGTTTCTGATAAATATCGAAAAATTACAGTTAATTGCTCCCTATGACTGACATCTGGAGTTTCGTCAATCATTACAGACAGAAATTGAGCTTTATCTATCTCTAATCTAATGTGGTCTCGTAAAACGGATGCAATACAATGTATTAAATCATTTTGAATATCACTAGAGAGACCAGAAAACACGGGGTTCTGAACTGAAGATCATAGTTCTAAATGCGAGTTCATTACGGATCATATTTCCTCAGATATAACAAAGTTTTGATATAGTTACCGCGGTTATTGGAATTCAGACCTTCATCGTGGCCGCGAAAAGCTACTTCTTGTGTATCTAACAAAATAATGGTGTCAATAAACCGTTTCTTAAATTCCTATTTCGATTTACTTTTCTAATAGGAGCTTCATACGAATTAGCGAAAAATAATCAAGTTGTTCTGTGATTCGTTTAACGACATCTGTCGGCGAGTAGAAATACTATTTTGAGATTTGTGAAGCTAGTTTGGCGTTTCAACACAAGATGACAGCACATCTGATTTTACTCTAAGAGTGAAATCAAATGTAATTATAATACAAAAAGTATTTTTAATTAAGGAATTTGTTTCATAATGTAGGTATTAATAAAGAATTCAGTATTAATTATGTGTTTCTTATTTTCAAACCTTGAAAAGCATGTTTCCTCACAAAGTAAATAATTCGTCAAGCAACAATCAAAACTATTTGCCGCCATCCTAATCCTACTGATAGTACTAATCATTTTTCAAATCTACTCTAATGATGTAAGTTCAACTTATTAAACTTTCTACTTACCCCAAATACCTAATTACAACGTAGTTCAATCAACGTACGTTTCTTTCACTAAACTCATAACACAAACACTATCTTAATCACTTTTCTATACCTGAAAACAAATATTACTCGTACTAGTAATGATAAACTAATGAATACAATGAATACAAAATGCAAATTAACTACTGTAAACAAATTATATGGTTGCGATTACGACAAAAACCAACACATTGTCAATCGAATGATGAAATAATGTTTTGATGTCCGAACACCGAGCCGAACGCATTACGATACTCAACGACAACAACCGAATATCAAATGCGAGAACGAGTGAGTAATAGCAATACATAGTTCTTTCTCGTTCACACGAGCGCGTTTTCGCCTACTGTCCCTATAGTAACTCGTTGCAAACCGGCTTACTCGGCTGCTAAGAAAGGGCGGTGTCACGTGACCGAGTGACGTCAAGACGGACTATATTTTCTATAGAAATTAAATTCACGATAACCCGTACGCGCCTACGAGTTATTTTAGAGCGAAATGTTTTGTTGTTGGGATATAAAGACAAAAATTTTTATGTAGGCGTTTTGTAATGTTTTAATTGTATTCAAATACTTATAGTGTGATTATTCAATGACGATAGAGTGGTTGTGTTCCGAATTACCGAAGGGAAGCCGATAGGAATCGGCTTGTACGGAGTCTACGCCCCTGCAATTCATGCGAAATTATTCCTTAACCATTCCAAAATATTTAAAAATGCACAACGTTAATGTTCAAGTTTTCACTTCTGCCGGCACTCCCGGAGTCGAACCCGTTGTTTTTTTTATTGTGCATTAAGTAGACATATGTTTTCTTCATTGGATTATTTTGTTATTATAACAGAAACACATCTTGAATCTTTCACATTTTATTTAGCAGAGGTAGTACAGACAGAACTTCAGATCCATGAACCCACAGAGTGCAAAGCCTGTCACACACGGCCAATACACCACATATAATACAATCATGTATAATATCTCAACATTCTTAACGATATCGGATGGTAAGCACGCCTACGATGACACACCGCTCGCCTTTCGCCTTTGCAAAGTCAGAGGCATTGCAAACCCAGAGGCATTGCAAATGCGTTGGTATCCCAGAGACAAAGCTGAAATGTCTCGAGTGACAGAATGTGCCAGTCAATAGACCGGTACCGATACCCTTCAATGCGTTAAAGTGGCCACACACGTGCACTGCAAACATGACAAGCCTGCATGAACAATAATTTTGTGCAAGCGTGCTTCAGCGTCTGTATGATGATTTTGTACAAGCATCTTGTGCAAGCGGCATAAAGATTGATAGAATTTTCAAAACTGATGGTGCTCTAACTTGCTTGTACAGTATATATGGAACTTGTGCACGCTTGCTAGGTATAATTTTTAATTTAATGCAGGCGTGTCATGCTTGGAATTACGTGTGTGGCCGCCTTTAACACAGCAACATTGCAGCAGAAATATAATATAGGTTTTGTGAACGAGTTCTTTTACAAGAAGAACAAAAAGAGTGTGTGTGGTTATAACCACAAGATAGAAGTGAAAACTTATATAAGCCACGATTTAGCCTCACCGACCGACTGGGCCCGAGTAAACCCGATTCAGCGTCACCGACCCGAGCGTAACGGTTCAGTTTCGTTCACTGTTCAAAAAGAAAACAAAGTGCGCCTAACGAAGCTTTCACTTCAAAAATGTTGGGTTAAATCATCATTATCATCATCATTTCAGCCGAAAGACGTCCACTGCTGGACATAGGCCTCCCCCAAGCACCACCACATCGACCAGTTCTGTGCTTCTCGCATCCAGCAGATTCCTGCGACCTTCATCAGGTCATCGGTCCACCCTGTGGGAAGCGGGCGTTCCAACGCTACGTCTTCCGGTACGCGGTCGCCACTCCAGAACCGTTCGGCCCCATTAGCTATCTGTTCCAGCGAGCAATGTCCATTTGCCACTTAAATAACACGTGCTAACCGTTTTGCCATACACACATGATGTTAAGTTATTAAAATCATTTAAAACCTCAATTAACGTTCCCCCCAAAGCGATTACACAAGACATTTTCCAAGTAGAAAGTAATAAAAACTTTTACACGCGTATTGTTACAAAGTTACAGACATAAAGACTATATACACGGCGTATTGCTCAAAATTGCTCAAGTTTGTGTGTAACAGGGGCGTAGACTCCGTACAAGCCGATTCCTATCGGCTTCCCTTCGGTAATTCGGAACACAACCACTCTATCGTCATTGAATAATCACACTATAAGTATTTGAATACAATTAAAACATTACAAAACGCCTACATAAAAATTTTTGTCTTTATATCCCAACAACAAAACATTTCGCTCTAAAATAACTCGTAGGCGCGTACGGGTTATCGTGAATTTAATTTCTATAGAAAATATAGTCCGTCTTGACGTCACTCGGTCACGTGACACCGCCCTTTCTTAGCAGCCGAGTAAGCCGGTTTGCAACGAGTTACTATAGGGACAGTAGGCGAAAACGCGCTCGTGTGAACGAGAAAGAACTATGTATTGCTATTACTCACTCGTTCTCGCATTTGATATTCGGTTGTTGTCGTTGAGTATCGTAATGCGTTCGGCTCGGTGTTCGGACATCAAAACATTATTTCATCATTCGATTGACAATGTGTTGGTTTTTGTCGTAATCGCAACCATATAATTTGTTTACAGTAGTTAATTTGCATTTTGTATTCATTGTATTCATTAGTTTATCATTACTAGTACGAGTAATATTTGTTTTCAGGTATAGAAAAGTGATTAAGATAGTGTTTGTGTTATGAGTTTAGTGAAAGAAACGTACGTTGATTGAACTACGTTGTAATTAGGTATTTGGGGTAAGTAGAAAGTTTAATAAGTTGAACTTACATCATTAGAGTAGATTTGAAAAATGATTAGTACTATCAGTAGGATTAGGATGGCGGCAAATAGTTTTGATTGTTGCTTGACGAATTATTTACTTTGTGAGGAAACATGCTTTTCAAGGTTTGAAAATAAGAAACACATAATTAATACTGAATTCTTTATTAATACCTACATTATGAAACAAATTCCTTAATTAAAAATACTTTTTGTATTATAATTACATTTGATTTCACTCTTAGAGTAAAATCAGATGTGCTGTCATCTTGTGTTGAAACGCCAAACTAGCTTCACAAATCTCAAAATAGTATTTCTACTCGCCGACAGATGTCGTTAAACGAATCACAGAACAACTTGATTATTTTTCGCTAATTCGTATGAAGCTCCTATTAGAAAAGTAAATCGAAATAGGAATTTAAGAAACGGTTTATTGACACCATTATTTTGTTAGATACACAAGAAGTAGCTTTTCGCGGCCACGATGAAGGTCTGAATTCCAATAACCGCGGTAACTATATCAAAACTTTGTTATATCTGAGGAAATATGATCCATAATGAACTCGCATTTAGAACTATGATCTTCAGTTCAGAACCCCGTGTTTTCTGGTCTCTCTAGTGATATTCAAAATGATTTAATACATTGTATTGCATCCGTTTTACGAGACCACATTAGATTAGAGATAGATAAAGCTCAATTTCTGTCTGTAATGATTGACGAAACTCCAGATGTCAGTCATAGGGAGCAATTAACTGTAATTTTTCGATATTTATCAGAAACTGGAATTAAAGAACGATTCCTGGGTTTTTACGATGTTAGCGAAAGTCGAACTGCTGAAGTTTTATCCAAACAGTTGTTAGAAATACTTGACCAGTATCGTTGTAGAAATAAGTTAGTTGGTCAATCTTACGACGGCGCGGCAGTTATGTCTGGCGAGCCACGGTGGAGTACAAGCGAAAATTCGTGATGCATGTCCATATGGCAATGTTTGTCCCATGTTACGCTCATATATTAAATTTAGTACTGAGCCGTTCCCTTGAAAATATTCAGGAAATGAAAACGTTTTTTGGACACGTAAATACACACATCAAAAGTGTCTAGGGATCAAGCATTTTTATGCGGATTTCTTGAGATTGAGATGTGGCTTTGTAATAAATTTATGATTTTATAAATTTATATGGATCCTTTTTGGTGCATTTCATAATTTGAATCAGGAACTGTGAATCAAATTCGAGTAAAAGATGAAAATCAGCTGTCAATATTTTCCCTATAAAAACATACAACGCATTGAAGACATTATTAGTGCTACTGTTTCCCTACTACTGATTAAAACCAACGTTATTATGGAGCAGCGACGTCATTTAAGCAGGGAAGAAATGCTCAGAGCCGTGGGAATGATAGAAGCTGGTTCCCGGCAACGTACTGTGGCTTTAGCTCTGAATACAAGTCAGAGTGTTATCAGTCGACTTTGGACACGTTACCGAAGCACTGGTACCGTGGCTGAGCGCCATGGAGGACGGTATCGCTGCACCACATGGAGACAAGACCGATACATTCAAATCTTAGCTCGAAGAGCTCCAACAATAACCGCCATGATGTTAGCCGTGAGGCTTCATCACTCTTCAGGGAACTTAATTAGCGACCAAACAGTCAGAAACCGCTTGCATGAAGTGAACCTTCATTCCCGAAGACCGCTACGGGTACCACCTATAGCAATGCACAATCGTAGGATTCGATATCAATGGGCTCTTGAACACAGAAATTGGGCAGAAGAACAATGGCGTTTCGTGTGCTTTTCTGATGAGTCTCGTTTTGGTATGAGACCGGATACAAGACGTATACGACACTGGAGAACCCCTGGACGCCAACAGCGATTAAAATCCTGCCAGGAAGTCCATCCTTATAGTGGTGGAACCATCATGGTATGGGCGGGTATTTGGATCGGCGGAAGAACTGAGTTGATTTGGATCAGAGGCAACCTCAACGCTCAAATTTATGCTGAGACGATTGTATCAGACGTCATCGTTCCTCTACAAGTGCAAATCGGTCCCTTATTTCAGTTAATGCATGATAATGCACGACCGCACACCGCAAGAGTTGTAAGACAGACTCTCGCCGCAGCTAACATCAATGTCCTGCCCTGGCCTGCTCAGTCGCCAGACTTGAACCCGATTGAGCATGCATGGGATATGCTACAGAGAAGAGCTCTGCCGAATATGGAGGGTATCCAGTCGCAAGAAGACCTTTTTTTGTTGTTGCAACGAACATGGGCGGCCATTCCACAGCGTGATTTGGATGAACTCATTTTGAGTATGCCAAACCGATGTTCTTGTGTTGTTAGTGTTCGCGGTAGAAACACGGATTATTAATTGTTTAAGTTACCCAATTAAATTTTAAGGACGCGTTCTCAAAATTGATAGGTATTGAATCGAATTACTACATTGATACGACTCACACACACAAGTGTAC
Source organism: Conistra vaccinii (assembly GCA_948150665.1). Classification (NCBI taxonomy): domain Eukaryota; kingdom Metazoa; phylum Arthropoda; class Insecta; order Lepidoptera; family Noctuidae; genus Conistra; species Conistra vaccinii. The sequence continues at coordinate 7,424,536 of OX411339.1, read as the reverse complement.
GCACGGTTAGCTGCGGGAATAGTAGTCAAGTGAACTAATTTTGATACTATGGAATTTTTTTCTTTTCTTATTTCTTTATAGGACCTACAAAAAATATTTCGTACCGTTTATTATATTTTTATAAGTATTTTTACTAACCTCCGGACTTGATGGAGTGAACTGAAGGTGTACCTCGGTGACTGCTACTGGAACTCCTCGACTAGTAGAACTAGGTGAGCCGAGTTTGGGCTCGTTTTGTAAGTTATGATGAGACCTTACCTCCGGGCTCGAAGGAGTGACCTGAAGGTGTACCTCGGTGACTGCTACTGGAACTCCTCGACAAGTAAAACTAGGTGTGCCGAGTTTGGGCTCGTTTTGTATGTTATGATGAGACCTTACGTCCGGGTTTGATGGAGTGACCTGAAGGTGTACCTCGGTGACTGCTACTGGAACTCCTCGACAAGTAGAACTAGGTGTGCCGAGATTGGGCTCATTTTGTAAGTTATGATGAGACCTTACCTCTGGGTTTGATGGAGTGACCTGAAGGTGTACCTCGGTGACTGCTACTGGAACTCCTCGACAAGTAGAACTAGGTGTGCCGAGATTGGGCTCGTTTTGTAAGTTATGATGAGACCTTACCTCCGGACTTGATGGAGTGACCTGAAGGTGTACCTCGGTGACTGCTACTGGAACTCCTCGACATGTAGAACTAGGTGTGCCGAGTTTGGGCTCGTTTTGTAAGTTATGATGAGACCTTACCTCCGGACTTGATGGAGTGACCTGAAGGTGTACCTCGGTGACTGCTACTGGAACTCCTCGACAAGTAGAACTAGGTGTGCCGAGTTTGGGCTCGTTTTGTAAGTTATGATGAGACCTTACCTCCGGACTTGATGGAGTGACCTGAAGGTGTACCTCGGTGACTGCTACTGGAACTCCTCGACAAGAAGAACTAGGTGTGCCGAGTTTGGGCTCGTTTTGTAAGTTATGATGAGACCTTACCTCCGGGCATGATGGAGTGACCTGAAGGTGTACCTCTTTGACTGCTACTGGAACTCCTCGGCAAGTAGAACTAGATATGCCGAGTTTGGGCTCGTTTTGTAAGTTATTATGAGACCTTACCTCCAGGCTTGATGGAATGACTTGAAGGTGTACCTCGGTGACTGCTACTGGAACTCCTCGACATGTAGAACTAGGTGTGCCGAGTTTGGTCTGGTTTTGTAAGTTATGATGAGAACTTACCTCCGGGCTTGATGGAGTGACCTGAAGGTGTACCTCGGTGACTGCTACTGGAACTCCTCGACAAGTAGTACTAGGTGTGCCGACTTTGGGCTCGTGTTGTAAGTTATGATGAGAACTTACCTGCGGCCTTGATGGAGTGGCCTGAAGGTCTACTACTTGGCTATTTGTCGAGGAGTTCCAGTAGCACCGAGGTACACCTTCAGGTCACTACATCAAGCCCTGAGGTAAGGTCTCATCATAACTTACAAAATGAGCCCAAACTCGGCACACCTAGTACTACTTGTCGAGGAGTTCCAGTAGCAGTCACGAGGTACACGTTCAGGTCACTCCATGAAGCCCGGAGGTAAGGTGTCATCATAACTTACAAAACGAGCCCAAGCTCAGCACACCTAGTTCTACTTGTCGAGGAGTTCTAGTAGCAGTCACCAGGTACACGTTCATGTCACTCCATGAAGCGCGGAGGTAAGGTCTCCTCATAACTTACAAAACGAGCCCAATCTCGGCACACCTAGTTCTACTTGTCGAAGAGTTCCAGTAGCAGTCACCAGGTACACGTTCAGGTCACTCCATCAAGCCCTGAGGTAAGGTCTCATCATAACTTACAAAACGAGCCCAAACTCGGCACACCTAGTACTACTTGTCGAGGAGTTCCAGTAGCAGTCACGAGGTACACGTTCAGGTCACTCCATGAAGCCCGGAGGTAAGGTGTCATCATAACTTACAAAACGAGCCCAAACTCGGCACACCTAGTTGTACTAGTCCAGGAGTTCCAGTAGCAGTCACCGAGGTACACCTTCAGGTCACTCCATCAAGCCCGGACGTAAGGTCTCATCATAACTTACAAAACGAGCCCAAACTCGGCACACCTAGTTCTACTTGTCGAGGAGTTCCAGTAGCAGTCACCAGGTACACGTTCAGGTCACTCCATGAAGCCCGGAGGTAAGGTGTCATCATAACTTATAAAACGAGCCCAAACTCGGCACACCTATTTGTACTAGTCCAGGAGTTCCAGTAGCAGTCACCGAGGTACACCTTCAGGTCACTCCATCAAGCCTGGAGGTAAGGTCTCCTCATAACTTACAAAACGAGCCCAAACTCGGCACACCTAGTTCTACTTGTCGAGGAGTTCCAGTAGCAGTCAAAGAGGTACACCTTCAGGTCAATCCATGAAGCCCGGAGGTAAGGTGTCATCATAACTTACAAAACGAGCCCAAACTCGGCATATCTAGTTCTACTTGTCGAGGAGTTCCAGTAGCAGTCAAAGAGGTACACCTTCAGGTCACTCCATCAAGCCCGGACGTAAGGTCTCATCATAACTAACAAAACGAGCCCAAACTCGGCACACCTAGTTCTACTTGTCGAGGAGTTCCAGTAGCAGTCACCAGGTACACGTTCAGGTCAATCCATGAAGCCCGGAGGTAAGGTGTCATCATAACTTACAAAACGAGCCCAAACTCGGCATATCTAGTTCTACTTGTCGAGGAGTTCCAGTAGCAGTCAAAGAGGTACACCTTCAGGTCACTCCATCAAGCCCGGAGGTAAGGTCTCATCATAACTTACAAAACGAGCCCAAACTCGGCACACCTAGTTCTACTTGTCGAGGAGTTCCAGTAGCAGTCACCGAGGTACACCTTCAGGTCACTTCATCAAGCCTGGAGGTAAGGTCTCCTCATAACTTACAAAACGAGCCCAAACTCGGCACACCTAGTTCTACTTGTCGAGGAGTTCCAGTAGCAGTCACCAGGTACACCTTCAGGTCACTCCATCATGCCCGGAGGTAAGGTCTCATCATAACTTACAAAACGAGCCCAAACTCGGCACACCTAGTTCTACTTGTCGAGGAGTTCCAGTAGCAGTCACCGAGGTACACCTTCAAGTCATTCCATCAAACCCGGAGGTAAGGTCACATCATAACTTACAAAACGAGCCCAAACTCGGCACACCTAGTTCTACTTGTCGAGGAGTTCCAGTAGCAGTCACCAGGTACACGTTCAGGTCACTCCATGAAGCCCGGAGGTAAGGTCTCCTCATAACTTACAAAACGAGCCCAAACTCGGCACACCTAGTTCTACTTGTCGAGGAGTTCCAGTAGCAGTCAAAGAGGTACACCTTCAGGTCAATCCATGAAGCCCGGAGGTAAGGTGTCATCATAACTTACAAAACGAGCCCAAACTCGGCATATCTAGTTCTACTTGTCGAGGAGTTCCAGTAGCAGTCAAAGAGGTACACCTTCAGGTCACTCCATCAAGCCCGGACGTAAGGTCTCATCATAACTAACAAAACGAGCCCAAACTCGGCACACCTAGTTCTACTTGTCGAGGAGTTCCAGTAGCAGTCACCAGGTACACGTTCAGGTCAATCCATGAAGCCCGGAGGTAAGGTGTCATCATAACTTACAAAACGAGCCCAAACTCGGCATATCTAGTTCTACTTGTCGAGGAGTTCCAGTAGCAGTCAAAGAGGTACACCTTCAGGTCACTCCATCAAGCCCGGAGGTAAGGTCTCATCATAACTTACAAAACGAGCCCAAACTCGGCACACCTAGTTCTACTTGTCGAGGAGTTCCAGTAGCAGTCACCGAGGTACACCTTCAGGTCACTTCATCAAGCCTGGAGGTAAGGTCTCCTCATAACTTACAAAACGAGCCCAAACTCGGCACACCTAGTTCTACTTGTCGAGGAGTTCCAGTAGCAGTCACCAGGTACACCTTCAGGTCACTCCATCATGCCCGGAGGTAAGGTCTCATCATAACTTACAAAACGAGCCCAAACTCGGCACACCTAGTTCTACTTGTCGAGGAGTTCCAGTAGCAGTCACCGAGGTACACCTTCAAGTCATTCCATCAAACCCGGAGGTAAGGTCACATCATAACTTACAAAACGAGCCCAAACTCGGCACACCTAGTTCTACTTGTCGAGGAGTTCCAGTAGCAGTCACCGAGGTACACCTTCAGGTCACTCCATCAAGCCCGGAGGTAAGGTCTCATCATAACTTACAAAACGAGCCCAATCTCGGCACACCTAGTTCTACTTGTCGAGGAGTTCCAGTAGCAGTCACCGAGGTACACCTTCAGGTCACTCCATCAAGCCCGGAGGTAAGGTCTCATCATAACTTACAAAACGAGCCCAAACTCGGCACACCTAGTTCTACTTGTCGAGGAGTTCCAGTAACAGTCACCGAGGTACACCTTCAGGTCACTTCATCAAGTCCCATACGACATTTTATAAACGGTACTTACTTTTACCGAAATAAAATATTATAATAGAATCTGTGAATACAAAATTATCTTACCTTGTCAAAAGTATCAAATTAGGTTTATCGAATATTTTGTGTCTGTACAGCGATCTTTTCCCGCACGAGCCGCTGCAAACAGGTATTACAGGGTCCTCTCACCACGGCGGCCGAGCGCGGACTGAGTCTTTTTTCGAAATGTTTGTGCAATAAATCAAAACATGACCAAAAATAAAATAACCCTTAATCGATTGCGTTAAGATTCATCCGCAATAGCAAAATAGGTGAAAAAGTTTGTTCCGATTTTTATTTTTTTTGCGACTATTTGTGACATTTTGAAACAATTTTTTTACTAAGTTTTAGAATTGAATATATCTGCCTACTTGTAGTATTTTTAGAAATTCTAAAATATGTTGATTATAGAACAAAAAATGTACCGAAACTCAACCCGGTATCGTTAATTCTGTGGAAAAAGGCAACGGAAAATCGTTTTTTCAATATAAAAAACTATAATTTTGAACAAAAAAGTTACTATCATTTGAAGATGAGGGATCAGTCTATATGTGGTAGTTATAAGTTATATTCAATTCGGTTTAGTTTTGTCACAAAATGTACCGAAAAACAGCATAATTTTGTCCGATTTGCAAACGCGCCCTTAAAGAAAACTGTTATTTCAGTCTTTTTTTCGAACTTTAATGTTAGTGGTTCAAATGTCAAAAATCCCTTTATTAGGAAAATGGCAAATTTCTTTATTAATGCAAAGGTGACTTGGTTTATCGTTACTGTGACAAACGAAAACACTTTATTTGATGAATCCTTAAAGAAAATTTTAATTAATATCAATCAGGAGAAAAGTTATTGCAAAAATATATGTTGATCCCTAGACACTTTTGATGTGTATGTTGATCCCTAGACACTTTTGATGTGTGTAGTATCATCTTATCATATAGTAAATAGTAACATCTGCCTGTACAAGACTGAAGAGCCAGAAAGCTAGCCACAAATTGTAAGTAACTGGACTTCACGCACGGCTGCAGCCCCTGGTTTTTTTTTTTTTTTTTTTTTTTTTTTTTTTTTTTTTTTTTTTTTTTCCTTTTGTTTTGGCTCCGGCTTGCCTTTTCTATTACGGCACCCTTCGCCACTGGTGTGTAAGGCTGTGCGTACACGGGCAACTAAAACTGCGCAATTCTTGGAAATACAGGACGGCAAGTGAAAGAAGGGATATACAATGCTGGACTTAGGCCTCTCCCAAACATCGCCTCATCAACCGGTTCTATGCTTAAAGAAAATAAAGAAAGAAACAAAACGTTTATTTGGACCCTATTCGTGATACATAAATTACAAACAAAATAAGCTTCCTACGGTCTTGACAATGTTATCAGTCCACCACTCATGAAAATTAACAACTTTAACGACGGGACCAACTCTAAAATATGAAAAAATAACAAATGTTCCATACAAAAGTGCAATACTAAAACGATTAAACTGCATGAAATAGCTATAAGTATTTCGTTCATATTTGAGTTGGTCCCATAGTAAAAGTGCAATACTAAAACGATTAAACTGCATGAAATAGCTATAAGTATTTCGTTCATATTTGAGTTGGTCCCATAGTAAAAGCTGACCATTTTCATGAGTACCTACCTACCAGAGTACCACTCCATTTAAAAAGAAAATCTTTATATCTACTCTCCTTTACAACTCCTTCTTGTAACGTTAACATGGCAGTTATAGCTTGATGTTGTAGAGAATGATGCCATATTGTCCAGAATCGAGCAATTTTAATTACCCGCGTGTAAACGCAGCTTAAGGTACATGAGAGAAACCTCACGTTTAATAGGCCAGAATATGTGCAATATGGGAAACATTTATGGTTGAGAAATGTTTTATTAACGCATTTCTGTACGTTTTAGTCCTTTTTTGATTATTTCAGAAGAATTACAGACAGAAAAAGTAAGGTTCACCGTGGAAAACTTTTCCGTTGCGTTACTTAGATGTGGCGACATTGTAGGTAAAATACGCAACGCAAAGATTGGCGTCCTAATGCATGCAATGATTTTTAATTTACAGCCCGGCCATCGAGATAATGCGTTCTTGCTTGACACCTGTGAGTTTCATACCAACGAATATTGTGTTTTGCGAATTTGATCCTTATTATATCCTTAAAACGAAAATCAAGCGATGACGTCACTTTTGTGCTTGATCATCATCAATGTTTCCAATTTATGTTTCCACTGTTGGGACACAGGCCTCCTCTCGGTGAGAGGGAGTGGGCTGTAATCTACCACGCGGGCCCAGTGCGGGTTGGTAGATGTCACATGTCTTCGATTTTTTTGGTTCTAAGACATGCCGGTTTCCTCACGATGTTTTCCTTCACCGTTTTGAGAGCAGTAGTGATGAAATTATTTACACAAAGTAAATCGCCTGCTTGGGTTCGAACCCACGACCTACAACTCGTAAGTCGGGGCTGTTACCACTGGGCCACCACTGCTCCTACTGTTACTTTTATGCTAATATATTCACTAATGATAACACACTCATAAGAGTAATTCCATAGAAAACTAATACTCAATGCATTTATTTCAATTAAACCATTTTAATTGGTTGACTGATTCGGTCAGTCAGAAATGTGAAGGTAGTTGGCCATTCCAAAGTGTAGTAGGTACCTATGGAGAAGAACGGGCAAGAAACTCCATGGAAATTTTGTTGCATTGGCGTAATTTACGTTTGTTAGAACAAATTACAAAGATTTAATTAGAATTATAAGAAACCACAAAGTATTTTTTGATGTATTGTTTAAAATATTATAAACATCTTGAAAATTTGACAAAAAATATTGTTAATTTCGGCTGCTGTGTCCCCCTGACTGCGCTCTAAAATCAATATGATGTTTTTCAAAAAAAATTAATGAATAAAAAATTTCAAATTTTCAATTAAAATATCGTCACCTTAATACGCAAAACTTGTAACTCCATTTTGACTAATTTTACAGGAGCAATAAAATTGATTTAAAAAATAATATTTGTTATTTAGTTTTAATTATGAATTTAATTTGCAATATAATGGATAATTTAAAGTATGTACACAACCAAATATTTAAAAAATATCAACAGTAAGGCCACTTTTTCTTAAAAAAAAGGAGTTACAAGTTTAATTCACGTAAATAAAAATAAAAAATTGGAGTTACGAGGTTATCTACGAGTACTTACTGTTCAAGCAAACTATGCGCGCACACACACAAACGTAAACCGCCGCCGGCGACGCACACACACTAGTTTGCACGCCCGCCATCGCACGCGACGCACCGCGCGGAGCTAGCGCCAGTCTTGTGGAAGCCACCCACCTCGCCGCACGGTGGGCTGAAAATCGCCTTTCATAGACTTAGCGACTTGAATGTTGAAGGGTCCTTTTTTTGTCTAGAAATGGATTCTGCCGATCATTAATATACTATATAATTTCATATGAGGCAATTGCGTGTACAAATGAAGGAGTTATAATTTTTTTAAGAAAAATTTGTATGGCGCTGACATGAAAACTGAGGATATCTCTGGAATCATAAGGTTGGCCATTATATCCTTACACACAGATATAGTACTATTTATTTGTAAATTTTTGACATACTTCGTATTGTGGCACCATTTGTGCTCTTTTTTTTAAAAATCCTCAAAAATTAAAAAAAATCTTTTTATGTTGATGATGCTTAAATACTTTAAATATAAGTATGCCAAGTCTAGTTTATAATATTTTTTTATACTATAGGCCAAAATAGTCTAAGAAATCACAAAAATTCGTTTCACTAAATTGAAATGACATGGTATTTACACCTTTTGAATGTAATCTCCTCTAATGGTCAAGTTCTCATTACTAATGAGCTCATTGAGGTAATCACCTCATATGACTAAATACTTATGTACCTAATGAATTAAGTAATTAAAAGGATACACACAAAATATAATTAGGGTATACGTTAATTTAGCAATTAGTGCAGGATCACCAAAATTAATGAGGGTAATTAAGTAAGAAGAAATCACAAATTTCGTTTTTATACCTACGTGGGATATCTATCTACCATAATAAACAAAAAGTTAACTTATTCTAAACTTCTTCGTCACTATCAGAATCCACTTCAGAATCAAGCTCTACAATTGGCATTACATCTAAGAACTCTATCGGAGCTTCCCGATCCTGAAGTAGGTCAAGTTTCCTTAAAGTATGTCTGCTTCTTATGGGCATCCAGTTTTGGTCTTACTGAAGTAATAAGAGGATCAGAAGAGACGGTAAGCATATTGAGGACATCCTCGTTTGATGCTTGTCTGCTCTTCTTCCTCGAATGGTGTTCTCTAAACCTCTTAAAACCTAACCTGTATTGCCATTTCGATAGTTTCAATGAAAGTAGCAAACCTAGTGCTTTTTCTGGTGAAAATAATGGTGAAGAAACTGGTTTCTTAATCATTTCCTTAATTTTGCCGCTGCGTCTGGATTTTTGAGCATATATTCAATAACAAATGCAATATCCTTACGACCATCTTGTTTAAAAAGAGCTGTAGCTGAATATGCTAATTCAATAGGTTCTTCACCTGTATGTTCATCAGATTGTCTCTTCTCCTGCTGGTTGCCTAGATCTTCAAACGGCTTTCGAGATCTTTTTGTCATTGTTGAAGTTGATGTAATCGTTAGGTTCAGCACAAATATTTTCACTTGGTTCTTGAATGAGCAAATCGGTTTGCACGCAGTTTGGCCAGTCAATACTTGTCTGAAGCCAACTACTGTAATCGCGTCTAAAATTTTCACTTTTGCGGTGGGATCGTGACCATGTCTTTTGAGATGCCCGTGTGAACCTATTTGACTATTTATTGTTATTGACTAATGAGGGTATCACATTTACCTAATTACCCCAATTAAGGTGATCCTGCACTAATTGCTAATTTAACGTATACCCTGATTATTTTTTGTGTATCCTTTTAATTAGTTAATTCATTGGGTACATAAGTATTTAGTCATATGAGGTGATTACCTGAATGAGCTCATTAGGTAATGAGAACTTGACCATTAGAGGAGATTACATTCAAAAGGTAATTCATAATTACCATGTCATTTCAATTTAGTGAAACGATTTTTTGTGATTTCTTAGACTATTTTGGCCTATAGTATAAAAAAATATTATCAACTAGACTTGGCATACTTATGTTTAAAGTATTTAAGCATCATCAACATAAAAAGATTTTTTTAATTTTTTGAGGATTTTTAAAAAAAAGAGCACAAATGGTGCCACAATACGAAGTATGTCAAAAATTTATAAATAAATAGTACTATATCTGTGTATAAGGATATAATGGCCAAACTTATGATTCCAGAGATATCCTCAGTTTTCATGTCAGCGCCATACAAATTTTTCTTAAAAAAATTATAACTCCTTCATTTGTACACGCAATTGCCTCATATGAAATTTTATAGTATAGTAATGATCGGCAGAATCCATTTCTAGCCAAAAAAAGGACCCTTCAACATTCAAGTCGCTAAGTCTATGAAAGGCGATTTTCAGCCCACCGTGCGCCGCCACAAACGTTGCTCTGTATAAAAATCTAATTCTATCGAAAGTAATAATTGTTAAAACTGGAGAAATACAACTAATTTGCTGCAATATAAAGTTTTATTGAAAAATCCACAAGTCTCTCAAACATTTGGCGACCGTGAAAGGACACTTCTGTGCGGAAAGCACAGAACGTACGAACGTACAACCATCGTACAACGAAGAATTCGGAAGAATCTAGAAGCACGTGCGCGAGGCGTGGCGTGGGTGATTGGCGGCTGGTGTCTGGAATCCAGTGGCGTGGCAGCAGGTCGACTTCAAACAAGGGAGGTTTGCCCGTTCCTTATTCCTCCGCTCAATCCTAACTAGCGTTGCAAAACTTCGGTAGAATTCGGAATAATTCGCAATAATTCGGAAACATTCAAAGGAATACTTCGATTGGAAGGGAGAAAGAATTAGCGGAAAAACTTGAATTAATGCCATCTAACGGGCAAGGGTAGAACTGTAAATGGTAAACTTCCCTCGTTAGTCGCGGCCGTTCATTCATAAAATCAACGTAGTATTATTCGGAATTATTCCCTACTTACCTACTCTGCGGGAATATTTCCCGTAAGTAGTTATCTAGTTGACTAGGTACTTATTATTTTATTTTTGTATGGTTGAGTTAGAATTTGTTGATTTTTTTGCGGGTGGATGTTTTGTACAAGTTTAGTTTACTTCGTAAAAATGTTTATTGAAATAAACTAATTAGGTAAGTAAGTGAGTAGGTAGTTACTTACCTACTTTTTACGACAATGTTTTAAGTACTAATTTTACTTTGATTTGTAGAAGTGTTCAACCAAAATATAGTTCAAATAAGTACTTAGGTATGTACAGACGCCAGCACATCAACCTACTCCAATCTGTCAAATTTTTCCAATCAACATTGAACCTTATTCTTTAGCCATAAAGTTGAAAATCTATTGAAGAAATTTGACAAATTGTAGTAACTTAATGTGCTGGCGTCTGTGCTAACAGTAAGGATTACTTATATAAGTAATCCTTACTTAATTAGAATTACCTTTTTATTACTGAATAAGGTACCTACCGAGGTACCTACCTAATAAGTACCTACCGAAGCCACGGTAATATAAGTAGGTATCTACCTACCTATGTTTAAAAACTCTATCACTTTCACACCTAAACTAAACCGCATAAAAAACTTATTACGAAGTAGGTACTTACTTATCTAAGTAGATGAAAAGAAATATTCGGAATATTTCGGAAGTTTTCAAAATCGTATATTACTCAGTTTTATGAATGAACGCAACTACACTTGCGTGCAATAAAATCGACACACCCCGGACGCTTTCGTTCAGAACACAATAAATAAAAATCTAAAATAAAGTAATGTTTTCTTTTCACACTGCTTGTTAAATTTCAGTTTAAGATTACAATACACCAGCTATCTAATTACGCAACACATTTTCATAAACGATTCCGACTAATCTGTTTCATTTTGACAGTTCAACAATATTCATTTACACAGAGTTAAATGTTGTTTAACTTTTATTTATAGGCTCTACCTCACTTACACGTTAAATGAAAAAAATCTGTTTTTAATTCATGCAAAGTTGGCCTTAAATTCGGCGTAAATTCCCCGGACTATAAACAATATTAATTGATTAACTTTTAATACAATGCAATGGCACTGAGATTGCGTTATTAACTCGAAGGGTTCAGCCAGCGTTTGCAAAGTAAGCTCAAAAAATGTGTTTATTTACATCACATTAGAAACCTCTAAAATTATCAGTGTTTGTCTACTATATTATGCATGTATTATACATACTCGTATAAACTTTCCTCTTGAATCACTCTATCTATAAAAAAAACTGCACCACAATCCATTACGTAGTTTTAAAGATCTAAACGTACATGATAGACAGCGGGAAGCGACTTTTTAGTATGAGAAATGAGGGTGTCCGAATAAACAAGTCAATATCATCAACAACATCCCGTTTATTGAAGTGTAGGGTATGTACAAATAAAGTTTATGAAACATACCTTCTAATTTTTTTTTTATTATAATGTGTTCCGAATCGAAACTTACAGGGTGGGACGGTGGGTAGATTTTTTTGCACGTAAGTGTATATTTAAAGTCACTGGCATCAATGCCATCTAGTAGTCAATAGTCGAACTTCAATAGATAATCCAAATGTACAGTACGACACAACTTAGATGTAGCATTTTGATAATTTGATTTCATTCATTTAAATTTTACGAATGTATTTGGTTATATGACTTCACAAGTTATTGCGTTTGCGTAAAGATTATTTTCACCTAAACCAGTAATAAATATTGGTGATTTTGAAGGCGCACTCAGTTTACTGATGATGATCAGTTTTACGAATTTTGCCGATGCTTCATCTAAGTTATGTCGTATTATACCCGACTTGCGTGCACGTGGCCACGGTATAGACCTAGCCTCGCGGGCGCTCATTCATAAAATCAACAAAGTATTATTCGATGCCTAAGTACCTACTCTGCGGGAATAATTCCGCGTAAGTAGATATCTACTTGTAACTACTTATTCTTTTATTTTTCAATGGTTGAGTTTAGAATGTGTCGTTTTTGTGCGAATGTTATGTCACGGTATATATGTAGATAGGTAGGTACTTACTTACCTACAAGTTTAATTTAGGTACTTCGTAAAAATGTTTTTGCTTTACGATTTACTTACCTTACCTAAAGTACCTACTTAGGTACCCACCTACCTAATAAAAATATGGTAAACAATGTTATGTACCGGTTAATAGTTGAACTTTACTATATAATCCAATAAGTACCCGAGTAGATGAAAGTAATATTCGGAAAATTTCAAATCGTATTATTCTCAGTTTTAGTGAACGCGTAGTAATAATATGTTACTAGTTTTAGCGTCATCTAGCAGGTAATTGCTGTAACTGTACAACTTCCATCGGTAGTGAACGCCTGTATGCGCTTTCTGCTGCTGCAGTGAGTGCAGTGACCAAGGTTTGCTGATAAGGATAATTAAGAATGGTGGATGATTCGTGGATATGAATACACAATCACCAACACGCAACATTTATGACTGTAATTTGCAATGGTAATTGTGTCGCCCTCTAGCGGTAAATAGTTGAACTCTTGGCGAATTATTCCGAATATTACTCAATACTTGCGAATGTTTCGCGAATAATTCGACGGGAATACTTCGGAATATTACTCTCCGGCAACGCTACCTAACCCTATTTCTTTGTCTTGTCCTACAATCCTTTGTATTTTTCATCTGTGTGAATTTTGTTGCAAGTTAATGCTAAACTATCTACATAACTGTAATCATCTGTAATTTAACTTATCTGCAAAATGCTAAACTATCTATTCACTGCGAAACGACCGAAACTGGCTAAGAAAACAATAAGTTGACTTTTTGAACACGTGTGTGTTTGTCGAATTGCCATCAGCAACGTTTGCAATCCGCTTTGTGCACCTGCATAACGGTTTTCTCTTGCACGCTTGCTCTGCCTGGGAATTGACGCATAATTTCTGCAATTTCAGCTCGAAATATACCTACTTACTATCAATCCAGCGCATGTATATACCGCGCGCGGCCTGCGCACGAGCCCTGTAGCAAAGATACCTACTTCACGACCCTAGCTACGGCAGCGGCGCCTGGCGCGAAAGCCTACGAGCCACGCGGTGACCGCGTGTTGGGAGTGACCTTAGCGGATAGTGCAGCTGTTTCATAGAGGTTTGCGTGGAGTGCAGGTATTTATAAGTTGCATTATTAATCTATTTGAACGTTTCCTCTGCATTATGTCTGACACGGAGGTAAAGGAGTTGATTAGGAAACGAGCTTCATTAAAGGGTAGACTTACTAATTTTAATAATTACCTAGCAGAATTCCGTAAGGTTGAAGATGTTTCAACGCAACAAGTCAATGAGTTAAAAGTCCGTTTGAGCAGAATAGAAGTATTGTTTAATGAGTATGATACAATTCAAAGTAAGATTGAGTTTTTACAAGATGAAGTTTTCTCTGATGAACCTGAAACAAGTTCCGAAAGAAATGTAACTGAAAACTTATTTTACTTTGTAATTAGTTCTGCTCAAGAATTAATTGGAATTCAGGAAAGTAAAGATTCTCATGAAAGTATTAAGTCTCATAATAGTCAGGCATCAACTCAATGCTGTGGAAATAACTTCAAGTCTGTTAAGTTGCCTACTGTGAAACTACCGATCTTTGATGGAAATTACAATAAGTGGTTAGAATTCCATGACACATTCAATTCGCTTATTCATAACAATGAGGGGTTAAATGAGATCAATAAATTTCAATATTTAAAAGCATCATTGACAGGGCAGGCAGGTTCTGTAATAGAATCACTTGAAATTTCCTCAAATAATTATGCGGTTGCCTGGAAATTGATATGTGATCGTTATAACAACAAACGACAATTAGTTCATAATCATTTAAAATCATTATTTAATTTACCCACTGTTAAGGAGTCTGAAAAGTCTCTAAGATTTATAATTGATCACATTTCAAAGCACCTTCGAGCATTAAATAGTTTAGAGGAGAAAACTGATAATTGGGATACTTTGATTATTTTTATGTTCAGTCAAAAATTAGATCATGTAACAAGTACTAAATGGGAAGAACATAGGAATAGCATAAGGAACAATCCCACATTAGCCGACTTCTTTGACTTCTTGAGAAGTAGGGCTGATGTGTTAGAAATGGTTAGTGCCGGTGTCAGTGATAAACCTCGTAGAGAAAATGAAAAGTTAGAAAAATCTGTTGATAATAAACAACATAAAACGTTTGTTGCTGCTGCTTCAGCGTCTTGTGATAATAAAGCAATTAAATCAAAGTCTCAACCGTGCCTCATTTGTGAAGGAGATCATTTAATTTATTATTGTGAAAAATTTAATAGCATGTCATTGGAGGATAGGAACGCACAAGTTGCGAAATTAAGAATTTGTATAAACTGTTTACGGAGTGGTCATTTTGCTCATCAGTGCAAGTTTGGTCCATGTAGATTTTGCAAGCGCAAACATAATACCTTACTTCACAAGGCAAATGTGGCCACACAAATTACTGTAGAAAATAGTCCTAGTACTAGTAGTACCTGTAATCCTATTGTACTATCATCCTGTATCGAGAACCAAGTTCTACTATCAACAGCAATAATAAAATTGCATGTAAATAATGAATGCCATGAAATACGGTGCCTGTTGGACTGTGGCAGTCAATCCTCATTCATCTCTGCATCACTAAAAGCTAAGCTATGTATAGAAAGTGATACTATAAATTCTATATCTGTAACGGGCATAAATAATATGTCCTTTTCTGCTCTAGAGTGCTGCAATCTTACTGTTAAATCATGCACTAGTTCTTACTGTAAAGATATTAAACTGTTTGTTATTCCACAAATAACGAGCAACATACCTAGTTCTAAAGTTGATGTTGCTACACTAGATATACCAAAAAATATCACACTTGCAGATCCTACATTTTATAATCCTTCAACAGTAGATATGTTGTTGGGAGCCGACGTTTTTTGGGATGTTATTTGTCCTGCTAATCAGATTAAATTGGGAAACAATAAACCTGTATTACAAAACTCCCAGTTTGGTTGGCTGGTGGTAGGGCCTATCATGTGTCCAATAAATGTACCTAATAGGGAAATATGCTGTAATTTCAGTCAAGCTATACGAAATCAACTGAAGCAGTTCTGGGAGCTGGAGGAGCTGCCAGACAAACCGAAGCTCACCTTGGAGGAACAAGCATGCGAGGAACACTTCAAGCAACACACACGCCGCACGGAAGATGGGCGCTTTTGTGTCACGTTGCCTTTACGTGATAATCCTAAATTGTTAGGAAATTCATATCCTAGAGCAAAGCACTGTCTTGATTCCCTACAAAAAAGATTTAAAAGGCAACCTGACATAAAAGAGCAGTATGTGAGTTTTATTGATGAATATGCCAACCTGGGCCATTTGACTGTAATAGAGGAACCTGAAATTGTTAATCTGTTACCACATCACCCTGTGATTAGAGAACAGAGTGAAACGACAAAATGTCGTGTAGTTTTCAATGCCTCATCAAAAACGGATTCAGGTATCTCTTTAAATGATTTGCTTATGGTTGGGCCCACTGTGCAGGACGACATTTTCTCTATACTAATGAGATTTAGACAACACACATATATAATTACTGGAGATATAGAGAAAATGTATCGTCAAATTTTATTAGAGGAATCTCAACGTTATTTGCAAGTGATACTATGGCGTGAGGATGAAGATCAGCCGATGAAGTACTTACAACTCAATACTGTAACATATGGTACCTCATCGGCCCCTTTCCTCAGCACGAGATGTTTGGTTGAGTTGAGTCAGGAATGTGATGAACCGGAAATTAAAGAAATAATGTCACATGACTTCTATGTGGATGACTTAATTTCCGGATGCAATGATGAATCAATGCTTGTTAATATTTATCAGAAAATTGTAGAAAAACTTGAATCAGCTTGTCTTCCTCTTAGAAAAATCAAAAGTAACTCTATTCAATTTCTAAATTCTATTTTAAACACTGTTAACTGTAATCAAGATAATTTTAAAATAATATCATCCCCAAGTCATGCATTAGGAATAGAATGGAACCCTAATACTGACAACATTCTTATAGTTTCTTCTAAATTGCAAGATTGTAACAATGGAATGCCATTCACTAAGCGTTCCATTTTATCTATAACTTCTAGTTTTTTTGATCCATTAGGTTTGATCAGCTGTTGTATTATTGCATGCAAAATAATTTTACAAAACCTATGGTCTCTGAAATTAGGCTGGGATGATGAAATACCTATGGATGTACATAATTTATGGAAGAAATTCATTGATAATGTTCACCACTTGCAAACTATTGAGATACCTCGACATGCCAGTTGTAGTAATCCTGTAAGAATAGAATTGCATTCCTTTTCTGATGCTAGCATGAAGGCGTATGCCGGCTGCATCTATATGAAGTCAACTGATGCTCTAGGCAACTGTACCGTGAAACTATTATGCGCTAGAGCAAAAGTGGCGCCACTGAAGACTACAACTATACCCAGGCTGGAGTTATGCGGTGCTCTTCTAGTCGCAAGACTATGTAACAAAGTTGCTAAATCACTGCGTTGTGAAATAGCCTGTAAAACTTTTTGGTCAGATTCTAAAATAGTACTGGGTTGGTTGTGCACGCCTTCATTAAAGTTAGAAACTTTTGTAGCACACAGAGTCGTATCTATTCAAGAATTATGTAATAACTGTAAATGGCTGTATGTCCCCACATCACAAAACCCTGCGGATATAGCATCTCGAGGTGTGAATCCAAATGAGTTAAAATTACTATCATTATGGTGGCAGGGACCTACATTCATACAAGAAGGGGAGGAACATTGGCCATGCCAAAGTACTCATGTAACCCACACTACAATACCTGAGGTACTTGTCAACAATTCATGTGTTGACACGTCACAGTCAGATAATTTGGTTATTGATGTAACTAAATATTCTAGTTTTTCAAAATTACGTCGTATCGTAGCTTATCTATTCCGGTTCTATAATAATACAAAACATGTTAACAATCAAATTAAAGGCAATTTAACTGTAGAAGAATTAGCAATAGCCGAAAGTAAGCTAGTGTACCTTTCTCAACAAGAAAGCTTTCCTAGCTTTGAAACACAAAGTAAAGCAGCTCCGCTATTAAGTTTGACACCATTTATTGATAATAAAGGATTGATAAGGGTTGGAGGTCGTCTGGAAAACTCAACATTCGATTATGAGAAACGACATCCAATCGTTATTGATTCAAGGCATCACTTGTCAAGGCTAATTTTCCATTATTTTCATGTAAAGCATATGCATGCGGGTCCTCAACTGCTTCTTTCACTGATACGAGAAAATTACTGGCCTATTAAAGGCAGAGCTTTAGCGAGGCAGACTTATAGGAAGTGTACCATTTGCACTCGTATGAATGGAGTCGTTGCTAAGCAGATAATGGGAAATTTGCCATCTGGTAGATTAAATCCGGGCTATCCTTTCGAAATCACTGGCACGGATTTTGCAGGACCATTCCTGATAAATAATAAAAAGGGACGCGGATCTAAATTAATTAAATGTTACTTATGTATATTTGTATGTTTTAAAGTTAAGGCTGTACATCTAGAACTAGTTGGTGACCTCAGCACAGAGGCTTTTATTCTAGCATTACGTAGATTTATTAGTAGGAAAGGCAAACCCCGAGAAATTTGGTGCGACAATGGCTCCAACTTTGTCGGGGCTCATCGTCAAATAGGAAAATTTGTGGAATCTAGCTGGACCTCTGTGTCAGAACCTTTTGCAGAGGAAGGCATTAAATTTAAATTCTCACCTGCATATTCTCCTAATTTTGGCGGACTTCATGAAGCAGCTGTAAAATCTGCTAAATACCATATGAAAAGGGCCTTGGGTAGTTCCCATCTGACTTATGAAGAACTTGCAACTCTGTTCACTCAGATTGAGGCAATACTCAACTCACGGCCCCTTTCCCCCATGTCTTCCAATCCTCACGACCTGTCTCCTCTTACCCCAGGGCACTTCCTGATTGGAAGAACGATGACGTCACTGCCAGCACCAGACCTGATGGAAGTCAACCCAAGCCGCTTGCATCGCTACGCGAGGATTGAACAGGCCCGACAACATTTCTGGACTAGATGGACTCGGGAGTACGTCTGCGAGCTCCAACAGCGCACCAAGTGGCAGAAGCGCCAAGCAGACATAAAACCTGGTCAGCTAGTTTTAATAAAAGAAGAGATGTCCCCACCATTGAAGTGGCCCTTGGGGCGAATAGAAGCCGTGTATCCAGGGTCGGATGGAGCATGCAGAGTTGCTGATATCAACACCACTAGAGGCACACTACGTAGAGCTGTGAATCGGATATGTCCACTCATGGAAGCTTGAAATGAAGTTTCAAGGCGCGGGAGGATGTTCAAGCAAACTATGCGCGCACACACACAAACGTAAACCGCCGCCGGCGACGCACACACACTAGTTTGCACGCCCGCCATCGCACGCGACGCACCGCGCGGAGCTAGCGCCAGTCTTGTGGAAGCCACCCACCTCGCCGCCACAAACGTTGCTCTGTATAAAAATCTAATTCTATCGAAAGTAATAATTGTTAAAACTGGAGAAATACAACTAATTTGCTGCAATATAAAGTTTTATTGAAAAATCCACAAGTCTCTCAAACACTTACTACCAAATTGATAAAGTGATAGTCAAATAAATTAAATAGATAAAAATGTATTTATTTTAATTGTTTTACAAAAAGCACTTAAATTAAACAGTCATATCATAACATTACAGTTTTCTTTTATTTAACATTATTTTAATCTTTATTAACGGCTTTTTACTCCTGGTAGGTAAAAATCCGTTAGTAAAGATTTAAAATAATTAAATAATGGGCTTATTCACGGGCTGTGTAATAAGTTAATAACAATAGTACAATGGCCCATGAATAACACAAAAAGGTAATTAAACTTATATAAAATTATTTTGAGTTCAACATAGATTCTGAGTATCATTTTAACTTTTTAGTTTTTAATCAAATAGAACTAAAGAGAAGATCTTCTTATGGAATACTATCATAGTATTGATGATAATCCTTCGGGAGAAAGCTTTTTAGGCTTTATAAAGTGTTGGCAAGGCACTCAGCTGTTTTGGGACAACTAGTCTGTTTTTGCGTTGCGGCAAACTGGTCCAAGGATCTGAAAATTTTAGCGGATTTGTAAAAGAGCATGTCACTATATGAGCTAAAATATTCGTGGGTCAAGTACTGCACATGATAGGGATTTGCGACTGATTTACGGCTTTCGGAAGTCGCGCCTTGGAGAGACAACTTCACCATTTGTAAGCTTATTTTATTCTGTTAAAACAAAAGGAATTCATACAATAAATAATTTAAGGTGAAAAAATATTACTTTTAATGTAAACGAAAAACATTACCTACTTTATTTATTATTTGCCTAAAATTGACATCTTTGAAATGCCATTTAATATTCGCGCAAACTGAATAATACATTATGTAAATTATCAGTTTAAAATTATCAATTCATTAAGATAAAGGTCATTTCACGTAAAACACTAAATAAGACAGCTTTTCCGCAAAAAATTCAAATAACGACCGTTCCCGTTTGATATGAATTAGGAGTTACGTAGCCAAAATTCTCAGAAAAATATTGTAAGCAATACTTGTAACTCCTTTTAAAACTTTATTTGCTATACCGGACGGGCGTGATCGCTGGATACGGGTTCAGGTAGGTTGTAAGGCTATCCTGGTCCAAGCGGCGCTGACGTCCTGTACCGAAGTTTTTGCTAGCTATTTTCGAATACTCACATGGATATGCACTCGACCTTTTGAAGGAAAACGGGCTCGGCAGGAATGATTACACTGTTTATTGATAAGTCTTCATAACTATTCAGGACACGATTTCAGGACTCCTCAGGACTACTGCTTTACTTGTTAGGTGGAACTAGTTTCCATGTTGATGACTACAATTTCTAGAGATGGCGTGTTAGCTTAGCTGGTAGCGCCCTTTACCCTATAGAGACCCATGAATCGCCTCCTGTTTTCGTAACTTTATTATTTTCAAAATTCTTATAAAATTACATTTCTTATAGCTAAACACACTTATTTCAATAGCTATATACATCATGTTATACATCATGAGATTCACAAAATTGCCCCCTTTCTAATGAGGGTTCTTCCAGGATTCTGACTATTCCTGTTGAAAAGATATTTCAGGATTATCGGTATTAAAATGATTAAATAAATATTTAATTATTTGCAAGTGACTTTTCAGACAAAGTTCTGATCCGATTTCCACCATACCAAAAGAACACTCGGGCTAGTCTATTCCCCTAGAGAAATCTAGTATTTTATTTATTGTATCTAGATTTTTCAGCCAGTTATAGGCCTCTGAATACAGGTAGGGTAGCCTTTATTTTTACAAATCCGCTTTGCGGCATTCTAACTCGATTAAGTAGGTATCCTGAAGGGCTAGATTTCTAGAAGTTAGGTCCAGGGCTAGGTCTCGGTCTAGGTGACCTGGATGCCATAAATGATTTTACGTTATATCTGTCTAACCTACCTAATCAAGGAGTGCAAGGGCTTTGTTTACCTTTTTTAGTCAAATTTTGATATTTGGATGGTGTCTAGCTGCTAGATAGCATTACTAATACCTATACTATTTTCATATTTGAGTTAGTATAGGCGTTGCCCACAACTTGTATTATTTTGTTTTGCGTTATTGCAACTTTAGTTTTTCTTTTATAGGTGTGCAGATTTTTGGTATTTCAACATCCGGATAAATAGAAAGGTCTTTTCTAACAAAATATTTTGATGACGCATTATTGCGTATAACAAGGAATCTACATACTATATGCTATTATTACGCATATTGCGAAGAAATACTTATCCTATACATACAAGTTTTTAAGCTAAGTTAAAATTAATGATTTTAAACAAGCTAAAATTGACGGTGACGCCTCGTCGCGAACATCTCTCCCGCCATGCAGTGCAGTGGCGACTAGTAGCGACGTCGGCACGGCGCTGCATCACACCGGTGAGCGACGACCGTAGTCGCGACGCTCGCCGCCGCGACGCTCGCCGTCTCGACGCCTCGTTACTTCGGTAAGGGGACGAGTTTCTTCACCGGACGCTTCAGGGTGCCGCCGGCAGTGCGCACCTCAGCAGTCCGGACTTCACCATCAGCCCCGGGGAACACGGCGATTATGCGGCCTCGCGGCCATGTGTTGCGAGGCCGCTGGCCGTCAGCAATGAGAACAGGGTCACCCACCTGCAGGTCTGGTCCGCGGCTATGCGGCTCCCGCCGGTTTTGTAACTCCGGCAGGTACTCCCGGACCCAGCGGCGCCAGAACATATCGGCTAGTATCTGTGAGCGCCGCCATAGTTTCTTGCTGTCTATGTCTTGATCGGTGAATACCCCGGGTGTTGGGAGTCTGGCCGACCCACCAAGTAGGAAGTGGTTCGGTGTTATCGACTCGTCGTCTTCACTGTCCACTGAAACGTGTGTCAGTGGACGGCTATTCACTGTGTACTCTGCCTCACACAATAGTGTGGACAACACCTCTTCATGTGGGTGTTTCTCAAGTAACACAGTATACAATGCGGACTTCACGCAGCGTACGAGACGCTCCCAGGCGCCTCCCATGAATGGCGCCGATGGCGTTATAAAGCGCCACACGATGCCTCTTCGACTTGCCTCTTTTTGAAACGCGTCTCGGAGCTCCTTGTCGGCACCGTGCATGTTGGTGCCGTTGTCGGAGTGCAGCTCGGTCGGGCAACCTCGGCGAGAAGCGAATCGTCGCAGCGCCAGTATGGCGGAGTCTGCGCTGAGGCTGGCGGCGATCTCAAGGTGGACGGCTCTGGTGGTTAGACAAGTGAATAGTGCTACGTACCTTTTTTGATGCTGGCGTCCGACAGTAACGGACAGCGGGCCGAAATAGTCAAGCCCCGTATAGGTAAACGGCCTCTGGTGATGCGCGAGGCGCGTCTTCGGATGGTCGCCGGTCGCAGGCACGGGTGGTTGTGCCTTGCGAATGCGACATTGTAGGCATCTGGCTAGCACCATTTTCGTGGTCGGCCGCATCTTGACAACCCAATAGTGTTGTCTCACCTCGTTGATAGTGAGTTCTACTCCACTATGTTGTAGGCTGCGGTGTGTCCAGTCTATATATAACTGGGTGATGTGATGGTCGCCGTGTAATATCGGCGGATGTCTCACGTCATCTGATATTTCGTCTGTTGCGGCTATCCGGCTTCTTAGCCGTAGGATATTGTCCACTACTTCGATCTGCAGTGGCCGCAAACGACTATCTTTCTCCAACTTTTTCTCTTCTCGCAGTTTCGCTATCTCATGAGCGAAAGACTGCTGTTGCACGACTTGAATGAGTATTTTCTCCGCTTCGTGGAGATACTCTGCTTCTAAGATTTGCTTCACGATTTGAATTCCAGACGTCTTTGCTGTCTGTTTCGGAGGACTTGGGGTCGTCTTCTTTTTCCGCCAATCTGGATCTTTCTCTGCGTTTTTCCTCGTTCTTTTGTAGAACGTTTTCTCTGTTCTTCCTCGGCAGAGAGCAATGAAGCGAAGAACACTTGCTGTCGCACGGAGTAACCGTTCCCATCTCGAGAATCTGGCCGGATCTGGTATGGCTTCTGCTAGCTTTCGCGTGTTAGCTTCTTCGACGGCAACGAGGGTCCTTTCTTCCCCTGTCTCCTCTTTGATGGGAGGTTTTTCTGCAGGCCATGACGACGGTTCTTCGTATAGGAAGCTAGGGCCGGAATACCACGCATGCTGTGAGTCAAAGTCACGCGGTACATCACGGGTAGCGATGTCCGCGATATTCAATTTGGTGGGTACCCAACGCCAATCTTCTACTTTGCTGTTTTCCTCTATGGCGGCTATGCGATGAGCAACAAATGGTTTGTATACCCGTGCTCCTCTCCTGATCCATGTCAAGACGGTCTTACTGTCTGACCAGTATGTCACCGATGCGGGTTTGATGTCGTGCTCACGTATCACGGCTGCAGCCACGCGGGTTCCCATCACCGCGGCTTGCAGTTCGAGGCGTGGTATAGATTGCAGCTTCAGTGGTGCCACCTTCGCCTTTGCCATGACGAGGCTGACTTGCTGCTTGCCTTCCATCGATGTGGCCCGCCAATATACTGCTGTTGCGTATGCCATCTCGCTTGCGTCGGTGAACACATGGATTTGTGTCTCCACAGCATCACTATATCCAGGGTAACATCTTGGTATGCTGATATTCTTGAGTTGCTGCAGGTGCTGTATCCAACTTCTCCACTGAGTTGCCAGGTCCTTATCTAGTGGATGATCCCAGTCGACTCCTCGCCTCCATGCCTCTTGCAGTATTTGCTTGGCTCTAATTGTGACTGGTGAGGCGAGTCCGAGCGGGTCGTACAGCGACATCACAATTTTCAGTGCCTCTCTCTTTGTGGGCGCTTCCTTTTCTAGAACACCTTTCGGTAGGCGCGCGAGCGTTAGATTGAAGCCCAGCGCGTCTTCACCCGGTCTCCATATTAGACCAAGTATCTTTTCGGTGTTTTCTGCATCTCCGATACTGATAACTTCAGTTCGGATCTGTGACGGATCTATATTTTGTATGACTTGCGCACTGTTCGATACCCATTTCCTGAGCTCGAACTTCGCTTTCAGGTGTATGTCCTTCACCGTTGTTGCGATGCGCGTTGCGTCTTCGACCGTCTTGTAGCTATCGAGGTAGTCGTCCATGTAATGGTTATGGATGATAGCTTTCACTGCCTCGGGTTGCTCCTCGAAGTGCCTTTTCGCATTCCAGTTCTTTGCGAATATGGCTGTGCACGGCGAACTTGCCGCACCGAATATGATGGACGTCATACGGTATTCTTCCGGCGCTCCCTCTCTCTTGTTGCCTCTCCATAGGTACCGGAGTGCGTCTCGGTCTTGAGCTCGCACCTTTACCTGCATAAACATCTCCTTTATGTCACCGGAAATGGCTATGCAGTGTCGGCGAAATCTCATCATGACGCCGGGCAGTGACTGCAGCAGGTCTGGTCCTGTGAGAAGGAAGTCGTTGAGCGACAGTCCTCTCGACTTAGCGGCAGCGTCATGTACTATACGGAGCTTGTCTGGCTTCATGGGGTTGAATACGTCGAAGTGTGGTAGGTACCATGTTCTACCTGGTGTGCTCGTGGTGGGGGCTTTCTCTGCGTATCCCTTCTGCATGAGCGAGTCCATCTGTTCTGTATATCTGTCTCGAAGAGCAGGGTTGCTGTCGAGCTTCTTCTCGATTGAGACTAGCCGCTTGAGCGCTGTCCCGTAACTATCGGGCATCTCTATGCTTTCATTATTCCAAAGCATAGCGGTTTCTATATGTCCATCTTCTAGCTGCTGAGTGTGACGATTTAAAATGTCTTCCGCTCTTTTCTCGGGATCTGAGCTTGGTCGCTTCGGATTGATAGTTAGCGATTCTAAGGCGAAGAACTCACGAAGTCGCTCGTTCAGCTCTTCATCACTCGTTGTCAGTCGGTTGACGTAGTGTACCTGTTGACCTAAGATTCTGGTGTGCGCGCCATGCAGGGTCCAGCCCATTGCGGTAAGTGATGCGATAGGCTGGTGCCTCGGACCTCTGCGTATCTCACTGGCCAACAGCAGATGCCAGTTGTCTTGGCCAATGAGGATCTTCGGTGCGCCAACGTCGTACGTCAGCTGTTCCTTCAAATCGCTCAGGTGTTTGCACTGGGCGATGTCTTCTTCGCTGACTGACTGCGGTGCTAGGTTGAGCTTCGGTATCGTGCGCGCTCTGAAGGGCACTTTGCTTCTCAGCTGGCTTGCAAGGTCGACTGTTACTCGACGCGAATAAGGAGTGTCAATCGTAGTGTTGCCAATCGCACCTATCTTCAGAGGGTCGATGCGGCCCTCTGCCCCGATTTCCTTTGCGATGTCTTCGTCTATCAGCGAAACGGTTGACCCATCGTCGAGCAGCGCAAATGTTGCTGCTTCTCCCGCCGGTCCGATTACCCGGACCGGTACTATTTTCAAGTACGTCTGGTCTGACGTTGATCTCGAGCTGGCTACCGTTTCCTGAGGCTCCTTCTTTACTGGGGCATCAGGCTTCTCGGTACTTTCTGCAGCAGGCTTCTTCTTTTCTTTATGAAGAAGCTGATGGTGAGTGCCTATACACTCCTTGATCCCACACATTTTCTTTTTGCATGGTTTATCCGACCGATGGACTCGCAAACAACGGAAACACAGTCTCAGTTTCCTTGCAAGTTCCCATCTTTCATCTGTGGATGCTTCTTTGAACTTCTTGCAGTCATAAGCATCGTGCCCTTCTTTCTGGCAGACACGGCATTTCCAAGCCGTCTTGTCTGTTGCTGTGTGTGTCCTTTGAGTGACACGCCTAGTCGCTGTCGCTTCGCCGGGATTTATATTTTCGGGCGGAGCGAAAGCACTGCAGAAACGGGCTTGTTCGGTGATGAAGTCGCTGAGCAGAGATAAATCTGGCAGCGATTGGTACTTCTCGGTATAGGTTCTATACCACTGTACCCTTAGGGAGTTTGGCAACTTCTCAGTCAACAATCGCATTAACTCGGCGTTGATTAAGTAATGTTCTTTTTTCAACGCACGTAGCGTGACCATACCACTCCTTACTCGGCTGGCGAACGTGCAGATATCCTTCGGAGATTCACTGCAGCGCGGCAGCCCACGGAGCCTGTCCGTTTCAGCTTGAGCTATCGAGTCTGGACGGCCGAACTGCAGCTCGAGTTCTCTCATGATGTCATCTGGTTTGGCATTTCCGATGAGTTCTGAACTCACTGTTTCCAGTGCTCGTCCGCGCAGGCTCCTTCTCAGCCTAGCTGTATTCTCAACATCGTTGAAGTATCGACGAGTTGTTTCATAGATGGCACGGAACGATAACCATTCCGTGTGAGCCCCACTGTAATTTGGCAGGGTCATGATGACCTTCGACGCCGAGGGATTATTTACTGTCCACTGATCTGTTTTCTTGTCGGCTAGCGACGCTATAGCAGACGTCAAGTCCGTTATAAATGAACGGAGTTGACCTTCCCCCGAATCCTTCGATGGTACTACATTTTTCACTTCTTTTTCTATAGGATGATGTAACACGGGTACTTGCTTTTGATGGAAGTCTACTATAGGTTCAACATCCTTGGAGGGGCGTGGAGCAGCAACGGCGTCCCGTCTTCTATTGCTCCCGTTCTCTTCAGCGGCGTTGTCTACAGAAAGTGCTTGATCGCTTATCTCGCAATCATGGTTCTCCACCTCTGCAGAAGGGACTTCCTTCAATGGCTCAGACGGCGGTGCGTCTTCTTGCCACGATTTCATGTACTCGTCGTTGGAATCTCTGTCATCCATGTATCCGTCGGAATTTTCTTCCTCGGCATTCTGAAGTGCTATCTCAGCAAGTTCTAACCTAATTTTCAATAGGTCTTCACGAGCTTTCATTACTTTTAGATGGGACCGCGTCGTCTTAATTGTCGACGGCGGTCTACGTGGGTAACGGGCGTCTCCCCGGCTAGTCATCGGAATAATTCCTCTATAAGTTCCATCCCGTTTGTCAGCTGATGGCTTCACTATTTTGTTCGGATTCACTGATTTATTTGAAGGTTTTAATGTTCTATCTGAAGTTCCTTCCAGTCTGGTTTCCTTCCTGGAAGTCGTTGGTTGTTCGATTTGTTCTGTTTCCTTCGATTGTGTTGGTATAGGTACGTCTTCACCCCCGGTTAGGGCTTGTGGTGGTGGTGGCACTTGCTCAGTCCCTTCCGTAGTGGACGGCGAACGTGGAGGTAACTCATGACGTATAGCTGTAGAGGTACGCGTTCTGTCCAGCTCCACCGTCCATGCTTCAGGCGCTTTGCCTTGTGACCTTGTGATCGGCATGTTGGTTTAGATTCGGGGACGTCACTTCACTATAAACGCACTATACTGTAATCCTCAACACAAATCTTCAAAGTTCCAAGTTGTTTCTTCTATCTTCAAAACAAATCTTCAAACGTCAAACTATTTTCTCTATGTTAAATGTTAATTCTTCAAAGTCCAAAAATAATCCTTCAGGAAATAAGTCTTCAGGATCCAAAAATAATTCTTCAGGAAAAAAGTTTTCAGGATCCGAAATTAATCCTTCAGGAAAAAATTTCAGGAAAAAAGTTTTCAGGAACCGAAAATAATCCTTCAGGAAAAAATTTCAGGAAATAAGTTTTCAGGATCCAAAAATAGTTCTTCAGTCTTCAAAACAATCCTTCAGGAAAAATAACCCTTCAGTTATAAGTCTTCAGGATTCGAAAATAATTCTTCAGTCTTCAAAATAATCCTTCAGGAAAAAATAACTCTTCAGTCTTCAAAATAATCCTTCAGGAAAAAATAACTCTTCAGTCTTCAAAATAATCCTTCAGGAAAAATAACCCTTCAGTTATAAGTCTTCAGGTTCCAAAATAATCCTTCAGCCGTAAGTCTTCAGGTTTCAAAATAATCCTTCAGCCGTAAGTCTTCAGGTTCCAAAAATAATTCTTCAGGAACCGATTTTCTTATTCCAGGAATCTTCCTTCTTCGGTAATCCTTCAGTCTTCAATTGAGCTCTCCAGGATTCGAAAATAATCCGGCTCGAAGGACCAGCAGATATACCGGACGGGCGTGATCGCTGGATACGGGTTCAGGTAGGTTGTAAGGCTATCCTGGTCCAAGCGGCGCTGACGTCCTGTACCGAAGTTTTTGCTAGCTATTTTCGAATACTCACATGGATATGCACTCGACCTTTTGAAGGAAAACGGGCTCGGCAGGAATGATTACACTGTTTATTGATAAGTCTTCATAACTATTCAGGACACGATTTCAGGACTCCTCAGGACTACTGCTTTACTTGTTAGGTGGAACTAGTTTCCATGTTGATGACTACAATTTCTAGAGATGGCGTGTTAGCTTAGCTGGTAGCGCCCTTTACCCTATAGAGACCCATGAATCGCCTCCTGTTTTCGTAACTTTATTATTTTCAAAATTCTTATAAAATTACATTTCTTATAGCTAAACACACTTATTTCAATAGCTATATACATCATGTTATACATCATGAGATTCACAAAATTGCCCCCTTTCTAATGAGGGTTCTTCCAGGATTCTGACTATTCCTGTTGAAAAGATATTTCAGGATTATCGGTATTAAAATGATTAAATAAATATTTAATTATTTGCAAGTGACTTTTCAGACAAAGTTCTGATCCGATTTCCACCATACCAAAAGAACACTCGGGCTAGTCTATTCCCCTAGAGAAATCTAGTATTTTATTTATTGTATCTAGATTTTTCAGCCAGTTATAGGCCTCTGAATACAGGTAGGGTAGCCTTTATTTTTACAAATCCGCTTTGCGGCATTCTAACTCGATTAAGTAGGTATCCTGAAGGGCTAGATTTCTAGAAGTTAGGTCCAGGGCTAGGTCTCGGTCTAGGTGACCTGGATGCCATAAATGATTTTACGTTATATCTGTCTAACCTACCTAATCAAGGAGTGCAAGGGCTTTGTTTACCTTTTTTAGTCAAATTTTGATATTTGGATGGTGTCTAGCTGCTAGATAGCATTACTAATACCTATACTATTTTCATATTTGAGTTAGTATAGGCGTTGCCCACAACTTGTATTATTTTGTTTTGCGTTATTGCAACTTTAGTTTTTCTTTTATAGGTGTGCAGATTTTTGGTATTTCAACATCCGGATAAATAGAAAGGTCTTTTCTAACAAAATATTTTGATGACGCATTATTGCGTATAACAAGGAATCTACATACTATATGCTATTATTACGCATATTGCGAAGAAATACTTATCCTATACATACAAGTTTTTAAGCTAAGTTAAAATTAATGATTTTAAACAAGCTAAAATTGACGGTGACGCCTCGTCGCGAACATTTGCCATTTACTGTATTATTACTTCAATTATTGCGTTCAATCTTTTTCAAAATAATTCGACATGATATTAATATTTAATATAGACTTACCATTATAATGGAAATGTAGTATTTTCTGCTTATAAACTAAAAGTAGCACACCCGGTCTGCAAACTCGACTTCACGCCTTTACATTGCCATAGTAAAAGACGTTACCAAGGGAGTTACAAGGTTTGCTTTTGAAAAAAAATTGACGGTGGATTTACGAGGTGTGCTTGACATTCATTTTTAGTGTTACCAGAGCACAAAAAGTAACAATGTTTAAAGTGAAAAATTCCAGTATTTTTTACGCAGCAATTGCCATCAAAATGTCAATTTCGACCTTTGGTGGAGTTACGAGGTTTGCGTATTAAGGTGACGATATGATAGATATTAATATTTTTAATTGAAATTTTACTCCGACACAGCATTGAAGCCATGGGCACTCTTCTCTATGTCATAAAAAAGTCAACAGCAACAAGTTTTAAGAAAACTTTCTTATTGAGGAAAAAAGTCTATTATTGTGCTATATCGCGGAAGCGAACGTTTTAATTTTAATCATGTTTTTAATTAATTTGTTTGCAAGATGGAACTTTTACCGTTTGCTCTTTATACAATCAACCGCACCTCAGCATTAAACCTGCACTACGAAATTCGCTCTTACTGTTACGACATAATAAGGTCGCTGCATAGCTTTCAATGTTACAATTTTGCACTGAGGGGCACCCGTGTTTTTTTAGCATCCAATCTCAGATTGAACTAATATAACTGCCACCAACACCAGACTCTGCATCAGACTTGAAAAGTGAGCTTATTTAGAACTTTTTAGCTGCAGTCGGGTTTTATGATTTTTTAATTTGTTTTACTACGTTTTTGACAGGACTTTGACATTGATTGTCACTGAGGTTGAGAATGCGACTTGAATTTTTAAGAACGTGAATGCATCTTTTGATGTACGGTTGACTGTCCCTACCTACTTGTGTTTATTTGTAATTTAGTCGCGACTAATTTTTAACTACAATATAACGAAAAAGTTATAATTTATGTCAAGTATTAATAAGTACATTTGGCTCACCCCCTATTACATATAAGACTTAAAAACATAATTGGCGAAATGTGACGTACTATAGGTACACCTGTGCCCAACCCTTCGGGGAAAGAAGGCGTGATATTACGCTATTAATTAAGTATTTCAATTTTAATAAATTGATATGAAAATAATTACTGACGATGAATTTTCAACCACATAAGAGGAGCTAAAAGCTGAAACTAATTTATTTATTTTATTATGTTTGCCACTTTTAACATTCATATCGTATTCGTTCTCAAAGAGGAACTATGAAAACGAATGAATCCATACTGGAGGAACTCATGTTGAGTTCCTCCAGTATGGATTCATTCGTTTTCATAGTTTCACCAAGCGGTTATTTACAATATGCCAGGAGCAGAGAGAAAACCGCATGGCTTGAAGACTCGTCGTATGTGATCGCGATCCTCAGCATTGAGGGTGTGTGGTGGCAAAATGAATATAAAATACAATACGGTCCGACGTATATTTAGTAACCTAATTCGCTTAACTGTTCTTAAAGTATCATAAAGAACCCTGTAAGAAATCGACGTAATTCACCTCTCAACGAGGTATCCTCAGGATGACGATTGACTTGTCGCAAACCTGGACAAGACGTGTTGCCACGTCAAGTGCCGAACGCAGAGTAAACACTCGCAGAGTAGACTCGCACTCTGCGTTCGGCGCTTGACGTGGCAACACGTCACGGGATCCTTAGCCTTAGCATCCGTAGGAGTGAATCCGCAGACAACAGTTGGTTACAAAACGATGGTGTTAACAACCCAACTATACGAGTACAATGAAAATTTCCGGATATTAACTAGTCGATTGACATCCCTTTTAATAAACACTGAATTTTAATAAAGAGAAAATTCACTTTATTACCTTGTAGCTAATCGAGCAGCTATAATCTTACATTGTTTCAATAATGAGCCGAAATTAGGTAACATCGTAACATCTTGAACGGCCCACTGAACTCGAAGTAGGTCGGATCGGGTCACAGACTAAATAAATGCAGAGAAAGAAAGGAAGAAATTATTTTATTTGGGACACGCACAGGAAATGCAAACAGTGAAAAAGGATCACTTAAAATTATCAAAATTAATATTTGGAATTATTATTGAAAAAAAAAGGACCAGGCACTGGCATAAAAAAAATGACACAAGGATAATGAAAAAACAACCCAGTCAAGAGCGAGTCGTACTCGCGCACCGAGGCGAGGGTTCCGTACCATCATAATATAAAATATATCGTCAGAGAATTTTAACACTGCGGTGTAGAATATTGCAGTTTTAAGTCTGCGCTATCTCTTGACCGAGAGTGGAACTAATGTAATTTTTGTACAGGATTTCTGAAAGTGTGCTATTTAAAGTCATCGTTTTATGTTTCCTGTAATCTTTACATAAACTTCTATCACACTGAATAATTTCAGATTTTTCTATATGCAAATTTCGAAGATTAGAAACGGGTTTTTTGACAGATGAAGACTGTGAGAATGTGAACTTTTCTAAATCTAAGGTAATTGCCCCTCTGAACAAACAAAACGATATTCATTCAATTTTATTTGTAGGTAGAGAGTTGTTGTCGAAATTGACGAACCAGCCTAAAATAAACAGTAAAAATTGACTTTTTTTTGCTTATTATAAATCATGCTGTGGTCTTTATTCTATTGGAAACACCACTCTTAGCATGTTGCATATAACCTAACATGCAGAGTGCCTTTCCTGCGAGGAATATTGGAATCGACATGCCGAGAATAGCTCAACTAGCCCCACGACCATAGAAATATTTTCATATATCTATGCCCACGACGATCACGAATTACGTGATCGTGATGCGCGAGAATCGCTTTCCAGTTCATTTTTTTTTGGTGAACCTATGTTTTGTAGAGTCTGTATTGCGGCAAACGTTCGTCACCAAAAAGTATACATAGAACCTCTGTTTTCACTTACTCTGTGATCCGGTAATTGTAAGACTGAGGCTACATAGTCCAAGCTTATGTAAACTAGTTAAATAATCTCATTAAAACGTGCCGCGGGCAGGAAGAGTCTCGCAAACGTGTCTCGCTTTTAAAATTCATTCTTTACCTAGTTCGTTTTGTCGTGTAGGGGTACGAAGAGGCAGTGTATTCGCAGCTCATTATTACTTTGTTTTTTCTGTGTATAATAAGGGTCTATTTTCATTACGGCAGAAGAGAAGGGAAGGGACGTGTGTTATCTAGAAGAGCTAACCAACAGTTGGTACGTTCCCAAAATATTTTAAAAACGAATAATATTATTGGCGGCAGGTATATTCGGAATAGGCTCGATGTTGCGTCGCTGTCTCCACTCTGTCTGAATGGAGTTCAGATTGTATACGCAAACACGGTTAAAAACCTGGGGGTGACCATGGATTCCTACTTATCATGGACTGCCCATGTTGCTCAAGTTAGTCGCAAAGTGCACTTCACGTTTCATTCGTTGAAATGCCTCCAGAGCTTCTTGCCCTTGAACACCAAAATCTCCCTTGCTCAAACTCTCATTCAGCCCATTATTGATTACGCCGATGCCTGTTATTTGGATGCCACCGAGGAGCTTTTAAATAAACTGGAGCGTTTACAAAATATCTGTATTCGTTTTGTTTTTAACCTTAAAAAAAGCAAGTTTAAAAACTAAAACCCGACTACTGAAAAATCACGCTCTAAAAAGTATAAAACAAGAAAATATTTCGGACAGAAATCAAGACAGCATAGGTACAAAAATGGTCAAAGTAAAGCCGTAGTCGCATGCCATTATACCATGCGACTACGGGTTTACTTTGACCATTTTTATTAAGTAATGAATTGTTTTGATTTTATGTATTTTACTTTCTCTCTACTCTTACACACGATGTCTACATCTCTTTGTATCCCCTGTCCTATCGCAGGTATGCTGGAAGAGATTTCTTTAGAAATAAGCATCACCTTTGTACGTATTTTTCTGTTCTTTTCTTCTTGTCTGTTTTTAAATGTGTGTACATAAATGGTTAAATAAATAAATAAATAAATAAATAAATTGCTAAGTTCACAGTCGTAGATTCGACCATTTTTTTTTGTGTGGGAAATCATCAAGTAACTTCTCCCACTCTGGACGAAGCGGGAGGGCGTGTCAGACTCTTACTGACTAAAACCCAGCCGTGTTCTTTCAGTTGCCTGTACGTTGCCAGGGGCCACGGTAACCCTTTAGGACTTCCCGTAACCCCGGCAGGCATTGGCCCTAGCGGTGTTGTACTGACATCTCTTTGAGGAGCGTGTGGAACACAACGCGTCGTCGACCCGAGCCTGGTCCTTATCGGACGGCGAGCTGCCCGTTGCTTAATTCGAGACCTAAGGGCCAAATCCCGTAATTTTTAAGAACATTTGCAATCGCATCTCATCGCAGTCTGTCAAAAATACAATCTATTTATCAGTATTTTTGTCAAGTTTGACAGATTGCGACTTGAATGTAAACGTTTTTTGAATTGACCTTCAGACTCTATCAAAGACGAAATTATTGAATTCAGCACCAAACATTCTCAAATTCACAATAAATAGATCATTCACATTTGGTATCATAAAGCTATTTAGTACCATATAATTTCATTACGTACGTCCGTGGCGTATATGTATGTTATACGTTCGCTGATAGCAGCAATCGTGTATCGCACGCAAAGACCAGATATAAGTTATAAGAGCTTGACGGCTGCGTTCAGAGATGCTACTTGCGCGCGTCAACTGTTTCCGTCCTTGACGGCTGCGTCCAGCAATGCTAGGTACTTGCGCGCGTCAACTATTTCAGTCCTCCGCAAGTCGCGTCACGGTGACTCGTGGCATTCTCTAAACAACTTAATTCATTTGTTTTACCGGAGTCTCTGTCGCTCGTGGCCACGGGGGACGAACGGATAGCAGAGTGAGTCTGGGGCCGAAAAGTTCTGGAGTACGCGCGCAAGTAGCATCGCTGAACGCAGCCGGCGTTCAGCGATGCTACTTGCGCGCGTCAACTGTTTCCGTCCTTGACGGCTGCGTCCAGCAATGCTAGGTACTTGCGCGCGTCAACTATTTCAGTCCTCCGCAAGTCGCGTCACGGTGACTCGTGGCATTCTCTAAACAACTTAATTCATTTGTTTTACCGGAGTCTCTGTCGCTCGTGGCCACGGGGGACGAACGGATAGCAGAGTGAGTCTGGGGCCGAAAAGTTCTGGAGTGATGACTGTGCAGTGGGTGCGGCTGACAGTGGGCTAGCCGAGTGAAGACGAAACCGCTAGCTCTCAGTAACATACCCAACAAAGGATTTCGTCTATACCTTGCACCAAACATCAAGAAGCGTGGCCTGCTGGTAGTACCAGGTTCCCGTTAAAGCTTGTCTCGTAATAGAGCAATAGAATTATGTAACGTTCTCAGCTTCATCGAAGAGCGGGAATTCGATCAGGAGCATAGGATATTGATACTAGCTTTTGCACGCGTGGAAGTCCGAAATGATCCGGAATTTTGGAAATGTAAATAGCTGCTGTTAAACAGTTACTGCGTCCGTCTCATTTATTTGTCAGTTTGTTTTTGTTTCGTTGTTTTGCAATTTTATTTAATATGTATATCTAACTATTGAAATACTCGTTATTATTGTTATCTTACACAAATTTATGTTATTTAAGTACACATATACACATTGCAGTATAAAACTGATTTACATCCGTCACCTCACACTCCAGGTCCAGTTGAAAACCAGCGTCAGGCACTAGTTGTCTGGCATTTTTGCTGAACTGGGCCTATTTGGCACAGACGTGAGGCACACATTCCTGCTTTCACGAACTTTACACTTGTTATTTTATTTATTTTTGATTTTTTTCTACTAGTAGTGCAATATTTTGTGTTGTGTGCCTTATCTGTGCTAAATAAATGTATTTTCTTTCTTTCTTTCTTTCTATCTCACGGGAACGTATTACCGGGATAAAAAGTATCATATTTCTTATTCCAGGTCATGTTCTTGTACCGTCACACCTGCCTTAACTTTGCCCAACTATGTTGAGGTCAGCTTCCAGTCTTACCGGATGCAGCTGAATACCAGTATTTTACATGAAACGACTGCTTATCACAACCGAGTCACTGAGTCTTGTTGCCAGAGTTTTGGGCTTCACCCGTAACGACTGTCAAAAATCTACGAATAACAGCCGGGACCAACGGTTTAACGTGCTTTCCGGGACACCGAGGGATCTCGATATGTAATGGATGGTTACCCATCCACGAACTGACCGCAGCAAGCTTAGCTTAACCTTTAAAAAAACAATAGACGATGTATATCTAGTAACTTAATCCGCTTAACCGTTCTTAAAGAGTTAGAGAACCCTGTAAGAAATCGACACGTGTTTCGCCTCTCAACGAGGCATCCTCAGGACGACGATTGACCTGTTGCGAACTCGGACACGAAGTGTTATCAACGCGAGCCGAACGCAAAGTGAGCTTCAACCGCCCGTCACCCCCACTTATATAGGATCGCTTATCGGCCCACCTCGGCCGGGATCGTTATCAGTGCGATAAGCGAACAATCGCAACAGTGGTGACCTCGGACTCGGACTCGCCCACCTCAACCCGTGCGAGTGTTATTATTTACCCACGAGCCAATATCATTTCTTTGGAAACGCTCGCGTAGATGCCGACAGTGCTGCCTGCTGCTGCACTCGAGCTGCGACTGCAGACGGCATGTCAGTGGCTATCACTAACAGAGTGACAAGACGAAAAAATAAATAAATGAAATAATA
Organism: Conistra vaccinii; assembly: GCA_948150665.1. Taxonomy (NCBI): domain Eukaryota; kingdom Metazoa; phylum Arthropoda; class Insecta; order Lepidoptera; family Noctuidae; genus Conistra; species Conistra vaccinii. The sequence goes on along the minus strand of OX411339.1, from coordinate 7,388,210 downwards.
CGTTTATTTTTGTTTAACCAAAAAATTTGTATGCGAAGCTGAAGAGAAGTGCCGCCAGATGTGACTTATAAGTGTTTGGAAAAATACTGCAGGCGACATGCATTTATTGTCAACCGCAATGCCGCCGTCGTTTGCGGTCTGCCAAGACACAGCGTAAATAAGTAACAGTATAATGTCTTCATAGAAAACGATCGAAGTGATGCGCTTCGAAATCTCAGATTATCAGTACGCAACAGTCTCGAGAGCGCGGCAGTTGCGCACAGACGCGGAGGGTTTATCTACCGAGCGGCCGTAGGCAATTATTTCAAGGTGACTATTGATTTGACACAAAATACTGTTACTTTATTATACTGTGGCCAAGATGACGTTGCACATAATCTTTATCTATACCTATATATATCATTATAAAATATCTGGTCAATAGAGCTCCACTCGGGGTGAAAATATAAACATAATATCGTCCAGGTACACCAATGTTTTATCAGATCTCCGAGGCTGTGAAATAAAGAAAACGATTTTTCCCAGATAATAATATGAGACCTAGTTAGATCGATTTTTCACCCCCGTAAAGGCGTAAACCCTTGAATACTAAATTTCATGAAAATCGTTGGAGCCGTTTCCGAGATTCAGATTATGTATAATATGTATTTGGTGGTATGAGAAACAGGGTGTCAAGTTCACTCATCCACCATAGAAAAGGGAGGATCCTCCAACCAGACGGGTGTTATGTCTGGCGGGCAACTGCCCGTAAGCTGATTTCGGATAGTCTTATCTATGTAGTTCGCGCGGTAAACTCTAACTGCGCGATGCAGGATTTGTGTGACGTCATGTCTTTGCTGCGTAGTTCGTATGTGGCGGTGTAACTGCTACATGTATATACAAGAATTGCTCGTTTAAAGGTATTAGATTATAAAAGTCGCTTTTCGCGTCTGTCTGTGAGACCGCGTCATTCTTCTAAACTCCGCAGCGGATTTTGATGCGATTTTCACCAACATTTAGAGAATTGATTCCGGAAGGTTTATGTGTAATTGTCTTACATAATACGTACATTAATATTAAACTTACATAATATAACAGAGAAATCTCAGCCATGCGCAGCAGGGGCGAGTCGCTAGTTGAACAATAAAAACAAAAAGTTAAACAGTAATTAATGGTTTTACATTGCCCATAAAACCCAATTAGCAATTAGCATTCATAAAATGTACATTGCACACATATTACATACACACACATTTTCTTGTTTTCATTTGAAAATACTCGTCGAAATGAAGTTCTTAATTCGTAAGTTTTTTTTTCATGTTTTCTTTTTTTTTAAATTTGCATTAGCTTATGCAAAATCAGTCCACTGCTGAAACACAGTCCTCGGCCCACTTCCTCTCTATGAGAGGGGGCCCACTTCCTCTCTATGAGAGGGAGTGGGCCGTTATCCACCACGTGGACCAGTGCGGGTTTGTTGATGTCTCATGTTTTCGATATTTTGGTATTCGGTTTCCTCACGATGTTTTCCTTCACCGTTTGGTGAGCAGTGGTGATGAAATAATTTACACATCGGCTCACAGAGAGGAGGCCTGTGTCCCAGCAGTGGGAACATATAGGCTGATTATGTATTCTAAAGATCATTCGTAGTTTTTTTTTCCCTGTATCTAATATTAAGTTGGTTACCTATCATAGAGTTGCAACACCTACAAAACTAAGTATTTACACCATCATGTATGTATGTCTTTCCAACCATTTATTTAACTTTTGACAGCTAAAGTAATGATATAATAATTAAAATTAAATAATTGAAATAATATTATCATCGAACATAATTCGAAGTGCCCATAAAGCATTGCATTTTTGGTTTTTAAAGTAATAATTACGGAACTTCATAAGCGTGTATATTGGAAATAGTATAGGTACTGAATTATATGACTAACTAACGATAATATAGTTCATTAGTTAGTCATCCTACAATATATAAGCGCGAAAGGTTGTGAGGATGGATGGATTTTGGTTACTCTTTCATGCAACATCTACTGAACGAATTTGGATGTTTGACACACAGATAGTTAAACCTGGATTAACATAATTATAGGATAATTTTTATTCCGATATTCCCACGGGATCGAGACTAAGGCTGCCTGTCCATTGACGCGGGGCGAGGGAGTAATGCGGAACAGAGTTGCGGACTGTGTCTGTCCATTGATGCGGAGCGAGGTAGTGCGGAACGGAGTTGCGGACTGTGCGGAGCTAGACCGAGTTCACGCGACGAGTGATTTGAGCGGGCCGCAATACCCCGCGGCTAGTTTTTTCCGCTTCCCCGCTCCGCTTCCCGGTGTTGCATAATCTTTTAAACTAGTTCGCAAATCCCTATCCACTGAATCGGAGAGGAGATTTTATGCAATTCCATTGAATATTGGCACAGCTCCGCTCCGCTCCTCTCCTCTCCTCTCCAGTGGACAGTAAGCCATATGCGGGTGAAACTGCGGGGTGTTGCTAGTTTAATTATAATTACTTTAACAAAAACAATCTTTTTAATTTTCAGTAACAGTAATCTCCATAATTTATCACTTCGTGTCGCCAGCCACGAAGGATAACGAGCCTCCTCGGCAAAAGGACGTGCCATGTGGCAGCTGTCTCAGAATCTACTTCCCGATATGTGCTACCGATAATAAAACTTATACAAACGAGTGTCGCTTTAGATGTGTCCAACTAAGACGGAAGGTTGAACACCGAGCTAATATTAGCAGGTATTTTTGAAGTAAAAATTTCTTTAGCGGCGTTGTGCACTTCACACTGATTAAAAATTCGTAAGACGGAGGGAGAGTAGAATTTGTTAGTAACCTAACAAAAAGTACTGTACTAGGCTTGCATAAATTCAAGATAGTATGTATTTCAATCATTAGACGTTGTGCACAATTTCTGAGCAGTAACCTAACAAAAAGTACTAGGCTTGCATGAATTCACGATAGTATTTCAGTCATTACATGTTGTGCACAATTTCTGAGCAGTAACCTAACAAAAAGTACTAGGCATGCATGAATTCACGAATATTAGCAGGTATTTTTTAGAGTTGCGTACACAAAAGGTGCCTAGGAACCCTATTACCACGGTATAAAGTAACCGTATTATGATGACTCGGAAATAACCTTCAAATGTTTACCTACGGGCGCTCTGTAGAAAAACCTTACGCATCCGTGCGTAACTGCCGCGTACTCGAGACTGTATAACAAACTTAACTAAGTAGTTGAGAAATATGTTTTCCAATACATCGATAAACGTCACAGTCTAGTCTCTAACTGCAAATGTACCTAAGTTAGGAATCGAAAAAAAAAATGTGATAAAACTACAAATTATCAATTTTCGGACTTTTTCCTTTACTAGAGTGCTGTTGAGACCTTGCTTCCTGCCAAATTTCATGACTCTCAATGGAACGTCAACGGGAAATACTCTGTAGGTTTGATTTATTTGCGAGTATCAAAATATGTCACATAAATGGTCGTACATTTTTACTGCGTTGACTTAGAAGCTTGTCTTTTTTGAGCTCGAAAGGAACATAGATCTACGTACTTGATACATCCACGCGTTCTTGAGAAAATGGTCTTAACAGACTGACGGACGGACAACGATCCTATAATCCTTATAGGATCACTTCGTTGTCCGTTGTAACCAGAGTATAAGGCTGCCTGTCCACTAGAGCGGAGAGGAGAAGAGCGGAGCGGAGATGTGCCAATATGAACCAATAGAATCTTAACTACGCACCAGAGGTGCGATTCTATTGGCTAATATTGGCACATCTCCGCTCCGCTCCTCTCCTCTCCGCTTCAGTGGACAGACAGCCTAAGGGTTCCGTTTTTCTTTTTGAGGTACGGAACCCTAAAATAAAATTGTCCTGTGACAAAAAAACAAAGGAGTGTTGTATGTTGTGAACGGCTCGAGGAAACGATTCCAAAAAATATAGCAAACAAAATGGAAAAAAAAAGTTTCTTTTATTTTTCAGTTTTTAATCGAAATGCTTTTTCAAATGGCTACCTGCCGGTTGGAATTTCCACCGTCGACGTCGATATGTGAAATCACAATCAAAAGTCATTTAGTCAAACTAGGCTCAGAATCAGCACAAGACAGTCCCCCAAAACGCATGCCTTTCACCACTTCTTAGTGCTTAAGCTGGGAAAAAGTGGCGCAACCAATTTCCCAGCACCTTTCATAGCTGTCTGTTAAATTTAACATTGTTCCGTTGTACCATCTGTCCCCGGCGGCACTTCTTTCACCGGGCGGCACCGCTGTCGTCATCGTCGTCTCTGTCGTCGTCGTCGCTTCGTCATCGTCGTCTCTGTCGTCGTCGTCGCTTCTGTCATCGTCGCCTCTGTCGTCGTCTTGGTCCTCCTCTCCCGTCGTCTGTTCCTCCGCTCCCGTCATCTTTACGTCCTCGGTCGCCCCCTCCACCTCGTCGTCTTTACGTCCTCGGTCGCCCCCTCCACCTCTGGTGTCACTCTGGCACCGTTTCTTATAGAACTTGATGACTCCAATAGTATGCAAAGTAATTAACATTACGAAACTCAAAACAAAATTAAATTATTTGCCTTAGGTCAGCTAGTACACGCCCATAATTAGAATCTACGAACAAAAAGATAGAAAACTACTACTGAAGACTAATATGACCTCTAACTTGGCAATACAACATGTAAAAAAACCCTGTCGTGCGGACGTTGTTAGGTATCGTACTGAGAGTATATGTATGTGGAAATTTTAAGGAAAAAGATAATAAAAATTCGCCGCATTTTTTTTTAATGGGGAATTTTACTTAATTTGTTGTTTAGCGGGTATCTAAAAATAATAACTTATGACCTCTGTTGAAAATTTGCAAATTTTTTATGGATTTGGGGTAATTTTTGGTACTTAAAATGTGAATTTTAAATACTTAGCAATAACTTTTTTATTTTCAATAATATTAGTTTATTACGTTTTGGTAATGTTATTGCAGTACCTACATTATATGCCCCTTTGGGATCGGACAGGGTTTTTTCTTTTATGTATTGTATAATAGACCAATAATTTTGTTGGTACGGGTACGTAACGGGGATTTTTTTTTCTTTCTTTTTTCTTGTTTATTTTTTTATTTTGTGTTCTTTCTTTGCGTCATGTTTACCGCAAATAAACGTATTTTCTTTCTTTTTTATATTTTTCTTTATGTGCGAGGCCAGCTTTTCAATATTTTTTTATTACAGATACGGGCCATGCATTTTGGGACAAAGAAGGAAGAGATCTGCGATATTTAGCTTCTTCCCTGAAAATTTATTTTAAAAGTGCATTATGGTAGGCACTACGAAAAACATGTACTTACATTGAAACAAAAAAATATTATCTTTATGACTAATAAAAATAGGGTAGATTATATAAAAATTATTCCATATCGGACTTTTATTTATTTAACTTTGTCTATTCTAAAGGAGCTCGTGCGGACTCGTTCCACTTGAATCCCCTAGCCCAGTCCCCCAGGGGACTACACAGCACTCAATGTTCCACTACGATCCCCCAGGGGACTACACAGCACTCAATGTTCCACTACGATCCCCTAGAGGGGATCATATAAAACTCTAATTTCCTTTTGAATCCTTTAATTGTTTCACGCCCCCTTGCGGGGGCGTCGCGACATCGGAGGTCAGTCAGTTGCTAGTTGGCTTTTGAACTATGCGTACCTCGATTATAAACAAGTGTGGTGATCAAGTGGCAAGGAGTTGGTTGTTGGGAAACAAATAAAGCTAAGTAAATAATGATCTATACCTTATTTAACGTGAGACTTTGATTTTTATTAAAATGTTATTCATAATTATGTTGGTATTATTTCGCTTATTTCTCCCCTAGAAACCAATGAAGTTAAGTACCTCCTAAGTTAAGTAGACAGGGTACACAATGATCATATTTTGTTAAACCTACCACCTAAGTTCACATGTGGAAGCAATAAATATATTGAGTATATTGAGTATACCTGTATCAATTTTCATTACGATTTTATTTCTGTTGGATACTTTTTTTCAATATAAAGACACATTGGTATTTAATATCAAAATAATTGAAAGTCAAAGTTATTTATTTGCAGAATTACAGTACGACACAACTTAGATGTAGTATCAGCAAAATTCGGAAAACCGGTTACCATCCAATCTTTATTACTGCTTTTGGTGAAAATGATCTTTACGAAAAGGCAATAACTTGTAAAGTCATTTATCCAAATACATTCGTAAAATTGAAATTAATGAATGAATAATCTCAAATTTATGCGAAATCTAAGTTGTATTGTACTGTACACAATTCATGTTCCCTTGAATTAAATACTTATCCATAATATTAGTTAATTGCAAATCACATATGGAGTCCGTACGTCCTCCCAATCCCAACCTACTATAGTAGAAAAATCTATTACGCGCGACCCTCTATTTTTTTCACTAGTTGAAATTCTAAATCGTATAGTTCAAAAATGTGTTCAGCTAGAACGGTGATTGTGATGTCGTTGGCAAGAATGTACAAAGGACTACCAAGACCTAAAGAGATAATTTTTTTTTTCGCAAAATAGGGTAAAAATGCATTATGAACTTGACAATAGTAAAGTCTCATAACGGCCATAAAATGTGAGCAGAACTGAAAAGTATCACAATCAATGAAAGCTTGCATCAATAGGAATGCAATTTTTTTTTTAAAGTTAAAACTTCTTTGGCGGCGTTGTGCACTTTTTTTGGAATGGGTAAAAAATGCTAAACTCGCATCAGAACGTGACCGTAAGATCCATTGCGTCGCAACCGACAAAGTAAATATCAAAATAAATAGTCTTTGACATTACGTCAATATTGCGAGATAAGAAATTTTACCCATATTGATGGGTAAAAAATAAATTGTTTACTTTTGTTAGACTATATTTTGAAAATAAATAAATATACTACTACTACTACTACTAATGAATATTGTATTTAACCACACTTTTATACAAATAAATAAAACAAATCGTGCGAAATTATTCCCTAACCATTCCAAAATATTCAAAAATGCACAACTTTAATGTTCAAGTTTTCACTTCTGCCGGCACTCCCGAAGTGCAAACCGTTGCTTTTTTTTTTAAATATAAAATTAACATCGTTAGAATTTGTTAATATTACACCACACGTTTTCACGAAACCCTGCGACGTGGGCTTGAACTGCGCCTAACTCATATTTTTTTGTTTTTTTTTGCGTTATAACGTTAAATATACTTAGATAATTAAACGTTGAAAAACATCGGTGGGACTCGAACCGAGTCTTTCACTATCTAGGTGAACGCGATTCCAAATACGCCATCGAGACGCTGCACTGGTCGAACCTGCGAAATTCTTCAACAGTTTTGGTACTTTTTTTTCAACAAGTTCTTTTACGTCATTGTTATCCCGGTAGACAGATTTTTTATTGAATGTATTAAATTATTGTAATTTTGTATGTGGCGTTTTTATTTAAAAAGAACTATAAAGGAATAGCACTTATTAGTACTCAGAAAATCCCCGCATAGGGGATCGAAGTGGAACATTGACTTATTAGTACCCAGAGAATCCCCAGCATAGGGGATCGAAGTGGAACATTGAGTGCTGTGTAGTCCCCTGGGGGACTGGGCTAGGGGATTCAAGTGGAACGACTCCTCGTGCGTGGCTAAGTCACCTCGTGACAAGCCACACGGGTCGATCCATAAGGTTAAGTTACGCTACACTATCTTTACATACCGAGACTCCTCCGTGCCTCAGAAAGCACGTTATTCCGTTGGTCCCGGCTGTCATTCGTGGATGTTGACAGTCGTTACGAGTCGTCAGAAGCCCGAAAGTCTGACACCAGTCTTACCAAGGGGTATCGTATTACCCAGTTACTGGGTTGTGGAGGTCAGATAGGCAGTCGCTCCATGTAAAATACTGGTATTTAGCTGCATCCGGTTAGACTGGAAACCGACTCCAAGATAGTTGGGAAAAAGCTTGATTGATTAATTACTTGTCTACGAGAATTTCTACAGTAATAACAATAACCAATAACATAATTTCACGCCTGTAATTCCCGTAGGGCTGAGAGCAGTGGTGGCCCAGTGGTAACGGCCCCGACTTACGAGTTGTAGGTCGTGGGTTCGAACCCAAGCAGGCGCTCTACTTTGTGTAAAATTATTTCATCACCACTGCTCTCAAAACGGTGAAGGAAAACATCGTGAGGAAACCGAAAAAAATGTCTTAGAACCAAAAATTCGAAGACATGTGACACCTACCAACCCGCACTGGGCCCGCGTGGTAGATTACGGTCCACTCCCTCTCACAGAGAGGAGGCCTGTGTCCCAGCAGTGGGAACATTAATAGGCTGATTATGTTATGTATGTAATTCCCGTAGGGCTAGGCAGAGGTGTACCTAATTGTACACCCACCTTTCACCAGGTATGTATGTTTAAGTCCCACGAAATTGGGCGAGCCAACTGCCACCGGGCACAAATCCAGATTCCGGGTTGCTATTATGAAATTCCTGGTGAAAACACGTAATAACACGTTTCCCGACCCGGTAATTGCACCCAAGACCTCATGCACAGCAATAGCGCTTGCGACCACTAGACCAAAGAGAGGCAGTAATGATATTAATTACGAAAATTAAGTAGTATCTTGACCTGGCTCGCGAGGTTGTTGACATGAGGGATGTGGATACAGCAATCATTGTATCGATAGTCGTGACGGCCAATGGCTTAATAGCCAAGAGTCTCGACCAACACCTGAGGAGGCTCTCGTTAGGCAGCGGGATGAAGGGCTTGATCCAGAAAGCAGTACTTCTGGACATGGCCCGTATCGTTAGGAGATTCCTCTCTTAGGAGCCTTGACCACCGGTAGCTTGGACCCTGTTCCCGATACCGGTGGGCTGCAATATTTTATATTTCTAAATATTAATTTTTTAATTTATTTAAAATGTAAACAATGTGTAAGTATGTATTTAAAAATAAATTAAGGAAATAATAACGACAGTAACTCATGTACTGGTTAAAATATTAGTCAGACACGTGGTCTTCCACATAATATTAGGTGTGTGTGTTTGTGCACTCTACTGATCTCCTGGAGGAGGGTTATGGGGTCGTCTGGGTCAGTTAGGCCCGCAAGTTGATGTCGAACAGTCTTATTATTATGTCGTTAGCGACGTAAACTCAAACTGCGCGATACAGGATATGTGTGACGTCATATCTTTGCTGCGTAGTTCATATTATGTGGCGGTGTAACCGCTATACTGGTATTGTCAATATCATCAAATCATAGCTCAAAATTATTCACAGAAAATTTTTGTTAAGTTTTGGAAACAAACTAATAAGCTGAATCCAAAACCGGGCCTCCCTGTGAGTGTGGATGGGGCGACCGACGCAAAGTGTATAGCGAATATTTTTAAAGACCATTTCAGGGTGCAGTCTGTGTTGCCTCAGCAGCAAGGTGCGACAGAGGTAGGTCTGTCTGACCCGAAGGCTCCCCGGGGGTTCACTGCTAAAGAAATTAAGCAAGTAGTGACTAATTTGTCAAAGGGGAAGTCTCCGGGGCATGACGGATTAGGTGTTGAGCACTTGCTGTACGCTGGACATCATATATACCGCATATTTGCGATGCTGTATACATTTTGCGTTCGTCACACCTATCTTCCAGCGGATTTAGTAGAAACTGTGGTAGTACCTGTGATTAAAAATAAAACCGGTGATGTCTCCGACAAAAACAATTACAGGCCTATCTCCTTAGCTACGGTGGTAGGGAAGGTACTTGATGGTCTGCTTGAGCGTCAGCTTAATAGCCACTTAACTTTGAATGATGCGCAGTTTGGCTTTAGAAGCAAACTATCGACGGAGAGTGCTATCCTGGCGCTCAAGCAGACTGTAAGGTATTATACTGACAGACAGACGCCAGTTTATGCTGTCTTTCTTGACCTTTCCAAGGCTTTTGACCTCGTCTCCTATGAGAAGCTATGGTCTAAGCTCCACAGTTTAAATTTGCCAATAGAGCTAGTTAACTTGTTAAAGTTCTGGTACAGCTCGCAAACAAATCGCGTTAGGTGGAATAATGTGTCTTCCGAGCCGTACTTGTTGGAGTGTGGTGTTAGACAGGGTGGGTTGACATCGCCTGCTCTGTTTAACCTGTATGTGAATGACCTGATTGATGAGCTCAGCAGAGCCAATGTCGGCTGTTCAATAGATGGTGTAATGATTAATAATCTAAGCTATGCAGATGATATGGTGCTGCTGAGCCCATCAATCAGTGCACTCCGGAAATTGATTGGTGTGTGCGAGTCCTATGCGGCGACGCATGGGCTCGCATACAACGTTAAAAAGTCGCAGATGGTGATTTTTAAGTGCAAAAATGTATCGTTAGGTAACGTTCCTCCAGTAACTATGAGCGGAACACAGTTGCAGCGTGTTGCTCAGGTTAAGTACCTATATAGGACATCTGGTTACGGAGGACTTATCTGATGATGCAGATTTGGACAGGGAGCGTAGGGCGTTGGCGGTTCGGTGCAATATGTTAGCCCGCAGGTTTGCACGTTGTAGTGGGGATGTGAAGGTGTGTCTTTTTAAGGCCTACTGCCAAACCTTCTACACGTGCAGCTTGTGGGTGAAGTATACGCAGAGGGCTTACAACGTCCTACGCGTTCAGTATAATAATGGATTTAGGTTGTTGATGGGGCTTCCGCGCTTCTGCAGCGCTTCACAGATGTTCGCGGAAGCCCGTGTCGACGATTTTCATGCCATAATGAGAAAGCGGGCAGCGTCGATAATGGGCAGGCTGCGCGGAAGCCCCAACAGCATCTTAAAAACATTGGCCGATAAGGTAGACAGCCCCTTTATTAGGCACTGGATGCAGAGGCACGTGCCAACATGTGTAGAGCCACGTAGGTATTAAGTGTAGTTAGGTTAGTTTGTAAGTTTTACTAACATAGTTTCTAAGTCTATGTTACTAATAATAAGTATATGGATTGTATGTCATTCTTGTGTGCGATCTGAAATAAATCAAATAATAATAAAATAGTAAATCTGATTTCAGATTTATTCCCTAGATCGTATCGTTAAAGAAGAGTACAACATAAACCAAAATTGTATGAAAGCTATAACAAATAACGGGCTATAAAAGCTAAAAAACAATTGACTAAATGTGTCTAGACGAAGCAGGCATAATAATCTATTTTCCAATAAATCAAACCTACATCGAATGCAAAAAACTTTGGCAGTGTATAAAGTGCCACCAGTGGCACTCTATCCTTATCGGATAAAGTGCCACTACAGGCACCCTAGTAACACCGCCTCGGCCCGGCCAAAGTGCCGCAAGCATTGGATTGTCATTGTCACTGTCACTAAGTCACGTCACTTGGTATTTTGTTTGATTGTCGAGGTTAGATCGCTGTAAAACACCACATTCCCAAAACATTACATTCTCTTGTGCCTAAACGGACCCTGGCTTGTATGTAACCATCCACGGACCACCAACGGCCAGCGTAGCTTAACCTGATGGATCGACCCGTGCGGCTGTTATTACTTAGCCACACGCTTCTCATTTTGTATTTTACCGCTACAATTTAAAATTACATAAGTAGGTTTTCATCATTATTGTTATAAACTAGTTAAAAAAAAAATATTTTCTATAATATTTTGCTCGAACTATTATTACACATAAGAATAAATTACCTACAATTTACTCTACTTTTTACCATTGTAATTTTAGTTCTAAATTACTTTCAGCACTATTAGTCAGAAAGGTTAAGGTTGCGACCTCTAATGTCTCGATTATGACTTGGCAAATTATAATAATTTCACACATAAAAAATGCAAAGAATGGCGACCGGCGACTTCACTTCTTGTTAGTGCCATATGTCACCTTAACTGATGTCATCAATTAGGTTAAATTGTCCAATGGTTGTTAATTTATCGGTGAGTCTGGGGTTAACGCCGCTTTGACCTTTAATTTATTTGGGAAAAACATCCTCAACATTACTGGTCTTAAGTCCAAGTTATTTCAAAGTTAAATTTCAATGAAAACAGACTTACAATAAAGAAAATTATTCAAAAAACAAAAAACCCGACTGCAAAAACACATAACTGAAAAGTGAAAACAAGCATTACCTATAATCTATAGAATTTTGGTATCTCAGGCGGGGGGACAAACAAAAGTTACACCATATTTCCGGTTATTAGTTAACACATGCCAAATTACAGCTTTCTAGTACAAACAATCTCTGAGCTAAACCGCGGACAGACAGACAGACAGACGGACATGGCGAAACTACAAGGGTTCCTTGTTTATTACGGAACCCTAAAAACGTTCAAAATTACGTACACTACAAAAAATATTAGTAGGAAACACCAACAAAAAACACACGGAACAAATTCGAATTTCGGAGCGTTTTCCCTCCAAAGTTTCTTTGCGTGAAAATCAAATAACCGGCGCCAGCTCCTGAACTAACTTTTAGCATGCGAACGTACCTAGTCATTGTACGAACGATGTTGTTCATTCTGCGGGCATTGTCGTTGAAATAAAAAGTACAACGCTTTTTATTGTTATCCGACTGCAAAAACGGAAGAGGTTATGGATTTTACGAGTTTTTTTTCATGTTACCAGCACCACCTATAATTAGTGCGTTTTTTGTGGGTTTTTTTATTCACTTCGCTTCAGATGACTTTCTTGTTATTCAAGTAGGAACTTTTACCCAAAAAAAAATATAAACATGACCATTGGGACAATAATTTTCCAACTCAAACTCAAAGCATTTATTTCAATTAAACCAATTACGGGCACTTTTGAATTGTCAAGGTGTCGGTCAGTCAGAAATATGAAGCTAGTTGCCTATACAAATACGTTCAAATAAGTAACGGCAGCTAAGATATGACCAGTCCCAACTGACGGCGCCCGTTCACCAACATGACGCATGGATCAGCTCCATTCAGCTAAACCATCTTTGATGATTTCTTTTATTCCATTTTCAACGGTCCTCTGAATTTTTATCAACTTTATTTGTATAGCCTAGTATCGGACAAGTTTAGCCAGTTAACACCGTTCTACTTTTGAGATTTCCACCAGCTTCCACTGGCATCTAATAAAATTGAAGTTATTAACGGGGTGTTTGTAGTGGGCCCGCCAAGTTCGCGACCGCTAAATAAAAACAGCGCAAGTTCCAACCGAGTACAAAAGTTTGAAGTTCGATGATTTGCTCAGCTGCGCTATTTATTTTTATTTAGGTCACGGTATTGTAGGTAATAGTTTTTTTTTTTGAACCGTTTTAATACCTAGGTGACTCTGATGCTGAAGGTTGATTGAAGATTCGTCCACAAATAAATTGAATTCTTACGAATCATCTCAAGAAAAAACTTTTTACAAAAAAGAACAACCGACTTCCAAAAAAGACACTACAAAGTCAAAAATAACTTTGATTTCGGAAGTCGGTGTACTTGGTTTTGAACTTAGGTTTTTCGCCACCGACTTCCGAAATTAAAGTTATTTTTGACTTTGTAGTGTCTTTTTTGGAAGTCGGTTGTTCTTTTTTGTAAAAAGTTTTTATTTTGCACTTTTTAGTTGTGGTACCTACCCCACACAAATTCGAATACCACTAATCTGCTATGTAAATAACAGTGATTGGAAGTTATCATCATATCATCCATATAAACTAAGTAGGAAAAATACGTATTATTGAAGCTAACTCAAATACTATCCAAGTAAAGTTAATAAAATTTATATGGGACCACCTCGGGAGCATACCCTTTCAAACAAAAAAACAATTTTTTAAATCGGTCCACAATTGACGGAGAAATCGCGTAACTCCTCCTTTTGGAAGTCGGTTAAAAAGCAGTGGCGGTCCAGTGGCGGCCCCGACTTACGAGTTGTAGGTCGTGGGTTCGAACCCAAGCAGGCGCTTTACTTTGTGTAAATAATTTCATCACCTCTGCTCTCATAACGGTGAAGGAAAACATCATGAGGAAACCGGCATGTCTTAGAACCAAAAAATTCGAAGACATGTGACCAACCCTGCACTGGGCCCGCGTGGTAGATTACAGCCCACTCCCTCTCAGAGAGAGGAGGCCTGTGTCCCAGCAGTGGGCACATTAATAGGTTGCTGATGATGACCTCAAGAAAAATGAATATTTATTTAAATGCTCGATTCCTCCGGATAAGTACGAGTTAATTCGGGCGAATGGTGATTCGCCCGAATTAACTCGTACTTATCCGCCGACAACATTAATGATTTATAGGGTCTAAAGAAATAGTTGTGTAATGGAAAATATTTAGTTCATGTTTTAAGTGTTTCCCTTAAAGAAAATAGAGTGTCAGCACCAGGTACAGCGCTTGAAGTTCTTCTACAATTCGTGTGTCATACTTACGATGACACACGAATTGTAGAAAAACTTCGACTTTAAAGTCAGGATATTACGTTCTTTTGTACGGACAAAAGAACGTAATATCCGGACTTTAAAGTCGAAGTTTTTACGGACCTTACCTCCGTTCCGTATCAGCGTCGCGATCCAAGAACACTAGTTTGGACGCCCGTTCGGTACAGTACGGTGTTACAGCGTTTTGATACAGATACAAGTACGCTCCGATCCATCGCGAGTCAGTTTTTTAGCCCCGTTCACAGGCCATACGATACGGCGTCCAGGGTTTTTGGATCGCGACGATGATACGAAACGAAGGTACGGTACGGACAAAAGAACATTATTTGGACGCAGCTTTAGGCCTTGTTCACGGCCTCGAGCGATGCGACTAGCAACGCGACTTTCGTCAAGCACGCGCGTCTTCTGTTTCCATCCATCGCACCGCAAGTCACGTCGCGGTGACTCGTGCCCAATCGTGGCACGTTCTAGACAACTTCTTTCACTTGTTTTCTCCATAGTGGCTGTGGCAAGACGCGTATCGCTTGAGCGTGTAGCCCATGGGATTCAAAAGTGGGTTCCAACGACAATAAATGCGTGATCACAGGGTAAGAGACAACGCACTCGTCTATTTCTCAATCTCGATCTGTCATATTTACGCCTGGGTGACAACCCCTGATGATAGGAACGGACACTCCTTGTTTTCCTCGGAACTGTAGAAGCATCTATCAGAATACCAGCGCTGCGACACTTATTTTTAAATATCGCAACATTATATTGGGATAGGAGACATTTGGCCTCGTACAGGACTATCTGTTTTGTTTTTTCATTATTTTTGTTTTTTTTTTATGTTTCTCTGAATGTTGTTTAATTTGTGATTTTCCTGTGCAAGTGCAAATAAATACATTTTCTTCCTTACTCTTTTTTTTTATTATTTTTTTCTAATTAATAACTTGGCTGGAACCACATGGCCAGTATTACATTTTGAACTCAATTCGTATGCCGCACTCGTCGGCTTGGAGTTCGAAGCGGACAATTTTCCACAGATTTCTACCAAGAGAAACTTCGCGACTTTTCTAATATGCCTTGGGATGGCAACAACTTTGTTCATAGAACTATCTATAAGTATGTTAGTAAAATGTATGGTTGCAACTTAGAAATGATTGAGAAAACAATTTTATTATGTGATACGTATGTACATAGCGGTGATTTTACAACGGCTACTTTGTATGTTCAAAATGTATTCACCTTCGCACTAATTGATGACTTTCGTTGAATTTCAACAATTAAACTGAAAATGATCAACACATTTACACTGATTTACACTGCGTTCAAGAGTTGTTTGAGATCAAAAAGATCAACACATTCATATGACAAATACATAAAATAGAGAATGCTCATTAATAGTATAGGATAGTTCATACATACAGTATGCTTACACCGCCGGGAGCAGCAAACACTGGTTACCGTGCTTCAGATGACAGATCTCGGTTGTAAGCGTAAGTCCAGAGATGTAGGGCCGGCTTTGGGTTTCATCTCGATGGAGGTTTATCCGCCTTGCAGTGTAAATGTGGTGCTGTTCCACAAACGATGGGACAATTAATGTCATGTCCTGCGTGTCCTGTCAGCTGCACGTTACAGGAACTGATGGACGCTAGTGATGGCGCCAAACACGTGGCCGAATTCTGGGCCGAGTATATTTAGATTGCCATCGACCGACACGCTAAGTAGAAGAAGAAGCTGTTAAAATTCAAGATGCAGACCTTCATATTTTTCTACAGTTATCCCTTACGTATTTGACAGATAGAATCAGGCTTTCCAGAAAACATTTTTAAAGTGAAAACTTCTCTAGGCGCTTTGAACACTTTTTGGGTGAACATAAATCATAGAACTCACGTTATCGTCACCGAAGGCTTTCCATGAGTTTATAATAAGTGTACTTTTTGTGTGAACCTCGCGTCATCGTCACCGCACGCTTGTTTTCACTTCTATCGGCAGTCCTCAAAGACTGCCCTGCAAGTTTTTTTTTTTTATACCCACATTCCCTAAAACAAGACTGACCAAATAAAATGGCTCTCAAAAATCTACTTAAAAAATAAACGATGAATTACTTTGAAACGACTGTCCAGTAATCTAAGCGATCTATACTCGATTATACAAGGGGTGCAAAGGTTAGGATAAATAATTTCCCGCGGTACGCTGCCCTAATTGCCTTTTAATTATGATTTAAAGTTAACCGGCGATTAACTTTGTCTAAACTCTAGAATCATGGCCCGAACATCGTTAGCAGGTAAACAGTGATTAATCAAAACGTTCGTTTGTTTTAGCCCAAACGGTTTTTGCTAATTGTCCGTTGAATTAACTTTTGGTTTCGTTTTAAGATAATTTCTGCTTGTAATCGAAAGGGTTTGTATTGATTGGACCGGTTTTGACCGGTTAAAACTATGATTACCTTGAAGAACGGTGGCCGCGACAAAGCGTCCGCAATTTACCGTCTAACGTTACTGAAACATTATTTATGAAAGTAAGTTGGTGTGTTTTCCTAGAGAGCATAGAAAGCAATAACAGTTAAAGGTAAGTTCTAATGTTTATACTGTGGCGACATCTACAACGCCACATGCGAACTACGCATCAAAGACCTTGGGGCCTGAGGGCTTGGGGGAAAGAGATGGAGCTATACGTCCTGTAGAGCTTCATCCCTTTCCAACACTGAAAGTAATATTAAAACAATACTGCTTTAGAGGTGGTGGTAGGCCCCCTGATGTTACATAAATCCTGAATCGCACAAGCAGCGTTTACCACGCGATCAGAATATATATTACTTTCCGACATCAATCGTCGGGCCACCAGACACGACACCCGTCTGGTCGGAGGATCCCACCTTTTCAATATAGGATGAGTGAACTTTACACCCTGTTCCTCGTACCTCTAAAATACCAATTTTACTAAAATTGTACACGACATCATACTTAATTAAAGAAACATCTTCTAAAATGACACACAAATTTAAAAAAAAATAACGGTGCTAGGCTGGCATGGAGGTCTGTTTTTCAATAAGGCGTGCTACACACTTTCGTACTGTACTACTACTGTTCGCACGTTACGTCCAAGATAATCTCAGAAAGTACATTATTATGAATTGCAAAAGTCACATTGGTACTTGCCAGTATTTAAACCCACAATCTCGTGCATGAGACGCGAGGCCTTAACCACTCAGTGCGACATTTTTAAATACTCTATTGAATGAAGCATTCCATCGCAAAAACGCATAATAATTTTACCCGCGTTTGCGCTGCTCATAAAATGTTTTCAGGAATGGGGCGTTTCTACCGCGCTCTCGAGACAGGTCTAGTGGGTCCACTCCATAGGTACTTTCACCGTTTCAAACTGCTTTTGTGAAGCTGATGAATATTAGAAATGCAATTTTTGTGAAAGAAACTTCTTTTTGAAATGTGGTTTACAAATGAAGTCTTTTAACTTACCTGTAGTGATTTATGGTTGAAAGTTATATAAGTAATTTTTCTTAAAAAAGTGCATTTTGAACGTTCGCAACATCACAAATAGCAATCAAAGATTTTGCTGTTTTTATTTAATTATTAATCAATATTACTAAATGAAATTAGGAATCTCTGTAGTGTAGAGCAGTGATGGCCCAGTGGTAACGGCCCCGACTTACGAGTTTGTAGGTTTTCGGTTCGAACCCGCACTGGGCCCGCGTGGTGGATTACAGCCCATTCCCTCTCCTAGAGAGGAGGCCTGTGTCCCAGCAGTGGGAACATTAATAGGCTGATTGATCGATGGTAGTGCACTAAAATATTGAATATTATGAATTGCAAAAATTAACATTGTAACACTGAATATTTCGTTTTAAAACCTTCCAAATGCTTTTGCAATTCAAAATTAATATTTAATTGCACTTTAAAGCGATATTTCATCATTAATTTAATTGAGTAATATTGTTAATTTTATCAAAACAACGATATTTGGCAGCTATTTGCGAAATCGCCTACTTTACGAATGCCTCTTAAAAATTATTTCTAAAATTGTAATATCCAAACTATACTACGGGGTGTTATAATAAAAAATAAAAATCTATAAATAATGTATGAAAAGGGGACATCTAATCACCACTGGCTAGTTGGAACTGCTCCAAGAGTGCTTCCTGTCTGTGACAGTTCAATTTTCCGTCGCTTCGGAGCAAAAGCAGGCCATGTGCACTTATCATGATTTTTAGTAGAATTCGCAAAATCTGAGTTTCATGTTGGTCGGTAATGTTTATTATATTGTAAAACTATAGTATGTTCTTAAAGTATGTAATAAAAATGTAAATAAACCCTGTTCAGCACCAGCAATTGCGTAACATACTTTCAATCACAATCTGAATGATTTTGAAGGATATTGCTAATTCATTGCTTAATATCTTCGAATTTGTCTGCTCAACAACGTGAACGTAAATAACGCAATTATTTTTGTTGAACTGTTAAAATTAAAAAAGTGCCATTGCTAGCCATTGCTACTGTACGTAAGTTACACACACACAGTTATTACCCCGCGGGTTAAATTCTTTTGCAATAACTCACTAATAGAACAATATTGAAAAATCATCAACGAAAATGGAGTTTTTAAAATTAACCAAATTTTTTTTAATATCAATAAATAACATTTTATTCACAAAAAAAATTCATCATCAATCCTTCATTTTTTTTTTCTTTTTTTCCTTTTTCATCTTTTTTAAATCAAATTGTTAACACAAAATTAGAATTTCGGTAATCAAATCAAATCAAAATTATTTAGTAAGTGGTACTTCAAACTACCAATTTGTAGTGCCACTTAATAAATAATTTTGATACTGATACGTTTTGTGATCCATTTGTTTACATTTCCATTAAATATTTTTGGAGCAGACTATAGCTAGGTCATCCCAGAGGACATTATTTAGATAAAACAAATCATTTTAAACCATGAAAATTCCCATCCTGGAAAGACAGAAGGCTGAAGTTCAGTTCAGATAAAATTTACATGAAACAGAAGCACCCTAGTCTTGAAATACTCTTTATGCCCGACGCGTTTGTAGCAAGTTCCGTAATTTTCAACATACTCGACTTTGCAGGTAGACACGTGCTTCAGAATGTTACCTTGCACGTAACGTAAGTCGTGGAAATGCTCAAGTAGACATTTTTCATATATCTTTTTAAAGCTTTGTCATATCACTTAGTTTTACGTAACATCTTATGTGTAAACTATGCACTAAAATAGTAGCTTTAGATATCTACTGCCAGTGTACGTACTTTTACTATTGGTCGATGCGGAAAGGTAGTCAGAGAGATTAAAATTTTCCAACGTTTTTTGCAATTTGCAGGTCAATATTAGGGTGTATGGTGATCAAAATATGATTTGCGAATCATCAATAGAACTCTAGTTGTTCAAATGATTGATTCTTATTCAGTATATACTTATTCAGAGAGAGGGAGAGAGAGAGCAGTGGTGGCCCAGTGGTAACGGCCCCGACTTACGAGTTGTAGGTCGTGGGTTCGAACCCAAGCAGGCGGCATTACTTTGTGCAAATAATTTCATCACCACTGCTCTCAAAACGGTGAAGGAAAACATCGTGAGGAAACCGGCATGTCTTAGAACCAAAAAATTCGAAGACATGTGACATCTACCAACCCGCACTGGGCCCGCGTGGTAGATTACAGCCCACTCCCTCTCACAGAGAGGAGGCCTGTGTCCCAGCAGTGGGAACATTAATAGGCTGATGATGATGATGATGATGAAATACTTACATATTTGTTACGTTAACTAAAAATAGTAACACTAATATTCTGCAAATTGCAAAAAACTTTATTTTTTGAGTTTCCCGGGCGACCCTGTCGCTTTCGCCTTAAACTAGCATTCTTATTTCCCGTTTAGTTTCTTAATTTTGTTTGTAAATGGATTTGGGTTACTCACAGAAATTTCTGGATTTATTGTGAAATCATTAAAGTTGCATCATGATGTACGGTCTAGGAATAAATATGGCAAGGACCTTAAGGTTAATATTCTTACTACGACTACGTCGTAGCCATTTGGAATGAAAAAGACAGTTCGAAAAGGTGCCATGCGCTCAATGTGATAAAGGAATTTGTATGAAAATTGCTTAACATTATCGCTCCGTGACCGTACGTTATTATTATAACATTTTAGATTACGACAATAAAATAATAAACTGCGTACCTATTATCGAATGCAGTTCCCAGTCTGCATACGAAAATTCAATCAAATAGTCTATATATTATCCACTATAATATACCGAGCTAGTCAAAGATTGGAAAAACCTATACTACTATACCCAGCACTACTATGTATTTAGTTGGTTTGAAAAAATCACTTTTTTAATTTCGATGATTGTATTTATTCGTTTCAAAGATAAGATCATCATTTATTTGCTTAAACATGAATACAATATATACAACACACATTGTCAGCATGCAAGAAATACTCCTATACACTAGTATTGCCAGTGTTTTCATTTAGTGTCACCACCACATTGTAAAAAAAAAAATTATTACATTTGCCACATATTAAAAAAATTTAAAACTGCCGATGGAAGTGAGTAACTAAGTAAGTTTTTAACGCCATCTAACAAAAATGTCAGGAATTTATGTGGGTTGCTGTCAGTACAAGAACGAAAGCTGTAGCTCCATCAAAAAATTCCAAAAAAATAAAACAGAGTGCTCTGTCAACAACATTTCTACTCTCCCTCCGTCTTACGAATTTTCGATCAGGTCACGTGTCCTGTCGCGAGTTTAACATTTTTTACCCATCCCAAAAAAAGTGCACAACGCCGCTAAAGAAGTAGCGAGCTTTGCTGTAGTCGCATGCGATGTGTAACATCTGACATCTTGGCTGACGTATATATGATTAAACAATATTCATCATCATCATCATCATCCAGTTTACGACCTCTCGGAAAATGGGTTGGTTTCGTACCATCTGACTGCCAACTCTAGCACCGCGCGCTTATTCATCAACAGCCGAAAGACGTCCACTGCTGGACATAGGCCTACCCCAAGCACCGCCACTTCGACCGATTCTGTGCTTCCCGCATCCAGCGGATTCCTGCGGCCTTTACAAGGTCATCGGTCCATCTTGTGGGAGGCCTTCCAACGCTACGTCTTCCGGTACGCGGTCGCCACTCCAGAACCTTTCGGCCCCATCGGCTATCTGTTCTGCGGGCAATGTGTCCTGCCCATTGCCACTTAAGTTTGGCAATTCTTCGGGCTATGTCGGTTACCTTGGTTCTCCTGCGGATCTCTTCATTTCTGATTCGATCACGTAGGAAAACTCCAAGCATAGCCCTCTCCATTGCTCTTTGGGTGACTTTTAGCCTTCTGATAAGGCCCATTATGAGCGACCACGTTTCAGTGCCATAAGTCATCACTGGCAACACGCACTGGTCAAAGACTTTCGTCTTGAGACACTGTGGTATGTGGGACGAAAAGATATTCCGTAGCTTCCCGAACGCTGCCCAGCCGAGTCGGATTCGACGATTGACCTCTTTCTCGAAATTGGACCTACCTAGCTGGACAGTTTGTCCTAGACCGCTCGAAGTTGTAGACGAGTATGTTTACCTGTAAACATACTCGTCTACAACTTCGAGCGTAGCGTCTCCGATCTTTATGAGAGTGGGTGTTACATGGGCGTTTGACATAACCTTTGTCTTGTCCATGTTCATTTTAAGACCCACTCTTTCGGAGGCTTAACACCTCGATGTACCGATAGTCGATCTGGCACCGTTGAAGAGACTGCAGTACAGCCCATGTCTCGATCGAATCGAAGGCTTATTGGTCAATTCAAATAGCGCGTTTTTCCCGGTTTCCTGTTACATATTTCCGTCCCTTTTCACGAAATCGCTCCCACAGATTGCAGGATCCCACGGATTGCAGGAAAGCGTAAGAAAAAATGTTACACATCAAAAAACATTAATTGGAGCGTCCCTTATTTTCAAATTAAAACGTAAATTGGTTACGTAAATAATGTTACGAACGAAGAAATAATTCGGTTACCTTTATAAATTGCCAATCTCGACGATACCTATATTTCCTGCCAAGTGGGCGCTTTATTTTAACAGCGAGTGATCATTTAAATGAAGATTTTTGCTTAAACCGTTTTGAATCTAAAATGTGTTTTAAGGTCATTGATTTAGTTAAGAAATGAGATTTAGTCTTTATTATGAGAATGGTGAAGATGATTCCATAAGAATTAAAGGCGGTTAAATTAAAAATGAGTTTATCTCTAAGTACAAATTGTTTTATTTTATTATTTAAATAAAAATTTCATTATTATTATTATTTTTGTAAATATTATTATTGGAGCTATTAGAAGGTTAAATCAAACTTCTTTTGTAGGTTTATACAAACACTCAATCCTACTATATAATATATACAGGGTGTTCACTGTTCAGTGCAGACGGCCCCACAAATCCGCTATTTTCGTATGTTCAACATACGAAAATAGCGGATTTGTGGGGCCGTCTGCTACGTGTTTAAGCCCAATAACAAGACCCAGGCCACAAAGATTTTTTTAATGTTTTTTTTTCAATTTCTGTTCGTAATTCGTACTTCAACAGTCAATAATTTCATTTAAAAATAACAAAAATGGGAACATTTTTACGAGTAACTGTAAAATCTTATTAAATTCATATTTGACGCAGCTGATTGCTATAAAATTAAATGAAAAAACAAACAATAATCATTTGAGTAGATAGTTACACGTAGATGGCGCTAAGTACCTATTTGTAACTTTAATTCAGTATTGCCAATGGAGTTAGGTATTTATTGCGCGAGATGTCGCGAAGTGTTTTGTGATTACTCTGACAAGTGACAAACACTCAGCGCCCTCTCGCGGCAAAGCTTCCAGCAAGCAACCTCATAGAACAACAATAATACCACAAAAGCAAAATAAACAAGCAACCACAAAGTATTTTCACAACGTCCAGGGCTTAGAAAAGAAAATAAACAGAATAAAAGACAAATAAACATCGAACTGAATGAATACTTTGTAAAACGCGCCATTACTGTGGCCTCACAATT
Organism: Conistra vaccinii; assembly: GCA_948150665.1. Taxonomy (NCBI): domain Eukaryota; kingdom Metazoa; phylum Arthropoda; class Insecta; order Lepidoptera; family Noctuidae; genus Conistra; species Conistra vaccinii. The sequence continues at coordinate 7,364,798 of OX411339.1, read as the reverse complement.
CCATTATTTCAAAGCCACCGTCGTTTTCTAGTCTGAGGCAAAGAATAAAAATGCATAGATGTGAAACTCCGCTTCGAATTCATTCGAGTGCTTGTTTTTTGTCGTTTAGTCAGTTCCAGCTTTTGATAATAAAGAAAATACTTACCTCACTGTTATACACGGGTTAATAACTGACTCAAACAGTAGTTGTTGAAATGTGTGGTGAGATATAAAGTTGAAACCTTCTAAATATAGATGAATGCTTTAATAATGTCTAGACTTAAGAATTTAATCAGAACAGTAGTTGTTTATACACTTTAACCAGAAACTTTGGAACAGACTCTATACAACATAAAATACAATAGATTTAGTAACCTAATCCGCTTAACTGTTGTTTCTAAAGAGTCATAAAAAACCTGTAAGAAATTTACACGTGTTTCACCTCTCAACGAGGCACCCTCAGGATGACGATTGACTTGTTGCAAACTCGGACACGAAGTGTTGCCACCGCACGAGCCGAACGCAAAGTGAGCTTCAACCGCCCGACAACCCCACTTATATAGGATCGCTTATCGGCCCAATTCGGGGATTTCCGCAAAGTCACACCTGAGTCAATTAACTAGCAATAACTTGTTTATTTTCAATAAAAATAAGATTTATTATTACTTTTAGGTAAAGTTATTTCAGTAGCCCCATAAGTAGCCCTATGTGCTACTTTCGGATCGGACAGGTATTTTTTTAACGCATTGTACCTATTTCCTTAATCTATGTCCATAGCCGCACCAGTCCGTGAATACAATAAACTAACAGCAGGGTTATCAAGTTAATTAAAATGTGCGGGTTGATGTAATGAGGCTCCCGTTAAATAAGTTGCTCTTATTTCGTGTTGATTAAGATATTATTACCTTTCGACGAGTGTTGATTGTACATTACTATATTATAAACTGGCCAAGTGTGAGTTTGGTACCACAGTATAATATTTAACATTAAATACATATATAGAACGCTGAAAAAATACAGCGACAATTCAACCCGGACAACTCTACCCGGACAACCCAACCCCGACAACTACAATTCAACCTCAGGACAACTCGACCCCGAAATCAAATTCAAAAGAAACTTCATTCCCAGACACGTAGTTCAGTGACAAAATTTTATCTCCAAACAGCCCTATTCACTGAAACCTCGCAAGATAGGCCGTGCAAAAACCTAAATTAAGACTTTCAGGCATTCTTGTTTATCTCCATCAGTCCCAACTCATTAAAACCGTATCTAACCGATCCTCACCTAAAATAAACCAGGGTTAGGTCCGTTGTACACACACGTTTTTTGCCGTGAATAACTACGACTGATTCGCCGTGTTTACACAGTCGTTGTGTCGTATGGATCACTTGAAAGCACGGTGGCACGGGGCGCCGGCGCCGTATATCATAGCATCGGTTGTTTGCCCTGTTATACACAAGCTCATACGATTATTCTGCAGTGCGGCTAGCACACCGCCTTTTTGGTCTAGTGGTTAGACTACCTGTGTCAGACCCAGAGTGTGTGATTCCCAACGGGGGCAAACTCTTCTGCTCGGTTTGGTTGGTGGTAGCTTGTTCTAAGTCCGCCTGTCTAGCTACCACCATTTTATCTAGTCGCCATAACAACAACAATGCTGTTAACAAACAGCATTGTTGTGTTTCGGCAGTTAGAGGTAAGATGGCCGGTTCCTCTGTGGTTGAGGATTCTGGGTGAAGCTCACTTCCTTGGGCCTGATCATCACTTACCATCAGGAGAGATGCAGTTTCCCAGTTGCGGTTACAAAAAAAAAAAAAACCGTGCCGGAAAGAAACCGGCCCGTGTATAACAGGCCTTAGACAGACAAAGGTAAGGCCACAAAAGGTTGGCTCAACTAATCCCCAGACGAAAAAAATGTTGCTTAAGCTTGAATGATAACTTCATAAGACTGTGTCCCTTACAAATACTAATACAACTGGCTTACTACGAGTATGTGTTGGTGCAAGTTAGGAACTTTTACTTACTACTAGTTCTAGTTTTTACCCGCGGCTTCGCCCGCGTTGTGGTCAGAAATGATGCCGTTAACGGGTTAAAAAGCATCCTTTGTCCTTAACCAGGTTATGGTCTACCTGTGTGTCATTCGTTCAGCCATCTCTACGTTAAGGTAACAGACAGACAGAGTTACGTTCGCATTTATAAATTTTTAAGGTAAGTACAGACACGTAACTTGGCAAGAGTAGTCATTATCAGTCTTTTAATGTTCCCACTGCTGGGACACAGGCCTCCTCTCTGTGAGAGGGAGTGGGTCGTAATCTACCAAATGGGCCGAGTGTGGGTTGGTAGATGTCACATGTCTTCGAATTTTTGATTCTAGGACATGCCGGTTTCCTCACGATGTTTTCCTTTACCGTTTCGAGAGCAGTGGTGAGGAAATAATTTACACAAAGTAAAGCGCCTGTCTGGGTTCGAACCTACGACCTGGTAGTACCTAGATGCCCAGAATGCGTTTCCGTTTTTTTTTCTAAACAGACATGTTTAGTCATTAATTATGGCAACAACCATAAAGTAATGACAATAATGCAAGCTTATTGCTTGTCATCAAGTTTATTCGGTGTCAATTTTTTTGTTGCACTTAATGATCATGCGCAAATTCCCACTCCCACTACGCCAAAACGCCAAATTACTCCCTCTGGTCACCATGGGAGCAGTAGACCAAAACCCTCCCAGAAACAAGCGAAAAAAACATTTATACATTGCAACTTTCAATTAAATCATCGCAATAAGTGATTTTGTATTAACTTAAAATGAAAAAAGAAACCTAGTATATTTTTAATTAATATTGTTACTTACAAACATTATAAGTATTAGAAGATAAGAAAATGTGAAAGAAAAATAAAGCTATTCTTACTTACTTCGATATATTAAAGAGTGGATGACAATGGATGACACTTTTATATTTAGGCAGTAGGTACCCGAATATATTCCAATGGTACAATGGGCACAGATGAACGTACAGGCAACTGAAGGAACACGACTCGCCCTTCCACTCCGCCCAGAGCGGGAGAAGTTATGTGACGATTCTCACACAAAAAAAAAAAGTTATGAAACTACGAGTAGGTACGCAGCGGGCTCGACTTATCGGATTCAGTGGGCGTAACGTAGTCAGAAGATAAATAAGTTACGCAATAGAAAGAGAGGCAACTTCTAGGTGAACATAACTGTAAGTAATTAGCTATGTGCGACCTGAATTGCACTTTATTGTGTCGGAGCAAGAGTACTTTTTATGTAAATGTTTTTGCGGAAGGAACCATCTGTACTAATCTGAGCAACGGGTTCTAGAAAAAGTTTGACACTTTGTCTTTGTCTTTGTCAACTCGCAACCAACATACCATTATGTCCCTAAAAATGTAACTAAGTAATAAGACAACGAAATAAAATGAAAAACTAGGCTTAACTCCCGCTGTCAGTCTGTCTAGGTCATATCATAACCTCGACATTTAAGGATTCCCGTCACGAACCTACCTCGTACAAAAGGTACTACGCATAAGTGAGGGATGTCCATCTTTTTGTTTCAAACTAGTATTCTGACAAAGCCAAAACTGTTTTATTAGATCACAAAGAATTCGAGTTCGTGGCCTTTTTCAGAATTGTTGTGACCACAAGCTATAAAGGCTATCCGCACCACATTGCAAAAATCCTTCAACATCCCTTTTATAAATTTTGTATGAAGCATCGCACACTACAGGCGCACCGCAACACGTTTTTTTTTGTTTGAAAATGCTTTGCGTTGCGGCGCGATGCGGCAGTAATGTGCGTTTAGCTTAGACGACTTTCGAAGTACTTAGGTGTAGTTTATTAGGTATTTGAAATTAAATAATATATAATAAATTGAATTTTTCATTGTTAGTGTATTAAACTTAGTTGTACTGAAGTAGCGACGGTTAAAACATCTCGATTTCTGTGCTATATCGGAGTTAAATATTAATGTATAATTGGCCGTTCACATTATTCCAGTAGCGCTGTAATGGCCGAACTGAATTGAAAAATAGACCATGGAATGGATCATGGAATGGGTAAATTCCAGTGCATTCCATTGGCATTCCAACGCTGGACTGGAATAATGTGAACCGGGCATAAGTCGTTTGCCCGACAGGATTACCCATCTGTATAAACGACGAACTTTTCGCATTGCAAAAATCCTTCAACATTAGGTACTTTCGTCGATTTTCGTACATTTTGTATGAATCATCCATCACATACTACAGGATGACTGCACCACGCTTTTTTTTGTATGAAAATGCGTTGCGCTGCTGATCGATGCGGCTGTAATGTGCGTTTGGCTTAGGTATGTCAATCAATTCTAACTAACGAATTTTGGATGTTTATTTTACCGTACCTACCTATTCAAATGCAAATACCTATTATCAAATTGAAACTCAAAAGTCATTTATTCAAACTAGGCTGAGAATCAGCACTTTTCGAACGTCAAAATTTCATAAGACAGTCCCCCAAAAACGCAATGTTATACCTAATCAGTGAAACAATAGTTTGAATAACGTTATCATCACTTAACAAACGACTGATTAAACTACAGTTATACTTTCAGTCCTTATTCGCCGCTATCATTTCTGTCCCCAACACTTTAGGATTCCCATCACGTGCTAACCCCCTATACTAATGATCACATGCATTAGTGAGCGTCCATTTTTGCCGTCATCATCAGTCACGTGATCCGTGTTCAAGTAATTAATTATGTGTTTAAGTATATTTTCTTGCAGCGATACAGGCAGCTGGCCCAATGGTAACAGCCGCGACTTATGAGTTGTAGGTCGTGGGTTCAAACCCAAGTAGGCACTTTCATCATCATCATCAGCCTATTAATGTTCCCACTGCTGGGACACAAGCCTCCTCTCTGTGAGAGGGAGTGGGCCGTAATCTACCACGCGGGCCCAGTGCGGGTTGGTAGATGTCACATGTCTTCGAATTTTTTTGGTTCGAATTGTTTTCCTTCACCGTTTTGAGAGCAGTGGTGGAGAAATTATTTACACAAAGTAAAGCGCCTGCTTTGGGTTCAAACCCACGACCTACAAGTAGTAAGTCGGGGCCGTTACCACTGGGCCACCACTGCTCTCTTTGTTTTTACTGGCACTTACTTTGTGTAAATTAATTCATCACTCTCAAAACGCCTTCCGCATTCAGAGACGTGTAACTCGAAAAATGTGGATGTACTTTACACTTCTGCTTAACCCGTTTGAGACTACAGTTACTAGCGTGATGTTATGTTAAACAATATGAGGATTTAAATTGATAAAGTCCTCAAAGTTTTAGTGAAAACTAGCGAACTGCCTCTGCTCGCACGGCCGCACGGCCGACATGCCAAAACATCGAGTTAAATATTGTTGTAGACACACACAAACCTAAATACACAGTAGTACACATAAACATAAACACACAAAATTAAAATTCAAAATATTTTACTTCATATAAACCAACAAGCATGGAGCAGTGGTGGCCCAGTGGTAACGGTCCCGACTTACGAGTTGTAGGTCGTGGGTTCGAACCCAAGCAGGCGCTTTACTTGTGTAAATAATTTCATCACCACTGCTCTCAAAACGGTGAAGGAAAACATCGTGAGGAAACCGGCATGTCTTAGAACCAAAAAATTCGAAGACGTGACATCTATCACCCCGCACTGGGCCCGCGTGGTAGACTACAACCCACTCCCTCACACAGAGAGCAGGCCTGTGTCCCACCAGTGGGAACATTAATAGGCTGATGATGATGATGAAACCAACAAGGGCACTTATGAAACGTCAGAAGCTAGGTGCAGGGTGCCAAATGGTCGTTTCCTATCGAGAAGAGCCGGCAAGAAACTCCACGGTAACTCTTTTAGACACACATAAACCTAAATACACAGTAATACGCATAAACCGTTCAGAATAAATGCTCAAAATCTATTGTCTACTTTATTTAGAAGATCTAAGCTGGCACACAGATAGACACGTAAAGTGACTTTGTTTTATACTATGTATAGTTATAGCATAACATCACGGCTGTATTCCCCGAAGGGTTAGGCAGAGGTATTCGTAGGTACTTCGGAGAGTGTACTCAGGAGCTCCACGACCTGATTGCACCATCGCCCTTTTATCACCGGACTATCAGGCGTACTGCAGGGTTCCATCCACACTTGGTACCTCGCAAGTCGTAGTCATCGCTTCTCCTCCACATTTATAATGGGCACAGCCAAAGTGTGGAACTCTCTGCCAGCGTCTGTGTTCCCTTCTGCCCTTCGAAGCAAGAGTGAACAGGAATCTTATGGGCACGCTCGATCCAGCATAGACCTCATCCATGGCTTACCATCAAGCGAGATTGAGATCAAGAGCAGGCCCATTCAGCAATCTATACATCTATATCTATACATATAATAAAATCGTAGCGAGGTCAAAACTGTACATTGAATATTTTTGAAAAAAAGTATTTGCTACGGGGTCTGGGATCGATTCTAATGCCGATATTATAGTTTTTTGAATTTTTGTCTGTTTGTCTGTTTGTCTGTATGTATGTTCCAGCATCACGCAAATTCTACTGGCCAGATTCCGTTAAAATTTTGCATACATATTCCCTATAAGTCTGGTCAAATGGTAGGGTATATACTATCACGCTCTTTGCTATGGGGGTTGAGCAATATTACATTATGTTCGTATTTTTCTCCGCAAAATTGTAAATGGGTGCGCCAAAAGGTTAGGATATTGCAGGTAGTTACCGATTTAACATTTTAAATGATTATCATCACGCTATACCTATATGGAGCTTAGCAGCCAATCCTGAAATATAGGAACGGCTATTTTGACTAATTTTCAACAAAACAGATAGCTAAGCGGCAGGGTGATTAGTTTGTAAACCTGTGTTTATGAGTTCGAACCCCGATTATTGGTATTTTTTTTAAATCATTTTTTTTTTTTTTGTAAGGCTTAAGCATGTTTTTAATCTTTTTTTATTATTTTAAATTATATTTATATTGACAAGGATGAAATGAAGCCGAAAAATATTGAAAGAAAACCTAAAAACGACGCCGCTCGCCTTTGACAGTTTTCTTTTTTTATAGTTAAACTATTTCACGAATTCCTTTTAGTTATTGCAATTTAAACCTTATGAGTAACGTCATAACGGCGACAAGATAGGAATTCCTCGACAAATATCTTTACTTATATATATTGTTATAATAAAATCGTAACGAAGTCAAAACTGTACATTGAATAATTAAAAAAAAAAGTAATTACTACGAGGTCTGGGATCGATTCTAATGCCGAATATATAGTTTATAGAATTTTTGTCTGTTTGTCTGTATGTATGTTCCAGCATCACGCAAAATCTACTAGACAGAATCTGAGTAATCATAGGAGTCTGTTCAAACGGAGGGGTATATATTATCACGCTATTTGCTATGGGGGATGAGCAATATTACGTTATGTTCGTATCTTTTTCCGCAAATTGTAAAAGGATGCGCCAAAAGTTTAGGACATTGTATATTATTATAGTAAACAATTTAACTTTTTAAATGATTATCATCACGCTATACCTTTATGGAACTAAGCAGTCAATCATGAAATATAAGAACGGCTATTTGAAATATCTTTCAACAAAGCATAAAGCTAAGCGGTTAGACGATTGCTTTGCAAACCAAAGTTCGTATCCTCACTAATGTTTTTCATTTTTATTCTTTTTTACATTTTTAAATACCTTATTTTTTATTTATTATGTTTATTAAGTGTTCGTAAAATGTATTAACTCACCAAAAAAAGGAACATTTCGTAATATATGGGAAACTGCTCCGTCACAAGCACTTAACAGTCCCAAAACATTCAAGGTTGTGTTCTAATCATTTTAAAGGCTAAAGACTTGAATAAAAAGATTTTTTACAGGACATAGAATAAACCTAATGTAAAAACACAATTTTTGTTGTGCTATTTACTTTTAAAAGCATATTGTAAAGTAGTTCAATATCCCAAAAACAAAATTTGCATTTAATACTAAATACTCAAATGCATGTTTTTAATCTTTCGCTAGAAAGAATCAAATTAAGCCGAAAAAAGTTGACCTATTACAGTTTGGTTAAACTAAATATTTCACGAAGTCCTGTTAGTTATTGCAATTTAAACCTTATGATTAACGTCATAACGGCGACAAGACAGTGCTTTGCTAAACAAATTAACTAAACCTGGTGTTTATATTATACATATATTTCTTTCTTTCTTTAATTCGTTGCTTGGTCTGCTGTCTTGATCAGCGTTGCTTAAGATTCTTTATTGAGACGGTCCACGTGAAAAGAGTACCTACCTGGAAAGACTTGGAGGAGACCTTGACCAGCACAAAAAATCTATTTAGCTTAATTTTACACTTTACACAGATTTTGACAGGAGATTTATCCTAGCGGTTTTAATAACTGTGTGTGGATGTTCTGGAATCGCTGCCACACTGCTTCCTGGTGACAAAACAGCGCACGCCATTTATGTTTCTGATTCCCATCGATTTAGAGAAAAACGAAACGCTGTTTGTGAGGTGTCTCGCAACAGTAACAAGGGATGCGCGCGGGAAGGGGTTTGCGCTTCATCATATGGGATGAATGCTTTATGGCAAATAAGAAAGCGGTGGAAGCTGTAAACAAAACTCTGCAAGACATCCGCAGGAACCAAGACATGATGGGTGGTGTCACAGTTGTGTCTAACGAGGTGAAAACTTTGTTGAAAATGTCGACTCTATGGTCGAGAGTACATAGACTGCGCTTGACTATCAACATACGAGCTCGGCTTGGCGGGAATTCACATGCTCAAGAATTCTCCGATGTTCTTCTAGAAGTCGGTGAAGGCACTCTACCAGAGGAGAGCGAGCAGGTGGCCCTACCTATATAGAGACTCTTGGTAGAGAAGTTCCCACTTTAGAAGATTTGATTCGTCTGGTGTACGGGGACATCAGTCGAATACCTTACCAAGAGAATTCTTGGGCGTGTTTCCATTTTAACACCGATAATCATCAAGCTGCAGCAATCACAGTATTCTCTCGCAAATTCAAGGGAGCGAAGTGATCCGTTACATAATAAAACTGATTCACATCCGTCACATCACACTCTCAGGTCCAGTTGAAAACCAGCGTCAGTCATTTATATAGTTATTTGGCATTTTTTGCTGAACTGGCGCTTTTTAGCGCAGCCGTGAGGCACACTCCCCTGCTAATCTCTTACTTCGCAATTTACACTTTTTTTTTTTAATTTTTATCTGCTGTGTAAATTGTGTGCTTTTTTGGTCTGTGTTAAATAAATGTATTTTCTTTCTTTCTGATATACCTCCATTAATACTGATGTGGAAGAAGATGATGTCACACATTACCCCTTAGAAATTCTGAATTCGCTAATGGCAAGTGGACTTCCTGTTCACATCACTTAGCTAAAGGCCGGTGTCCCGATTATGCTCCTTTGGAACTTAACTCCGCCGAAGCTGTATCACGGAATTCGGCTCAAACTTGTGTCTTTGCAGGGAAACGTCATCGAGGCGGAAATTCTAACAAGTTGTTGCATTGGCGAGACAATGTTTATACCGCGTATACCACTAACTCCCCTCAATTACCAGTTAAAGCGCGTGCAGTTCCCTGTGAGCTTATGCTTTGCGATGATTATCAATAAGTCACAGGGGTCGAAACTGAAGACTAAAGCTGCGGGTGTCAACCTCAGGACAAGCTGCTTCTGACACGGATAACTGTACGTTGCTTGCTCCCGAGTCACCAGTCCTGACTCTCTGTATATTTTGGATGCTGAGAACAAATCTACAAACGTAGTACCTATACAGAGAAGTTTTATAAAAATGTGGCTGTTAGTGTAGTACCTATATTGAGGTATCTTACGACTTCCACGCGAACGAAGTCACGGGCAGAAGCTAGTTCAAAATAATGATAGATTTTAATATTTTTAATTGAAAATTTTATTCCGACACAGCATTGAAGCCTTGGGCCGAACTTCTCTGTGTCATAAAAAAAGTCAACAGCAACAAGTTCTAAGAAAACTTTCTTATTGAGGAAAAAAAAAGTCTATTATTGTGCTATATCGCGGAAGCGAACGTTTTAATCATATTTTTAATTAATTTGTTTGCAAGTTGGAACTTTTACCGTTTGCTCTTTATACAACCAACCGCACCTCAGCATTAAACCTGCACTACGAAATTCGCTCTTACTGTTACGACATAATAAGGTCGCTGCATAGCTTTCAATGTCACAATTTTGCACTGAGGGGCACCCATGTTTTTTTGGCTTATTGGTGACTCGCCCGAATAAACTCGTACGATTTCGGACGAATCGACCATTTTAATAAATATGAATTTTTCTTGAGGCGATTCGTACGAATTTTGATCGTGTGGATGAATCGACAACTCCAGCAATGCGTAGTAGTAAAGTACACTGGTGCACAGAAGTGGTTAGGGTGAAATATAATATATTGAAATAAACAAGATGAAAAATTAAATTATTATTCATATTAAAGGTAGCATAATTAACTTGGAACTGTGAAAATAATACAGGGTGGCAATTTATACACCTGCATCCGTTAAGCGGGCCATTCTACCTGTCATACTGAACTACTTTCGCTATGAAATTCATAAAGGACTCGTCAAAACAAAAAAATGCATCGAAATAGTCCTGTTGTATAGGAATTTGTAATTATTTTCCCCGAGTCGAATATAAGTTTCATAACGAAAGTTATTTAGTACTAGCTTTTTCCCACGGCTTCGCTCGTGTGGAAGTCGGAAACTATCCCACGAAAACGTACTACTGGGATAAAAATTATCTGTATTAATTCAGGTTATAAACAATCTGTCTGCTCATCCAAATCATATGAGTAGCATAACGTAATGATTGAATACTATCGTGAATTCGTGCAAGCCTAGTAATTTTTGTTAGGGTACTGCTTAGAAATTGTGCACAACATTCTAATGATGAAATACTATATCGTGAATTCATGCAAGCCTAGTACTTTTAGTAAGGTTGTGCCAAGATTCAAGTTTATTAACTCAAGTAATAAGATTTTTCATACAATAATAATACCCCCATTTCACCCCCTTAAAATATGAATTTCCAAAAATCCTTTCTTAGGGCTCCCCTACCTCGTTATTAAAGGAAGCTGTGTGCAAAATTTCACGTTTCTAGTCCCAGTAGTTTCGGCTCTGCGTTGATATGTCAGTTAGTGAGTCAGTTTCTAATTTTATATAATATAGATGACATGTAGAATCACCCAGGGTTGAGATGATTTTAATCAGTCATCCATCAAGGGGGTGATTCCAGGGTTGATAAAAATCATGACTTTTTCAATAAAATCAAAATAATCGAATTTATTATTATATTTTAATCGGATTAATTTTATTTTAGTCAGATTATTTAATTTATTTAATTTGTCCATATTTTTTCATTTATAAAGTCGGTTATAATTTAAAAAAACATCGTTTGTTTATATTAATTATAAAATAAAAAAGAATCAACATTGCAGTTCTTCTAAAATGCATCGAAATAGTCCTGTTGTATAGGATTTTGTTATTATTTTCCAAGAGAAAATAATTATAAATTCCTAATAGTCATAAACAACAGGATTATTTCGAAGCAATTTATTTTTTTTTGACTAGTCGGCTATGAATTTCATAGCGAAAGATTGTTGTTCATTATGACAGGTAGAATGGCCCCCTTGACGGATGCAAGTGAATAAATCGCCACCCTGTTTTATTTTCACAGTTTCAAGTTAATTATGCTACCTTTAATCTGAATAATAATTTATTCATTTTTCATCTTGTTTATTTCAATATAATTTATATATTACCCTAACCACTTCTGTGCACCAGTGTACTTTACTACTACGTTTTGTTGGAGTTATAGATTCCTCCGCAAATAAATTGAATTCGTACGAATCGCCTCAAGAAAAACTAATATTTATTAAAATGGTCGATTCGTCCGGATTCGTACCAGTTTTTTCGGGCGAGTCACCAATAAGCCGTTTTTTTAGCATCCAATCTCAGATTGAACTAATATAACTGCAACCAACACCAGACTCTGCATCAGACTTGAAAAGTGAGCTTATTTTGAACTTTTTAGCTGCAGTCGGGTTTTTGATTTTTTAATTTGTTTTACTACGTTTTTGACAGGACTTTGACATTGATTGTCACTGAGGTTGAGAATGCGACTTGAATTTTTAAGAACGTGAATGCGTCTTTTGATGTACGGTTGACTGTACCTACCTACTTGTGTTTATTTGTAATTTAGTCGCGACTACTTTTTAACTACAATATAACGAATAAGTTATAATTTATGTCAAGTATTAATTAAGTACATTAGGCTCGCCCCCTATTACATATAAGACTTAAAAACATAATTGGCGAAATGTGACGTACTATAGATACACCTGTGCCCAACCCTTCGGGGAAAGAAGGCGTGATATTATGCTATTAATTAATTATTTCAATTTTAATAAATTGATATGAAAATAATTACCGACGATGAATTTTCAACCACATAAGAGGAGCTAAAAGCTGAAACTAATTTATTTCATAATGTTTGCCACTCTATAAAACGTATTCGTTCTCATAGAGGAACTATGAGAACGAATGAACCCATACTGGAGGAACTCAATATCACCAAGCGGTTACTTACAGTTACAGTACGCCAGTAGTAGAGAGAAGACCGCATGGCTTGAAGACTCGTCGTAAGTGATCGCGATCCTCAGCATTGAGGGTGTGGGAGTGGCTTCTTCTTCTTCTTCTTCGTCGTAATGACGAAGAAGAAGCCATTTCACTATTATGTCTGTACTACTAACATAGTTTGTAAGATATTTTTTGTGACTAACAATATGGAATATCTCTGAATAAATAAATAAATAATAATAATTTCATAAAATGGATATAAAATACAATAGACAACGTATATTTAGTAAACTAATCCACTTCACTGCTCATAAAGAATCATAAAGAACCCTGTTAGAAATCGACACGTGTTTCACCTCTCAACGAGGTATCCTCAGGATGACGATTGCCTTGTTGCAAACCCGGACAAGACGTGTTGCCACGTCAAGTGCCGAACACAGAGTAAACACTCGCAGAGTAGACTCGCACTCTGCGTTCGGCGCTTGACGTGGCAACACGTCGTGGGATCCCTAGCCCTAGGATCCGTAGGAGTGAATCCGCAGACAACAGTTGGTTACAAAACGATGGTGTTAACAACCCAACTATCCAATGAAAATTTCCGGATATTAACTATTCGATTGACATCCCTTTTAATAAACACTCAATTTTAATAAAGAGAAAATTCACTTCATTACCTTGTAGCTAATCGAGCAGCTATAATCTTACATTGTTTCAATAATGAGCCGAAATTAGGTAACATCGTAACGTCTTGAACGGCCCACTGAACTCGAAGTAGGTCGGATTCGGTCACAGACTAAATAAATGCAGAAAAAGAAAGGAAGAAATTATTTTATTTGGGCCATGCACAGGAAATACAAACAGTGAAAAAAGGAATACTTAAAAATAACAAAATTAACTGGAACTGTGCCTGTGTGAGGCCAAAAAGGCTCAGAGGTGCCAGTCAGTGGCATAAAAAAATAACACAAGAATAACGAAAATCTTTAAAAATCTAGTCGCATTCTCATCATCAATGTCTAAAACTTGTCAAAAATTAAGGTAAGTTGGAGGTTTTTTGACAGATGGAGGCTGATATGAGAATGTTAACGTTTCTAAATCTACGGGATCCGCCCTCTGAACAAATACAACGATATTCATTCAATTTTATTTGTAGGCAGGAGATCTGTTGCCGAAATTGACGAAGCACCCCAAAATAAACAGTAATAATTGTCTTTTTTTTGCTTATTTTAAATCATGCTGTGGTCTTTAATCTTTGGAAACTTAACCCAACATGTCGAGTGCCTTTCCTGCGAGGAATATTGGAATCGACATGCCGAGAATAGCTCAACTTGATTTTCTTGACGGGAAACTCCGACGACCATCACAAATGATGTGATCTGATGCGCGAGAATCGCCTTCCAGTTCATTTTTTTTTGGTGAACCTATGTTTTGTAGAGTCTGTATTGCGGCAAACGTTCGTCACCACCAAGTATACATAGAACCTCTGTTTTCACTTACTCTGTGATCCGGTAATTGTAAGACTGAGGCTACATAGTCCAAGCTTATGTAAACTAGTTAAATAATCTCATTAAAACGTGCCGCGGGCAGGAAGAGTCTCGCAAACGTGTCTCGCTTTTAAAATTCATTCTTTACCTAGTTCGTTTTGTCGTGTAGGGGTACGAAGAGGCAGTGTATTCGCAGCTCATTATTACTTTGTTTTTTCTGTGTATAATAAGGGTCTATTTTCATTACGGCAGAAGAGAAGGGAAGGGACGTGTGTTATCTAGAAGAGCTAACCAACAGTTGGTACGTTCCCAAAATATTTTAAAAACGAATAATATTATTGGCGGCAGGTATATTCGGAATAGGCTCGATGTTGCGTCGCTGTCTCCACTCTGTCTGAATGGAGTTCAGATTGTATACGCAAACACGGTTAAAAACCTGGGGGTGACCATGGATTCCTACTTATCATGGACTGCCCATGTTGCTCAAGTTAGTCGCAAAGTGCACTTCACGTTTCATTCGTTGAAATGCCTCCAGAGCTTCTTGCCCTTGAACACCAAAATCTCCCTTGCTCAAACTCTCATTCAGCCCATTATAGATTACGCGGATGCCTATTATTTGGATGCCACCGAGGAGCTTTTAAATAAACTTGAGCGTTTACAAAATATCTGTATTCGTTTTGTTTTTAACCTTAAAAAGTATGATCACGTTTCTAACTTTCGCAAGATACTCAAGTGGCTCCCTATTCGACTTCGCAGGAACTCTCGCATATTATGTCTGCTATTTAACCTCCTTCACAATCCTAAAACTCCATGCTATCTGCGGGAGCGCTTTTCCTACGCCCGTCCTTCTGATGCACCTTGCAGGTCGCATCTAAGAAACCTCCTTAAGTCCCCTCCCCACTCCACTGACTTCTACTCCTACTCCTTCACTGTGCACGCGGTGCGGTTGTGGAATTCACTTCCGCCCGACATCAGGGACTGCCAAACTGTCGCAGTATTTAAAAGAAGAGTGAAAGAACACTATCTTTCCACTATATCATAGTTGCGTAGGTATTTATTTTGTATTTTTCTTTTTTGTTACATTTCAATTAACATCATCTTAGTGATATTTATTTTTGAAGTATGTATGTAAGTGTGTATGTATGTATGTATTTATGTATGTAAGTAAGTATTAGGTCATATTATGTGTTTTATTTTATTAAGTAATGAATTGTTTTGATTTTATGTATTTTACTTTCTCTCTACTCTTACACACGGTGTCTACATCTCTTTGTATCCCCTGTCCTATCGCAGGTATGCTGGAAGAGATTTCTTTAGAAATAAGCATCACCTTTGTACGTATTTTTCTGTTCTTTTCTTCTTGTCTGTTTTTAAATGTGTGTACATAAATGGTTAAATAAATAAATAAATAAATAAATTGCTAAGTTCACAGTCGTAGATTCGACCATTTTTTTTTGTGTGGGAAATCTTCAAGTAACTTCTCCCGCTCTGGACGGAGCGGGAGGGCGTGTCAGACTCTTACTGACTAAAACCCACCCGTGTTCCTTCAGTTGCCTGTACGTTGCCAGGGGCCACGGTAACCCTTTAAGACTTCCCGTAACCCCGGCAGGCATTGGCCCTAGCGGTGTTGTACTAACATCTCTTTGAGGAGCGTGTGGAACACAACGCGTCGTTGACCCGAGCCTGGTCCTTATCGGACGGCGAGCTGCCCGTTGCTTAATTCGAGACCTAAGGGCCAAATCCCGTAATTTTTAAGAACATTTGCAATCGCATCTCATCGCAGTCTGTCAAAAATACAATCTATTTATCAGTATTTTTGTCAAGTTTGACAGATTGCGACTTGAATGTAAACGTTTTTTGAATTGACCTTCAGACTCTATCAAAGACGAAATTATTGAATTCAGCACCAAACATTCTCAAATTCACAATAAATAGATCTTTCACATTTGGTATCATAAAGCTATTTAGTACCATATAATTTCATTACGTACGTCCGTGGCGTATAATATGTATGTTATACGTTCGCTGATAGCAGCAATCGTGTATCGCACGCAAAGACCAAATATAAGTTATAAGAGCTTGACGGCTGCGTTCAGAGATGCTACTTGCGCGCGTCAACTGTTTCCGTCCTTGACGGCTGCGTTCAGCGATGCTACTTGCTCGCGTCAACTGTTTCCGTCCTTGACGGCTGCGTCCAGCAATGCTAGGTACTTGCGCGCGTCAACTATTTCAGTCCTCCGCAAGTCGCGTCACGGTGACTCGTGGCATGCTCGAAACAACTTAATTCATTTGTTTTACCGGAGTCTCTGTCGCTTGTAGTAGCTCGTGGCCACGGGGGACGAACGGATAGCGGAGTGAGTCTGGGGCCGAAAAGTTCTGGAGTGATGACTGTGCAGTGGGTGCGGCTGACAGTGGGCTGGCCGAGTGCAGACAAAACCGCTAGCTCTCAGTAATATACCCAACAAAGGATTTCGTCTATACCTTGCACCAAACATCAAGAAGCGTGGCCTGCTGGTAGTACCAGGTTCCCGTTAAAGGTCTCGTAATAGAGAAATAGAATTATGTAACGTTCTCGGCTTCATCGAAGAGCGGGAATTCGATCAGGAGCATAGGATATTGATACTAGCTTTTGCACGCGTGGAAGTCCGAAATGATCCGGAATTTTGGAAATGTAAATAGCTGCTGTTAAACAGTTACTGCGTCCGTCTCATTTATTTGTCAGTTTGTTTTTGTTTCGTTGTTTTGCAATTTTATTTAATATGTATATCTAACTATTGAAATACTCGTTATTATTGTTATCTTACACAAATTTATGTTATTTAAGTACACATATACACATTGCAGTATAAAACTGATTTACATCCGTCACCTCACACTCCAGGTCCAGTTGAAAACCAGCGTCAGGCACTAGTTGTCTGGCATTTTTGCTGAACTGGGCCTATTTGGCACAGCCGCGAGGCACACATTCCTGCTTTCACGAACTTTACACTTGTTATTTTATTTATTTTTGATTTTTTTCTACTAGTAGTGCAATATTTTGTGTTGTGTGCCTTATCTGTGCTAAATAAATGTATTTTCTTTCTTTCTTTCTTCTTTCTTTCTATCTCACGGGAACGTATTACCGGGATAAAAAGTATCATATTTCTTATTCCAGGTCATGGTCTTGTACCGTCACACCTGCCTTAACTTTTCCCAACTATGTTGAGGTCAGCTTCCAGTCTTACCGGATGCAGCTGAATACCAGTATTTTACATGAAACGACTGCTTATCACAACCGAGTCACTGAGTCTTGTTGCCAGAGTTTTGGGCTTCACCCGTAACGACTGTCAAAAATCTACGAATAACAGCCGGGACCAACGGTTTAACGTGCTTTCCGGGACACGGAGGGATCTCGATATGTAATGGATGGTTACCCATCCACGAACTGACCGCAGCAAGCTTAGCTTAACCTTTGATCAACCCGTGCGAGTATTATTATTTACCCACGAGCCAATATCATTTCTTTGGAAACGCTCGCGTAGATGCCGACAGTGCTGCCTGCTGCTGCACTCGAGCTGCGACTGCAGACGGTATGTCAGTGGCAATCACTAACAGAGTGACAAGACGAAAAAATAAATAAATAAAATAAGACGTATATTTTTGTTTAACCAAAAAATTTGTATGCGAAGCTGAAGAGAAGTGCCGCCAGATGTGACTTTAGTGCACGGAAAAAACGTAACGGCTAGAAATAAACAAGTTATTGTTATTTACAACCAAGCGACTCGGTTCTGAGAGAGCCTGCAAAGTTTGTTGCTAGAATTGAACAAGTGAACTTGGTTCATATTACTTGCTTGTTTGGTGTATTGCACGTTTTAAATAAGTCTTGGTTATTTGTAGCCGTATAATTCGTATAATTTTTTGCCAAGCCAAATTGGTACTTTGCTAGCCATTTATTTTTTCAGTGTGTTTGGAACAATACTGCAGCGGCAATGTCGCCTGCATTTATTGTCAACCGCAATGCCGCCGTCGTTTGCGGTCTGCCAAGACACAGCGTAAATAAGTAACAGTATAATGTCTTCATAGAAAACGATCGAAGTGATGCGCTTCGAAATCTCAGTGTATATCAGTACGCAACAGTCTCGAGAGCGCGGCAGTTGCGCACAGACGCGGAGGGTTTATCTACCGAGCGGCCGTAGGTAATTATTTCAAGGTGACTGCTGACACAAAATACTGTTACTTTATTATACTGTGGCCAAGATGACGTTGCACATAATCTTTATCTATACCTATACATATGATTATAAAATATCTGGTCAACAGAGCTCCGCTCGTCGTGAAAATATAAACATAATATCGTCCAGGTACACCAATGTTTTATCAGATCTCCGAGGCTGAGAAATAAAGAAAACGATTTTTCCCAGATATGAGACCAAGTTAAACCCCCGTAAACCCTTGAATACTAAATTTCATGAAAATCGTTGGAGCCGTTTCCGAGATTCAGATTATGTATAATATGTATTTGGTGGTATGAGAAACAGTGTGTCAAGTTCACTCATCCACCATAGAAAAGGGAGGATCCTCCAACCAGACGGGTGTTATGTCTGGCGGGCAACTGCCCGTAAGCTGATTTCGGATAGTCTTATCTATGTAGTTCGCACGGTAAACTCTAACTGCGCGATGCAGGATTTGTGTGACGTCATGTCTTTGCTGCGTAGTTCGTATGTGGCGGTGTAACTGCTACATGATGTATATACAAGAATTGCTCGTTTAAAGGTATTAGATTATAAGAGTCGCTTTTCGCGTCTGTCTGTGAGACCGCGTCATTCTTCTAAACTCCGCAACGGATTTTGAAGCGATTTTCACCAACATTTAGAGAATTGATTCCGGAAGGTTTATGTGTAATTGTGTTACATAATACATACATTAATATTAAACTTACATAATATAACAGAGAAATCTCAGCCATGCGCAGCAGGGGCGAGTCGCTAGTTGAACAATAAAAACAAAAAGTTAAACAGTAATTAATGGTTTTACATTGCCCATAAAACCCAATTAGCAATTAGCATTCATAAAATGTACATTGTGTAACATTTTCTTGTTTTCATTTGAAAATACTCGTCGAAATGAAGTTCTTAATTCGTAAGTTTTTTTTTTCATGTTTTTTTTTTTTTTTAAATCAGTCCACTGCACAGTCGAGACACAGTCCTCGGCCCACTTCCTCTCTATGAGAGGGAGTGGGCCGTTATCCACCACGTGGACCAGTGCGGGTTTGTTGATGTCTCATGTTTTCGATATTTTGGTATTCGGTTTCCTCACGATGTTTTCCGTCACCGTTTGGTGAGCAGTGGTGATGAAATAATTTGCACATCGGCTCACAGAGAGGAGGCCTGTGTCCCAGCAGTGGGAACATTATAGCCTGATTATGTATTCTAAAGATGATAATTCGTAGTTTTTTTTTCCCTGTATCTAATATTAAGTTGGTTACCTATCATAGAGTTGCAATACCTACAAAACATGTATTTACACCATCATGTATGAATGTCTTTCCAACCATTTATTTAACTTTTGACAGCTAAAGTAATGATATAATAATTAAAATTAAATAATTGAAATAATATTATCATCGAACATAATTCGAAGTGCCCATAAAGCATTGCATTTTTGGTTTTTAAAGTAATAATTACGGAACTTCATAAGCGTGTATATTGGAAATAGTATAGGTACTGAATTATATGACTAACTAACGATAATATAGTTCATTAGTTAGTCATCCTACAATATATAAGCGCGAAAGGTTGTGAGGATGGATGGATTTTTGTTACTCTTTCATGCAACATCTACTGAACGAATTTGGATGTTTGACACACAGATAGTTAAACCTGGTTTAACATAATTATAGGATAATTTTTATTCCGATATTCCCACGGGATCGAGACTAAGGCTGCCTGTCCATTGACGCGGGGCGAGGGAGTAATGCGGAGCAGAATTGCGGACTGTGTCTGTCCATTGATGCGGAGCGAGGTAGTGCGGAACGGAGTTGCGGACTGTGCGGAGCTAGACCGAGTTCACGCGACGAGTGATTTGAGCGGGCCGCAATACCCCGCGGCTAGTTTTTTCCGCTTCCCCGCTCCGCTTCCCGGTGTTGCATAATCTTTTAAACTAGTTCGCAAATCCCTATCCACTGAATCGGAGAGGAGATTTTATGCAATTCAATTGAGGCTGCCTGTCCACTGAAGCGGAGAGGAGAGGAGCGGAGCGGAGATGTGCCAAAATTAACCAATAGAATCGCACCTCGGAAGCGGAGTTTTGATTCTATTGGTTAATATTGACACATCTCCGCTCCTCTCCTCTCCGCTCCGCTCCGGAGGACAGGCAGCCTAAATATTGGCACAGCTCCGCTCCGCTCCTCTCCTCTCCTCTCCAGTGGACAGTAAGCCATATGCGGGTGAAACTGCGGGCTGTTGCTAGTTTAATTATAATTACTTTAACAAAAACAATCTTTTTAATTTTCAGTAACAGTAATCTCCATAATTTATCACTTCGTGTCGCCAGCCACGAAGGATAACGATCCTCCTCGGCAAAAGGACGTGCCATGTGGCAGCTGTCTCAGAATCTACTTCCCGATATGTGCTACCGATAATAAAACTTATACAAACGAGTGTCGCTTTAGATGTGTCCAACTAAGACGGAAGGTTGAACACCGAGCTAATATTAGCAGGTATTTTTGAAGTAAAAATTTCTTTAGCGGCGTTGTGCACTTCACACTGATTAAAAATTCGTAAGACGGAGGGAGAGTAGAATTTGTTAGTAACCTAACAAAAAGTACTAGGCTTGCATAAATTCAAGATAGTATTTCAATCATTAGACGTTGTGCACAATATAATGAGCAGTAACCTAACAAAAAGTACTAGGCTTGCATGAATTCACGATAGTATTTCAGTTATTACACGTTGTGCACAATTTCTGAGCAGTAACCTAACAAAAAGTACTAGGCATGCATGAATTCACGAATATTAGCAGGTATTTTTTAGAGTTGCGTACACAAAAGGTGCCTAGGAACCTAAAGTAACCGTATTATGACTCGGAAATAACCTTCAAATGTTTACCTACGGCCGCTCTGTAGAAAAACCTTACGCATACGTGCGTAACTGCTGCGTACTCGAGACTGTATAACAAACTTAACTAAATAGTTGAGAAATATGTTTTCCCATACATCGATAAACGTCACAGTCTAGTCTCTAACTGCAAATGTACCTAAGTTAGGAATCGAAAAAAAAATGTGATAAAACTACAAATTATCAATTTTCGGACTTTTTCCTTTACTAGAGTGCTGTTGAGACCTTGCTTCCTGCCAAATTTCATGACTCTCAATGGAACGTCAACGGGAAATACTCTGTAGGTTTGATTTATTTGCGAGTATCAAAATATGTCACATAAATGGTCGTACATTTTTACTGCGTTGACTTAGAAGCTTGTCTTTTTTGAGCTCGAAAGGAACATAGATCTACGTACTTGATACATCCACGCGTTCTTGAGAAAATGGTCTTAACAGACTGACGGACGGACAACGATCCTATAATCCTTATAGGATCACTTCGTTGTCCGTTGTAACCAGAGTATAAGGCTGCCTGTCCACTAGAGCGGAGAGGAGAAGAGCGGAGCGGAGATGTGCCAATATGAACCAATAGAATCTTAACTCCGCACCAGAGGTGCGATTCTATTGGCTAATATTGGCACATCTCCGCTCCGCTCCTCTCCTCTCCGCTTCAGTGGACAGACAGCCTAAGGGTTCCGTTTTTCTTTTTGAGGTACGGAACCCTAAAATAAAATTGTCCTGTGACAAAAAAACAAAGGAGTGTTGTATGTTGTGAAGGGCTCGAGGAAACGATTCCAAAAAATATAGCAAACAAAATGGAAAAAAAAGTTTATTTTATTTTTCAGTTTTTAATCGTAATGCTTTTTCAAATGGCTACCTGCCGGTGGGAATTTCCACCGTCGACGTCGATATGTGAAATCACAATCAAAAGTCATTTAGTCAAACTAGGCTCAGAATCAGCACAAGACAGTCCCCCAAAACGCATGCCTTTCACCACTTCTTAGTGCTTAAGCTGGGAAAAAGTGGCGCAACCAACTTCCCAGCACCTTTCATAGCTGTTTGTTAAATGACATGGCTAAATGGAAGTATGGGCGACTCCCTTAGCAATGTATAAACATTGTACCTATTAATATGTAATGCTGAATAGCTGAATATTAGTATTGCGTATGAAAAAAGTTTCAGGAACTTTTTATATCGTTACAATCCTGAAAATAAAATCGTAGAAACTCCTACGTCAAAAGGCATACAAACTTGCACAAGAAAAAGATTTTGCTATGAACTGTAGCTAGGCGTTTGTTTACAACCTTCAACAAATAGGTAAAAAAAAAGATTATGTTGGGAAAATCACCCACCGCATATAATTATACGCACTGACAGGCCAGGCGCACTCCGTATTTTAGGTATGAAGCTACAAGTACCCGGCTGGCTCGACTCGTCGGGTCAATTCAGGTGGCGTAACGTAGTCAGAAGATAAAAGAGTTACGCGATAGTAAGAACCGCAACTTCTATGTGAATATAACTTTATGTAATTAGCACTGTGCTACCTGAACTGCACTTTATTGTGTCGTAGCAAGAGGCGCTTTTGGTGAGCAGTGGTGGCCCAGTGGTAACAGCCCCGACTTACAAGTTGTAGGTCATGGGTTCGAAACCGAAACATGATGAACCCAGTCAGGCGCTTTACTTTGTGTAAAATAATTTCAGCACCACTGCTCACAAAACGGTGAAGGAAAACATCGTGAGGAAATTGGCATGTCCTAAGTGCATCTATGCATGTCCTAGAACCAAAAATTCGAAGACATGTGACATCCACCAACCCGCACCGGGCCCGCGTAGTGGATTACGGCCCTCTCCCTCTCACAGAGAGAAGGCCTGTGTCCCAGCAGTGGGAACATTAATAGGCTGATTATGTTATGTTATGTACGTTAAGAGTCGCTTTTTATTTAAATGATTTTGCTGAGTGAATCATCTGTACTAATCTGTGCCGGTACATAAACAGAATGCTATTGCAGAAATAAAATAACAAAATGTAGGTACATTAATTATTTAATATGGAGCAAAGCAGTACTAGGGTTTGTGAGACACATATCTATCACATATTTATGTGTCTCACAAACCCTAGTACTGCGGGGAATATAAAAATTATGTTTTTCAACAAGCATCTTTTTTATAAATCCTGGGATTACATGTAACAGTTATTCAAAGACACAACCATTAAACATACAGTGTGTTGAGGTGTTTGCAGCCCGCTTATAATTTATTTCAAGTTCTAGTAGGTAAAGGTCTAGATGCTGCTTCAAGTTCAGGTCTTGATTCAGGTCCAGGAAGATTTACTCGATTTCGATCTTGATTTGACTGCCGTTGATGTCTCATCCAACAGGGACACGCATAGTTCATAACCTAAAAGAAAAAGTCAATATAGGATATTTAAGGAGTCATCACTAGCCACAAATATTTATGTGATGAACTGTGAACATACGTGTTTTTGTTGGTCTGGGTGTTTACAAAAAAAAGTATGAAGTTGTATAAGTATTAAATATAAGCTCTACTTAGTTTAGGACTAGATATGGTGCTATGTAAAATATCCAAAATATTTATTATAAGTATTAATATAGTGAAGTCAGCATTGAATCATTATAGGAAATACACATAATATACAACACATAATATTGAGGTCTGGGACAGGACCGACTATTTGCAGGCTGATGAACTGATTATCCGAAAAGGAAGACCATCCATTCATGCATTGGATGGACATTTAAATATGAAAGAACACATTGTAATACACATCATTTTAATTACCTGATAGAAAGCTGGATGTGACCTCCGTACATTCTGAAACATTGAATTGTTCCTTTCCACTGCATGGTATTGTGCACTTCATAACGGCCACAAGTGATGCACATTGTATGCCCAAATAAACGTGCATCAGGAGCTATTTCCGAACTCAGACGTTCAAAACATGGATGGCAAAAGTTGGCATCCCTTGAAACCTAGAATAAAATTATTAACATGAGTCAAGTATGTAACAAATACATAAACATATTAATAATTTATGACATCTAAGGCAACTAGTTTGTCGTTGTTACAATTATAAGAAAACCTGAGTCTTTCTGATTCATTTCCTCCATTGCCATTGAGTTTATATTATATTTTAAGAACTGTGGTAAACAACCTCCAAATCCGCTTTGCACTTAGTTGCTTCTCATATTGAGTAGTTGTAGAATGATTTCAGCTAACTCTAGATGACTTACCTCGATCGATTGTTTACCATCATGCTAAGATAGTGAGTAGAAGACCATGTAAAGAAGAGGTGATATGCCTCCACAGTCTACACCACACACGACTAGTTTATTCATCTCATAATGAATGAATATGCAAGGGAAGTCCATGTAGAGTAGCGGAAGGTCAGTATGAAGATAAGCACACTCAATAAGGCCGACAAATAAGCGAGGGTCAAAAGTAAATACTAAATATCCAGAAACGGCAAAATGAAAAAACGACTTCTGACACACGTCTGGCCTGACTGACGTTTGATTTTTTAATAGAGATGGTATGGAACATCTTGGAATGTAGCAGAATCGATAAAATAATTGAAAATAGAAATACTGTTCTTGTCGATTATTATTCAATCAACATTCTTCGACATAAAATAGTTTCCTATTATTGTGATGGTTATTGGACCATTTGCATAGATTAAACAAAGAGTTTACCAAAGAGTTTACACGTTTTCCGAAGCTTTTGGTAATTTTTTTATTTGTTTCTAATCGAATCAAGTCTATTAAAGAAGAATCGATTGTCACTTTTTAGTAAACAGCACTATTTATTAAGTGCCGTCATAATTTTGTGTGCTTCTTGTCAAACAAAAAACAGGAAAAATACTTTTAATTATTTGATTAGTTCACGAAAGTTGTAGGAAAATAATAAAACCGTAATAATTCATTAATGAATATTTGAATGTTATGATGTAGTGAGAAATGTCTATACATGCTAAAGGCAGTGGCTTAGCCATGTCCTTTAACATTGTTCCGTTGTACCATCTGTCCCCGGCGGCACTTCTTTCACCGGGCGGCTCCGCTGTCGTCATCGTCGTCTCTGTCGTCGTCGTCGCTTCTGTCATCGTCGTCTCTGTCGTCGTCGTCGCTTCTGTCATCGTCGCCTCTGTCGTCGTCTTGGTCCTCCTCTCCCGTCGTCTGTTCCTCCTCTCCCGTCATCTTTATGTCCTCGGTCGCCCCCTCCACCTCGTCGTCTTTACGTCCTCGGTCGCCCCCTCCACCTCTGGTGTCACTCTGGCACCGTTTCTTATAGAACTTGATGACTCCAATAGTATGCAAAGTAATTAACATTACGAAACTCAAAACAAAATTAAATTATTTGCCTTAGGTCAGCTAGTACACGCCCATAATTAGAATCTACGAACAAAAAGATAGAAAACTACTACTGAAGACTAATATGACCTCTAACTTGGCAATACAACATGTAAAAAAACCCTGTCATGCGGACGTTGTTAGGTATCGTACTGAGAGTATATGTATGTGGAAATTTTAAGGAAAAAGATAATAAAAATTCGTAATGGGGAATTTTACTTAATTTGTTGTTTAGCGGGTGTCTAAAAATAATAACTTATGACCTCTGTTGAAAATTTGCAAATTTTTTATGGATTTGGGGTAATTTTTGGTACTTAAAATGTGAATTTTAAATACTTAGCAATAACTTTTTTATTTTCAATAATATTAGTGATTTTTATTACGTTTTGGTAATGTTATTGCAGTACCTACATTATATGCCCCTTTGGGATCGGACAGGGTTTTTTCTTTTACGTATTGTATAATAGACCAATAATTTTGTTGGTACGGGTACGTAACGGGGATTTTTTTTTCTTTCTTTTTTCTTGTTTATTTTTTTATTTTGTGTTCTTTCTTTGCGTCATGTTTACCGCAAATAAACGTATTTTCTTTCTTTTTTATATTTTTCTTTATGTGCGAGGCCAGCTTTTCAATATTTTTTTATTACAGATACGGGCCATGCATTTTGGGACAAAGAAGGAAGAGATCTGCGATATTTAGCTTCTTCCCTGAAAATTTATTTTAAAAGTGCATTATGGTAGGCACTACGAAAAACATGTACATTGACACAAAAAAATATTATCTTTATGACTAATATAAATAGGGTAGATTATATAAAAATTATTCCATATTGGACTTTTATTTATTTAACTTTGTCTATTCTAGAGGAGCTCGTGCGTGGCTAAGTCACCTCGTGACAAGCCGCACGGGTCGATCCATAAGGTTAAGTTACGCTACACTATCTTTACATACCGAGACTCTTCCGTGCCTCAGAAAGCACGTTAATCCGTTGGTCCCGGCTGTCATTCGTGAATGTTGACAGTCGTTACGAGTCGTCAGAAGCCCGAAAGTCTGACACCAGTCTTACCAAGGGGTATCGTATTACCCAGTTACTGGGTTGTGGAGGTCAGATAGGCAGTCGCTCCATGTAAAATACTGGTATTTAGCTGCATCCGGTTAGACTGGAAACCGACTCCAAGATAGTTGGGAAAAAGCTTGATTGATTAATTACTTGTCTACGAGAATTTCTATCTACAGTAATAACAATAACCAATAACATAATTTCACGCCTGTAATTCCCGTAGGGCTGAGAGCAGTGGTGGCCCAGTGGTAACGGCCCCGACTTACGAGTTGTAGGTCGTGGGTTCGAACCCAAGCAGGCGCTCTACTTTGTGTAAAATTATTTCATCACCACTGCTCTCAAAACGGTGAAGGAAAACATCGTGAGGAAACCGAAAAAAATGTCTTAGAACCAAAAATTCGAAGACATGTGACATCTACCAACCCGCACTGGGCCCGCGTGGTAGATTACGGCCCACTCCCTCTCACAGAGAGGAGGCCTGTGTCCCAGCAGTGGGAACATTAATAGGCTGATTATGTTCTGTATGTAATTCCCGTAGGGCTAGGCAGAGGTATACCTAATCACCACACCTACCTTTCACCAGGTATGTATATTTAAGTCCCACGAAATTGGGCAAGCCAATTGCCACCGGGCACAAATCCAGACTCCGGGTTGCTATTATGAAATTCCTGGTGAAAACACGTAATAACACGTTTCCCGACCAGGTAATTGCACCCAAGACCTCATGCACAGCAATAGCGCTTGCGACCACTAGACCAAAGAGAGGCAGTAATGAAATAATTCTGAAAATTAAGTAGTATTTTGACCTGGCTCGCGAGGTTGTTGACATGAGGGATGTGGATACAGCAATCATTGTGTCGATAGTCGTGACGGCCAATGGCATAATAGCCAAGATCCTCGACCAACACCTGGGAGGCTCTCGTTAGGCAGCGGGATGAAGGGCTTGATCCAGGTGGTCTCACCACCAGTCTTACAAAGGGTATCTTGTTACTTGTGGAGGTCAGATAGGCAGTCGTTCTGAGTAAAATACTGGTATTGTGCTGCCTCCGCAGCTCCGGCTAGATTGTGGAAGCCTACCCCAGCATGTTTGGGAAGAGGCTAGCCAGATTGATTGACTTTTAATCCACGCGGTTGTGCTCGGCCCATTGTTCATTCAAAATGTCAAAAGAGTTAACATAAACCACAGACAAAAATAATTACCTTTAATAAAATTTATCGATGATCCTTCTAAATATTGGTATTATCATTTCATTTTTTTTTGCCTTGACACTCGTCTATCTCTCGTTCTAAAATATTTTGTGTTCGGGATAGATTTTGTAGTTACCAAGCCTTTTCCCAATATGTTGGGGTCAACTTCCAGACTAACTGGATGCAGATGTATTTTACGTGGCGCGACTGCCTATCTGACCTCCACAACCCAGTAACTGGGTAATAACATACCCCTTGGTAAGATTGGTTGTCAGACTTTCAGGCTTCTGACGACCTGACCACGAATGACAGCCCAACGGCTTAACATGCTTTACGAGGCACGGAGGAGTCAATATGTAACCATTCACGGACCAACAACGGCCAGCATAGCTTAACCTGATGGATCGACCCGTGCGGCTGTTATTACTTAGCCACACGCTCCTCATTTTGTATTTACCCGACTGCCCCAGAAGGAGGGTAATGTTTTTCGAGAGTATGTATGTATGTATGTCTATTTCTTTGGCACGCTCTGTAGCCTAAACGGCTTGATGGATTTTAACATTATATGAGGTGTCGTTAGATTCGTCTTCATCGTAGAAGTGACATAGGCTATATAATATTTATGTATTCAAATTCAAATTCTTTATTGCGAACTAAGTGTACAGAATTTTGTAGATGTTAACAATGGGTAGGTTCTTAGAACTTAGTTACCTGTTAAGGCATTGCAATTTAAATGGTTATAAAAAATATACTTAAAAATACTCAATATTACAGTTATACACTATTCAGTTTACATTATATTATATTAATTATCATTATTCACACATTTTATATTATATCATACTTTTCTTATAATTTATATCACAGTATAAAGTATCACAATCAATTTAATAATAGATAATTATTTTTCTTCAAGAAATTCTTTCACAGAGTAATATGCCTTCTTAATCAGGAAGTCTTTAAGCTTCCTTTTAAAAGTACCAATTGGATGTAGGTTCTTAATGTCTGTGGGTAACTTATTATGTATTTTTATGCCCATACAAAAATGCTATTGCTATAAACTGTATTGCATCTGCAAATACAAAAAAAAAGGAGGGAAAGGTTTTTTTTTAAATAGATTACAACAATATTGGTATCAAATAAAAGCTGCTAATGAGTCAATTCCAAATTAAGATATTTTAATAAAACTAAAAAACTTGAAATAAAGAAAATTATTCAAAAAACAAAAAACCCGACTGCAAAAACACGTAACTGAAAAGAGAAAAACAAGCATTATAATCTATAGAATTTTGGTATCGCAGCCGGGGACAATAATAATAATAACAATAGTCGTAACGGCCAACGGCCTGATGGCCGAAAGCCTCGACCAACATCTCTCGAGGCTCTCGTTAGGCGGTTGGATCAAAGGCCTGATTCAGAAGGCAGTACTCCTCGACACGGCTCGCATTGTGAGGAGGTTCCTGTCTCTGCAGCCCTAACCACCGGTAGCTTGGACCCTGCTCCCGACACCGGCGGAACACTATTTTTTATATTTTTAAATGTTTTTTATATATTTTTTTTTAAGAAATATTTAAAAATGCAAATTAATATGTATATAAATGAATAAACGAAATAACAATAATAACCGGAAATATGGTGTAACTTTTGTTTGTCCTGCCTGCGATACCAAAATTCTATAGATTATAATGCTTGTTTTTCTCTTTTCAGTTACGTGTTTTTGCAGTCGGGTTTTTTGTTTTTTTTACCGCTACAATTTAAAATTACCTACGTAGGTTTTCATCATTATTATTATAAACTAGTTAAAAAAAAAATCTTTGCTATAATATTTTGCTCGAACTATTATTACACATAAGAATAAATTACCTACAATTTACTCTACTTTTTACCATTGTAATTTTAGTTCTAAATTACTTTCAACACTATTAGTCAGAAAGGTTAAGGTTGCGACCTCAAATGTCTCGATTATGACTTGGCAAATTACAATAATTTCACACATAAAAAATGCAAAGAAAGGCGACCGGCGACTTCACTTCTTGTTAGTGCCATATGTCACCTTAACTGATGTCATCAATTAGGTTAAATTGTCCAACAGTTGTTATCGGTGAGTCTGGGGTTAACGCCGCTTAGACCTTTAACTTATTTGGGAAAAACATCCTCAACATTACTGGTCTTAAGTCCAAGTTATTTCAAAGTTAAATTTCAATGAAACAGACTTACAATACAGAAAATTATTCAAAAAACAAAAAACCCGACTGCAAAAACACATAACTGAAAAGTGAAAAGAAGCATTACCTATAATCTATAGAATTTTGGTATCTCAGGCGGGGGGACAAACAAAAGTTCCACCATATTTCCGGTTATTAGTTAACACATGCCAAATTACAGCTTTCTAGTACAAACAATCTCTGAGCTAAACCGCGGACAGACAGACAGACAGACGGACATGGCGAAACTACAAGGGTTCCTTGTTTATTACAGAACCCTAAAAACGTTCAAAATTACGTACACTACAAAAAATATTAGTAGGAAACACCAACAAAAAACACACGGAACAAATTCGAATTTCGGAGCGTTTTCCCTCCAAAGTTTCTTTGCGTGAAAATCAAATAACCGGCGCCAGCTCCTGAACTAACTTTTAGCATGCGAACGTACCTAGTCATTGTACGAACGATGTTGTTCATTCTGCGGGCATTGTCGTTGAAATAAAAAGTACAACGCTTTTTATTGTTATCCGACTGCAAAAACGGAAGAGGTTATGGATTTTACGAGTTTTTTTTCATGTTACCAGCACCACCTATAATTAGTGCGTTTTTTGTGGGTTTTTTTATTCACTTCGCTTCAGATGACTTTCTTGTTATTCAAGTAGGAACTTTTACCCAAAAAAAAATATAAACATGACCATTGGGACAATAATTTTCCAACTCAAACTCAAAGCATTTATTTCAATTAAACCAATTACAGGCACTTTTGAATTGTCAAGGTGTCGGTCAGTCAGAAATATGAAGCTAGTTGCCTATACAAATAAGTTCAAATAAGTAACGGCAGCTAAGAGATGACCAGTCCCAACTGACGGCGCCCGTTCACCAACATGACGCATGGATCAGCTCCATTCAGCTAAACCAACTTTGATGATTTCTTTTTTTCCATTTTCAACGGTCCTCTGAATTTTTATCAACTTTATTTGTATAGCCTAGTATCGCATAAGTTTAGCCAGTTAACACCGTTCTACTTTTGAGATTTCTACCAGCTTCCACTGGCATCTAATAAAATTGAAGTTATTAACGGGGTGTTTGTAGAGGGCCCGCCAAGTTCGCGACCGCTAAATAAAAACAGCGCAAGTTCCAACCGAGTACAAAAGTTTGAAGTTCGATGATTTGCAGCGGCGCTATTTATTTTTATTTAGGTCACGGTATTGTAGGTAATAGATTTTTTTTTCGAACCGTTTTAGTACCTAGAAGATTCGTCCACAAATAAATTGAATTCTTACGAATCATCTCAAGAAAAGCAGTGGTGGCCCAGTGGTAACGGCCCCGACTTACGAGTTGTAGGTCGTGGGTTCGAACCCAAGCAGGCGCTTTACTTTGTGTAAATAATTTCATCACCTCTGCTCTCAAAATGGTGAAGGAAAACATCGTGAGGAAAACGGCATGTCTTAGAACCAAAAAATTCGAAGACATGTGACCAACCCGCACTGGGCCCGCGTGGTAGATTACAGCCCACTCCCTCTCAGAGAGAGGAGGCCTGTGTCCCAGCAGTGGGCACATTAATAGGTTGCTGATGATGACCTCAAGAAAAACGAATATTTATTTAAATGCTCGATTCGTCCGGATAAGTACGAGTTAATTCGGGCGAATGGTGATTCGCCCGAATTAACTTGTACTTATCCGCCGACAACATTAATGATTTATAGGGTCTAAAGAAATAGTTGTGTAATGGAAAATATTTAGTTCATGTTTTAAGTGTTTCCCTTAAAGAAAATAGAGTGTCAGCACCAGGTACAGCGCTTGAAGTTCTTCTACAATTCGTGTGTCATACTTACGATGAAACACGAATTGTAGAAAAACTTCGACTTTAAAGTCAGGATATTACGTTCTTTTGTACGGACAAAAGAACGTAATATCCGGACTTTAAAGTCGAAGTTTTTACGGACCTTACCTCCGTTCCGTATCAGCGTCGCGATCCAAGAACACTAGTTTGGACGCCCGTTCGGTACAGTACGGTGTTACAGCGTTTTGATACAGATACAAGTACGCTCCGATCCATCGCGAGTCAGTTTTTTAGCCCCGTTCACAGGCCATACGATACGGCGTCCAGGGTTTTTGGATCGCGACGATGATACGAAACGAAGGTACGGTACGGACAAAAGAACATTATTTGGACGCAGCTTTAGGCCTTGTTCACGGCCTCGAGCGATGCGACTAGCAACGCGACTTTCGTCAAGCACGCGCGTCTTCTGTTTCCATCCATCGCACCGCAAGTCACGTCGCGGTGACTCGTGCCCAATCGTGGCACGTTCTAGACAACTTCTTTCACTTGTTTTCTCCATAGTGGCTGTGGCAAGACGCGTATCGCTTGAGCGTGTAGCCCATGGGATTCAAAAGTGGGTTCCAACGACAATAAATGCGTGATCACAGGGTAAGAGACAACGCACTCGTCTATTTCTCAATCTCGATCTGTCATATTTACGCCTGGGTGACAACCCCTGATGATAGGAACGGACACTCCTTGTTTTCCTCGGAACTGTAGAAGCATCTATCAGAATACCAGCGCTGCGACACTTATTTTTAAATATCGCAACATTATATTGGGATAGGAGACATTTGGCCTCGTACAGGACTATCTGTTTTGTTTTTTCATTATTTTTGTTTTTTTTTTATGTTTCTCTGAATGTTGTTTAATTTGTGATTTTCCTGTGCAAGTGCAAATAAATACATTTTCTTCCTTACTCTTTTTTTTTATTATTTTTTTCTAATTAATAACTTGGCTGGAACCACATGGCCAGTATTACATTTTGAACTCAATTCGTATGCCGCACTCGTCGGCTTGGAGTTCGAAGCGGACAATTTTCCACA
Source organism: Conistra vaccinii (assembly GCA_948150665.1). Lineage (NCBI taxonomy): Eukaryota > Metazoa > Arthropoda > Insecta > Lepidoptera > Noctuidae > Conistra > Conistra vaccinii. The sequence goes on along the minus strand of OX411339.1, from coordinate 7,331,914 downwards.
GATTTCTACCAAGAGAAACTTCGCGACTTTTCTAATATGCCTTGGGATGGCAACAACTTTGTTCATAGAACTATCTATAAGTATGTTAATAAAATGTATGGTTGCAACTTAGAAATGATTGAGAAAACAATTTTATTATGTGATACGTATGTACATAGCGGTGATTTTACAACGGCTACTTTGTATGTTCAAAATGTATTCACCTTCGCACTAATTGATGACTTTCGTTGAATTTCAACAATTAAACTGAAAATGATCAACACATTTACACTGATTTACACTGCGTTCAAGAGTTGTTTGAGATCAAAAAGATCAACACATTCATATGACAAATACATAAAATAGAGAATGCTCATTAATAGTATAGGATAGTTCATACATACAGTATGCTTACACCGCCGGGAGCAGCAAACACTGGTTACCGTGCTTCAGATGACAGATCTCGGTTGTAAGCGTAAGTCCAGAGATGTAGGGCCGGCTTTGGGTTTCATCTCGATGGAGGTTTATCCGCCTTGCAGTGTAAATGTGGTGCTGTTCCACAAACGATGGGACAATTAATGTCATGTCCTGCGTGTCCTGTCAGCTGCACGTTACAGGAACTGATGGACGCTAGTGATGGCGCCAAACACGTGGCCGAATTCTGGGCCGAGTATATTTAGATTGCCATCGACCGACACGCTAAGTAGAAGAAGAAGCTGTTAAAATTCAAGATGCAGACCTTCATATTTTTCTACAGTTATCCCTTACGTATTTGACAGATAGAATCAGGCTTTCCAGAAAACATTTTTAAAGTGAAAACTTCTCTAGGCGCTTTGAACACTTTTTGGGTGAACATAAATCATAGAACTCACGTTATCGTCACCGAAGGCTTTCCATGAGTTTATAATAAGTGTACTTTTTGTGTGAACCTCGCGTCATCGTCACCGCACGCTTGTTTTCACTTCTATCGGCAGTCCTCAAAGACTGCCCTGCAAGTTTTTTTTTTTTATACCCACATTCCCTAAAACAAGACTGACCAAATAAAATGGCTCTCAAAAATCTACTTAAAAAATAAACGATGAATTACTTTGAAACGACTGTCCAGTAATCTAAGCGATCTATACTCGATTATACAAGGGGTGCAAAGGTTAGGATAAATAATTTCCCGCGGTACGCTGCCCTAATTGCCTTTTAATTATGATTTAAAGTTAACCGGCGATTAACTTTGTCTAAACTCTAGAATCATGGCCCGAACATCGTTAGCAGGTAAACAGTGATTAATCAAAACGTTCGTTTGTTTTAGCCCAAACGGTTTTTGCTAATTGTCCGTTGAATTAACTTTTGGTTTCGTTTTAAGATAATTTCTGCTTGTAATCGAAAGGGTTTGTATTGATTGGACCGGTTTTGACCGGTTAAAACTATGATTACCTTGAAGAACGGTGGCCGCGACAAAGCGTCCGCAATTTACCGTCTAACGTTACTGAAACATTATTTATGAAAGTAAGTTGGTGTGTTTTCCTAGAGAGCATAGAAAGCAATAACAGTTAAAGGTAAGTTCTAATGTTTATACTGTGGCGACATCTACAACGCCACATGCGAACTACGCATCAAAGACCTTGGGGCCTGAGGGCTTGGGGGAAAGAGATGGAGCTATACGTCCTGTAGAGCTTCATCCCTTTCCAACACTGAAAGTAATATTAAAACAATACTGCTTTAGAGGTGGTGGTAGGCCCCCTGATGTTACATAAATCCTGAATCGCACAAGCAGCGTTTACCACGCGATCAGAATATATATTACTTTCCGACATCAATCGTCGGGCCACCAGACACGACACCCGTCTGGTCGGAGGATCCCACCTTTTCAATATAGGATGAGTGAACTTTACACCCTGTTCCTCGTACCTCTAAAATACCAATTTTACTAAAATTGTACACGACATCATACTTAATTAAAGAAACATCTTCTAAAATGACACACAAATTTAAAAAAAAATAACGGTGCTAGTCTGACATGCGGTCTGTTTTTCAATAAGGCGTGCTACACACTTTCGTACTGTACTACTACTGTTCGCACGTTACGTCCAAGATAATCTCAGAAAGTACATTATTATGAATTGCAAAAGTCACATTGGTACTTGCCAGTATTTAAACCCACAATCTCGTGCATGAGGCGCGAGGCCTTAACCACTCAGTGCGACATTTTTAAATACTCTATTGAATGAAGCATTCCATCGCAAAAACGCATAATAATTTTATCCGCGTTTGCGCCGCTGCTCATAAAATGTTTTCAGGAATGGGGCGTTCCCACCGCGCTCTCGAGACAGGTCTAGTGGGTCCCACTCCATACTTTCACCGTTTCAAACTGCTTTTGTGAAGCTGATGAATATTAGAAATGCAATTTTTGTGAAAGAAACTTCTTTTTGAAATGTGGTTTACATATGAAGTCTTTTAACTTACCTGTAGTGATTTATGGTTGAAAGTTATATAAGTAATAAGTTTTTCTTAAAAAATTGCATTTTGAACGTTCGCAACATCACAAATAGCAATCAAAGATTTTGCTGTTTTTATTTAATTATTAATCAATATTACTAAATGAAATTAGGAATCTCTGTAGTGTAGAGCAGTGGTGGCCCAGTGGTAACGGCCCCGACTTACGATTTGTAGGTATTGGGTTCGAACCCAAGGCGCTTTACTTTGTATAAAATAATTTCATCATCATTGCTCTCAAAACGGTGAAGGAAAACATCGTGAGGAAACCGGATGTCTTAGAACCAAAAATTTGAAAGCATGTGACATCTTCCAACCCGCACTGGGCCCGCGTGGTAGATTACAGCCCACTCCCTCTCACAGAGAGGAGGCCTGTGTCCCAGCAGTGGGCACATTAATAGGCTGATTGATTATAGTGCACTAAAATATTGATTATGAATTGCAAAAATTAACATCGTAACACAGAATATTTCGTTTTAAAACCTTCCAAATGCTTTTGCAATTCAAAATTAATATTTAATTGCACTATAGAGCGATATTTCATCATTAATTGAATTGAGTAATATTGTTAATTTAATCAAAACAACGATATTTGGCAGCTATTTGCGAAATCGCCAACTTTACGAATGCCTCTTAAAAATGATTTCTAAAATAGTAATATCCAAACTATACATAACTACGGGGTGTTATAATAAAAAATAAAAATCTATAAATAATGTATGAAAAGGGGACATCTAATCACCACTGGCTAGTTGGAACTGCTCCAAGAGTGCTTCCTGTCTGTGACAGTTCAATTTTCCGTCGCTTCGGAGCAAAAGCATGCCATGTGCACTTATCATGATTTTTAGTAGAATTCGCAAAATCTGAGTTTCATGTTGGTCGGTAATGTTTATTATATTGTAAAACTATAGTATGTTCTTAAAGTATGTAATAAAAATGTAAATAAACCCTGTTCAGCACCAGCAATTGCGTAACATACTTTCAATCACAATCTGAATGATTTTGAAGGATATTGCTAATCCGTTGCTTCATATCTTCGAATTTGTCTGCTCAACAGCGTTAATAACGCAATGAATGTTGTTGAACTGTCAAAATGAAAGCCATTGCTACTGTAAGTATGTTACACTATTACCTCGCGGGTTAAATTCTTTCGCAATAACTCACTAAAAGGAATTATTAACACATTCGTCTGAATAGAAAGTTTTAACAGTATATCTCACCACTTTTTTTCACCAATTATTGTTTGAATAAATTGTAATTGAAAAATCCTCAACGAAAATTTAGTTTTTAAAATTAACCTCTTTTTTTTTATTATAAATAAATAACATGTTTATTCACAAAACAAAAATCCATCATCAACCCTTCATTTTTTTTTTCAATTTTTTATTTCTTATTTTTTCCTTTTTGTTCATTTTTTTTTAAATCAAATTGTTAACACAAAATTAGAATTTCGGTAATCAAATCAAATCAAAATTATTTAGTAAGTGGCACTACAAACTACCAATTTGTAGTCCCACTTAATAAATAATTTTGATACAGATACGTTTTGTGATCCATATGTTTACATTTTCCATAATACTTTTGAAACAGACTATAGCTAGGTCATCCCAGGACATTATTTAGATAAAAGAAATAATTTTAAACCATGAAAATTCCCAACCTGGAAAGACAGAAGGCTGAAGTTCAGTTCAGATAAAATTTACATGAAAGAGAAGCACCCTAGTCTTGAAATACTCTTTATGCCCGACGCGTTTGTAGCAAGTTCCGTAATTTTCAACATACTCGACTTTGCAGGTAGACACGTGCTTCAGAATCTTACCTTGCACGTAACGTAAGTCGTGGAAATGCTCAAGTAGACATTTTTCATATATATTTTTAAAGCTTTGTCATATCACTTAGTTTTACGTAACATCTTATGTGTAAACTATGCACTGAAATAGTAGCTTTAGCTAACTACTGCCAGTGTACGTACTTTTACTATTGGTCGATGCGCAAAGGTAGCCAGAGAGATTAAAATTTTCCAACGTTTTTTGCAATTTGCAGGTCAATATTAGAATGTATGATAACGCAACTCAGGCCCCCAAGATACAGGCGCTGCCTAGTTTGGGGACCACTGTTTATTGCTATGTTAAATTAAATATTCTAGTTACAGTAAGCTTACAATGTCACTATTTCCTGAAACTTTTTGTAACAATGGACCAATAAATTTATTCTTATTCTTCTTATTCTTATTCTTATGTATGGTGATCAAAATATGATTCGCGATTCATCAATAGAACTCTAGTTGTTCAAATGATTGATTCTTATTCAGTAAATACATATTCAGAGAGAGGGAGAGAGAGAGCAGTGGTGGCCCAGTGGTAACGGCCCCGACTTACGAGTTGTAGGTCGTGGGTTCGAACCCAAGCAGGCGCTTTACTTTGTGTAAATAATTTCATCACCACCATTTCTCAAAACGGTGAAGGAAAACATCGTGAGGAAACCGGCATGTCTTAGAACCAAAAAATTTGAAGACATGTGACATCTACCAAACCGCACTGGGCCCGCGTGGTAGATTACAGCCCACTCCCTCTCACAGAGAGGAGGCCTGTGTCCCAGCAGTGGGAACATTAATAGGCTGATGATGATGATGATGATGAAATACATATTTGTTACGTTAACTAAAAATAGTAACACTAATATTCTGCAAATTGCAAAAAACTTTATTTTTTGAGTTTCCCGGGCGACCCTGTCGCTTTCGCCAACTAGCATTCTTATTTCCCGTTTACATAGTTTCTTAATTTTGTTTGTAAATGGATTTGGGTTACTCACAGAAATTTCTGGATTTACTGTGAAATCATTAAAGTTGCATCATGATGTACGGTCTAGGAATAAATATGGCAAGCACCTTAAGGTTAATATTCTTACTACGACTACGTCGTAGCCATTTGGAATGAAAAAGACAGTTCGAAAAGGTGCCATGCGCTCAATGTGATAAAGGAATTTGTATGAAAATTGCTTAACATTATCGCTCCGTGACCGTACGTTATTATTATAACATTTCAGATTACAACAATAAATTTTATTAAACTACGGATTATCTAATGCAGCTGCATACGAAAATTCAATCAAATAGTCTAGTCACTATACAGGGTGGATTTTTGAGATGGGGCAGCAAGGACAGCTACCTTAACCGTTGTAGCTGCAGGAAAACGGTCTTAGGAGACTGTCTTTAACTTTTTGAGACATTTTGTTCGGCATTCACAGATTTTGAAAAAAATTTACAGGCAACAAGCAAATGGGCACTTTTCACAAAAAAAAAAATTTGATGCCCATCGATCCTGTTTCATATAAGGATCAAAAACCTCTATTAGACCAACTGAGGTTTGAGTATTAGAAAAGTCAGAAATCACAAAAAACTTTTCCCATACGTTTTGTAGGCGAAAGACTAGACTTACATTTTCTATCATTGATTTATTGGCCGCTACAAAAAAGACTGATCGAAAAACAAATGAAAAACAATAACTTCTACTTTAGGTATTATTTCACCTTAAAATTGAAAACTTTAAACTTTACATTTGGACTCACCTAGAAATTTTACTTTTATGCTCTTAAGATATGAGATTCCTCCCATGAGGTCCTCAAAATCGTAGCAGTTTTGAAGTAGGCATAGGTTTACTCTGTTTACTAAAGAGCGAGTAGCAGCTGATAATGTGCTGTGAATCTTTGAATTCCTGAACACTGTCGTATTTCTTTTTATATATTTTTAATTTTTATTATGACGCGTAAACATTCGAAATCCAATGTTTTTTTTTTTTTTTTTTTTCGGCCAGCGATCATTGTAGTGGTCAATCTATCCATCATAAAAAAAACTGAGTTGGAGTCTCATTGCCTACGAAATGTATGGGAAAAGTTTTTTGTGATTTCTGACTTTTCTAGTACCTACTCAAACCTCAGTTGGTCTAATAGAAGTTTTTGATCTTTATATAAAACAGGATCGATTGGCATCAAGAAAAGTTTTTGTGAAAACTGCCCATTTTCTTGCTGACTGTACATTTTTTTCAAAATCTGTGAATGCAGATCAAAATTTTTCATAAAGTTATGGACAGTCTCCTAAGACTGTTTTCCTGTAGCTGCAACGGTTAAGGTAGCTGTCCTTGCTGCCCCATCTCAAAAATCCACCCTGTAAGATTGGCAAGACCCATACTCGGCCCAGCACTACTATGTATAAAGTTGGTTTGAAATAATCACTTTTTTTATTTCGGTGTTTGAATTTATTTCTTTAAAAGTAAGATAATCATTTACAGTCTTATTTATAAACGCCTCTTAAATTTTAATCAATTACTAAGCAATTGATTAGCAAAATTCTTATTCATAAACGCTATTTAGCGCTAAGAGGTCGCTAAGCAATTGATTAGTAGCTGTCAAAATTAAACACCACCGGTCTACTGCTAAGAGGATGCTAAGAGGCAAGATGGCAGATTTTATTTGAATCAGCTGATCGATTCAATGGGATTATTGTGTGCTTCGAGGTAATTTTGTTCCTAATATCGAGTTGTGCCTTAGTAAATATGGATTTCGGAAATCTTTTACGGGAATTCAGAATGACCTACTTACAAGAATTAAATAATTTTGAAATACCGGCGCGAAGTAGACGGAGGAAGACCTACAAAGCTCATTTATAGCCGCTACGAGAGTCTAATGATTACCTATTAGATAATATTTTTCTTTCGAAGTACACATGATACAAATAGGGAAAGCTCAATCAGGAGGAGGCTCAGTAAAATGCTCAGGTGGTTTGAGGAGAATGAGTTCGTGAGGAAGCTCATCGGAGATAGTGATTGTGAATCAATGTGTTTTCCCATGTGCCCCTCATCATAACTAGCTCTAAGGCCCAGAACCAAAGAAAAGCCACGTTGTAGCAGTCGCACACAAATAAGAAGAGAATTTTATAGAAAACAATTTATTTTGATACATAATAAAGCTACATTTTTGTTATGAATTCATTATTTTTGATTTCCAATATTCTTTCTCAAAAGACATGGGTGCCTTTCTTTTCTCATGCCACTCGTATTCCTCATCTTTTACACGTAGCATGGTCTCCCTCATCTTTACTAGGTTGAATAGTATTTGTGCTAGGCGCTAGTGACTTTCATAGCAGCAGTTAAACTTGAACCTGTAAATAAGTATATGAACTGTTTTAAAAGATACTGAAGCCCTGGTGCAAAAGCAATAGGAAGAAATATAAAGCAGACACAAGTAGGTATCTGCTAACATTTCTAAAACAGTGTAATCGTGTTATCAAGCATATAGGACATGAAAATACATTTCTTCTGCTTTAACATTCATTTGGTCAGACTACATTGGTTTAAGTAAGTAGATATAAATTCAGAGATAAATACCTTTTCCTGTTTACTCCAATTTATTGGAGCTTATTATTTTCATTGCTAACATCGCAAACACAGTGAAATAAACTTAATTAAATGATTTTATTCTAATTCAAATTTTCCAATGAAATTGTTGACTTTTGTTTGTCAAAGTCACGACAGAGATACAAAAATCGTGGTTTTGACAACTTTATTCTTAAAATTCTGTTTTTTAGTCGACTAATTTGATTATAACCTGTGCCGAACGCATAATTTCACCTCTATTCCGTTTCGCAACTAATCACTTGGGGGTTTATTTATAAAGTTTGCTTAAAGTTAAGTGACGTTCAAACGTCAAAAATGTATGGTTAAACAGTCGCTAATCATTACTTAACTTTAAGCAACGTTTATAAATAAACCCCTTGCTAATTAGCGTTTATAAATAAAGAAAATTTAAGCATTCATTAAGAGCTAACCAATTGCTTAGCTAAGCAGTCGCTAATCAGTGATTAGCGAGATTTTTATAAATAAGGCTGTTATTTGCTTAAACATAAATACAATATATACAACACACATTGTCAGCATGCAAAAGATACTCCTATACCTACACTTGTATTGACAGTGTTTTCATTTAGTGTCACCTCCACATTGTAAAAAAAAAAATTATTACATTTGCCACATATTAAAAAAATAAAAAATTGCCGATTGAAGTGAAAACTAAGTAAGATTTTAACGCCATCTAACAAAAATGTCAGGAATTTATGTGGATTGCTGTCAGTACAAGAACGAAAGCTGTAGCTCCATCAAAAAATTCCAAAAAAATAAAACAGAGTGCTCTGTCAACAACATTTGTACTCTCCCTCCGTCTTACGAATTTTCGATCACGTCACGTGTCCTGTCGCGAGTTTAACATTTTTTACCCATCCCAAAAAAAGTGCACAACGCCGCTAAAGAAGTTTCCACTTCAAACACGAGCGAGCTTTGCTGTAGTCGCATGCGATGTGTAACATCTGACATCTTGGCTGACGTATATATGATTAAACAATATTCATCATCATCATCATCATCCAGTTTACGACCTCTCGGAAAATGGGTTGGTTTCGTACCATCTGACTGCCAACTCTACCACCGCGCGCTTATTCATCATCAGCCGAAAGACGTCCACTGCTGGACATAGGCCTACCCCAAGCACCGCCACTTCGACCGATTCTGTGCTTCCCGCATCCAGCGGATTCCTGCGGCCTTTGCAAGGTCATCGGTCCATCTTGTGGGAGACCTTCCAACGCTACGTCTTCCGGTACGCAGTCGCCACTCCAGAACCTTTCGGCCCCATCGGCCATCTGTTCTGCGGGCAATGTGTCCTGCCCATTGCCACTTAAGTTTGGGCAATTCTTCGGGCTATGTCGGTTACCTTGGTTCTCCTGCGGATCTCTTCATTTCTGATTCGATCACGTAGGAAAACTCCAAGCATAGCCCTCTCCATTGCTCTTTGGGTGACTTTTAGCCTTCTGATAAGGCCCATTGTGAACGACCACGTTTCAGTGCCATAAGTCATCACTGGCAACACGCACTGGTCAAAGACTTTCGTCTTGAGACACTGTGGTATGTGGGACGAAAAGATATTCCGTAGCTTCCCGAACGCTGCCCAGCCGAGTCGGATTCGACGATTGACCTCTTTCTCGAAATTGGACCTACCTAGCTGGACAGTTTGTCCTAGACCGCTCGAAGTTGTAGACGAGTATGTTTACCTGTAAACATACTCGTCTACAACTTCGAGCGTAGCGTCTCCGATCTTTATGAGAGTGGGTGTTACATGGGCGTTTGACATAACCTTTGTCTTGTCCATGTTCATTTTAAGACCCACTCTTTCGGAGGCTTACCACCTCGATGTACCGATAGTCGATCTGGCACCGTTGAAGAGACTGCAGTACAGCCCATGTCTCGATCGAATCGAAGGCTTATTGGTCAATTCAAATAGCGCGTTTTTCCCGGTTTCCTGTTACACATTTCCGTCCCTTTTCACGAAATCGCTCCCACAGATTGCAGGATCCCACGGATTGCAGGAAAGCGTAAGAAAAAATGTTACACATCAAAAAACATTAATTGGAGCGTCCCTTATTTTCAAATTAAAACGTAAATTGGTTACGTAAATAATGTTACGAACGAAGAAATAATTCGGTTACCTTTATAAATTGCCAATCTCGACGATACCTATATTTCCTGCCAAGTGGGCACTTTATTTTAACAGCAAGTGATCATTTAAATGAAGATTTTTGCTTAAACCGTTTTGAATCTAAAATGTGTTTTAAGGTCATTGATTTAGTTAAAAAATGAGATTTAGTCTTTATTATGAGAATGGGTCATTGTCATAACCTTAAAAAAAACTGTTCATACGAATTATTTATGACACTTTTAATAACTGCGTCTTAATTTATATCATAATAGTAAAGTAAACGAAACGTACTAGACCATACTGTAACAGATAAGTATAAACTCATTTATTTTTTACTATATACCACCACCATTTAACCGAATTGTCCACTTCGGTGGACTGTTCGGATTCTACCTTTCAATAGAATGTAGCTTATAATAAATATGTGCTTTTTATTATTTTACGAAAATGATATATTTTCCTAATCTACGTATGTTTTCCATTTAACGTTAAAAGTATTAAAAAATAGTTTGGAAAATCCAAAAGTGCACGCCTCATAACTCTCATTCATAAACGAAAAAGAAATTCAAAACATAGTTTCTAACAAAAATTAACAATTTATCACTTTTCATGAAGTATGTTTTGACTGCTTTTTTACCCATCAATATGGGTAAAATTTCTAACCTCGCATTCCTTACGTAATGTCAAAGACAATTTTTTTTTTTTTTATATTTACTTTGTCGATTGCTAGGCAACGGACGAGCAAGGGTCGAAGGTGGAAATATTTAGATATAGACATTGAGGTATTATTAGGTCTTAACATCTAATGTTATACTAACATTAGATGTTAAGTAAAATTGTTATTAACCCTATGGACTTTGTCCGAAATAAAAGTATTATATTCTATTCTATTATTGTACTAGAGAAGTCGCCACACATCACTACTGTGTTCCGTTCAAGATCAAAAGATCTAAGACTCAGCCGGTCAGCCCACTGTAGACCTCCGGTCTCCGGAGGGGAATAATGTAGCGGTTACACCGCCACATACGAGCTACGCAGCAAAGACATGACGTCACACAGATCCTGTATCGCGCAGTTAGAGTTTACTACGTGACCGACATAGATAAGACTACCGAAATCAACTTACGGGCAGTTGCCCGCCAGACACAAACACCCGTCTGGCCGGAGGATCCTCCCTTTTCAAATGAGGATGAGTGAACTTTACACCCTGTTCCTCATACTTCTAAATTGGTGACCCCGACGTGATCGTCTACGCAGCCTTCGTCCAACTACTTCAGCGTGTCGTCATCATCATCATCACTCCCGCAAGCTTTCGTGAGGTGAATCACACAGCCAGCCAGAACCAACGGCTTCAACGCGTATCCTGACCACCAGCATGCAGCGAACGCGCATTCTTGGTCATCACCCTCAGCCACAACCCGGCGCTGTACCACGTCCGACTGACTGGATGACGTCGCAGCGCCACCCTGACTCACGTGGAATTGCCGCAGTTCCGACTCACCACGAATTATGCGGCACCCGGTTCCGACTCATTGGAACCACAGCTGGCACTGTGAAGCATCGCAAGATCCAAGACTTAGCTCACTATCGACCTCCGGTCTCCGAAGGGGAGTACATACGAGCACACATACCCGTCTGGCTGGAGGATCCTCCCTTTTCAAATGAGGATGAGTGAACTTTACACCCTGTTCCTCATACCTCTAAAGTTTTAAACTGAAATACGAACACAATATTTTACGGCGCCATTCGCCATAGACTAAAACATTCAGAAGTGAAGTGTAGGTACAAATAGCTGCCGTTTGTTTTTATGGCGGATTTTTTTTACATTAAGTATCTAATATTTTGAACGCTGATATAAATGTTTGTTTTATTATATTATGGTTTATGGTTATTTGTCATCACATAATTATTACAATTTGTGGCATTTTTTTCCTTTAAGATTTCCACGTTCGAGCTCCAGGAAACAAGGGAAAAATGGATAGCATTTGTGCAAAAAAATCGTAACGAGCAAACGTGGTTGCCAATTGAACAATCTCACATAATGTTCATCATTAATACAATGGAAATTAGAATAATGTTCTGCAGTTAAAACTGTGTTACGTATCAAGTAGGCAGAAGAAGCAGACTGTGTCGCATCTGCGGGTGCATTACTCTATGAGAATCTCCTCGCACCGCGCATGCACCGCAGTAGTCAAACGTCAAAGCCGTCAAAGCATCCAAGGGACACATTTTTTGTTCGCGGTGTCTTCTCTGATAGTATATTTTAGTTAGTATTTTATTAATTATAATTAAACTACTTTCAATAAAAGAGCCATTTTCAATAGGGTTCCTTCTATGGCTGAAACGAATGTATTAAAAAAATATTGACTCAATTAATTGATTTTATCGCAAGTTACAATGTTTTCAGGGTTCATAAATTGACGGACAGGAATTTTTTTTCAACTGTTTTGATGCTTTTTCCATTTCTACTGCATTAAATCAATTGTTAAAAAGTACAGTATTAATCTCCATTTAATCATCTATACAATGGTATATAAATTAAGTAGGTTCTGTGTACTAGCAGGAGTGTAACAATAAAAACAGTTGCAGAAATGGGGCAAAAAATATTTTTCGATCGTAGAGCACACTCTAATGCTTCGCATTATGAGTCGTGCAAAATGATAGAAATAAAACACACTTTTTGCATAATTTAATCTTGTTACAAAATTTTTTGTCTTTCCGGTGGACATTACTTTCGATACTGACTAAAATGAAGTAAATGTCAAATGATGGAACGGAACATGTATAGGTAATATAGGTATATATTATAGTCGATATGTATATTTATGTGTATGTAGTTTGTACTGTTGTACCTATTTTAGTTGTAATGCATTATGATATTTTTATAAATTAAATTTTTCTTTGTTCTTCTCAAACAGAGCACCTGCCATCTTATCTCTTCACCACCCTTGGTTGACTGGTAGAGAATGCCTAAGGCATTAAGTCCGCCTTTGTACCTTTAGTGCGAAAAGTTTAAATAAATAAATAAATAAATAAATAAACATAAAATTGAACGCAGCCAATATCGTACTATCCCTGTCAGAGACCATTTTGTCGTGACTCGTACGCAGAAAACGTTGTTGTTCCACTAAGAAAAATATTTAGTATTGTCAAAGTTGAGTTGTCTTTCCGGTTACTGCTGTAGTTTGGTAAGTAAATCACTATAAATTCATCAAACATTTTTAATAACTAGTTAAACAATGAAACTATATGAATATACCTTGGCTTTTGACATATCCTATAAACGGCGCAAGTTGTGAATGATTTTGCGAAAAAAGTCCATTCGGTGGACATCTTTTTGGTGGAACTTTTGTTCACCGAAAAGACAGATGTCCACCGAGTGGTTATTGGTGGGTTATTTAGTTATTATAACTTATAAAATTGCTTCTGATTACTAGTGTTTTTATCAGTTAAGGACTAATGACCTATTTTTGTTTCATTTTCGCTTTATTTTTATGAGTAAATATGTTTAAAACCACCACTTCCCTCACACCTTTCTACGCCATGTCGACCTGTAGTTAATGTAGTTATCCATTGCTATATACTCTAAGTTAACAATAATTGGTACCTGTAATGTATTTCTAAGGGCATGGGAAATAATATTTTTTCATAAACACGGTTTTTTCCCCTATGCATAATTTTTTACTAACAAAATCTCCTGCTCTTCCTTGCACAGCTTTACTTTCTTTTCGTTTGTGTGCATTGCTTGTTGTGCTTTTGAAAAAAAACGACGCCGTAAGCAAAAAACACTGAGTATGAGGAAGGCGCGTCAAAAACTTATCCAGAAGCCTTGGATGAAAACTGAAGAAAGGACAGAGAATATTACTATCGGAAGAAAGCTGAAGAAATGATGCTTTAGTTTTGTAGGTTGTGTTGTATGAAATGTACCTAGTTCAGAAAATACTTGTATACATTACGGTTTAGATAGCAAAAAACTTGACATAGCACTATGTCCCAGACTTCTCCAAAATAATGTCCCAAATCTATAAAACCCAGTCCTGAGCTCCTGACGACTCCTCTGCAAAGTCCTACTCGGAATGACAGACCAGCTCCCGCGGAAAGGATGAATTCACCGAATCCAACCTTGACTCCTATGCACAGTCCAGTAGCCGACGGTTCAGGCCAATTACAAGTGGCTCGATGCAGCAACCATTGAAAATTGGCGAGCGCAGTCCATCACTGCTGATTGGAGGTAATGTCCATAAGCGCATACAATTTTCGGACGTATATTTTGACAGCTCAGATACGTCAACGGTAAAACCAGAGAATCCACAAATTGAACGCTTCTGGTCTTTTGACGACGAAGACATATTTTGACCACCGAAATGAATTGTCTTTTCGGTAGACAGACACAAAACATTTTTTTATTTACTTTTTGAATGCTTTTAAGTGACTGATTTGTTTGTGATTATGTGAAGATAGCATTAACGTTATGTTTGTTCAAATTATTAATCACTTTTTGTTTTGTTTTTTTTCAATAATTAACATTTTAGTCCACTCGGTGGACATATTAGTCTTTTCGGTGGAACCGAAATATTGTTATTTCCTTATAAATCGCTTTTTTCGTATTATTGATCTCAGACTGATACTCACTTTTGTTGTAACGTAAAGTAAGAGTCATAATATACCTTTGATTTTTATAAATCACGTGTTTAATTTTTTCGCAAAAAAAAACCCTAAGCTTGACAATGACCCGAATGGTGAAGATGATTCCATAAGAATTAAAGGCGGTTAAATTAAAAATAAGTTTATCCCTAAGTACAAATTATTTTATCTTATTATTTAAATAAAAAATTCATTATTATTATTTTATTTATTGGGGCTATTGGAGGGTTCAATAAAACTTCTTTTGTAGGTTTATACAAACACTTTTACACGTCAATCCTACTATATAATATATACAGGGTTTTCAGTGCAGACGGTTGAACATACGAAAATGGCGGATTTGTGGGGCCGTCTGCTACGTGTTTAGGCCCACTAACAAGACCCAGGCCACAAAGATTTCTTTAATGTTTTTTTTTTTAAATTTCTGTTCGTAATTCGTCGCTACTCCAACTTCAAACGTCAATAATTTCGTTTAAAAATAACAAAACCGACAACATTTTTTTTTCCCATCTAGATTAACTGTAAAATCTTATTAAATTCATATTTGACGCAACTGATTGCTAGAAAGTTAAATGAAAAAACAAACAATAATCATTTGAAATGTCAAATTAGTCTCCAGGATTAAAAAACCAACTTTAGTATAGGGAAGAAAACTGTCAAATTAGTTCCACGTAGATGCCGCTAAGTGTTTGTAACTTTAATTCAGTTGCCAATGGAGTTAGGTATTTGTCATACACTATGTAGGTTGGTTCTGATAGATATGTCTTGTCATTTGAATAATATTGGTTATCTGTGCTTAATAAAGATGAGTCTTGGTCAACCCGTCTTTTCATTTACAACATGGTGGCAGCGGTGGGATTAAAAATTCACGTCTTCGTCTTCAATAAATTTCATATATTCCAGCAATTTATTGCGAGAGATGTCGCGAAGTGTTTTGTGATTACTCTGACAAGTGACAAACACTCAGCGCCCTCTCGCGGCAAAGCTTCCAGCAAGCAACCTCATAGAACAACAATAATACCACAAAAGCAAAATAAACAAGCAACCACAAAGTATTTTCACAACGTCCAGGGCTTAGAAAAGAACATAAACAGAATAAAAAACAAATAAACATCGAACTGAATGAATACTTTGTAAAACGCGCCATTACTGTGGCCTCACAATTCCATTATTTCAAAGCCACCGTCGTTTTCTAGTCTGTGGCAAAGAATAAAAATGCATAGATGTGAAACTCCGCTTCGAATTCATTCGAGCGCCGTTTTTTGTCGTTTAGTCAGTTTCAGCTTTTGATAATAAAGGTAATACCTACCCCACTGTTATACACGGGTTAATAACTGACTCAAACAGTAGTTGTTGAAATGTGTGGTGAGATATAAAGTTGAAACCTTCTAAATATAGATGAATGCTTTAATAATGTCTAGACTTAAGAATTTAATCAGAACAGTAGTTGTTTATACACTTTAACCAGAAACTTTGGAACAGACTCTATACAACATAAAATACAATAGATTTAGTAACCTAACCCGCTTAACTGTTGTTTCTAAAGAGTCATAAAAAACCTGTAAGAAATTGACACGTGTTTCACCTCTCAACGAGGCACCCTCAGGATGACGATTGACTTGTTGCAAACTCGGACACGAAGTGTTGCCACCGCACGAGCCGAACGCAAAGTGAGCTTCAACCGCCCGACAACCCCACTTATATAGGATCGCTTATCGGCCCAATTCGGGGATTTCCGCAAAGTCACACCTGAGTCAATTAACTAGCAATAACTTGTTTATTTTCAATAAAAATAAGATTTATTATTACTTTTAGGTAATGTTATTTCAGTAGCCCCCTATGTAGCCCTATGTGCTACTTTCGGATCGGACAGGTATTTTTTTAACGCATTGTACCTATTTCCTTAATCTATGTCCATAGCCGCACCAGTCCGTGAATACAATAAACTAACAGCAGGGTTATCAAGTTAATTAAAATGTGCGGGTTGATGTAATGAGGCTCCCGTTAAATAAGTTGCTCTTATTTCGTGTTGATTAAGATATTATTACCTTTCGACGAGTGTTGATTGTACATTACTATATTATAAACTGGCCAAGTGTGAGTTTGGTACCACAGTATAATATTTAACATTAAATACATATATAGAACGCTGAAAAAATACAGCGACAATTCAACCCGGACAACTCTACCCGGACAACCCAACCCCGACAACTACAATTCAACCTCAGGACAACTCGACCCCGAAATTAAATTCAAAAGAAACTTCATTCCCAGACACGTAGTTCAGTGGCAAAATTTTATCTCCAAACAGCCCTATTCACTGAAACCTCGCAAGATAGGCCGTGCAAAAACCTAAATTAAGACTTTCAGGCATTCTTGTTTATCTCCATCAGTCCCAACTCATTAAAACCGTATCTAACCGATCCTCACTAAAATAAACCAGGGTTAGGTCCGTTGTACACACACGTTTTTTGCCGTGAATAACTACGGCTGATTCGCCGTGTTTAGACAGTCGTTGTGTCGTATCCAAGATCACTTGAAAGCAGGGACCGAAACCGGTACGACGAATACCGGTATTTTTCGGTTACAACCTTTATTTACTTTACCGGTAACCCGTAAAGGTAACTTTAATGCGTAAATTGACAACCGGTACTAATACCGGTTACCAAAATAAACGTAACCCCTATCTTACACGTGCCGTCGGCATTAGTCAAAGGGCGCGCACATCGCGTGTGTGTGTCAAAGAGTCGAGTCTAAACGCGCGCCAGTGAACACCGACCAATCACGGCCAGCGGCCTTGGCTGGCACGTGGCACGGCAACGCGTCTTTTAGTTTGCTAGCGAGTGTTGAATTGTTTAGTCGGCTTGGTACATTATAGATGAAACATTTATAGGTACTTACAAAATGGGACGAAAGCGAAAAAATCGTGTTATTGCATATTTTACCTACCAAAAGGAATCAAATTCATCTAAGATCTGCGTCAGATTCATCATCGAGCTTTCTCTTATAATGCTAATATGTATTGATTTATTTTTAAAAGCTTTTATTTAACTTGCAATGTTTGTATGTGAGTTAGTTAGTTAGTATGCATGTTTAGGTAGAATCTTGCAAGCTAAGTTAAGACCACTTCCTCTTATCTCACGGAGTTGAAATTTCACATGTTGGTTCAGTTCTGATGACAATATATTTTTATGACAAGCATGACCTGATTGGCTACCCAAGAATGGCTCCAGACGAGGAAACTCCTCAACGGTCAACAGTACTGAAACGAAATTTTATATACGTTTTAATTATAATAGTCTGTTCTAAATTTCACCATGATCTGGCTATTGCACCCAGGTTTGCTTCAGGCGAGGGAACTCCTTAACGGTCAACAGTGCAGACACGTGAGATACGAAATGTTATAAACCCTTTAATTATGATAGTCTGTTCTAAATTACACCATGGTCTTGCTGCTGCACCCAGAACTGGCTTCAGATGAGGAAACTACAGAACGGTACACAGTACAAACTCGAATTGGCTTCAGATGAGGGAACTCCTGAACGGTCAACTATACAGAGACGAAATTTAATATACGCTTGAATTATGATAATCTGTTCTAAAATCCACTATGACCCGGCTGCTGCACCCAAGATTAGCTCCAGACGAAGGAACCCCTCAATGGCCAACAGTACAGACACGATATATTATATACGCTTTAATTGTGATAGACCGTTCTAAAGTCCACCATGATCTGACTGCTGCACACACACGCATCTGAAGCCAACCCGGCTTCAGATGTGGGAACTTTTGAACGGTACACAGTACAAACTCGAAATTTAATATAGGCTTTAATTATGATAGACCATTCTAAAGTTCACCATGATCTGACTGCTGCATCCAGGATTGGCTTCAGATGATCCCGGGAACTCATCAAAGGTTAACAGTACAACCAGGAAATTTTATATACGCTTGAATTATGATGGTCTGTTCTAAAGTCCACTATGACCAGTATGACCTGGCTGCTGCACCCAGGATTGACTCCAGACGAGAGAACTCCTCAACGGCCAATAGTACAGACAAGAAATATTATATACGCTTTTATTATGATAAAATGAAGTGCAGAGAAGAATTGCCATAGCAAGGAAAAATACTGAGGATTGAAAAAAAGAATGAATTAAATATAATTTAAAATCTTTTTAAAACAAGCTTTTATTTAACTAAAAAGTACAAAATAAAACTTACGTAAACAGATAACTTTAATATTTCCTTAAAAGCTTGAGGCTTATCTTTATGTTAAAGTTCACGCCTCAAGCTTTTCAGGAAATATTAAAGTCATCTGTTTACGTAAGTTTTATTTTGTACTTTTTAGTTTGATAAAGGTATGTTTTAAAAAGATTTTTAAATTTAATTTATTCATTGTTTCTCTCGATCCCCAGTATTTTTCTAGCTATGGCGATTCTTCTCTGCACTTCATTTTTAATGCGAGTATCAAATGAAACTGACTGATCCAAATAAATATATTCTTTGATTAATTTTTCATTCTGACCATCAACCAATATAGGATGGTTTTCTTTATTTTCGTGATTATTTTTGTTTTTGTAATTTTTACCGATAGGCCCACTATTCTAATCTCTTCTGTCAAGTCGTTTAACATGGTTGCCAAATCTGTTGTAGCGAAGATGACTTTGTCGTCCGCGAAGCGGAGGTTGCTTAAGTATTCTTCGTTGACTCTGAATCCTTTTCTTGTCTAATCAAGTTTCCTGAAGATATTTTCTAAACAGCTGTAAATATCTTAGGCGATATTGGGTCACCTTGCCAAACGCCTCTTCTTACGGGGAACTTTACACCGTGCCGTTCTAGGCTAATTTTTGCACAGCCCTTCTTGTATATTTCCTGTAGCACATTTAAGTAGGTATTTTGCGTCGACATCTTGTTGTTCTAGGTTCTCCATATTGAGTTGTGATTACTTGTGATTCAATGAATCAAACGGTTTTTTGTAATCTACAAAACACATATAAAGTGACTTGTTACACTCTTTACCTTTTCTATGGCTTTGCAGTAGTATGTAGTCCGTAGTTAAAAAATTCTTCCGAAGACCTGCCTGTTCACTTGGCTGATTTTCATTCAAAGCCCTTGTAATTCTATTGAGAATTAATTTAGAAGAAACCTTGTACACGCTTGATATCAGGCTGATGGGTCTATAATTGTTAAGGTCACTACAGTCACCTTTTTATGGAGAAGTACTGTGGTCTAGTTCGACCATTGCTCCGGAGTGGATCCAGTTCTCAATATATTGTCAAATAGTGCTTGCATAAACGCTTTGCAACGGTTCCAAGAGGGATTTCAGAAGCTATCATTCAGGAGTTCTTTCGTCTGAAGCCAATTCTGGGTACAGCAGTTCGATCTTGGTGGACTTAGAATAGTCTTTCATAATTAAAAGTATACTATAATATTTCGTGTCTGTACTGTGTACCGTTCAGGAGTTCCCTCATATGAAGCCAATTCTGGATGCAGCAGTCAGATCATGTTGGACTTTAGAACGGTCTATCATAATTAAAGCGTATATAAAATTTCGTGTCTGTACTGTTGACCGTTGAGGAGTTCCCTCATCTGAAGCCAATTCTGGGGGCAGCAGCCAGATTATGTCTGAATTTAGAATGAACTACCATAATTAAAAGTTATATTCAATTTCGAGTTTGTACTGTGTATCGTTCTGGAGTTTCCTCATCTGAAGCCAATCCTGGGTGCTAGCAGCAGTCATATTATGGTGGACTTTAGGACGGTCTATCATAAAAGCGTATATAAAATTTCGTGTCTGTACTGTTGACCGTTGAGGAGTTCCCTAATCTGAAGCCAATCCTGTGAGCAACAGCCAGATCATGGTGGAATTTAAAACGGACAATGATAATTAAAGCGTACATAAAATTTTGAGTTTGTACTGTTGACCGTTGAGGAGTTCCCTCGTTTAAAGCCAATCCTGGACGCAGTAACCAACCAGATCATGGTGGAATTTAAATCAAACTATTATAATTAAAGCGTATATAAAATTTCGTGTCTGTACTATTGAGCGTTGAGGAGTTTCCTCGTTTGGAGCCAATCCTGGGTGGCGAATCAGGTCATGCTCTTCATAAAAATGCATTGTCCAATTGAACCAACATTTAAAATATCAACTCCCTGGGATAAGAGGAAGTGGTCTTAATTCAGCTTGTAAGATTTGCCCTAAACAAACATACATACGAAAATTGCAAGTTGAATAAAAGCTTTTAAAAATGTATTTCTGTTGTGTATCATATTATAAAAGGATTGAAAAAGACAAGAAAAACAAAAATTGACGATTTTTATAAAAAAGGGTTGTTAATCCAGAAAATTGAAGTCTCTAACATAAATATAATTGGTTCTATATCCCACCGTAAGGATATAACGGGAAATTTTGCCATTAGAAATAGGCACCTATCCTGATTTTTCATACCTACCTGCTCCATAAATATTTTTCGTAAAAAAATCATACCTAAGTCCACAGTTTTCAAGTCAAATGAACTCATGTGACTTAAGTAATTCAACTTTGTTTTAAAAAGAAACGCCAGCACGCACGTAAAGCAATGATAGAAAAAATGCAATATAAACAAAAACATTTCCCGACAAGTCCGCCGGGCGCCGCGCGCTACTTGACTACCTACAAGCCGAAAGCGTTGTCACGAACATTACCGATGTCACCCGAACTCAACCGAAAGCAACGATCGGCTTGGCCGACTAGTCGTAATCAAGGCCATTTTTAGGTAACCAGTATTTAACCGGTATTAAAACGGTAACCTTAATAGAGGTAACATGTTTTTTCTTCTTGGTTACCCAGATATCGGTTACCATAGTCGTAAAGGTAACTTAAATTCTTCAATACCGGTACCGTAATTCATAAAGGTTTTCGGTCCCTGCTTGAAAGCACGGTGGCACGGGGCGCCGGCGCCGTATATCATAGCATCGGTTGTTTGCCCTGTTATACACAAGCTCATACGATTATTCTGCAGTGCGGCTAGCACACCGCCTTTTTGGTCTAGTGGTTAGACTACCTGTGTCAGACCCAGAGTGTGTGATTCCCAACGGGGGCAAACTCTTCTGCTCGGTTTGGTTGGTGGTAGCTTGTTCTAAGTCCGCCTGTCTAGCTACCACCATTTTATCTAGTCGCCATAACAACAACAATGCTGTTAACAAACAGCATTGTTGTGTTTCGGCAGTTAGAGGTAAGATGGCCGGTTCCTCTGTGGTTGAGGATTCTGGGTGAAGCTCACTTCCTTGGGCCTGATCATCACTTACCATCAGGAGAGATGCAGTTTCCCAGTTGCGGTTACAAAAAAAAAAAAAACCGTGCCGGAAAGAAACCGGCCCGTGTATAACAGGCCTTAGACAAACAAAGGTAAGGCCACAAAAGGTTGGCTCAACTAATCCCCAGACGAAAAAAATGTTGCTTAAGCTTGAATGATAACTTCATAAGACTGTGTCCCTTACAAATACTAATACAACTGGCTGACTACGAGTATGTGTTGGTGCAAGTTAGGAACTTTTACTTACTACTAGTTCTAGTTTTTACCCGTGGCTTCGCCCGCGTTGTGGTCAGAAATTATGCCGTTAACGGGTTAAAAAGCATCCTTTGACCTTAACCAGGTCATGGTCTACCTGTGTGTCATTCGTTCAGCCGTCTGTGCGTTAAGGTAACAGACAGACAGAGTTACGTTCGCATTTATAATTTTTTAAGGTAAGTACAGACACGTAACTTGGCAAGAGTAGTCATTATCAGTCTTTTAATGTTCCCACTGCTGGGACACAGGCCTCCTTTCTGTGAGAGGGAGTGGGTCGTAATCTACCAAATGGGCCGAGTGTGGGTTGGTAGATGTCACATGTCTTCGAATTTTTGGTTCTAGGACATGCCGGTTTCCTCACGATGTTTTCCTTTACCGTTTCGAGAGCAGTGGTGAGGAAATAATTTACACAAAGTAAAGCGCCTGTCTGGGTTCGAACCTACGACCTGGTAGTACCTAGATGCCCAGAATGCGTTTCCGTTTTTTTTTCTAAACAGACATGTTTAGTCATTAATTATGGCAACAACCATATAGTAATGACAATAATGCAAGCTTATTGCTTTTCATCAAGTTTATTCGGTGTCAATTTTTTTGTTGCACTTAATGATCATGCGCAAATTCCCACTCCCACTACGCCAAAACGCCAAATTACTCCCCCTGGTCACCATGGGAGCAGTAGACCAAAACCCTCCCAGAAACAAGCGAAAAAAACATTTATACATTGCAACTATCAATTAAATCATCGCAATAAATGATTTTGTATTAACTTAAAATGAAAAAAGAAACCTAGTATATTTTTAATTAATATTGTTACTTACAAACATTATAATTATTAGAAGATAAGAAAATGTGAAAGGAAAATAAAGCTATTCTTACTTACTTCGATATATTAAAGAGTGGATGACAATGGATTATGTATGACACTTTTATATTTAGGCAGTAGGTACCCGAATATATTCCAATGGTACAATGGGCACAGATGAACGTACAGGCAACTGAAGGAACACGACTCGCCCTTCCACTCCGCCCAGAGCGGGAGAAGTTATGTGACGATTCTCATACAAAAAAAAAAAAAAGGTATGAAGCTGTAGGTACGCGGCGGGCTCGACTTGTCGAATTCAGTGGGCGTAACGTAATCAGAAGAAAAATAAAAGTTACGCGAAAGAAAGAGAGGCAACTTCTAGGTGAACATAACTGTAGGTAATTAGCGCTGTGCGACCTGAATTGCACTTTATTGTGTCGGAGCAAGAGTCGCTTTTTATTTAAATGTTTTTGCTGAGGGAACCATCTGTACTAATCTGAGCAACGGGTTCTAGAAAAAGTTAGACACTTTGTCTTTGTCTTTCATATTTCAACTCGCAACAGTCGCAACCAACATACCATTATGTCCCTGAAAATGTAACTAAGTAATAAGACAAAGAAATAAAATGAAAAACTAATCTTAACTCCCGCTGTCAGTCTGTCTAGGTCATAACCTCGACATTTAAGGATTCCCGTCACGAACCTACCTCGTACAAAAGGTACTACGCATAAGTGAGTGATGTCCATCTTTTTGTTTCAAACTAGTATTCTGACAAAGCCAAAACTGTTTTATTAGATCACAAAGAAATTCAGTTCGTGGCCTTTTTGAGAATTGTTGTGACCACAAGCTATAAAGGCTATCCGCACCACATTGCAAAAATCCTTCAACATCCTTTTTATAAATTTTTTATGAAGCATCGCACACTACAGGCGCACCACAACACGTTTTTTTTTGTTTGAAAATGCTTTGCGTTGCGGCGCGATGCGGCAGTAATGTGCGTTTAGCTTAGACGACTTTCGAAGTACTTAGGTGTAGTTTATTAGGTATTTGAAATTAAATAATATATAATAAATTGAATTTTTAATTGTTAGTGTATTAAACTTAGTTGTACTGAAGTAGCGACGGTTAAAACATCTCGATTTTTGTGCTATATCGGAGTTAAATATTAATGTATAATTGGCCGTTCACATTATTCCAGTAGCGCTGTAATGGCCGAACTGAATTGAAAAATAGACCATGGAATGGATCATGGAATGGGTAAATTCCAGTGCATTCCATTGGCATTCCAACGCTGGACTGGAATAATGTGAACCGGGCATAAGTCGTTTGCCCGACAGGATTACCCATCTGTATAAACGACGAACTTTTCGCATTGCAAAAATCCTTCAACATTAGGTACTTTCGTCGATTTTCGTACATTTTGTATGAATCATCCATCACATACTACAGGATGACTGCACCACGCTTTTTTTTGTATGAAAATGCGTTGCGCTGCTGATCGATGCGGCTGTAATGTGCGTTTGGCTTAGGTATGTCAATCAATTCTAACTAACGAATTTTGGATGTTTATTTTACCGTACCTACCTATTCAAATTCAAATACCTATTATCAAATTGAAACTCAAAAGTCATTTATTCAAACTAGGCTGAGAATCAGCACTTTTCGAACGTCAAAATTTCATAAGACAGTCCCCCAAAAACGCAATGTTATACCTAATCAGTGAAACAATAGTTTGAATAACGTTATCATCACTTAACAAACGACTGATTAAACTACAGTTATACTTTCAGTCCTTATTCGCCGCTATCATTTCTGTCCCCAACACTTTAGGATTCCCATCACGTGCTAACCCCCTATACTAATGATCACATGCATTAGTGAGCGTCCATTTTTGCCGTCATCATCAGTCACGTGATCCGTGTTCAAGTAATTAATTATGTGTTTAAGTATATTTTCTTGCAGCGATACAGGCAGCTGGCCCAATGGTAACAGCCGCGACTTATGAGTTGTAGGTCGTGGGTTCAAACCCAAGTAGGCACTTTCATCATCATCATCAGCCTATTAATGTTCCCACTGCTGGGACACAAGCCTCCTCTCTGTGAGAGGGAGTGGGCCGTAATCTACCACGCGGGCCCAGTGCGGGTTGGTAGATGTCACATGTCTTCGAATTTTTTTGGTTCGAATTGTTTTCCTTCACCGTTTTGAGAGCAGTGGTGGAGAAATTATTTACACAAAGTAAAGCGCCTGCTTTGGGTTCAAACCCACGACCTACAAGTAGTAAGTCGGGGCCGTTACCACTGGGCCACCACTGCTCTCTTTGTTTTTACTGGCACTTACTTTGTGTAAATTAATTCATCACTCTCAAAACGCCTTCCGCATCCAGAGACGTGTAACTCGAAAAATGTGGATGTACTTTACACTTCTGCTTAACCCGTTTGAGACTACAGTTACTAGCGTGATGTTATGTTAAACAATATGAGGATTTAAATTGATAAAGTCCTCAAAGTTTTAGTGAAAACTAGCGAACTGCCTCTGCTCGCACGGCCGCTATGGCGACATGCCAAAACATCGAGTTAAATATTATTGTGGACACACATAAACCACAGTAGTACACATAAACATAAACACACACACACATAAACCTAAATACACAGTAGTACACATAAACATAAACACACACACACACACACACACATAAACCTAAACACACAGTAGTACACATAAACCGTCCAGAATAAATGCTCTAAATGATAGTGACAACTGTATCAAAATCTATTGTCTAGCTTATTTAGAAGATCTAAGCTGTCACACAGATAGACACGTAAAGTGACTTTGTTTTATACTATGTATAGTTATAGCATAACATCACGGCTGTAATCCCCGAATACGTAGGTACTTCGGAGAGTGTGCGCAGGAGCTCCACGACCTGATCGCACCATCACCCTCTTATCACCGGACTATCAGGCATACTGCAGGGTAACATCCACACTTGGTACCTCACAAGTCGTAGTCATCGCTTCTGCTCCACATTTATAATGGGAACAGCCAAAGTATGGAACTCTGCCTTCAAAGCAACAGGCATCTTATGGGCACGCTCGATCCATCATAGACCTCATCCATGGCTTACCATCAGGCGAGATTGAGGTCGAGAGCAGGCCCAGTCAGCAATACAATACAATAGGTATAATACACCCACATTTCACCAGTTAAGTTTAAGTGCCATGTAACAGGGGCGAGCCTTTTGCCATCAACTGGGCACGTATCTGTCGGCGCATCATCGCCGTCGTCGCCGGAGTCACACATAGGTTGCACCAATATATCACACAAATAGGAAAATATTTAAGAGAGTACAAAGAAAATACCTTACTTCAACTCAGGGTGTTTATTCCAGGAGCAACACACAAAGAATGTCTTTCCATTCGTATTACAACAGTATTTAGTACACAAAATTACCGCTAAAGTTTACCGCCAAACTTAACCGCGAAACTTTACCGCCAGAAAGAATATAAATAAATCAAGCGGCTATGCGTGTCAAAATAAGTCCATAATAATATAAACTCTAAAGGATATTACATTTTAAATAGCAAGCGGATGTCAAGATATATCCTGAATAATATTAACTCTATACATTTAAAATAATTCAAGCGGATGTCAAAATAAATCCTTTAAACTAACATAGAAACTTAAAATAAAGTAAACCGGAAACACACAATATTTCAAATAAATCAAACGGAAGTATAAGAAAAGAAACTTTATACAAATTCAACCGGAAACTTCAATATTTTAAATAAATCAAAAGGAAGTAGGTACGTAACATAATTTAAACTTTTATAAATTCAACCGGGAACCACAATATTTTAAATAAATCAAAAGGAAGTAGGTAACATAACAGAAACTTATAGCAATCCTACCGGAAATACAAGTATTAATTCAATAAATAACATAATGAAAACCAGCTTAAAATTAAAATCAAATAATGGTTTGGCGCCCATATATCCATACTCCGGGCTGCTACCGAAAAATTCCTGCTGGAAAAACAAAATAACACTTTACCCGACCTGGGAATCGAACCCGGGTCCTCATGCTCAGCAGTAGCGCTTACGACCACTAGAACATCCAAGCCGACCACGAGATATAGTTATTAGATGAAATCTAGGATAATATAGGAAGTATTCGAGTAGGTAAATTAATTAACAATTCACTGTACAACAGCAGAGGTCATACGTCTGCTTCGTTCGGGCGCCAGCAAGCAAGTGACCATTCTGCGGGCTGCGGGCGCACGCCACTGCGCTCGTTTATTATCTCGCCACGCTACATTTTCCAATAACCAAACTTCGGCTCCCTAACAGCACCTAATAAACGACAAGTTATATTTCCAAACTCCGACTTTCTAGTCCAATACCAATAATCATAAAGGCTGAGAACAGTTAAAGAGCGGTCACTGTCGAACTGAAAAGAAAGAGAAGCAGAATGGCACAACGCTGGTGGTAATTTATTGCAAAAATATGAAGCAATCATCTGTTTAAAAAAATCTGTTGATTGGACTAAAAAATTTAAACACTATTACGTTAACATGTTGCTTGGAGAATAATCTGGTAAAAATCTGATCTGATCTGAATAATTGCATGTAATGTGTGTGTATGTGTGTGTGTGTGTGTGTTGTTGTGTATTATAATGGTTTTTAATCGTTAAAAGAAATTTTTCAAGGTATCGTCATGATTTTTATGTATCGTATCAAATTAAATGTATTATGTTTTTAACACAATATCTAACTAGCACATAATTATCCTGAAGAATATCATATATTTTTCTGATTTTGTTTACTGTAGTGGATCATATAGCTACTTTTAGTCATTATAAAACTTGCGTTTAGGTCCTGTAGGCCTCTAAGCGAACAAGCTTGCGTAAACAATAGTAGGCCTCATTTTAAATGCAATAACACAGCTTCGTTAGAAGAAGTTTAATAAAGATTTATGATATTGATCAGGCGTTTTCTTTGAATAGAATGTTTACGTGACCTTTGAGCAAAATTAAGAAGAATATCTATCCCATTTTAGACCTTTATGTATTCTGTTAGACTAGAGTTTTACGAGTATGATGTAAAGATTTATCTGTCTATACATCTATACAAATAAATGAAATTCAAATTGAAGTGTCTGTTTGTAATGGCAAAATAACAGCTTTTACTAAATAAATGCATAATATGATGGTGGCACTTCACATCGCTATTCGTGTTCGCGTATGTGTCTTATTGAGTGATTCATCAACTCGTCCTACATGTTTACGGCCCATTTGGGACGACTTGACGAAAATCTAAAACAATATTATTTCCATTCTGCAACTCGTCCCACGTTATTAACAAAAGAAGAAAAGGTGCAATCAGTAGCAAAAGTGCTAATGTGGAAATAAAATAAAAAAATCAACTGACCTAATTCTATATTTATTCAAACTACCAATAAACTTATTTTGCTTTCTTTTCTTTCTTTCATTTATACCTATACAGTCTTTCTTAACTTACTTTAATCGTTAATTTTCTTCTGATTGTGCATTAGGTACGGTAGGTAATAAGTAATAATTGAAAATAAGTACTGTAAATACTTCGACATCCATCACCAACAACTGTCAGTACACATTTTACACACATAAGTGCGTTTAATAGTAACAATTAATCAACTGCCTGTTACAGTGACATTAAGGCAATAATAATAAAACATACTATAATCTAAATAACTTCCATTCAGATATTGTAAAGGCTTGAGCTTATCTCTGGCAAGAACGTTTTCGTAAGGACGACCACGAGGGGTGGTACTTTTGATTAAATAGCGGTCATGAGGTAAAACCTTACGCACGACAAAAGGACCATCGAAACGAGGCATAAGCTTGCCGCTACGCAACCCTTTCTTAAATACCTTACGTTCAGCCAGGACAAGATCGCCTTCCTTAAATGGAGCACCCTCACGTCTCTTCCGTTCAGGACGGTCCGCCTCGCGAGTGCAATAATTTACCTTACCTAATGTATTTATCCTGATTAAAACGCGATATTTATAATTTGACTTTTATTACTGAGTGTCCCTTTCAGCTCAGTAAGTGGGATTAGATTCCATAAACGTCCACTAATTAATCAATGTGAACTCGAATAAATCTAAACGTGAGTGTTTTTATTGTGTGAATTGTGTAAAACGTGCGTGTGCGCAAAAATGAGTGCGGATAACACAATAAAAGAAGAAATTAGCCGCATTCGTCGCGAGCTTTTAACAAATTTAGAAGAACAATTAAAACACCGCGTGCGTAAACTGGAAACAGAAGTTTACGGCGCGCCGGCTTCGCGTGATATCGATGAAGAGGGCTCTTTGACACCACCAATACCTACATCATTGACCATCGGACATGTGACACCGGCCGGGCGAGGCTGTGGTCATCAAGCAGCGCATGGGAGTGCATCCTGTACCTCTGTTCCTGCCACGACGTACCAACATGGCTACTTCACGAGTTCGTGGACGCCTCCCAATACCGGTAACGGTCACCGGGCGGTTTCGCAAACCGCTGGACCAGTCGCGTCATTGCCGGCGCAGCCGACACCGAATATGTCAGCCCCACAACTGGATTCAGGTATTTCTCAGTTAGCGATGCCGAGCGCCCCGTCGATTGGCGTCCATAGCACGGTCGCCGATGAGCTTTCACGTGTTATTAACACGTTACCTGCCGCCGGTACGCCGTCGCAACTGAATTTCACGACTTTGACGCCTACAAATACGGGGTATGTTGCACCTTCATCATCATTGCGATATGTAGGTCGTAGCGACCCTATACCGGAATTTGACCCCCAGAAAACTTTGGTTACAATGGAACTTTGGATTCGTAAAATCGAAGGTATAGCTAACATGTATGGCTGGGACGAAAAGACCACTATTTTCAATACTTCGTCAAAACTAAAGGGCTACGCTCGTCAGTGGTTTGATAATTTAATAGACGTGAATGTGACTTGGTCGGATTTTAAGTCAATGTTAATGGTGGCTTTTCCGTCCCAGAAAAGTAAATTGAATATGTTACGTGATTTAGTTAATGTCGTACGGAAACCCGACGATGACTACATGCAATTTTATTATGATAAACTGGCTTTGGGGAATGCTTGTGGCCTTCCGCCATCGCTCACCACGGAAATTATAATTGGCACGATTGGTAGTCAGATCGTAGAGGTCGGCGCGGTTTCCGCGGCTTGTAATGACCCCACTAAGTTGTTGAAATACCTATCCGCACTTCGTACAGCCGAAGGAATAAGTCATATCGTGCCAAGTGTAAATTCCTCTTTTAAAAAGATAAGATGCAATCTCTGTAAAAGGCGCGGTCATATTGCAACGAATTGCAATTACAAGGCGCGTGATAAGGCAACTATTTGCGCTTTTTGCCGTAAATCAGGCCATACGGAAGATAAATGTTTCCGTAAAGCAAAAAAATGTACGTATTGTGGTAAATCGGGCCATAATAAGGATGAATGTTTGAAACTTAAGGCTCGAAAGTCGCACATCAATAATAATAATTCGAACGCTGGCGCATCCCAGGCGGTACATGCTATAAATGACCAGTCATCAAGCTCGAAATATTATTTAAACGCAAGGGTCAATGACCACCCCGTGAAAGCTTTTATTGACTTTGGTAGTTCGTGTATAACTATTACTAACTCTATGTCACAAAAATTAAACCTCGAAGTGCAGCCCTGTCAATCGAATAGCGTCATTAGTGGTTTTGGTGGTTCGAAGATAATACCTATTGGTGAAGCGTATGTAAAGGTGTGTGCAGACGAAGCTTCGTGCGACACGAGCGCTTATATTGTGCCAGACAGCGCACAAGACATCGGTGTGATTATAGGTCAACCGTTCACGGATTATCCAGACGTGTACGTCATTAATACACCTACGTGTTTAAAAATGTATAACGCTAATAATTTACGCGAGTTACCCGCCGTTTGTGAGGATGTCGAACATGTGAAGTTGGTCACGGATAGTTCAGTCGCGTTGTCGCCAGGAGTAAACAAAATAATAGTTTCATGCGACCAACTACTATTCGGACATGCGTCCGTACGTCACACCGAACATCAAGCTCCGAGGGCTGAGTGCGTTATTCCACAGAGCGATATCGAGTTTATTGACGGAAGGGCCGTCATGAATATAATAAATACGAGTAATAATTCATTTGACTTACCTGTTAATCGATGCGTAGCACGAGCCGCGATAAACGATAGTGGGAATACGTACAAAATAGGTACCGATCTTGAATCGGACGTGTTAACGAAACTCGAGTCGATTTTACAAGAATACTCGGAATGTTTCTCGGGAGTAGACGACAGTAGAATAGGCAAATGCTCTGTTAAGATGCATATTGAGTTGACGGATAAAGAAAAGGTCGTATATTACCGACCATATCGCATGTCCGCGAGTGATCGTGACAAGGTCCGCAATATTGTTAGTGATTTAAGGAATAAAGGTATTGTAGAGGAGTCCACTTCACCATACGCGAGTCCTGTCATTCTCGTGACCAAAAAGACGGGAGAGCCGCGCATGGTCGTCGATTACCGCGCGCTTAATAAAATTACCAAAAAGGAGCGCTACCCTTTACCGCTGATACAGGACCAACTAGATCGACTTTCGAATGCGCGTGTTTTCTCGTGTTTAGACATTTTATCAGCTTACCATTGCATTCAAATCGATGACGAGAGTAAACACTATACCGCGTTCATCACACCGGACGGTCTTTATCAGTACACTCGCATGAGCTTCGGGTTAGTTAATGCACCAGCGGTCTTTCAACGCGCTATAGACGAAATCCTCGGGCCGTTAAAATTTGAATTTAGCACGGCTTACTTAGACGATATTTTAATTTACTCGAACTCGGAAATTGACGCGTTAGACCATTTAAGAGCAATTTTAGAGCGGATTCGAGACGCCAACGTTACACTGAGACTCGATAAGTGCTCATTTTTAGTGTCTCGTGTCGAGTATTTGGGCCACGAAGTGTGTAATGGCGAAGTAAAACCGGCTCAACATAAACTTAATGCTGTGCACGATTTTAAGCAACCCGAGAACGTACACCACGCAAGACAATTCATGGGTCTAGCGAGCTACTTTCGTAAGTACGTACGTAACTTTGCTTCGCTAGCTCGACCTATCACGCTATTGACTAAAAAAGACCAACCATGGGTTTGGGGCGCTGCACAACAGCAGGCCTTTGATAGCGTTAAGAACATACTAGTAAGTCGTCCGGTACTACTATTATTTCACCCGGAGTATGAAACACAAGTGCATACCGATGCCTCTAAAATCGGTCTGGGAGGTATTCTGCTTCAAAAACCGCCTAATGGTACTTACCAACCAGTCGCTTACGCTAGCCGCCAAACGACCACCGCGGAGCAACACTACCATAGTTTCGAACTTGAGACATTAGCTGTTGTCATGTCATTACAGAAGTTCAAGGTCTACTTAACGGGTTTAAAATTCACCATTGTAACTGATTGCAATGCTCTGCGGTGGACGTGGTCAAAGCGGGACCTGAACCCGCGCATCGCTAGATGGTGGCTCGAAGTTCAGGGATTTAACTTTGACGTGGAATATCGACCGGGCAAGGCCATGGCTCACGTGGATGCATTGAGTCGTAATCCAGTTGAATCCGTTATGCGTTGCACAGACGGAGATCTTATTGAAAGCATGCAGCACGCTGACGACTCAATCCGATCCACTATAGGGCAGTTGAAGGACGAAACATCCGTGGGTAATAACAACGGCCTAGGACGGGACTACGTTTTAGAGAATAACGTCTTATTTAGAAAAGTGAACGGTCAAAACAAAGTTGTAGTACCACGTCAGTCTCGCTGGTCAATCATGCAAACTTTTCACGATAACAACGGTCATGCCAACCATAATAAGACCTATGACGCCATGAAGGAAAAGTATTGGTTTAGTGGTATGAGACGGTTTGTGCAGAAGTACGTCGGTGGTTGCATATCATGTCAGTACGCAAAGAAACCGACCGGTCGTAAAATAGGGTTATTACATCCTATAGAGAAGGTAGCTGTACCGTTTCACACCGTTCACGTGGACCACCTCGGCCCATTCTGTAAAAGCCCATCAGGCAAAATGTACATACTCGCCATTATAGACGCGTTCACGCGTTTCATCTGGATTGAGGCAGTACGCGATGCTGGTTGTGACAACGTATTAAGGACATTCGATCAGTACATTAAAACGTTCGGATTGCCGAGCCGTATAATCAGCGATCGCGGTAAAGCCTTTGACTGTCATGAGTTCAAAAGGTATTGTCGCGATAGGCAAATCAAACACGTACTAACCGCGGTGGCAAGTCCAAGAGCCAATGGGCAAATTGAGCGGTTCAATCGCACAATATTGGATGCTCTGGTCGCCTACCTCGGAGAAGAGAATCAGAACCGTTGGGAGGAATTTTTGCCCAAGGTACAGCTCGGGATTAATTCCAATACCAATAATAGTACAGGGAAGTCACCACTGGAGCTACTATACGGTTTCCGACCACGACTGTCGGGAGACATTGTTGTACCTACGAGGTCTGATATCAGCTCGCTTCGGGCTGGCGCTATCACTCGCTCTCGAGAGGCTGCCCGGAGGTCAAAGATCAATTTTGATAAAAAGAGACGTGAGGGTGCTCCATTTAAGGAAGGCGATCTTGTCCTGGCTGAACGTAAGGTATTTAAGAAAGGGTTGCGTAGCGGCAAGCTTATGCCTCGTTTCGATGGTCCTTTTGTCGTGCGTAAGGTTTTACCTCATGACCGCTATTTAATCAAAAGTACCACCCCTCGTGGTCGTCCTTACGAAAACGTTCTTGCCAGAGATAAGCTCAAGCCTTTACAATATCCTAACGAATTAACCTCCGATACTGATTGATAACAGAATGGAAGTTATTTAGATTATAGTATGTTTTATTATTATTGCCTTAATGTCACTGTAACAGGCAGTTGATTAATTGTTACTATTAAACGCACTTATGTGTGTAAAATGTGTACTGACAGTTGTTGGTGATGGATGTCGAAGTGTTTACAGTACTTATTTTCAATTATTACTTATTATTATAATAAGCAACTTAATTAACGACAAACATACTTCTTAAGTATTGATGTTAATGTTGTGAGCCACTACTCTGTGGCCGCTGCAACTGTTCACTTAATATAATATATTCATTTACCTATTGGAACACTGTTAATGTTGTGAGCCACTACTCTGTGGCCGCTGCAACTGTTCACTTAATATAATATATTATTCATTTGTTTAATGTGAATATTGTTATTAATTGTGATTGTGAGCCACTAAACTGTGGCCACTACAATCGATGATCTACTTATAACACAAGGGTACCCTACTAAATAAGCGCTAAGATGAACATGCATGAAAGACAGATACCGCATTGGTGTCGTCGTTTGAACGAAGGCCTTCTCAGACTGGTGGTAGATACAGGGTGTCGATCTTGTCGACGGGCGCATCTATAAAGTGTCAGTCACTTGCAACAGACACGCAGTGTCGTCACCGTCGATAGACACATTGGTAAAGTGTCATCCGCAGATGATAGACAACAGGGACGGCACATCCAGTGTCATCATCTGATAGACACATTCATAAGGTGTCGTCTGATATAATCACGATAGATGCTCAGCTCGTCGTCGTCTGACAGACACATTCATAAGTGTCCTCATTATTTTATGGTGCCAGACACATTCAGAAGTGTCACGACAGTGTCTCATGGTCTGGCTGTCTAACAGACGTATCGATATACCTACACTCCCCGATTCTTTTTCGTGAGATTAAGAACTCACCTAGTTGACCTCGAGAGTCGGTATTGTTAGTTCCAGGATAGGCTACCCGGGGCGGGCAGCTTCGTCAGGAAAGGCCGACTGAAAGAGCGAAGGGATGATTTCTCCGTTGCGCGGGCGCGCGCGCGGGAGAGGGGTGAGGGACGCGCCCGCTTCGACGCAGCCGCACAGCGCCTTGGTTCGGGCCGCGAGTCAGGAAACGCGATTTGTGTCAAGGGCACGTCTCTTCCGTTCAGGACGGTCCGCCTCGCGAGTGCAATAATTTACCTTACCTAATGTATTTATCCTGATTAAAACGCGATATTTATAATTTGACTTTTATTACTGAGTGTCCCTTTCAATACTTACTGTCAAAATCACAGTGATCTTTAGGCTTCCTGTACATGACGCCGGAGCCGCACCGGTGCCGCATGTTTTGTTGGCAATACTATACTGAACTGTAATCGTTGCTTTACTGTTTAACTTCGCATCTATGCCAGTGGTCATGCGGTTTCGGTCCGATGCCAGCGATATTCATTCGTACTTACACAAACTTGTGGATGCGGTGGGGCTCCGACGTCAGGAAGCCTTATTCCCGTTTTCCATAAGGATTGTTGGGTACGTGGTTGGGTCTGCTGTCAGATGTAAAATAAATGTGGAATTAGTATGTACTATGTACATTTATTAAAGCTTTTTGAGTACTTACTAATTCCATGGACAACTCCTACAGGCCTAGTCTACAGCCTAGCAACATATTTTTAACTTGACAACAAAATCGCAGACAGGTGTCAAAAATATAGATTTTGAAGCAGTAAAAAATGGAAATGTAGATTTTGGAGAAGTACCTTTGAGGCGTGTTTGGTAGACAATTTTGTGCAATATTGTTGTGTGAAATGTACTGAAAAAAGATGGTGGCGTAAGTTCCGATTTTGGCCACGAACGAAAAGATCCTTGCATAGCTATACCTACTGAGAAACGAATGGTAAAACGGGAGTGGTTGGTAAAGCTTTAGTTTCCTAGGAAAGCGGTTCCGTCATAATAGAACGACCGTCATGAAAATCTATCATTTTCATCAGTACCTATTTGACAGTAAGTCAAACCCCGCTTTCCAAAGATTTAAATCACTAGATTTGCCCTCACCAAGTACTAAGTCACAAAAAGTGTCCATACTGAGAAGAGTGAACTCACACATGATTAAATAGCGTATCCATGACAATTAAGAGTTGTCACTGCGTCATTTTGTGTCAGAGGTGTCAAAACGAATCAGACATGATTGTGACTATCTTTTGACCCAGTATGGCGAATCGAACGATTTAAATCTTTTCTGCTGTGATCATTTTCAGCAATGACAGCCGTTAAGTGTGGCCACCGCTCTTATAGGACACCGTAGCTTTAGAAACCGAGGCACGGAGGAGTCTCGATATGTAAAGATGGTCATCCATCCACGGACCAACCCCGGCAAGCGTAGCTCCGTGGCTCCGTACCCTTACAATATATGACTACACATATCTGATACAAGCTCATACATACCTGATACAGAGGAGGTCGTGGCTAAGTAATAACAACCGCATGGATCGATCCATCAGGTTAAGTTACGCTTGCCGGGTTGGTCCGTGGATGGGTGACCATCTTTACATACCGAGTTTCCTCCGTGCCTCGGAAAACACGTTGAGCCTTTGGTCCCGGCAGTCAATCGTGGATCTTTGACAGTCGTTACGAGTCGTCAGAAGCCCAAAACTCTGACACCAGTCTTACCAAGGGGTGTTGTATTACCCAGTTACTGGGTTGTGGAGGCCAGATAGGCAGTCGCTTCATGTAAAATACTGGTGTTCACCTACATCCGGTTAGACTGGATGCCGACCCCAACATAGTTGGGAAAAGGCTAGATAGATGATGACATATCTGATACAAGCTGTATACAAGTTACTAATTACTCATCATCAGTTTGATACCAAAGCTTTATTTATGTACGTGTAATCTTGTTATTGATAACCTCTCCATTGCACGTTTGGTATCAAAAAGATTTATCAGCGTTCAGTTCAGAGGTTGTAATTAAAAACTACTGGTAGGTTCACAGCGTTTTTTTATTTATTTGTTTAATCCATACTATTACAAAGTTTAACTTAAATAATTATGACATCTACCAAACTAAAAAAATCTTTCTTTATTGTCGCCAGTTAATACATACTATACCTTATCTAAGAGTGATAACATATATTATGCATCGTATTAGTGTATTGCACAAAGGTACTGGTACTGATTCCCAAACTAAGCTTAAGCTTGTATTTTGGGAAAAAGTGTTCAGCCGCAGGAAGTATTACATAATAAAATACGAATTATAGGTTTATATGACGCTGCAGTAGACTCACAATAATTTATTTATTTATTTATTGAGCAAGGCACACCAACGATATATAAATTACAAGAATAAACAATAGGTTATCACAAACCTTCAATACTGTGTAAATATATCACTTACAGCTATGCACAACATTGTTATTAAAAATTAAAGCTTAAATCATTACAATGTTTATAAAATTGAATACATAAAATTGACAAAATAGATTTGATTATACAATAAAATAATAAATAATAGATTTCCTCACATTGCATGAGAGCAATACAACCATACAAAATCACAAAAATATTCCACATAAGGTAATAAAACTAAATAAATGGAATAAAATAAGGGTAAGTGTTTAAATGAAAAATACAAAAAGAAAAAAATTTATTATAATAAACTTCGCTAAATCATAATTAAATTATTTTTGACAACATT
Source organism: Conistra vaccinii (assembly GCA_948150665.1). Taxonomy (NCBI): domain Eukaryota; kingdom Metazoa; phylum Arthropoda; class Insecta; order Lepidoptera; family Noctuidae; genus Conistra; species Conistra vaccinii. The sequence goes on along the minus strand of OX411339.1, from coordinate 7,294,346 downwards.
ATTAAATTAAAAATTGAACACAAAAAGAAAAACAAAAATATTATTAAATTAAAATTACATTACGTATAATTATAATAATAATAATGAATATTAATAATCTTAGGATATTTCTGTAAATATTAGGTATTCTATAATAGTTTTATTTTTCTTTTATATTTAAATTTAAGTTTAAGTTAAACAGATGTGTGTGTGGGTGTGTGTGTGCGTGTATGGTGTGAGTAACTCAATTTATATTTAGTAGATTCTCGTGGATTTTGCACCACTCTTTGCTTAACTCAATCAATCTTCCTAGCCTTTTTCACTACTATCTTGGGGTCGGCTTCCAGTCTAACCGGATGCAGCTGAATACCAGTATTTTACATGGAGCGACTGCCTATCTGACCTCCACAACCCAGTAACTGGGTAATACGATACCCCTTGGTAAGACTGGTGTCAGACTTTCGGGCTTCTGACGACTCGTAACGACTGTCAAAGATCCACAAATGACAGCCGGGACCAACGGGTTAACGTGCTTTCCGAGGCACGGAGGAGTCTCGGTATGTAAAGATGGTCACCCATCCACTGACCAACCCCAGCAAGCGTAGCTTAACCTGATGGATCGACCCGTGCGGCTTGTTATTACTTAGCCACGAGCTCCTCGCACTTAGCACTCTTTGCTTAACTAAACAATGAAAATGAAAATGATATCTAAGTTAAAATTAAGACTGAGACTCTGTCTGTCTATGTATTCTCTATCACTAGTCTCTTTAAGGGACTTGATTTCTTCTTGTAAAAGACTGTGTGTCAAATTGTAAACAGTAACAAACTTTATGCGTGGTCGAGCGGCACGCTTGGAGGCACTGATATATCAAATGATAGGGTTGTACTGTGAGGGTCTCAGGAAGCGTGAGGTGGCCGGCTTGGTGAAATTCACGCGTCGCTCGGTGTCCCTCGCAACCGATAAACTGATGATCTTCGCCGCCACTCCGTCGACCTGGGGGCCAAGTCTACTAATTTAGAAACGTCATAATGGTGTCACGATGGTGAGTTTTTGACAGATTTTGTATGGCAAATCTGTCAAAAACTCACCATCGTGACACCATTATGACGTTTGTAAATTAGTAGACGTGGCCCCCTGTTCTGACATTCATTCCGCGACAGTACTGTAAACAAGCAAGCCAGTTTTTCACTACTTCAGTATAAAGTTGTTTGATTTACGACACCAGATTTTATATAAATAACGAATTGCTCCAAATACCTTGACACTTCAATAAATTTTGAGGAGCAAAAAGTTATTTAAATTAAAAATAAAATACAAAGCCTCATTTTCAGTTAGATCTTGGAATATATCTAAGTATGTCATGAAATCAAATATGATTTACGAGGGAACGCATTTCAGGAGTTGGTGTGAATATTTGACGTCTTATAATTTTCGGTTCTAGGACATGCCAGTTTCCTTGCTATGTTTTACGTCGCCGTTTTGAGAGCAATGGTGATGAAATAATTTACACAGTCTGTCTGGGTACGAACAGGACCTAGGACCAACTCTTACATCGCGCCATTTCCACTGGGATGGGTAAGCACCACTGTTCTAACAACTTTATATCGTTATCCTACACTTACCTACTGTTATTCTTGAAAACTGAATCGAGACAAAATATTTAATAGGATGCGATGTATATTAAATAAACATATCATAACATCACGCCATATTTCCCCGAACGGTTGAGCAGAGTACAAACACAAAAATAAATTTTAAAAAATAGACAATTTTAATATTCTACCACATGAGCACAATTTATGTTCCGCAAAACATTGCAGTTTGAAATCATAGTCAAAATATTGAAAGTCTTGATTTCATTAGGCAATATATTTCTACGAAATACTATAGAAATGTATTCACTTACGTGTAACATCTTCCGTCTGAGCCCCGTTTATAGTGGCGGGGACACTCTGCCGGTTTAAACGGTACGATAGGTGCAGCAAGAGCAGTACAAAGTGCTGCCAACACCACTAATAATATTAACAAGAGCTTCATGATACGTGTTCACTTCGTCGTATCCTACGAATAGTGCCCTAACGAACATAGGGGCTTTCTTTTTTTATTGCATAATGCAATTCTGCTCATCATACCACATATAACCAGTTCAACAAAACAATTAAAAACGGTACAGGTTATCAAATAATTAGGTTTTCTAAAAAGCCACAATTTTAAGCACTACGTTTTCAACGAAGAATAAAGCCACAATCGCCGTTGCGCCCTCTTTCTTCGCGAGTAGTGGGGGTGCGCGGGAGCGGGTGGAGCGTGCTAGCGCCGTTCGGCCACTAGTCGGCGAAACGCGGAGATTGTTAGCTGCGGCCAGCGTAATCTGGTTTTTAACTAAATAACGAGTTTGTACTTTATTAAGTCATTTTTAATTACTTATTCAATTTTCAATATTGGGTACATAGAAAAAAACCCTCATGGTGATTGTGGCCGTGTTCTGTGGAATGGCTAAATTGCGTATGTATAGAAGAGACGAAGCCCTAATTACGTTTGTGTCTTTCTTCTGCGATTGTGGCCTCGACCTTTCCGCAGATAAAAGGCATAAAGTAACTTATTTCTCAAGTCCAACCCTACTTCACCTTAACACAACAAAGAATAAGGATTTAAGGGACAAAATGCGTATGAAATATAAAGTTTTTTTTTTTTTAATAATGCTAGCCGAACCATAAGATACCAATACACATTATATGAAACCACCAATACATGTTTGTTCATATTTAATTTAATTAAACACAAAAAACTGTCTCCTGAATAGTAGCCATTATGCAGTTACGCCCGGGTGCGCCAAAGTTCACCTAAATTTTCAACTCCGATAATTGGAAATCCGAAAATGTTCTTCCTAACATTGTTCATCCTAACAATCACAATTCCTAACCACTCTGTCTCTAATGTTCATAATTCCGAAGTATTCAACTTCATAATGTCAGTAGCAATAAACATCTATTATACTTTTATTTGTTTTCCTATATTTTCTCAACATAACCATCTTTTACACTATTATTCAAAGTCATATATTTTTTGTTTAGATTAGGATTAGGTTAGGTTAGGTTAGAACTGTGACCAACTACGCGCGAGCCGAGCGAGCGAAGCGAGCGGTGCCGCGGCAGCGGCCGGCGACCGCTACCTCGAAATTGGTCGCAAAATTTTTCTAAGTATTTTTTTCATAGTGCCCCCAAGACGACTCTTTGACCTGAATTTCATTCATTTAAGACAAAAATCAGTGAAACGACCTTTAATCATTCTAAACAGTTGGTTTTTAGACATAATTATCTCAGGTATAGTTATAGTAATAAATATGTAACAACAATAACCAAAAATAAAATGGCTAAATGTAAAAATGTGAACAGTTGTTTTGTAATCACAAGAAATAGTTTAAAAACAAACCTTTTCCTTCAAAGCATCTGGTTCATGATTATGTTCTCTCAGTAGGATAAAAGCGTTTTATGATAAAAAATAGTAGGAGTTTAAAATATTTACATTAATGATATTATTAATTACAATTTTCGGAAACATGAGTGTTATGAACATCGCCGGTAGCACTACAAATAGTATGAATGAAAACTTTAGGATGAAAAATTTTAGGAAGAGTGATCATTCGGATTACAAATCGTTAGGAAGAACAATTTCGGGTAAAGAACTTTAGGTGAGCCAATATGGACCCGTTACGCCCCTCTTCGTAGGATACGACGACTTGTGTGCTGCTCATAGATGAATAAATAACATTAAATGTTATTCATCTATGAGCAGCGCACATATATATAGCTAAAATTTTTAGCTATAAACGAATGTATTGGGAACCGAACCCAACACATCTCCTTGCACGCGCTCTACACGCGCAGAGATCGTGATCAGCGCGACATCGGTATAGCTGAGGTGCGGCGCGACGGCGACACGGCTCGGCCCGACGATCACTCGCTTCCACGGACTCCACCGCGACGGACGATTCTCCTCTCTTATTTAATTATTTGTCTGGGACAGTTTATAACTTGTAAATGGATAGTGCATTAAACTTAAACCATTGCCTATTTAAAGCCGCCCTCCCACGGTGCGCCATATCGCGGACGCACGCGCACGACGCACCGTGGGAAACCTAGCGTGCGTGGTAGCGCAGACGCGCGTTGAACGCGTGCGTGGCGGTGCGTCCTCGTGCGGGCTGGTGCGCGTCCGCGATATGGCGCACCGTGGGAGGGCGGCTTTATACAGTCCACTCTTTTTATTGCTAAATGAAAATGAAATAGGTACTTGAATTAAACGAGTAAGATAATTAGACGGATATTTTTCAAATATTTTGATAGGTACATAATTATATGCTCAGACCAAATAAAAAACCAAGACATAGCACTGCGAACAATACAGTCAAGCATGCCAAAACTACACCACCTGTTTTACAACCCCTATCAAACTACACCTCACTAAGTGCGCACATGTTTACGAAACCGTCTTCACGTCAGTTCACAACGCTGTCATGGTTTCTATTTGGTCTGAGGGTACATGATACAGGTTTAAGAAGGAGAGAGAGAGAGAGAAGAGGTTTAAGTAGAAGTATGCATTCTGATGGTTGACAACGTCACAAATATACTTACATAAACTCACACCTTCTCATGGGGTAGGCAGGAAGTCAGGAACTAGAGAACGCCACCTGGTACAATCCTTACGTACTTCTTTTGCCTCGTATACGTTCATACAACTGCACTAATTACACGATCTATCACAGTCTGAATCATTTTGAAAGAGATTGCTAATTCACTCCTTCATAAGTTCACACGCGCGTGTAAGATTACTCATATTTACAGGAGAATATTTAATTGTATTGATCACATTATTGATTGTTTACAACAATAAATCACAGTATGAATGTCAGCTGTCAGAATGATAGATGACATTGACTTAAGGAAACGTTCCATTTCAACAATATTTCAATAAACGTAAATTAATGTTTAGTGAATAGAAATATTGTAATATTTGATTTGCATTTCTATAATTGATATTAATTCATAGACAGATTAATTATGTATAAAAATGGTTTTTCAAATAACTCAAAAGGCTGTCTTACAAACAACGATTCTAGAGTTTTCGAACAAGTCATGATTTGTGGTTCTATGAAGATCAAAATAAATGTTTATTTAACTTAGCAGTACATTATATGATTATAATTGAATATGTAATAATTAATATGATACTAATAATATTTATCACGATTATATAATGCAATTTTAAAGTAATTTGGTGTTTCAAACGATTTTCAGAACATCCAGTTGATGTTATTATATTATGATATTTTACATAAAGATTACAAATAAATACATACTAAATTGCTAAATAATCTTATTAAGTTTTATGATAGTTCCACTACATAAGATTTGTTAATTATTACTTCTGTTAGAAGATATTTAAAATGTATCTATGACCATCTGTATTGGTCTAAAATGGCGGCAATGTTAGATGTACTTCAGTAATATTGGAAAACTATAAAATACGTGTACCCGCCAATTCTGGGACCTTTTTGATACAACTGTTGTGAAAGATGGACTACCAGGTTCACGTAAGTTAATATTGTATTTTGATTATTGCTATGTTTTTCTGTATGTGTTATAATCTGTCCTTATACAATGTGTTAAATCGTATTAAGGAATATTCATGTTCTGTTGATACATTGCTTTAACTTTGAGAGACTATTTCTCAAATGTCCAAGAGATTAATGTGATAACGATGATTTGTGCTAATGTAACAAATGTATTGATAAAATACTTTAAAACAAGCTACCACAGAGTTTATTGTCCTTCTTCTCTGTGATGACCTAGTTTTGGAACGGACAACTAGCTTTCTCATTAACGATACCTATTTATTGACAAGCCTAATTGAAATAAATGCCTAGTCTTGTCTTTCTGTGCTTTACTTCATAAAATCCTTTCCCTACACACCATATTCATGAAGTACCTACATACATAATTAAATAATTAGTAGGTACATAGACATCCTGACACTCAAACTTAATAGATAAGTGGATATCAATGCCTATAAATGTAGTCTAACATCCACTTTCTAACACGCGCCGTTTGCAAGTACTATTTTGGAGGATATCACTTTCAAAGGCAGAAGGAGAGGTGCATGGAGAGGTTACCAACGTTAGCTACATCACTACATGCACCCCAAACTGTCTGAATTGTAATATGAGGGAGGACACCTACCACGCTTTGGTGGAGTGTGCCCGGGTTGGGGCAGAACGGAGACTTTTGGAATCAGAAGCAGGACTTAGATTAAGGGATGTTGGAATGTGTAATTTGATCCTGTCTAAACCAACATCCAAATTAGCTATTAAGTTATACTACTTGGTTGTTAAATTAATTAAGTTGAGATCTTAGTTATTACCTACTTCCTATTTATTTTGTAAACCTACGAGGCTGGCATAATCGCTTAGCGATTAAAGCCTTTTCTAAATAAAGATAAAAAAAAAAAATCACTACATGCGCTGTTCATTTAGCAGTTCAATTAGTATGAACTATGAATATGTGTGAGTGTGTGAGGAAGTAATCACAGAAAGTAAAATCAATGTCATAAAATAAAAACAAAATTAATCTTACAATTTTGATTTTGTCTAGATTCTAGATTATCCTATGGAGCACGACCAGCATGTTTCCAAGCATTCTTATGTTGGATGTAAATAATCCTCTAAATTTTAATATGCTTATTTACAAAGTGTACTTTTAATGAGTTTAAATTTTCTTGAATTCGTCTATTCAGGCTTGACAACAATGATATGGTTCGAATAAGATAAAATTGTATTTATTTTTGTAGGTATTACAATTAAATAACATGCACAGATAGAATATACACGGTCAAAGTAAAAAGCATCACTATTACATAACACAGGGTGTAAACTATACAGTAATAAGAAACAAAAAAACAAACATACCAACTTACAAACATTGCAAGTTGAATAAAAGCTTTAAAAAAAAGAGAATTCTAACGTGATTAAAAGTATTACTGTTTACAAAATTCGAGTAACAAAATTTTGAAGAACAAGTAAGACAAGCAATTAGGTATTCGTTACAGAAGTGATTTAATATCACTCGAACAAAAAATGGCTATGAGTGAGGAACAGTTCATTCAATTGCTACTACTTCAATGGTTTTTTTATCGTACGGCCAGCATGGAGCATCAGCTATAACACAATGGTCATAGTCAATCAAATTTTTTATCGTTACATTGTAACTTTTAGTACTAATAGTACTTATTCGTTTGGGTAACCGTTCCGTAGCACTGTCACTGTCTGTGATGTAGATATTTTCTGTAGTTGTAGTTCCAAGAGCGAAATTGCTACCGTCTAAATAACAATCCATAAGGTAAATGTCCCAGTTTTCACCCATAATTGTATAAGCAGGAATACGTCCGCCTGGTACGTTCCTAAATGTTTCGGCTGCTTTTATTTCAACAATTCTTTTGTTTTTCGGCAGACATGCACCATCATCTATACAACTATCATAGTCAGAGATATTTCGAATCGTAATACTATAACGATTAATATTGTTAAAAAACGTTTGTCTACCTCTGTGTGGTGGCGTCTTAACACTGAGACCGTCCCATACGTAGAGGTTCTCGTTCATAGGTCCTTCTGCATTAACTCTAGGATCGGTATTTCTTCTGCTTATTGTCTTAGTTTTCACTTCTCCGGGTTGCATAGCACTTAAATAACAATCCGAAATGTAAATGTTCCCGTTCTTCAAAATATCAGTTCCATTTCTTGTGGTGCCTATGGCCCCCACAGTCGTGACGAGTATCAGGCACACTGCAGTGGTTACTTGCATTGTAATAAGGCGATAGATGAATCACTTGAATTACCAACTAGTAGTAACAGTAACTGATGAAGTCAGTGAGCGCTGTGAGTATCTCGGTCTTACTATTTTACTGATAACATGTACCACATTTATATACCTAGGTAGGTTATCATAGTGCAGCTATAATAAGCTACAGTACGCACGTCGATAAGATTATTATTGAGTTTACAAAAGAAAACACACGACAAAAAACAGTTTACCTACCTCATTAAATCGAATGATTGTGCAAACCCAAATAATAAGCACTAAGTATATCGCAAGCACTATAATAAATATAGAGTGACTGGTAATTTGTGACCGAAACTTAAACACGTGACTTTACTCATCGTTATGAACAACTTTTACTATGGGAGCAACCCTCAAATCACGAAAAACGAAAAAAAATCTATGCAGGGTGTCAGGGACATCGACGCGAAGCCTGTTACCATGGATTCAGTACATGATTCTGAACCCCCCTGCGTTGAAATTTGTCGTCGGTTATTTTTTTTTTTTTATCTGCTGTTCCATACATTTTGAGTTAGTAGGTATTGCACTTTTCTATGAAACAGCTGATGTTTTACTAATAAATGACGAGAAATTTCAACGCCGAGGGTTTCAGAATCATGTACTGAATCCATGGTAACAGGCTTCGCGTCTATATCCCTGACACCCTGTATATCGCGGATTTTATCGCGTTCTCGTATTGATATTCTCTAACCACAAAAGCCAAACTTGGGATTATTTGTAGATGAAAAACGTTTTCATCTGAGAGATTGGCGAATAGCCCTATGGAACGCATTCAGGCTGTCCAAAACCCTGCAGCGCCAATCAGATTGCGGATGCATAGTCAACCCAGAGACAAAGCTGATATGTTTCACGGAAATTTACCGGAACCAGCACCGTTTCCCCCAATCGGAACAGAGCGACGCTGCTAGTTTGCAGAAATAAGTACAGACGCCAGCACATCAAGTTACTAAAAATTTCTTTAATAGATTTTAGATTTTCAACTTTATCGCTAAAGAATAAGGTTCAATGTTGATTGGGAAAATTTTACAGATTGAAGTAGGTTGATGTGCTGGCGTCTGTACACATGTTCGAATAGATACTTGTGTCCTAGCTTTATATATCACTACATAATTATAAAACAAAATCGCTTCCCGCTGTCTGTCCCTATCTGCTTAGATCTTTAAAACTACGAAACGGATTTGATGCGGTTTTTTTAAATATTTAGTGATTCAAGAGAAAGGTTTATGTATAATACATGCATACTATAGTAAGCTATAATTTATTAATTTATTACGCGGGCGAAGCCGCTGGCGGAAGCTAGTAATATTATAAATGCGACAGTGAGCTTGTTTGTTACGGTTTCACGCTAAAACGGCTGAACGTATTTGAATGAAATTTGGCACATGGGTACACCATGGCTTGGATTAGGACATACAATACTTTTTATCCCGATATTCACACGGGATCGAGACTTATGCGAGTGGAACCATGGGGAGTAGCTAGTATTTCCTTAAACTTCTCCTTTCTTCTTCTCCTTTTTCTCATAGGTCAGCAGAAACCACAGAACGCCACTTGCTACGGTTTGTGCATACTCATTTCGCCCATAGGTGCCTGGTCATTTTATAAACAAAGTTAAAATTCATAATTTTAACTTTGTTTATTAACTTTTCATATTCAGTAAATTTTCAAAAAAAAAGAAAATGAAAACTTGAAAATGGAAAAAATTACGTGGCGTGGGTATAGTACGTGGCGAGCGTTCTGCTAGAGTTGCTGCAACACCCTGAGGTGCCAGCAGTGCTGCGGCTGCGCGCGCTGGACGGGTGCGTAGGCGCGCGTCGCTCTGTTAATGTCATCAAGTCATTAGTGACAGTCAAGCGGAATTTTCTTTTTAATTTAATTTATTTGTAATGCAATATGCATTACAAATAAATTAAATTAAAAAGAAAATTATTCAAAAAACAAAAAACCCGACTGCAAAAACACAACTGAAAAGAGAAAAACAAGCATTATGATCTATAGAGTTTTGGTATCAGAGCAGAGGGCAGCTCGCCGTCCGATAAGGACCAGGCCCGGGTCGACGGCGCGTCGTGTTCCACGCGCGCCTCAAAGAGATGTCAGCAAAACTGACGGGGTCCGTTAGGGCCGATGCCTGCCGGGGTTGCGGGTAGTCCCAAGGGGAAACCGTGGCCCCTGGCATGGCAAGGGAAGGAACACGGGTGGGTTTTAGTCAGTAAAAGTCTGACACGCCCTTCCGCTCCGCCCAGAGCGGGAGAAGTCATTGCGCATCTTTAATAAAAAACCGAAATAATTACAAAATTACGATTGTTGGGAAATTGCGTTTAAAGTTTTGCAAATACGAAGCAGTCAAATTTTTTTCAAATTACAATAAAGATTGAAACGATACCCCCTTGACCGTCACGCGCTCAGCGTGGTAACTGGCTCCAATTGTCACGCCCATTTTGGGTTGTCCGAGACCACCCACGAAGCCTGACCATATGAGATTAAAACGGTAATATCTTATAAGATTCTTATTGGAGCTGTTTATAAAGCGTATGTGGTTGGAATCGTTATAAAACAAGCTAACACAATAAAAATGGATCGCTACATGTTTGTTTCGTAATGTATTGTTTATTTTAATGTAAAATCACGGGAAAGGGGGCTTTTCCCCATTACCGTGAAAGAGAAATTTATTGAAGACAATTGGAAAGTGGTGGATTTTTTAAAATATTTTTTAAATATTGTGTCACTAATATAGTTTAATTTAAAAAATAACCCCACACGCCCCCTTTTATTATATTTAAATTAAAAATAAAACTAATTACTTACTTGAATGACAAAGCTCAACTAGCTGGCGTGACGGGTAGGTTTTTTCACAACAGACGGCGGTATTTCTGCGTATTTAGCGAGCACACATAATAAACAAAAGGCACTGGCACTAGCTCATCTATTGTTTTATCGTGTAGACAAAAGCAAACAGAGACTCCACTAGTAAAATTGTTTATTTTTTATCAAATTTCACACCACGCACTGACAACGATTAGCACAAAACAATACACTAAAAACATTGGATCACAGTTTTTATTACGTTGCACTTTATTGAAATCTGAATCTACAATAGTCTTTATCATGTTATTTACTAGTGGGAAAACACAACACAAAGACTTGTTGACTACCGAAAATAAACTAAAACGAAATAAAATCGAAATAAAACAATTGCCGTCCGCCATATTTGCAGCGGTGGTCGAACTGAATAAAAGAATGAAACATTACGGCACAAAACTGTTCTACGATGTTTAGCATGTGAGATTGAACGTCTTTGTTCATTTATAGATTAAATATTTAGACCTGGAACGCAATAGTATACACAGATTATTAATACAAATATCAGTCAAATAGACGTGAGGTAGTGATAAAGCTTATTTAGCTGACTTGGCGAATAGAGAGCTGATTTTTACTCCGCTCATTCAGTGGAGTTGACGGTCGAGGGGGTATAGGAATGCGAGTAAAATTTAGGTATTACCAACAGAATAGCCTTTCAAATGATTTATATAAATCATTACTATTATATATTATTAAAAAGATACAAGGCTTTAAAAACACACTAGTGACTTAATTCATTACATTAACATTGATTTTAAAAACATTTAATAGTAAACAGAACTATTATCTAACATTTTACTAAACATCGGAAAGTTTTAATAATAAAACGTATTAAATCTCATTTTTGCCAAATGAAATAGCCATCATATAAAAGCAAAACGAAATAACTTAAATAAGTTCATTTTACATCCAAAACAATAGAAATGCAAGCAGTTACATTTTTATAGTAAAACGAACTATTGGGGATTAGAACAGGAACATACACGTCTCACTCTTGTCACTGTTGGCGTTACTCTAAATGGTATCGTTTTGTGAATACTCATTGGCCTACTCCGTCAAACAAAAAGAGACAGAACTTCCACTATTTCGCTTTGGGTTGGCCGAATCAAGCGCCCGTTAGACTGTACCTATTCTTTACGTGGACTTAATTCGTTTTTTGATTAAATGTCAAAAACTCATATTTTTGTATTATTACGGTTTATTATTAAAGGTGCGAATTTGGATGATTTCCCACCCAAAAAAAAAAAAAAAAAAAGGCGACCAACTAATATGGTGTAAGTTTTGTTTGTCCCCGCCTGCGATACCAAAATTCTATAGATTATAATGCTTGTTTTTCTTGTGTTTTTGCAGTCGGGTTTTTTGTTTTTTGAATAATTTTCTTTATTTCAACCATTTTAGTTTTATTAATATATCTTAATTTGGAATTGACTCGTTACTAGCTTTTATTTGATACCAATATTGTTATAATTTTTTTTTTTTAAACCTTCCCCTCCCTTTTTTTTGTATTTGCAGATGCAATGTATAAATTATATGTATGATGTGTATGTATGTATGATGTGTTTGTAGAAGCCCACACGGACGGCTTCAAGGCCATAATTCGCAAAAAATCGGCTTCTTTACTGCAGCGTCTGCGAGGTGCTAAGAATGGCATTCTGAAAGTCATTGCGGCTCGCTTTGACTGCCCCATTCAAAAACACTGGGTAAGGGTAGTGAATGGTCTTGTATAGGTAGTAAGTAGTCTACATAAAGATAAGTACTAACAATACGAACATAATTGTAAGCTAATATTGTTGCTAATATACTAACAAGATATGGATTTAAATTATCTGAAATAAATTATTCTATTCTATTCTATTCTATAAATATTATATAGCCTATGACACTCCTACAATTAAGACGAATCTAACGACACCTCATAATATGTTAAAATCCATCAAGCCGTTTAGCCTACAGAGCGTGCCAAAGAAATAGACATACATACATACATACATACATACTCTCGAAAAACATTACCCTCTTTCTGGGGCAGTCGGGAAATAAAAAATACATTACACATTAGAATAATGATATGGCAGCATGGAATTAACTAATTGGAATTAGTATGAACTATCCTAAGCTATCCTATCAGACTTAAAAGGAGAAGGGAATGACTCCATAGCACAGTGTTCCATTGGACCAAAAAAAAATCCCTCTGCTGTTTATGGTATTTATCGATCAAGGGATGCATTTACAATGCACGTGTAAAACGGTATTATATTGTTTTCCATAATATTATTTGTCCTATTATTGTTTTCCATAATCGTCCCCACTCATAATATTTACTTGCACTATTATCATTTATACTAATAACGCTTGCCATATCAACTTATTTGTCATAACTTTTATTTGCCATAATATTAGTTTCCATAATAACATGTGTCATAATCATTAGTTTCTATAAGTAACACATTACATAATCGACACTTGACAAACATAATTTAGAAACGTTACAGACAGATGTCCTCAGTATTGTATTATATGATATGTATTATTCCGAATGTTCATTTAAATACATACATATGTACATTTGCAAAATAGGATAGGTTAGGTTAGGTTTTCTTGTTCAGTCAATAAACAGTTTGTCAAATTCGAAACGGGTAGGTTAGGTTAAGTTAGAACTGTGACCAAACAACGTGCGAAGGCGAGCGAGCGTAGCGAGCGTGCCGCGGCAGCGGCCGCTGAGTGCTAGATTTCCTCTTTTGCAAAGCAAGCATGCATGGCAGATTAGGGTAATTTTTAGGTTTTCTTGTTCAGACAATAAACAGTTTGTCAAATTCGAAACGGGTAGGTTAGGTTAGGTTAGAACTGTGACCAAACAACGCGCGAAGGCGAGCGAGCGTAGCGAGCGTGCCGCGGCAGCGGCCGCCGAGTGCTAGATTTCCTCTTTTGCAAAGCAAGCATGGTACATAGGTACTGAACTAGCATTGTTGTGCTAGTATGGGCAAATGAATATTAGTAAATGTTATGGAAAACGACATTATTGAAAATAAAAAATATAGCTATTGAATTTATGGATTAAAATTATTATGACACTTGATCGATTATGACCAATGAAATTAGTGAAAATGATTTTATGTCATTTCACGATTATGGCAACTGAAGCGTTATTTCTAATGAAATTATGGCAAATAAAAGTATGGCATATAAAATTATGGCAATTTAAATTATGGCAAACATTAGTAAACCGTGTAAAACACCCACGAGTCGATTTAAAATACTTTTTGGTTTTTTTAATGATGAAGTTTAGGTGATCTTTTCATTAAAAAAATTTAAATTAATTCTGAAAACGTAACTGTCCAAGATATTTATTTAATTTAAATATAATCTGATAGAGCATCTTTGGGCGTATATTTTCCAGTTTTTATTTTTGGAAAATCACTGTGCATATTATCCTGGGCCCAGGTGTTAACTCATTCACACTAGCCTTATTTGTAAGAGAATATAATAACAACGCCTCACTGAAAATTTCATGAAATTTGGCTATCCGAGTCAAGTTATATGAAGTATAGTAAAAGTGAGGTTACTTTGTAACATTGTAGTTTTTTTATGTTATTTGCAAAATATTTTTGAATGGCTTCGGTTGTGTAATGGTTTTATTCATGAAGTGCAAGTAGAGCCTCGAGATGTGTGACGTGTCTAAGATCTGACACGTTTGGCACGCCCTGGACAGTCGTTACAGTCGAAGACAAGTCTCTACATCCAATATCCTGCACTTAGAAGCAGTATGTCAATACCTCAAAGCATCAAAGCCCGGGACCGAATCGGTACCATCGGGACTTGACGGTTACCTACACCTTTTTTATGAGTGAGACGGTCAAATGGCACATTCCATAGATTCGTATGGCTAACTAATTAACTAATAAGCTATTAAGAAAGTATTGTGTTAACATATATTATATGCTATCCAACAAAAAGACAGCCGACAGACATGACGCTGGAGACCGTAAACAGTAGGTACATAAGTCTGATTTTGTTCGCATGATAGGCTAAAACCTCGATTTGAATGGGTAGTTACAGGCTGAGATGCACAACACTGACGAATAACTGATAAAATCGCCTCATCGTCCAAGACACTTCTGCCAACAAAGTTACTGCGACCCGCCGCTTGGTACAATTCACACAGCGATACAAATGTCAATATCTACGCGTAGGCGCAATCAGTTGTCCAAAGTAGAGAGCCAGGGGGCCTACCACCACCTCTAAAAGCAGTATTATTTTAATATAACTTTAGTGTGGGAAAGAGATGAAGCTCTACAGGACGTATAGCACCATCTCTTTCCCCCCACTGAAGTAAGATTAAATTAACCCCCTAGCATCGAACGTTCCCGCCCGCAAAAACCATTAAGTACCGGAGATCGCCCGCGGCGCGTCGGAGATAAGAGCGCGCTAACATAAACAAAATCTGAGAGCTTTTTGTTACGTAAATAGTCTTATCGTTAATGGTTTTGGGTACCTGATTAGACAAAGGATTTTTTATAATACTTAGAATCTTTGTAAGCGAACGCTAGTATTGATAAATAAACATTCTTATCAGAAATTCCTTTGTTCATTGTTTTGATTATTTATAATAAAACTACTGGTTCGATTCACATGAAATTTCGCAGGATACATTATGAATACATATACTATCGGTCAAAACCATTATTTACGAACAAACACAATAAATAAAAACACCAATAATTAAAAAAGTTCAATAATAGGTATCCGTATCATTACGTAACATTACTTAGTTGATAAAAAATATTGAACTCTTATTTTTTTCTGAAAAATGGCATTTTTATTATGCAATAACTAATATAGAATATAAAATAAATGACTTACCAGCGATTACATACACAAAACACACACAAAACTCAAAATTACACAACAACACGTTTTTTCATTACCGAGTTTGTTTACATTTTTTGATGGGTCCGTAATAGGTAATTACGATGTTATTTAGTGCAAATATTATCTATATACGATGACGACACTACTTAATTATTTAAAAAACAACATTTCCCGTCGATTAACACTTAAAAAACAATAGAAAACAAATAAATAGAACGCGGAGTGCAGTGCGCTGCACGCCTGCGCGGACGCCATTTTGTCGTGCCAAAATGTTCAATTTTTACTTTTTTTTAGAGTTGTTCCTGCATATTTTGATGTTTTAGTCGATTTATTTGACAAGTATATTACCAATTCCATAGAATAAAATTAACCACAGACCATATTAGCCCCTATCCATAGTACAAATAGAGCTTGAATCAGCATGCGCGGACTGCGTCTTTCGCAGCACAATGGGTGTTGACGGATTTCGCAAAATCCGCGTCTTTCGCATGACGTTGGGTGTTAGGGGGTTAATACTGCTTTTAGTGGTTGTGGTAGGCCCCCAGGTAATTTAAAGATGCAAGATCCGTCGAATAGTCCTTAATAACATGCAAAGGCCCGTTTAAACAATAAAACATGGAAAATACGTGCGAATGAGTGCCGGTTTATTTTCTGCCTGTCATCTGTCAGTCGGTGATTTTTGTTGCCAACTGAAGAAAAATTAAAGGAACACGATTCGCTATGAATCGATTCCACGAAACTATTGATAAGCACTTGTCACTCGATTTTCATACATGACATTATTCTAGTATTTTACCGATTTATTCATTATCAATTAAGAATTCAGGTATGTATTTAATCGATTATTTAGTTTCATATCTTAATTTAGCTTTTCTCAGTTCCTAGATAGAAACATGGTACTGTATTTTGTGATTTCTTTTAGAAAAATATAACGGTTTTATTTAATACATATCAACTAGTTAACTGCTGGGCCCAGAATTTCCCATCTCCTTTAAGTTAATATGTATTATCGTCGAAATGGACCACTGGGCGACCACTCGTAATTATTAATGTTTAAACTTTTAATAAACTGGTTTTTTTTTCGGGTTTGTCCAACTAGTAGGTACGTACTTATCTATTTAGGATTCCGTACCAAAATTGTAAAAAGGTGCAAGTTAGGGTTGCCAACCATACCGTTGAAAACAGTATTAAGTAGCTATGTTGTTTTTCACTCTAAAATACTGTTTACTGTTCAACAAAAATAAAGTATATCTATACAGGGTGGCAGGGACATCGACGCGAACCCGGTTACCATGGATTCAGTACATGGTTCTGAACAACGTTGCGTTGAAATTTTTCGTCGGTTATTTTTTTTTTTATCTGCTGTTTCATAGAAAAGTGCAATACCTACGCGGTCAAAATGTCTGGAACAGCTGATTTTTTGGGTAACCAACATTTTTGGTGTATTTTCGTTAGCCAACTTATTTTACTTGTAAGTATCTAATGCGTTTTTCTTATAATTTTTTTTACCATTGTCCTTATTTTGGTGGTCTGAATGATTTCTAAAAGTTTGTCCATATATTTTAATGGGACCTTATATACATAAATCGTTTATTAAGTGCACACAAAAGACAACACACAAAAGCACGATATAAATAATTAGCCATACAAAAGCACGATTAAATAATTTGTATAACGCGCATTTTTGGGCTGAAACATGTACGGTGCGCTGCCGCAGGGTTAAGCCAACATCAGCCGAGCGCCGCGCATGCGCGCTCCCCGCGCGCCTCCAGCGGCGTCCCTCCTGGCTCGCCAGAGAGTCGTACGACGCCCGCTCCGACGCGCGCACGTAACATATTGTTCTGTCCGCGGCTCTCGCTCGCTCCCGCCAAAACTTGTGAAAACTAAACTAAAGTAAAGATTGTGTTGCTATGGACCTGTAAATCAAGCTGTGAAGTATTATTAAACTGTTGTTCGTGATTCAAGTATCGTGTTTCTGTTCACTGATTCACCCACGCCATCCCCGGTGCTTACAGTGACGCCCAACTCGCGGCCTTGTTTTAGATAACAGTGGCAAAACGAACCCAGTGAAGTGCAGTGAATAGATCTTCAGTGACGACAGAGAAATTATCATGCCACGAACGACACGAGCAGCCCGAGCAGCGATGGTCGGCAAGGCGGAGGAACAAGGAAGTGACGGTTACTCCGACGCGGACTGCGATTCGGTGGTGGAGGAGCCGCGCGCCGGTACTGATGCACGCGTCTCAACCGACGCGGCCGAGGAGATGCGCGCCCAGGCAGGCGCCGCCCTCGCGCACACGCTCGGCGGGGCCCACACCGGCGCGCCCGCCGCAGCACTCAACACCGAGCGGCTGCTGTCCACCATGATGGAGTCCTTCGCGAGGATGCAGGCGGAGACCAACCGCACACTAGCGGAAACGTTACGATCTCTACATCATGGCAACCAGTGGAATCCAGTCGCGTCGACACCGGCGGCATCGCCTACGGCGAACGCGCCCGCGACCTCCGGCGGTAACTTTTCAAAGTGCACCGCGAGGTTCGACGGGCAGTCACGCGACACCGAGGTGCTGGAGGCGTTCATCGATGCAGTGGAGGTTTACAAGGAGTGCGCCGACGTGACCGACGACCACGCGCTACGCGGCCTCTCCATGTTGCTGAGCGGCGACGCGGCGGTGTGGTGGCGCGGCGCCCGGGCCTGCGTCGGCTCGTGGCCAGACGCGCTCGCGCGCCTGCGCGCTGCCTACGGCGTGCAAAAGCCCGCGTACAGGGTACTGCGCGAGGTATTTACGCGGGAACAAAGTGAGTGTGAACGCGCCGAAGTTTTTATATCAAAGGTACGATCTTTATTAGTTCAGTTACCCTATGTTGTACCAAGCGTGATGATAGTGGATATTGTGTACGGCTTATTACATCGTCGAATACGTAAACGTTTGTCACGAGACACTATTAGCGATATTGATAATTTGTTAGAGAGAGCGAGACTCGTGGAAGATTCGATAACGGAATTAAAAAACTCGATCGTTTCCGCGAATAACCCGAATGTACCTACCGCTCCCGACCGCGGTACTACGAGTCCGAGCGCAACCTCAGGTTCCAAACTCGCCACTAACTCGAACGAAACCTCGAAACGAAATCGCAATAGATGTTCGTTTTGCAAAGCGTTCGGTCACGCGGCTAACGAATGTCGCAAGGCCAATAAAGTCGATAGCAATAGTGACAATAAAACTAATAAAGTAGGTACTAGCGATGGTAAATGTATTAACCCGATACGTTGTTATGGATGCGGCCAGCCAGGGGTGGTCAAGTCGAAGTGTGAAACTTGTTCGATTAAACCCGCGCCCACCAAACCGTCCGATTTTAATGTCGTAAAAGGTGACTTCTATGCGACATCGACGCCACATCCTTTGATACCAATAAGCGTAGTAGGTAAGGAAGGGGTAGCAATAGTCGATACCGGGGCTACGCACAGTGTTGCTAGCCCATTATTGTATTCGTTGTTAGTGAATAACGGCGTTCAATTCCAAGAAACGGAGCGTTATATCGGGCTCGCCGATGGCTCGTGTCATAGGAAAATGGTGAAGACCGCTACCGTACCTGTCACTCTGGATAGTCGAAGAGTCGACACCGAGTTTATGGTACTTCCTGGTGATGACACCAGAACACTTTTAGGTCGTGATTTTATTGCTAACGCGGCTATTGTTTTAGACATAGCCCAGGAGTCATGGCATTTTGCAGATAGTCCAGGAGACCGGTTCCCGTTTTTGCGATCTTATGTATTGAACAGAGCGGCCGTGATGCGAGCAGAGATCTGCGACGTATCACTGCGCCAAGATGAAGGTACGAGCTTGTCACCGGAGCACAGGGCCGCACTCAACGAGTTCTTGCAAAGCAGAGTCGCTCAGTTCGCTTCGGCTGGACCTCCTATAGACTTCGCTGTCCATAAGATTAAGGTAAGCGAAACACAGGAACCTTTGGCTTCTCCTTTCCTGGTCGATCCAGAGAAGACCGCAGCTATCGTGGACATGCCGACGCCTCAGAACGTAAAACATCTGAAATGTTTCCTGCAGACGTCCAGCTGGTTCAGGCGCTTCATCCCTGACTACGCAGAGGTCGCCAAACCGTTGACAACGCTGCTGAAAAAGGTAAGTATTTGGAAATGGGGCCCGGACCAGCAGGCAGCTTTCGAGAAGATCAAGCAACTGCTAGTATCGGCGCCGATCCTGCGTCAGGCTGATGCGACGTTGCCTTTCGTCCTCAGAACCGATAGCAGTGGGTATGCTCTCGGGGCGGTTCTCCTCCAGGGGGAGGGGACCGACGAGCGCCCAATAGAATACGCCAGTCGACTATTAACCCCGGCTGAAAGAAACTACAGCACGACGGAGAGGGAGGCTCTAGCCGTTGTCTGGGCAGTTTCCAAGTTTAGGGGATATATAGATGGCGCTGAAGTCGTGATCAAGTCAGACCATCAGCCGCTTAGATGGCTGATGAGTATGAAGTCTCCGAGCGGCCGCCTAGCAAGGTGGGCCCTGAGCCTTCAGGAGTATAACCTGAAAATAGAGTACACACCAGGTAAGGCCAATGTTATAGCCGACACTCTGTCACGTCCGGCATGCGCCGAAGACGCCGATTGTGACTTGTGCTGCGCCATGGTCGACGTGCCCTCTCGCAGTCTGAAGGACCTGCGCGAGAACCAAATAAAGGACCCGGAGGTAAGTAAGATCGTCGAAGCTCTTGAATCTGACGATCCCTCTAGGGGGAGGGTATGGGCAAACAAAGGGTATGTACTCGCCGAAGGTGTGTTGTATAGATATTGTCCTGAGAACGAGGAGCATGACGACGCTAGTCTGGTGGTCCCAGAACAGGAGCGCGCCAAAGTATTGGCCGAATACCATGATGCACCCACTGCTGGTCACATGGGCGCGGAACGTACGCTGCAACGCTTAGTCGGTAAGTACTACTGGCCGGGAATGCGTTCCTACGTTACGCAGTACATTAAAAATTGTGTACCTTGCCAGCGTTATAAGGCAGACACTAGGAAACCGGCTGGGTTGTTGCAGACGCCCGCTTCTACACGTCGTTTTGAGGTGTTAGCCGTGGACCTGTTCGGTCCTCTACCTGAAACAGCGAAGGGACACAAATGGATCCTGATAGTCGAGGACACCTGCACGCGCTGGGTGGAGCTGTTCGCCCTTTCTTCAGCTACCAGTGAGGAATGCGCGAAGGTACTTGTATCAGAAGTATACTTACGGTTCGGAGTCCCCAGGCGCCTTGTTAGTGACAACGGTGTCCAATTTATAAGTGAGGTAATGCAGCAGACCTGCCACGCGATGGGAATTACACAATCACTTACTTCATTTTACCACCCCGAGGCGAACCCGGTGGAACGTAAGAACCGGGACCTCAAACCGCTGCTGGCGATTCTGGTAGGTAAAGACCATGATACGTGGGATATCCACTTACCTGCAGTCCGCTTCGCCATGAACTCGGCAGTCACATCTGGAACGGGCTACTCGCCTGCCTATTTGAACTTCGCGCGAGATATGCGCGCGCCAGCAGATGTTATGTCAGAGATGCGCACCATTATCGAGAACGATAACTATGTAGGTGACATTACTAATTTCCTTAAGAAGATTTCTTCGGTACTCTTAGACGCTCGTGACGTCTATGAGAGTGCCCAGGCGGCACATAAGCAGTACCCCGATGAACATCGTCGACCAGCTCCAGATTATAAGGTTGGTGATCTAGTGCTATTGAAAACCCAGGGGGCTAATGACACCGCCAGAGGGCAGACTTCAAAGTTTATCCCTCGCCGTGACGGACCATACAAGATCCAGGCTGTGGTCAGCCCCACTACATACATCCTAGAGCGCCTCAGCGACGGTACGGTGTTAGGTAAATACCATGCCTCTGTTCTGACTCCTTTCGTTGGTCGTATCCAAGCTCCAGTACAGGAGAAACGTAAGAGGGGGAGGCCTCGTAAACGCTAACCCAAACACGAGGGCGTTCGTTCGGGTTAGAGGGGGAGACTATAACGCGCATTTTTGGGTTGAAACATGTACGGTGCGCTGCCGCAGGGTTAAGCCAACATCAGCCGAGCGCCGCGCATGCGCGCTCCCCGCGCGCCTCCAGCGGCGTCCCTCCTGGCTCGCCAGAGAGTCGTACGACGCCCGCTCCGACGCGCGCACGTAACATATTGTTCTGTCCGCGGCTCTCGCTCGCTCCCGCCAAAACTTGTGAAAACTAAACTAAAGTAAAGATTGTGTTGCTATGGACCTGTAAATCAAGCTGTGAAGTATTATTAAACTGTTGTTCGTGATTCAAGTATCGTGTTTCTGTTCACTGATTCACCCACGCCATCCCCGGTGCTTACATTTGCTATTAGGAAATTGCTGCAAGTTTTGTCAACTTGCAGCTATTTCTCTCGCTCGCTTGCTCTATACAAACAAAAAAAAGGAAGAAAACAAGACATTGTGATAGGTAGGTACACATATTATGTATTGGACTATTTGTTTCGTTGAATTAACCTTGAACATTCCTGACATCGTGAGGAAACCGGACTTATAGCCAATATAAGTCTAAAATCGCCAACCGTCCTGGGCCCCTGGGGGCCACCACCTCTAAAAAATATTTATTTAGATTTTCGTCAAGTCGTCCCAAATGGGCCGTAGGCATGTAGGACGAGTTGACGAATCACTCGTCTTATTTGCCCAAATACGACGATGTGAAGCTACTCTATTCGCCTATATTTGCCTATTTTTTACGAATAAGACGAATATGCAAATAAAAAATAGGAACACTCGTATCCGCCGGGGTTGTCGGGTTTTGGCCACATATCAAAGGATTGCGAATATAGGTACCGAATAAGTTCGTTTACCGTCCACACATGGCTTGCTCAGCGTGCGGTGTTTTATGTACTTACGCCTAACATGTATAGGTAATTAGTACAGAAGAAATAGTAAGTCGCTGCTGCCGTCAAAAAGATAAAGATATTCGCTGTTCATGACGATGTGTGGACGGTGTCTTTTAAGGCCGACTCCCACGGTGCGCGATATTGAGGACGCACGCGCACGAGCCCGCACGGCCGACGACTACGCACCGCGCACCAAGACCCCTCCCACGGTGCGCGTTATTGCGGACGCACGCGCACCAGCCCATATGGCCGACGACCACGGACGCTACAAACCACACACGAAGCCTCTTCCAACAATGGCGCGACGCAACACCGGTAATTGTTCTAACGTGAAGTTTTCTTATAAATTGTTTTGGTTTTGTGTAAATAACAAATAAATTATAATAATTATGATAAGGTTGACTTTAAATAAATATCTACTTACTTCAGAACTCTAATTTTTTTTGGTTTATAAACACGGTCCAAAAAAGTAGACATTACATTATAAAAGGGCCATTCAGGTTTTGTATTTCGTCAGAACCACTACCAGTTCCCATAGACTGTCTTACTTTTGATCTTTGTCTTCTGTACGTCGACATTAAATGATCTCCCTTTTTTATTTTCGTAGTTGTAGTATAGTTGTCAAAATATAATAGGCCTGTTTTGTTAAGGCCTATTATATTTTGATAACTTTAGTATCATCCTTTAGTTTTCTTTTTGTTCTGTTCCATGCATCATATGAATCATTTTTGTTTTTACCCGAATACATCGCGCTATGGTTTCTTTCAAGGCACTATGCACTGCTATTTAAATTTCAAACAAGTTCATTACCTATTGACCTATTGTATTACTCATATTTACGTTGTCGTAACATTTATCAAGCGATATAACGGAAAAGTATAAAATAAAAAATTAAGTCTGCTCAACCGTCCGCGTCGATTGGCTTTCAGAAGGCTATAACAATAGAAAATTCTATTGTGTCTCGTTAGTGACAGTTGAACTCTAAAAACTGTAACCCGACTACGGGAAAATAAGTGACCTAAAAAGTACGGAACTATAAAATAATTCAGACAGAAAATCAAGACATAGGTACAAAAATGCTCAGGGTAAAACGGTCGTCGCATGCCATTTATAATTGTGTCATACTTTTTAGATCATTTTTATTTTCCCGTAGTCGGGTAAGTCGGGTTACAGTTTTTGAAGTGAAAACTTCTTTAGGCGCTTTGAGCACTTATTGGGTGAACAAAAATCATGGAACTCGCGTCATCGTCATCGAACGCTTTCTATGAGCTCTATATACATATACTGTGTATACCAGGGGTGGCCAACTTGATTAGACCTAAGTTCGGAACTCGCGTCATCGTCACCGAACGCTTTCCATGAGCTCTATGTATACTGTGTATACCAGGGGTGGGCAACTTGATTAGACCCAAGTTCGGAACTTGCGTCATCGTCACCGAACGCTTTCCATGAGCTCTATGTATACTGTGTATACCAGGGGTGGCCAACTTGATTAGACCCAAGATCTACTATTTACTAACGAAACCCTGTGCGATCTACCAATTACAATATACTTCTTGAAATTTTAAATAAAACATCAGTGCCCAGTTGTCACGTATTATTAGGATGCTAAACTTTTTGCCTTGCTATCCACTGGACTCATAGCCGCGATCAACCGGTTGGCCGCTCCTGGTGTATACGATACAATTCACAAGTTACTTAGTTTTCACTTCTATCTGTAGTCCCCGAAGACTGCCCTGCATGTTTTTTATTCTTAATTTTTATTGTGTTCTGGTGACGCAGCATTCCATAGCGTGGGTTCATTTTGATAAAGAATAAAAAAATCAAAAACAAGTATGGCTTCCGTGGGATGCCCTGTATAGTGGTGGCCCACCCAATGTATTACTTTACTCTATGGCACCACCGATTTATTAAAGGAGATTCCGTCAAACTCGTAATGAATGTAATCCGTCTAATTTTAGTTTACCGTGTTAATTGTACTATTACCGTGGCTAAAGACGACATCGGAACTAAGTCGCATTATTATTAGAGATGGTTAGTTTTTCATTCTTCATCGCGGAACAAGAGCGATAACATATTTTTATTTGCAATGAAAAATGGTATAAGTAAGTAATGCTTCGGGTAAAGTAAGTAATAATCATGCTCCATTAACCAAGGAATTATTTAAAAAAAGGGAATTTTAGGGATATGGTGGACGTTCTGCCGTCTACAGTTCTACACGAACCATAAGTCAATCCTTCAGTCGGTCTCGGACTTAGGTCCCAGCTCGGTAGACGTCTCACCGAGCGAGACGGCGATGTCACCGACCAAACCACGGACCAAACCGTTCTTTCGGGACGCTTCGGAATACTTTGAATAGCATCGTTCGGTCATCCAATAATATAGCTCTCCGGCACAATGCGTTATTGTAAACTTATCACACACGACATTCGTCACTGTAAATCTATCTATATTGTTAGTGAGTTAAAGTAGAAAATACTTTGCTACATTATCAAAAGGAAATGCATTATTTAATTTTGTCTTTTGTTCCGTAAAATCATAATAAAAATAAACAGTACTCAAACAGTAATATACCTACTTAGTATTTTTTCGGTTGTTTTGACGAAATGACATGCATGCGTGCAAAGTACCAGGTAAAAGGTACCTATAAAGTGTATTTACTGTATTTTCCAAAGAGCTATTGAGCACGGTTATGATAATATTACCGTGTATTGAGCGAGCCTGCGTGAGTCAAATGAGCTAACAGTCGGCGTCTGATGGACTGTCGACTGATGAAATTAAGACTCTTTTGTATCTTTATCAATAATGAAGCAAAGACCTCATAGCTTTGCATAGTAGACCCTCCTATATGGAGGTAGCTATCAAAGGTAAGTAAAATTTGTAGACATGCGTCAGATATATCGAAACATATCTAGATCCGATTTGAGGAGCTCGTGGCTAAGTAATAACAAGCCGCACTGGTCGATCCATCAGGTTAAGCTACGCTTGCCGGGGTTCGTCAGTGGATGGGTGACCATCTTTACATACCGAGACTCCTCCGTGCCTCGGAAAGCACGATAAGCCGTTGGTTCCGGCTGTCATTCGTGGATCCTTGACAGTCGTTACGAGTCGTCAGAAGCCCGAAAGTCTGACACCAGTCTTACCAAGGGGTATCGTATTACCCAGATATTGGGTTGTGGAGGTCAGATAGTCAGTCGCTCCATGTAAAATACTGGTATTCAGCTGCATCCGGTTAGACTGGAAGACGACCCCAAAATAGTTGGGAAAAGGCTAGGCAGATTGATTGATCTAGATCCGATTTGAGTCACACATCGTATCGTATCGATTATCGGAACTAGACAAACCGATTTCACAAAGCCACGGCAAGAGTACATTTGTATAAGCAAGTACTTATTTGTTTATGTTTGGATAGTTTTGATCGATGCAATTAGATACAACCGAATTGTAATATTAAGTACCTAGTAGGTACTTAATATTACAATTCGGTCGGAGACGATCGAAACTGCGAACCGGAGGTGCCAGAGCCGCTCCAGAAATCGATTAATAAAAATGGATTTTGAAAATGTTTCATAATCTGAAATAGAATATTTAACCATTTGCGTAAAAATCCAAAAACGCCATGTCTAAATATTTGCTTACGAATCTGTTTAAGTATATGCCAAGTTGGGCAATAAAAATTCTACCATTGGTAAGGAAAACGATTCGTTTTCGTTTATAGGAACCGAGAATACCTCGCGCACCTTTGAAGTTTACCGAATCACCGCGGATCGGGCGCACCGCTACGGACGCGTCTGCGCTACCACGCACGTTACCCTTTCCATGGTGCGTGTCCGTGCGGGCTGATCCGCGCACGTCGGTAACTTCAAAGCGAATGTATCCAAACTAGGACGCACCGCCACGCACGCGTCTGCGCTACCACGCACGTTGGGTTTCCCACGGTGCGTCGTGCGGGCTGGTGCGCGTGCGTCCGCGATATGGCGCACGGTGGGAGTCGAGCTTTAGAGTTATTCGGATTTCTACACTATATTAGCCGAATAAAACACAATAAAAACGTGAATACCGAATAGTGATTTGAAGTGCCACCAGTAAATCCGGTCCGTAAAAAACAAAACACACTTTTTAAATGTTTTGTCTGTATGTCTGTCTGTTTGTTCCGACTAATCTCCGAAACGGCAGGACCGATTTTGACGGAACTTTCAGTGGCTTCACTTTTTATCCCGATATTCCCAAGGGATCGAGATTTAAGGCTTTTGCAGACTAGCGCGACTGGTAGCGCGACGCGACACGAACAATACAATTTCTAAGAAAACTTCACGCTATAACAATAACCGGTGTCGGGCCTTTATGGGGGTGAAACCGCGGGGCTCTGCTAGTTATAACATAATTTATCACGTCAAATAATAAGTTAGAGTTAAATTGCTTTTATCTATTAGGCTAGATGAACTTTAGCTTGCGGACGGAGAGCAATGCGTAACTCGCCATCCGATAAGGACCAGGCCCGGGTCGACGGCGCGTTGTGTTCCACACGTGCCTTAAAGAGATGTGTCAGCACAACTAACGGGGTCCACTAGAGCCGATGCCTGCCGGGGTTGCGGGGAAGTCCTAAAGGGTTACGTGACCCCTGGCAACGTACAGGCAACTGAAGTACGGGTGGTTTTAGTCAGAAAGAGTCTAACACGCCCTCCCGCTCCGTCCAGAGCGGGAGAAGTTTGATTTCCCACAATTCCCACCCGAAAAAAAAAGGACTAGTTATAGTGACGATGCTAGAGGAAGGCTTTTTCCACCAGTGACGCAGTGGCCGTCTTTTAGTTGCATAATAATGAATGTGTGTGTGTGTGATGATGTGTTAGCCCATCTCATATCCAAGAAACAATATGTTTGCCCGGATAACTAGTATTTACTAGTACGTCATTAACGCGTAATCGCATTAACATGTCTAACGGTTGCGACACACTGTTTGAAAGTTCTGCTTACATCTGTATCAAGAAAACTCCCTGTAAACTCTTGGCAAAACTTGGCAAGCCAAGTCAGGGAGTTTTTATGTCGTATCGGCACTATAATCGGCAGCTTCATATGCTTTATGTTCGCCTATTTCGACAAATGTATGGTATGGCATGGTATTTTTTCGCAAATTCACAGATAACAGTAACCCCGTGACGTAAATAATTCTAGTATATTTCACTAACTTATATTAAACTATACTTTTATTATACAGGATTGGTCCACACTAGCTCAAAACAGAGAGGAGTGGAAAGGAGAACTGGAGGCCTTTGCCCTGCATTGGGACGACACAGGCTAAAATAAATAATAATCGTCCACTACTGGACAGAGGCCTCCCAGAAGCACCGCCACTTCGATCGGTTCTGTGCTTCTCGTATCCAGCGGATTCCTGCGGCCTTCAGAAGGTCGTCGGTCCACCTTGTGTCCCGGCCTTCCAACGTTACGTCTTCCGGTACGCGGTCGCCACTCCAGAACCTTTCGGCCCCATCGGCCATCTGTTCTGCGAGCAACGTGCACCAAAAAACACATTGAAGAACACTACGAAATAACCATTCCATAAAATACTACTTATCGTATAAGAAAAGGGCTTTCTTTTATATATAAATTACCAAGCCATGACCAAAATAATGATGATGATGAATGATACTACGATGATGATGATGATGTGTTACGATCCGAATTTAGACACAAAAAATCCTACAGTCAATTTTCATCAATTTAGCGATCATTCGCCCAGAGTCTGGGCGGATAATCGCTAAATTGATGAAAAAATTTTTCGATCGTAGATCACAAATTCGTCGATACATGCTTCGCATTATGAGTCGTGCAAAATCAAAATAATAAAACAAAAAAATATTTTTCATCAATTTTGCGATCATTCGCCGAGACCGTGTGTTCTTATATAAATCGCAAACGAGATTCCTTGAGAAAGACCATGAATAATTCATGACACTATCCACCTCAAAGGGCGATCGCTGGCGCGATGCATGTTTTTAATATATAATTATCTTTATCCTTGTAAGTATAAGAATAGTAGACAGATGTTACACCATGTTTAATTTATAGAGCATATTCTTGTGTAGAGACGCTTATGGCTAAGTAATAACAGCCGCACGGGTCGATCTTGCCACGGTTGGTCCGTGGAAATGTGACCGTCTTTACATACCAAGACCCCTCCGTGAGTCAGAAAAGACGTTAATCCGTTGGTCCCGGCTGTCATTTGTAGATCTTTGACAGTCTTTACAGGTAGTTAGAAGCCTAAAATTCTGTCAATGGGTACCGTGTTACTTAGTAGCTAGGTTGTGGAGGTCAGATAGGCAGTCACTCCATGTAAAATACTGGTATTCACCTGCATCCGGTTAGACTATAAGCCAACCCGAAAAGTTTATATAAGACAAGAAGCTAAAATAAAGCACAAAAGTTATATTTCTATGTATACATAGAAATGTAACATTTGTGCTTTATTTTAGTCTTGTAAAAGTATTTTATAAAATACTTTTGTTAATGTTAGTAGCAGTGAATGTGAGCAGTGGTGGCCCAGTGGTAACGGCCCCGACTTACGAGTTGTGGGTCGTGGGTTCGAACCCAAGCAGGCGCTTTACTTTGTGTAAATAATTTCATCACCACTGCTCTCAAAACGGTGAAGGAAAACATCGTGAGGAAACCGGCATGTCTAAGAACCAAACATTCGATGACATGTGACATCTACCAACCCGCACTGGGCCCGCGTGGTGGATTACGGCCCACTCCCTCTCACAGAGAGTAGGCCTGTGTCCCAGCAGTGGGAACATTAATAGACTGATGATGATGAATGTTAGTATATATTTCAAATGACTTTAATTAATATAAATTAAATATGTTACAAAGAGATTATAATTTTATTAACATGTTAGTAATAATAATGAATGTTGAGATTTGATATGTAGTAGGTATGCAATATAATTATTAACTTCCAAATATTTAACCTAGATATAAGATAAATGTAATAATACTTGCTGCGCTCTAACAGGGTCATGTACTCATAAATTTTAGCCTAGCCTGTAACTAAGTGTACATTATGCAAAATAAATAAATAAACCCCAACATGTTTGGGACAAGGCTAAGCTGATGATGAGTCTTGTGTAGAGAAAATGATAACATGAGTCATGACATTAACGCCAGTGTGGCTACCATGAGTTTCATTTAACCTTCTCGATCAAACGCATCGACCGCGTTCGGCGTTCCGATTGGCCCTTCACCGGTGAAGGCTGGCCGGCTGCCAATCGGAGCGCCAAACGCGGTCGATGCGTTTGATCGAGATGGTAAAATGAAACTGATACTAAGCCCTCTGTTGCCTTACGCCGTCACGCAAAATTCAAAAGTGTTTTAATCGTGAAATGAACTTGCAACTTCGAAAAAGACCTATTTCATAATAGTTTGATTCCGATAATACAATTTTTTTAACACCATAAAATATCTATCTTCTATAATATAAAAATGAATCCCTATTTCCTTGGTCACGGCATCACGCGTGAACGGCTGCACCAATTTCGCTAATTCTTTTTTTGTTGTGTTTGTTATTGTACGGAGAAGGTTTTTAGGCTAGGTAGGTGCAGGTAGGGTAGGTAGGTAGGTATGTAAATAGGTAGGTATGTAGGTAGGATAAATACGTAGGTAGGGTAGCTGGGTAGGTAGGTAGGGTAGCTAGGTAGGTAGGGTAGGTAGATAGGTAGGCGCGCCGTAGGTAAGTACTTAGTGCTACCCGTGCGAAGCCGGGGCGGGCAGCTAATAGTCTATCAACAATACTTTAGGTGAAAAACGCTTTTGAATCCAGCTAACGTACATAATTATACGCCTCTCGAGTAGAAGATAAGAAAATTATTTCAAAAGAAAATTCTCAATAATCATCTTGGTATTTTAAAAGGAAACCTACGTACCTCCAATAAATTGAGGACTTAATACATTCACTTGAACGAATGGAAATAAGGTTGCTAATGTATTTTTAAGTAACCTTCCGTAATTCGAACTTTATCAATATTCCTAATCTAATGAAGTCCAATTTACATTTAAAAAATCGTATCCATTTAAAAGCAATTCAGTTGAGTGCGCGAACAAGGCAGAGCATGCAGACACGTAAGAGTAACGTGGATCATTCTGCCTAGTTTTTTTCCCAAATATGTTGAGGTCGGCTTCCAGTCTAACCGCATGAAACTGAATACCAGTATTTTACATGAACGACTGCCTAACTCACCTCCACAACTCAGTAACTAGGTACGATTGATAAGATTGGTTGTCAGACTTTCGGGCTTCTGACGACTCGTATCAACTGTCACATATCCACGTAAGGGACCACCGGTTCTACGTGCTTTCCGAGGCACGGAGGAGTCTCGGTATGTCACCCATATTCGGACCAACGCTGGCAAGCATAGCCTAACCTGATGAATCGACTCGTGCGGCTATTATTACTAAGCCACGAGCTCCTCTCACAAGTAAGAGTAACATGGATAAGGCAGTAATACTTGTATATTTATACTAGCTGCCCGTCCCGGCTTCGCACGGGTAAGCACTTATTCACGGGCGCCTACCTACCCTAACTACCTACCTACCTACATACATACATACCTACCTACCCTACCTACATACATACATACCTACCTACCTACCCTACCCTACCTACCTACCCTACCTACCTACCCTACCTACCCTACCTACCCTACCTACCCTACCTACCCTACCTACCCTACCTACCCTACCTACCCTACCTACCCTACCTACCCTACCTACCCTACCTACCCTACCTACCCTACCTACCCTACCTACCCTACCTACCCTACCTACCCTACCTACCCTACCTACCCTACCTACCCTACCTACCCTACCTACCCTACCTACCCTACCTACCCTACCTACCCTACCTACCCTACCTACCCTACCTACCCTACCTACCCTACCTACCCTACCTACCCTACCTACCCTACCTACCCTACCTACCCTACCTACCCTACCTACCCTACCTACCCTACCTACCCTACCTACCCTACCTACCCTACCTACCCTACCTACCCTACCTACCCTACCTACCCTACCTACCCTACCTACCCTACCTACCCTACCTACCCTACCTACCCTACCTACCCTACCTACCCTACCTACCCTACCTACCCTACCTACCCTACCTACCCTACCTACCCTACCTACCCTACCTACCCTACCTACCCTACCTACCCTACCTACCCTACCTACCCTACCTACCCTACCTACCCTACCTACCCTACCTACCCTACCTACCCTACCTACCCTACCTACCCTACCTACCCTACCTACCCTACCTACCCTACCTACCCTACCTACCCTACCTACCCTACCTACCCTACCTACCCTACCTACCCTACCTACCCTACCTACCCTACCTACCCTACCTACCCTACCTACCCTACCTACCCTACCTACCCTACCTACCCTACCTACCCTACCTACCCTACCTACCCTACCTACCCTACCTACCCTACCTACCCTACCTACCCTACCTACCCTACCTACCCTACCTACCCTACCTACCCTACCTACCCTACCTACCCTACCTACCCTACCTACCCTACCTACCCTACCTACCCTACCTACCCTACCTACCCTACCTACCCTACCTACCCTACCTACCCTACCTACCCTACCTACCCTACCTACCCTACCTACCCTACCTACCCTATCTACCCTACCTACCCTACCTACCCTACCTACCCTACCTACCCTACCTACCCTACCTACCCTACCTACCCTACCTACCCTACCTACCCTACCTACTTACCTACATACATACATACATACAAAACTACCTACATACTTTACCAATATACATACCTACCTACTTGCATACCTACCTACCTACCTACCCTACCTTCAACTACCTATCATAAGAACCATCTCCATACTATAACAAACACAACAAAAAAAAAATAAGCCAAATCGGTCAAGCCGTTTTCATGTTATGTCGTGACAACGGAAAACGGGTTTCATTTTTATATATATAGATAATAGACCGTATTTCGGTCACGGTGGCCAATCTCAACGGAGACTAGCCTTCGGTGCGGGAGATATTATAGTGCATAAGTGTGTGCGCAGACACAAGTGCACTCTCTCTTCCCTGACTCTCATAGTCCGATGGGACGGCAATCCGACACGACCGGAGAGAGATCAGGCGTAGGACCAACAGCTTAACGTGCTTTCCGAGGCACGGGGGTATCACACCGCCAACTTCCAAACTCCGGGCTGTTACTTAGAAAATCCCACACTACTCTACAGTTCTACACCCATACAGCATTCCCCACTACATTTCTACACTATACCTGTTTACTATCTATACCAATACTTGCAATAGAAAGAGGTAATATGTAGGGAGTAGGCATAGATATAAGTATATTTTAGGGATGCATCGATACGCCATTTTGCCGATACGATACCAATACTCTTGTAAAAATATCGGCGATACTGATACCGATACCGATACGCTTATTGAATTCAAAAATGAAGGTGAAATAAATAAAACACAAGTCAGGTTATTTTTTTAATTAATATAAAATGAACAAATAACAGGACAAATAAATAAAACTGTTTAAAACTATTAGTCAGGTTGAGATTAGACGCACGACAACAGTCAACCTACATCGAGTTAAATGTACTGTAGTACATTTAACTCAATGTCAACCTAGCGAAATGGGATAGTTAAGAGGCCAAAGTGGGCGGGCGAAACAACACACCGAATGAATAAAGCGCGGAGATTCCCCGAGCATAGTTAGTTCGTGCCTCGTTTGCAACGATATAGACGAGACAACGCGCGTTTACATTACATTTTTAAAGCGCGAAATTAGAAAAGTATCGTTGAATCGGCCACAAAAATATCGGCGATGTCGATATATCGGCAAACTTCGAGTATCGCCGATATATCGGCATCGGTATCGCTGTCGGATGCATCCCTAGTATATTTCTATGGGAGTAGGTAATCTTCGGAACTACTAATCCAATTCTGAAAATTCTTTATGTCATACAAAATGTATAGGAGCAACGCAATACGTGTAACGTGAGATATACACAGATGACAATGCGCGGGCGAGGCGCGGATGGAGAGCGTATCGAGACGCTCCTGTACATTTTATATGAAAAATTAAAGGAGCGGCAGTGCAGCGCCCGTGCCGCACGCCCACCACCTCGCCCACGCTCCTCGCCCCTTGTGTATGTTCCATGCCTGTTATTTTTGTTTCTTTGTCAATCTGCCTAGCCTTTTCCCAAGTATGTTGAGGTCGGCTTTCTGTCTAACTGGATGCAGCTGACTGCTTATCTGACCTCCACAACCTAGCTACTAGGTAATACGATATCCCTTGGTAAGACTGGTTTTCAGACTTTTAGAAACTTCACGGTAGAACAACGCACCGTCGTCGAGCCACGCCAGTCTGCACAACGCTTTAGTCGCTTCCTCGTGGGAAGTAGGTGACGAGCAGGTGCCTATGGCTCCTTTCCATCAGGAATATTACCAGCTGCAGTCAAATATACGATGATGATAATAAAAATAATCAACAAGTCACAAATCATTATTTTATTACATTACCAAAAACCATGAAACCAAATATTTCTTCGACATTACACCAAAAACTGTTCTTTTGAAAATTACTTTTACATTGAAGGAGATCTTCACTTCAGAAATTTTAATTAATGAGACTTTTATGCGTTTTACAATTCAATGCACAAAAATAATTATCTTTAATTACAAAGAGCAGCAAGAGTACCAATGTGACGACACCGGTTGTAACAAGCACATACGCGAGAGTTGAAGTAGGAATAAAAGAACTAATAAATCGAGGAAATTGAGCAAACCATGCAGCAACTATGTTTATAATATCTTCATTAGTATACATGCTTACTTAGACAGAAAATATTAAAATTGTATGTTTGCAATACAATTACTTGATACTCAAGAAGGACGTATTTTTTTTAGATTTAGTATTATTTTAGTAAAATTGCATTTTATTTTGGACTACTGCTTTGTATTTTATGTTTTGACTTATTATGACAGTAACAGTTGATGACAAGGTGACAGTATTTGACCACAGATTATTGTAGAGTTTTCTTCTTCGGAAAAGGGATGCAAGCAAACATAATCACATGGAATTAGTAAGTAAAGCGTCGTCGTGCAGACCGGCGTGACGCAACAGCGTGACGCGAATCTAACAAAACCATTTCTAGGGGATTAGTCATAACAAGCGCCCGAGGCGCGCGCCTTCTGCGCTGCGTTTCGTGTGCACAAGAAAACTAGTTGCATATGACAATTTAAGCGCCCGAAACGCAGCGTTCTATGCGCGCGCCTCGTTCGCTTGTTATAACTAGTCCATATGAAAACTTACAATTACCGGTGTCGCGTCGTGCGACGAGCTAGTCCACACTAATATAATAAAGCGAAAGGAATATTGTATTTTTCTTTGTATCAAAATAATAAACTCAAAAACTACTGGACCGATTTTACCAATTCTTTCACCAGTAGAATACTTTATTATCACTGAGTAACATAGGCTATAATTTTTAAAGAAAACACGCGGGCGAAGCCGCTGGCGGAAGCTAGTGTTAGACATAGTTCTAATAATTTCATGGTTATAATAAATCTGTGGTTATAATTTGTAAGGCGCACACTTGTTCGGTTGATTCGGAACAGCCGTTCAAAATCTAATATAATATAGATATAATAATGTTCCGGAAATAAAATAGCGGTCAACTTACCTCGAAATGTGCCGAGCCGACCCGAAGATGATTCAGCGAGGGTGCCGATCGGTAAGAGCCGAATGTAGTTTACTTTACACGGTCAGTCTTTACCCGGTTAATGGGTAATGAGTAATTTTTGCGCAAATTGAAAAAAGGATAGAGCTCTGGTCGATAAGTCGATCTTCAAGGATACTGCTATCCTTGGAGATCGACTTATCGACCAGATGCGGAACACCCAAAAACCAGCCAAGCTCAAGTGGGATTGGGCCGGACGCTTTCGCCGCATGTCGGATGCATTGTGGGCCACGACAACGTGGGTTCCCTGAAAACGTCCAACAGCGTCACGGCAGACCGAGGCGTAGAGCGGCGGGACGAGCTCGATTCCCATAGGATATATTGACGTAGGATCAAGTTGCGTGAAAAAGGAAAGGAAAGTAGGAAGGGATGGAAAGCCCTGCAGTGGAACAACACAGGAAGATTTATTATAAATAGTACTTAATAGTATCTAAATAAGACTAAGAGCTTCATCATAATTCACACGTAAACGTTTGATAAACGGCCGTATTCATAGAGTACCATTTCAAGCAAATACACATTACGGACTGACGGCTTCAGTGTCACAGGGTTCCGGTAAGCATTGTTAGTCCGACAGAGATTTATTGGTCGACCCCAGGCCGGGACATTCGGAAATCATCCGACATTTAGTACTAAACGTGTACCTACATCTTAGCGTAGCGGGTTTTTTTACTCCACTGCGGGAGCAAAGACAGGGTTATATTTTTCACACGTAGGTTAATGTATATTAAAATTTGTATATGGGCTATATATACCATCGAAGCAACCCAACGGCTGTATGGATTTTCATATAATTAGTAACTGGTCGGCCAAGCTCTACTCGGGTGAAAATAGACAAAACGAATTTTCCCAGAAATGAGACCTAGATAAATTGATTTTTCGCCCCCGTATACCCCTCTAATGTGGCGCAGCCTGGGAGAGACTTATGTCCAGCAGTGGACTGCGACAGGCTAAAGAGAATTAAAATAACTGCCACCAACTGCATCAGACTGCTTGAAGATTGATCTTGTTTGAAGTCAAAACTTCATTAGCAGCGTTGTGCACTTTTTTTGGGACGGGTAAAAAATGTAAAACTCACGTCAGGCGTCAGGTGTCAGGACACGTGACCTGATCGAAAATTCGTAAGTCGGAGCGAGAGTAGAATTTGTTGACAGCGCACTCTGTTTTATTTTTTTGGAATTGTTTTAATGGAGCTACAGCTTTCGTTCTTGTACTGACAGCAAGCCATATAAATTCCTGACATTTTCGTTAGATGGCGTTACTTAGATTTCATTTCTATCGGCAGTGTCCAAAGACTGCCAATCATGTTTTTTATTTTTTACAATGGGTTGTTTATTATTTTTATGTACCAATTTACAATCTGGGTACTAAGTATAAGCATCTGGTTATTTAGTTAGGAAAATATTTTACATGATCTTTATGAACGACAATGAATTTAAATAGTTGACTGGCTCGTTCGTTTTGTGATCCAAAAGGGCCTACACACAGACTTTTTGTGCGTGCGAGTCTGTTCAGGTTTTTATGCATTTCCTTTGCGATTGGTTTTAGCAAAGGTAAAACCAACTGCTTAAGAAGTTTCTAGAAGTATTTTCTAGTAAGAGGTGGCCGCCATACAACGGACGCACTGACGGCTGTCATGAAAATAGAAGTTACTAGAAGTGTTTCCTAGTAAGAAGTGGCCGCCACACAACTGCCGCACTGACGGCTGTCATGAAAATGATGGCTGCAGGGTTGACTTTATGGTGACGTCATTACCCGGTAATTTGCGGACACTATGTGGCCACCGCTCTCCTAGAAAACCGTAGCTTTAATCATTCTAGTGAACCATCTGGAAATTCCGTAAATTCAATTGTTCGTCTTAAGCCTCCAGAAATCATTATTTGAACTGAGAAGTTTACGTCTCCCAGACTGTCCCAGACTTTCTGCTATCGAAGAGTTTGTACAGATATATTTTGAGGTTCGAAGTAATTTAGCGCAATAAATCTCAGCAAGGAACGAGTTTGAAAACTCATTACACGATTTCGGCAACTCAAAATGTTACGATCGGGAAGAAAATGTATTAACATTCGCCAAGAAACAATTCCTTTTACCATATTTTACGCTAGAATTTGTAGCAAAACGCGAATAAATATTGGAGCATGATTGGAGCCTGTAATATTTACATAATCAACATCATCAGCCTATAAAGTTTCCCACTGCTGGGACACAGGCCTCCTGTCTGTGAGAGGGAGTGGGCGATAATCAACCTCACGGACCCAGTGCTTATTGGTGGATGTCACATGTCTTCGAATTGTTGGTTCTAGGACATGCCTGTTTCCCCACGATGTTGTTCTTCACCATTTTGAGAGCAATGGTGATGAAATAATTTACACAAAGTAAAGTGCCTATAATATTTGAAACGTTGAAATTGTAGCACTTGGGGTCTAGTTATAATAACAGACGCCCGAGGCACGCACGCGCACACGCAAGAGCACGCGTCATGTAATTCGTTACAAAGGAAAAATTCCTAGCAGGTTATCGGCATCTTATTCACACTTTGACAGCCAAGCTTTTTGCAACGCGCATACGCCTGTGCGCCCGCCTTTTCAAAAATTATGTAAAAATAACTAAAAAAGTTATGGATTTGCTTCTTTTTGTATTTACTAGAATAACAAATTAATTTTAATAACAAAAAAAAAAAAAAAAATTATCTTTATTTTACCCATTTTCGCAAAAAAAGAAAACTCTTACATATACATAAGTCCTTGATTACGTAGGCCGAGTCTGAAGGCAACAAGGGACAGGTTGGATCGGATGAAAGAAAATGGTCCCCATCCCTTATTTTTAAAAACTATTCTCACAAAAACAGCTATTCTTGACAATAAACTTTAAATTAATGTAACCAAAACTTATTTTCTATTCTTCAGTAAACAATACAGTATATTTTGCAGATAATTTTAATGAATTATTATAATATTAAACAAAACACTCTTGGCGAACTAAAATGGAATATTATTATATAGACCACTATTTTGGTAACGTTCGATAAGTATATCACCCAAATTAGGCTAAATATTGACTCAACTGTGACTACAGTGATTGTCATCTCAGAACTATTCATATTATTTAATCAAAGTTGAGAATCAGCACTTTTTGAACGTCAAAATTACATAAAACAGTCCCCCAAAACACCCGCCCTTCACTATTTCCTAGAGCTTTAGCTGGGAAGAAGAAGTGACGCAATAAAATCCCCCAGCAGCACAGCTGACTATTTAGTCAACAATGAGAGTTTCGCAGAACTATTGACTGACCATTGACTGCAAACTATTCCTTTCATTTGTCATTTATGTCGACACCTGTACGCACTATTAATATCATTGAAGCGATAGAATCAATATTTATCGCACGATGTTAAGAATAAGAACATTTCCACCTCTAAGTTACACCTCATCTTTTCATATGCAAATTCTTATATTATGAAGAGGATACCAGAGGTACGGAACTGAAGTAGAAAAGTTGGTCTCTTTACACGTAGGTACGCTGAAAACTTTATTTTATTGTCCCGCATAAAATAAGCTGCGAGTATTATAAAACAAAGGACTTGTCTGTCTGAAAACTTTATGTTTTCTTTGAAAAAGTTCTTGCTTATTCAGTTTATAATATACTGTGGTTTTGGCCGCATTAGTCTCAATCCCTTTATATAAAAGGTAACACCAACTTTGTACACTTAGTTCGCAATAAACGTTTTGACTTTGACTTTGACTTTATTCTATATCCTTTTCCAGGTCATGGTTCACCCATGTGCCAAATTTCATCCTATTCCGTTCAGCCGTTTTAGCGTGAAAGCGTACAAACAAACTCACTTTCGCATTTAAAATATTACTGGGTTTCGCCCGCGGCTTATATATTATATTATATTATATTATATTATATTATATTATATTATATTATATTATATTATATTATATTATATTATATTATATTATATTATATTATATTATATTATATTATATTATATTATATTATATTATATTATATTATATTATATTATATTATATTATATTATATTATATTATATTATATTATATTATATTATATTATATTATATTATATTATATTATATTATATTATATTATATTATATTATATTATATTATATTATATTATATTATATTATATTATATTATTAAAGTTAGGATTAATAGGTCTGAAATCTAAATGTTGTAAAATAGTAGAAGATAGCTTAATTCTTCTATTAATTATCATAGTTTTGAGTTCAAAAGGGTCTCCTGTGAAATCATGATTTTGTAGATAGCCGTATATACTTGGCGGCCGTCGACAGATAACAAGAGAACAGAATTACAAGGTGAGTTTGTGCCTCAAAAGACAACTCCAGGTACAAGTTACACCCGGGGCGGTAAATTATTCGTTCTCGCCGTGTTATCCGGCGGACTCCCCGGTTATCCGGGCCGTGTCCGCTACGAGGCCGGTTGACTGATGTTTTCCGGACTGTTCTACTTAATTGTGGCCTGTGAAATTTGTCCGTTCGAAATGCGGTGGGCTTGTAATCCAATTCTCTTAGGCAATGATTTTTTTATAAATAATAATTATTGGACAAACCATAAAAAAACTTGACTGTCAAATCTGAGATTGAACTAAAAATAACTGCCCACCAACTGCATCAGACTGCTTGAAAAAGAGCTTGTTCATGAACTTTTTAGTTGCTGTAGGATTTTGTGTCGAAAAATTATAAAATCTTCTCGGGCGCGCAACGAGGCTTTTTTTTTTTTTGGTTGGGAAGTCATCTAATGACTTCTCCCGCTCTGGGTGTCGGAAGGGCGTGTCAGACTCTTACTGACTAAAAACCACCCGTGTTCCGTCCTTTATCTGTGCCAGGGGCCACGGTTTCCCCTTAGGACTTCCCGCAACTGTCAAACGCAACAAGATTTCCACTTTTTGTTGTAACTTTGAACCCTCAACATGCTCAGAATAACTGTGTTTCTTTTAAGTTTAAAACTGATGCAGATAAAACGACAAGAAAAATTGCATCCACGCGTCGAGGGCGAGCCAATGGTGTCCTTCACCACACAATCCTCACTTTTGAAAACTTCATGAAATTCAATTTTGAAAACGCCAAAAAATAGTCAAGAAATAGTCATAAATAGTCACCAAAGTTAAAAAAATAGTCGCATTAAGATTCCGAAGTTATAGCTATAAGTTGGTGAGGATTGTGGGGTGAACGTCTCCACACAATCCTCACCTCAGTGCAAGTAAACGGCTGGGAGTATCGACTTGGTTTCAATTCCAAAAAATAGTCAATTAATAGTCGTAACGCTATGCCAAATCTCGAAAATAGTCATTAAGAGGTTCCAGAGATATAAAGGTGTCTTGGTGAGGATTACGTGGTGAGCCTTTCTCGCCACAATCCTCACCTGATTACCGCGGAATGCTTACGTTTTTTCATTTGAAATTGGTGTCAAAAAATAGTCAAGAAATAGTCGTCTCCAACCACCATAATTTCGACCTGGTTTATTATGTAAAAGTATGTTAAATTTCCATGTAAACTTCTACATACATTATGTTTTGGTACAGTAGCGAATACTGAAATTTCAAATCTATTTTAATATTGTTGTATAATAACATACGGTAATAAAATATTGTAGTTACGTATTTATTATTTAGAGTTTAATAAATACCAATCTACCTGTACATAATATTCCTCCAATTTTAAATATGTTTCTTGCTATTTCATTTAGACATTTCCTTCCGGTTGGCTTTATGAGTTAACTGATTTCACAAATGAAACTGAACGCGATCAGCATTTCTAAAACGCGTTCAAGAGCTGTCAGTGTCAAAATTGTTATATATCAACGCGTTTAGATGTGCTGAACGCGTTCAAAAGTTCAAAAGTTTTCAAAAGTGAGGATTGTGTGGTGACTGGTGAAGGACACCGCCAATGGCGCCTTTTTACCGCACCGCTTGTTATATTTCGCTACATAGAAATTCTTACAATTTTATTGAGCGCACAAAACGCAGCGTACTAAACGCGTGCCTCGAGCGCTTGTTATGGCCGAGAAGGCCGAGAAGGCCAAAATTATCCCATGGAAACGTTCTACCGGGATAAAGCTATCATGTCTTAACCCAGGTTATAAACTATCTGTCTGCCTCATCCAAATCCTATTAATAGCATAACATAATCATTGAATACTATTGTGAATTCATGCAAGCCTAGTAGTTTTTGTTAGGTTACTGCTGTGAAATTGTGCACAACGTCTAATGATTGAAATACTATCTTGAATTCATGCAAACCTAGTACGTTTTGTGGCAACTCAAGGAATAAGATTTTTTCATACAAACGAAATTCCCCTTTACGTCCCTTTAGGTGAAATTTTTTAAAACCCCTTAGTCTGTACTCCCCTTAAAAAAGGAAGCTGTGTGCATTTCACGTTCCTAGTCCCAGTAGTTTCAGCTCTACGTTGATAATTATGTCAGTCAGTTTCTCCTTTTATATAAATATAGATTATGTATGGTTTATATAATTATATGGTTTGTATAGATATGTTTACATAGTTAAAAATTGTAAAAGTTGTAATACGTGCAATGAGACGTGCAATAATCATAATCTATGGATTGATTGGCAAACTTTGGCAAATGATACTTTTTTTGACAACAGTTTCAATTTTAGAGTGTTTCAACATTATTGACAACAGTTGACAACTTGACAACGCACGTCATTGCTGAGACGTTGAAACCTGGTTGAAACCCAGAGTTAGTAATTATTGAGACCAATGTTTTAGAGATATTTTTAAACAACACAAGCAAACTAATTGCTATGCATATACTAGGTATATGGCAAATTGAAGAAATAAAATGATATCTAGAACATTAACTCCAGAAATCGATGTTACCAAAATCGAAATACAAAATGAAAGCACAGAAATTAAAAACTCTTATAATAAATGTTTAACTTCAATAAAAATTCGTGAAATACTTAAAAAGGAAAATGCAGAGGAACATGAAAACAATGCTGATATCATTAACATAATAAACGTAGATACAGCTGTACCGAACGTGCAAGAACATGGAATCAATGCTGCAGTTACAAATGTATATAGAATGGAGAAAGGGTATAGAAATTTCAGAAAACCGGGTCAAGGTGATCCTGAAAGCAAGAACCCAGTAATTTTCCCAAAACATTACTGGGTGCAAATTAATAGTAAGCTCGCTTATAAACATTATAAATGAACATTAAATAAACATTAAATGTAAGATATGATAAGACAAGATCATTTATTTGTGCATAACATGAGCTTACCACGCACATGGCATGCAAGATGTTACAATACATTATATTTTTTTATTATTTATTTATTTATTAAAACTTTATGCACAAGTAAAAAATA
The DNA here is from genome assembly GCA_948150665.1 of Conistra vaccinii. NCBI lineage: Eukaryota > Metazoa > Arthropoda > Insecta > Lepidoptera > Noctuidae > Conistra > Conistra vaccinii. The sequence continues at coordinate 7,251,663 of OX411339.1, read as the reverse complement.
CTGTACAAAGGCGGACTTAATGCCTGGGGCATTTGCTACCAGTCAACCTTAGGGTGATGCAGAGACAAAACATGGCAGGTGCAATATACATACATACATATAAACCGAATAAACTTTGTCAGGAGAAATAACGATAGGTAGAGGAGAAAACAAATCCAGCAAATCAGCGCTGCAAAGATTCTGCCAACTTTTCACGAATATGTTCACGTGCCTACACTTTGAATGATAACCGACTGGTGGCCATCCTTGATGTTCAGAGGGAGCGAATTCCAAAGAAATACCGCCTGGACAAAATCGAAGAGTGAATAAAAGACATCGCAGAAGACGAGTGTTGGTAGACCGTAGATTTTAACTATCGGCAGAGCATAGGTATTGAACATAATTATCACAGTCAGGTTTTGCCAAAGGTAGCCCGCGAAATTCAAATTTTCTTAGGTTTTTTGCAATTTGCAGGTCAGTGTCAGGTTGTATCTTGATTAAAATATGATTTGCGAGCGTAACCAATATGGTTTTACAGAAATATAATCATTAGAATCAGCAATACAACTCCTTAGGTTAGCATAATCCCCAAATGTCATGATTTCTTGAAATAGTCATTCAACGGGATTACATGAACTTATAGAGTTGTATTGATGATTTCTATGATTATAATTTTATAAATAAACATTTGATACGGTCGCAAATCATATTTAGATCAACATACAATCTGATACTAACCTGCAAATTGCAAAAAACGTAAGAAAATTTGAATTTCGCGGGCTACCCTGACGCTTTCACCTTAATGGTGAGTAGCTTGGATTTTTTTCCTTGTGAGAGATAAGTCAATAATGTAGAAAGTATAGTATGGCTTCCTGACGACTAACTGTCACTTAATAATAATGTTGTTTTTAGTTCGATCCAATATGCCTGAGGACTCAACACCATTGGACTATGAATCAAGTAGGAACGGATTCGTTGCACTTGTTTTTAGTTTAACATTCATCATGCTTCTCGTTACGGCTGTCTTTATTGGTGTCGTATACTTTGTGTAAGTACATCAAACGTCACACTCAGTCTTTTCTAGAGTACCTAATTGTGTAAACGGGAACCTATTATTCAGCCTACGCTGTCTGTTTTTCCTTCCCTTTTATTTGAAATAGCCTTTCCCATTGGTCTCGTGGTCCCAAGCGAGACCCTGCACCCTAATTACGTAATACACGATCAATCAGAATTGATGTTTTGTCAGAATGAATCGGTTTGAAACAGATTGCTAATCCATTGCTTCATAAGTTCGAAAAAATATCTGCTCGACAACTTAAATAACGCAATGAATATTGTTGAACTGCCATAATGAAACAGATTAGTCGGAACCGTTTACGAAAATGTGTTGCGTAATTAGATAGCTGGTTTTGGGTTCGATTCCCAGATCGCGGGAAGTGGTATTGGGTTTTCCATTACGAATTTCTTAGTAACAACCCGGAGTCTGGAAGCTGGCGGTTTGATACCCCGAGCCTTGGAAAGCACGTTACGCCTTTGGCCCTGCGCCTGATCTCTCTCCGGTCGTGTCGGTTGCCGTCTCATCGGAATATCGGACTATGAAAGTAAAGGAACAGAGAGTGCAACTGTGTCTGCGCACACACTTTTGTGCGGTATAATATCTCCCGCGCCGCTAGTCTCCGCCGAGATTGCCCTTCAGGGCCGAAATCGGTCTGGAAGACATTTTATTTTTCATTTTTTAATAGTTTGTAAATCTAGTTGCCCCTTCCGAAAAGTAGTTTTGTATAGAGAAGAACGGGCCAGAAACTTCACCGTTAACTATTTTAAAATGTTTTACAATATTTTGTCATCATCATCATCATCATCAGCCTATTAACGTTCCCACTGCTGGGACACAAGTCTCCTCTCTGTGAGAGGGAGTGGGCCGTAATCTACCACGCGGGACCAGTGCGGGTAGGTAATGGCAAAGAAAACATGTGCAAAAATAAATAAATAAAAATAAATAAATGTCACAGGTCTTCGAATTTTTTGGTTCTAAGACATGCCGGTTTCCTCACAATGTTTTCCTACACCGTTTTGAGAGCAGTGGTGATGAAATTATTTACACAAAGTAAAGCGCCTTCTTGGGTTCGAACCCACGACCTCCACGAGACCACGAGACCACGACTCGTAAGTCGGGGCCGTTACCACTGGGCCACCACTGCTCTCAATATAGAGCAATATTTTGTAGACATTAATAATTATATCGTTAGACGAAGCAGTATAAAGGTCATCGCTCATTATAGCAGCACGCCTCCGACACGGCAAATAACTTGTCAATCAAGTTAGGACTTTAAGTCAAATGTATTAAAGTCTATTTTACGGTGGCTAAACAAACGGACACAAACCCAACGGAATAAGTAAGAAATACGGGAAATTATTGAGGTATATTTTTTAAACTTTCTAAAATATATATTCAAACAATGACTATTGAAATGAAATTGCTATTGTTTATGTATTTCAAAAATAATTTTCGTGGTGTATGTTTCTTTTTCGAGATTATTATATTTTCAACTTATATCTCAATAAAAGAACTGCCATAATTAGGCTTTAACTTATTTTCGGTTATTATTTTAATTTTAAACCCGGACACGACGTGTGACCACGTCAAGCGCCGCCACTTAAATAGGATTACTTCTCGGTCCATCTCGGCTAGGATCGTTATCAGCACGACAACAAGTCAATCGTCATCCTGAGGATGCCTCGTTGAGAGGTGAAACACGTGTCGATTTCTTACAGGGTTCTTTATGAATCTTTAAAAACAGTTAAGCAGGTTAGGCTGAGCAGTGGTGGCCCAGTGGTAACGGCCCCGACTTACGAGTTGTAGGTTGTGGGTTCGAACCCAAGCAGGCGCTTTACTTTGTGTAAATAATTTCATCACCACTGCTCTTAAAACGGTGAAGGGAAACATCGTGAGGAAACCGGCATGTCCTAGAACCAAAAAAAATATCGAAGACATGTGACATCTACCAACCCGCACTGGGCCCGCGTGGTAGATTACAGCCCACTCCCTCGCACAGAGAGGAGGCCTGTGTCCCAGCAGTGGGAACATTAATAGGCTGATGATGATGATGATGATGATGAAGCAGATTAGGTTACTAAATGTACGTCGTCTATCGTATTTTATAATGGATTTCCGTAAAGTTACACCTGAGTCAATTAAAATAAAATATAATAAAATATCTTAATTAAAAATGCGAAAGTGAGTCTGTCTGTTGGTTGGTTTGTTTGTTATGCTATTACGCTAAAACGGCTTAACGGATTTGGATGAAATGTGGCACATAGGTAGACCATGACTTGGCAAAGGACACTTTCATCCCGGATCGCAGACGAACGAGTCGCGGGCAATAGCTAGATATATTATAAGGGCGCTTGTACACGGTAAGAAAATTTACCGTGTCTGCGGCAGACAAGACAAATTATTCGTGTACACGACAAGAATTTTGTCTGTTCTACACACGAAAACTTTTCGTGTCTTCCGCAGACAAGACCAATCGGAACGTGTACACGACACGATTTTTTTCGTGCAGTCGTCAGTCGGGCGTAGGGCGCGCAAGTAATAACAAGTGTGATAATCATTTTCGTTTATTTATAAAAATGTTAACTACAAAGCAAAAAAGAATGATAATTGCATATTATTATTATAACAAAATGAAAAAGGAAACAAAAAACAAGAGACTTTACTGGCTGAACCCTACTACTCCGCCCCACACCGCTCCGCAACAACGTTCGCCGCGTCGTGTCTTGCGCAGACAAGATTTTTTTTCGTGCACCGCTGCGAGTAGTGTACACAGTTATTTTCTAGTTATGACACGAATTCTTGCCTAGGCCCGGCGTATTTTCTTACCGTGTACAAACGCCCTAAGTCTAAATTAATATTAGTTTAGATAAGTGTAGCTGAGTAATAACTGTACAGAGAACTCATATGTACAATTTAGAGCTTCCTTCGTCTGTAGTTCAAGTTTTTTTTTATTACCTCAATATCAGTAAGTATTGTTATAAATAAAATTGCTTATTTTTCTGCTCAGTTTTACAATAATGATTTTTTTTACAGAGATGATTTACGGGAGTTTTTCATACAACACATGCTATATATCCTCATTATTGGATCGTAAGTATAAAAAATGAAGCAAAAAATAATTATCAACAAAAACATTAGAAAAGTGATTTCAAATTGTGAAAAATAAAATATACTGTTAAAACCTTTTTTTAAAACAAGCAATTTTATTGAACAAAAAAGTACTAAATAATACTTAGGTACGTAAACATAGAACTTTAATATTTTCTCATACCTAAGCTTGAGGCTTATCTTAAAATTTCGTGTCTGTTCTGCTGGAGCTAATCCTAGTGACAGCAGCCAGGTCATGATGGACTAAAGTCCATATTAGTATCTATTGCGTATATAAAATTGGCAGTGTATAGAGTGCCACCAGTGGCACTCTATCCCTATCGGATAAAGTGCCACTACAGGCACCCTAGTAACACCGCCTCGGCCCGGCCAAAGTGCCGCAAGCATTGGATTGTTCTTGTCACTGTCACTAAGTCACGTCACTTGGTATTTTGTTTGATTGTCGAGGTTAGATCGCTGTAAAACACCACATTCCCAAAACATTACATTCTCTTGTGCCTAAACGGACCCTGGCACTTCGCCGGCCGCTACCGCGGCACCGCTCGCTACGCTCTCTCGGCTCGTGCGTTGTGTGGTCACAGTTCTAACCTAACCTAACCTAAATAACAAGTGACAGTGACAATGCAACGCTCACGGCACCCTAACCGGGCCGAGGCAGCGACACTAGAGTGCCACAAGAATACTCGCGGCACTCTATACACTTCGTATAAAATATCGTGTCTGTAATGTTGACCGTTGAGGGGTTCTCTCGTCTGGAGCCAATCCTGGGTGCAGCAGCCACTACCAAATTGAATTTTGACTAACTGTACTTACGACAAGATTTTATTTCGACATTATGGAACTCCGACACGTCTTCATTTTCGACAATACTTTAGTTCGAAATACCTTAAGACTCAGATATGATAACATGCCAGTGACCTTGAGTGGTCACTGGTTAGTTTGCGTGTTCTGTGCTGAGCTCACGCAACGCGTCGTACGTCCAGCCAGTAATAATTTAATAAAAATTAGACGCATTATTAATTTATTATACATACACCCAGTTGCAGAAACGAACTTTAACCGTTAAAGTTGTCATTAAATACAAATCTTCCATTAACTTGTTGCAGAAAGCAACATCTCGATTTTAATGGTTCTTTATTTTTTTAATAATGGAATTGTCAAACTAGGCAATCTGTCACATTTCTTGTTGCACAAAGCGTCATTAGCGCCTAAGGGCGCAATTTCATTAGTCGATAGGGCCCGCATGCGGGGTGCGAGATCCATTCATGGATTGTATTACGATCCAATCGGGTGCGAGAATCATGTCCCTGCATGCTGTATATCGACCGAGTTATCGACTAATGAAATTGCGCCATAAAGAAACTTTAAATCGACATTTCGGGCGCTAAATTGTAATGGGTCAAGAAACGCTCATTAGCCCAACATTACACGCACGCAACATTGCGCGGCCAGATGTCCCGCCGCCGCGTGACGGGCCTAAGAAAATATAGATAATCACGATAAAAAGAAACAGTGAACTATGCATAGTAATTATTGAAAATAAATATAAATTAACCGCAGGTGAGATTAGAACCGTCGGCTCGCTGAAAACATACTTATCAAAGTGCGTTAACCATTGAGCTAGCATGTCATACATTTTGCTGGTTGAAATTATGAACTACTATGAGTTGTAAACCAAGTGAATGTGTGTGCGTGTATAGTAGTGGAACAACTTATAGAAGAAGGTCGTAAGTCAAACCGAACCGTCAGTCTATTTGTTTAAGAAATGACCTATCGATTTATGACCGCTACTGTACATAATGTTCAAAGAGACCGACCCTGACGACGTGCCGACGTTTGTGGCGAAGGAGCTACAGAAGCTTCCTCCCGTCACCTTCGACCACGTGTAACGAGCCTTCTGAAGAAGTCTTTTTGAAGGCCCGCCTTGCCCGTGTGGTAGCGTTTGCGAAAACTTCACATCCGGCGAACCAAGGTTCCCTTTACTTCTTGGCGTGGAGCCAACGTGCACACAGAGCACTACGTGAGCGCTGTCTTATCCCAGAGTAAAGATGTTTCCTTATTCTGGGTAAAAGCTCACGCAGGGCTGGAGTGGAGGACAACGAACGCACAGACCACCTTGCGAAAGAGGCTACACTCAAGTTTAAAAAGAAGCCAGACTGTGACCGCTGCCTGATTTCATTCGTTAACTGGCAGATCCATATGGGGTCGCTCTACGAGTGGAACCGAATATATAAAGACAGGGAAATAGCTCCGTCACTAAAATGTTCCTCCCAGACGGGATAGTTGCCTAATCAGCTGAGCAATAAGTTTAGTCGTCCTCTGACATTGGGTATGATATTTTCTCTTATTATTGGATTAGGTGTAAACAATTTTTTGATTGAGTTTTAGGTACTAGATAGCATTAGCACGCAAGTTTTTCAATTGCAATTTTAGAACGCCTTTGTTGTTCAAGATAAAAATCTTTTACTGAAGTTAGGTTGACGTACCTATTCTTCCGGTCGTGCCACCGCTAGATCGCTTCGGTAGTTGGATCTACAACTGTGGTGGCCGCTCGGCTCGTGAATGGTATCAACAGGTTTTAACAGAGGGCTTGCTTTGTTCACCTGGTTCGTGAGACTGCCGGATTCTTTTGATCGGCTCGAGAGAGGGCTTCGCTGGCTTGGTTAGTCAGTAGGCATGCAGTGATCGTTCTATTTGATAATGGACGTTGAAGACTTGGGTATTAGCTGGCTTTGTGAATCGCCGCTCGAAGCTTGAGGAAGTGATAATGCAGACGTAACGCTAAAGTAGTTGCTCGAAGACTACGCTAATGTTCATGTTCGGAGTCACCAGTATAACTATAGAGGTATCAGGAGCAGGGTGTAAAGTTCACTCATCCTCCATAGAAAAGGGAGGATCCTCCGACCAGACGGGTGTCGTGTCTGGTGGGTTATTGCCGTCGATTGATGTTGAGACGTTGTATACATACTCGTCGCGCGGTAAATTCTGTTTGCGCGATGCTGGATTTTGCATGACGTCAGTGTGATGCGTAGTTCGCATCTGGCGTTGTATATGGCCGCCACAGGCCTAAACAAACAAACATACTCGTACAAACATTGCAAGTTAAATAAAAGCTTGTTATAATTTTAGAAGACGGTGACTTTGGTTTTGTTGTTTTTTGGTTATTGCCAAATTGCCCTCAACTTCCGAAAATAAATTATTTTTCACGTTTTAGTCATTTTTTTAAATCGGTAGATTTTATTTTTCATTTTTGGGATGTAGCACGATAAAAGTACAAATTATTTCAGGATCTATAAAATATAATATCGTTTTTATTTTAGGATCGGAATTGTTATGGTTTCTTACGCCATGATGTGTAGCACATGTGCGAGGGTGCTACCTTGCAATATCATATTGTTAGTGTTGACGGTAAGTTTTAAGGTATCTGCACACAGCGGGCGTGGCGTGACAGGGCGGCGACGTGGCGCTGGCGTAGCGGTATCGGTCACACTGCGGGCGATCACGTCCCGTCCCGCCGCGAATTGAGAGAGAAAGAATATAAATAAAGTAAACAGTTATAAGGTCAAAGTAACTAAGTTAGTTAAAGTAACCTATAAGTTATTAGTTACAGTTATAAGTTAAAGCTTTAATACAATCTCTCAATTCTGAATGTAACCCTCGCGCCCCGCCCCGCCGCTTCTGACTTGTATTCACGCTCGGCGCGGCGGCGGCGGCGGCGTGGCGTGACGGTTACCGTCGTGTCGAGCGGGACGGCTCTGTATGGAGTCCTCCGTAATACCTAGTACATTACAAATGCTCAGCGTCACGTCGCCGTCCCGTCCCGCCACGCCACGCCCGCTGTGTGTAGTGACCTTAAAATCTTAAGTTTTATACATTTGACTAGTAGTCTAAACCAGCCCCCCAATTACGCAATGCACGATCAATTTTAAATTGAAACCAATTTAAAAAGATTGCCAGTCCATTGCTTCATAAGTTCGACAAAAAAAATTGAGCAGATTATTTTTGTCGAACTTATGAAGCAATGGACTGGCAATCTTTTTCAATAGGTTTCAATTTAAAATTGAAAATGCATTACGTAATTAGAGTGCAGTCTTACCAAGGGGTATCGTACTACCCAGTTACTATTATAACGATGATACCGTTACCGCTCAAAGTCTTTATCAGTATTTCAAATATCTTGTAATACTGTTCATTAATAAATCTTATCTTGGTTTCAGGTTATTTTTATGAGTATGGTGGCAGCAACCATAACAGCTCATTTCAGAATCGATTTGATCTTTATTGCATTTATCATAACAACGATCACTGTTTTTGTGTGCTTGTTATTGGCCTTGACAAGCGTAAGTATAGGAAAATACCATTGACTTATAACTCATTATACATATAATACATATAAAAGCACACTATTAATGTTCAATATTCTATCATCAGATTTTATTTTCAAGTGTTTTAAGCTATTGCATAGCTTCTATCGCGGGCCTTGAGCGTGGAGACCGAATCCAGAAATTCCGTAATGAAAATAACCTAACCTAACCTAACACCCCTATCTCTTTAGTTAAGCAACTCGCCTCTAGGTGGCATTGGTTGTATTATAATTGCATAAGTTGATAAAAACAGCTATGCAATAGCTTTACCGCGGCAGTCTCCGAGTGCCACATGTCTTTTTTTTTTTTCACCCAGTTGCGTAAACGAACTTTAAATTTTAAAGTAATCATTAAATACTAATCTTCCTTTTACTTGTAGCAGAAAGCAACATCAGACTCGATTTTATTAGTGCTTTCATTATAATTGATGGAAAACGAGGCAATCTGTCACATTTCTCGTTGCACAAAGCGCCATTAGCGCCTAAAGAACGTATAAATTGAAATTTCAGGCGCTAAATTGTAATGGGCTCAAGATACGTCCATTAGCCCAATATGAATATTGCAGTTCGTGGTTATTTTATTGTTTTGTGTGCGAATTTACAGTTTATATGGCAAATTTTTTCAGAGGGTGTGGGACGTGGAACGTATTGGTTTTGATAGGTTTTTTTTTGTTTTGAGGGCTTGCTTTGTTCACCTGGTTCGTGAGACTACCGGATTCGTTTGTTCGGCTCGAGAGAGGGCTTCGCTGGCTTGGTTAGTCAGTAGGCATGCAGTGATCGTTCTATTTGATAATGGACGTTGAAGACTTGGGTATTAGCTGGCTTTGTGAATCGCCGCTCGAAGCTTGAGGAAGTGATAATGCAGACGTAACGCTAAAGTAGTTGCTCGAAGACTACGCTAATGTTCATGTTCGGAGTCACCAGTATAACTATAGAGGTATCAGGAGCAGGGTGTAAAGTTCACTCATCCTCCATAGAAAAGGGAGGATCCTCCGACCAGACGGGTGTCGTGTCAGCAGGCGTAGCATGAGCACCGCTTTGTCGACAGAAGAGTAGACAAAAATGACGTTCCGTGTAGACAGTACGACGGCAGCAAAGTAGAAAGAGGCAACTGCACTTTTTACGAAATTCACTCTTTAATATAATTCGACTCAAAATTCTTTGTTTCGTCATAGGATGTTTTTACTGTTTGATTGTCAATTTTTACTGATACTGACGTTAAACACAACTAAGTACAGCTTATTTTTAGGGTTCCGTACCTCAAAAGGCAAAAACGGAACCCTTATAGGATCACTCGTGTGTCTGTCTGTCTGTCTGTCCGTCTGTCACAGCCAATTTGCTCCGAATCTAATAGGCCGAATAACTTGAAATTTGATACACATATGTATTTCTGTGACCCAAACACGGATGTGAAACGAAAATAAATGATTTTTGAATATGGGGGTCACTTTTGGGGGGCAAAGAAGAAAATATTAAAAAAAAGTTTTGCAAATTGTACCGTGTGACATGTCAAATGAAAGGAATTGTTACAAGAATCTCAAATATTATTTTAAAATAATTTTTAAACAAATATTTTTTGAGATATTTACGAAAATAGATGAAAATTGACCATTCCCCCCCCCCTTATCTCCGAAACTATTGAGCCTAAAATTATGAAAAAAATTCAGAGAATGGTTCCTTACTCATAGATTATAGGAAAACCTATAAGAAGTCTATGGTCTTAAAATAACATGGTAAATCTCTCAATATTGTGCTTACAAACTTACATTTGCGGTTGGAATGTATGGGAAAATAGGTTTTTCAACTACAATGTTAAATTAGTTCTTGGGATAATTTATTGCTACTGCTAGTTCGACTAAAGCCCCCAGTACACCTACGGGCTCGCCCAACGTGTACTAAGGCGAGGCATCCGTCACTTCTCGTACCTTCCGCGAAGCATTCTGTTTGCCGATTTCATAGTACTGTTTGCATTGTCAGCAAGCACTGCTAACACATTAGCTTAGCACCCACTAGCACCCAGGATTGGCTTCAGGCGAGGGAACTCCTCAACGATCAACAGTGCAGGCATGAAATTTTATGTACCCTTTAATTATGATAGTCTGTTCTAAAGTCCACCATGATCTGACTGCTGCACGCAAGATTCGCTTCAGATGAGGGAACTCCTGAACGGTACACAGTACAAACTCGAAATATAATGTACGCTTTAATTATCATAGTCTGTTCTAAATGTCACTAAGATCTGGCTGTTGCACCCAGGATTGGCTTCAAAAGAGAGAACTCCTGAATGGTTCACAGTACAGACACGAAATTTTATATTGTATATGTAATAAACTAGATGGGACTAGGGTCTGATGATAGAGCCGGAAGATGACCATAGGAACTTCTAAAATAAACGAGACAGTACCATCGAAATTGGACTGGTTCGTTTTGTCCTGACAAGAACTATATAGCCCAAAGTAGCATCTAGGGTCTGATGATAGAGCTGAAAAGTGATCAAAGAAACTTCTCAACCAAACATAATAGTATCATTGTGTTTGCGGTCGTTGGTTTTGTCTTACAAAGTACTGTAGCCTAAGGTGTAGTCCAGGCCCTCATGAGAGATCTGGAAGGTACGATTTCCTTAACTAGACAAGATAGCCCCGTTGTGTTTCGACCGTTTGGATTTGTTTTGTTTCAAAAGCTTGTGGCGTGAACGGTTTTCTTAAACAAAGATAAGCCTCAATCTTTTAAGAAAACATTAAACTTATCTGTTTACGTAAGTCTTATTTTGTTCTTTTTAGTTTAATAAAAGCTTGTATAAAAAATATTTTTACTTATATTTTATTCAGCCTAATACAGGACGTAATCCGAAGGCAGTTTTAACTCGTGCACCATTGTGGTAATGCGTCAGAGGGATGATCCATTTGACATTTTATTATTTTATTGTTTATTACTGCAAAATTGTTGATATTTTTATATTAATTTGACATTGACTGTAATTCAAACGATTTGACATTAAGTATAATTATGTATTGTTATAAATTGTTATTTAAAATTATAATGTCTTTAAATTCGTGTAGATTAAACATGATTTGCATGCCTTTGTGACGGTAGAACAGAGACTACAATATAAATTTTAAGGATAAATCAAAAAATGAAATATCGGAATATCTTCTATCACTCGGCCTTAGTCCACGTATTCAAGAATATACGACAAGACAGAATTCAACACTATTGTTGAATTCTATCTTGTCTATATAATAATATTCAGAAATTTCCCTCTACAATCCGGTACCATATTAGTTATTTTAGTTACTACAAACAACGGGTCCGATTAAAAAAAAAAAAACATGGTATACCCGGCCCGCGAGCTGTGGAGCAGGTGGTTTTAACGCTCACCACCGCAGCTTCGGCTTGCTGGCCGGCGGCGGTACATATTCATCGTACGGAACCCTCTCCACGCGAGTTCAACTCGCACTTGACCGGTTTTTTTCAGTGTGTCGAAGTACTGTGTTTTGGAACAAATAACATTACAGTAATATTGGCCTTAACCATTTCCTTGGTAATATTAAATAAATGATGTAAAATAGGAGAAGATAGCTTTCTTCTTCTATTAGTTATCACAGTTTTGCGTTTAAAACGCTCTTCTGTAAAATCATGATTTTGCAGATAACCCTGTATACTTTGTGACCGTCGAGTAGAATATTTCACTACCATAGACAACTGTCAGTCGTCAGAGTGATTTTGACAATTTGGTATAGAAAACTTTCTTCTGAAATAGTCTACATATAAAATGACCTAGACAAAGATAGTTAGAAACGAAAGACAAAGTGACAGATTGAAGAAAGATTTCTACGGTGCGATGCTCAGAGTAATAACTAAAGCATAGAGGGAGGGTGAAATTTCTCAGTCTAGTCATACTCTTTATACATATGACACATTCCGTGTGAAAAAAAAGGACAGGTATATAGTTATAAGGACCACCACTGTCCACTTTTTAGGTCTCGGTAGTGATGTGCAGAGAGGTGCAGAGGTATCGATATTAATTTATTTTTGACAGATAATTTATATAATGTATTGGATGTACATGTCGTATATTCCATGGATGATGTAACGTTGTAACGTGCCGTTTTGTAAGGTATATAGTGGAATGCATTAAATATTTGTTAGAGCTTTAATTCTAGGCTTCTTTTAAGCATTGGCAATTTGGTTTTATTAAACAAACGTTACTTTAATAATAAAAGCAAATTGCCAATGCTCCTACTCAACGCAATGCGTGACCTTGGGTCGCAAAAGAACCCATTTGGGTTAGCGATTATCTGTTCCCTCTCCCCCGTCACCGTCCTGGCAAGCCCGGCCGTCAATCTGTGCGCGCCGGCTCGACACACCGTCACATGCTGGCTAGGGAGGTTTACGCTCCCGTCGTCGCTCATTCTCAGCTCCACTACACTTGCCCGTGACTAGTGAGACCTCCCCTACAGCCGCGGTTGTCTCAGTTTGCAACGGTTTCCTTATTTTATAATTGACTACGTATATAGTCATGAATCCTACTCCTTAACTCAGTGTTAAATCCCCATATTGGGGTTCAAAGTTCCAGCTTACCAATATCTCCAAATTTGCGGCTAACCACCCAGGTTACTCACATCGAGAACCATCACTGGCATCCGTACTTTATGTTACGGCAAACTAACTTCCGGTGTATCCGATTGCCGATATAGTTACGATCCATTACAACAAAAACACTTTTTTTTGTCTATCTGTCTGTCTGTTTGTTCCGGACAAACAGACAGACAGACAGATAGACAAAAAAAAAGTGTTTTTTTTTGTAATGGATCGTAACTAATATACTTTCTTAAGCATTTAGTAAAAAGCTGTTATTTTGACATTATAAACAGACACTTCAATTTTATTTATTTGTATAGTATGTATAAATGTATTTTTGTTGTATGGATCATATACTTTCATATGCATTTAGTAAAAAGCTGTTATTTAGACACTACAATTTTATTTATTTGTATTATACAGATTGTGGATAAAAAATAAAATAAATTGAAAATCGCACAACACTCCCTGCTATATAATTTATAATATCTCTGGCGTATTCTGAAAGAGCACATGGATCATAAATGTACTCATGTTCATTTGTTTCCTACAGCGATTCTTCATTCTTCATGAATGACATCGAAATTGGCATTTAATTTTCATCTATTTCCATAGCATCTGAAGAACCCTGAAAAAGTATATACTTTTGATTTTTTCTCCGATAGTGCAATATAAATAATATATTTTAGAACCTACTGTCTGATTTTCAGCTACAGTTTGAAGTTGACACAATGTTAAATGGACAGCTTGTAAAGATACCGTACTTGACTTTCAGCATGATTTGTTGTAGGAGAATTGTGATCAATTCGTATAATTTGCAATGGCTCGAAAAGAAAACGATATCTTCTCCAATTTATTAGCATGTAATTATCGTATCGATAAAAAGTATCTACATTACCTACATTACTAGCTTAACATAACCTCACAATTTAACGAATTTATTTTTTGAAAATAAATTCGCGATCACAACATAATTTGTAATAAAGATAGTTTGAAGGTATCATTATCAATCTAATATGTATGTTATCAGTGATCACATCCAAATATTTTGGGTGATTTTATACGAAAAATGTAAAAAAACACTTACCGATGAAAGCTTACAAATTCATTGTTTTTTTTCCGTGACGAATGTGATTTACACGTTATCACAAAACAAGCCATGTTAACAGACTATTGATAAGTCCTTTGCACCTTTCGTTTTTACAAAAATATTCAAAAATCTATTGGTTTTTAATAAAGAATGACCAGCACCTCAACCAGCACACGTACTGACATTCACGACGTAATATACGGCTAGATCAAATACTTGTACGGTTAACCGTTTACTAAGCAACTATTGTGCTTTTTAAATTGGTCGTGTAAAAAAGAACAACTGTGACCGTTTTGACAATTTCGGTGCGTCCATTTCTCTAATCTATAGACTCCCTCTATGCTTTAGTTATTACTCTGAGGTGCGATGTCAAAAACGAAGAAAGGAAATGTCACTTTGTATAGAAAGAGCTGTGTCTACTATTTGTAGACATAGAAAGGATCATGCTACGCGTGCTGGTGGGTTATTGCCGTCGATTGATGTTGCTCGAGACGTTGTATACATACTCGTCGCGCGGTAAATTCTGTTTGCGCGATGCTGGATTTTGCATGACGTCAGTGTGATGCGTAGTTCGCATCTGGCGTTGTATATGGCCGCCACAGGCCTAAACAAACAAACATACTCGTACAAACATTGCAAGTTAAATAAAAGCTTGTTATAATTTTAGAAGACGGTGACTTTGGTTTTGTTGTTTTTTGGTTATTGCCAAATTGCCCTCAACTTCCGAAATTTTTAAGCTATTGCATAGCTTCTATCGCGGGCCTTGAGCGTGGAGACCGAATCCAGAAATACCGTAACGAAAATAACCTAACCTAACACCCCTGTCTCTTTAGTTAAGCAACTCGCCTCTAGGTGGCATTGGTTGTATTATAATTGCATAAGTTGATAAAAACAGCTATGCAATAGCTTTACCGCGGCAGTCTCCGAGTGCCACAAGTCTTTTTTTTTTTCACCCAGTTGCGTAAACGAACTTTAAATTTTAAAGTAATCATTAAATACTAATCTTCCTTTTACTTGTTGCAGAAAGCAACATTAGACTCGATTTTATTAGTGCTTTCATTTTAATTGATGGAAAACGAGGCAATCTGTCACATTTCTGGTTGCACAAAGCGCCATTAGCGCCTATAGAACGTATAAATTGAAATTTCAGGCGCTAAATTGTAATGGGTCAAGATACGTCCATTAGCCCAATATTAATATTGCAGTTCGTGGTAATTTTATTGTTTTGTGTGCGAATTTACAGTTTATATGGGAAATTTTTTCAGAGGGTGGGACGTGGAACGTATTGGTTTTGATAGGTTTTTTTAGCATAGAATCTACAATAATAAACAGATTATTTGAATAGGTATGTACTTTTAAACTTAACTTTTTTTTTTTAAGTTTTATTTTAAACCTAAATAAAGTGCTCCACTATCTAATGGATTATAAAATGGTTCCACTTGATCTTAAATAATTGCTAGTATTTTTGAGTCACTATCTATGGATGTTAAAAATTTATCTATTTTAATGCAAAAACACTTATTTACCGCTATTATTTATTAGCCACTCACCTTTTTTTTTGTTTTTTTTTTGGGTGGGAAATCATCAAATGACTTCTCCCGCCCTGGGCGGAGCGGAAGGGCGTGTCAGACTCTTACTGACTAAAACCCACCCGTGTTCCTTCCCTTGCCTTGCCAGGGGCCACGGTTTCCCCTTATGACTACCCGCAACCCTGGTAGGCATCGGCCCTAGCGGACCCCGTCAGTTTTGCTGACTGATCTCTTTGAGGCGCGCGTGGAACACGACGCGCCGTCGACTCGGGCCTGGTCCTTATCGGACGGCGAGCTGCCCGTTGCTCTCCGTCCGCAAGCCCGCGCCTACGGTGGCCGGAAATCTGCTACATTACTGCTTCGCAGAAGGAGGTGACGGCTTGCCATGCTCTCTCGTTCCGCACCATGGCCTGGACCAGGGCCGGACGCGAGAGGACACTGCCGCCGATCGCCCCCACCTCCTCCGGGCGATCCACACAGTGGTGACACCCGGGCGTTTCCTCCCGCCTTATGCGAAACAGGAACCTACCGAAACAACCGTGTCCGGTGAGGACCTGCGTCAGGCGGAAGGTGAGGACGCCGTGGCGCCTCTCAAGCCGCTCCTCAAAGAGGGGACTTATCGCCGCAATTGTGGCGAGCCCAAATCTGGGTTGCGACAATCGCACTCTCCAGGTCGCCATGAGATCCCGCCGGAGCTCTGTCCGCTGTACCGTGACTTGTCGCGGCAGCGGAGTTACACCCCAGCGTTTTAGCTCCTCGCGCCACTCCCAGAACTATCGTGAATCATAGCTATCTCTGAAGCTCTGTTGTATTTACTGAGTATAGATGAGAAGAACTTTGTCATATTTTCGGACTCAAAAAGTAGCCTCCAACATTTGGCTCGAGTTCCCTCGAGTCTTCGAGGGATCCCGATAGCCATAATTATTTTAGACTCATCGTTTGCAAGATGCAGTCTATGAATAAAACCGTCACCATTCAATGGATTCCCTTACACATTGGAACCATGGGTAACGAGGAAGCAGACTTAGCAGCCCAACAAGCATCGCATGAGGGTATTAATTACACATGCACACCACTATACTCAGATTGGTTTGATCATGTCAAAGATCTATGCAGGCAAAGTTGGCACGAATACTTTGATGAACGATCAAAGTTAAAGGGAATCTGGTATAAAACCATCCAGTCTGAACCGCTTCGTTACCCATGGTTTGGGAGATAGATAGGAAATATATAGTGGCTGTGTTGAGGATGCGTTCGGGCCACATACCATCATCATCATCGTCTCAGCCGAAAGACGTCCACTGCTGGACATAGGCCTCCCCCAAGCACCGCCACTTCGACCGATTCTGTGCTTCCCGCATCCAGCGGATAGGTATCCGCTGGATGCGGGAAGCACAGAATTAGCACAGAACAGCGGCCTTTACAAGGTCATCGGTCCATCTTGTGGGAGGCCTTCCAACGCTACGTCTTCCGGTACGCGGCTGGGCAGCGTTCGGGAAGCTACGCAATATCTTTTCGTCCCACATACCACAGTGTCTCAAGACGAAAGTCTTTGACCAGTGCGAGTTGCCAGTGATGACTTATGGCACATACCATCGAATAAGTTTAAATATTTAATGGGTATAAGTACCTCACCAAACTGCGAAGTTTGTGGGGTGATTAAGGATATTTACCACGTCCTGATGGAATGTGACCGGAACATACTCGATAGAAAATATTCGCTTGGTGTGGGATTTGAATTGGGGGCATGTAACAGCATCCTAGCGTCCCCTTTGTCGGAGGAGGCTAGGATGTTGTGTCGACTGTTGTAGGTTATTTGCCAAAACCAGAACCAAACCGGGTAGGGACCATAACTATAGTAAGTCATAACTATGGTAATAACTGTAATGAACAGTTATTACTACAGTTATGACCCACTTAATATTGTTGTCCCTATCCGGTTTGGTTCTGGTTATGACACAACTGATTATTATTTATTTATTATTTTTAGCCTGTGTTGTCCCACTGCAGGGCAAAGGCCTCCCTTTCTTCTTTCCACTCCTCTCTGTTTTGAGCCAGTGTGGACCAGTCCTGTCTGTAGGCGTCAAGATCGTCTCGCCATCTTTTCCTAGGTCTGCCTCGCTGTCAACGGACGTTTTCTAGGACCCTTAGGCTGCCTGTCCACTGGAGCGGAGAGGAGAAAAGAGGAGCGGAGATGTGCCAATATTAACCAATAGTATCTTGACTCGACTTGACTCCGCCCCTGAGTTTAGATTTGATTGGTTAATAATGGCACATCTCCGCTCCGCTCCTCTCCTCTCCGCTCCAGTGGACAGGCAGCCTTATGGTGGTAGATTTGGCCCATAATTCATTTGACATGCGGCAGACGTGCCTGGCCCAGTCCCACTTAAGCTTGATCGCCTTTTGGGTGACGTCGGCGATTTGTGTTTTGGAGCGCAACACTGTGTTCCTAACACGGTCCGTTAATCTGACTCCAAGAATGCTTCGCTCCATTGCTCGCTGGCAAATCTCAGGCTTGGACCTCTGTTGAACCGTCAAAGACCAGGTTTGAGCGCCGTATATGTGCACATGTCCATTAATTTACGTTTATGGCAAATTGGTAGGTCTCCTTTCATAAGGTTTTTCATCGACCAATAGCTCTTCCAGGCGTTGTCGGTGCGTCTAGCAACTTCTTTTTCTTATCTCGCCTGGAATGAGACTATTTGGCCGAGGTAGATGTATTCTGAAACATATGTAACCTCCACACCCTCTACATACAGTTTACGTTGGACGCTGTTTGTCATGAGTTTGGTCTTTGACATGTTCATACGAAGTCCAATCTCGAGGCTCGCCTTATTAAGGTCACTTAGCATATTTTTTCTACGGGGGTGACATTATCACTGAGTGATAAACCCCTTTTAAACAAAAAAAGAAAAATATCTTACAATAACAAACAACAAAAAAAGAATTATCGAAATTTGTTCAGCCGTTCACCCGTGATGCCGTGACCAAGGGAAATAGGGATTCATTTTTATATAAATAGATAAATTAATAATTCTGATTTGGGACAGCGCTCCTTGATGGGCAAGTCCTATTACTGACTGGACGTATGATGTGTTTCGTGAGCTCAGCACAGAACATGCAAGCTAACCACTCAAGGCCATTGGTTTATATCTGCGTCTTAAGAATAATCCAATTTCGGATTGAAGGACAAACTTACCACTGAGTACGAAGATAATGCTTGTGCAATCCTTAATTTTCCTTTCATCAATTGATTGATTGAAAGTGATATGTCCAAATACTTGACCGTCTTTTCAATAATTGCATTCGATTCGTTTCCAATCTGCGTGAATAAGATCATGTCTCTGCGCATCGGTCGCTTAAAAAGTCATATCCTCCGCCCCCCCCTTCCTCTAGATATCTAACCCTGTATTTTCAGTACATTTGTGATTCCATGTTCAGTTGAGTTATTTTTTTTCTTTTTTTCAACAGTTTGATTTCACAAGTTGGTTGTTGTACGTCATTGGAATCTCTGTAGCATTCAGTGCGCTGGCCCTCGTAGTATTCATCATGTCCGTAACCACAGGGGCCCACTATAAACCTATATACCTGGCTGTACTCGTCGTGGGAACAATCCTCAATATTATCGTGAGTATTTTTTTTGTATTACGTGTTTTTATTCTACCTATACTGGAAAGCAAAATCTATACATTGGTAGCAGATCGCAGTCGCTTTTCGAATGTCTGTGTGACCGCTTAGATCTTCGAAACTACACAATGGATTTTGATGCAGTTCTCATCATCATTTAGAGCATTTTATTCCGTAAGGTTTATTTCTATAATATTATGTACATTAATATTTTACTTAGATTTAGCACAAATATCTTACGCACGCACGCTCTCTGATCGTACAGACTACAGCTCATGAAGACGAGGCGCGAGATGATCCTCCAGTCGTCAGACGATCCGCTCAAGTACGCCGCAGCTCAATAGACGGATCTCTAAGTCCTTGAAAGCGACCTTCACCGCTTTAGTGCAGACCGCGACGCGATAGAGCGGAATAAGGGCTCCAAGGTCTTTGCAAGAACTCTGTCTATTGGGCAGAGCCAGCTTGCGAAACTGAAGATCGATGATGGCACGATCGTATCCACCAATCCTGAACTATTGAGAGAGATCAAGAGGTTCTATTGACTGTTATACACGTCAACCAGTAACCCCGTTACGATCTGGCAAACGACCCAAAAGCTAGATTAACCCGAAATTATACCGAAGATATCTCGGACGTCAGCTTTTACGAGATAGGGATTGCTATAAAACAGCTTAAAAACAACAAGGCACCGGGTGATGACGGAATTACGGCCGAACTCCTAAAGGCCGGTTAACGGAATTACGGCCGAACTCGGAAAACCCGTTCTTAAGGCCCTCCAGAAGTTGTTTGATTCCATCACACTTGAGGGTAAAACGCCACAGGCATGGAACAGAAGTGTGGTTGTATTCTTCTTTAAAAAGGGCGACAATGCCGTGCTTAAGAATTAAGGCCCATCACACGTCTGACTCATGTCTACAAGCTGTTTTCAAGAGTCATCACGAACCGTCTCGCGCGCAGTTTGGACGACTTCCTGCCTCACGAGTCACGAACAAGCCGGATTCCGTGAAGGCTTTAGCACTGTAGACCACATACATGCACTGAGGCAGGTTATACAGAATATCGAAGAGTATAACCTGCCTTTCTGGTTAGCTTTTGTGGATTACGAGAAAGCCTGCAATTCGATCGAGACATGGGCTGTACTGCAGTCTCTTCAACGGTACCAGATCGACTATCAGTACATCGAGGTGTTAAAGTATCTATACGAAAACGCCACTATGTCAGTCCGACTCCAAGACTAGATCTCGAAACCTATTCTTCTACAGTGAGACAAAGCGACGTTATGTCTCCGAAACAGTTCAACGCTGCACTGGAGGATGTCTTCAAAGTTCTGGACTGGAAAGGGGCATCAACATCAATGGCGAGTATATTAATATAACACAAAGGGCATGTCTAATGGCCATGTAACACCCACTCTCATGATCGGACACGCTACACTCGAAGTTGTCGACGAGTATGTTTTCCTAAGACAAACTTCCCAGGTGGGTAGGTTCGGGAAGCTACGCAATATCTTCTCGTCTCAAGACGAAAGTCTTTGACCAGTAATGACCAACGGCACTGAAACGTGGTCGCTCACAATGGGCCTTATCAGAAGGCTGTCACCGAAAGGGCATTGGAGAAGGCTTTGCTTAGAATTTCCCTACGTGGTCGAATCAGAAATGAAGAGATCCGCAGGAGAACCAAGATAACCGACGTAGCCCAAAGAATTGCCATACGGGGGCGTAGGGCGTAGGAGTAGTAAGAGTCTGTTAGATTTTGATAGACTCTTAGAGTCTGATAGACTCTTACTGACTAAAACCCACGCCTGTTCCTTCAGTTGCCTGTACGTTGCCAGGGGCCGCGGTATCCCTTTTGGACTTTCCCGCAACCCCGGCAGGCATCGGCCCTGGCGGACTCCGTCAGTTGTGCTGACATCTCTTTGAGATGTACGTGGAACACAACGCGCCGTCGTTCCGGGCCTGGTCCTTATCGGACGGCGAGCAACCCATTGCTCTCCGTCCGCAAGCTCGTGCTTACGGTGGCCGGAAATCGGCTCGGGATTCTCGACACCCAGGGCGTCTCCTGCGGTAGCTAGGGGCGTGAGGGCGCGATATTTGCCTCTCCCTAACGCGCTCCGCCTCCTCTTTCGCGAGTATTACTGCTTCGCAGAAGGAGGCAACGGCTTCCCATGCCCTCTCACTCCGTACCATGGCGTGACCTAGGGTCGGACGCGAGAGGTCACCGCCGCCAATCGCCTCCATGAGGACACGGCGGTGTTCCGCCCAAGCCGGGCAAACCTCCAGCGTATGCTCCCCCGTGTCCACCGGACGATCCACACAATGGTGACACTCGAGCGTTTTCTCCCGCCTTATCCGGAACAGGAAGCTCCCGAAACAACCGTGTCCGGTGAGGACCTGCGTCAGGCGGAAGGTGAGGACGCTGTGGCGCCTTTTTAGCCACTCCTCAAAGAGGGGACTTATCACCGCAATCGTAGCGTGCCCAGTCGTTATGTACCTTAATTGTATCTAATGAATTTTGGGTGCAACGGCATTTGAACATTGAGTTTGTGTTTCCAAAACTTGATTACTAGTGATAGAAAGTCAATTAATCTGCATAGCCTTTCCCACTTATTTTGGAGTCGGCGTTCAGTCTAACCGGATGCAGCGACTGCCTATCTGACCTCCACAACCTAGTAATTATGGGTAATGTGATACTCCTTGGTAGGACGGGTTGTCAGACTTTCGGGCTTCTGACGATCCGTACCGACTGTCAAAGATCCACGAATGACACCCGGGACCAACGGTTTAACGTGCTTTCCGAAGCACTATTATTAGAGAGTATAATATCAATAAAAAAATATTTATCGTCGCAATGCACTTTTTTGCATGTCACTGTGATTTTATAATACAATATTATTAAAATCCGTGTGCCGATGGGATTTCTCATCAATGGTAATTATAACGAACTTCCATGCAAACTTTTATCCCTTATTTATCCCCTTTAGGGGATAAATTTACAAAAATCTTTAATTTATAACGAAAGGCCTATCGTTATAAATGGAACTTTTATGCAAAATTTCATGCTTCTAGACCCAGCGGTTAAGGCTTTGCGTTGGCTGCCAGTGAACGAATTTAAGGCTTTCAGCTGAGTTTGGTCAACCAGGTGGTCGACCGAAATCAGCTCTGGTGAAAATAGAGAATGCTCATTTTATAGTATAGAATAGTTCATACTAATTCCATGTACTGTACTTACTAATTCCATGCTGCCATGTCTTTATTCTAAGGTGGTTATTCTTGTTCTAAACTTTGGGCGACCGAGCTCTGCTCGGGTGGGAATACGGAGAAAATGAATTTTCCCAGATAAGAGACTTAACTAGATCGATTTTTTGCCACTTTCATCGAAATCGTTAGAGCCGTTTTCGAGAACGTGATAACAAATATATATGTATATATACAAATATTGCTCGTTTAATAGTATAGGATGGATCGTTTATACAAAAAGTGGGCCTTTATTACACCTAAAACGGTTACAACAGCAAATTCAGTGTTATAATTGCAATTCATTATTATAATTCTAGTTCAATTTCTTATTTCCATAAACCTTCAGCTGTCATTAATGAGACACAATAGAATTTTAATTGTTATGCCCACCTGATGTCCACTGTAACGGTCAAGCCCCAAGCCGTAAAGTAATATAATGTCAAATTAATCAAAACGGGTAAATTTTTGACAGCTATTGCGACGTTGCCAACTTTTTGGATGTACGCTCAGAAGTAGATGTAAAGACCGGGCTACACGCAGCGAGTTTTATGAGTAAATAAGTTCATGCCAAAACAAAAAGTTTGCACGGTTTACCGTTTCGCCGTCTTAACGTTACATGCTCTATCGTGCAAATTGCATTTTGAACACTCCGCAGTCGCACCGCACGGCAGCCTCAACGCATCGTGTAGTTTATGCATCTGTCCCACCGTCCACGAGGAAGCGACTAGCTATCAAAGATTATGTCGCTCAAGAAACGTAGGTCCCCGTCCCCATCCCCGATACATTTATTATATTAGTAGTTGATCGCTGACTGTTTATATCGACAACGAGTAGGTACCTACTCGCAGTGACAAGACCTATCAAAGACTCGCAGCGACGCTGGCGGGCCGAACACTCGCCATGCGAGTAATCGCTCACTCACCGTTACCGTCACACGCGGCTCTTTGTTCTTCAACTGGTTTTTAGTTGCCAGTTCTAGTCGCTTCTCGTTAATTGCCGGCGGTGCGACAGGTCGCTCACTCTAATACCTGTTCATGTTTTCCAGTTTCTCATAATAGAACTACAGATGATACTTGGCGGTAAAAACGTAGAACTCAGTGAGGATGACTGGGCGTTGGGTGCTTTCATGCTCTACACTTCTATCATAGAAATGTTTATAAACATGTTGCAATTGCTAAATCAACTCGAAGGCTAACGAACTTGCGAACTTGCGAAGATATACGTGATGATTTTTTGAATAAAATATACGCAATAATATTTATAGTGGTTTTATTTTATACGGTGCAATCCAATTTGACATGTACAGAGTCTATATGTGTGAGAGAGATAGCAAGCTGACACGCAATAATATTTTATAGTGGTTTTATTTTATACGGTGCAATCCAATTTGACATGTACAGAGTCTATATGCGTGAGAGAGATAGCAAGCCGACCTCAATGGAAAAAACTACATTTTTCAAAAAAAAAAACAACCAAGTTCTAAAGCTTCTAAACCAACTTCCTTGACAAATTCCCTTTTCTGTATAATAGGCTCAACAAGCTACTAAGCTTATACAAGGTGGAGATGACAATACAACAAAAAATTAAACGGCGTGTCCATAATGACGTTCCCATTCTGTATACAAAAATTTAATTGAATATATTCATTAGTTTAGTCATTATAGCTCGGCAAAATCCATAGTCGGCTCGGGCTATTCCGTTTATCCACCCCAAAAATCCACCCTAAGGTGGATATTCTGGAATGTATGCCCGAAAATTCACCCAAGGCCTAGTTGGATAAACGGAATTTATAGGCTTAGGGTGGATCCGGCACACATTACATTTAATTTGTTTGAAAAACTAATTTTTTTATTTCGAAGCTAGGATTTATTTGACAGTTCCAAAATACTTTTAAGCATTAGTAGTGCCAGTATTTAAATTTTTTGTTGTATGGTAGTTTCCACATTGTATAGTGTAAGTTATAAAAGGTGTAGTAAAATATTATCAAATACACTAGACACCGAAAAACTTCTAGAAATTTTGTCATGATGATAATTTATTCCATCGTAAGTATTTACTTTTGTATATTTACATAAGTTTAGTTTGATATTAATGTTCCAATATGCTTTTTCTCATAGTTGTTAATAGATTATTTTATATTAGTGTAACTTAAAATTTTGAGTTTCAATTGAAATGTAAAGTGATGGCCTGAAACACAGGTTTGAATTAACCTAGAGGGCGGGTCGCTACCTAACATTGTTATACCGAACCATCATCTTACTGTTGACTGAGTGTTCACTTTTTGTAACGTTTTTATTCAATAAATATTTTTATTTATTTATTTTAAAGAAAAGTTACTTATACGGAAGTCGGTATCTTTATTTTTGTATTTTCTTTATTTGCCACCGAAATAGGTTGACGTTTTTTTGTAAAAAAAAACCTTTTTTTCTTGCTTTTTAGTGACTCAGATTGTAATGTATCTAAGTTACGATAGCCTAATGTCAACTGCTCATCACCTTTTACAAATTAATGCTTTCCCGATGTAGGGACGTTAATCGTTGAGGAGTTCTCCTGGTACTTCACCAGCAGCTCCACTTCTCCATATGCATTGTGACGAGCATAAATTGTTTGTATTTTATCGTCATCGTTTTTGGACTCACTTGACAAGTGTTCTTACGCTAGGTGCTGTCCAAGTCCATAAGAACTCCTCCAACTAATCAAGATAGCTCTGTTGTTTTCCAGGTGTAGTCCAGGGAGTCATGATGGATAAGGAACGTCACTATACTGAACTCCTTAAGGTGAAACAATTTGATATTTTTTCAATACAAATTTCTGGGCGGTTTTACTCCACTGTTTGATATTGTACATTCAAAGTTTAACATGATATCGTTAGGTCTCATTAGTAATTTTGTCTGAATGGAAGCAGAATAGTAAAATCAAAAGCCATTTAAAAGTTATAAGCCAACAAAGATGCGTTTTTCTTGCTAATTTTAACGCAACTTTGGGCGTAAATAAGTAATACAAGAAGTGTGAAATCTCGAAAACAAAATCCGTACCGACACAGCACTATTATCGAAAATTTCAATTAATTGTATTTCTAATTGATTCATGCAGTGGTTTTTTCATAAAACTCCATTTTCCAAAGGACTTTTCGTAATTTTTTACGCGCTCTTTTTACTAAAGTTGTTCGGTACGGTGTTTCTGTGCGTGCGAACTATATACGTTGTCCATGTAGACCAGCTTCTAACTGCTCATCACTGATAATATCTCTGTCGGACACGATGCCAGGTGAGACAGCGTGGTTTTTGGCCATGCCCACCATTGAGTTCGAGCCCGCGACTAGTTCTACCTTAACTAGACAAGGTAGCCACGTTGTGTTTAGGCCATTTCGATTTGTTTTGACAAGTAGGTACGTTAGCCCAAGGTGTCGTCTAGGGTCTGGTGAAAGTGCCCGAAGGTGGCCATAGGAAAACCTCAATTTTACACGGTAGCACACATGATAGTGGATCCACACAGCCCGGCGGCACCGCCGGTGGCTTGACCACAAGCAAAGCCGGCAAAGCTGCCGGCAAGAGCCGCCAGCAGAAGCCGGCAAGAGCCGCCGGCAGAAGCCAGCAAACGCGGCTGTGAATCGATATTCTCAGTTATCTTGTGACTTTCGGTGAAGTGAGCTGTACGCAGATACTGGAGACAAAAATGGACGATAACATCGCAATTGCTCCTGCACTTTTGGTGTATATTCTCTGTCTTAAAAAGAAAAAAAATAGCAAAAGAAGATGTTCCACCGATGCCGCGCAATGCGGCCGGCGGCCTCGCCGGCAAAATGGCCGCCGGCTTTGTTGCCACTACTTGCCACCATAAGGTGATAGAACACATATTTTATCGAATTCTAATGTTACAATAAAATATAAGTAAAATACTTTTTTTAAACAAGCTTTTATTGAACTATACTAAACATAGAACTTTAATATTTTCTTAAAAGTTTGAGGTGTGAACATCGTTCATTCACAGTTAATTGTTGCCAAAAAGTTTGTGCTCGCGAGGTCTACTGTTCGCAGAACTACTAGTAATAGTCCTCCATGTTCTCCCGTCACATGGTCATGCAAATCTAAATATTGTTATTGAATTTACACAATGCTAATACATACCTACCTACTCTTCCTAACTCGATGTCTAGCCCACCCTTAATAATAAATCTCACTTACGACATGAGCACAGCTACCTAATTTTCTTCTTCCATGATTGCATGTACAATAGTACTCCCGAATAGCGTTTCGCCCCTCAAACTCTGGATTGTATACATGACGTACGTATAATAAGGTGTATAATGACGGTGCAGGATTCATTCACGGCACATTGCTTCGAAATGTGCCGTGAATGAATCCTATCCTGCACCGTGAAAATTAAACACCACGAGTGCATTGTATAAAGCTTGCTAAGAGGATGCTAAGAGGCAAGATGCTCGGATTTGGTGGCATTGGTTAAAAATAATATTTTGCGTTACACAGGCAATTTAAATAGGTTCATCATCATCATCATCAGCCTATTAATGTTCCCACTGCTGGGACACAGGCCTCCTCTCTGTGAGAGGGAGTGGGCCATAATCTACCACTCGGGCCCAGTGCGGGTTGGTAGATGTCACATGTCTTCGATTTTTTGGTTCTAAGACATGCCGATTTCTTCACGATGTTTTCCTTCACCGTTTTGAGAGCAGTGGTGATGCAATTATTTACACAAAGTAAGGCGCCTGCTTGGGTTCGAACCCACGACCTACAACTGGTAAGTCGGGGCCGTTACCACTGGGCCATCACTGCTCTCCTTTCGAGCACGAGGAATCGCACCTCTGGAGCGGAGTTTAGATTCTATTGGTTAATATTGGCACATCTCCTCTCCTCTCCTCTCCTTTCCGCTCCAGTGGACAGGCAGCCTTAAAAAGTAATTTAGGTTCTGTCTCGAAAACAACATAGAACTTTACAATGCTTCAACATCAAATATTTTCTAACGCAATTGTTTAATACCGGAGCTCGGTATGGCACCATAAGTAGCTCCCTCTCCGCTTTATCGTTTTACTTGGACACGATATAGCAAACAATGAATTATATATACAAAGATTCTTCAAGGGAATCGTTCGGTGGGTATTATCTATGGCCCACACTGTGTAACACTGATCAGATTTTAAATTATTTGACAAAATTATATCCAAAAAAAACTTTTGTCTTGAAAAAATTTGTTAAAGTTAGTATTAGCCCTTCTAGCCCTGTAGATTGCCCATAGATTGCAGACTTAATCAAAAATACACGTAGTTAGCATTACCAAATGTGATTCCGGGTTTATCATTAAAATAACTGATTTAATCAAAACTTCACGAGTGGGTTCCTTACAACCAGTGTTTTCCTTACCATATTTTTACAAAGATTGCAATAATTTCCTGCTGATACTCTTCAAGTATATCTTGTTAAGACAATCAGACACGTCAAGCAAGACTATCAATCACTTTTTATTTCATTTAGGAAACCATACCGAGCTGTAATATCGCAGACTTTGAGCAAATGGGTAAAGAGCATGTTACAAAACAGTGGCATTTGTACCTCGCTGTTTACTGCACACAGCTCCAGACATGCAGCCACTTCTAGCGCATAGCGTAGGTGTTGGGCTGCCTGTCAACTGGAGCGGAGAACAGAGGAGCGGAGCGGAGATGTGCCAATGTTAACCAATAGAATCGCACCTCTGGAGCGGTGTTTAGATTATATTGGCACATTTCCGCTCCTCTCCTCTCCTCTCCGCTCCAATAGACAGGTAGCCCTAGTCTGGATGTCATACGTAAAACTGGGCGGAGTTCAACTTCTACGGTATTTGCTAAATATTACAATAGAATAATATCAAACGATATGTGTACCGCAGGTGATATTGTCACAAGTGTGTTAAAAGGATCATTATCTCATTTCCGCAATGACATTGTTATCATTGAAAAGCCATTCAATTAAGTGATTGACTTTAATATATAAAACAAAATAGATATTTATTTATTTTCTTCATACAAACTCCTAAATCAAAGATACATTACGTACATATAATTATTATAATTGATTTTAATTCACGACTTTAATCTTTTAACATCTACTTGTGTGTTAATGCTAATTTCGAGAACGAAGCTTGAGAGTAATTGATAATTAAACGAACTTAGCTATACGTCAAGTTCAATTACTCGAAGATCTTCGTTCGCAGATATTAGCACCCCTCTCTCCTAGTCATCCTGAACCCCTAGTCATCAAATAACAGATAGCTATCTAATTACGCAACACATTTTCGTAAACTATTCCGACTAATCTGTTTCATTTTGACAGTTCAACAACATTCATTGCGTTATTTACGTTGTTGAGCTGATTTTGTTTTCAAACTTATGAAGTAATGGTTTAGCAATCTTTTTTAAAACGATTAAAATTCTAATTGATCGTGAGTTACGTAATTAGGATACTGGTCAGCAAACCTCCAAATTAAATGAGCTGGTTAGGTGTGAATGTCATAGTCACGAAAAGTTTTTAATCTACCTTACATTGGTTGAAAGGTTGAAATAATTTATTTATTTCCTAAATTCAATGCGAAATGGTGAGTCTGTAAGTAAAACTACGTGATATCGTCAAATGAAGCTCTTCGAATAATTGTGATTGAACTTCACGTACAGGTAAGTTCGTTTAACTATCAATTAGTCCAATCAACTGCAGCATTTTTATGAATATATCAATAATAGATGTGTAGATCATGAAAGCTGCTATGGCGTAGTCAGATTCACTTATCTTTACTTTTCCGCCGCCTAGTACCATTTGAAGTTCCATTGTAAGTACCTGAAAAAATATATGAGTTTTTAGTCCGCACTCAAACCGTGCAGGATTTCTTGTTTGTGACGGAACTATCACACCAAAATTACCAGTTAGAGCTGGTAATCTTGGTGTGATCGTTGGAATTTTAAGACCGATAGACCAACTAACAAGTAGTACGACTATAACAGCTTCTCCATACAGACTGCGATTCGATCATCCAATTTGATCTGAGAGAAGTACATACTCAGTGCGTACAGCTGAACAATCTATTTGATACACAGGCAGCTAACTTGCTATAAACCAAAAACTTATAAAAATAAGCCAGCCAGTTTTTTAGAAAGTTGTGATATTTTTATTGTATTGAGTAGACAGGTTCCGATTAAGTATGGACTAAAATATCCAGCAAATGGCCCCCTTTACTTTCTTTTTTTTTTGGGTGGGAAATCATCCAATGACTTCTCCCGCTCTGGGCGGAGCGGAAGGGCGTGTCAGACTCTTACTAACTAAAACCCACCCGTGTTCCTTTCCCTTGCCTTGCCAGGGGCCACGGTTTCCCCTTGGGACTATCCGCAACCCCGGCAGGCATCGGACCTAGCGGACCCCGTCAATTTTGCTGACATCTCTTTGAGGCGCGCGTGGAACACGACGCGCTGTCGACCCGGGCCTGGTCCTTATCGGACGGCGAGCTGCCCGTTGCTCTCCGTCCGCAGGCCCGCGCCTACGGTGGCCGGAAATCAGCTATGAACTCCCGACGGCGGCGGCTAGGGCTGCTAGGGCGCGGCCTTTGCCACTCCCTAGCACGCTCCGACTCCTCAGCAAATGGCCCCCTACAGGTCTGATGACAGGACATTGCTCTTTTCATGAAATTTTCGACGACTTTTTGAAAATGTTTTGTCATGGAAATCGTTGCTGTAATAGATCGAATGTTTCATGCGCGGTGTGGCTGGTGGCGCCGTCCTGCTGAAACCACATGCCGTCCAGATCTATTCTATGCCGTCCAGTTGAGGCCACACGAACTCCGTTATGATGTCCTGAAACGATTGCCGTTCACAGACAGTGTAATTCCGGCCTCATAGAAGGTTTACTAACGAAGGACGTCCCCTTAAACCCGCGCTAGTATAGCGTCCATACATGCAAATTTTTAAGTGAAAACTTGTATAGGCGCGTTGAGCACTTTTTGGGTGAACAAAAATCATGGAACTCGCGTCATCGTCACCGAACGCTTTCCATGAGCTATACGTATACTGTGTATAATGTGTACTTATTGGGTGAAAAAAAGCGTGAAACTCGCGTCATCGTCACCGCACGCTTCCCATGAGCTATATGATGTGTACTGTGTAAATATGTACATAGATACCTCCGTGCGTTATTAGTATACATACATTATATACAATGTCGCCCATGCGCATGTGACCGCCTGTAATTTTCTGAATATTCATGAAAAAATATCGAAAATAAACTTCAAAAGGGGGTCTATCTATAACATTTTTCATGTTATTCAATTTTTAATTTTTTAAAGATTTGCTTTCTGTTTTTTGACACATCTCCGAAGTTTATGGGTCGATTTGGATTCTGTTTATTATTTCCAAAAGCTTATGAGTTATTTTAACAGGTTAATTAAAATTTTTACAAAAAATTAGACTACGAAAAAAAAAACGGAATCGAATTCATTTTTTCGGTAAAAAATTGTGTATTTATTTTTAAAATAAAATCTGTCAAGTGCGAGTCGGACTCGCACACGAAGGGTTCCATACCATGTCGTACAAGATTTAACACTATGAATTTTTGTAATAGGTACTTTCGTAAAGGTAACAACAGAGGCTCTATAAAAAAACAAAGATTTGTAAAGAAATTGTCTAATTTTAATGAGAAAATGTTGTTGTGTTAAAATATAGGTGTAGGAGTATATTTCATTTATTTTAAGAGAAAAATATTAAGTTAACTTTATCCAGTAACATGCATTATCTAAAGTCAAAGTTATTTATTGGCTACTAACATAGTATTGGTAGGTATAAATAGGTATATATGGTAGGTAAGCAGGTAGATATGTAGGGTAGGGTAGGTAATTAGGTAGAAATAGGTAATTAGGAAAGGTAGATGCGCCGTAGATAAGTACTTAGTGCTAACCGTGCGAAGCCAGGCCGGGTAAAGCTTACTAAGTTTACTTATAAATAAAAGGATTTCTCTTGCTACATCAGACTATATTGTACAAAATAGAATGTAAGTAGTACGCCAAATTTTAATTATAACTGTGCGTTTGCACTGGCGAAACATTCACAACAAAATATGTTGGAATCTCTATTTTCTGTTAATTTTTCATACAATGTTTGACAGGAACTAGAGATTTCAACATGTTTTGTCGTGATGTTTCGCCAGTGCAAACGCACGGGTCAATACAGGTATTTATTTACGTTATTTTTGATAGTCATACAGAAATCTATTATTTCTTACTTATAATTTTTACACATCCCATCGGACTATGAGAGTGAGGGAAGAAAGAGTGCACTCGTGTCTGCGCACACACTTGTGCACTATATCTCCCGCGCCGAAGGCCAGTCTCCGTTGAGATTGGCCGCCATGACCGAATATTTTTACACCAATAATTTTTCTCAATATGAAATTGTATCCACAACGGTATAAGCTAGGTAACTGAATAGTACACTGTATGTGCCAGCATTCATTTCAATGTTACTGAATATATTGTCTATTGGAGTGTAGTTTTGACACGAGGTACACACATCAACACCGTCTAGGGATACTTTGAAAAAAGTCGATAAAGTTCTTAAACTCAAAAAATACTGGCCGGTTTTAAAATCTTGTGAAGAAAGTTTATTTTGTAGACCTTTTTGGATGATCGAAATTTAAATGATCGAAATAGTATATGCTGCCATGATAGTAGGTACTTACTAATTCCATGTCATTACTCCGACTATTAAATAGTTATCTGTGGAATTTATATCGCATAATATTAGCATGAAATACAAAATTATTAGAGATAAAAAAAATTAAATGAGAGCAGTGGTGGCCCAGTGGCAACGGCCCCGACTTACGAGTTGTAGGTCGTGGGTTCGAACCCAAGCAGGCGCTTTACTTTGTGTAAATAATTTCATCACCACTGCTCTCAAAAACGGTGAAGGAAAACATCGTGAGGAAACCGGCATGTCTTAGAACCAAAAATTCGATGACATGTGACATCTACCAACCCGCACTGGGCCCGCGTGGTAGATTACGGCCCACTCACTCTCACAGAGAGGAGGCCTGTGTCCCAGCAGTGGGAACATTAATAGGCTGATGATGATGATACAAAATTATTACTTTAAGTTGCAGAAAATCGCCCATATTATATAAAATACGTTATGAATCGGCGTTTTTAGTATTTGTTGATTATAAACAGTATATGTTACATGATACACACAAGTTTCAAATTCCTAATTTGTTTAGTTGTTGAGATAGAGCTCGTACAAAAATGGTCTAAAACAGACAACTTCTACGGCCCCCTAATTCATCATTTTTGAAGATAAAAACAAATAAAAATTATATTTATTCTCTACTCGATGAGCTCTAGAAAATGATACCCCACATGCCAGGGTCAGATAATTTTTTTTTCAAAATTTAATTTTATTGTATGGCGACCCCCCTTTATTTTTTAATTTTATTATTTGTTGCTCTTACGGCAATAGAAATGCTCAATCTGTGAAATTTTCAACTGCCTACCTATTACGGTTCATGAGATAGAGCTCGCTGACAGACAGACGGACAGCGGAGGCTTATGAATAGGGTTCCGTTTGTCACCCTTCGGGTACGGAACCCTAAAAACTAGTGAAAAATGTTATAGATAGACCCCCCTTTTGAAGTTTATTTTCGATATTTTTTCATGAATATTCAGAAAATTACGGGCGGTCACATGCGCATGGGCGACATTGTATATAATTATATACATGGATACAATTCACAAGTTACTTAGTTTTCAGTTCTATCGGCAGTCCCCAAAGACTGCCCCGCATGTTTTTTTTATTTGAGACTATTAAAAAAGCACTCAGGACACGCGCACTTGTCTTTCCACGTTGAAAAACAAATTTATAGTGTTTCTTTAACGTAGGTACTACGCTTAATATTTAATGTGAATAATTTAGGAAAGTATTATTAAAAAGAATTAAAAAATCATGTTTTTTAATGTTTTTTTTTCTTACTTAGTCTGATGCTTTACAATCGCGGGTTAGCGAGATCATCCTTCGTTAGTTAACATACTGTATATCTCGTCTATAAACGGACCGGAGAGACCGTCAAATAGTTTAACAATTAGTACCTAGGCACTCTCTTTTGTTTCTGTTAAAACTACAGTGTGGTTCACTCCAGTTTTTGCCACCACACTGCCAATCTGCTCTGTACCTCTAGGCCACTCTCGGCACCCAATGTCGTCGGCCAACAGAGTACACCAGTGAGCCTCTTCCTAGATGTCCGACGTAAGTGCGTTCATTATCACCGGGAAGAGGTAAGGGCTGCGATAGTCCAGCAATTTACAGTATTGTTTTATGTCACGAAAGCGGGTGAGCCATACTTGTAGTTGTAAAGCGTATAGACACGCACACTACTGACTCGCGACCACAACTGGGCGCTCCCGAGCTTACGCACGCAAACAGTGTGCATGTACACTTACACAAAAAGTATGGGTCACCCGCTTTCGTGAGATAAAACAACTATACCTCATTCGTCTTTTAACAAAATTGGAAAACAAGCATATTTTGGAGCGAAAAAAAACGAAAAACAATTCAAGTATGTAAATACTCTTTAATTAAAACCGTAATTTAGATATCAATTAATTATTAAATGTTTCTAATTTATGACTAGTTCTTTATTTTAACTGCCAGATTTCGGGTACCGTGATTGCATATTCCATCGTGTCATAATTATTTTCGGAAAGAAGAAGGTCCAGTGTTTGAATTAAAGACTGTGTTTATCCTTTTCAGCATTCTTAATCTGTGTCATTAAGGTCAATTTGTGCATAGTAGTTGTTGACAATTTCAAACATACTGACTCTTTTGTCATTTCTGATTTCCATCTGTGTATAGCAATATGTATTAGATTACTAAATAACTGATAGTGACATAGGGAACGTGGAAAAGAAACACATGGTATCTCAAGTAGCATAAAACCGGCGCAGGCTGAAACAAAACAAGTGACAATAAGGCAGTATTGTCACTTGTTAAAACCACGCCTGCGCCGGTTTTTTAATTTTTGAAGTGAAAACTTCTTTAGCGGCGTAGTGCACTTTTTTTGGGATGGGTAAAAAATTTTAAACTCGCGTCAGGACACGTGACCTGATCGAAAATTCGTAAGACGGCTTGTACTGACAGCAAGCGACATAAATTCCTGACATTTTCGTTATATTGCGTTACTTAGTTTTCACTTCTATCGGCAGTAACCAAAGACTGCCCCGCATATTTTTTCGTTCACCATCTTCCTACTCACTTCTTCCACAAATTCAGTATTTTTCTTCTAAGTTTGGACTACTCGATTTAAGTTGCCCATGCATGAAATCGACTGATTTTGATCAATTTGTGCTCACTTTTTGTAAGAAAGAGAAAAATAATTTAAACAAAATTGTATTTAAAATGCCGGTTCTTAGTTTTGCATGTTGCTGGAAGGAATTTTTCAATTAATTTATGTGTTAATGTAAAATCAGTAACCATTATTCGCAACAAGTTTTCCTAAATATGACGCGAGATTAGATTAGATAGAGTAGATTCTTGTAAAAAGATGATCATGTTTTTACAAGAATCTACCTACTTGATTTTGAATATGAAAAAATATTATCAATATCATTATAAGGTCTACTTGCACGTTTCTGCACCACTTTTTCAACTTCGATAAAAAAATATAACAGAAAAATTTTAGGAGAACAATATTTTTTTTTAAGAAATCTCACACAGATTTCTTTAAAAAAAATTTGTTCTTTTTCCCTATCATTTAGCAAAACTTTCTAGTTTAAAAATAACAATTTATTTTTGTGCTGCCACTTGGGTATCCCTTCCACAAATTATCATCGATTCGCACGAATTAATTTATTTAGGCGTATTGACAACTCCAGAAATACGTTTTAGGGTCGCGCCACACCTGCCGAACGTTCCGCGGCGGAACGTTCCGTCGCGTCATGTTTGCTTGCATTTCTATGGACGTAACGTTCGGCTGAAGTGTCATAGAATAACTTGAAAAACATTAGGAGCGTATTCAACCGAACCTTCCGCCGCGGAACGTTCGGCAGATGTGGCGCGACCCTTAGGCAATTGGCGAAGGAAAAGTACACTACTTTTACTGATACAAGTACGCTCCGATCCATCGCGAGTCGATTTTTTCGCCCCGTTCAAAGACGATAAGATACAGCGCGGCGTCCAAAGTTTTTGGATCACGACGCTGATACGAAATGACAAAACAACATATCTGGACGCAGCTTTAAATACTTTGGCCTTAAGGTAGAGACTGACTTGTAACATTTTTTTGTAATGTATCGATTTTTTGTAACGCGTTACAGTAGTCAATGCAGCGAGCCGAGCCGCTCGATGCGAACATTGTGAGCGCATGTCAACCCTACGCCCGCATTTCTGAATAAAATATAGCACGCTTGAGTCCAGTGCTCGAAGCGAGCGTTTGCCACATTTAGTGTATCAACGTTTTGTATCAAGAAATGAACCATGGCTCGAAGCGAGCGTTCGCCGCGTCTTGTGTATCGCCGTTTTGTAACCAAGCTCGCCTCAAATGATACATTACAAACAAACGTTGCAAGTCAGTCTCGGCCTTCAAAGTAATTCTTAATCCCTGTGTCTGACTGAACACGTACCCACGCCACAGAAGTAATGCCCGGTTCAAACTTAATGGTGGCTCGGAACATGAGGCGCGACGCTGCGCAGTAACAAATTCAAGGGTCAGCGGGGGTGAGGGGTGGGGTACTGCGCAACGAGCAGCTAACTTCCGAGCCGTCATCAACTTTGAATCGAACTATAATTGTGTTGACTTCGGGCAACTCATTAATTAATAATACAATAAACGTTAAAACTTACCACAACTTGTATAAGGGTTCCTATAATCAGAATAGCCATAAATAGGGGCTTCATCATTGTTCCCGAGACCAGAGAAACGATACAAATAATCATGACAATCACACTAAACGCAGTAGCAATACCGACTATGTATAGCATGTAACTTGTAAAATCGAACTGAAATACAAAGTATAAATTGGTTAGGTACGCATGTTCCACTCAGCTACGTGGACAGTCTAGAAACCTTTATTTTTTTTAAACCTTCAGGCCAGTTGTACACGGCACGATTTCTTTACGGTGCGGCTAGCGCGTTGTACCGTAAGGAGATCGTGTATGTCACAGCAGACTATCTCACGCCGCATATGGCGCTGGCGCCATGCCGTGGTGCCGCCGTGTCTGTCAACAAGCTTCCAGAGTGATCCATACAAAACTGACGACCGTGGATATACACTCGGCAAATCGACAGTAATTTTATACGGTAATTGTAAATAGTAGATTTACAGTATTAAACTTTTATGTAGGCTGATTTGAGATCCAAGACTTGGTCCCTCCATCTTGACGGTAACAAAATAACGGATTTGTAGAACGGGCCTTAGGTGATTATAAACACTTATAAACCTGAGCATTCTCTTGAGAACAACGAGCATTCGCTGTTTTTAATGTTGTTGATGACGATGCATGTCACTATAATGATTGCTAGAATGTAAGGTGTTCGTCTACGATTAAAGAGAGTAAAGCAACATTTGTTAGAATGCTTATTACAAGTGAATGCTAAAGTCGGTTACAGTGCTTCACCAACTGTCAATTTGTAGCATTCAATGCTCTCCTGGCCGACAAATAGTGTGAACCACAGATATATATCCTGTGGTGTGAACTGTTACAATGCGTACAATCGGTTGATCGGTCGGTGTATCACTAAACGCGCTCATTTAAGCTTCGGCCAAACCTGAGCGACCACAACGCGGGAGGCGGGAAACGAAGCGGGGGGAGCATCTACCGTGCTGCGGACGCTGCTCGTGTTATTATATGGCGCCTTGCGCACCTATGCCACCGTAAAGCGGGAACACCGCGTCGGCAAAGTGGGAGTGAGCGATACGTGTCTTCTGGTCAGACGTGTGTACGAATAATCTCTCATTATTTTAATCTGTGATTTTGACATGACACAGACGTTAATAGAAAGAGTGATAGAACATCTTATTTTGTACGATCTGAAAAATCCAAGATAAAAAAATCTACGTAGAAAGGATTAAATATGCACGCATACTCAAGCATACGGAAGCAATAAAATTTCTTCTTTATCAGAGTCAGACTCTAATGTTAAATATGAGACTGACATAACACAACAATTTATGCGTTACACTAATTTATAGACGTGCGGCTGTGACTATTCACTAAATAAAATGAAGTTCGCGGTTCGCGCTGTAGTCGGGCAGGCGTGCACGTTAATTCGCGCGATAGTAGCGTTTTTGACGCTCCCGCTTCACTCTTGCGTCCCGCGTTGTGGTTGCGCAGGTTTGGCCGAAGCTTTATTTTCATAGCGCGGTCGTCTTATGCATGCGGTCCTCGTACGCAGTGCGTAGCATCGTGTGCGTGCGTACAGTCACGACCATAAATTTATTACTATGGACAGATTGGTAATAATATCTGATTTCATGTTTCATTAATTAATATCTGCTCTCAAGAAGAAAGCAAACATAATATCGTCACTCGGCGTTCCCTGTTTGGCTTCTACCGAGAACTTGACGTGTCCCATTCGCGCGCGCGTGCTCTAGTTTAGGGTGATTCGCTGGCGCATCACAATAACACCGTCGTCGCTGCGTTGCGAAATAGGTTTATGAAGGTCGCCACGATGACCCAGTTATTAATTATAGTGTAAACAGTGCAATTATATAATTGTAAAGGTGAAGTTTCTACTTACCTTGCAATGTCGTCGACAAAGGTAAAAATTAAAACTGATTTGGAAAAGCTGTTGTATGACAGTTACATCCAAGAAAAATCAGAGAGAGAAAAGTTGGAACTTCTTGTTGTTGATCTGAAGGACCAAATTGAAGGCCGCCAGCAACAACTTCAAAGCCGCCAAAACGAAAATCCCAGCTTGAAGGGACAAGAAAATAATGACCCTAAGGAGTGAGAAGTTCAGAGCAACATACAATTTGCTCAATCCGAAAAAGGAAATGTCGAGTACTGCACAGACGAGGAAGAACTTGCTAAAGAGACTGAGTGGATTAGGGCCAAAATTAGGAAGAAAAGGAAGCTAAGCATTTCCCTCTCTCCACCACAACAACCCGGAACAAGCGTCCAACAACAACAGAAATTTGAGAAAGAACAGACCACTCTACAATAGACCAGGTACACAGAATAAATAAATTTGAGAAAGAACAGACCACTCTACAATAGACCAGGTACACAGAATAAATAAATTTGAGAAAGAACAGACCACTCTACAATAGACCAGGTACACAGAATAAATAAATTTGAGAAAGAACAGACCACTCTACAATAGACCAGGTACACAGAATAAATAATATTATTGAAAGAACAGACCACTCTACAATAGACCAGGTACACAGAATAAAGAACAGACCACTCTACAATAGACCAGGTACACAGAATAAATAATATTATTGAAAGAACAGACCACTCTACAATAGACCAGGTACACAGAATAAATAATATTATTGAAAAAACACTCGAAAACAAGGAAGTCTGCGCCACCGTATTCCTAAATGTCGCGCAAGCTTTTGATAAAGTTTGGCATGAGGGTCTAATATTTAAACTGAGACGCAAGCTACCTCCAGAATTTGCATTTGCAACATTTTAGAGTCATATATTAGTAACAGAATGTTTAGAATAAGGCAAGAAGATCCTTATTCCGAGCTAAAAAGTATAAAAGCTGGGGTAACATAAGGAAGTGTGTTAGGCCCAATATTTTACTTGCTATACACATGTGATATCTCAGAGCTGGAAAACAACACCATTGCGACCTTTGCAGATGACACTGCTATGATGGCTACTGGATCAAGCCACAAAGAAGCAGTAGAAAAAGTTCAAGTAGCTGTGAAAAAAGTTTATGACTGGACACAAAAGTGGAAGATCAAGCTGAATGAGTCAAAATCAATTCACATTGACTTTACTAACAAACACTGTGATTACCACCCTATCTATATAAACGGCATGCAAGTGCCTTATGCTAATACAGCCATAACCTTGGCATAACTCTTGACGCCAAGCTGCGATGGAAATCTCACGTCAAAAAGAAAAGACAGGAACTCGAAATACGTTACAAAAGTATGTATCGGTTACTCGGAGGGAAATCCTGTTTAACAATACATAATAAAATGATATTATACAAGCATATTCTTATGCCAATTTGGACGTACGGAATCCAACTTTGGGGCTGTACTACACGAAGCAACGTTAAAATAATACAACAATTCCAAAATAAAGTACTCAGGGATGTTGTACTCGTAAATGCACCATGGTATATTAGAAATGACAACCTCCACCGAGATCTGAAAATGGATCTTGTTACTACAATCATCCAAAAATTTGCTGAAGCCCACGAACACAGTCTTCACCGACATGTGAATGTTGAGGCAATTCAACTGTTAGACAATACGGACATAGTGCGTCGGCTAAAGAGAACCAAATCATTTGAGTTAGTGTAGTGTAATAGTGAATAAATAATAGTAACAATGCTGTGCTATACATCTAACACATGAACCAAGTGTTTTCATCACTTATCAGACCCTAAGAAAGTGCTACGAAATTGTGTAAAAGTACATACAAATTGACACTGTTCTTGGTTATAACGTAATCTATCTCGTAAAATATTAAGTATCAGTTAAAATGCTTATTAGCCTATTAAGCTAGATTGTAATCCGTTACTAAGAACTTTAGTTCTAATTAATACAGAAAAAAAAACTCCATACCGCGAATGTGTAATTTTTTTACGAAAATCTGATTTTAGGTTTATTTCATTCTAAACAATGAGTAGAAAGAAATAAAACTAAAATCTGAAAATAAATCACATTCGCGGTATTGGATGCCGAGCGACGGTATTGATCATCTGAAGAAGGCATAGACAAGTAGCGGCACAAAGTGACATCCAAAATTATACCTAAACTATCTGACGAGACAAGCCACGTCAAAATAAAGGAATACACATCTTTATGAAGCCGTTAAAGCATCTTATATTCTTGCGTTGCTTGTCTTGTCAGATAGTTTTGGTGTTCCTTCGATATCACATAGTTTTGGTGCTTTCCAAAAATGATTACATATAATATTTGCCGTCATTTTGACGACAGATATTTATTTATGAACCATGAAATCAGATTGCCGAACTGTCCAATCAATCTTCCTAGCCTTTTTTCCCAACTATCTTGGGGTCGGCTTCCAGTCTAACAGGATGCAGCTGAATACCAGTATTTTACATGGAACGACTGCCTATCTGACCTCCACAACCCAGTTACTGGGTAATACTATACCCCTTGGTACGACTGGTGTCAGACTTTCGGGCTTCTGACGACTCGTAACGACTGTCAAAGATCCACAAATGACAGCCGGGACCAACGGCTTAACGTGCTTTCCGAGGCACGGAGGAGTCTCGGTATGTAAAGATGGTAACCCATCCACTGACCAACCCCGGCAAGCGTAGCTTAACCTGTTGGATCGACCCGTGCGGTTTGTTATTACTTAGCCACGAGCTCCTCTTGCTACGAGATTGCCGAACTGTCCATATTAATATATTTATGCTCGTGAATGTACGTACAGTGTAGCACTGTAAAGTTTAATGAATTTCTATATAATTATGTAAATGACAAACGCGACCGACGACGTACGTACCGACTATCGATGAAGCAGTATAACCGGCCTGAGGTCCAACAGCCCCTCTCTTAGAAAAATTGGTCAATAGAAGCAATAGAAAGATCTGACTTACTTTTGAAAAAGAAAGAGCAACGCAAACACCTACCACTGCCACAGTAGCAATGATTGCATACATTATAAGTTCAGTTCTATAGGAAACTGTAATAGTTGCAGTTATTAAACTCATTGCTAGCACCTGAAAAGTAACCGAGTTGTTGAGTAATTGATTAAGGCCCGTTTATGAGACCATGATTTTCTTTGCGCCTACACAACGTTCGAGAACATTCTCGCCATCAAAATAAAAAGATTGGTTACAAAAATTCATCATCATCATTTTAGCCAAAACACGTCCACTGCTGGACATAGGCCTCTCCCAAGCACCGTCACCGTCGACCGGTTCTGTGCTTCCTGTATCCAGCGGATTCCTGCGGCCTTCACAAGGTCATCGGTCCACCTTATGGGAGGCCCATTCAAAAACCTTTCGGCCCCTTCGGCCACCTGTTCTGCGAGCAATGTGCCCTGCCCATTGCCACTTAAGTTTGGCAATCAACATACCCCAAAGAGGGTTATGTTGGTTCCCTTGGTTGTGCCTTGGTTCTCCTGCGGATTTTTCCATTTCTGATTCGATCACGTAGGGAAACTCCAAGCATAGCCTTCTACATTGCCCTTTGGGTGACTTGTAGCCTTCTAATAAAGCCCATTGTGAGCGACCATATTTCAGTGCCATAGGTCATCACTGGCAACACGGACAGGTCAAAGACTTTCGTCTTGAGACTCTGCGGTACGAGAGACGAGAAGATATTGCGTAACTTCCCGAACGCTGCGCAGCCGATACGGAATCGATGATTGACCTGTTGTTCGAAGTTGGACCTACCTAACTGGACAGTTTTTCCTATGGGTCTTCATGAGAGTGGGTTACATGGGCATTTGACATGACCTTTTTGCTGTCGATGGTCATTTTATATGAGGTCATCGAGCATTGTACTGAGGTCCTCCATAGTTTCAGCCACGACAACTACGTAGTCGGCATACCAAAGGTGAGTGATGTACACGCTATTGACGATGATGCCTAGACCTTTCCAGTCCAGAATCTTGAAGACTTCAGTGCAGCGGTGAACAGTTTTGGAGAGATAACATCTCCCTGTCTCACACCTCGCTGCAGAAGGATAGGGTTTCGAGGTCTAGTCCTGGAGTCGGATATATAGAGTGGCGTTTTCGTACAGACACTCCAGCACCTCGATGGAGTCGATCTGACACCGTTGAAGAAACTGCAGTACTGCAAATCGAAGGCTTTCTTAAAGTCCACAAACGCTAAGCAGACAGGCAGGTATACTCTTCAGTCTTCTGTATAATCTGCCGCAGCGTATGTATGTGGTCTACAGTGCTAAAGCAAGCAAAGATCCATCTTGTTCGGTAGGCTGGAAATCTTCAAAAATACGCGCGAGACGGTTCGCGATGACTTTTGAAAACAGCTTGTAGACATGGTTCAGAAGTGAGATGGGCCTATAATTCTTAAGGAGAGATGATTTTCTTTAAGAAGAGCGACAATGCCGTCGCTCTTCTTAAAGAAAAGCATCTCTACACCTCTGTTCCATGCCTGTTGCGTTTTGCCCTCGAGTATGACGGAATCAAACAGCTTCTGGAGGGCTTCAGAACGGGTTTTCCGTTGGCCTTAGCTAGATTGACAAGCAGCTTAAAAACAATAAAGCGCCGGGGGACGAAATTACGGCCGGACTCGTCCGGCCGTAATTTCGTCCCCCGGCGCCTTATTGTTTTTAAGCTGCTTCAAAGCCATTCTAAGTACAAGCTGACGTCCGGGATGTCTTCGGTATAGTGTCGGGTCAATCTAGCTATTGACTCGTTTGCCAGATTCGTAACGGGGTTACTCGTTGACGTGTATAACTGTCCATAATAACATCTCGATCTCTCTCTCAACAGCTCAGG
This sequence comes from Conistra vaccinii, assembly GCA_948150665.1. Lineage (NCBI taxonomy): Eukaryota > Metazoa > Arthropoda > Insecta > Lepidoptera > Noctuidae > Conistra > Conistra vaccinii. Next base: position 7,208,452 of record OX411339.1, on the reverse strand, counting down.
TTTGGTGGATAAGATCCTGTCATCATCGGTCTTCAGTTTCGCAAGCTGGCTCTGTCCAATAGACAGATCTCTTGCAAAGACCTGAGAACTTTTATTCCGCTCTATCGCGTCCTTAATGCGGTCTGCACTAAAGCGGCGAAGGTCGCTTTTCAAGGACTTTAGAATCTGTCTATTGAGTTGCCGGTACTTGAGCACATCGTCTGAAGACTGCAAGATCATCTCGCGCCTCTCCTCCATGAGCTTTATAGTAGGATCAAAGAGCTTCTTGTTTCTATTTGTGCGACGGGTCTTAAAGATGTTAGACCCGAACGAACGAACCCATCGTTATAATCGTTGACGGAGCTCTCTCAAGTTCGAGCTGAAAGCTTTGGACTTGTTTCGGTGCTGGACGGACCGTAGACTTCATCAGTCGAGATCTTCCCAGCTTGATATTTAAGTTCAATTTGCGTCTTACCATGCGATGATCACTTCCGGTTTTCACCGCATTGATCACAGATACATCATTGAATACTTGCTTCTTCGGCGACATAATAAAGTCAATCTAATTTTTTGTTGCTGCATCAGGGCGCTCTGGCAGGTCCATTTTCTGTGCTTACGTTTTCTCAAGAAGAAGTTCATCATAAAAAGGCCTTCCTTCTCCATAAAACTGACCAGCAGAAGACCCCGGTGTTTCCTACGTCCCACTCCAAATTGCCCCCACTCGCAGTTCAGTATTTCGTTGAAGTCCCCTATGACGACGGTGAAGTGTCATAGGGGGGGGTGAAGTGCCATGCATGACACTGGAAATATCCTCTATGTACTGCTGGTCGCCCTCCCGGAAATAGAACAAGTTTCCGGATTTGGGCATTATCGAGTCCTCACTCTCACTTCAAACTTCAGATAACCCTACTATACCCAACCGTAACGTGCTCAATTCTTCTTCGAGTTCGATGATCTTCTCGTCGGTCCGAAGTGTACACGTGTTAGTCTCGTAATCACTTTTTACGCCGATTCTCTTGTACACTGGACTAAACTAACTAAACTATCACTAAAATTCCTTACTTTTGGCTATGAGAATCTTAAAGCTATTCTGATTAAAAAAATCTCTAAATAAAAAAATTATTTTGACACATCTAAAATCGAATTTGACAATCGCGTGTTGACTCCACGTGGTACTTGTTTGCTCTACTCCGTGGGCTGGGGGCTGCCTCGACGTGTTTTATATGAAATTTTTCACTTTTTGTATGGAAAATATGAAAAATTATTACCAACATGTCAGGTGGTAGGGGTTTAAAGGTTACCTAAAGGGGTCGAAAATTTCATTATTTTTGCGATAGGACGCACCATTTTCGAGATATAAGCAAAAGAAAAAAAAAATTGTACGGTTTTTGCACTGAAGTCGAAGTGTTGGTGTGAATTTTAGTTCATGCCAACTAATTTTATTCCACTCGTTTTTAATCGCTTTTAAAAATAATCAGATTTAGTTGGATACACTAAATTTTTAGGTGAAAAACGTCAAATTCAGAATAGCAAAATTGCCATTTTCACTAAACTATTAACTCTTTGCAATCTTAGGCCCGTATTACAGAACCTCGCTCAAAACTCAAGCATTACTTAAAACTCGTTTAAAGCCTTTTGATTGGTTGAAACTAGTTTTAAGTAATGCTTGAGTCTTGAGTAACGTTCTGTAATACGGGCCTTAGTGCTGTCAAACTAAAATTTATTTAAGTTGTGTCACTTTTTCTATTTCAGAATGGGAAATCCTCGTTTGACAGGACTAAACAAAATTTTAGTGATTTTTAGTCTAGTTTAGAGGCATTTGTGACAAGAGAATCGACACCAATATATATGTTTGAAAATAATCAAATTGTTTTAAAAAGAGCGCGGTCCCGTTTGTCTTTTATAGCAAATTTAATAAACTAGCAAGCGACTTTGTACTAGTAATACCCGTGCATCGATGAAAACTTACATCTAAATCTGAATGGAGCTTATAGAAAGCTCAAGGAAAGGCCAAAAAAAATCAAGTTAAAAGCGATAAACGGTACACAATGGTTTGAACGCGATGAATGTGATCAAAAAACCTGCTGCTGGCCTGCACAGCTTCGTATATTTTTGTCTACAAAATGATCGATTCAGAAACGTTGATGTGCACCGCAGTGCCTGAGCAGAGATTATTATTAGACAATAAAACAAAAACATTGTTAAAACTCAGCCTGAACTTTCAAGTAATAACGCACTGTACCTTCCAATTATTTGAAAAGTAATGACGGGATTGACGTAGGGCATTCGTCGCGTCACGCGTGAATCATCACATCGTGTCGCATTGTGTCGTGTTTATAATAACGCGTTCCGGGTAATGCTGGGGTTGCCGCGCTTCTGTAGTGCGTCGGGGATGTTCGCGGAGGCACGTGTTACGGATTTCGGCTCGCTGCTGCGTCTGCGAATCGCATCACTGATGCGTCGGGTGCGCGACAGCCCCAACAGCCTCGTGGCCACTGTAGCCGGCAGGGTGGATGGCCTTATAATCTGTCACTGGATGGCGGCACACAGACCGTCATTCAGGTATTTGAGATGATAAGTGCAATGTTGTTAACGTATTTTAGATTTAGTTAGTAGATAAGTAGTATTAATTTCAATTACCAATGTTATGGATCTCTGGTCTGAAATAAAGATTTATATATAATATAATATATAGCGAATGAAGTCATTCTAGTTTATCTTACCGTTAAAATTAAACAGATGTAGTTGCCCGGAGGTACCCTAGCCCAAGGTAAGCACATCAAACAGCAACTAGCTCCAATATAAAATATTCTGTAAATTAATATAGGGCCTTAGAAGACATGGTTTTTTTTAGCATCGGTGGTCAGCAATTTAGTCACTATTCGAACTCACACCGACAGGCAGAATGGCCATCCGCCGATGCTAAAGGCGTAATTATACTTGATCGTTAGCCCATATTCAGGTGCTCAAGACTTTGAGTCGAATTCGGGCACCCGATGCATTAATAATTACACTGGTCATCGCACTGGAATACAAGTGACTACAAATAGATTGACTGAAGTCGCGCAGAACTACTCATTGAGACGACTGGCAAAAAATTGAAGTGAAAGGAATACTTACGTCGGGTATCCGAATTCGGGTAACCGAAACGATTAAGCTGGACTAGATTGTCCGAAGACGCGTACTCGACCCCGTTTATTTACACTCTGTTTGCCCGAATTGAATTCGGGAGAACGACCAAGTGTAATATTGCGCCATGAGGATAGTATTACTTCAAATTCAACTTACACTCCAGGTATCAGCATCAGTAATCCAGCTTTTAGGAAAAATAGTCTCAAAACGGGGCTGTAATTAATACGATTTATAAATGAAATTCTTATTCGTTAGGAAATGGTAACCTTCAGATTTTAGTACTTAGTGTTCAAGTTAAGGTGAAAGCGTCAGGGTAGCCCGCGAAATTCAAATTTTCTTACGTGTTTTGCAATTTGCTCGTCAGTATCAGGTTGTATGTTGATATAAATATGATTTGCGACCGTATCAAATGTTTATTTGTAAAATTATAATCATAGAAATCATCAATACAATTCTATAAGTTCATGTAATCCCTTTGAATGACTATTTCATGAAATCACGACATTTGGGGATTATGCTAACCTAAGGAGTTGTATTGCTGATTCTAATGATTATAATTCTGTAAACCCATATTGGTTACGCTCGCAAATCATATTTTAATCAAGATACAACCTGACACTGACCTGCAAATTGCAAAAAACCTAAGAAAATTTGAATTTCGCGGGCTACCTTGGCGCATCCCCCATAAGATGAGTTGATGACAATCAAAAAGCACAGAACAAAAAAAAACTCGAATAGAAAGAGAAAGAGAGAGAGACACTACTTACGTAACATAAATAATAGCTACGATGAGAGCAGTGGCCATTAACATTGCAAGCACCAAGCACATGACTAGTCTGACAAAAGAGTTTCGTGACTTAGGATCGTATTGTATCGGTGGACCTATCATTGGTAGCCCTTGATATCCTCGACCAAAGCTTTGTGTTGTAGGGGCTCCTTGTGGTTGAGGTTGAGGGTATCCTTGTTGTTGAGGATATCCTTGTTGTTGAGGATATCCTTGTTGTTGAGGATATCCTTGTGGTTGAGGATATCCTTGTGGTTGAGGGTATCCTTGTTGTTGAGGGTATCCTTGTCGTTGTCCTGGATTGGACGGATATCCTGGACCTGAAGGATACTTTGGATTTTGAGGATACCCCTGGGGCTGAAGAGGCCCTTGACTTTGAGTCGGGCCTGAAACAAGAAAAAACTATCATTAAGTTATTTTAACAAACATAACATCACGCCTATTTTTCCCCAAAGGATTAAAGCTACTCTTTTATAAAATGGCTATTGGCAATCGGCTGATTACCACTATTTCGCCTTTTTTTTTTCAATTGTAACCCGTGAAATAAGAATATTCCGCTTCAAAAAAATTACTGCTTGCTTAACATATAAAAATCTATATTCTCAGTGATTTTCATCGAAATCGAATATTTTTTAGGGCGCTCGCTTGGCTAGTAAGTAGGCACGCAGTGGTCGTTCTGATTAAGAATGGCCACCCTTCACTCGCCGGCTTGTGAGGCAGTTCGCACCGGTTGCTCAGCTTGAGAATGGGCTCGCTTCGCTCGCCAACTCGTGAGGCGATTTGCACCGGTCACTCGGCTTGAGAATGTGCTCGCTTCGCTCGCCGGTTTTGAGGTGGTTCGCAGCGGTCGCTTACCTTTAGGATGGGCTTGCGTCGCTTGCCGGCTTTGAGTTGGTTCGCAGAGGTCGGCTTGCATAAGAATGTGCACGCTTCACTCGCGGGATCGTGAGGCAGCGGTAGCTTTGCTTGAGTATGGGCTCGCTTCGCTCACCAGCTTGTGAGGCGGTTTATACCGATTGCTCGGCTTGAACATAGGCTCGCTTCGCTTACCGATAAAATTCGGTCAATTTACTTGATGAGCGAACGGAGTGAGAATGACGCGCTAACGGCACACGATGGTCTTACACGGTGCTGTCTCAGTGGTCTTAGACCATAACTGTGCCCCGCGGTTTCACCCGATAAGTCTCGATTCCGTGGAAATATCGAGATAAAAAGTATTCTATGTCCCAACCCAAGTCCTGATCTACATATATGCCAAATTTCATCCAAATTCGTTCAGCCGTTTTAGAGTGTGAAGGATAACAAACAAACATGCAAAAAGAAAACATCAAATCTTTTCTCTAGTTTAGATAAAATGTACCATATTCTGACAAATAAATGATGATTATGATTATACTGACTGTACTGCGTCCGAAAAGCTTGCAGCGGTTGTGAAACAGGACGTTCTTCACTCAAAGTCTGTGGTGGCTTCCCAAGACGAACCATATTATCGAAAATGCTCTTTAATGTAAACTTTCGCCTCGCAGGCGTCTGACCTATTATATGCACTCTCAACTCTGTAATCTTTACAATATTTACTGATTCTATTTCTTCATTTCTATCAGTGTGTTCTGTACTATTTTCTATATTATCAACGCACAGGTAATCTTTACTTTTAGCTAAAGTTATTGCTCCCGGCCTAACTGTTTCTTTTTCGACCAAATCCATGTCAATGGCATAATAAGGGTTTTCTTGTTTACTAACATCACTATTCGCAATCTCATTTTGTGTTTTTGTGGCTTTATTGGGCTCTGAAATACTCATACTTATATAATTCCAAAAATATGTAAATACTATCAACTATCAACGAATGTCCTACTCTAAAATAAGTTTTTATTTTATCAGATTGTCAAACAATTTCAACTGTCAGAATTAATTAGAAAAAAGTTTTTAAGCAAGGTAGAACTCAAATATTTATTTTTCGAAGCTCACATATGTCATGATGTCCCAGTCAATATCGACACAAAAAAATGCAAACGTCGCAAATGCGCAAGTAACTACGAATTTTTTGTATGTTGTTAGGTCCCCTGAGAGCAGTTTATACTCAAGTTTGCAACTCTGAAATCTTGTGCTCAATTCAATTCAATTCAAAATATTTTATTTCACATAAACCTACATGGGCACTTATGAAACGTCAGAAGCTACGCACGGTTCCAATTGGTCGTTTCCTATGGAGAAGAGCCGGCAAGAAACTCCACGGTTACTCTTTTAAAAATAATTGGGTTTTACAATATTTACAACAAAAAAATATATAAAAAATACAGTATTATTAGGTATGCGAGGACAGTGTAGGTCTTTCAACAAGTACCAAGTATGTACTTAACAAAATAGAAGATGGTCAACAAGTGTAGAGTCCACTAAGCCTACAGCGTTCTCACATTCACAAAATAGAAAAGAATCTATATAAAAGATAAATAAATTAATAAAAATAAAAACTATTTAAAAAAAATAATGACATGATTGCTATTACAACTGTAACAAATCTGAATAATTAACATGTCCACAAAAGTCACTAATAAAGAGTTGAAAATTAAATAGTAGGTATATAATGTCAAATAAAATTATGATTATGTCAAGGAAGAATGTAAATAAAACAAAAATATAAACATGGTAATTTGAGAGCAGTTATAATAGAATCTTACATATTTTGCCGTTAATGAGGTACCAGGGAAGCCACATGTGCAGAGGGAATTATTGCCAAACTTCTTTGTCTTCAACGTAGTCTTTAATTTTATAATATGCTTTCCTGATAAGGACACGTTTGATGTGGGTTTTGAACTTCCCATCGCTAAGTTCTGTAACCGACTTTGGCAACTTGTTATAAAATCGGATGCTGTTTATAAGAAATGACTTGCTTGTTTTAGTTAATCTAAATTTGGGTATTTGCTAATCCGGTACGTACCGTTTCATCGATGGTGGCATCGAAAAAGCCATTGTGGCAGGATAATTTAGCTATCTTTTCAACCACTTTGGTAAAAACGTAGCCACATTTTCGATGGATAGGATACCCACAAGATCCAGCTATGAGGAGCCCGATCAAGTGCGAGTCGGATTCCCACACGAATGGTTTCGTACCCACCGTACATTATTTAGAAAAAAATAATAATTATAAACGAAGAATATCATTATAGCGGGGTATTTAGTGTCATGATTTGTACTAGAACCTTGCAAATCTTCAACAAAGGAAGCCGCTTGGCACAGGCATACCTAGTGGTCATCTGAGCTGATTTAGCTCTGTACCCACGTGGCACGTGGTGGGGAAGGGGGGGGGGGAAATCCCATCTACCAAGCTGCACTCTTACGTCGATATTTGCAAAAGTTTCGTTTTCGTTTTCGTATAATTCAAGGACGAGGAATTCATTTCTGGAAAAACATTTACACTCGTTTATAGAAAAAAAGGAGTTCGCCGCAAAAAATGAAAAATAAGAAATAAAAATTCTTACAAAATCCATGCCTACAAATAAACCACGAGAGATGCTTTATAAAAAAAATTGTTATAAATAGCCCTGTTTATCTAGAATATATAAACGTAAAATGTTTTAATAGATTTAACTTATAATTTATGTAAAAAAAAAAACATTTGTGTCGCGCGGCGGAGCTGCGATCGTAGGAGTGCATATTTTGGATAGGATTTTGCACTTATTGTTTAATAATTACACTGATTAGTTTAAGTGATTCGATATCTAGATGTTGTATTCTTAAATAAATATCTAGATATACTTCATAATATTAAAACAAATACTTTATATAGTCACTGAGATAACCACGTTTCCAGCTTATTTTAAACATGTGAGTTTAAATCGGTATTCCCATTATTTTACTTCAAAAGAGCGGTTTTTTTTTTGTAAAAATAATAACGAAGTAAAGAATAATAGTAGATATAATTTTAGTAAATAAGTGTAACAAAAAATAACAACATTTATTAACAGTTTCCGCTGCAGCTACACAGTTCCATGCACCTTATTTCTCTTTTCAAACAATTGCACCTTCCTGCACATTTTTGTTTGCATTAGACATCTTATTAATTGCATGCAAGCAACAGCTGCTGGAGGTAGGGTGGTCCACACAGGCTCCCATATACCATTATTTTTGGCCCAACCCCAGTTAGCAGGACACGGCCGGTCTTGTAGGTTCTGGTTCTAAAAGTTGATCCTACAATTTATGTCCTCCCTGTTGATCCGCTGGCAAAATGGTTCCGCAGGGCGTCTTTGGTTGATGGTAAAGTCTTCCAGCTGTCTGTCTCTGTCTGCCCTTTTTTCTATTTGTAAATAGTAATTTTCTAAACTGATTGGTATCAGTGCATGAGCATGATCTAAAATTAAATAAATGTTACACTACATGCATTCCAACAATTCCAACCACCACTTAAGTTACTTGTCATACAAAGCAATGAGAAATCTGTCTAATATTGGGAGAGCCTGCTTTACATTTCCTTCTTTAGCCAATTAAAATCCATCCGTTGCAGTTGAATAAGCACCCCAACCTTCGAAAGCGCTTTTTTCCCTTTACCAGCAAAAGAAGAAACAGTATCACTAGCAGAACTACCCGAAAAAGGCGTTGAAGAGTGGCAATTGGTGATGCTGCAGCCCAAAGACACATGGTGCGAACAGTGGACACCGATATTGTTGTCCTTGCGGTTTCATGTATGTCACAATTTGCCACAGCTGGAGGAATCATTAGTTTCTTCCGTGCTATGCTATTGCAGCATCGTTGGCTAACCCAAATAAATAGAATATATTTAAACTTTAAAATCAGAAAGTAATTCAGGTCCAGGTAGGTATAAAATTATATTCTTTTAGGACCAGCAGAAAAGGCAGAAGTATTGCCACTCTTCCACGCGTTTTTCAGGTAGTTCTGCTAGTGATACTGTTTCTTCTTTTGCTGGTAAAGGGAAAAAAGCGCTTTCGAAGGTTGGGGTGCTTATTCAACTGCAACAGAGGGATTTAAATATGCTAAAGAAGGAAATGTAGAGCAGGCTTTGCAATATTACAAAGATTTCTCATTGCTTTGTATGACAAGTAACTATGTGGTGGTTGGCTTTGGTGATTTGAAGTGATTTAACTAATTGTTGGAATGCATGTCGTGTAACATTTGTTTTATTTTAGATCGTGCACATACACTGATATCAACCCGTGTAAAAAGTTAGTTTGTATTTATAAATACAAAAAAGGACAGAGATCTGGAGAATTTACCATCAACCAAAGACGCCCTGTGGAACCATATTTTAGCCATGCGGATCATCAGGAAGAACCTATCGGGAGGACATAAATATAGGATCAAAACTTTTAGAAACAGTACCTACAAGGCCGGCCATGTTCTGCTTCCTGGGGTTGGGCCAATAATAATGGCATATGGGAGCCTGTGTGGACCACCCTTCTTGCAGCAGCTGTTGCTTGCATGGAATTAATAAGATGTCTAATGCAAACAAAAATTTGCAGGAAGGTGCAATTGTTTTTAAAGAGAAATAAGGTGCATGGAACTGTGTAGCTGCAGCGGAAACTGTTAATAAATATTGTTATTTTTTGTTACACTTATTTACTAAAATTATACCTACTATTATACTTTACTTCGTTATTATTTTTACAAAAAAAAAACGCTCTTTTGAAGTAACATAATGGGAATACCGATTTAAACTCACATGTTTAAAATAAGCTGGAAACGTGGTTATCTCTGTGACTATATAAAGTATTTATTTTAATATTATGAAGTATATATACTTATTTAAGAATACTACATCTAGATATCGAATCACTTAAACTAATCAGTGTAATTATTAAACAATAAGTGCAAAATCCTATCCAAAATATGCACTCCTACTATCGCAGCTCCGCCGCGCGACACAAATGTTTTTTTTTTACATAATTATAAGTTAAATCTAATCAAACAGTTTATGTTTACATATTCTAGATAAACAGGACTATTTATAAAAAAAAAAAATATAAAGCTTAATCTCGTGGTTTAATTGTAGGCATAGATTTTGTAAGAATTATCTCCTCGTCCTTGAATTATACGAAAACGATACCAAACACTACCTATTTGCTAAACTTTTGTAAATATCGACGTAAGAGTGCAGCGTGGTAGATAGGATTTCCCCCCCCCCTTCCCCCACCTACCTGCAGGGTGGTACCACGTGGGTACAGGGCTAAATCAGCTCAGATGACCACTAGGTATGCCTGTGCCAAGCGGCTTCCTTTGTTGAAGATTTGCAAGGTTGACGACACTAAATACTCCACTATTAAAGATTTTGTATTTCTTATTGATACTATGAATTACTAAGTTATTTTTGCAGTTGCAGAAAATCACTCATATTTAAGTAAATACCTTATGAATCTGCGTTTTTTGTATTTATTTGTTGATTATATAATATAGTATACTAGTGGACCTGGCAGACGTTGTCCTGCGCCAAACAGCGCCACTTACCGGGTCCAATTGTCTTTTCAAACCATCTCAAATATACACACAACATTTCATCGAAATCGGTCCAGCCGTTTAGGAGGAGTTAGGTGACAAACACACGTACGGAAGAATTATATGTATAAAGAAAGAAGATTATAAAGAGGTACAATTTTTGAATTTGTATGTAGGGGGGTAATCTTCGTAACTACCGCTTGCGAAAAATCTTTCAAAAAAAAAATTAAAAATTCTTCACTAAGAATTCTCGCACTAAGGAAGCTACAGTATTGGCGAGTGTTAGTATATATTTTATGTTAAAACAAGAAATTTCATCGCGACCAAGTCACGAGCAGAAGCTATACAAAATAAGCCTTTAATTAGGACATGGGAGCCCAATTACATTGGTATAAATAGGTAATTGAAATAATACGAAATTGTAAACAGAATTAAATAGGAAATTGGAAGGGACAGAAAATGTCTTCTAGCGATCGTTAGGGACAATCCTATTACTGCTATTGAAGCACAAACTGTATTCTGGCCTACATTTTAGAGTGAAACGGAAAACGCCTATTTTCGGCAATAGCGTTTTATGTTAGTATGCTGATTAAGAAATACCTAGACTAGAATTCAAACTATTTTTAAAAATAATAATAGATGTAAAAGTTAGAGAAAGACCGAAGAAAAGATGGATGGACTGTGTGAAAGATGCTCACTCAGATGGCGGAGCGATGTCTCATTAGTGCGTTGCATTGCGTCATCGCAACGGATCAACGCATTGTATGCCACACCTGCGCTGCGACGACGGACGACGTCGTCGCAGCGTAAGAGCCAGTCCACACGGCGCGTTGCGTCAGCGTTGCGTCGACGCAGCGCTGCTGATGCGTTGTTTTACATACAAATAACCAAAGCGTACACACGGTGCGCTACGTCGTCGCAACGCACACATGACGGACAGCAGCCCCCGAGACGAAGCGGGAGGGGGTGTACAGTCACGAGCAATAATATATATACATTGTCACATTTTCTAAAATATCTCAACTTCTACCATTCAAAAAATAACTGTACGACCATTTTTTCTAAATTTCCTAACCATCGAAACTATCAAAACTGGGTATACATTGGTTTCACAGTAATATAAACGCAATAAAAATCAGTAAAAAGTTTACACTTTCAATGTAATTTTTAAGTATCCATGAGAATTTCTATAACATGTACACAAGTGTATACATGTAATAGAAATTGTATACGTGTTATTGAAATTGTCATGAATACATTAAAATGACATTGAAAGTGTATACCTACTTTTTCCTGTTTTTATTAAGTTTATTCATATACCATTGTATAATACAATGGTTTCAGAATTGGACGAATTCAGTGATGGATGATTAATACAATCAGGATCAGCCTGTATCAGTCCATTACTTAGCTATGTCTGATACTTTTGTTCTTTGCTGTATTATTTTATTTCGGACCCTATCCCTAAGAGAAACCCTGAAACTAGCTCGTTGAGCGACTAATACAATGCCATGAATACATTACAGTTTTATACATAAATAGTGGTTTGTTACTGCAATAAAACAAGAGCTTACAGAATCAGTTTTGTAATTCGTTACCAAACGTAATCATTAATAAAGCCTATCTATATATATAAAAAATCTTCTTTTTTGTTTCATACTTTTTAGAGCGTGATTTTTTGTTGTCGGGTTTTAGTTTTCAAACTTACGTTTTATTTTATTTATTTTGGGGTTATAATTTCGTATTAAGTATCTATTTGCAGAGCCGGTAGTTTTTTTTTGGTTAGGTTTAATTGTATTCTATGTATTAATTTTACAGCCGCGCCGTACGTAGCAGTCTCACTTTTGCATGTTTTTAACAATTTAAACATATTTATTTACTTTGACAATATGATATATACACATATTTGTAATGTGCTCGTCAAGCCCTTTCACTTAATACCAAACACGATATGATTTAAAAAAAAAAATTTTTCCTTCGTCACTTTATGTCCTCTAGAGGGCGCCATATTGAATTTAATGTAAAGTCACATACCCTATAACCAGCGGACGATCAGGACGCTTTCAACGATACCTCATTTGCCAAATTATGATCAGTGGTTAAGAAGTTATGAGGTTACAGATGAACATACATACATACATACATTCAAACATACATACATACATACAGTCAAACATACCTATACAGTAAAACATACGGTCAAAATCATAACCCTCCTTTTTGCTTCGCCGAAGTCGATCTTCGACTTATTTCCAAGCTCAAGCTGCTTGAAACTGCTGCTTTGTAACTGTTTACATAATTTCGAAACTGTACTGTAAACATGTTTTTGAAATTTCCTTGGGTACATAATTATGTTACTAAAAGTTAATATTATTTTTTGGTAATCTATTGTTAACGAATATTTGATAAAAATGTGTAGTTAATTTTGACACAATTTAACGTTTACATACTTATTGGACACAGTAAGCATACTTATTTTTGCGATTTTGTTGTTGCTACATGAATTTGAAGTTTCATGGCGTTTCTATGTTATTGCTCGTGATGTACTCATTGCGACGTCGGAGCGGCAGCGCTCAGTTGCTTGTGCGTTGATAGATAGAAAATGCTTACCGCAACTGTGCGTCGCCGCTGCGCCGACGGAACGCGTTCGTAGTAACGCTGCGATGGCGCAGCGCCTGTGTGGCCGGCTATGGGCGAGGCCCCGTTAGTGCGTTGCGCTGCGTTGCGTCGCGTCGCTGCGACGATTTCCATATATTTTTTTATGACATGCCCCATGCGACGACGCGACGCAACGCAGCGCAACGCACTAATGGGGCCTCGCCCTAAGCGTCAAAATATTTACGTTGCGACGACGTAACGCAACGCAACGCAAAGCGCCGTGTGGACTGGCTCAGAGGACGCTCCCCCCGCTTTGTCTCTCGTCCGCCGAGCCGTTGGAACGTCACGTGCGACAACGCAACGTTTTAATGTCGCATGTAATTTAAAATATATGGAAAACGACGCAACGCAACGCACTTATGAGGCAGAGCTCACCGACTTCAAATAAATTGGAAAAAGACCAGACCAAGAGAACGATGATGATGATGAATGGAAGATAAATGAGAGACTGGCTAAGGTCATCTGCAATGCCAGAGGCATCACAGATACGTTGCCATCCCAAAACAGAAATGTCCCATGTGCCTGTAATCAAATCGCACCCAAAGCCGTGAAACCGGTACACAGCAACGCTGCGTGAAGGTAATTTAATGGTGGTTAGTAATTCCTCGGACCAGTCAGTCTATTCTGTAAATAAAAACTTTTTACAAAAAAAGAACAACCGACTTCCAAAAAAGACACTACAAAGTCAAAAATAACTTTAATTTCGGAAGTCGGTGTATTTGGTTTTGAACTTTCGTTTTTTGCCACCGACTTCCGAAATTAAAGTTATTTTTGACTTTGTAGTGTCTTTTTTGGAAGTCGGTTGTTCTTTTTTTGTAAAAAGTTTTTATTTTACACTTTTTAGTTGTGGTACCTACCCCATACAAATTCGAATACCACTAACCTGCTAAAATAACAGTGATTGGAAGTTATCATTATATCATCCATATAAACTAAGTGGGAAAAATACGTATTATTCAAGTCAACTCAAAAACTATCAAAGTAAAGTTAATAAAATTAATATGGGACCACCTCGGGAGCATACCCTTTCAAACAAAAAAACAATTTTCAAAATCGGTCCATAATTGACGGAGAAATCGCGTAACAAACATACAAAAAAAAAAAAAAAAAAAAAACATACAGACGAATTGAGAACCTCCTCCTTTTGGAAGTCGGTTAAAAACTCACCGTGAAAACGAAAGTTTTCACTTAAAAAAATGAGGCGTATACCTAGGTATAGGTGCAAAAGCAGCAAAATCCTATTTTTCAATGATAGCAACTTGAATCAATCAGTCTGTCAATGTCAAATCAGCTATGCTCGTCACTCAGAGTAATAACTAATTATTACTCTGAGGCTCGTCAACAAAAATCACATATTGTACTCTTTGGTCAACAATTCGAGTATCCACCAACCAACTACTCGTAGTATTGGATCCATTTTCTATTAAATTTACGAAGTGTATAGAGTGCCGCGAGTTTCTTGTGGCACTCTAGTGTCAGTGCCTCGGCCCGGCTAGGGTGCCGTGAGCGTTGCATTGTCACTGTCACTTGTTATTTAGGTTAGGTTAGGTTAGAACTATGACCACACAACGCACGAGCCGAGCGAGCGTAGCGAGCGGTGCCGCGGTAGCGGCCGGCGAAGTGCCAGGGTCCGTTTAGGCACAAGAGAATGTAATGTTTTGGGAATGTGGTGTTTTACAGCGATCTAACCTCGACAATCAAACAAAATACCAAGTGACGTGACTTAGTGACAGTGACAATGACAATTCAATGCTTGCGGCACTTGAGCCGGGCCGAGGGCGGTGTTACTAGGGTGCCTGTAGTGGCACTTTATCCGATAGGGATAGAGTGCCAATGGTGGCACTCTATACACTGCCTTAAATTTATGTCTTTGACATTACGTTTGATGTTTGACGGACGTTTACGTTTGACGGACGTTTGGAAGGCGTACGAGGGGCCGAAACCAACTTGCAGAGGCCCGTTAGACGTGTTTAATGAAACGAGGCACCAACCGACGATTATCCCTGTTCGCACTATGCTAGTGCACCCAAGGACAACCCTCGGTTAGTGCAGGACTATTGCAGGATATGAAAACAAACATATTAGTTTATAGGTTTGGATGGCTAAGTGAACTGATTATGTAGAACTATGGAAAGACCCCTGCCTGACCAATATTTTATATAAAAAACACAGGTAAATGGCAGGGGGTGACTTGCACACTCAATAATAGACCCCCGAAAACGGTCACTGGCACAAAGTGTCGTAGCGACAAGGGGGCAACATGTCCTGAGGTGCCTATGAGGTGTCGAGTGGTATTCCACGGCTATCAGGACAATCCCGGAAGTACGGTCAAGATCCCTACCAGTGGCTTACTGGAATACTTCCTTCCTCCGAGCACGTTTGCTCTTGCGAATCTCCACTCAAGCCGGCCAATTAAGGCAAGCCAGAGATGAGTAACAAGATTTCTCCCGGGAGAAAGGGTCCGTGGGGTCGCTACTGCCCAACAGCTCGCCACATGCTGCCCTGCGGTTTTCTGTATCTCTCTTAGTCTGGCTCCTCATCCTAGACCCGTTCTGGTAGAGTTCGGCACAGACCCAGAGTGCGGAGCGCGCAAGCCCCACCACGACGTTAACATAGAAATACGGCCATACATAAAAAGTACTCTGTGGATACGGCGGTGGGGTTATTATTTTTATTTATACATTTTCTCTTCAAAACGTCAGACTTTGGCAGAATTTGGCAGAAAGGATAGAGTTTTTAGCAAAAACAGCATTATACAATAGTAATTAGTAACTGTTATATTCAATCCAATAGTATTTGCTTTGAAACCAAAAATATTGTGTAAGTACTGCCATTTTGGTACCTACTACCATATAGGCTCAAATGCCTCTAGTCTGCACAATCCACAATATCACTGTAAGTACGAGTATGTCACTAGACAATGGATATTATAAAACCACCTATTCACACGTCACCTCCGGCAAGGCAGGCTAAGTAAACAGTAACCCGACAAGCAATACGTTGAAATAAATTGCTGTTCCATTCCTTTTTTCCATCTGCAATCGTCGGTTATTTCGAATAATCGCCCCGTTTTGTGTTAAGGGTGCGGACATGGTGAAATGAGTATACCCTTTACTTGCTATTTTATTATTTTATTATCCACCATTTTGAGGGGCTTGTGGCTAAATAATAACAGCCGCACGGGTCGATCGAAGGGTAATAACGTTCATTCTAAAAGCAACACAAGCAGCAACGTAACAAGACGCGTCTTGTTACGTTGTTAAAGTTAGCAACGCGTTGCTAACTTTTAGAATGAACGTTCTTAACCGCCCGCCAGCGTCGCTGAGCGAGTCTTTGATACTCGTTGTCGGTATGAACAGTCAGCGATCAACTACCTACTATAAATAAAAGTATAAAAGTATCTCTTTTACTCATGCCGCGGGTACCTAACAGCTAGTTAACAATATAGGTACTTAACTGATACATATTTGTACGAATTACTTTTCGGCGTGCACCGTCAAAAGTGCATCACGTCAATGTATATGGTTTTTACGCTAACAAACAGCTGTGTGTGTGTGGGTACTATATTTTTTAACTAAATATCTATTCAGCTTATCTGGCGATTTGCGAGCGAGTTATCAGCGAGGCGATTGTTTGACATGCTCGCTGCGTGTGCGTAGCGAGCATGCCACCGTGCCACGTGTGCGCAACGTGTTCGCCGCGTTTGTGTAACTAGAGCGATTGACGTGAGTGTATAAGAGGGAGCGAGACGAGTGTTCAATATTGTGAAAATGCGGGGAACACGTTGCGTAGTCGCACCTAGCTCACTTCACACCCGCGAAGAGCACGTTCACAGATCGCGTTGCTAGAAATACGGTAGCAAATTGTCAGCGTGATAAAGCTCATATAACCATCATTAACTTCAAACTTTGTTAGTTAAACAAAACACAATCTAATCTGTGTACCAACTTTCCTCCAAATCTGTTCAGCCGTTTAGGCGTAAAAAGATAACAGACAGACAGACTTAGTTACTTTCGCATTTATAATAAGTTATTTCAAACAAATAGAGTAGAAACATCATAACTTCATCATAATTTTTATGCAAAACGCTCAGTTTATCGCCCTGCTCATCACTACCACACCTCTCTTATCGACTGAATGCCTTCCCGAGTGATGTCAAAACTGGTAACGCTCACGTATTCGCTTTCAGGATTTGTTTTAGGGACGCATCGTATTTGTGTCAAACATTTACTTCAGTGGTTCCAGTATTTATACATTTTACTGAACGACGAATCGTCGTGTCGAAGCGAGGTGTCAGAGTAAATGTATTTTTAAAGAGAAAAGTGTTTTCAAATAAATAATGTATGTGGGTTTTAGTTCTGGTTCGAAGAGTAAAATACCATCACGCCTGTATTCCCTGTAGGGTTAAGCAGAGGTGTACCTATAGTACACCCACATTTCGCCAGTTATGTTTAAGTCCCATGTAATAGGGGGGAGGTTCTTGCCATCAACTGGGCACAAATCCAGACTCCGGGCTACTACTGAGAAATTCCAGATGGAAAAACTCAATAACACTTGGCCTGATCCAGGAGTCGAACCCAGGAATTCATGCTCAGCAGTAAGCCCTTACGTCTACTGGACCAACGAGGTGAGGCAGGTGGTTTGATGAGCAAGTAAGATTACAATCTATTTGAACATCTCAAAACATTTACACGAGTATGCACCAATCAAGGTTGACTAGGTGAAGGTCGCAGGAATTCGCTGGATGCTGAAGAGAGGCCCGCAGACTGAAGCGGTACTTGGAGGAGGAATATGTCCAAAGCCCCCACTACACTACTCGCGAAGTTGCTTCAACGAAGTATTCGTCGAAGTTGACCGAAGTCCAAACTTTTGCGAAGGACTACAGAACGCTATGACACGGGCGCAAAAACCGACAACGATTGGAAGTCGCCCGAGGCGAGCGGAGGTTGCACGAAGCGAACCGAAGTGCCCTTCAACACTCTCGTATTCAACTTCGCTAGTAGTGTAGTGCAGGCTCAATAGTTGACAGTGAATTTCGGCTGAATGATGATTATTATTAATAATCATTTGATTACAAAAAGTTAAAAGAAAAAATAAAGAAAGAAAGAAAATACGTTTATTTTAGGTAAAAATGACGCAAAACAAAACAAGAACAAGAAGTTGGGGGAAAATATGCGTCACATGCACGCAAAACGGCCTTCGCTCCTACAGACAGAGCCCCAGAGCTGATTTTCACAACCGGCGTTGACGTTATGACGACGACGAAGAAGACTGTCTATCTGATCTGTCTACTGTCTATCGTGGCACCTGAGCTCGGAGGTATGTCGATGATAATAAATAAATAGAGTAATGAACAATGAAAATAAAACTCCGCCCTTTTTTTAATGTCTCTGTCTCTTCACAAAATGTCACTGTATAGTAGTGCTTAAAGCTAGTTTCGCTGAATAGAAGCGATAGCTTACATGTTATGTTGTTGTTGTTGTCATCTCATGTTGTTCTTGTTGTTCGTGTTATGTTGTCTGTTTTTATGTTATGTCTTTATGTGACAAGTGGCTCAGAATACCACTCTTTTGTCTCTATCCCTAGATGTAAAGGTATGACGTCAGAGCGGATGCGTCAGACGGCCGGCGCGGCGTCCTCGTGCGGTTTCCGCCTTTGTAGCCTGCGGTGCAAGTCAACGGCGCACCGTTCAAAGGCTCTTTAGCTTTTCACAAAAAACTTAACACTTTTTGCCCGACCTGGGGATTGAACCCAGGAGCCTACGCTCAGTAGTCGCGCTTGCAACCACGAGACCAATGCTGCAATAGGGCAGTCAGAGGTAAATGTTATTGGATTTTTCCATTAAGTATTTTTCAGTGATAGTCTGGAGTTTGGAAGTTGGCGGTGTGATATCCCCGTGCCTCAGAAAGCACGTTAAGCCGTTGGTCCTGATGTCTCCACAGTCATGTTGGAGTGCCACCCCACCGGACTGTGTGAGGAAAGAGAAAGTGCACCTGTGTCTCCACTGCATGCCTTCACCATAGCCATATACAGCATTCAACAAATCCCATGTAATTCCATTGACTTTACTTCATCCGAGTAAAAAAAACGAATGGCCCACACACAAGGACTGTTTTCAAAAGTTCTCCATTTATTCTCCATTTTTTAGATCTTTTTTTTTACTTAACAATTCATGAGTTCATTTGTTTGCACGTAATTATCTCATTCTCATTCATTTCATCTCATTTATTTTTTAGTAATACTAAAAACAGCCACTCAAATCTATTGCAGAAACATGCAACGTTCCTATCAAAACAATTACGTTTCGACGTAAGCACATCTAAAATTCCATTATTTTAAGTGAAGCCACATCAGCAAATTACTTGCGTGTGCTCTCAAAGTATAGACGACACGCAAGCATCGTGGGCGGAGGTCAGTGGACCGTCCTTCTGAAGAACACCCGCAAACTCCATTGCACTGCATAATCATACAGAGAAGACAAAAATGCAGAAACACCACTTTTAGGCACCTGTCCGGCGAGAAGCGAGTAGAGATAGTGACAAAAAACGAGGAATGAGTAGCAAGTGCACCACGGCGGCGAGCAATTACTCGCTTTTCTGCGTATAGTTCCAAGCGTGAGTCTCTCGGCGAGTGTTCTGTCCGCCAAGCCAGCTTCGGTGAAGCGAGTCCTCTCTCTGATAGCTCTTGTCGACGGGTGGTGTTTAGTAAACAGTCAGCTATCAAGTATCATTCAGAAATATATGTATTTATTTTACTTAAACGGGACCTCTATTATTTTGTACCTAGGCTACGTTTCTAGTGCAAGAAAATCGTTGATAGCTAGTTGTTTTGTCGTCGGTGGTGGTGGTCGGGTCCTTAAGCGACTGCGACTGCGACTGCCTTGTCCAGTGGTCGGCAAACCGCGACTTGCGAGCCGCATGCGACTCTTTAGACTATAGAGTGCAGCTCTGTACAAATGTCGATGAGACTGAACGTAGATACGCGCGGGCAGAGGCGACGACGTAAGGAGTGGGCGACGTGGGCCACCGCCTACGGCCTCGCGGTCCGAGGGGCCTCGTACCTCGTAGATTTGTGCATTACTTAACAAGCGTGAACTTGACGATTTTAGAGAATTCACTAAAGGAGTTAAATGGTTACAGTTTTATGGATGTTAGTCATTTTTGTCAAAGGGAAATTCAATCGGGCACAAAACCGGTATACTTAAAATATGGTGCTTAACCTTCTGCTCTTCTGTTTATAGGAGAACAATGCTCTAGCATTACTTTAATCGTGTGTAAGACGCAAGCGATTGTACTAAGATGGTGTAAATTGTAGCGTTTAGCTGTTATTGCATCTTTACGCTTCGCTAAGTACCTAACTACTGAGAGCAGTGTGGCGCATTGATAACGGCCACGACTTACGAGTTGTAGGTGTTGGTTCGAAACCAGACAAAGGCAATTTACGTTGTGCAAATTATTTCAATATCAATCCAATGACATCTGCCTAACCTTTTCCCAACTATATTAGGGTCGGCTTCCAGTCTTACCGGATGCAGCTGAATTCCAGTATTTCCCATGGAGTGACTGCTTATCTGACCTCCACAACCCAATAACTGGGTAATACGATACCCCTTGGTAAGACTGGTTGTCAGACTTTCGGGCTTTTGACGACCCGTAACGGCCACGTAACGACCGTCAAATATACACGAATGACAGCCGGGACCAACGGCTTAACATGCTTTCCAAAGCACGGAGGAGTCCCGATATACAGGGTGGATTTTTGAGATGGGGCAGCAAGGACACCTTAACCGTGGCAGCTACAGGAAAATGGTCTTAGGAGACTGTCCATAACTTTTTGAAACATTTTGATCTGCATTCACAGATTTTAAAAAAAATGTATAATCAGCAAGAAAATGGGTAGTTTTCACAAAAACTTTTTTTGATGCTAATCGATCCTGTTTTTAAGTTAGAGTCTCATTGCCTACGAAATGTATGGGAAAAGTTTTTTGTGATTTCTGACTTTTCTAGTACTCAAACCTCAGTTGGTCTAATAGAGGTTTTTGATCCTTATATGAAACAGGATCGATTAGCATCAAAAAAAGTTTTTGTCAAAACTGGCCATTTTCTTGCTGACTGTACATTTTTTTCAAAATCTGTGACATCAGATCAAAATGTTTCAACAAGTTATGGACAGTCTCCTAAGACCGTTTTCCTGTAGCTACAACGGTTAAGGTAGCTGTCCTTGCTGCCCCATCTCAAAAATCCACCCTGTATAAAGATGGTCACCCATCCACAGACCAACCCCGGTAAGCGTAGTTTAACCTAGTGAATCAACCCGTGCTGCTGTTATTTCTTAGCCAAGTTAGCCACGACCTCCATCAAATTAAATACCGGACACCGGTATGTCCTAGAACCAAAAATTCGAAGACTTGTGATATCTACCAACCTACACTGGGCCCGCGTGGTGAATTACGGCCCACTCCCTCTCACAAAGAGGAGGCCTGTGTCCCAGCAGTGGGGACTTTATACGCTGATAAAATCTACTTTATACTCTCTACATGAAGAATTTAATATAGATGTGATGTGTGTGTGATGTGATGTGTGCATAGATGTGTTATTTAATATCAAATTCAAATTCAAATCTTTATTGCATATCACATGTGTTTACAAGGTCTTATAAGTAATGATAAAGTTCACATGGACCCTGTCGGGCACAACAATTTAAAATATGAGTAGTAGCATTGTCATTAAAAATATATAATGCTATAATATATAATTATCTATAGCTGTGTAATTTTTTTTTGCATGCGAAGAACTTGATTATTGAGCAGATTGGCACACTACATCAATTTTTCGTGTAAGAACAACATTCCATACGACGGAATAACACTTGTGATTTGAATTTACGGACCATATTTTGCTCACCTATCAAGTTCTCTGGGTTTACATCGATAAAAATATTACAATCAATGCGATAGATGAAAAACCGGCCAAGTTCCGATCGAAGGATTCCGTACCGTATTACTCGTAAGATCGAGCAAAAAACGCCGAAATAAAACATGTTTAGGCAGACAGACAGACGGACGGAAATACGGAAAGCGGAGGCTTAGTAATAGGGTATATTATACAGGGTGGCAGGGACATCGACGCGAAGCCGGTTACCATGGATTCAGTACATGATTCTGAACCCCCCTGTGTTGAAATTTTTCGTCGGTTATTAAAAAAAAAAACAGCTGTTTCATAGAAAAGTGCAATACCTACGCGGTTAAAATGTATGGAGCAGCTGATTTTTTTTTAATAACCGACGTAAAATTTCAACGCAGGGGGGTTCAGAATCATGTACTGAATCCATGGTAATCGGCTTCGCGTCGATGTCCCTGCCACCCCGTATAGCCGTTGGGGTGCGGAACCCTAAAAAAAACATCAGAATTTGTGTTATTTTTAGACGCGACACGCTTCTTGCGACAGGGACTACGAAGAACACAAATGAAGGAACTTGTTAAGAGCATGCCTCAAGTTATCTAAGCGTCAACCATTCTAGCCCATACTCTCAAAATTCGAGATTGCAACACGCTCCTAATACAGTCCAACTCGTCCCAAATTCATGTGACGTCATCAATACTCAAGCGTCCCGAACTTGCCGCTCCACAAACATGTGATCGGGTATCAGTCAGCTTGAACGCTGAGAAATGTACACACATTTGCTCTCGAGTGTAAACCTAAGATCAAGTCGGAACGCTGCGATTTGTAACTAATATTATAAATGTGAAATTGAGTTTATTTGTTTGTTACGCTCTCACGCTGAAACGGCCGAACGGATTTGGATGAAATTTGGCACATGGGTAGACCATGACCTGGAAAAGGATATAGGATACCTTTTATCTCGATATTCCCACGGGATCGAGATTTATGCAGGTGAAACCGAGGGGCGCAGCTAGTATTTTACATAATTATAAATGTGTGATGAATTCTACTGCCTTATATTCGCATACTGTTATGTGTTCATCAACATTTTTAAAGGGTTTTTGAACGCGACTATCGTCGCTTCAAATTTCGACCCCCGACACACCGCGTCGCATCGCACCGATCAGTGCTTATTTTTTCGTTTTAAGCGCTCTTTCTGACTTATTTCGTTTTGGCTCGGCTCCTAAGCGTGATGTTAGCACCGGGTCCGCGTGGTGGATTACGGCCCACTCCCTCTCACAGAGAGGAGGCCTGTGTCCCAGCAGTAGGAACATTATAGGCTGATTATGTAATTAAGATTCTAAATAACACAATATAATTTCGAAAAGTATCTATATGCACAGTTCCATCTAATAAAACAAATATTTCGTAAAACATATTCATCTCTCCACAATATAATCTGGATTCATTTCATCTCAATCCCCTTGAAGAATAAATCCGTACCTAAATATCTTTTGTCCTTTTCTCTCCCATTTTGTTAAATATAAGGCACGTAACATTAACTGCACGCGTAGCATGACCGCCATAGAAACGGGTTTTGTCGACGGAAGAATAGACAAAATGACAGATAAACAATCACAATCTGTCATTTTGTCTATTCTTCCGTCGACAAAACCCGTTTCTACGGTGGTCATGCTACCCGTGCAGCCCCCCAATTACGCAATGCACGATCAATTTTAAATTGAAACCAATTGAAAAAGATTGCCAGTCCATTGCTTCATAAGTTCGACAAAAATAATCTGCTCAATTTTTTTTGTCGAACTTATGAAGCAATGGACTGGCAATCTTTTTCAATTGGTTTCTATTTAAAATTGAAAATGCAATACGTAATTAGGGTGCTGGTATAAAGCTAAGCGTATGCTGAGACGCAGGTGACGCAGGTCCTCGCAGCGCAGGGCAGAGCAGATTTTGTAATGCATGAACGTACTGACAGCTGCGTAAGCTGAGGCGCAGGCATTTGCCACGCAAACATGTGTCTGTCCTGCTCTGCGTCTCGTTGTAGTGCCGGCACAGATTTCTGCGCGACGCGTGCAGGTCGTCACGTGTTTTTTACCGCAAGTCTATTGTTTGTACTAGCTAGGACGCGAATGTGTCCGTGGAGCTGCATCGCAGCATGCGCTGGCGGCTTATGTCTGCCTCGCCTGCCCTACCCTGCAAAATCTTTACTGTGCTGCGTCACCTGCGTCTCAGCATACGCTTAGCCTTAAGGCAGAGCCCCACCGCTGCGCACGGAGTGACTACGCACGTGTGTCTAGCTTCACTTAGCGAGGACCGCTGAAAATGAATGTGATTACGTCCACTGCAACCCACGACACACGCTGCGCACGAATACAAGATTAATGACGTCATTGCTACACGATTGGCTTGCTCGAATAAGGCCCACACACCTCAACGCTGTCAACGCTATGCACGCGGTACACGGAAGCGTTCGTCTGCGTAGCTTCACTGCGGGGGGTGGGACGTGGTAACATAGTCGTGGGTTAATATTCGTGTATAGTTTGTGCTGCAGAGGAAACGTAGACCCACGTTGTCAAACAAACAAACCCACGCAGCTAAAATACGCCAGCGTGGACAGCGTGCGCCGCGGTGGGCCAGCGCCTTTATTCATCAACGTGGCGCAAACTGGAGAACACAAAAACGGTAGCCCCCATTACCTAACCTGCAGGCTCACAAAAAAGTACCAAAGGCCTTTAAAATAAGAAAAAATACTCGGAAATATAGACAGTTTCATAAATATTTAAACATTTTTCGCATAACATTAGGAGGTTACATATTTATAGGTTACACCGACTGTCAGCGAAAGAGATTTGTGTACAGGCAGCTAACTACAATTACTCTTTGGCATTAGTCTAGTGGGTGGGCAAACTTTTTTCATCAGAGGCCAGCGTAGGGAATTCAGGGGTCCAGAAAAAAAATACATTTTGTTTCAAGTTGCAATTTATCGTGAGAATCTTCGAAGGCTCAAATGCCCCACACACCGTGAACATAATCGTGGAGCGCACCAGCGCAATTTTTTCATCTTACAGTAATAACACAATTTCTGAGAGCAATACACTCTTATTTCAAAATGACGCGGACATTTGCTTGCGGGCCGTAGTTTGCCCATACCTGGGGGCCGAGTCTATTAATTTACAAACGTCATAATGGTCTCTCAATGATGAGTTTTTGACAGATGTTGTATGGCAAATCTGTCAAAAACTAACAAAACTAACCTGTCATTGTGACGTTTGTAAATTAGTAGACTTGGCCCCCTGCTCTAGTGTATCGTACGCAATCATAATGAACATTGCCTACCCAGATGTAAAGTCATTGAAATGAATTACTAAGCAAATTGACTACCAACTTAACTTGTCCGTATATTCAAAACACAACTGTCATTCTTTGGCAGTTGTGCGAAATGGCTTTAACACGAATGTCGATTTGCTTATATTTGCTTCGTTGGTCTATTGTTCGCAAACGCTACTGCTGACCATGGGGACCTGGATTCGATTTCCAAGTCGGGCAAAGTGCTATTTGGTTTTTTCATATGGAATTTCTCAGGAATCTCTCAGCCAAAAGTCGAAATTTTTTTCCCGGTTGATGGCAATGGCTCGCCCCCTATTACATGGGACTTAAACATAACTGGTGAGATGTGGGAGTACTATTATAGGTTCACCTCTGCCTAACCCTTCAAGTACTACAGGCGTGACGTTATGCTATATAAACTACAATAGACGAAGTATACTTAGTAACCTAATCCGCTTAACTGTTGCCTTTGCGTTCGGCGCTTGTCGTGGCAACACCTGGTGTCCGGGTTCGCAATAAGTCAATCGTCATCCTGAGGATGCCTCGTTGAAAGGTGAAACACCTGTCGATTTCTTACAGGGTTCTTTAGGACTGTTTAAGAACAGTTAAGCGGATTAGGTTACTAAATATACGTCGTCTATTGTAGTTTATAATGGATTTCCGTAAAGTCACGCCTGAGTCAATTAACTATCTGTTATGTTATATATTTTTATTTAAGCCCGAATACCTAACTCTTTTATTCGTTGTACCTGATTACATATATGTATGTATTCATCTGTACATAGTCTGTGCTTTTCAATTTATTTCCCGTTTAATAATTCATGTAATCAGTTTATGAGTACGTCGTCATGTTTATGTTTGATAAGCTTATTTACGTAGGTATGTGTATCTCGGAGCATTTGTGAAAACAGATGTTTAATTTAATATACATAATCACACTGTCTTCCCAAGGGGGTAGACAGAAGCTACAGAACGCCACCTGCTACGATCCTTGCATACACCTTTACGTTCATATATCCGTTATCTAATTACGTTAACACATCTTCGTAAACGATTACGACTAATATATTTCATCTTGACAGTTCAACGATCATGAAGCAATGGATTAGGTAGCCATCTCGTTCAAAACGATTCAATTTCTGATTGATCGTGTATTACGCAATTAAACTGGGGGCTAAAAACGGCCGCTTTAGTAGAATCATAATATGACAAAATCTTGAATTACAAATTGTCACAAACTGTCAATTCATAATATTAGCTGCGTTCAATTCCTATTAGGTACGCAATTCATCTGTTTGACAGTTTTATATTATAATGAAATACCAATTGGGTATTTTACTCTCTATGAGAAAAAATCTAAAAATATATTATTGAGATAGTTTAGGCAAAAATCAGTCTGAAAACGATAATCTTAGTTCATAAAATAGCAAACTATATTTTTAAATTCAATTCAAAGGTTGCAGCTTTTTTAATCTGTTTCATAACACCAAATAGTATTCGCCATGTTATTACGTCATACGGCTATGTAAACTTAGAAGTGTCAACTGTCAACTATCAGTGTACCTCCAATCACTGCATTTGTTTACACAGCCAAGTGACGTCATGACAACAGAGCAATATGGCGTCCACTGCGTTCAGTGTTTCCGTCAAATTACGCGCGAAATTTAAAAATGAAAATTTTAAATGCACTTTTATGGCACTTAACGATTGAATAAAAATTTTGTGATTTTTTTAGTGGTTCATTAGCACTACAGAATTCAATTGAGACACTTTTCAGAAATGGGTGTAATACCAATTTAACTGTAGAAATAAAAAATTAAAATCTTATTTGATTATTATAAACTGTAAAGAAAAATTATCCGGTAAAATTATTTTTTTTTCATGCGGCAATATTTACACCAAATATGATTCTGATAAGAATTGAATTGAATATGATTCAGCTAAAATATGTGCCACCATAGAGGAATTGCTAAGAATACAGAAAATTTATTGCTTTTACAGGAATCGCCGTTTTAGGCCCCCTGGTCTTGCACGCACGCCGGTTGTGAGTACATCGCGGCTGTCCTTTCCTTTCTGAAGAACAACACTAATAAGGCCACTATTATGTCTTTCTGAAGAACAACACTAATAAGGCCACTATTATGTCTTTCCTCACTATTTTTTATTTGATTTCAAGATTTGTGCTAAATTCTTTGTAACGGTCATTCTAGAAAGTAATCTTTGGAACTATGATCCGCACCCTAATTGCGTAACACACTTTCAATCACAATCCGAGAGTTTTGAAGGATATTGGTAATCCATTGCTTCTTCTTCTTTGAAAAATTCGTGTGCTCAACAACGTAAATAACGCAATGAACGTGGGTGAACTGTCAAAATGAAACCCATTGCGATCAATCATCAGTTTATCTGTAATGGTAAGCTACAGTATCATATGATTTATTTTATAATAAAACACGAAATTTCTTGCAGACGAGGTCGTCACCAGAAGCTAGTAAACTATACAGTACTGGTGGTAAAAAAGGTCTGGAAGAAATATTTTTGTTCAAAAATACACCATTTAAGTCTTGTTTCACCGCCTCTAAACCGTGAAACTCAAATTATAAAATTATCATTTCTTTTCTAAAACCCGTACAACAAACAGCAGGGGTGTCACTCAGGACGCGTCTGCAAACAAAAGGGGTGAGTTCAAAGGAAAAGGGGCGACTTATCTTGTACTATAATGTCGACAGGATAAGACAGGGGAATAGTAGGTATTAAAAGGCTTACAGGGAGGGAGATAAATTGCGTAATTATGTAGAGATGTATAAAAGGGATGCTTAGAGGCAAACAACACTCGCCATGCCGGAAAAAAAATGACAAAAAAAAGCGACTACAAAGTAAAAATCATTTTTCTTTCGGAAGTCACTGGTTTGTTTTTTTTTATTTTTTATATTGCTAAATGGTCACCAACTTTCCGAGAATACCAAATGATAAAAGAATCACGTATATCGGCCCGTAATCACTGAGAAACCGGAATAATGTCGACGGGACAAGGCAATAGCAGGTATAAACAGGCTCACGGGAAGATAAATTGCGTAATTATGTTTAAATGTATAAAAGGTATGCTTGACTGTAATAAGCACTCGCTTTGATGGAAAAATTATGTTCTCCCATACATATATTCCAACTTAACTATCTATCTATACAAGATGTTGTAGCGGTTACACCGCCACATATAAATTACGCAGCAAAGACATGACGTCACACAAAGCCTGCATCGCGCAGTTAGAGTTTACCGCGCGAATAACATAGATAAGACTATCCGAAATCAACTCATGGGCAGTTGCCCGCCAGACATAACACTCGTCTGGTTGGAGTATCCTCCCTTTTTTATTAATGGTGGATGAGTGAACTATACACCCTGTTCCTCATACCACTAAAATATATCCAAAAGGTGCGGTCATATTACTTATTACATAGGTATTTATTTTTTTGTAAACAAATCTTCCGAGCACGACACGGCTACAATAATTATAGTTGTTGTGTAACAACTGTTTTAACAACAACTATTGTACCTGGTCTACCAACGTGCACATTAAGAGAAATCTTTTCTATTCGGTCGTGTCGCGACTCGTGCCCCCCAATTTCTATGAAAAGTTTGGCAAAAATAAATTATCCCTGTCAAAATAGACCTGAAAAAGAAGGCATAGATCAGGGTAACTAATTGTACAGTCAATTGACACATTCGTGTCGTTATAACATTAACATAACATTACGCCTATATTCCCCGAACGAAGAGTTAGACAGAGTTGTACCTCTGTTAGCCCTTTCGTCCTTCGTCCGGTCACGTACGACGAAAATACACGTTTTTTACTTCAAAATTCTGGGGTTTGACACTGACTCTCCCCATTACGTCACTTTTGACATTTTTCTGAATTTTTCATTTTTAGTGATACCTATAATTTTTTGACAATTTTACTTCTAATCGACGATAATATACCTCAGGCAATAGAGAGAAACAACCCACAGACCAAACGGAATATCCGTCCAGCCCGACCGTGTCCATCGGGCTACGCCTTGACGCGCGTATCCCGGTGGATACGGTCGGGCTTGAAGAGGGTCTTAGTTTTCTATCCACATGGATATAGTCGGGTTTTAGAGGTCTAGATAGCCGTTAACTCTCAAATGATTTTTTTTTTTACCAAAAACGCGGAGTGAACCATTATGTATAATATTCATCTGTGGGAATACTTCAATTTGAAACATAAAACAAATCATTCAACATTTTCAACGTCCCATATACAACTCAACAATGCTACAAATCGGCCACATAAATATGTACTTGTAGAATTCTAATGCAATTTCCCGTTTTCAATATCACAAGCAATTTCTAGGATTTCGTTCGAGGATTTAGATGAAAATACAATTCAAATTCTGAGCTTTTAGAGTCCCGTAGGTACCCAAAGAGTGCCAACAGGACCCTAAGTCGCCGCTGTCCGTCCGTCCGTCCGTCTGTCACAGAGCTGTAATTTTTTTACTGTAATAGAGGTGGACACATGAATTACAGAGTGTGTACTGTAGAGGCTTTATTCCATTTGGTTTGAGATGCAACCTTTGTGTGCGCGTATTGATGGCAGTTAGAGGAAAC
Source organism: Conistra vaccinii (assembly GCA_948150665.1). Lineage (NCBI taxonomy): Eukaryota > Metazoa > Arthropoda > Insecta > Lepidoptera > Noctuidae > Conistra > Conistra vaccinii. The sequence continues at coordinate 7,178,598 of OX411339.1, read as the reverse complement.
AAACATTAGGTTCATAATTAGAATAGGATAAAATAATAGATAGTCAGCCCATGGCTGTCAGGCCGTTGGTTATAAAAATATATTGTAAATGTAGTTTCCGCCTCTATAGGAATAATTATGATATTCGAAGCTAATATGCGTTTAATTTAGTATCATCCTGGTACGAGTAAGCCTTAGTGCTTACAGTACTAATATAGTCGCTATGTCTCGCTGATGGTGACGTGTGTGTTGGATCATTTAGCTCCCTTCAAAATGGTTGAGCTGAATACTCGAAAACTCCCTTCAATACATGCGTCATGTTCGTGAACGGGCGCCGCGCCGTCAGTTGGGTGGGACTGGTCATCTCTTAGCTGCCGTGGCCTATTTTAATTTATTTTAACCTTTAAATTGTTTTTATCTTTTTATTACGAACGCTTTTAACGTGCGCATCTTTTTACATTGTTCTCACATGTATAATTTCAACATGAATGATGTAACCAATTTTATTTAACCATTTTTTATAGTGTCCGTGGAGTTGCTTGCCCGTTCTTCTCCTACTATGTTTTGGAATGGGCAACTAGTTTCATATTTCTGACTGACTGACTCCTTGACAATTTAAAAGTGCCTGTATATGGTTTAATTGACATAAATGCTTTGAGTTTGAGTTATGCCGCTTACAATAATTATAATTATGAGTGCTTGCAATGCAGGGACCGCGGAAGTGGGGGGTAGAGGGGGCCAACCCCGTAAAACCGAAGACGGCCACGCCGCCTCCAATTTTACTACTTGCTAAAGAAGGTTTAGAAAGAAAAGGTGTAGAAATATGTTCCTGTCGCCTGTTAGTTTGCTTGTCGCCCTGTTACGCTATTCTACGAATAACCTACGATGGCGCAACGGGGCGGTACCCACTATTTTGGACCGTGATTTTTTTTACGGATTTTATAAAATACTAGTTTATAAAATACTAGCGGCTCTGGTAGACGTTTTCCTGCCCGAACAGCGCCACCTACCGGATCCAATTGTATATTCAAACCATCCAAGGCCCCACTCAAACATACACACAAAATTTTATTCAAATCGGTTCAGCCGTTTAGGAAGAGTTAGGTGACAAACATTTGCGAAAAAATTGAAGATGTACTTATGTATTTAATCGTTTTTGGAAGAGGGTGACCAAAGAAGTTTGCCCCCCCGTTCCGCGGTCCCTGTTGCAGTGTGAACAAAATGGTTGTCTTTTCTATTTGTTTACATTTTTATAAGATACATTTGGAACAGACCATAGTAGTATAATAATAACGTATATTTAATGAAAATATACAAAGGTATACACGACAGTTTAATTCGCGACAAGCCACATCGGGCTTAGCTTTTTATGAATTCTTAATCCATTGTTCCCGAAAATCCTTGTGTAATGAGTTTTTTATTGTTACATACAAACGTATACCCATGGACATAAAAGATCGTAATATCTAAATGGACTGGCTATAATTTATTTTTTATCGAGACTTTAAAGTAGCCGTTTGAAATATTAAACTTTTTTCATTTTCAATGCTTTGATACGATTTTATTACATCGTTTAATATCTTTAGTGTTTCGTTAACGCTCGTTTACACTAACACTAGGGGACACCTAAATTAATGCCTCAACAAAAGCGCATTGTTCGATTTTCAACTTTCTGACTGTGCCGAGCATCGATAACTGACTTTTAATGATTTTATACTGAAGATCACTCTAAACGAGTAGTGTTAATGATTTGGAAAAATATAATAGAGCATTTCTTAGTATCTGAATAAATTCATATTTTTTATTATGTTTATATTACATAGTGAAATTAGTTTGTAAAGTTATGTCTAACGCGGATAAAAAACTGAGAATCACGCAAAATCTATCAAGCGTATTTTTCTGAAACCTTCATCTTTTAAAGATAATTTAATTATTTACCTTTTAGTATACGTTTTATATAAAAATACCTTTTGTTTTATGTATAATAAATTAATAATGCGTCTAATTTGAGACAGCGCTCTTAGAAGGGCGAGTCGTATTACTGACTGGACGTACGACGAGTTGCGTGAGCTCAGTACAGAACACGCAAGCTCAAGGTACATATTTGTGCGTCTTAAAGGGTTTAATACAGACCATCAAACTGGCCAAGTTTCTCCATGAGACTGTGGTGGCATACGCATCAAAGACCTGACTTTCCACCAATCCTGCGTCGCGCAAGCAGGTTTATCGCACGATCAGCATATATATAACTTTCCGACATCAATCGTGGAGCAGTTGCCCACCAGACAAAACACCCGTCTGGTCGGGGGATCCTCCCTTTTTTATGGAGGATCAGTGAACTTTACACCCTGTTCCTCATGCAACTACTTACTTCAGTGTGACGTCATTATCAGCACTCCCGCAAACTTTCATGATGCAAGTCACACAGCCAGCCAGCACCCACGTTCCAACGGGTGTCCTGACCACCAGCATGCAACGGATGGGCATTCCCAGTCATCCCCCTCAGCCTCATCAGCAACCTTGGCACAGCACAGGGTTTTTTTTAAAATGCCGCATCCTAAAAACTCGTGCCACGGACATCAGTGTCCGGAATTAGGAAGTGGGAGCGGTCAGGTGGACGGTCGGATAACCGGACGGCCGCACAAGCGAAACAATCCGTGCGTTCTGTTTACAAATGAGTCCTTGTGCTCAAAAGATGTGGAATTGATGGAAGCGGGATGAGGGATGTCCTATTTCATTTGTTTTTGGCGTATTTTGATGGTTGATGTGTTGGAAAAAGCATTTTTGTACCTGCTCTGAATACGACAGTGTTTACTGTGATGTATTTTTACGTGGTTTGTGATGGAAACTTTTGGACTAACGTACTCTTATGAAGGGTTTTCTATAAGGTCTAATATTGATATCCGTGATTTTTGGAACGAAGTTCCCTTTCGCGCGTTGCGAAAGGGGGCTAGACGGAAATAATTGGGACCAAAAGTTGTAACGACACTTTTTATTTTTTAACGCCATCTGTGAGGGACCACAGGTACTAATTAGTGGCATGCCTTTGTGAGGTTCATTCAATATTTTTTATTTTATTATAACGCCATCTGTGAGCGACCACAGGTACTCATTAGTGGCATGCCTTTGTGAGGTTCATTCCATAACTTTGTTCCATCCGGGTGTCCCTTGACACTCTCAGCTTTTTTTGTCAGAGTGTGGTTCATAGTAGGTTCATAGAAAAGTAGCCTATGTCCTTCTCCAGTTCCCAGAGGCTACCTATCTGTCTCTCATAACGATCGGTTCAGTGGTTTAGGCTTTAAACGTTAACAGACAGACAGATACTTTCGCTTTTATATTATTAGCATCAAACTCAAAGCATTTATTTCAAATAAACCATTTACAGGCACTTTTGAATTGTCAAGGGGTTGGTCAGTCAGAAAGATGAAGCTAGATCATTCCAAAGCATTGAGGTTCTTATGGAGAAGAACGGGCAAGAAACTTCACGGACAGTCACAGTTTTAAATCAAAATATGGTACAAAATATTTCATGTTGAAATTATACTTTTGAGAACGATGCAGAACGTTTAAAGCATCCGCAACAAAAACAAAAACATAAAAAAACAATAAAAAAAAAAATTTTATTATAATAAACCGTGGCAGCTAAGAGATGACCAGTCTCTACTGGCGGCGGCGGCGCCCGTTCACGAACCTGACGTATGTATTATCCCTACCATACATGCTTTTAGTAGGACAATATTAATCAAAAATACAATTGCTATGAAAAAATTATGAGATCTAGTACCATGTTCTATGTAAACGAGGAGTAAGCAAACCACATGTTGAAACTCTATCCAATGAAAATAAAACTCGAAATTAACCTGCATGCATTAAATTAAACCGTACTCAAATATTCTCAATGTTATTCAAAGTTCTTCAAGTACACAAACCTATACTAATAAGATTTGTGCAAATTAAATCATATGATGATACTAGGTTTTTCCCGCGGATTTACCTGCGTGGAGGTCGGATACTTTCACAAGACACCATATTTATCATCATCATCATCATCATCATCAGCCTATTAATGTTCCCACTGGGACACAGGCCTCTCTGTGAGAGGGAGTGGGCCGTAATCTACCACGCGGGCCCAGTACAGTTTGGTAGATGTCACACAATGTCTTCGAATTTTTGGTTCTAAGACATGCCGTTGCCGGTTTCCTCACGATGTTTTCCTTCACCGTTTTGAGAGCAGTGGTGATGAAATTATTTACACAAAGTAAAGCGTTTGGGTTCGAACCCACGACCTACAACTCGTAAGTCGGGGCCACTGGGCCACCACTGCTCTCCATATTTATCATCATCATCATCATTTCAGCCGAAATACGTCCTCTGAACGTATCCCTTAAGCTTCTCCACATAGACCTGTTCTATGATTCCCGCATCCAGCGCATTCCTGCAGCCTTCACAAGGTCATCAGTCCATCTTGTGCGAGGCGGGAACATATCGGAAAAAATTGTTTTATGTTCTCAGTTGTAACCCAGCTAAGTAATCTAGGCGGGGCGCGTGAGGCAGAGACAAAGGTTGCTCCCTCAAGCCCCTAGCCGCCGCCGTAGTAGACGCCCCGGGCGTCGGAAATCGATCGCCGATTTCCGGCCACCGTAGGCGCGGGCTTGCGGACTGAGAGTGATGGGTAGCTCGCCGTCCGATCAGGACCAAGCCCGGGTCGACGGCGCGTCGTGTTCCACGCGCGCCTCAAAGAGTTGTCAGCGAAGCTGAAGGGGTCCGTTAGGGCCGATGCCTACCACCGGGGTTGCGGATAGTCCTAAGGGGAAACCGTGGCCCCCGTCTAGGCAAGGGAAGGAACACGGGTGGGTTTTAGTCAGTAAGAGTCTGACACGCCCTTCCGCTCCGCCCAGAGCGGGAGTAGTCATTTGATGATTTCCCACCCAAAAAAAAAAAAGGTAAGTAATCTAATAACGCAACACATTTTCGTAATGACGAGTTGACGACTAATCTGTTTCATTTTGACAGTTCAACAACATTCATTGCGTTATTTACGTTGCTGAGCAGATTTTATTTTCGAACTTATGAAGCAGTGGATTAGCAATATCTTTCAAAATCATTCAGATTGTGAAATCTGGCAAAAATCTATTTGTAGTTTTAAATTATTTGGTCTTATATGATTATTTTTCCATCAAGACCTCACATACGTTACTCATTCACAGAGTCACAATTAAACATTGTTATATACTTCTTCTTTTGAGTCGACTGATTATAAACTATAGTCGCTGGCACATAAACTGACTCGCTTGTTTTTTCAAAATAAATTATGGCAATAACCATAGAATAATGGCATGTAATAATAGTGTCAACTTTTATCTTGTACTAAGTGTACAGACGCCAGCACATCAAGTTACTACAATCTGTCAAATATCTTTAATAGATTTTCAACTTTATCACTAAAGAATAAGGTTCAATGTTGATTGGGAATATTTGACAGATTGGAGTACGTTGATGTGCTGGCGTCTGTACATGTGCAAGCTTACTCCCAATACGTCAAAACCTTGCCAAGCTACGTGCCTGTATGGCCTATCTGTGTGCGCCAACATTTCATCGAAATCCATTCACCCGTTAACCCCGCTTCCTATTTAAAAGCGATGGTCCCGCGAATACACGATCGTTCAAACTTTTTGTTCGGTGAACCTGAACGCATGGTCGCGCCGACAGAGGGCGCTTTAAGGTTTTCCGAACAAGAAGTGATATACTTAAATAAATAAAATAAAATAAAAATAAAAATAAAAAAGCCTTATATTTCTTACAAAAAAAATTTTTACAAAACATACTTTACCTAACATATATGACAATTTCTTACATACTATGAAGTTAAACTTATTTTTATATTATAACTAAAGCTCTCAGTAAGAACCCCTCAGTTAATTGAAGGTGAAGGCCTCCTCTAGAGATTTCCATTCTTCCCTATCTTTCGCTGTGTTAATCCACTGTTCGCCAGCCACTTATACTATGTCGTCTGCCCATCGGGCATTAGGTCGACCTCTTTTCCTAGTGCCTGATGGCCCGTTCCAAGATGTTAGTCTGTGAGTCCATCGATTGTCTGTCAACCTAGCTACGTGACCAGCCCAGCGCCACTTTAATTTTTTACAGTGGTACAGAGCATCAGTTACTTTTGTCTTGTTTCTAATAGTTGTATGAGATATTTTTTGATTTTTTTTAATTTTTAATAAACTTCTCTCCATACTCCTTTGACATGATCTAATTTTTGATTTCATTCGGTATGTGAACTTCCCGGTTTGGCTAGCGTAGGTTAATGATGGTAGGATACAGGTATCCATGACTTTCTGTTTAATTCTGACCGGCATATCGCTCTTGAGAATTTCTTTCAGGCTCCAATATTTCTTCCAGGCAATTGAAGTTCGTCTTTCTATTTCGTACTCGTTTCTCTGTTTTTTAAACGAAATTTGCTTACCTAGATAGATATAAGTGTCAGCATATTCTAGCGCTTCATTTTCTATGTATACAGGATTTTTTATGTAGTTCGTCATAATATTGGTTTTACTGCGGTTTATTTCCAGTCCTACTTGTAGACTTGCGGCGTGGAGATCGTTTATCATTGACTGCAACTCTGTTTTATTTTCTGACATCAAGACAATATCGTCAGCAAATCTTAAATGACTTATATATTGATTGTTTATATTTAATCCGACTTTCTCCCAGTTCAGTTTCCCAATGACCCATTGTAGTACTGCAATAAAAATTGTTGGAGAAATAGGGTCTCCCTGTCTAACTCCTCTTCTGATTGGTATGGAAGGTCCAGTCGTTTCCAATCTAATCCTGCTTTTACCGTTTTGATATAAGTGTTGTAGAACCTTCACATAGACGTTTTCAACATTTTGCGAATGTAGAGATTCCCATATTGAGTGATGGTACAAAGTATCAAAAGCTTTTTGGTAGTCAATAAACACAAGGTAGAGCGGCCTGTTGAATTCTTGATACTTTTCTATGAGGGTTTCGATCGAGTGGATATGATCCATAGTAGAAAATCCTCTTCTGAAACCCGCCTGCTCTATGGGTTGGTGCTTTTCAATAGTGCTTCTGATTCTCTTCTCTAGAATTGATGAGAATAATTTGTATATTGAAGGAAGCAAGCTTATTGGCCGGTAATTAGTTATATTATTTGGATCCCCTTTTTTATATAATAAAATTATATCTGATTCAGTCCATTGCTTTGGTGTAGTTCCCGTTTTTAGCACCAAATTAAAGAGTTGTGTTAGAGGGCTCGCTAAACAGAGACATCCTAGTTTCAGGGCTTCATTGGTTATTTTATCGGGTCCAGGGCTTTTTTCTGTCTTTAATTTAGCTATTCCTTTTGAAATTTCTACTTCATCTATGTCTTCTATTTCTGACGGTGTTCCACTTGATATAATTAAAGTGGATTCTTGATTTTCCGATTTATATAAATTTTCATAAAAATTAGTTGCGATTTCGAGTATTTCGTTTCTATTGCAGGTTGTTTTATTTGAAACTTTCAGTCCCTCTATCCAAGTTTTATGGGATCTTAATTCTTTGTTAGCTCGCTTTACGCTTCCAGACTGTAATATATGTTTTTCGATGGTCTTCGAACGATGGTTTTTGTAGTCAGAGTATATATATTTGCTTATAAGCTTATATAGAGCTTTTAACTCATTTTTCATGCTTCTTGTCTTTGGTTTGATTTTTTGTATATCTTGTCGCCTTGACATCAGTCTTCTAGTATTAGCTGATATAACAGAAAATTTACTCGTGTGCTTTGAAGATAGATGAGCCTTTTTGAGGCTGCTATCTATAGCAGCAGCAATTTCATCGTTAAGTTGTTGCACTGTGTACGATTGTTGGCTGTCAATAACATGTTCTAAACTATTGTGAAGTGACTCTTTATATATTTTTATTTCATTTTCATTTTCCAGGATACTTTTAATATTGTTTCCATAGGTTTTCCGACTCTTTTTTGAAGACTGTAGCTTGAATGTCGCTCTCACCAATCTATGGTCGCTAGGGTATTTAACATTGATCACTTGCATGTCCTGGACACTTTTTTGAAGATTGGTTAGTATGTAGTCCAATTCATTTTTTACCATGCCATTTGGTGACCTCCAAGTCCATCTTTTGCTGTTTTTCTTTTAAAAAAAAGTGTTTAAGACTGCCAACTTGTTTTCATACGCAAATTGTACAAGTCTAGCGCCTCTACTATTTCTGTTGCCATAACCGTAGTTTTTCATTATTAAATTGTCCTCCCGTTTTGGTTGGCCGATTTTGGCATTGAAGTCGCCCATCACTATTAAATTATTTGTTGACATTGTTAATGCTTTGTTTACAGTGGTGTAAAAAACTTCAATCTCGTCTTCGCTTGCTGATACTGTTGGGGCATAGCATTGTATCACACTTATTTCAATGTTGTTGATATTTAGCTGAAGTAGAGCCACTCGTTCTGACAGTCCTTTAAAACATATAATATTCTTCTTGTGGCGCTTATTTACAATGAATCCTACCCCGTATAAGCCTGGTGTTTGTCCCATATAGTAGAAAATTAAATCTTCATGTTCTTCTATTGAATTTCCACATCGTCTAATCTCGCAGAGACCGACGACATCGTATTTGATATTTTTCAGGGCTTCGCTGAGTTCCAGTAGCCGAGAGTAAGAGGATAACGTTCTGACATTATATGTTGCCACATAGAGTTGGTTTATACTCTCAAAATTGTTCGTACATATTTTCTCTAGAGGGTTTTGGTCTACGTCTCCCACGGTGACCGGCCGTGTTGGGAGAGGTGGAGATGGAGATGGAGGGGCGCAGCTTAGTTTTTTGGAGGTTCCTGGTAATCCCGACTTGCAGAAGTGTTGGGTGTGGGGTTCAATTGTGAGTTCAATTGTGAGGGACGCAGAAAGCTCATTATGTTCTGGGATTTATTTTTCTTGGGTACCTGTTTCGAGTGTTTTTCTTGGTTTGACGTTTTCCCATTTTTTTCAGTTTCAGGAGTAAAAAAATAGTAAAATAGTAAAATATTTATTTGCGTAAAACATGGTATACAAGGTGTTAAGTACAAATTAATATGGCACAAACATGTTTAGCTAGAACATTATAGCATGCAAAATTATAAAGTTAGGTGAAGGGGGCATCAACCATCAACATTTTTTATCTAGAAATTCTTTTAAACTATAAAAACTACAATCCTGTAACCATTTATAAAAATTAATTTTAAATAATCTTGTATTTAATGTTTTGAAGTGCCTCGGTATTTTATTATAGATGCGCACACACATTGCTAAGCAGTTATTATTGTATTTAGCTAATCTAGGTAAATCATTCAACACTAGTTTATGAGGATCTCGTCTGTTCCTAGGATTAACCTCATTTGCAGTCTTAAATAATTGTTTATTTTTTGTTACAAACACACATATTTCGTAAATATAAAGTGACGGTAACGGTAACAAACCAAGTTTCTTAAATATTGGTCGGCATGAGTCGTCGGGTTTAAGACCACAAATTGACCTCATGCATTTTTTTTGAGCGATGAATGCTCTACAGAAATCTGTGCTATTACCCCACATTACAAGGCCATATCGTAGTAGCGATTCGACGTACGCATGGTATGACATTACAGCCGTTTTTATGTTAGTTACATTTTTAACTTGTTTTAGTGCGTATACAAATTTATTAATTTTAGTGCTAACATTGCCTACGTGTTCTTTCCAATTAATGTCCTTATCGATTACTACGCCTAAGAATCTTGTATGCGTTACTTCTTTGATTTTATTAATATTGAGTTTAATGTCATTTTTATAATTATTTGATTGATTGAATTGGATATAAACAGATTTGTCTAAATTTATCTTTAAATGGTTAATGTCAAGCCAATGCAGTAATTTGTCAATTGTATTAATAATGTCAAGTTCATGGTCTAAAACGGTATTTTGTTTTTTGTTAGATGTCACTATAATAGATATGTCATCGGCAAATAATATGCATTTGTGGTTAGTTATTTTTATAATGTCATTTATGTAAATGAGGAATAGTATTGGGCCTAGTACGCTGCCTTGTGGAACGCCATATTTATTATATCTATATTCTGATGAGTAAGATATAATGTCATTATTTTCGTTTTTTTTATTGATAATGACACGTTGTTTTCTATTACTTAAATAGGACGATAACCACTGAAGCACTGGTCCTCTAATCCCAATAGCTTCTAACTTTTCTAGCAATATGCCGTGTGACACTAGATCGAAAGCTTTCGATAGATCAAAAAAAAGGCCAGTAGTTATATAATTATTATTAATATTTGAAAGTACAGCTTGCATTAGAGTAAAAATAGCCAGCGAAGTGGATTTATTCTTTTGAAATCCAAACTGCTCTTCACTTATAATTTGAAATTTTTTGCAGAAATCTGCTAATCTTTTGTACATACATTTTTCATAAATTTTAGACAAGATAGGTATTAAAGTTATGGGTCTGTAATTATTAATGTCACATTTATCTCCCTTCTTGAATAAAGGCTTTATTAAGGACAGTTTTAGTTTTTCAGGGAAGGTTCCATGCGAAAAAGACATGTTTATTAAATGAGTGAGAATAACCGTCAGTTCATTACAGCAGGCTTTTATGATTTTCGTGTTTATTTCATCATAGCCCTCCGACCTGCTGTTGGACAGCGACATTATTTCCTGTCGTACTTCGCATACCAGCATTGGTCTGAGAAACATTGAGTTGACAGATGTACTTTTGTGGAGGTCTTGCTTAGTGTTTTTTTCCTCTGGAATATGCGTTAAATTTACATAATGATTATTAAATGTGGTAGCTATTTGTACAGGGTCTGTAATTATAGTATCATTTAACTTTATAAATTCTATGTTGTTTTTTTGAGTGTTATTATTTAATTCGCTTTTAATGACAGTCCATGTGGCTTTACATTTATTATCATGAGTATTAATATATTTTATGTTAGCATTTTTTTTGGAATTATAAATACATTTACTTAATAGATTTGAGTAATTATTATAAATAGATTTATTTATTAAATTTTTATTTTTATAGTACCCATATCGTAGCTTCCGTTTAGTTTTGCAACTTTGTCTCAAACCTTTACTTATCCACTTTTGCTTGTTTTTATTATTCCTATTGACTTTAACTCTTACTTTGGGAAAACAGAGATTGTAAAATAGACACACCAGTTCATGAAAATCATTGAATGCGCAATTTGTGTCAGTTTTTAGATAAATATCGGACCAAGAAAGATTTCGTAAGCATTCTTTAAATTTTCGGATGTTGTCTAAGTTATAGTCTCTTTTATGAATGTAGTATATTGCTGATGTTTGTGGTTTCTGTCTGGTTGGAAAACTTAACATTTGTGCCGTGTCATGATCTGAGAGGCACAAGGGTAGCACAGTAGCAGTTGCGTTGGCAATGTTGCTTAAGATATGGTCAATACAAGTCAATTTCCGAGTAGGAACATTGATATGGATTTTTAAATTATAATTGTTAGCCAAGTCTTGAAACCCATTGGTGATGTTCCCTTTTTTGAGTGTATTTATGTTAAAATCACCGGCCACAACTATATTTATTTTAGATTTATATTTATTCAGCAAATCGTGTAAAAGATTATGTAATTTTGTTAAAAATTGATTCGGATCGGATTGTGGTGTTCTATAAATACAAATAACTACTAATTTGTTACCTGTTATCTCTAAGCCGCAAGCTTCAAACGTGTTTTGAGTGGCATAGTTTTTCACGAATGATAGCTCTTTATAATGTAAACCTTTTTTCACTAATATACAAGTGCCACCTCTTTTTTTTTCTCTGCAGAAGTTAGTACCCATTTCATAGTTGTGTATTTTGACATAATTTTCATTCCCTTTTTTTACAAAAGTTTCGGATAGACATATTACATCCGGATCATTCTTAGCTTCTTTTAACTCCTGTATAGTAATTTCCAGTAGTTCTTGTTTGGATAATAAACTGGCGATATTTTGATGGAATATTCTAAAATGGTGTGTTGTTTGGGTTTGAGATACGAAAAAATGTATCGCGCCTGTTTAAAACAGGAAAGTAATAGGGTATAGTCCCTACTTGACCCTTAGCGTTCCGTTGCAAAGAGGAGCTACATTCGTTGGGCGTTGTATTCTTAATACGACTAAAGTAGTAGGGAATTGTCCCTTTTTTGGGTTCATTTGTAGAAACTTTTAAATTGAAACTTGTTTTGTTACTCGTTATTCTTTTCCGAATTTCGCTAGGATTTAAATATTTGTCACTATAATCACAGCAATCTATAAGGTAGTTTATCGCCTTACAAACATTGTATAGTTTCGTGGATGTTGGACTAACAAAGTGACATTTTTTATACTTATTACAAATATTTTTTATAGAATTGTTTAACTTATGGACATTGAGGTACATATTATTGATCACATTTAATACAATAACAGTGTTATTTATAAATATATCTAATATAATTCGTAATTGAGACAACAGTAGGTTTGTGTTGTAATCATTTTCACCTATGCATATTACAAGTTTGTCTTCGGTTGTCAATTTGGCATTTCTACAGTTTGCTATTATTTCGTTGCATGGCGCATTTGGCTTTGTTACAGAGACGAGTCTGTATTTTTCGTAATGTGTATTTGTTCTTGAGTGAGAGATGGCTGCTGCTAGCCCGACACAGCGCTGAGTACCGAAGATAAAAATCCTCCTTTCGGGGTCCATATTGATCCCGTCTGTAGCTGCACATGTCTGAGCACCGACGATGTTCACAGTATCCTGCTTCAGTTCATGACGAATAGCAGGTTCACAAACATTGCAACTATTTTGCATTAGTACTGCAATACGGTTCGTGAGGGCTTCTATCTCCAGCTGTGCAACGTTTAATTGCTGTTGTAGGGTTACAATTTCTTGTTCCAAGGACGATACATTAACATGGTCATTGGTTACTACGTTCAATCTAGGTGACGATAAAGGGGACGGTGTAGGAAGTACGTTGTGTTGATTTGACACGGCTTGCCTCTTTTTCTTAGTGGTTTTACCCGGAGTTGTAAATATGGAGGGCGACTGGCATAACGATTTTAATGTTTTATTTTCTGTAATCAACTTATTTATTTGCTTATGTAGATCAGTGTTTTCTAATAATATATTTCCCAGCTCATTTTCAGCGCTTTCGAGTTTTAATGTGAGCTGAGCAATTATCTCTTTCATTTCTGAGGCTAATACTAAGTCAGACACCGTACCGTCAACACTCATTGATAGTTTATTGGTAGTATATGATTCAAAAGATGTTTCGCAATCAGTAAGTATGTGTGAATCAAGCAAATCTGCAGCAATTTGAACCGAAGATCGACGTTTCAACGCTTCGTCGTGTACATCCTTAGTACTACGTGATTGTTCCGTTGGTGGGGGTGTTGTTAAGGAAGTTGGTTTTTTTCTCATGGTGACATAGGTTGTACCGTCAGTATTAGCGTATTTTTTGCTCCTAATACACACCTTACACCTCCACTTTTTCTTTGCTTCCGCGTCCTTGAGGCGATATGTTTGTTCTGGATAACCATCGCAATCCAATTCATACCTGTTATCGCAGGCAGAACACAAAGCAGTACTTTTTATATTTACTATTTTTTTGCATTTATGACATGTTACTAGTGCTGCCATCTTGTAATGACTTTTTGTAGAGTTTGATGACATGAGCGGAGGCCGGAGCGTTATTCAAGCGACTCTTCGTAGGTTTGTAGTTGTAGTTTTTAAAATACGAATAATATGATAAATTTTCTAATTTACGAAAAGTTATGTTGTCCCTGGGGTTTGAACTAGTGACCGCTCGTATGAGGCTGGTTAAACTGCAAAAGTGTACATGCCTTAGCCACTGAGCCAACTGTACATTAAATATTGAAGTGAAATTTATTGAACAGTTGCCGCAGATATTTTTCCTTTAATAGGTAAATCAGTCGTGACGGTTTAATTTAAAAATCACTGTATGAGTCACTTTTTCACTTCGTCTTTGTTATTATTGTTTTTGTCACACTTGATTGATAAATTAGAGTCACAGAATGTTATAATGTTTGCAATTTCTTAGTTATTTAGATGTTATTGCTGATTTTTGTTCATGATTGTTAATTAAAAGCCGAGTTTATTGTTACCGGTATACATTATGTTCACTTCACAATTTGTGTATGAAATCCGTAGATAACACTGTCACTTATGTATTGGGTGATGTTTTATAGGTTCACTTAGTTTTATTCACTTATAATGCACGAATAGTATTTTAAATTGATTTTTAATAACAGAGCCTTTGTTTATACGTTAGACTAGACTCAGCGCCATCTAGCGTCCCGTCCTTTGTTTATACGTTAGACTAGACTCAGCGCCATCTAGCGTCTCGCGAGACTCTGATAGAAATCGTTTATTGGAAGTGGTCCCTTTGGATGTGTGGGTTTGTTGCTCTTTGGATTTTATCTGAACTATTTTGTCGTAACGTAGCATTACTTTTTCTCCACTTAGGCGTTTTCGTTTGAGTTCTTCTTGCAGCTCCTTACGTTTTTGTAAAACAGCAGGTGTGTAATCTTCTTTTATGTAAATCTCCGTATTTTCTAATAATTTTTTCTTTTTTAGGAGTTGTATTTTTCTGCTTGTCGTAGAAGTGATATACTTAATAACTTGCAAATAGGACATGGTCTAGGACGCGAATAGATAAACATATCCCAACTTTGTATCACATTCCCGAGGCTGTGAAAATAGAGAAAACGAATTTTCCTAGATAATAATATGACACATAGCTAGCTCGATTTTCACCCCCTATAAATTACAACTTTCATCGAAATCGTTAGAGCCGTTTTCGAGAACGTGATTACAAATATATATAAGTAGATACAATTAATATTGCTCATTTATAGTAGGTATCTGTAGAAATTTAAGTCAAACAGTACCATATTTCCACAAAACCTAAACGTGAATTAACTTAATGTTCTAATAACTCTTATTAAACTTACAAAACATAGTTAAACGCTGATTAACGAACTCGCACGTTTTACGTTAGTAACTTCGGTTAAAATATGTGTTACTAAGTTATCTGTCCCTAGATTTATTGTAGAGCAGATTATTCTGTAATTTTCTGCTAAATACTGCAGCAGACGTGAAAGAAATAGGGGTCATTATGCATTGTGAGATATTAGGTTAAACTCATGAGAAATGGTCTAGCGTCTGTGCTTTTGCATAATTATGAAGTTAGCTGCTTCATGCAAATTTACTACTTACTAACTGCGCCCAGCTGTTTCACCGCATAAATCTCTATCTAATGGTTATATCGGGATAAAAAGTATCCAATGTCCTAACCCAGGTCCAGGTCTACTCATGTGCCAAATTTAATCCAAATCCGTTAAGCCATTTTAGCGTGAAAGCGTAACACAGAAACATACAAAAAATCTAGTATTTTCTCTTTAAAATATTAGTTTAGACTAGCTTTGTGGAAGTCTGAAATTTTCCCTCGGGAATGTAGGTACCTCCTATGTTATGTCCTAACCCAGGTCGTGGTGTATCCGTGTGCCTTTCATCCAAATCCGTTCAGGCGTGAAAAGGTAACAGACAGACTTACTTTCGCATATAAAATAGGTACTAGCTTCTGCCCGCGACTTCGTCCGCGTGGAATTTGGGCTAACGCTAACTTTAACCCGCGATTGAATTACCCTAAACCTACCCCTCATGGCTGCCTTGCACTTCATAAATGTGCGCGCAGTACTTGATCATTATTTTGCTGCGATGTTATTTTAAAACTGCGATATCTCCTAAGATATTCATTGAAATCGAATGATGTAAAGGGCAATTTTGTTTTAAATTAAATACTTGTGATGAATAACATATTTATTTGGATAACCTTTGCAAATAATGCATTATTTTAGAACAAATTTGGTTAGCATAAAAACGGTTATTGTGAGCCAACCTTAAAAGGTAGACATGCTATCACGGACTTTTTTTTTTAAATTTTAAAGGGGAACAATTCTGTCATACATGATTATTGCGAAACTTTCACCGTTTACGGAGCGCACGCAGCGGAAGCTCTCAAAAAGAAAAAAAATACCCCGATTTTGAAACATTCTTCATTGGTGCTCCGCTCCTATTGGTCTTAGCGTGATGATATATAGCCTATAACCTTCCTTCCTTCGATAAATGAACTACCTAACACTGAAAGAATTGTTCAAATCGGACCAGTAGTTCCTGAGATTAGCGCGTTCAAGCAAACAAACAAACAAACTCTTCAGCTTTATAATATTAGTATAGATTGTATAGTATAAAAGGTCAAATTAAATTAGCTAGCGAAACTCCACAGACGTGTTTGGTATCACATGACACCCATCACGATGGCCATCTTGACTGAAAGTATCAACCTCTCGGAAAATGGGTTGGTACCGTATAACGGTCAACAACCGTGCAACACCGTGCGCTCATTGGTTGCGCAAATCAGTTCCACAGATTTCCCACTCCACAGATTGCAGGAAAGCGAGAGGACATGTTACACATCAAAAACTTCAGAAAAATTTAATTACGCACTCACTTTTTATCCAGTACTGGCTTGCGAACTTAGCACTCAAGTCGAATGTCCCCAAACTTAACTATTAAAAGTAACACTAACATTAAACCATTAAGTTTCTGTAATCGTCAAAACGAACCATTGTCACATTAAGTCCGGTGCTCTAATGTGTTTGCGCCCTAATTGCTCGTTACAGCTTTAAACAACGTTTAAACGTCCGTCTAATGCTTAGTTAAACGCTCACCTGAACGTTTTCAACAGCTGTCGCGTGCACGTTAATTTTAAATTAGTTCGGAATATGTTTGTTGTCGTTTTGAGTTGTGGGGGTAAAACTGAGTTTAAAAAGTTTTGGTAAATTGGAACTCTTGACGGGATTCAACGGGCAAACATACTGTCAGGGAAATTTATCGTTAAGCAAATTGACTCAATCAATCTGCCTAGCCTTTTCCCAACTATGTTGAGGTTGGCTTCCAGTCTAACCGGATGCAGCTGAACACCAGTATTTAACATGGAGCGACTGCCTATATGACCTCCACAACCCAGTTACTGGGTAACACGATACCCCGTGGTAAGAGTGGCTGTCAGAGTTTCGGGCTTCTGACGACTCGTAACGACTGTCAAAGATCTATGTGACAGCCTCGACCAACGGCTTAACGTGCTTTCCGAGACTGTTATTACTTAGCCACAAGTCCTTCATGATAATAATACAAATATTGAGGATGAAAAAAGGCCTATGTCCATTTTCAGGTCGCTGACTTCCAGAGGGCCTAGACAAATGACATTCGCTTCGGAGCGATTCTATTTCGACAATCGCTATCGCTTCAACGACATACCTACACTACGTTTCGCTATCGTCTGATCCATTGGTTTCTTCGATAAAAATTACATATTGTCTCTGGTCTTTCGTTAGCAAGTTATCGTTCGAGGCTGTATGAATGGAATGATGTTAAATATTGTCTAGCTAATTTCTATTCGTTGAGCTATGATCACGTGACCTTTCGATAGCTTTTGTCAATCCCATACATTTTTGACTCTTCTACTAGCGTTGTCGCTAATCAAATGTTACTTTGTCTAGGCCCTCAGGTTACCTATTTTTCAAATTTTACGACGATCGAGTCAGTAGTTTGGGCGTGAAAAGGTACCAAATAGACGGACAGAGTTTCTTTTACGTTTATAATTATTATTATCTTACAGTTCATCCGTGTGAATTTTCTTGTTCTCCGAACCAGTCCGCATCGCATCGCCTCCGCGCTGTTACTTCATTTTCGCTTAGCATTATTTCTGACTTTTTTTCTTTTTGCTCGGTTCCTAAGGGTCTTAGCGAGATGTTAAATAGCCTATAGCCTTTCTCAAGAATTTGGCTATCAAATGCAAAAAGATTTTTTCAAATCCTACTGGCAATTCTAGAGATTAGCGAGTTCAAAGAAACAAACAAAAAAATCTTTTGCTTTATTATTAGTATTAGTGTATTACGATAGTTAGAGATATGGATTAAAATAACAATCATCTTAGCTTAGTATGAAACGAATGCCTTTATTCCCTCTGTGCCATAATTCAAAAGGAACAGAAATCATACATGAGTCTGTTCGTGTATTAATGCAGTAGAAAATCCTGCAAAGTATGAACCATTTCTTCGACTTAGTTGAAGTCGTAGCAACGACGGAGCCCCTATATTATTTTCATGAGCCAACATTTCAGGGTTCCGCAGCGTGATAATAAAACCATTTAATTATAAAACATGTAATAAAAAACCCCTGTCAGAACCGTGAGGGAGTTGTTAAGTTAGGTATTGGAGTCTATTTATGAGGTAATTACGAAAAAAAAACAAAAAAAAACACACTTTTTTTCAAAGTGCCACCATAACTGACACTAGTTGAAACTTTGCTAATTGTTAATGGATTTGGGGTAATTTTGGTACAAAAAATGTTTAAACAGCATTTTTTTTATATTCAATAATAATAACATTTTTTATAACTTTTAGGTACTTAATGTATTTCTTAGATATTCCAGTACCCCTTTCGGATCTGGCAGGATTTATTTTGCCTATTCCTTGTTCCCAATTGATGTTATACACTTAAACAAATATTAACTTTATGCTGGTGTTAATTCACTTGATTTCAGAATTACTGTTAAAAAAAAATGATTGAAATTGTAGAGCAAACTGGACTTTATTTGTGGGTCATTTAAGTTTAATTTCAAATACACATATTTGTTTACCATTTTGGAAAATTAATAGCTAACGCAGGATAGGCACGTTACGTGTTTTAAAAAAGGTTCGTCTTTGTGGAGTTTCGTCTCTGTAACTCACTTTTGTATGGCAGACTGAAGTCTAAATCCTATCAAATCGAGCCTTGTCATATTCCACACTAAATTTAATAATATCTCTGACGCAATCTCGCGGACTTCATCAATGTTGACTTCGGTCTTCATCAGTGTCCTATCAAAAATTAGTTAGCAAGTAAATTTGGGAAGCACATGACTGTGTCCTGTGTGGCAGTGTTCAAAATCGAGTCGCAACCTCACCTCAGTGACAATCAATCTCAAAAACTTATCAAAAATTTAGTTAAATTCATAGATCTAGTTTTTAATAATAATACTAGTGTTAAATCAGAAGTGTTTTTGACAGACTGACACTATTTTTGAGACTACAATCCGAACTTTTTTTAAAATACATGAAATCTAAAGCAGCTTTTATATAAACGCCTGCTTTTTACGAATCATTACGGTTTCCAAATGTGAAAAGTGCCAGGCCAAAAAATATTATTTTGGATTTTATTATTTTTGAATGGATAGACCATATGCGCTTGCGGCCACTTATACAATGAGACGGCTGCGATTGCAAATTATTAATATTTTGATTTAGATTGGACGACTGCCGTCTACGGAACCTTAACGCCTATGCACCCTCCCGCTCTTGACAGGTACACATAAACCACTGAGTCTCCGAGGGAATCTTTGTTACGTGTATTTTATTTACTTAGCTCTGTTGATATTATTTTAGAAGCTTGTCGTAAACAACTCTGCGTTCGCTGTATCCTTTAGCTTTGAAACTCTTCCGATGAAGACTTGAGACTTTATCGTGTCGCTTTTCGCAAAACCAATGGGTTTTTTAAATAGTTAAAAATAAAATTATGTTGTATTATCGAAATTAAATAGTTTTTCCATTTTATTTGCATAGCAGATGGTATTGGGCAGGCCATTGCCCAGCAGCTCAGGGGGGAAAGTAAACCAGCAATAAAAATAAAAAAAAACTGCTAATTAGAATACATTTACACAAAATAATCATAAAAATGTGTTTTAATCGTACTGATTGATTTGTACTTTTCAAAATCCAGCGCGGTGAAATGTATGGATTTTTATGACAAAGTAAAGCATTGTAGCTAGCTCAAATACAGCAGTACAACACAGCCAGGAGGTGGATAGTGGAACTCTTGTTTGGGATTAGTAAACCCCCTGGAGTTTGGGCTCGAATGATTCGGTTTGACGAGTCCAATATATTGCACTTGGTGTCGAGGGTCTGATGATGGAGCCAGGAGGTGGATAGTTGATCTCTTTAGTGGCTACTAGTACACCGGGCAAGTCATAACTTCGTTGACTTAAGACTTATTTATTAAATGAAGAATATACTAGACTAAAAAGTACAAAATAAAAATTGTAGTATTTCATAATTGGATATAAAAGAAGTGCCAAGCTGCGTTGGATTTCATCATTTTTAGTTCGTGTAAAAAGCATATAGGTATTTTTACTTGTGCATAAAGTTTTAATAAAATAAAATCATCATCCATCATCATATCAGCCTATTAATGTTCCCACTGCTGGGACACAGGCCTCCTCTCTGAGAGAGGGAGTGGGCCGTAATCCACCACGCGGGCCCAGTGCGGGTTGGTGGATGTCACATGTCTTCGAATTTTTGTTTCTAAGACATGCCGGTTTCCTCACGATGTTTTCCTTCACTGTTTTGAGAGCAGTGGTGATGAAATTATTTACACAAAGTAAAGCGCCTGCTTGGGTTCGAACCCACGACCCACAACTCGTAAGTCGGGGCCGTTACCACTGGGCCACCACTGCTCTGATAAAGTTTATTATAATTTAAATGAGTCTCGGCCCGGCCAAAGTGCCGCAAGCATTGGATTGTCATTGTCACTGTCACTAAGTCACGTCACTTGGTATTTTGTTTGATTGTCAAGGTTAAATCGCTGTAAAACACCACATTCCCAAAACATTATATTCTCTTGTGCCTAAATGGACCCTGGCACTTCGCCGGCCGCTACCGCGGCACCGCTCGCTACGCTCGCTCGGCTCGTGCGTTGTGTGGTCACAGTTCTAACCTAACCTAACCTAAATAACAAGTGAAAGTGACAATGCAACGCTCGCGGCACCCTAGCCGGGCCGAGGCAGTGACACTAGAGTGCCACAAGAAACTCGCGGCACTCTATACACTTCGTAAAATAAATAAAAGGATTTCTAAATACCACTATAGACTAACCATCAACTATTTTGAAACATAGTTCTACGTTGTGTATTCTGACTTCCAAAAAACCTCTCCTCGATACAAATTATTTAGGACGAATTAGGGTAATTTAGCAGGGAAGTCACAAGTGTTGGTTAAGAACAGGTGATTAGCAATTAAGGGCTCTTCTGGCTCATTGAGTGGAGCCGACGGACCCTCTATCAATCATTCAGTCCTGGCGAAAGTAATTACGGCATTGATGTTTTTCATAAAATTGCTGCTCGGAAAAAAGATGGTGGTCGGAGTTTTTTTTTGTTATTATGGAAGGTATACCGTTTTTAGACAGTTTGCTTTATGCCAGGAGCATAGCATTTACTGTACCGTTTTGAATATTTTTTTCCTAGAGGTACAACATACGGATGTTGACAAAAAAAAAATCCGGCTGATAAGTTATTAAAAAATATTATCGCAAATTATATTTAATTAATAATAACAAACATTAATATTAAACGTATTTTTATTTATTTCTTCCTTTTCTTTCTTTCTTTTTTTCTTTCCTTTCTTTCTTTTCTTTCTTTCTTTCTTTATCACGTATTTTTTCTTTTTTTACTTAATCAAAAAATTATTTCAATACATTGACTTAAGATATGGCATGACGTCACCTGTAGACTTTATACTGACTTGTGACGTAGCGAGCCCCACTTCCCAACTTTAATGCGTTTTATCAAAACCATTTTTTATTAATGTTATAATGCAAAAAATACGTGACAAACATTTTTTTTATTATCTGACTGACGGACTAAATAGAATTACTTTTTTCCCCAGTCAATATCCCTATCGAAAAGTTATTTCATTAAGTGTTAGAAATGAGAGATGAGTTTGTAACCATATACTCATAGGTGGCATTCTATAGTTCCTGCCTATCTCTATGAGAAGGTGTGTGTTTATGTATGTTCGTATGTTAGAAAAATACAACATAGGGTGTTAGAAAAACTTTAAATAGCTAAACAAAATAAAAACCTTGATAAACAAAAATCTACATAGCATACAAAGTATCTAACGAAATTTCTATGCAAAACGCGAATTATATCACGTATTCCCATTGAGTGACCTTAAACAAACTTATCTACCAAACCCCCTAAACTGATTTGCAGACAAAAATAACTCTTCCTCCTTGCTAATAAAAGAGGTCGAAGTTTTGGTTGGTGGTAAAGGAATTTTGGTGAATCGAAGGCCGCCGACACATACAGGTTTCGATTTCTCTTTCAAATTAAAAGGGGACTCATGATTCCCTGAAGGTCGGGTTCCGTAGTTATAATAGACACGTTTTGCGCAAACGGACCTCAGTGCCGTTAGACCTTCTTTTTCAGTTAAGCCTTAGTACAGAAGTGTATTACCGAAATAGTGGCATGCGACCTTTTTCAGGTGGTTTCATTATAAAGGTACGGTCTGTTCGAAAAGTATGCTATGAAAACGTAAGCAAAATGTTCAGGTTAAATTCTTACACAATCACTCACTAAGGGCTGATTTTTCCAACGTCAGATATCTTTTATCAGTGGAATATAATTGACGTCTGACAGTTTTTGTATGGAAAAGCCGTCAGAAATTCAAAATTATCATCGGATAAATCGGCCCTGAAGGAAATAAGTATTACTTTAGTATTTAACAGTTATTTCTCGTTTTAGTAATACCCGCATTTAGAAGGTTTCAACATTATTATCTCACCACTTTTCCAACCATTATTTATTATTTGAATATCATTATTAAATTGTGATTGAATAATCATTGACGAAAACTGAGGTTAAGTATAAAATTAACCTCAATAGGATGTTGACTAAATATTTTTTTCGTCAGATTATTAAAAAATTTTAAACACGTATTTTTTCTTTTTTACGTAATCAAAAGATTACGGCAATACATTAAGTTAAAATGTGGCATGACGTCACTCTCCGGAGGTTCTGAAGTGTGACGTAGTGAGCCTCCACTCCCCAACTTTAATGCGTGCTATCTAAATCATTTTCTATAAATATGATAAAGCCAAAAATACGTGTCTAATATTTTTTTATTATCTGACTATCGGACTAAATAGTATTGTTTTTACCACAACATTCCCAAACATCATTAAGATGATATAAAATGAGAATTTTGGTTTTAAGCATTCAAATAATCAAATTAAAGCACTCTATTTGTTATTGGCACTACGAATTAGCATCCACAGGTACGTTTATTGATCAATTTGTTTACATTTTCATCACATACTTTTGGAACAAGATATAGATGGCATTTCTGAGGGTGAATACGAAAAGGAAAAATGTATAATGTCTTCCTTGCAAATTGGTAGGGTCGAGTATGGCAAGCGGTTTGTTTTGGTTACCGTATAAAAGTAGTATTTACTTTAACTTAATATTTTCCTGTAGTACAGTTCCGCTTTTGTAACGTTTTCATCCATGCGACAAAGTAATTTTGTACATTCTCAAACACATAACACAACATCACGCTTGTAAGCTTCAAAGGGTTAGGCAGAAGTTTACCTTAGTACCCCCAAATTTAGACAGTCCTATGTAATAGGGAGAGAGTCTATTGCCATCAACGGGGAACAAATTCACACTCCGGGAAAAGGACGAAAAGGATAGTTTAATATATATAAGGTGAAAAGTGAACTGTCAAGATATTTCAATCATCTGCGGTGCAACTGTTAACTGACACTTTGATATGCCCTGCACATCGCCAGTCCTGGTTTGCTTTTTGATTTTATATCTATCTTCTGGTCATTCCAGATTGGCGCAACATGAAAAATATTAAAGATAGACCCTATTAAAGACTGTATTAAAGTTTATTTTCGATAATTTTTCATTAATATTCAGAAAAATACGGGCTGTCACATGCCCATGGGTGGCATTGCATATGATTATAATGTAATTTTTTTTAATAATAAATACTTAAGCACTCTTCTTTTAAATACCAAATACCGCAACAGTTTGACAAAGTCAAAGTCAGTGCCTATGTCACTGCATCAAAATGCATTTAAAAAATGTAGTTCTCCAATTTTCCGCCAGACTTCAGTGGTGGCGTGGACTCTAGAAGTCCGTTCAGTGGAGAGCGGATTTAATGAGGTTTAAATACTGATGTGTACTCATAGCTTTACCAAAGAAAAAAGCAAATCATAACTTAAACGTCATTTTCACGTCAAATACTTCAGCAATCTTGACACGATCTTGCAATTATGACGCACAGAGTTTTAACTACACGCAAACATGGTAAACATGTTCCTAGATTTGAATATGAAATCAATGGACGTTTTCCAACTAATGGATAACAATATATTGATCGTCATATATGTTTCTGCAGCCCTAGCGTGTGTGCTCGTCCTGCTGCTGTTGTACTTATTCTACAGACTTACTGGTACAGTTATATTATTATTATAAGTGTTGGTGAATTACATTTGTTCGTTTTTCTTTGCTTGAGATTTTCCTGGCGGTGTCGTATTTATTTGTAGGGTGGCTCTGAGGTAAGCGAGTTGTGTTATTGATAGAGTAGTAAGGAGCCTGAATGTCTGGCAACCGGGTATTCAGCTGCTGGTTAGACTGAGAGCTGACCCAATATAGTTGGGAAAAGGGTAAGCAGATGATGATGAGATACGTTAATAATCCACTATACTATTAAATGTTGCACAATATTTCTACAATTTACACAATATTTGTATATAAATATACATATATTTGTAATCACGTTCTCGAAAACGGCTTCAACGATTTTGATAAAATCGATCGATGAAAATCAATCTTACTAGGTCTCATATCTAGGAAAATTCGTTTTCTCATTATAAGGTTCCCATACATTGTTCTGCTGATATGACTATGCTTGAGAGTGACTCTAAAACTCTGTCAAACTCTTATATCTCGTCTTAGTACATACAGATAACTCACTCACTCGCTTTTTGTCCATAGAAGTGAAAACTAAGTAACGCCATCTAACGAATATGTCAGGAATTTATGTGGCTTGCTGTCAATACAAGAACGAAAGCTGTAGCTACATTTAAAAAAAATCAAAAAAATAAAACAGAGTGCGCTGTCAACAAAAAAGTGTTCAACGCGCTTAAAGAAGTGTTCACTTCAAAAATTGTGATTAACACTGTAACAAAACTTAGAGAAATATAAGACTTTTTATTTATATTTATTTATATAATGTAAGTATATTATACACCTTTTGCTTCATCCACATCACACAATATCATCACGTGATACATATCTCCACCGTTATTATCTCGACAAATAGTTCCTCACTTTTATTCAAAGCAATGGCACGTAAAAATTAATCGGAGAGGCAACCGGATGGCGATTGGTAATCTGGATCTTGAAGTGTTACCGAACCCCCCCGTACCGTCCGAATGAACCCCAAATGGGCGGGGGGGAGATATGGTGCGGGGAGGGCATAACATTTTTTTTTTGACATGAATTTCGAAATTTAAGCTCTAATTCTAAGCAAGGAATTGTGTCTATCAATGCAATCCGGTTTTGACAAAATTGACCCTCATTTTCAGTGAAAAATCATCGGTAAGGAGTTTCAAGAATTGAATGACGCGTAAGACATTATTTCAATTATAACGATGTTGGGGCGTGACAATTTTTTTTTTACTATATCTATAGGATAAACTTTAAAGCAACCGCATTTCCATCCCGTTGCCTCGTCCAAAAAAAAATATTTTGCCCCCTCCCCCCATATCTCCGCCCCCACCCATTTGGGGTCCATTCGGATGGTACGGGGGGATTCAGTATCACTTCAAGACCCAGAGTACCAATCGCCATCCGGTTGCCTCGAATCATACAATCTGCCTGCGACTAAATAATTAGACAGTGGTGAAAATATTTCTGCGGCAGATTGTGACGTAGCTAGCTAGGGTTTTCGCAAAAATTCGAATTATCAAATCATCCTACGACATAAATGTATGCGTAAAAGTTTGTTCTCATGGACAGCCTGAACTAGTGAACCGATTTCAACAATTAAGGTGTCATTAGATTTTTGTTGATTCAGAGATATATTCTAATGGTAGCCGTTTGTCTGCGTGTATTTTGCACCAATTTCATCATTTTCTAATACAAATATCCAGGATAAAAAGTAGCCATGTCCTTCTCTAGATCGCAGGCTTCGTGTTTGTCAATTTCATAACGAACGGTTCAGTAATTTAGACGTTAAAAGGTTACAGACAGACTGACAGTTATTTTCACATTTATAAGATTAGTATGGATTGGATCTCTTTACGAAAAATCAAATATTTCGTACTAGCTTTTGCCCGCGACTTCGCCCGAATGGTGGTCGTACTGGTCGTCAATTAACCCACGGGAACTATGAAAAGTATTCTATGGGATAATCCAGGTTACAAACTATCTGTGAACCAAATTTCATTCCAATTCGTTCAGTCGTTTTTGTGTGATTGAGTAACCAACATCTAAATATCCAAACTTATGTATACATTTATAATATTATGTAGGATTTCCTACTGTAGAGTGTCTGCAATACCAGAGGTTTCACGCGCTAAGCTGAAATGTGTCACATAATCAGCCTATTAAATGTTCCCACTGCTGGGACACAGGCCTCCTCTCTGGACCTAATCCACCACGTGGGCCCAGAGTGGGTTGGTAGATGTCACATGTCTTCGAAGTTTTGGTTCCAAGACATGCCGGTTTCCTCACGATATTTTCCTTCACCGTTTTAAGAGCAGTGGTGATGAAATTATTTACACAAAGTTTAGCGCCTGCTTGGGTTCGAACCCACGACCTACAGCTCGTAAGTCGGGGCCGTTACCACTGGGCCACTACTGCTCACAATGTCTCATGAGCCTGTAACTCCACCAGCACACGTACCCTTCAAACCGGAACACAGTGTAGCGGTTACACCGCTACATACGAACTACGCAACAAAGACATGACGTCACACAATTCCTCATACCTCTAAAACAGCAACTCTGCTTGACGGCAGAGATAGGTTTGGTAGTAGGTAGTACTTTCCCGGACTTTCCTTTAGAGAGTGACCACACTTAATAACGTGAAATCGGAGACGGTCAGAAAGAGCTTTATGTCTGTGCAATAAAAGCGAAAAAACCGTCTTTCGCCTCTTTTCGGTTCGGACGACGACGTGACTCGAGGAGTGTGGTGATTGTGATCGTCGATGCATAGCTATTGACAACCATTCGATATGTTTTTGTACCGAACTTCAATCAATGTTATTGTGGGACTCCACAAAGGACAACTCTAAACGCGCTGTTCGCAAACCCGGAA
This sequence comes from Conistra vaccinii, assembly GCA_948150665.1. Classification (NCBI taxonomy): domain Eukaryota; kingdom Metazoa; phylum Arthropoda; class Insecta; order Lepidoptera; family Noctuidae; genus Conistra; species Conistra vaccinii. The sequence continues at coordinate 7,151,360 of OX411339.1, read as the reverse complement.
CCCGAAACATTGACTGTTTAAACCAAATAGACGCCTATTCTTCCGGTGGCTATGGGACTAAGCAAATCAAGTAACCGAAAATGTGGCATTTTCGACTGGAAGACAGGAAGCCTGTTGGTTCACGTGAAGCTATTCTGCTCCAGCTGTTTCTAGCATTCCGAGTCGATAAGTGTGGTCACTCCCTTACAATACCTTTAAGTACTATTTTATAGAATCAAGTTTTTCTAACTGAACAGACAGCTATGTTGAAGTGGAGAAGGGGGGGCTGTCTTATGTAATTTTGACTTTCAAAAAGTGCTGATTCTCGGCATAGTTTGAATAAATAACTTTTGAATTTGAATTTACTAAGAGCTCTATAGAGTACTGCTTTCGTTCTATCAAAGCAACAAAATATTTCATTTTCCTAACATTCCTAGACGATATAAAAGTGTAAGTACATTAATCAATCGCCTTGTAATCTTGGCTAAGACTCGCTACTACCAGCGAAGCGGTATTTATTGGGACGCGGATATTAAAGTGTCCGCGAAGAGGAATGTTTTCACAGGATTATGTGGGATATACCAGTAAGATAGGATTTCCGTTTGTGCCATATATTATTTTATCAATTTGAGTACTGTTTGGTGTATAATTTTGGGACATAAAATAACGCCTGTACGGATGGATCCACATCTCGTCTGTTACGTTCAAGTCGAATCCTTAATTGAATAGCGAAAAGCGACATGCAGAGATGTCTGACCCAAAGCAATAGGCTCACCAGGGAGTAAGCCTATGGGTCAGACATGACATCTCTGCATTACCCTTCAGGAAAGGAAATACAGACGTGCAGGGGGCCAAGTCTACTAATTTACAAACGTCACAATGGTCCCTCGATTGTTAGTTTTGACAGATTTGCCATAAGAAATCTGTCAAAAACTCACCATCGTGAGACCATTGTGACGTTTGTAAATTAGTAGAATTGGCTCCCTGTTGTTTTGCTGGTATTTCGCTAACATTATAAGTCTCATCTGATCTGCAACCAATATACCATCTGCCTTTGATATTTTTGCAATGACTGATAATAATCTTCTTAAATTCATTCACTGATTGACAACGCACAGCCTAAGCATGATGTTTTGCTCAACGTTTCTTATTATTAAAAAAGAGAGCACTACGGCGCCATCTCCATGAACGAGAGAAACGCAGGCATAGTCACGCTGTGCCTTCAAATTATCGCCGATGGGAAATTTCATCAGGTGCACAGTTAGAAAACACAATGTAGGTGTTACCAGTGAACGAAAGTGAACGAAAATAAACGGTGTTACTTTTTTTGGATTTATCAGACAGGACATAATTCGGAATACCGCTGCGTTCCAAAACGGGTATAATGGGCATAGGTAAGAAAGCTACCAGGCTCAAATGGAATTGGGCGGGTCACACCAGCCGCATGCACGATGACCACTAGGCAAGTCTCCACACAATGGGTACCTAAAGATGTAGAGTGTATGTCATTGTACAGCGCCGCCGAGGCCGGCCCAGAAAGGGATGGCGGGATGACCTGCACGCTTACTATGACTATATTAGAAATGGATTTTGTCGACGGAAGAATAGACAAATAAACAATCACAATCTGTCAGTTTGACAGATTGTGATTGTGATATTCTTCCGTCGACAAAACCCATAGAAAACCGGTTTCTATAGTTGCCATGCTACGCGTGCTAAGAAGAATTCCTGGAAGGACTTCGGGTAGGCAAGGCCCAGCAGTGGGTCAGTCTAGGCTAAGTAAAAAAAAAAACGGGTTGCACTCCGGGAGTGCCGGCAGAAGTGAAAACTTGAACATTAACGATGTGCATTTTTGAATATTTTGGAATGGTTAGGGAATAATTTCGCACAAAATTGCTTTATTTATCAGTATAAAAGTACTATAATTTATGTGGTTAAATACAATATTCATAAGAGGTAGTAATATAATATTTATTTATTTTCAAAATATAGTCTAACAAAAATAAACAATTTATTTAAACACTTTTCATGAAGTATGTTTTGACTGCTTTTTATTTACCCATCAATATGGGTAAAATTTCTTACCTCGCAATCTTTACGTAATGTCAAAGACTATTTATTTTGATATTTACTTTGTCGGTTGCTAGGCAACGGATCTTACGTTCATGTTCTGACGCGAATTTAAAAATTTTAAGTGCCCAACGCGGCTTAAGCAGTTTTCACTTTAAAAAAAAACTGTTATTTTCTAACAAAACCCAGTACATCTTACAAACTTAATAAATACATTTACAGATGTAGAGCGTTCGTAAATCTTCTGAGGAACGAACGTTAGACCGACGCTATCTAAATAGAACGACGAAGGGGGCCGCAAGCCGCCTGTCTGTTATATCATGACGCTTTTTAACTTTCTGGGGTAAGCAGTGGTATAGGAAGGAGGTGTTGACTGAAAGTAAGTAGGTAAGACTTATTTACCTGACTATAATATAGTTAATTAATTCACTTTAATTTCTGTTTTGTTTTCTTGACATTGTATTTTTTGTAATAACATATTTTAATTTATGTAATAATTTGCACGCCGTAAGGTAGACTGTAGCCGATCTCATTAACTTATGTAGGTCATCTTATACCTGTAAGTACCTACATTCATAGCAAATAAAGTTCTGATTCTGATTCTGAAAAATAAGGTTTATGTGAGTGTTACAAATAATAATAAATGTTGGTGAAAATGTTACACTTTTTTCGGTCTTGCTCTCAACAAGGGTTCCGTTTTCCTTTTGAGGTACGGTACCCTAAAAAATTAAAACAAAATGGCCACAACTCTTCTCCATGTGATTAAAAAGCAAAAGTTCTGGCAACATTGCCTACATCGTTAAAGCCCTGGACATTAGGGAGAGAAAAAATGTGTTCCTAATTACTAAGACTTTTTGTTTTTAATGTCATACGTAGAGTAATTAGTGCTAAGTATTCTACTTTGTCACATACGTTATGTTTAGCTTGATGAGTCTTGATATGAATACTGAATTAATTAACTACAGTTACGAACATATTTATACCTTAAAATCGTGTTACAGGTAGCCTATAATGTTCCAACTGTTGCACTGCCGGGACACAAACATCCTCTCTGTGAGAGGAAGTGGGCCGTAATCCACCACGCGGCCCCGTGCGGAATGGTGGATGTCACAATCATAATCTCTGAATTTTCGTTTCTAGGCCTACCGGTTTTCTCTCGATGTTTTCATAGGAAAACAGACAGAGGATTTGATCTAGACGTGTAGTCTCCCACTTAAAGATGATTTGCTATTTGCGCAAGGGAGACTGCTTAGCTTCGTTTAGTCCACTCTCGGCCCCTCGACCCCCAGTAAATAATGTGTCCACTGGAACCCTAACTATAGTTTATTCTCGACCCTTGGGGGTCGAGAATGGATTTTATTTTCCAGCCAAGTTTTAGTTTCCTCTCGACCCCCAAAGTACAGTCATCAGTCTACCTTATAGTTGCATACTATGTAACTAAAATACTCTTAATATAATTGACCGAGCGAGCGTTTTTTTTGACAGAAAAAAAGTGGCTCATCGCCACAAAGACACAATACAAGTGATAATAGGGCGCATTTAAAATGTATAATTTCCCAGAGAGGAGGACGTGTACTGCTTCTGGAAGGTCATCAATACCACGTCAAGAAAAAGTTCAAAAACGGAACATCATATTAGCGGTGGTATTAAATGCTCGTTTATTTTTTTAAATATCAGTTCCCGAATTTTGCCATTAGTAGCTGTAGCTTACTGTACCAAAATATTAATTTTAGGTAGTTACCGAACTAGGGGTTGAAAGTGGATGAGCTATGCCTGTCTTTTGTATAAAAATTCAGTCTCGACCCCTGGGGGTCGAGTGTGAACTGTGTTCCTAAGGGTTGAGAAGAAACAAATAAACAAATATTTTTTTAGGGGTCGAGGGGCCGAGACTGGACTAAACGCTTAGCTTAAGGGCCTGTGTGTCGATCGAGAAAAGTGCTATTAGACTTTTTCATTAGAAAATTTTCGGAGGTAGCCTGATGTTTAGTGTTTTGTTTAATGTTTAGTGATATTTGTGCTCGGTTGATGGCAATAGGGTCACCCCTAGTAGATGGACTTAAAAATAACCGTTGCTATCTGAAGGTACTATACACAATTTCTTTCACGTTTGCCTTAAACAATGGCATGCAAATATTAATAAAATAAAGAATGTCAATCCAAGTCTAATTATTTAAAAATGTAATGATTAATATCTCTCATCAAAAAACTCATTTATATTATAATAAACTTTATCAGAGCAGTGGTGGCCCAGTGGTAATGGCCCCGACTTACGAGTTGTGGGTCGTGGGTTCGAATCCAAGCAGGCGCTTTACTTTGTGTAAATAATTTCATCACCACTGCTCTCAAAACGGTGAAGGAAAACATCGTGAGGAAACTCTTGGAATGTCTTAAAACCAAAAAATTCGAAGACATGTACCTAACATCTACCAACCCGCACTGGGCCCGCGTGGTAGATTACGGCCCACTCCCTCCCTCTCACAGAGAGGAGGCCCGTATCTCAGCAGTGGGAACATTAATAGGCTGATGATGAAACTTTATCTGCTAGACTATAGTTATGCGTTGCTATACGTGGAAACGTAGTGGATTGCACAGCACCCTACCTCACCTTGTAATATTTTGATTTAATCTACTATGTACAATAGTTTGTTTTCCATAATGAAATAAAACATTTCCTTCACCCTTGCCTGTCTTCTCTGGAGGGGTAGGCCCCTGACTATCACCGGGAAACCGGCGTCACGTTATCTTAACAATTTCACAAATTATATTGTATTCACTACACTACGAGATACTCCGCGCATACTTAGTAAGCAAGAGTCGCACCGCAGTATCGAAGTGATCATTACGTTCGCCTGCAGTCGCTCACGTAGGCATTTCGATTCAATTCCCAGCAAAACTGACTTGGAATTAGTACGGAATTAAGTTCCTCTCAAGTCAGATTGCCTGAGGACGTGTACCCCTGGATTAGATTTTATACTGCGTCTTAACGAAGCGGCTTAGAATGTAAGCTGACAGAGGTGAAAACTGTTTCGTGCTAAAGTTACAGTCTATTCTGAAAAAATTTAACCATCTTCTGCCTTGCCTTTTCCCAGTTATGTTGGGGTCGGCTTCCAGTCTAACCGGTTGTAGCTGAATACCAGTATTTTACGTGGAGCGACAGCCTATCTGACCTCCACAACCCAGTTACTGGGTAGCACGATACCCCTTGGTAAAACTGGTTGTCAGACTTCTACCGACCCGTAACAACTGTCAAAGATATATAAAGTCAAAGTCAAAGTCAACCTTATTTATTTGCTCTAAATGCGGTAATAAAAGGGTGTTAAATGAATATTCTAGAGCGATGACACATTTCGCCATATTTTTGCAAATATTAAAGTAAGGCACATTTAATTAAGTAATTATCTATACATATGGTTGAAAATATTGACTAAATATGTAATTATTTAAATCGATCTTCAATTTACACAATTTATACAAATGACAGTCGGGACCAAAGGCTTAACGTGCTTTACGAGGCACGGAGGGTTCTTGGTATGTAAAGATGGTCACTCAAAAAAATTTAAATTGAAATTATTTTTGTCTGGTTTTCACATCTATTGGCAATCTGAGCAATAATAATAAACATTTTCATATAATTTATTTATTAATCAAATCATAATCGGCTACTTATAAATTAATATTTATCCAATTACTGTCGATTACACACAAAAATACTTAGTTTTCGATAACGCACTTGCGACCTTCAAACTTACTGGTATAGTTTGTACCGAGACCGCTCTACTGCGCCTCAGGTATATGCGTGGCGATACGGGGGGCAGTGCAGTCCGCTGATTCGTCACAGCTCACGGCGTCCTGTCGCTCATTCGTCATTGCTGCCTAGGTGCACGTCTATAGGTGGGGGCTTATATACAGCACGACGCGGCACAAGCATATCGGTGACGCGAATTCATAACTTTACCGAAGATTTCACTTAAAAAATCTATCAAATACTCTATTAGATTTCTCCGTGCAAATAAACCTTTATTAAATCGCTATAGCCCGTCCCTTAGCCCAAATTGATTAAGCAGTGGTACACACACAGAGGCAAGGTGACACGAATATCCTGTGATGAAGAGCCGAGCTTTGAATTCGGCTGCAACTGCGGGGACGTGGAACTACTCAGTTGTTTTTAATCGGTCACTAGGAAATTAGGTTGTGTTAAGGTGTAGATTAAAATTATACATACATAAAGTCTAAAGCCTTTTTCCCCTGAGGGCAGGCAGGAACTATACAGGGTGGCAGGGACATCGACGCGAAGCCGGTTACCATGGATTCAGTACATGGTCCTGAATACCCCTGCGTTGAAATTTTTCGTCGGTTATTTTAAAAAAATCAGCTGTTTCATAGAAAAGTGCAATACCTACGCGGTCAAAATGTATGGAGCAGCAGATTTTTTTTTTAATAACCGACGAAAAATTTCAACGGAGGGGGGTTCAGGATCATGTACTGAATCCATGGTAACCGGCTTCGCGTCGATGTCCCTGCCACCCCGTAGAACGCCACCTGCTACGATCCTTATACATTAATAATATATTTAAAAAAACCTGTCTGATCCGAAAGGGGCACAAAGGTACTACAATAACATTACAAAAAGGAATAAAAAATCTTATTAATAATGAAAATAAAAAGTTATTGCTATTTAAAATTCTGTCAAAAAAGGCTGTCAACTGTCAACACGCGTAGGCGCGCTGTTGGTGATCTAAGTGATTTTCGTGTGATATACCGCGAGTTTATACCTAAAAACATTGTTAAAGTGAACTTTTAACGGTGAAAACTATGAACAATCGTTTGTAGCTTTAAATAATAAGTGATTCAAACAAAAACCAGTGATCAAAAACGAAAGTGACGATCTAAATTTCAAAAGTTTTCTCAACCCACCCCCAACTTTTTTATTATTTTCAAATCTATTCAAATATGTCAAAATGTCATCTGACATTTGGAAAAGTGTTGCCATTCTAAGAAAATAATTTACCACCATGAGTTACAAAAATGTTAGCAATTTGACTAGAGTGGGAAATCAGGCTCAAAGTCAAACCAACGAAACTGATGAAAATCAAAAGAACAAAACCTCGCCTAAGAAACTTGTTCAACAAATCTTTCATCCAAGCCTTTTCAATAGACAACGTTCTAACTCACTAAGTGAAATTTCATATAAGCAGTCGGGTTCTTCCAACAATGCCATCCTTTTCGCCGGTGAGAAAGACGCAGATGAAGCCACAGAACCAATGCCACCCGCACAGCCATCTTCAGATATAACACAACCTCCACCATGGCAACGAGTTCCTACATCTAAGAAAAGAAAAATATGCGACAACTCGCCTCCACCAATTGAGTCAGAAAACCGATTCTCAAACCTGCCGATTGACCTAGAGGACACGGACAATGAGCCTAAACCTCAAAATAAGCCCCCTCCTATTGTTCTGTATGGGATTGAGGATCTAAATGAGCTCACCAAACTAATTGAGTCCGTAATTCGCCCGGAAGAGTTTCGGTATAAAATCATAAATAAAAACCTCCTACGAGTAATAGTTAGCACTACTGATGATTACAAGCAAGTCATTGATCTGATACGACAGAAGGGATTAATCGGACACACCTTCTCTCGTAAAGATACGAAATGCTATCGTGTTGTAATAAAAGACCTCCATCATACTACTCCACATGATGCCATCATACTGGAGCTGGAGAAATCTGGTAACAAGGTCAGAGGAGAAATCATCAATCACCGCTATGGACCAGACAAAATACCAACCTCCACATTTTTTGTTAATTTAGAACCAAGTCCAAATAACAAACTAATTAAAAATATCCAATATATCCATCACCAACGCATCAAAATTGAAGATCCACGCAAAACTAAGACAATCGTACAATGTCAAAGATGCCAACAATATGGGCACTGCAAAAACAACTGCATGAGGCCATACCGATGTGTCAAATGTGGGGAGGGCCACAAAACGTCAGAATGCCCCAAAAAAGACAGAAATACACCCGCCAAATGCGCTCTCTGCTCCTGCGATCACCCTGCCAATTACAAAGGTTGTAAAGTTTACAAAGAAATACTGTCAAGAAAAAATAAACCAAGAAATATTCCAACAGGCAACTCCAAATTTCCTTCTGAGATAATCCGTACCAATACAATTCCAGAAAGCTCCGCACAACCCCAACAAAACTCTTATCGCAAATTGGACCAAAGATATTCGGATATTGCCGCTGGACGCCCCATGGTTCCCCCACGAGACAACGTCGCTACAACTAGTCACATAGAAAACCCTCAACAAAACGTAACAGTTATGGAACAACTATTAATTAAACAAAATGAAAAAATCGACCTACTCCTGCAACAAATCAGTACCCTAATGGGCTTACTGACGACAGTCATTACTAAACTAACATCATAAATGACTCCTCTTCGAATCGCAATCTGGAACATCAATGGATTGGCTCCCAATATCCTAGAGTTGGAGACTTTAATGAAAGCCAACAAACTAGACGCAGTATTAATTTCAGAGTCGCACGGGACGTCCAGAAGCTCGTTCCGCATCAAAGGCTATAACATTTACCACTCCCCCCATCCCGATGGTAGCGCACACGCTGGTTCAGCGCTGGCCATTCGAGCGAACCTGAAACACTCACTGATAGAACCATATTCTACAGTGCATTTACAAGCTACTTCTGTTAGATTGGAGGATCGAGCAGGCCCTATTATTCTATCCTCAATCTACTGTCCACCAAGACACAAAATAACTGCAGACATGTTCAAAACCTACTTCAATACTCTCGGCCATAGGTTTATTGCGGGTGGTGACTGGAATGCCAAACATACATTTTGGGAATCCCGCTGTACCAGCACTCGTGGACGCGATTTGAAACGCTGTGTTGATGAAAATCACTTGAAACCGATATCTACAGGTGAGGCTACCTACTGGCCTAACGACCCAAAGAAACTCCCGGATCTCTTGGACTTCTTCATAAATAAGGGTATAGATAGCTTATACACTACTATCGAATCGAGCCTAGACGGGTCATCGGATCACACACCGGCGATCCTCACAATTAGCACTAATGAGCTTACTCGGGAAATAATCGAGTCTCTGACGAATAGCCAAACTGACTGGGACGGCTTCAAGACCTACCTCAACGAAAACTTTTCTGCTGCTATACCACTCAAGAACCAAAATGATGTAGATAACGCCTGCAGATATCTCACTAACGCTATTCAAGTGGCTGCTTGGATCAACACACCCTCTCGGCCCAAAGGTTTCACCAACTCTTCTCATCCACCAGACATAATGCAAAAAATCCTAGAAAAGCGCCGACTTAGAAGAATATGGCATCAATCCCGTCATCCTCTTGATAAACTCAATTACAACAAGGCAGCAAAGGAGTTAAAGGCTATAGTCCAGGAGTCTACTAACTCAACGTTGACAACGAGCCTACAGATGATGTCACCAACGGGGGTTGGCGCGAACTCGCTCTGGAAGGCCACCAAAAACTTAGATAAACCCCAACAATCTTATCCTCCGATCAGATCACAAGCTACCTGGGCAAGAACTGACTTGGAAAAGGCTGAGGTATTCGCAATGCATCTGAGTTCTGTATTTAAACCAAACGAGAGTGTTGTTGATGAACACGAAGTGGACACAGTATTGGAACAAGATCTGCAGATGTGTATGCCGATTATACCAACAACACCGAAGGAAATAGCGAGGGAAATCAGACTGCTGAAGTCAAGAAAAGCCCCGGGATTCGACCTGATCACGCCTTCCATACTCAAAAATCTTCCCAGAAAATGCATTTCTTTCCTAGCTAGTTTGTTCAATGCTATTTTTCGAACATCTCACTTTCCTGACCTGTGGAAAATCTCTGAAGTTGTCATGATCCACAAATCAGGTAAACCTGAACATGAAGCTTCGTCTTATCGGCCGATAAGCTTAACGCCTGTACTTTCTAAACTCTGGGAGCGGATTTTCCTAAACCGACTAAAACCGTGCATGGACGCCAATGGTGTTGTTCCGTCTCACCAGTTTGGCTTCCGGAAATCTCACTCAACAATAGAACAAGTTCACCGAGTTTACCAATCAGGAAGACAGGCCTTGGAATGTAAAAAGTATTGCTCAGCGGCATTTCTTGATGTACAACAAGCCTTTGACCGTATCTGGCACAAAGGATTGCTGGCAAAAGTAAAGGAAAAACTTCCGCACTCAATGTTCCTACTCATCCAGTCGTATTTATCCGAGCGTTGCTTCCAAGTAAAACAGGGCGAAGCAAGATCAAGAATGTTTGAAGTGAAAGCTGGGGTACCGCAGGGATCTGTTCTTGGCCCAGTGTTGTACAACATATTTACATCAGATCTACCTACATTGGATGGCATAACAATAGCAACATATGCCGACGACATAGCCTATTTATCAGTTGATGAAAACCCAGAAATGGCCAACAATAGACTCCAGAAACAACTAGACAAAACTCATAAATGGCTCTGCAAGTGGCGGATTCGCGCCAGCGCATCCAAGTCTCACCATATCACCTTCTCGCTTAGGCACGGAAACACCCCTCCTGTTAGACTTGGTCCTGATACCCTACCACACACAGATTGTGTAAAGTATCTCGGCTTCCACTTGGATAGGCGCCTAACATGGAAGCATCACATAAAATATAAAAGGGACGAGATAAACCACAAGTTCCGCAACCTGTATTGGCTCATGGGAAGAAACTCTGTGCTCTCTGTAGACAACAAACTCCTCATCTACAACTCGGTCCTTAAGCCAATATGGACCTACGGGATCCAACTGTGGGGCGTTGCCAGCAAAACCAACGTACTCTGCCTACAAAGAGTCCAAAATGGTATCCTAAGAGCAATAGCAAATGCACCTTGGTTCGCTAGGAACGACGAAATCCATGACTATCTGCAAATGCCATCAGTAAACTCTGAAATCGAGCGATACAAAACACAGCACAAGGCACGCCTAACCATGCATCCAAACCCACTAGTTACGGAACTGTTAAACCCGACAGCGGTGGTAAAAAGGCTGAAGAGGAACCACCTTCTATAAGTGGGAGGCGCAGCACTGGCTGCTCCACGACAACGCTATTTGACATGGAACGAATTCGCTTATGGTCTGACGACCGATTGCAAATAGAAATAAAAGGGAAAAAAAAAAAAAAAAAAAAAAAATTTAAAATTCACAGTTTTACTCGTAGTGGGATTACCCCAAAACCTTCCCAAAATTTTCAACAGGGATCTTAAGTTATGACTTGTAGACCACCCGCTAAACGATGGCCGCCCGAACCTTATTGTAACAACCAGGTAAAATTCCCCATTTAAGTTATGGTATTTTTTTTCTGAATATTACCACTCATAGACTCTCAGTACAATACCGAAAAACACCCTCACGGATCGGGCAGGGTTTTTTTTACATGTAGTACTTATAGTCCTTTTGCGTCGTTTAAAGAAAGCAAATACGTTTAATGTATTTGCTTTCTTTTTTCTTTCTTTGTCTGTGCTAAATAAATTTTATTTTGCACAGACAAAAAGGCACACAACACTTGCAACATAATTATAACACAACTAAAAAAAAGAAACAAATAAAAACTGGAAAATAATAATTTAACAGGAAAGTGTGCATCGCGGCTGCGTCAAATAGGCCCAATTCAGCAAAAATGTCAGACAACAACTAGATTCAAATTCAAATTCATTTATTGATTTTGTGCACATAGGGTAAAATTATACAGATGTTATAAAAAAAATGGAGTGGGACAGCCAGGCTGGTAAAAAAAAAAAAAAATACCATTCTATGTCCCGCCAGAAGCCATACAAAAAAACTTAGCAAAATAAAAAACAGAATATAAAATAAAGTCAATAGGTAAGTAGATGTCACAATTTCATGCCAAACACTAACAAATAGTTAATAATTTAATAATAATTATGTCAATAAAATGAAGACGCCACTTAAATATACGATAGATGATATGAAGATCGTCTAGTCAAATTATGCAAACAAAATACCTCGACAAACTTTTACAGAACGAAGTAGGTACTCGTAAATTCGAACAACTTTTACTAAAGAACCTTCTCTAAATTAAGACCAAAACCCATACCGACCTCTGTCACCTCCTGTTTATGACCTCTGTCATTCCATACATTTAAATCGTGTTAGTTGTGCCTTATTTATTAACAGCTCGGTATTGAATAATTATGTCAATATTTTTTTTAGTATTACACAAAAAAAATTCATTCAAGAAACTGCACCTACTACTAAGTACTTACTAAGTTCTAAGTTTCAGTAACATATTGCCGTCACAGCCTAAACAAGGTCAGTAGGACAACCTTAGTCTGTGGACTCTGCGGACTCTGTGGTCAGCCTAAATAGTTTCTGAAACATAAAGCCTGCTACACACCTGTCATGCCATCACCACGATGCTAAGGCGGTTTCGAAATTGTCAAATAAATTATTCGACGTATGCACATCTGTTGAAAACTTGTTGTGGTGCAAGTTGGGAGAAGAAGAGCTTATTAATGTATCAGTTATCGGCCAAGTCTTATCATAACATCACTCTAAGAACCCCCGATAGGTTAGGCAGAGGTGTGGTAAACCCACATTTCACCAGTTATGTTTAAGTACCTAGTAGTAATAGGGGCGAGCCATTTAACATCGAGCACAAATCCAGACTGTTATCGAGAAATGCCTGACAAAAAAGAACCAGTAACACTTTGAACCTGACCTGGAAATCGAACGCAGGACGCGCTTGACTAGAACAACGAGGCAGTCACTCAATCTGCCTAGCCATTTCCCAACTATGTCGGGGTCGCCTTCCAGTCTAACCGGATGCAACTGAATAACAATCTAAAAAGTCAGCCGCGACCAACGGCTTAACGTGCTTTCCGAGGCACCGAGAAGTCTCGGTATGTAAAGATGGGCACCCATCCACGGACCTATCCCGGCAAGCAAATCTTAACCTGATGGACCGGCCCGTGTGGGTGTTATTACTTAGCCACGAGGTCCTTAAGGCAGTCGTTCTCGTTTAAAGTAGATACATAAGCCACTCGACCTTTGTCTGTACTTACATATCGATTTATTGGCAAATATAATCCTCGTTCACTTCATAAGGAAAGCCTACTTAATATTCCCATCAATATGAAATGTAAAGAAAAAGTACGTAATATCAAAACAAACCGGAGAATTAATATTCGTTGGTGGAGCCTTCCCGTGGGGGTAGCGAATTATAGAGAATAACATAAACATATTTCGACGGGTTCCGGGCTAATTGTATTAAGCGACACTCTGAGCGATATAGACTTTTATACATATTTGGAATCAGCGAATTTTTCTGCGTCATTTGAGCTGGGTTTGGTGACGATCGGAGCACTTTTTTGTCGCTTAATACAACCGCATTTTTGGGCCCATTTTGGACTGCAATGTATGAAGCGACACAAAATATTGACAAATTTAGGAACTGTGTACTTAAGCTAACTACCAAATACCAGGCAGTCGTTTAAACTTTTTTTCCTGGAGCAACAATTTATAGGCAACGTACGTTAAAGCATTTAGCCTGGCTTTATAAATATATAGAAATGTAGCTTCATACAATTAGCCTCTTTGTTAAATTCTTATCCAGTGTCGTTTAATACAATTAGCTTTACCTTATAAATATACAAGAATGTCGTTTAATACATTTAGCCTCTTTGTTAAATTCATACCCAGTGTCGATCCATACATTTAGCTCTGTACATGAAATGTTAGATGTTGTCACTTCAACCATTTAGCTTGCAGTAGATAATGCTATGTCGGTCGCATGAACTATTTAGGATTTCAACAGTAAACATTTAAAGATTATGGTTAAACCTATTTTTTTTATTCAATATTTGATTTGCAGTGTCGTTTCAGTTATAACAAAAGTATAGTTCTAGTACTTCAAACAGTTTATCTTAAACGGACTAAGAATAGTATACACATACAATCAAAATTTTATATCGTCCGCGTAGCTGATATTATTAATACAAAGCCCATCAATGTGACACCCGACATTTGTGTTGCTGAGTTCAACGATCAGCTGATTTATGTACAAATTAAAGAGGCGAGGTGAGGTTATTCCCCCCTGCCTCACCCCGCATTTCAATTGGTACTCCTCAGATAGTACCCCCGACCACTTTACATGGTTAGTCTGGTTTTGATACCAGTACCTGAGCAAAGATGTTACTGCACTGTCTACATCAGTTTCCCGGTACAGCTTATCCCATAGAATGTCATAAGATACCAGGTCAAAATAATGTCTTCGATAAATCGAGGAAGCAAGCATTGACCGGTGTCTTCCTATCTGCATAGTACTGGACGGTCCGCTTGAGACACAAAATGGCAGTTTCTGTCGATAGACCGGGCCTAAAGCCAAATTGTGCGTCATGCAATTTTATGGGACTGGCCATATGTGTATCAAACAGACAGTCCAGCACCTTAGCTGTAATAGTAGCCAGGGAAATTGGCCTATAATTCGACAGATCTGCCACATTCCCCGTTTTATTCTTCACTATCGGGACAACTATGGTTTTCATAAGATCATTCGGTAGGTAGGAGTGTTTTAAGCACAACGAATTAAACATTATTATGTCACCCGATACACACAGCCGCCTAATAAGGCGGCTGTGTATATCGGGTGACATAATAGCTTTGCAAGAAACTTGGTTGATGCCTCACGACTTGGCATTTCTTGGCAGTATACATGACGATTTTGCTTTCACCGGGACCTCTGCGGTAGATACATCGGTTGGTGTACTTCGAGGGAGACCTTACGGAGGAGTAGCACTGCTGTGGAGGAAAGGTTTATTTTCATCGGTGTCTGTTGTACCTTGCAATAGTGTTCGTCTTACAGCTATAACAGTGCAATTGTGTGAACAAGAAATTAGTATTTTCGGTTTATATGCCTACTGACTGTAATGATAACTTAATTGAATTTACGGACTGCTTAAGTGAAATGAATGCAATTACTTATAGAAGATAGGAATATCCAATCTGTGTTTATGTTAGGAGACTACAATGCGCATAGTAATGAATTGTTTAGCCATGAGTTGTTAAAATTTTGTAATGAACAATATTGGACTTGCGCGGATATTGAACTCCTACCGCTAGATTCGTTTACTTTTGTGAGTGAAGCGCACGGGTGCAAACGGTGGCTCGACCATTACGTCGTGACACTCGTGACTGAAGCCGCGCGTCGCACAATATTGCATGATAGTTTTTGGTCTGATCATTTGCCTTTACAAATGGACTGTGATTTAAAAATAATTGAACCTAATATTGTACTGTACTACCGAATGCGAGTGTAAACAATGTTTTATGGGGGGAAAGGGACTTAAACCAAATAAAATTGTATGAAGAGTTATGTCACTCCGCTTTGAGTAAAATAGATTTTCCCCCGGAATTATGTAGCTGTGCGGAATCAACCTGTGGGGACCTAAATCACAGATCTATTTTAGATGATATGTACAGGAACATAATTAGTATATTGACAATGTCTGCTAAACGTAGTTGTATATTTATTAAGAAAAATAAGTACAAACCTTTGACAGGGTGGAATAAACATGTTAAATCCGCTCACAGCGAGGCTCGGCTCGCGTTTCAAATGTGGTGTTTATGTGGGAATCCGATTTCAGGGAAAGTCTTTGATAAAATGCGGGAAACTCGAAAAGCTTTTAAATCTAAAATAAAATGGTGTCGTAATAATCAAATGCAAATCAAGATGGACATAATAGCCGAACATCATAAGAAAATGGATTTCAGCAAATTTTGGAAAAATACTAATAATATGAACCCCAAGCAGGGCCTCCCTGTGAGCGTGGCAGGTAATTGCCACCCCTTGTCTATAGCGAACATGTTCATGAATCACTACCAAGTTGATCCGCCACGGAACCTAAGTTCTTCTGCGTCACCGTGTGTGTCCAGCGCTGAGAGGACTTCCCCATTACTGTTCTCTGGCAGAGAAGTTGCAAATGTCATCAAAAACATGGTAAGGGGTAAGTCTCCGGGACATGATCACCTCAGCGTTGAACACCTACGGTATGCGGGTGTTCACTTGCCGAGGGTGTTGGCTATGTTTAATTCGTTGTGCTTAAAACACTCCTACCTACCGAATGATCTTATGAAAACCATAGTTGTCCCGATAGTGAAGAATAAAACGGGGAATGTGGCAGATCTGTCGAATTATAGGCCAATTTCCCTGGCTACTATTACAGCTAAGGTGCTGGACTGTCTGTTTGATACACATATGGCCAGTCCCATAAAATTGCATGACGCACAATTTGGCTTTAAGCCCGGTCTATCGACAGAAACTGCCATTTTGTGTCTCAAGCGGACCGTCCAGTACTATGCAGATAGGAAGACACTGGTCAATGCTTGCTTCCTCGATTTATCGAAGACATTTGACCTGGTGTCTTATGACATTCTATGGGATAAGCTGTACCGGGAAACTGATGTAGACAGTGCAGTAACATCTTTGCTCAGGTACTGGTATCAAAACCAGACTAACCATGTAAAGTGGTCGGGGGTACTATCTGAGGAGTACCGATTGAAATGCGGGGTGAGGAAGGGGGGGAATAACCTCACCTCGCCTCTTTAATTTGTACATAAATCAGCTGATAGTTGAACTCAGCAACACAAATGTCGGGTGTCACATTGATGGGCTTTGTATTAATAATATCAGCTACGCGGACGATATGATGTTGCTGAGTCCTTCGATCAGTGCTCTCAGGTGCCTTCTGCGAATTTGTGAGAGTTATGTGGTGGCTCAAGGACTCAGGTATAATGCTGAAAAGAGCGAGTTACTTGTGTTTTTAAAAGCACGTGGCAAGATAGGTAGGTACACCCTATGTATGTACGTTTTAATTTATCAATGTTCAAACTTCATTATTCAAGTATGATTACAAACAATTTATTTAAAAAAAAATCAGTCGCATAAACTAATTAGCCTTAGATTAATAAGTTTAAGATATGGTATTTAAATCAATTAGCTTAGGTTTGAAATATGACCAACTCTTTGATTAAAGCACTTAGCTTACAGCCATTATTTGCATGCCTAGGCGGTTAAGTCATTTAGCTTGGAACAAGAAATAATAAACCTAGGCGGTTAAGTCATTTAGCTTGGAACAAGAAATAATAAACCTAGGCGGTTTAGTCATTTAGCCTGGAATAAGAAACAATAATCATAGGGGGTTAAGTCATTTAGCCTGGAACGAAAAAAAGTAAAATATGGGTCATTTTGTATTAAGCGACATTTATCTTCGTTAAAAATAGGAATATTAGAAAGAAAAAAAATCTGATTATGGGGAATATGTTATAAAAACAATAATATCCTTCTTTTTAAAAAAATAATGCGATTTGCTAAAGTTATTATTTTTTTTCTAAAAATCGAAACTTTAAACTGCTCTGGTGTAAAGTTTAAAAAATGTCGGTTAATACAAATAGCCCGGAACCCGTCGATTTAATGTTGTCATGGTAAGAAGTTCGACGAATATCTAAGGGGCCGCCTCCACGAGCGAGAGAATCGCGGCGATATTATCGTCGTGTCACGTATTTCAATACACTGTACTCTCTTAGGGACCGTCTCGTCTTCACGAGCGAGAGAATCGCGGCGATGTGACGAGTGGGTGGGTCATCGTATCGCCGCGCGCTCGTCGCTACTGGCGGCTCGCCCGTCGCGCTCTTGGAGCGCCACTCTTGCAGCGAGAGCGCTGTCTTAACGCAGGGGACGCCCCCTGTCAAACACGGCGATTCCGTTACGAGTCGTGGCGGACATGCGGCGATTCTGTTACGTGTCGCGACGATACGCTGGCGGAGTAATCCTCGTTCGTGGAGATTACCCGACGTAGAAGCGCGGATCCGTTGTAATTCTCTCGCTTACCCTTAGGGCCAATAACATGCTACTTTGAATTGACGATCAGCGATTTTGCGACGTTATACTCGTATACATGCATCGACTTTTCACGACTATCTGCGTTCAGAAATGATAGCAAAATTGTATGTTCAAAATTTGTGGTTACTATCGGTCTCTTTTCTATCAATCGCTGTACCCATCCAGCTTAGCATTATCAGCCTATCAGAGAGGAGGCCAGAGAGGGAGGAGAGGGGAGGAGGGGGAGAGGGAGTGTAGCGTAATCCACCACGCGGGCCCAGTGTGGGTTGGTAGACATCATTGTCACATATCACTTCGAATTTTTGGTTCAAGGACATGCCGGTTTCCACACGATGTTTTCCTTCACCGATTTGATGGTAGTGGTGATGAAATACTTAACACGACAGTAAAACGCCTGTCAGGGTTCGAACCAACAACCTACAACTTGTAAGTCGCGGCCGTTACCACTGGGCCAACTCTGCTCCCATCCTTCCAGCTTGCGAAGTACTAAATCGCTGATTGCTGATGCACAAAGTGCCTATAGGGGTTTAGAGCCCAGTAGCTGTTTCAGTTTCCGAAAAGTGACTCTTTGATCGCCGATGCAAAAAGCAGCATGTCTCCCAAGGCCTTAATATGTCTTGTACAAGTTTTCGCCCTAAGTGTCTCGGGTTGAGGTTTACCCACATATCTCTTAGAGGTTTTTAAAAGCGAATAATCATAGCATTATTTCTCACAAGCAACCCGGAGTCTGGATTTTTGCCCAGCTGATATCAATATGTCGCATACAACGTAGTTGAGTTTGAAAAGGCTCCTATCATTATACATATACTATATTCCAGAGTATAATAGAACTGAGTCATAAAATAACTCTTTAAAACCATATTAAAAATCTGATATAACACTATAATAAATTACATACCTATAGGAACATAGTACCTACATCTATTTGATAAACTCCCAGCAATGTTTCTCGGCTGACATGGGGCAAAAGAAAAATTGGCGAAGCGCGTGCCAGCTTTGAATTATTATAGGAACTTATGGCAGGGAAAGAAATAGTTTTCGCAAGTAATAACTTCGTATTTTTGAAGTGAAGGAGTAAGCAATCTATGAGATATTTACAGGGGGCCTACCACAAGACCTTATGGCAGTATTATTTTAATAATACTTTCGTGTAAGAAAGAGATGAAGCTCTACAGGTCATATAGCTCCATCTCTTTCTTCAACTGAATTATGATTAAAATAACACTGCTTTAAGAGCCTGCTGGTGGTAGGACCCCTGAACCTATGTCATCCTACTATCCTACTAATATTAGAAATGTGATCATTTGTATGTTTGGATGTGTGTTACTCACCCCAGTAGCACACCTCCGCAGCTCCGCCGCGAAACCGCAGTAGTTCAATTCAACTGGCTCGCGTCATGTTCCGCTACTCGAATTCTATCGAATTTATTTTGTAATTAGCGGAACATGATGCGAGTCATTTGAATTGAACTACTACGGTTTCGCTGCTACGGTTTCGCGGCGGAGGTAAGCTACTGGCATTAATCACGCAAAAACGGCTGATGGGAGTTGGTTAAAAATTGGGCCACAGATAGTTTATACCCTGGATTAACACATAGGATACTTTTAATCTCGGTAGTACGTTCCCATGGGATATTTTCCGACAGCCACGCGAGCAAAGCCGCGGGAAAAACTAGTACAGTTATAAAGATTATTGAGAGAATAAAAAAAGTTGGAGCATAAATTCTCAAAGAGTTTATAAATCCATAGAAAATGTGCGCTCGAAATGCATGATTTACTGAATAGATTTTGTTTCTATGCACCGATTTATATAAATTATATTTTACTTTCACTTCAAAAGACTGGCATAATAGCATAATCGATTCATTCGCAAAACCAAATCAAGCCTCCGTCTGAAAGGCGAACCCGCCAATTGTCTTCTCAAAAAGATAAAGAATTCAATTAAAGACACCAATAAATTAAGATCGAGAGATAAATTAAATCGAGTCGGCTAACTTGGTAACTAAGTGCGATACGGTCTCGATCACGCAGCGATCACGCGGCGATTACGACGCGATCACGCCGCGATAACGCATAGTTTACGCGCTGCACCTGATCTAACTGCGGCTTAGCACGCGAACATGCTATTTCACTTATGTTAGTTGCACTAGATTGTATTGTTATGTGCCATTTTAAAGTAGAGCTTATAGTTTGTATCTTAGTAAGTGTTTTCTTCAACAATAAATTGTTACTTTCAGTGGATTTTCTTTTAGTATTTTTGTTGAGTTTGCTAGGTTTGTAAGGTGATCTCATGTAGCAATAGCCTATGTTATGGTAAAGAATATTGCCGTGGAATCACCATACTTGACAAATGGATTGGATTACGCAGTTTCTTTTTGTAGCGGGGGCTTTTAATATAGAGGGGCTCGTGGCTAAGAAATAACCAGGCCAGGCTCGGAGGGGTCTCGATACACCGAGACCCTTCCGAGCCTCAGCAAGCACGTTAAGCCGTTGGTACCGGCTGTCATTTGTAGATCTTTGACAGCCGTTACGGGTAGTCTGGCAACCAGGCTTACCATTAAGGTGTTACCCATTAACTCGGTTGTGGAGGTCAGATAGACAGTCGCTCCATGTAAACACCTGGTATTCAGACAGATTATGATAAGTAATTAGATAATACAATACATACCTACATATATAAACTCACGCTTACTTCCCATGGGGGTAGGCAAAAACTACAGAACGTCACCTGTTACGATCCTATTTCGCTTCATTTACGTTCGTACTACGTGTTATATTTAAGTCCCAAGTAGTAATAGGGGGCGAGCCATTTGATATCGGGCACAAATCCAGACAGTTACCGAGAAATGCGTGACAAAAAAACCCAGTAACACTTTTCCTAGACCTGGAAATGGATAACTAGACCAACGAGGCAGTGGTTAAGCAGAGGTGAAGGACGGGCGCTTTTGGGTGCTGTCCCCCAAAAACGCCCGCTCCCCGCTCTTATGCAATTTTGACGTTCAAAAAGTGCTGATTCTCAGCCTAGTTTGAATAAATGACTTTTGAATTTTGAATAGAGCAACGGGCGAAGTCGAGTAAACGTCGGATAGAATTCGTACTACGCACCTTAACTTTCTGAAGAACATCACCAATAACGTCACAAATTCACTATAATGGTCTCCTAAGGCGTCCCCGGCGTTTCCACTCACATCTGCATTGTAAACACCTTTTGTTATTCGCCTTCCATTCAATCTAAGAGATAATACTGTCCATAAAACAAATCCCACTTCTTAATCGTCTACAACTCTAGAGAAACGTAATATTTCGAGGACGGTACGGCAATAACTACTAAAGAGCAATAAAACTAAAGTTATTAAATGCTTATCATAAATTCTGCTGAGCGTAATGGCTTATAATATAACTGGTATTACTTCTAGTGCTAGCCATCTTGGAGGACGAAACTCTTTTAATAAGATAGAAAGAAAACACCAATTGTGATGTATGACGCCGTATAAATTGTCTCGGGATATTATTAGGTCAAACGCACAACATGAAATAACGTCGGAAGTGTTAAGACACAGATATATGTCAGTGACCTTGAGTGAGGTTAGCTTGCGTGCTCTGTACTAAGTTTACGCAATGACGCAAGGCGTCGTACGTCCAGCCAGTAATAGGACTCGACCATCAAGTAGCGCAGCTCTCCTTGATGTGAGTCCTATAAATGGGTAATTTAGTATCACAAAACCAAAGGTATTTTAGTAAAACACGTATACTAAAAGATTAATAATTAAATTATCCTTAAAATGGTTAAGTTTTCAGAAAAATATGCTTGATAGATTTTGCATGATTCTCAGTTTTTGATCCCCGTTAGGGTCGCGCGCGCCACACCTGCCGAACGTACGGCGCGGAAGGTTCGGTTGAATACGCTCCTAATGTGTTTCAAGTTACCTATGACACATCAGCCGAACGTTACGTCGCGTTCATGAGCAAGCGTCACATGACGCGACGGACGACGCGCAGGTGTGCCGCTACACTTAGACATAACTTTACAAGTTAATTTCACTATGTAATATAAACATAATCTAAAATATTCCAGCTGTTATTAAGAAAATGCTCTTATTTAACATATATTTTTTCCAAATCATTAACATTACTCGTTTAGACGTGATCTTCAGTATAAAATCATTAAAAATCGGTTATCGGCACGCAATATCGCAAATAGATGTCGAATATTTCCATGTTTTGATTAATTTGGTAATATTACTGTATGGAAATAAGAAATGTGGCATCAACGCCACTGCAAAAAAAGCAGAAGTGCGGGCCGCCTCTGGACTTGAAGTTAGCACTTAGACCATTCGGAATTGCTTACACCAGGCGGGACTACGAGCACGGAGGTCTTGGCGAGTACCTCTCAATTCACGGCAACGTCAGCGACGGAGATTGCAGTGGGCTAGGCTCCGGTAAAATGAAGAAGATGAGGAGGAAAACATTTGGCAAAATAGTCTGTTCGTTGACGAATCGCGAATCAGTACTAATCCAGATAACCACCGTGACCGTGTCTGGAGCAGACTTGGAGACTCTGAAAGGCAAAGAACTGCCACTGGATCCGTTCAGCAAGGCGGCAAATCGGTGTCCTTTTGGGGTGGAATTATGATTGGAACTAGAACGCCTTTGATCCCGTATCAAAGCTCTATGAAGGCAAATAAGTACAAAACAGTCGCTATTGATGGAATTGTTAGACTATTCCGAGTAAACCATGGGCACCAATTCGTACTGGTCGATGATAATGCGCCCGCACATCGAAATCAACGAGTCAATGCTGCTCTCCGAGAATACGATATCACAAGGTTAGACTGGCCTGCCGGCTCGCCTGTCTTAAACCCAATAGAGCACGCGTGGGACGCTCTAAAGCGAGCTGTTTGGAACCGTCAGCCACCTAAGCAGACATTAAGTTATTAAGAAAATGCTCTTATTTAAGATATATTTTATCCAAATCATTAATAATATTACTGTATGGAAATAAGAAATGTAGCTAACTATTGAACTAAAATATTGATTAAGAAATGCAATAATTAATATCGTTACACCGAATATTTAATTTTAAAGGTAAAAAAGTATTTGGAAACTTTCTAAATACCTTTTTTTACACCTAAAACTGTTACAACAACAAATTAAGTGTTATTATAATTGCAATTCATTATAAATATTCTAGTTCACGAGTTAGCGACATTTCATATTTCCATACAGTAAAATTGCCGAATTAATCAAAACTGGTAAAAATTTGACAGCTATTTGCGATGCGAGACGTTGCCAACTTTTAGGCTGCCTGTCCACTGGAGCAGAGAGGAGAGGAGCGGAGATGTGCCAATATTAACCAATAGGATCTAAACTCCGCTCCAGAGCTGCGATTCTATTGGTTAATATTGGCACATCTCCGCTCCTCTCCTCTCCGCTCCAGTGGACAGGCAGCCTTAGAATAGAATAAATAGTAATGTATTCAGGGGAGGAAAATAGAAAATACACTTTAAACTACTTTGCTTTATAGTTTAGCAGTTTCAGAAGTCTGAAACGAATCCGGCGTTTAAATGAGTAGATAGGTGGTAATTACTGATTTTTGAAGAGACAATTGTATTTTCTCTATGAACATGTTTTGTTAAATAAATGCTCACTTAAAAAAAAAAAATGATATTCCATACAAACTTTCATTCCATATTTAACAGCTTTAGAGGATGAAATAAAAATTTAACAGCTTTAGAGGATGAAATAAAAAAAATAGTTCATTGTTCCTCACCTTCGTTATAAAAGGAATGCATAAGCAACTTGTCCAGCTGTTTAGGCTTTGCGTTATCTGTCAGTGAGCGCATGAATTTAAGAATTTAACTAGAAAAGAAAGACTGAAAATACATTTGTTTGCGGTAAACATGACGCAAAAAAAGAACAAAAACACAAAAAATAACAATTTCGAGGAAAATATACGTCACATCCACGGAAAACGGCCATCGCTCTGCATAATGCTGCGACCCTATGCCAGACAGAGCCCCAGCGCTGGTTTACAGCGACAGCCGGCATTGAAGTGGTGACGTCAACCGGTGCACCATAAATATAGTAAGTAGATGAACTTAGTAGATGAAACGTGTTTCTAGAATATTTCCCCAGATTTTCATAAATCATAAAACACTACTCAAAATATATCTTTGACCACAAATACTACTTATTTTAAAGCTCGGAAAGCTCCTACGACAATAACATCAACAAACAACTGGTATTTATGATCTAAGGATTTGAAGGAACCAAATCCAAGAATGAAGCATCGCTTAAAGAGATCAGAAACTTCGGTAAGAACTCATAAAAACTAAATGGTAAACTCGTAAAAGAAAATGAATTTAACTTCTGTGTATAAGCGGATTTTACGAAGGATGAATACTGAAGTATGGAGAATAATCTGGCGAATTACTTTTATAGGACACATCATGAAGTAAGATTGATGTTGCCATTTTTATGTTCGCGTGTTTTCAGATTATTGCGAGAATTTGATTTTCTTATTTAAAGGTACCATTCTGTACCCACACGCTGGTGGCAACTCCAAGCGACGTGTCGCCTCGACACGACTGATTTTTATGAATTTCTATGAAATACCTTCCGTAGCTAGCGACACGTCGCTTGCAGCTACGAGCGAGCGACAGGCGACACGTGTAGCCCGACCGCAGACCAGTTATTTAATTACGTAACATATTTTCGTAAACGATTACGACTAATCTGTTTCATTTTGGCAGTACCACAACATTCATTGCGTTATTTAAGTTGTTGAGCAGTTTTTTTTTCGAACTTATGAAGCAATGGATTAGCACTCTGTTATAAAACGATTCTGATTGATTGTGTGTTACACAATTAGGGTACAGTTGTGCCGCCAACGCTCGAGCGATAACACGTTTTTCTATCTTCTATCTACCGACAGGAATACGGTCTTCTGCCGCTTGCGGCTGGGTTCGGAAACATGACTGCAGTGACACATCACCTGCAGTTGCCGCCTGCGGTCGGGTACGGAATGGTATCTTAACTAGTGGTAGTTAAGGTACCATTCCGTCGGTACGTTAGATGGTTGGTACCAAAAGTCGTGGGACTTTCACTTGCACTATACCACCTCAAGTGGCAATACTTCACACATCCAAACACTCATACATTATACTCTAATTTTTGTCGAAACGTTAAATCGTCATTATCATCTGCCTAGCGTTTTCCCAACTATGTTTGGGTCGACTTCCAGTCTAGCCGGATGCAGCTGAATACCAGTATTTTGAATGGAACGACTAACGAAAAGTTAAGAGTCATGCAACTTTGCACTATGTGCGGTGTAACTATTAATTGTCGTTTTAATGAGAGTTTTTATGAAAATTCACGCCACCAACTGGCACCACTTTGACGAGAGGTCTTCCTTTTCGAGAATGAATATGAAATATATGATGACTTTCATCATTCGTTTATCATTCAGTCATGACTTAAAGAAAACACTTTTTGACACTTTTGACAGGTGCCTGGATTTGACGTTTTAGTGCTGCCACCTAGTGAATGTCATTTATAAAAACCCTCATATGCTTACACATCTACAACTACCCCACAATTGATTTGGAACATCAATAAAGCGAACTCTTAGACTCAATTTCACCATACTCTGTTATATAACAGACTGTTAACACACATGTCAACTTCTGTGATTGGCTGTTGTCATGTCAGTGAGCCAATCAAAGCAGTAACCTGAGTTTAATGACCTGTTAGCAAATTTTTGTGTTTGGTGAAATTGGGTCTTAGTCTTAAAGTAAATCATCGCAGACTTGGAACGAGACACCGCCGTTTGAATTTCGAAGTGATGTTTAGAGAATAACACTACAGATTTCAGAAGCACATAGTAGTATTTTAGATGACCAATAAAAAGCAATCAATGCAGCAACTCTCAAAGGTAATAAAAGCTATCACACAATCGAATGTACTAAAGCAATCTCGACAATGTCCAGCCGTCGATTACTATGTCTCTATGAGACCCACACGGGAATATAATTGTATACGTAATTGTGCATTTGTAGTGCGTCTAGAACAGTGGTTCCCAAAGTTGACTGGACCGCGACCCACCTAACAAAAACTTCCAAATTCGGGACTCACCTCTTGGCTGTCATGGTAAAAAATTGGCAAACTTAACTATATGAATAAAAGGAGTGTTCAAATAAGAAAATACATTCAGGTAGGTACAATCGAAAAATTTAATACTTATTTAAATACAAGGCGTGCCATTTCAATGACAAAGATGTGATTGAAGATTTGAAGATGATTGATGATGAGATGATATTTTTGGTCATTAAAACTTTAGCATCAACTTCAATTTTAGTTACTTTTAATCGCAATAAGTTTGATACGTCCAATTATTACGGTATTTAGTTTTAATATTATAAGTAATCATATATTAAAATAAAATTTTCAAGGCCCACCCAATATACGCTCGCGACCCACTAGTGGGTCACGAGTACTCACGACATAGTTTGGGAACCACTGGTCTAGAATGACCAACTGCTAAACACGATGAATTTTGAAGGGTAGGTAAAGTCAAATAATTGATAAGCAAATTAACTACCCACTTAGATCATACGTATATTCAAATAATAACTGTCAATCTTTGACAGTTGCATGCAATGGTTACATATATAACACGGCATTAACTTAACAATTATTTTTCCTGACTGCAGTATTCGGTTGTTAATATGGCACATCTAGACAGGTGACTGTTCCACAGAAATGTGTAGCAGAGAAGATGCTTTCTAGAAAGCCAAACATTTTCTAGACAAGATAAATGCCTCATAGCCTACATACTTTAAAAAAGCTTCTTAGTAACATTCCGTACCCGACCGCAGGAACCAACTGCAGGCGACGTGTCGTGGCGTCATGTCGCTGACGTAATGATTCCGAACCCGACCGCAGGCAGCAGCAGCCCGTATTCCAGTCGGTACATACAAGATAGAAAAACGTGTTATCGCTCGAACGTTGGCGGCACTACTGGTATGCGGTCGGGCTACACGTGTTGCCTGTCACTCGCCCGTAGCCGCCAACGACATGTCGCTAGTTACGGAAGGTATTTCATAGAAACCAGTCGTGTCACGCTGACACGTCGCCTGCAGTTGCCTGCTGCGGTCAGGTACGGAATAATAATAATAAAATAATAATAATAATAAGCCCCCTAAACAACCACACGTCCTGATTGACCATCTAATCACGTGGGGGGCGGACACACGATATAGAAATTACTGGCGTGGCTAACGTGGCTCTGGAAACCCATTCAAAATGGAGACCCGTTCAAAAAGAAAACGTATAGGACCGCTGCCCGGGGGCGATCGCCGGGGCGCACCTGGAGCTGACGCTGGGTGTCTCAGCATGCGAACCGTCAGCGGTGAGGAGTTGAACAGGCGGGCTCCCACCGACAAAGATGTTACAGCCGAAGCCACTGACGATGGTGATAGACTGACCAACAGGACAGACACCCCTGTAGAGCCTTACAGTCCAAGTACAGTTTCGTACGCACCTTCTAGAACATCATCACCATCAATACCATCTTCACCCATACCATCGTCACCTCCCATATCTAGTTTTGATACAGTTTCACCTACTCCGGCCTTGAATGTTGCGCGGGAGGTATCTACCTTCTTACCCGCGTCCACCAAGGCTGGAAAAGCAAGAGTTCGCATGAAATGGAGCAAAGAAGTTAACCTATTCATCATGCGAACTTATCTATACATCACTAAATTAGAGACCGACATGACCACCTATAGACAACAACTGCATGAACGTTTTTCACGTCAATATCCTGAGATTTCCGTTTCAGAACAACGGATTTCAGACCAACGAAGAACTATAGTTAGGAATAAACTATTATCACAAGTCGAATTAGATCAGTTAAAAGAAGAAGTACGCACACAATTACGACAAGAATCAGAAAGCTATGCAGAAACTAACACTATCACACTAACACAAAACACAAATGAAAATATTTTGCAAGAACAACCACAATCACTCACTCAATTACATCCTAGTAGTCAACTTTTAACGTACAACCAATCGCAAGCTTACACGCAAACAGCACACATATCCACACAAACCGAATCCTTAACCCTAACGCTCGAAAATGATATTGAGACCTTAGCTGTCGCTGAACAAAACCTAACCCCCTAACCCTAACACTTACTATATACAAGAAATACATAACAAATTCAGAACAGCAATAACACAATACTCTGGTATGGATCCTACAGTCCGACCAAAACTACCTAAACTTAAATACACCCCTCACCTATTTCGTTTAGTTAATTTATTTAATGAAAATATACTCATACAATTTATATCTGATGACACACAACTTATAGACATACATTTACTTATATATTGCACAGCTGTAGTTATATCTGAAGAACTCAACTTTAAAATCACTAACCACACTGGAACCACAAGAACTAGACATGTTGTCAAACCAGCATGGCAACAGAGACTAGAAAAAGATATTGAAAAATTAAGAGCGGACTGTGGTAGGCTCACACAATATATTAACGGTATCAGATCAAATAAAGTAATTATGAGAGTTGAAACAATATTTAAAAATTATTCTAATCACACGAGACATGAAAATAACAATAGGAAACCTGAGGAGTTTCTAGACACATTAAAGCAGAAACTAGCTCTAAAAGTTCATAGGCTTAGGAGATATATGAAGGCACAACAGCGCAAAAATGATAATGCAACATTTGCAATGAATGAAAAAGCATTTTACAGAAACATACAGAAAACAAACACTGACACAACAATAGAAAACAACACAGACGCACCGTCAAAAGAACAACTAGAAACATATTGGTCTAACATTTGGGAAGAGCAAGTACAGCACAACGACAAAGCATCATGGATAGCGGAAGAAGAAGCAAAATGGAGAGCAATTGACGAAATGGAATTTGCAGAGGTAGCAGAGTCCGACATTACACACATAACAGCTAGATTACACAACTGGAAATCACCAGGTGCAGACAAAATACATAATTTCTGGTACAAAAAGTTAACTTCATTACATAAATCTATAGCAACAAATTTGACAGATATCATATTAGGACAGCAGAACACACCCGAATTTATCGCAACAGGAATTACCTACATGCTACCTAAAACAAAAAACACACCTCAGCCTTCCCAATACAGACCAATTACATGCTTACCTACAATATACAAAATACTAACATCAGTAATTACAAAAAAAATTAGCTCTCACATTGAACACCACAATATTATTGCAGAGGAACAAAAAGGATGCAGACAGGGCCACATGGGATGCAAAGAACAGCTTATCATAGATTCCATTATTCATAAACATGCCACCTCAAAAAACAGAAATCTGCACTGCACCTATATTGATTACAAAAAAGCTTTTGACAGTGTTCCTCATTCTTGGTTAATACAAATATTAGAGATTTATAGAATAAACCCAAAAATAATTGATTTCATGCGCAGTATAATGCTACAGTGGAAAACTACTCTACAAATAAATAGCAACCACAACACTGTTATAACGCGACAGATTTCTATCAAAAAAGGTATTTACCAAGGTGACTCCTTGAGCCCTCTGTGGTTCTGTCTCACCCTAAATCCTCTGTCTCATTTACTACAGAACTGTAAGGCCGGATATTGCCTCAAACACACTACAGAGGAAACAACAATATCACATCTTATTTACATGGATGACATCAAATTGTATGCCAAAACAGAAAAAGATATGAAAAAATTAGTAGAAGTTACAGCAGAGTTTAGTAAGGATATTAACATGCATTTTGGTTTAGACAAATGTAAAACACTTCACATTATAAGAGGAAAGGTACGGCCAGGCGACTATGCGGTGAATGACACGGACACTATAACAGCAATGGAACCGACTGACTTGTATAAATATTTAGGGTACGAGCAGCTAAAGGGACTCGATCACGTAAGAACTAAAAATACACTAACTACAGAATACAAAAGGAGACTTAACGCCATCTGTAAGGCCCAACTTTCAGGTAAACATCTCATTAAAGCCCTTAATACCTTCGCCATCCCCGTATTAACGTACTCATTCGGAGTTATAAAATGGACCAAAACAGACACAGAAAATCTAGAGCGAACTACACGAACAACACTTACGAAACACAACAACTTACACCCTAAATCTGCCATAGAAAGATTAACTATCAAACGACAAAATGGAGGGAGAGGCCTAATCGACATTCAGCACCTTTGCCGGAAACAAGTCAGTCGACTTAAAAAATTCTTTCACACTAAATCCCGCACCAGTAATATCCATAAAGCCATAGTGATAAACGATCTCAACTACACTCCACTTAACTTAAACGACCAGATAGAAACACAAAACACTACCAATGATGACCCGCAGAAACAGAAAATTGAAGAATGGAAAAAGAAAGTACTTCACGGCCGGCATCCTCATGACCTAGAGCAGTCCCACATAAACAAATTAGCATCAAATAAGTGGCTTAAAATAGGAAACCTGTTCCCTGAAACAGAAGGATTTATCATAGCTATACAAGATCAAATTATCAACACCAAAAACTACAGAAAATTTATCATTAAAGACCCTAACATCACAAACGACAAATGCCGCAGATGCCACATTCAATCAGAAACTATACAACACATAACCGGAGCATGCACAACCCTCACACAGACAGACTACACTCACAGACACAACCAGGTTGCAAACATCATTCACCAAAAACTAGCACTCAAACACAATCTCATACAAAACTCTAACACTCCTTACTACAAGTACACACCACAAACTATACTAGAAAATGATACGCATAAAATGTACTACGACCGCGCTATACTTACAGATAGGACTATCCACTACAACAGACCAGACATAACCCTACAGGATAAAATAAGAAAAATCAGTTACCTCATTGACATTGCAGTTCCCAATACCCATAACCTACAAAAAACCATAACTGAAAAAATAAGTAAATATGCTGAACTTAAAGAAGAAGTCACAAGAATCTGGAGACAAGACAAAGTGTACGTTATCCCTATAGTTCTCTCCACGACAGGTGTTATCCCCAACCATCTTCTCCGTAGCCTGAAACTAATAGATTTAGATGAATCAGTTTATATCAACCTACAGAAAGCTGCCATCTTAAACACCTGTAGAATAGTTAGGAAATTCATGCAGTTAGAGGAAGAAAACACACCCTCAACTTAAATACACACCACACGCTGCATTTACTTGGTTTTGGCCCGTAAATGTAGCTAAAAACCAGCCTAAGAGCTGAGAAAAAAAACACCCACAAAAAATAATAATAAAATCGTTTATTTATAAAGGGGCACGTTTACAATAAATACTTTAACAATTTAAAATAGAGCACAGTTACTTATTTGCCTGAACTAGGTTGAACCTGTGCTTCAGGCTAGAAAGTGCATAAATACTTATTCCAATAAATTAACAATGGTGCCGATTCTCTTGTACACCGAACTAAACTAACTAAACTACGACTAAAATACCTTACTTTTGGCTATGAGAATCTAAAAGCTATTCTGCGGAAAAATATCTCTAAATTAAAAAATAATTTTGACACATCTAAAATTGAATTTGACAGTCACGTCGCGACCCACGTGGTACTTGTTTGCTCTACCCCGTGAATTTTTTTAGAGCCAGAGGCGCGCGGGGAGGCAGCCTTGACGTATTTTGTATGGAATTTTAAACTTTTTTTATGGAAAATATGAAAAAATATTACCTGTGAGTAGGGGCATATGGGTTTACGGGTGGCAGAGGGGGTCGAAATTTCCATTATTTTTGCGCTAGGACGCACCGTTTTCGAGATATAAGCAAAATAAAAAAAAAGATAAAGTTTTTGCAGCTGAAGTGTGTGAATTTTAGTTCATGCCAACTAATTTTATTCCACTCCTTTTTAATCGCGTTTAAAAATAGACTGATTTAGTTGGATAATCTAAATTTTTAGGTGAAAAACGTCAAATTCAGAATAGCAAAATTGCCATTTTCACTAAACTAATAACTCAGTGCAATCTTAGTGCTGTCAAACTAAAATATAGTTAAGTTGTGTCACTTTAGACTATTTCAGAATGGGAAATGCTCGTTTGACAGGACTAAACTAAATTTTAGTAATTTTTAGTCTAGTTTAGAGGCATTTGTGACAAGAGAATCGGCACCAATGAGTGTATAATAAAAACTAAAATTAAAATTTAGGTAAATAAAAGCAAAAATAGCATGTTAGCGGTTCTATTTGCAGACAGCAAGTAGATCTTCTGTCTGTGCATAATCTACGGTTAGTAAATATTTAAGGTACACTTTTTTTACAACTAAAGTAATTTAAATTATATAAACTAAGTTTTTTATTTAATCTATTGTATAGAAATGGTCCTAAGAATGTAAAGAATCTTTCTACATACACATGTTTTGAGGATGCATTAGATATGCATACTATATCATTCCGTCTCTTGTTAGTATTGCCAGCATTGTAGGTAAGCATGGTGTGCTGTTTTAATACTAAGTGCATAATAAGTGATCAAACGAACTTACCTGTTGTGAAGTTCGATCATTATTATACGAAGGGCTTCGTTCGAAGATATAATATTTACAATGCAGCTTCCTTAACGCATCCGACAACCATCGCATATTTAGAACTGAAAGCAAAAACTAAACGCACAAGTGTAGTATATCTGTTCTATACGTCATCTGTCATTATTTTAGAGTAAGAGAATCTAAATTTTTCTGGGGTAGGGTAGGGAGGGTCCCTATATCTTCGAACGAAGCCCTTCGTATAATAATGATCGAACTTCACAACAGGTAAGTTCGTTTGATCACTTATTATACTTCTGGCTTCGTTCTCGATATAATATTTACAATGCAGATGTTAAGAGTTTATGAGGAAAATTGAGATTCCAAAGATGAAATTATAAATAAATAGTATTTAAATAACAAATTAAAATCTTTTAGTTTTAAGACACAAATGACATAATAAACTGGCTATACTCGTAATAGATGACCAGTCTCGTTCATCTTAATATTGGACTTATTGTTCAACTTATAAACAAGTTTCAAATTATATTAAAGATAAAAAATCAAGTTATTCATCTTAATATTGAAGTTCTTGTCTAATTTAGTTAGGCACGTAATAATTATACGTAATATTCATAATACTTAATCAAGTATTTTGTTCAGCATTAAGCACAGCATGAGCAAATTCATTTGAATTATTCACAATTGGCCTATTATAAAATGAAGCAAAAGGTTGAAGAGCTATTTGTCCAGTTTGCCGTATTACATCTAATGACACTAACACTCTACACCTTAGTAGTGGATGTCAAGGCATGTCTAGTACTATTTTCTGAAAAAAATTATTATACTAATATCTATGATGCAAACAGAGAGTAGGTATATTTACCTATATTATAGAGATGGAAGAGGCATAAACTGGTTTATGGGGCTTATACAATGAAAGTATTAAGTGAATATTATTTCGCTTAAAAACTGAGTATAGTTAATTTAATAGTATAGTATAGTACTGAGTATAGTACTAGCTGGACAAATTTCGGACTTTTCAAAGATAGGTAAAAACAGGTTCAGTTGGTTGTAACCGGGACCAGATGTTTTAATAGCAAATAGAAATGTGTACATTGCATAATTTACTGTGTTATTAGGTATTTTAATAAGAGACAAAGTACATGCTCTTTGGGCTTGTACTTACTGTACCATTTTTTTTTTTTTTTTTTTTTTTTACCTATGTAAATTTAAAGACCCCATACAAGGTCCTTACGTTGAAATGCTTTGTTAGAAAAAAAAATACATAATAATTATTGGTATAGATGAGATGGTGTAAATGAATCTATAAGTAAGTAGGTACTTACTTTGTTTTTGACAAATAGCCCACCATAATTTAAAAGTGAAATTGAATTGAATTGTATTGTTTCAAGGTATTATTTGAAACTGAACTTAACATAACATTTATTGCTGATGGCTAGGCTTACCCATGCCTTCCTGATAATATTCCAGTGGAGATGTAGGGGGTGATTCTATCAGGCTTATGACTACCTAGTATGGCATAACCATAATGCCTGTCGCTTTATAATTCTTAATTTTTTGTAAACATCTTAATAATAGACTAAATGGGCATAAAAAGGGAAAAAAGTAGTTAGTCTCAGAAACGAAAAAAGAATCATCTATTTTTGATGCATCCGGGCCGGCTTCCAGGAAATGTAATATTCACATTTTTGCATTAATTCTTGAAGCAAAAGGTATTGATACCTATCAGGTTGACCAAACTGAGTCACAATGTACTGGAATGTGGAGGTATTTATTTCCCACTTTATGTCAGGATTGGCTGTACATTATGTGAGATTCTTCATCTGCTTCATTGTTTTCCCTTGATTTTATGTAAGAGTTTGTTTATCTTCACACCATTACCAATATACTTCTGGCAAAGATATTTAAATGTGGGTACTGAATACCTCCCATATGGTTAATAATTATATTATGAGGCATTCTTATTATCAGCATGTAACAATATACCAATTTTTAACAAACATTTTTTAAGGCTCGAAATATGAGTAGTTCTAGATAATTTAAGTATGTGATATTTATAAGTTTTCAGTCTCTTTCCAGAACCCATGAACCCTATTATCATTACAAATGGTCCCCCACCCACTTCTTGACACATCTATAAATATTTTCAAATCATATTTTGAGTATGCTATACTTTTGTGTAAACTATTGATATTATCAACTCACCGCTGTAGGTCTAGTATATATCTGGGGTAAATGATATCATAATTTTTTTTTTTTTTTTTTTTTCTCTTTATTTAAGGAATTTTTATACATGAAGTACATGTCAATTCCATCGTAACCTTGCTTAAACTAATACAACTACTTAATAATACATGCACCCACTAATTATGGCTTACGACTAAATAACATAAACAGCGTTTTAGCGGCTTCAGTCAAAGGAGAGGACAACATCTCGTGGAACATACCCACATTGGTTCTGCTCAAGTAGAATGTTCTTATAAAGAGCTCTCGATCCGTCTCGTAACGGATACATTCCACCAACAGATGATGCACGTCTTCAACAACACCGCACACATCGCAATTTGGGGAATCTGATTTCCTCATCATATGTGCGAACTTGTTCAGTGGAACGTGACCAGATCTTAACCTGACCGCTGTTACAATTAAATATCTACTCAGACTCACATTAATGAGCCATGGTATTCGAGGAGGCTCACATTGTATTGTTTTATACCAAATTCCTTTTTCCAAAGATCTCTCATTAAAATATTCCGTCCAGTTATTGTGGCAGTACTTTTTGTATTTAGGCAACAACTCCATGTAATTTGGCAAAATTAGAACCTCTTTTCCGTCTACTGCTGCTTTTCTCGCTAAAATGTCAGCCTCCTCGTTACCTCTGATGCCAATATGTGATGGAATCCATTGCAACTTCAACTGAATGCCCTTTAAATTGTATTCATAAATTTCAGCGAGAATGTCATAAGCTATCGATGTACCTCTGCCACCAGAGGCGCATCGAGCTATATGATATAAGGCGCTTCTACTATCGGAACAGATTAGGACTTTATTCCGTTGAATTGATCGAGAGTACAAAAGTGCTTCTAAAATTGCTATGAGTTCCATCGACATAACTGAAAATTCGTAGGTTGATTTAAAACAATTATTGTAAGAGGAATGATTTGCTACATGAGGATCATAAAAAGCGGCACCGCGACCACTTGCGCTTTTCGAGCCATCAGTAAATATTACATACCAACCGTCATATTTTTCTCTTAACTCGGATAAAACATTGTATTTTAAAATGTTATAATCGTGGTTTCTTTTTGCGTGAGTTATACTGTCTAAGTGAAATTTGATTACATTATTGACATTGATATTAGTCACCCATGTTTTAAGAGAAAACATTCTTAATGGTGATGACGATGACATAATTTCGTTTTTCATCAAATTATAGATGTCTACAAGTTGAGGTGTTTTTTTCCTGATCCAATAGCTATTATTACAAACAGAACTTAATTTAGATAGTAAATTAATAGTAACATTGTCAGACTGAGAAAAAGCTTTCAAACAAAATTTGCATGCTAAATATTTTCTACGATATCATAATTGCTTTTACTTTAAAGTAAACCATATTTATGGTTATATGGTATATTTAATGTTATAATAGTTTTGTGTAAAGTCAAACATATGTACTTGCCAGGCATTTGGCAGTCAATGTTCCTATTTAATGAGCATGGTCTCTAATACTACAACTCTGGAATTTTTGTAAATACTTAGGAATTGTTTCATTATCATTTTTCAACCATATCTTATAATCAGAACCTGTTGTATACTACGTATGTAGGTGCTGACAGATATCTCTTGTCATTGGAATAATAGTATAGGTAATTATTAGAAATAGTATTATCTGTACTTAAAAAAAAAATAGTCTTGGTTAACTTGTCTTTTATTTACAACAAGAACCAATGCACAAAAGGTCATTAAAGTATTGCACTGATTGGTGACCTATAGATTTTTAAATTATGCAATCACCGCTCTCATAATTAGAGAACAACATGGTGCAGAACACAAGACATAATACAAGAATGCATTAAATTAATATAATTTTTCATACAGAAACCATCAATACTTCCTGTGAGGCTGGATTAATATTTACCAATAAATAGAACTCTTAATAAATTCTCCTGGAGAAATTAGAGCTACTGTAGTTCAGTGATCTTCCATTTTAAAATGGTATGTGTTAACAAATTTCTTACGAGGCTTAAGGTTTAGAATAAATCTTTTGTGACCATTCAGTGTTGGAAACAAAACACTTAAGGTATGAATTGGCCTTTACATGGTGTGCAAGGAGTAATTGCACCTAATGCCAGCAAATTATTAATGGCTATTAGCATAACAGGATCATTTAAAATATCATTTTATAATGACTGTTCAGATTATTACTGAAAAGGTGTCAGTAAAACGGTTTAAAAGTATTGAGTATCCATTGACATGTTCAATATTGAAACATCATCACAGATGCTTTCCCAACAAGGTAATATATGATTTAATCTTCCAGCATGACTAACCTCTAGTAGCGAGCAGGAGTCTTAATTGTCCTGTGGTGGTGGGGCTTGGGCTGGTACTGGTTGAATTTTTGTTTGATATTTCAACTTTATCTTTATTTCCTTGCTTGATATGAGAACTGTGGTTCCTTATGTCCCGGCCTCGAATTTGCCCTCTGTTGGTTGTAACGAAGTGAACCACTCAAGTTTCCCTGACGGGTTGTGGTAAAAGTAGTTGTCTTTTTTATAGATTGGCCTGTTCTTTGGCAAGCTTGTAAGACTCTCTATCTTTTTAGATTTTAGGTTGTTACCATAAAGGTATGATAGAGTGTTGTTACCATAGAGATGATCATATCTTTCTAATTCTTTGACAATATTTAAGCATTTTTTGTGCCGGACAGGGACAATATAAATTGATTGTTTGTGTTAACATTCTTCCAGCATCACTGAGCGGGGAGATCTCTATCATTATTGTTGATATTGATTAACATTGATAATGTCCCTTCTTCAAAATTGTATTTCAAATACGGGCTAAGTAGTTGTTTAGTGTTCTTTTATATGCATAATTATTAATGCAACAAATCCCATAATGCTTGCAGCACTTCCAGGGATAGAATATAAGTAGGCCCAGTGTCTAGCACATGTGATGGGTCATGCTCAGGTAGAGCGTCAGTTACAGTTATGACTGTATTATTGTTATCCGGGTTTGTGTCAAATGGAACCGATGGTTCGACACTGACATCAAGTACCTACCTAGTTCCATAACTAGTTCATTGGTTCATAATTTTTGCGGTCTGCAAAAAATATAGAATTGACCCTGATAATGTACCATAATAATTATACTTACCTAAGCGTAGCCTCTCGGCCTTCACCTTGAAATAAGTAAATTATAAAACTCGTGCGTTTATCTCGTAAACGCCCCGAATTATTTGTTCGCGTCAATGCATCTCGTCCATCACCCGCGTGGTACAATAATAATTGTATATAAGTCTTCTGAAACACGTTTTACTGTATAAAACGTTTAAAACAATGATAAAATTCGTCCGTTTATCTCGTACAAACGACCCGAATTATTTGTTTGCGTCAATGCATCTCGTGCACCACCCGCGTGGTACAATAATAATTGTATTTAGTCTTCTGAAACACGTTTTACTGTATAAAACGTTTCAAACAATGATAAAATTCGTCCGTTTATCTCGTAAACGACCCGAATTATTTGTTCGCGTCAATGCATCTCGTGCACCACCCGCGTAGTACAATAATAATTGTATATAAGTCTTCTGAAACACGTTTTACTGTATAAAACGTTTAAAACAATTGTTTTATCTGGTGAAGAAAAAATGGATGAGTCTGATGACTCTGATGAATCGGTGTTGTACCGGTGTCGTTTCATGTACTTAATCTTCGGATTTTTTGAAGATAATATTCCTTTTCATGTTTTCATTTCGGCATGATAACATATGCCAACTTTAATCACACTTTCAACTAGTTTTAAACACTTTAATTAATATTCTTTGGGAATAACAGCGTACTGGTTGCCGCGCAAACGTAAAGAATGACAGATGACGTATAGAACAGATATACTACACTTGTGCGTTTAGTTTTTGCTTTCAGTTCTAAATATGCGATGGTTGTCGGATGCGTTAAGGAAGCTGCATTGTAAATATTATATCGAGAACGAAGCCAGAAGTATAATGAAAAGCTGGCGAATCGTCAGTACATTGCAGGATTTATATAGGAGATCTGTGGGAAAGAAGAAGGGATGGTAGTTTGCTACCTTTAAAATTGCTCTCTGAGCTCTTTCAAGAGGAAGTAAATTAGTTTTTGGTGCGCCACCCCAAGAAGTGATACAGTATTGAATTATGGATTGACATAGGGCCAAATAAACTTGTGTGATTAATTTTGAATCTGCAAATGATCGTAATTTTTTAAAAACATATATTAGTCTGCGCACTCTTTTAACAAGGCTTTCAATATGTTTTCTGAAAGAGAGTGTGTCATCTATTATTACCCCGAGGTATTTTATGCTGCTCGTTTTGAGGATAAAAGGACAATTACAATTGTTGACTGTACGGTTTCCACATTGATGGGCAATTATATGAGGGTTAGTTATGTTAAGTGGAGACTTGCGCATAGAGAAGTGAATATATTTTGTCTTGTCAGCGTTTAATGTTAGTAAATTGCTTTGAAGCCAATTAGTCACAGTATTGAAACCTAGTTGAGCGATTCTGAAAAGTTCACTACTGGTTTTAGCGCTAAAAATTAAGGCCGTGTCGTCGGCATAAGATATAATTTTGCCGTCTTTTATATTAAGACCACACAAGTCGTTAATATAAATCAGGAATAGCGTAGGGCCCAGAATACTCCCTTGAGGCACGCCAAAACCAGTATTTTTCTGCTCATCGCTCGTAATATTATCTATTCTAACACATTGGTACCGGCCATCTAGATAGTCAGCAAAGAGTTTCAGCGGCGTTCCTCTTATTCCTATATTCTCTAATTTGTTTAGCAGAACAGAAACAGACACCGTGTCGAAGGCCTTGGCTAAATCAAGGAAGACTCCCAGGGTTTGATTTCCTTTGCCGAGTTCTTTTGAAATATAATCAGTCAGGTTATGGACTGCATCGGCTGTCGATAGTTTAGCTCTAAAACCAAATTGCGCAGGGGATAAGAAGTTATTATCCCCTGCGCAATGGTATTGTATTAAAATGTAGAATTTATAATTTTACCTTTCCATTATTTATGATCCGTTACTGAACACAGTGGCTTATTGGTGACTCGCCCGAATTAACTCGTCCGAATCCGGACAAATCGACCATTTTAATAATATAACTATAACTCAGTTACAAAACCAGCTGTTTGAACGATCTATCGACTACTTGAGTCTCATTTTTTGACATCACTAACTGTAAGGGTAAATTAATTTGACAAGACGTTTCATCGAAAGAAGACAGAAAACATCTTGAGAAGACCTCGTGTCAAATGTCCCTTCTGTTTGTCAAAGTCAAAGCCAAATTATTTATTTCAAATACGCACATAAAAGGCACACAAGAAAAAATTGAGAAGGGGAATTTGCCCTGTATTGGTAAAAATACTGGCCGGTAAAGAACACATAACTAAACTCGACTTACTACCACGTTTGAATACCCAAGTTTCCTAATTACTAACGTCAGTTTTCCTAGTGCTGAAATTCGGTACTTCATAGTTGGGACTTGCTCGAGATTGGGGATATGTGCTTGACAAGTTGTCAATGCCATAAATGACGCAGTTGACTTAGTTGTTCAGTCATACGTGATTAATTAAATCAATGAAGTAATTCATCAATTATTTCGTTAATTGATAATACCAAGATAATGACATCTCATTCATCTTGGCCGCTAAATTATTTCGTCTATTTTTATATTCAGAATCGGGTGTTAGGTAGGCCATGAGGACCAATTTTACATCCATTGCAATTCTAAGTAGGGTTTTAAGACTTCTTTAAAAAGATCTTATTTCTCATGGGATGGCAGTAAATTAGTCTCTCAGGTCACTTAAGGGACATCTAACTTTTTCATTTAACTTTTATTTCCTTGTCTTGAACATAAACTTGGCACTTGATCCAATAAAACTAAGTACGTATCCTCGAGACTTTATTGCATTTAAATAGGTGCAGAATTGAGCCCCCTAATTTGAAGTTCAAAAGCTATAAAGGCAAGCTTTCGAACATTTGGAGGAAGCATCAAACATCTTCAGGTCAGCCGATTTAACGGCCGAAACGCCCCGAGAAGTTCCGAACAGTTCCGAAACTCGTCAAAATGGCGGAATTGCGTCACAAATGAGCGCTGTCGTTTGGGATTCGGCGAAACGATATCTAGGGAGTTAATTAATGTGGACTGGACGTGGCTCGCTTTTGTTTGTTTTTGCAGGTGTTTAATGTTCTGGGGAAAAGTTTGGAATGATAATGGAGTACTTTTACCCGACTACAGCACAAAAGAGGAAGGGTTATTAATCTCACTGGATGTACCTATGTAGGTATGTCAGTTATTATTTCAGTATGTTTGTTCCCTCAAATAGCCTTTTCAACAAATGAGTCATCTTTGGATTTTTCGTGATCCATAAATTGTCTTAACTGCATACCTGCATGGTACTCTATATATTTGTCGTTAAACATTGTAAAAGCTAATTATTTTTAAAAGAGTAACTTGGAGTTTCTTGTCAGCAAGAAACTCCTTTAAACTCCTTTAAAATAATTGGCTTTTACAATGTTTTCAGATTACAGTGTTTTTAAGTATAGGAAACAAGAAGTACCGGGTACTTAACAAATTAGAACATGGTCTACATATCTACAGTCTATTAAACCTAAGGGGGGTATTACACTATCACATATGTGATCATAGACCTCGGATCAAAGATATACTGAAAAAGTAAAATAGACATAATAAGAGTATATCGGGCTTGGGAGGATATTATACTATCATATTATATCATATACCTATCTACGAAGGTCACAAATTACCCATAATTATGTCTATTGCCTTGGGTTCAAACTACAGACCTATGACTTGAAGAAAATTAAAAACTATAAAAGAGGTGATAGACGTGCGAGCGAATACACGTTCTTACGGCTCGGCGTCCTGTCTCACCCGTGTCTAACCAGTACGCGTACTTTAAATCCGCTGAGTAAGTTCGTCGGTGACGCAATTTTTTTTTTAATTTTATTCGTAGCCCGCCTTGGTTCGTAATTTCGGACGTCTGTCACAGCTGCGAGTCGCGAGCCACTACTTAGTTTTGACATTTGTGTAATGTTTGTTTAGTTCTGTTCAGAAAATTCGACAACATCGCGATTTAGTGTGAGCAAGCTTCACGTGTACCACCGACGGCGAGCCGAAAAGTTCGCACTTAAAAACCGCCTACTTCAAGTTCGCACTTCTATCACCCTCTTTACTGTTATCGCAATGAGGGTGTTCTAAAATAGGTGGCAGCACTGAGGCTTCAGGTCCGGGCACCTGTCAAAAGTGTCAAAGTGCCTTTTTTTCTCTTATTCGTGACCAATGAGGCATTGTTCGTGACTGATTGATGAACGAATAAATGAAACGAATGATGAACCTAAACATATATTATTTTATACTCATTTTCGAAATGCAAGACCTCTTGTCAAAGTGGCGCCATCTGGTGGCGTGGATTTTCATGAAAACCCTCATTAGTTATTGCCAGGCAAAATCTTCACTTGGCCAACAAAATTGTCCTTGCTTTAAACACAGATATAAATTGGATGAGTTATCATCCAAATGTTAAGACGCTCTGAGACGGCTCTTAAAATTTTAGCCTTAAACTATAACTGAGGAATTTAATATTCAGTTTAACGATGATCGTCAGTGGCTCACGATCGTAGTTCTCTAGTTTGAATGGCATTACGATATGGTGGATATCATTGCTATAATATTATTGCTATAATATAAAACTACAATAGCTACAGTCACAACTCACATTTTAAAAAACCTACTTTACCGTTACGTTTTTTTTACTTTACTAACTTTACGTTACAATTGCCAGAGTTTGCCAAAAACGTTGAAAATTCGCCTAAAAACTTAAATAGTCGTCAAACAAATACATTCAGTTCACACAAATAACCAATAACCTTATAAAGTTAACAA
This sequence comes from Conistra vaccinii, assembly GCA_948150665.1. NCBI lineage: Eukaryota > Metazoa > Arthropoda > Insecta > Lepidoptera > Noctuidae > Conistra > Conistra vaccinii. The sequence continues at coordinate 7,108,624 of OX411339.1, read as the reverse complement.
ACCACTAAACGGTTCCGATGTGTTGCACAAATCAATCTGCCCAGCTTTTCCCAACTATGTTGGGGTCGGCTTCCAGTCTAACCGGATGCAGCTGAATACCAGTATTTTACATGGAGCGACTGCCTGTCTGACCTCCACAACCCAGTTACTGGATAACACAATACACCTTGGTAAGACTGGTAGTCAGAGTTTCGGGCTTCTGTCGACCCGTCGACGTCAAAGACCCAAGAATGACATCCGGGACCAGCAGCATAACGTGCTTTCCGAGGCAAGGGGCGAGGGGGTTCAGTATGTTAAGATGGTCACCCATCTACCGTCTGACCGTGGCAAGTGTAGTTTAACCTGATCGATCGAGCCGTGCGACTATTATTACTTAGCCACGATCCCCACAACTTAAGCAGTCGTCAAACAAATACATAGATAGATAGATAGAATATTCTTTATTATGTACACCATAAAAAGTACTGGTATAATTAAATGTAGAAATTTTACATAGGGTGACACAATGGGCGGTCTTATCGCTAAAAGCGATCTTTTACAGACAACCTTTGGATGGATTAAAGTAAAAAGGAGGGACAATACTGCAGGTAGTCAGTGGTGTACCATTTATGTACATACACAATAAATACAAACACACATAAAGCATATACTTATCTATATATATAAATATTCACTTCACGTAAACATCCATTAACCTTATAAAGTTACCAAACCACTAAACCACTTCAATGTGTACCACAAGTTGCACGAAATTGCTTGTTTGTTCTTAAAGCGATGCATCGCTCACTTCTCGTGAAGCAAGACTACCTAATAGTGCGAAAGTGAAACATGCTAGTTAGTTGTATGTGACAGACAGCTAACATTGAACTTGCTTAAGGTGAAAGAATTTGATATTTTTTCCATACAAATTTCTGGGCGGTTTTACTCCACTGTTTCATATCGTACATTCAAAGTTTAACATGATATCGTTAGGTCTCATTAGTAATTTTGTCTGTTCGGAATAGTAAAATAAAAAGCCATTAAAAAGTTATAAGCCAACAAAGATTAGTTTTTCTTGCTAATTTTAACGCAACTTTGGGCGTAAATAAGTAATACAAGAAGTGTGAAATCTCGAAAACAAAATCCGCACCGACACAGCACAATTATCGAAAATTTTAATTAATTTTATTTCTAATTGATTCATGCAGTGGTTTTTTCATAAAACTCCATTTTACAAAGGTCTTTTCGTAATTTTTTACGCGCTCTTTTTACTAACATTGTTTGGTACGGTGTTTCTGTGCGTGCGAACTATATGTTGTCCATGTAGACCAGCTTCTAACTGCTCATCACTGATACTATCTCTGTCGGACACGATGCCAGGAGAGACAGCGTGGTTTTTGGCCATGCCCATAACATACATAACTTACCATCACGCCTATGTTCCCCGGTGGGCTAAGCAGAAGTGTTGAATATGTGGCGCCATCTATGCGAACTACGCATGACACTGACGTCGTGCAAAATCCTACATAGCACAAACAAGGTTTTCCGCGCGATTAGCATTATTATATACAACGTTCCGACACCAATCGCTCTGGGTAGTAGCCCTCCAGACACAACATCCGTCTGGTTCGGACAATCCTCCCTTTTCTATGGAGGATGGAGGAACTTTCCACCCTGTTCCTCATACCTCTATAAGTACACCCTTCTTTCTCCAGAATAGTTAAGTCCCATGAAATATGAAGCGACATTGCTGTGGTTGCAAGCTTGTGGAACATGGAGTCGAGTCCCTTCATCCTTTGTCCGATCCTCAGCTCGGGAATTTTTGAAGTGAAAAAGAGATTGACCAAGCGACTAAGGAACCTAGTATCGCTACGAAACATGCTGTGACTCAAAGATTTATGGTTTAATTTAGAGAATGATCTGAGGGCTTTCAAATGTAATTTACCATTTTATCATAAAATCTCGGCATTACACGGTAATTAGGTCTCAAAATCTAGGTTTAGTATCGAATCTCTTACTGACTTTTGGTCATTGTATGCTGGTAAATTCAAAATACGAATTTGACAAAATGACGTTTTAGTATTTTGAATGATCGTCAATTGCGACCTCAATTCCGACAGATAAAGGTTGATTTAGGGACTTTAGAAGTAAGTAAAACCTTGAGAAATGTCGACTTACCGGTGTTGGAGAAATCCAAAAAGCCAGAGTATTGTAGACATTTTCACTAACTTCTCTCAATGACTGCCAACGTAAATACCGCAGAAGAATCGAACAGTTAATACACCGACGAACTGAGTCTCCCATAGTGAGCAACTTTCAAATGTAACGCAATTATAATGATTATTTATTGCTCAAGAAAATGAAATTAATCAAAAAATTCAAATATTCACAAAAACAAACAAAAATGCACAATCGGTGGAAAGAATACAAGAAGTTAGTCACAGAGTAGAACCTGCGCATTCAAAAATTGGCGCCAATAATTGGCGCACGTACAGTCGCATAAAAAGCGCAATGGATGTTTTTCTACCACATATTGGTTTCTGCCCGCAGATTCACCCGCACCCATTTTATTTTAATTGATATGGGTACTTGTTTACGCTTATGTAAATATACTATAATCCAGACCAGACCTTATCTTTATGCAAAATGTGTTTACGTTAGTTATTTCTTTAAGTGGTTAATTAAACCCGGATGGGTTTACAATATTTACTTGTCTATCGAGACAAGCAAAAAGTTAAAGTGAATCAGAATATTCTTATTCACTTTAACTTTATTTTTTTTTATTTTTATATATAGGTATATAGGTACCTACATTTATATTTGCCGTAAGTAAGTGTTGGGACAATTTCAGTCTTCACTTAAAAAATAATCTATGCGACATAGAAACATAACATAAGTTATTAAATTAAATCCAAATTGCAAAATAATAATGGCCTATGTCATTCAAAACATAAAATGAAATCATTAAATTAATTATACAATAAAAATAAACTATTATTAAAGACCTACCGTTCGAGACTGTACTTAAAACTAAACGAATGGGACGTGCATACATGCTAGAAAGAGAAAACTCGCCGGACGCCAGCATATTTTGCTCAGGATGCGCGCGCATAGAATCTTATGGCGCGCGTTTGTTCTATTTTGAAAGAGTTTCTATTGATGAATGAAACAGGCAAAGGTATCTCAATACATTCTGCCTTTGTCATAACCATAAGGTACTTTTAACACCTACAGATTATTATTACAATGTCATAATAATAATTAGTTGTTATTAATATCTTTTGTCACTAATTATTGAACTATAATTTCAATAGTTCGATGCGTAAATAAATTATTTTGCGTAAGTCAAGAAGGTTTTATTGTTTACATACTCTTTGAAGCCAATGACATGTGACATTACTTACGTGAAAAAAAAACTATGTATGGGTAAAATAGGAAATCGAAATAAAAACTAATACTTTTATGGTGTTTTTTTATCTGGAGAATTTAAGGATTCGCATTACCAGATAAAATTATTATAATTAAAAACAAGATTTATCAACATTATAAACTTAAGTCACAGCAGAGTAAATAGCGATACTAGATTTGGTCAATGTCTTTTCTTTAGGCGCGTTAAGCACTTTTTGGGTGAACAAAAATCATGGAACTCGCGTCATCGTCACCGAAGGCGCGTTGAGCACTTTTTTGTTGACAGCGCACTCTGTTTTATTTTTTTGGATTTTTTTAAATAGAGTTACAGCTTTCGTTGTTGTACTGACAGCAAGCTACATAAATACCTGACATTTTCGTTAGATGGCGTAACTTAGTTTTTAATGGCTTTTTGATGTGTAAATCTTTCCTCTTGCTTTCCTGCAATACCCACATATTGTGATTTCGTGAAAAGCGACGGAAGTGAACACGAAGCCGGGAAAGCACGCGCTATTTGCAACCAATGAGCGCGGACGGTGCTAGAGTTGTCAGAAACGACATTGACGAGGCGTCGCCCCTGTAAGCTGCCTGTCCACTGGAGCCGAGAGGAGAGGAGAGGAGCGGAGATGTGCCAATACTAACCAATAGAATCTCAACTCTGGTGGGGAGTTTAGATTCTATTGGTTAATATTGGCAAGTCATCATCATCACATCACATCTCCTCTCCTCTCCGCTCCAGTGGACAGGCAGCCTTAATGTATCTTATTACCTCAATGTTGCTTACCCAGGTGAGATGTAACACGTCATATTCGACTAGGTACTATAAGGTTCACTCGTTTTTATTTTATTGTAAACTCTCCGATTTCTTTGCTACTTCTCTACCTTTAAACAAAAACTGTTCATACAACAAAAATATAGACCGTGATAGTAATTCCCCGGACGATTTCCACAAACAATTCTACTAGGTACCAATATTTCCAAGTCTACTTACGTGAAATCACCAAAAACTGGTCACACAAGACAATTCAGTTCTCCGACACGTTATAAACCGTTTACGAGCGTCCATAATATTAACGATTCGATTCAATCAAGGAATTAATAACATTTCTACACGAAAATCTACTGTATGCCTTAAAAAATAAGCAGGGTTTTAGCTTGATAGAGAGAGATTCTGCTACATAAGCGATTACTCAATGCCTACCGAAGATTGGCGTCATAAACCAGCACATCTTAGTAAGTATCGGTCATCAATCAACGAGGTATGGCCACAGAAATGGAGCAAAAATGAAAATATAACATCACGTCTTCTCTCCCCGAAGGGTTGGGCAGAGGTGTACCTGTAGCAGGTACACCCACATTTTGCCAGTTATGTTTAAATCCCATGTAATAGAGGGCGAGCTTATTGCCATCAACCGGGCACAAATCCAGACTCCGGGCTGCTACTGAGAGATTCCAGATAGAAAAACCCAATAACACATTGCACAACCCGGGAATCGAACCCAGGACAGCAGTAGCGCTTGCGTCCACTAGACCAACGACGCAGGTGGTTTGATGAGCAAAATATTAATAACATAAGAATCTATTATCATAACATATCATTTCATCATCCAGCTGTACCAGCTACCCTACTCCTATTGCGGCTCCACTCAGTGCTCGATCACGTTGAACTCGCGGGCGCGGTGGCGGGCGTGGTGGCGGGCACGAAATATCAAACACATAGAATAATATGGAAGTGTTCACGTACAAACGCAGGTGCGGTGAAAGAAGCCGCGCTCGCGCCCGCGCCCGCCACCGCGCCCGCGAGTTCAACGTGATCGAGCACAAAAAAAAATTAAAAAAAATTCAAACTATTTATTTCATTAAAAAAAAATAAAAAAATACGTTTCTATAACGCTCAACTCACTCACCCTAGCCACTCACACTCACTCACTCACTCACTCACTCTAGCTCACTTAGCCTAGGGTGTCCTACCTTACGTTTGCAAACCACTCAAGAACACATCTACCACAATGGTCATCAGTTATCCGGCTAAGTTGATCGGACCATTTCCACTCCCTGCTAGTTATGTTTCTAATCGCCTTATTCCGGATTCGAAAAACATTTATCAAACATACAACCCCTGACTTCCTAGCTTCACAAAACCTAACACACACGGCATAAACTTGTGCCTACAATGTTTCCATCATAAAATTGATCCGCCCCCGAATCAAGACAAACGTTGAAACACTATACCACAAATACATAGGTACAGAAGGCTGACTCCATACCACGAGCGAAAACAGGCGCATGCACACATGATGTGTACGTACTGCGGTCTTAAACTCATCATCTGCCTCGCGCCAAAAGAAATATTTTAGCCATAAGGTAGATTATAAAAAAAATTGGAATTGGTATTTTTTCTTTTTTTACGTAATCTATAAATTACGGCAATACATTGAGATAAAATGTGGCATGACGTCACTCCCCGATACATTTTATACTGACTTGTGACGGGCGAGCCCCCACTCCGCACTTTAATGCGTTTTATCTAAACCATTTTTTTATTAATATGATAAAGCAAAAGATACGTGTCTAATATTTTTTTATTATCTGACTGACGAACTAAATAGAATATGTATATTTTATTTCCCCAGTCAACCTCCCTATGTTTTTTGACGCTGAATGTCCAATGGCCCTTACAAGCTGCTGAAAGTCTCCCAAAGGCGGAAACGGCTAACCTTGGAGTTTATCTACATGATCGATTCAGAAATGAAGAGATTCGTAGGAGAACCAAGATAACCGAGATAGCCCGAAGAATTGCCAAACTTAAGTGGCAGTGCGCAGGGCACATTTCTTGCAAAACAGATGGCTAATGGGGCCGAAAGGTTCTGGAATAGCGACCGCGTACCGGAAGACGTAGCGTTAGAAGACCACAAGGTGGATCGATGACGTTATGAAGTCCACAGAGGAATCCGCTAGATGCGAGAAGCACAGGCCCGGTCGAGGTGGCGATGCTTGGGGGTGGCCTATGCCCAGCACTGGACGTCTTTCGGCTGAAATGATGATAATGACGACTTCTAGTATAGCCAGATGCAGAATATCAGTATTTTACATGGAGTGACTAGCTTCCTAACCTCCACAACCTAGTTACTGGGTCTGGGTGGGCGATCTGAAAGCGAATACCGGTCGCGAGTGCGCTTGTACTCGCTGCACATTACGCCGATGAATCATGGCCGATTTGAACTTTGCGCAGAACCCTGCGCAATAACATTTTTTTAGGAGCCAAATGGTGACATGAGGCGAGTGTGAGAGAGTGTACATGGGCGAAAGTACGGAGAACCTAGGTTCAGACCGGTTATGATTTATCGGCCCTGTTGTAATGTAAAGCGTGTCTATACAAGGTGGAGACGACAATACAACAAAAAATTAAACGGCGTGTCCCTAATGACGTTCCCATTCTGCATACAAAAATTCAATTGAATATATTCAATAGTTTAGTCAATTTAGCTTGGCAAAATCCATAGTCGGCTCGGATTATTCCTTTTATCCACCCTAAGGTGGATATTCGGAAACCTATGCCCGAGAATCCACCCTAGGCCTAGTTGGATAAACGGAGTTAATAAGCTTAGGGTGGATCCGGCATACACTACATTTAATTTGTTTGAAAAACTCATTTTTCATTTCGAAGCTAGGCTTTATTTGACAGTTCCAAAATACTCTTATGCATTAGTAGTGCCAGTATTTCCATTTGTTAAGTATTGTAGTCTCCACATTATATTGCGAAGACCTTCTGGACGTATATGTTTTTTATGACTACACGCTCCCTATTGCAGAAAACTATTACACGAAACGAGTAAATCACTACTTTTATTCCTACGACACTCATATTGTTTTATGGGGCACGCAATCTGGTGTAATGGATAGTGTTGGGGTCTCGATTTACTCGATTATCGAGTACACGATTTATCGGGGTAAAGCGATTAGTGAAGGGTAATATCATTATAGATTACGGGAAGATTGGATAGTAGTGTTTAATGAAATTAACGGAAGATGGATGGGAGGGTTTTGTTTGAAGTCTTTAAGGTGATGATGGGTAAACTTATTAGGGAAAGAAAGGCATGTGTCTTCCAAAAGTTTTGACTAAAGTTTAATTATTATTTTGCCGGCAAAAGATTAAGGTTATAAACTATCTGTGTGCGAAATTTCATCCAAATTTGTTTCGCTGTTTTTGCGTGATTGAGTAACAAACATCCAGACATGGAAACTTTTACATTTATAAATTATTATATGGTAGGATAGTAGGATTATTTGTGTTTGAACCATTTATTCATAAAATATATCATCACGCCTCTTTTCTCGAATGGTCTTTATACCATTCGAGAAAAGAGGCGTGATGATATATTTTATACAGAGGTATACAAATAGTTTCTACTACCATATTTCTTCAGTTATTTTATGTCCCATGTAACAGGGGACGAGCCTAATCAGCCTATTAATGTTCCCACAGTTGGGACACAGGCCTCCTCTCTGTGAGAGGGAGTGGGTCGTAATCTACCACGCGGGCCCAGTGCGGGTTGGTAGATGTCACATGTCTTCGAATTTTAAAATGATGACGAGACTGTAATGTATTAAAATTTAATTAATACTTTAACAAGAAAGAGCTTTTTACAAATAAGTTGCAAACCTTTTTTTGTTAGTTTAAAAATACTTACGCTTCCATCCCTCTATATTTATGAAATTTCAATATTTGTTAAGGAGAATCTATCTAAATTTGGAAAACTTAATACTAGACGTCACCAAAGCACACTAAAATCTAAAAAACACAAGACTGCACTTTTCTCAAAGAGTTGTCTCGGCATAGGTCCAAAGATTTACAACAAACTACCAAAAACTTTAAAAACCATGACCAACATAAACCATTTTAAATCACAACTTAAAAAATTCTTAATTGAAAAGGCTTACTACTCTATCAATGAGTTTTTAGATGATAGAAGCATAAGATAAAAATGTCCGATCCACTTATTATTCTGTCTTATTGTACTTGTTTGAAACAGTTTTATTTAGTTTGTAGTTTTTTTTTCTTTTCTTTTTTTACACCTAATTTGTACGCCTTGCAAGGCAGAACATAGTGATACTACGCAAATTTTATACCATGTACTATAATTTACCTATGTTCAACAAATAAAATACTTTGACTTTGACTTTGACTTAAATAAATTTTGAAAATGCTCTCGATTCTACAAAACGTTTATTGAGAGTTTTATTCGAGAGGTTTGTTCATGTCGATGTCGAGAAATCGACTAAGAATCGTTTCCTTGTCCGATTGTGTACTCGATCCAGTCATAAAATAAATGACAATTGGTTGTGTCTTGAGAGCTTCCATTCAATAGTAGGTATGGAGTTACAGAGTTGAATTATATTTAGATTTACAAAAACACTGGGACATTTCCGAAGAATGACATCCTTAGCCAAATTCTGGAGGAGCTCGTGGCTAAGTAATAACAGCCGCACGGGTGGATTCACCCTTACCGGGGTTGGTCTGTGGTAACCAACGGCTTATCATGCTTTCCGAGGTACGGAGTGTAAGTGTGGGTCTCGATTTGTAATGGACGGTCACTCATCCACGAACCGACCGAGGCAGCGTATCTTAACCATATATAGACCCCCTGATATCGACTAACCACGGTTCCCGGGATTTCTCGGAAAAGGACATGACCAGTTTTAGCCTTCGAATTCGGGAACATGCGCAGAATTACAATTTTTACACTAAGATTTAAAAATAAAGTTCTAATTTATCATGGTTATATTATTCCGACTAAAAGTTTTTTATCTGTAAACTATAGAATACAACAATTGCAAAAATAAAACAATGTTTTGCTGCACATTGATTTTTACACCTAAGCAGGCGCCCATACTGGTCATGTCTTTTAATGTATATATAGGTACACTTATATCGGGTTACTATTACCCACTTCATTTCTTATGGTGGAATATATGAACCTCCATAGAACAATGATTCCACATAAATAACACCATAGTTCTCAATATCAGCGTCACGTTTTTCATTTCGTATTCAAATCGTTTCCTTATAAAAGCTGATATAGGAAATCAAATTCCTGCGCCTAAGGGAAGACACGAAATATATTTATTACTTTTATGTTCAAGCTCGTTCTCAATATTTTATATTCGTAGAGGATTTTTTTGTTCTAAATTGGTTCGTGAATGGATTTGCACTGCTCTGGCATCAAATACAAATCGTTCTTGTAAGGAAAAGGGAATTTTTCTGTGAAGTTTTTTCCGTCTTACAACAGCTCCGCATTTTCATTGAAATTGGGGGAATTTGGCAGTATTTTATGTTCGTAATGACTAGAGTCATACAAAAGTTAAGATTAAAGCCGATTTCGACAACGACTATTTAGTTCTATTTTTGTCTGCTATGTGTTATTGTAACCTATTTTTGCAGTAAAAGAACTTTAATTGTTGCATAGTCAACCAGTGCATAGTAGTTCTGGCGTGACCTTGCGGGGATCCATTATAAATACAGAGAGGTCTCTGCGTTCGGCGCTCGGGTTAGCAACACGCCGTATTCGGGTTCGCGACAAGTCAATCGTCATCCTGTGGGGGTCTCGTTAAGAGGTGAAGCACGTGTCGGTTTCTTACAGGACTTTTTTTGACTACATATTTAGGAATAGGTTACTTAATATATCTACTACGTTCTATGGTATTTTGTAAAAGAACGTGCATACGCATAGTACGGACACGTTAGAATACCATTGTGGTAATGGTATTGTATGTTGGCTTACTCTTCAGGTGGTCTCGCCTGCTGTCGATATCATTCTACCACTGGTCTTCAAAGGCATAAAGATTTCGCTTCAAAAAACGCCTCAGATCTATCCTTTGCAATGTTTTCATTATGGTTAAAGTAGTGTTGCCCAAAATCGGTCTTGGTCTTGCAGTCTTGGTCTTGTTCTTGCATTTTCGCAAGACCAAGACCAAGACCGACTTATTTTAGCAAGACCAAGACCAAGACTGACCCTGCAAGATTTAAGCAAGAACAAGACTAAGCCGGCGAGACTCTTGCGTCTCGCAGTTAAGTCAAACTGAGATTTGGGCGGGTCCAAATTGGCGGTTTTTTGGCGGACATCAAAGAGCCGGTAACGCGAATGAGTGTTTGTGTTGAATCTTTGAAAGACATGTGAAGCGGCAATGTAAACACACATTTCCCTTGACGTTGCCACATCAATATTTAGGGAAATATTTCCGGCAACACGAATGGCAATGGCTGAATGTTAACGAGGTATTATGGTATGGTCTATCTCTAAATTACGTTACGCGAATAAACCAATGGTCGGTCAGTGTTTATGTACCTACTTATTTGATATTTTACCGACAAAGACGCTGCTTAATCAAAGACTGCGACAAGTGTATCACAGCATTTGACACTGTTTGATTGCCACCGCGCGCCGCCCGCCACAGAGTACGGACAGAGGCATACAAAATGGTTACCTATTTTGGTAGGGTTGGCACAGGAGGATAAAATGAAATGACCTTGAAGATAATAAATAGGAATAGGCTAATAGGTAATTGCAAGACTTGCGAGACTCTTGCTGCAAGACCAAGACCAAGACCAAGACTGAGAGCGCAATACTAAGACCAAGACCAAGACCAGGTGTATTGACGCAAGACCAAGACCAAGACTAGCTAAGTCTCGTCTTGGTCTTGCATTTGGGCAACACTAGGTTAAAGTCATACAAAAGTACAGATTAAAGAATAAGGAGTGATCAGCCGGATTGGACAATGAAACATTTACGCGTTCGCAATCAGTAACATAACAAAACATTACACCTGTAATCCCCAAAGGGCTAAGCAGAGATGTATGTATCTATAGTACACCCACATTTTGCCAGTTATGATTAAGTTCCATATAATAGGGGGCGAGCCTATTGCCATCCACCGGCACAAGTCCAGACTCCGGGTTGCTACTGAGGAATTAGAGATGGTTAAACCCAATAATACTTTGCCAGACCGCTTGCAGCAGCTGCAGCAGTAGCTAGCGCTTGTAACTAGACCAACAAGGCAGTTACATTGATTCTGGTTAACCATATTATTCCTGTTTTTAACCGACTTCCAAAAGGAGGAGGTTCTCAATTCGTCAGTATGTTTTTTTTTTTTTTTTTTGTATGTTTGTTACGCGATATTTCCGACAATTGTGGACCGATTTTGAAAATTGTTTTGTTGTTTGAAAGGGTATGCTCCCGAGGTAGTCCCATATAAATTTTATTAACTTTACTTGGATAGTTTTTGAGTTAGCTTCAATAATACGTATTTTTCCCACTTAGTTTATATGGATGATATAATGATACTTCCAATCACTGTTATTTACATAGCAGGTTAGTGGTATTCGAATTTGTATGGAATAGGTACCACAACTAAAAAGTGCAAAATAAAAACTTTTTACAAAAAAAGAACAACCGACTTCCAAAAAAGACACTACAAAGTCAAAAATAACTTTAATTTCGGAAGTCGGTGGCAAAAAACGAAAGTTCAAAACCAAATGCTCCGACTTCCGAAATTAAAGTTATTTTTGACTTTGTAGTGTCTTTTTTGGAAGTCGGTTGTTCTTTTTTTGTAAAAAGTTTTTACAAACATAGTTTCGTACATTAACCTCATGAAGATAACACAGAGATAGTTTAACTCAACATTACACAGGTAATACTGCACATGGACACAGCCGTTCCTTTCCACACTTAATTTTTATGTTTTTCATATAAGTACACTAAATGTCTACCTTACCATCTCCAACAGATAAAGATATTCTTATTTTTGTTGTGGGTGGCAGAGTGGTGTGTAATTATCACTTGCTTTAAAAATGATGAAGGAAAACATCATGGAGGAAACCGGCATGCCTGAGAGATATTTCTCGACGGCATATGAAGCCCAGTCAGACGCCCATGGGTGGAATAAAAACTCTGACACAAGGTTAAAACACTAACCACCCGAAAAAGAGAGAAAAGTAGAACACAGGGTGGCGATTTAGTGACCTGCATCCGTCAAGAGGGTGATTCTACCTGTAAATAATATAAATAACTTTCGCTATCAAACACATATAAAAAAAAATCATATTTATTTATTTATTTATATATATACTTTATTGTAATCCAGATAACACATTACAAAAATAAAAAGTAATACACTACAAAATATACAATGGGCGGCCTTATCGTTTACGATAAGGCCGCCCATTCCGATCTCTCTCTCATTGCGATCTCTTCCAGGCAACCTTGTCAATCATAATTCATAATCAAAATAGTCTGTCTAATGTTGTATCTAGGCTTTTTTTTTTACGCATCGGAGTTGAGGTTCATAGTGAAAACTGTTTAGAATGACGAATAGAATCACCCTCTTGATGGATACAGCGCCACCTTGTTTTCTTCTTTTCTAAACCAGGGTCATGGGCTACCCATGTACAAAATTTCATCTAAATCCATTCAGACGTTTAACGTGAAAGCGTAATATCCCAACCGCATCTACGTCTGACGTGACAGAGCAATGCGTGCCGAAGCTTCGTATATTTTGCTCGCTAAAAAGTTATCGCGCTATTACGGTGGTCACATTTGCGGCTACATAATTTTAACGATTTATCGTGCAATAATCCAAGATGGCTCTCCATAATTTCGACAGAGCGTTTACGCAGTCTGGAAACATACATTCTGACAAGTCAACGAAAAAGAAAATGGTTTATTCTGCACAAACAATACACACATAAGAAAAAAAGACATAAACTACACACACAAGAGCAGCCAAAGGCCTGGTATTCAAACAATAAATAAAAAAGTTTGACAATATTATTCATTGGTTGATGTCAAGGCCACGGACCAAAGACAATATTGCGTAGTGAGGTCAAATGTTAATCCAAGATGGCGGCTACGAAAATTTTCTCATTTTTCATCATGGGTGTCAACTGTGACCTCACTTTCGGCTTTAGAACCATCGAAAACTACGAAAACGACACCCATGACGAAAAATGAGAAAAAAAATTGCCGCCATCTTGGACATCTCATCATCATCATCTTTACATTTACTGTTGCGACATTGGCAAATGACCACAAAAACAAAATGCCGATTGCAGAGCTAATACTTTTGTAAGAAATAATAAGAAAAATTAAGCTGTGCGTCGCATCTGTGCAGGTCAAAACCATTACACAAATGAATCCACACAATACATCTACAAAAATAAAACGTAATCAAACTACCAGACTAAAGGGTTATCCTGTTATACCAACGTTATTGCGTTAGAATGGTCCTCCAGCCCTTAATTAAAGCGAAGGGTTCCGTCTGCTACAAAACAAAAGTAAGGGTATGCTTACACGGGCATTTTTTAGCTATTATTGCCGACAAGTTGGTAGTAGAGAAATCTATTGTATTAATTTGCTCTATTGATAGCGTTCAATATAGCAGTATCCCTAGAAACAACCTTTGCTACTTGTTGGCATTCGAGTAAAGGTCATCGCTCATTATAGCAGCACGCCTCCGACACGGCAAATAACTTGTCAATCAAGTTAGGACTTTAAGTCAAATGTATTAAAGTCTATTTTACGATGGCTAAACAAAATAGTGGACGGCTCGCCGCCCGCGAGCCGTCAGCCGTCGGGCCGACAGCGCGGTTCAAGCGAGGCGCCCGCTCACCGGGGCGGCGCCTGTCCGTCCGCGGGGTGACGCCGGCCGTAAGCGCGGTGACACCTCGCCGGCCGCACTCACACTTGCTTCCGGCGCGTTGGCGACTAGCCGTAGCCTTGCTTACGGCGCGTTGATGACTAGATTTTTCGAGGCGGTGCCGGGGCGCTGCCGTGTGGGAGCGGTGCTGTTATAATGGACCTTTAGTTGGTCAATGTAACGTCATTTTCAGAATACCAGCACTGCGGTAAATGTTCTTTTTTTTTAAATATCGTTGCATCATGCTAAGATAGGGAGCCTTTTTGGCCTCGCACAGGTCTTCTTTTTGTTTTCAATATTTTGTTAGTTTTGTTATTTTCATAGAGTGTTTTCATAATTTTGATGTTCTTTTGTGTACATGATGTGTTGTATTTCCTATGCGTGTCCCAAATAATATTTTTTACAGAATTGAATAATAAAGTTGCCTGAGCAATTTCCGCAATAATTGTAGCAATTATTGAAGCAATATGGAGCAAGTTTTCGCCATATTTCTCGATACCAAGATTGAAGCAATAGTTGCAAGAGAACTGGCGATATAAGCAACTACTTTATTAATTTGCTCCATATCCACCATTCAAATAGCAGCAGCATTCAAAAGCAGTCAAATACACTATTATTGCTGGATTTAGTGGACTAAGGCTGTCTGTCCACTGGAGCGGAGAGGAGAGGAGAGTAGCGGAGATATGCCAATATTAACCAATAGAAGCGCACCTCTGGAGCGGAGTTTAGATTCTATTGGTTAATATTGGCACAACTCCGCTCCGCCCCTCTCCTCTCCGCTCCAGTGGACAGTCAGCTTAAAGCCAGTAATAAAGGTGTATTTGACTTCTTCGTCAGTCTAGTGGTTGCAAGCGCTACTGCTGAGGTCCTGGGTTCGATTCCCGGGTCGGCCATCATAGTGTTATTGGGTTTTTCTATCTGAATTTCTCAGTAGCAGCCCGGAGTCTGGATTTGTGCCCGCTTGATGGCAATAGGCTCGCCCCCTATTACATGGGACTTAAAAATAACTGGCAAAAGTGGGTTACCTGCTACAGGTACACCTCTGCCCAACCCTTCAGAGAAACAAGGCGTGTTAGGTAAGTTATGTTATGTAAAAATGTACTCGTGTAAGTGCACCTTAAGGCTGCCTGTCCACTGGAGCGAAGAGGAGAGAAGAAGAGCGGAGATGTGCCAATATTAACCAATCAATCTTCCTAGCCTTTTCACAACTATCTTGGGGTTGGATTCCAGTCTAACCGGATGAAGCTGAATACCAGTATTTTACATGGAGCGACTGCCTATCTGACCTCCACAACCCAGTAACTGGGTAACGCGATACCCCTTGGTAAGACTGATGTCAGACTTTCGAGCTTCTGACGACTCGTAACGACTGTCAAAAATCCACGAATGACAGCCGGGACCAACATCTTAACGTGCTTTCCGAGGCACGGAGGAGTCTCGGTATGTAAAAATGGTCACCTATCTACTGACCAACCCCGGCAAGCGTAGGTTAACCTAATGGATCGACCCGTGCGGCTTGTTATTACTTAGCCCCGAGCTCCGCATGATCTAAACTCCGCTACAGAGTTGTGATTCTATTGGTTATTATTGGCACATCTCCGCTCCTTTCCTCTCCTCTCCGCTCCAGTGGACAGGCAGCCTAAGAGATGAGTTTGTTGTTGCAAGCACACAGTTTACTTATGTTTTACAAAGTTATACTTTACCTGGTAGAGAAATATGCTGCGGTGTTGTTTGTTGTTCTTGATAGAAGCATGTAAACATATGCAGAGTTTGTTTGTGTTTCGGGTTAGAACTGCATACGTTTGTATGCAGCGTAGAATCTACACTAATGTTATAAAATACTAAAGTCTCCGTGTTTATTTGCAGAACATTTTTGGTTGACTGACCCTTTGGTATAACGGTCGCGGAGCATGGGGTCCTGGGTTTGATTATTGGGTTCTCCCATCAGGAGCAGTGGTGGCCCAATGGTAACGGTTTGTAGGTCGTGGGTTCGAACCCAAGCAGGCGCTTTACGTTGTGTATAGTAGATTGTTATACAAGGGTGGAAAGGAATCAATTCCCATACGAGGTATTTAGACGCCCGAGCGCAGCGAGGGCGGCTATAGTCCGAGTAGGAATTGATGTCTTTCACCCGTGTTAAACACTCTACTTTTCATTTCGAATACAAGGAAAGTAAAAAATAGTGTTTAAAATATTTATTGATATTGATTATCATGAGTAGTACCTATTTAAAATAAACTAACAAGTTAGAACAATTTGTAAAAATGTTTAAATATGGAATGCACCGCATCACCGCTGCGGGCCGTCCCGCGTATAAGTTTTTTTTTTTAATTCACACTGGCTGTTTATAATATACTTACAAGACCGGAGCCCAGTGCTTCCACTTTTAGGGATTTCTCCCTTTTTTTAGGGAAAAAGGCTAATAATAAGCATGGTTTACCTACTGACATTTTATTTTGGCAGGGATTTAGGGAAAAATTGAACTTGAGTTGGTAGCCCTATTGTTTAATTAGTAGGCAGAACCCAATGTACTACTTTACTCTATGGCACCACCGATTGATTAAAGGGGATTTCCTGAAACTTGTAATGATTGTTATTCGTCTAATTTTAGTTTACCATGTTATTGTTAATAGTACTATTTCCGTGGCTAAAGAAGACATCAGAACAAGTCGCATTATACCTACAGTTGGTTTGTTTCGTCTGTCTCGATTAATAATGAATGTTTTCTAGGTATTTAATGACATAAAAATGAAAAATTCCCTAAACCAAGGAATTTTTATATTTTTTAGGGAATTTTAGGGATAATTCATTAAGAAACTGGGGAAAACCAAAAACGTAAGTGGAAACACTGCCGCAGCTTTTATTCATTCGATATTTTTCTTAAAAAGTTTCGTACCCACAGATATTAATCTAACTAGATGACGCGATTGTAAGTATGTACTTCGCGTGTCAAAAAACGGAGTAAAATTACGATCAATGATCGTAATCTGAGATTTTCATTTAGCATTATCGGCACCGGAAATCCACTAAAATCTAGAAAAATTTATTTTTAAGCCATATTGAGCTGTAAAGACTGTATAGAAAAATTGGCCGAGGTATTGGAAATGTTTTCTTTCATTGGTAAGTTTTGTTTTTAAATTGTGTGTGAAAAAGTGGCACGCTTGGTTTTCATAAAGATGGAGGGACTTGCGATATCTAGTTAGATTTATATCTGTGTTCGTAGCCGACTACCTAACCATAAGTTCTATTTTTAAAATTCATTCCCGCCCTAGGGCGGGAAGCAATTACTATGAGTCTTTCCCGCCCTAGAGCGGGAAGCAGCGTCTCCCACCCGCTACTCGGATCAAACAAACACTACTTTCCGAGCATGAGATATGAAAAATAATTTCATCACCACTGCTCACAAAACGGTGAAGGAAAACATCGTGAGGAAACCGGCATGTCTTAGAACCAAAAATTCGAAGACATGTGACATCTACCAACCCGTACTGGGCCCGCGTGGTAGATTACGGCCCACTCCCTCTCACAGAGAGGAGGCCTGTGTCCTGGGAACGTTAAAAGGCTGATTATGACTATCAGGAATATCTCAGTAGCGGCCCGGAGTCTGAATTTATGTCCGATTAATGGTCGGCTCACCTCATATTAAACTTAAACATAACTGGCGAAATGTGGGTGTACCTAATAAAGGCCACCTCTGCCAAAACCTTTGCGGAAAACAGGCGTGTTTGTTATGTTTAAGTTTTTGGTGTACTTAGTTGGGCAACTAGATTTGTTTAAAAATAGTTATTTGTGTTACAAGGGGACAAAGTAATATTTTGTTCTTCCAGGGCGTTATTTTGAATTCAGAGCTAAGTGAAGGATTCTAAAGTAGAATCTTGAGCTTAGCGAGGAATTCAATATACGCCGCCCGAGAACAAAAATATTTGGTCCCCGAGTGATACACACTATTTTTCATCACTCACTACGGAGAAAAATAAAAAGCTACTTACTCGATTTTTTTTTTACATTAAACCTTCACGCGAGCGCCTTCAACCTAACTACGCAAATCAGTATGCTATCAAAAGCACGGAGTGGACCAATCAGAAGAGAGAAACTTCAAACTCCCTAGGGAGTAAAGTTGAATTTTGCTCCCGCTATCCTCTATAGGCAATTGTCGTTTTTCGAATAGGTGTGATGAAAAACATGTTTTTGGAGCGTCGTCTCCCATAACTCGTACCTATGTTGCAGTAAGTATAGCTCGAACTGTCTTATTATTTACGCCCTAACAAAATGAAAATGAAAAAATGAAAATGAAAAAATGAAAATGTAAAAAAGGAAAATGAAAAAATGAAAATGAAAAAAAGAAAATGAAAATGAAAAAATTAAAATGAAAAAATGAAAATGAAAAATAAAAATGAAAAATATTTTAATTTTCACAAAAACCTTCATATACAATTAATCGTGCTGGGAGCCTCCTTTTAGGCAAACAATGCCTGTGTGGAGACTCCAAAATAGTATTTCAACTTTTTCTGCGCCTTGGAAAGCACTGTCATTCGTGGATCTTTAACAGTCGTTACCGGTCGTCAGAAGCCCGAAAGTCTGACAACCAGTCTTACCAAGAGGCATCCATAGGAACCCAGGAGAGGTATTACCCAGTATCTGAGCCGTGGAGTCGCTCCATGTAAAATACTGGTATTCAGCTGCATCCGGTTAGACTGGAAGCTGACCCCAATATAGTTCGGAAAAGGCTAGGCAGGTTGATTGAGTATTTTACCTAAAGAAGGAAAAACCCAACTAGAATCTAGAAATATTCTGGGATCAAAATGGAAACACACAATAAAAAGAACTTAACAGCAAATACCGATATACATTTTATGCTGGTGTTTCTTCTAAAACTTTAACTATTCCGATCACGTATAAACAACTCGAGTAATTTAGGTTTTCAATATTGTGTCGGTACCTGTGAAAAAGGGAAACTTCAAGAAATGTATTTCGCCTTGAACAAAGTTATTGAGGCAAGGAATAAGTTTGCACAAAGTTACTCACGAAATGTGTCTAATAAATAATTTTACGCCGATTGGGAAAAGATTTGATGTGATTAGGGTAACGAAATTATCTGCTTCGCTTTATATCTGTAGTTCTGTACGAATTTTTTTTTGAGGTCCGCGTATGCTAGTAGTATTTCGTTAATTGTGAGTTGAAAAAAAAAACTGAATCACCGCAATCACCGCAAACAGTTCCGACCATCCGTGAACTGTGCGGCACCCGGTTCCGACTCACTGGAACCACAATCACCATCGCCGCAATCACTGCAGACAGTTCCGACCCACCGTGAACTGAGCGGCACCCGGTTCCGACTCACTGGAACCACAATCACCATCGCCGCAATCACTGCAGACAATTCCGACCCACCGTGAACTGAGCGGCACCCGGTTCCGACTCACTGGAACCACAGCTGGCACTGTGAAGCATCGCAAGATCCAAGACTCAGCCCACTATCGACCTCCGGTCTCCGGAGGGGAGTAATGTAGTGGTTACACCGCCACATACGAACTACGCAACGAAGACATGACGTCATTCAATTCCTGCATCGCGCAGTTAGAGTTTACCAAGCGAAAAACATAAATAAGACTATCCGAAATCAACATATGGGCAGTTGCCCGCCAGACACAACACCCGTCTGGTTGGAGGATCCTCCCTTTTCTATGGTGGATGAGTGAACTTTACACCCTGTTCCTCATACCCCTAAAACACAATCATCGGTTGATGACCCCAAAAAAAACTCATCTATGTATTTCTGTGCAGTTTGAATGTATTTAGATATCGATATCCATAACGCCTGCGGAGTTTCGCTAGCTAATTCATTTTAACCCTGTATAATAAAAACGAAATTCAAAAAACTTTTTACAAAAAAAAAACAACCGACTTCCAAAAAAGACACTACAAAATCAGTTTTTAATTTCGGAAGTCGGTGGCAAAAAACGAAAATGAAAACAACGAAATTAAAGTTATTTGTGACTTTGCAGTGTCTTTTTTGGAAGTCAGTTTTTTTTTTTTTCTGATATCCTTCTTTTGAAGTCAGTTATAAACAGCAATTCATAACCGGGAAGCTTTTGGCTTTCATCTCATCTGATGGTAAGTGATGATCAGGCTGAAGGTAGAAGTGAGCTTCACCCGGAATCCTCAACCACAGAGCAACTGGTAAGGCCAACACAACAACACCACACCACATACCACACACTACCACATTGACATTGTTGTTTTGACTTAGATAAGATGGCGGCAGCTAGCGACCACAGAGGCAGTTCACAAATATTTACCAACAACCTCTCGTCAATCATTCAAACGCCCAAAGAGCCTTGTGGCACTCTAGCAGTGGACGAATGACTTTACTCATTGTTTAAAGTATACAAGGTGGAGATGACAATACAACAAAAAATTAAACAGTGTGTCCATAATGACGTTCCCATTCTGTATACGAAAATTCAATTGAATATATTCAATAGTTTAGTCATTATAGCTCGCCAAAATCCATAGTCGGCTCGGGCTATTTCGTTTATCCACCCCAAAAATCCACCCTAAGGTGGATATTCTGAAATGTATGCCCGGGAATTCACCCAAGGCCTAGTTGGATTAACGGAATTTATAGGCTTAGGGTGGATCCGGCATACATTACATTTAAATTGTTTGAAAAACTCGTTTTTTTTTTTCGAAGCTAGGATTTATTTGACAGTTCCAAAATACTCTTATAGTGCCAGTATTTTAATTTTTTGTTGTATGTTAGTCTCCACATTGTATAACTCTGTTTACGTCCCCACTTACCTATACTTGACCCGCGGCGACCACAGCGCGTGCAACTTTCTTAACTAAAACTTAAAACTCTGCATACTAACATAACGTAAGTTAAAACTTGCTGCGAGCTACGGAACTTTAGAATTACTCGAACAACTTAGCGCGACTTAAAAGTTTCAAGTGGCATGAGGAAGACGTGAAATGTAGAAGGATGCAACTAGGATAAGTTTTTGAACAATTAACATAACATCATCCTTGTATCCTCGAAAGGGGTTGGTAGAGGTGAAGTTATGTTTAAGCCCCATGTACATAATATAGGGCGAGCCTGTTGCCAGCAACCTGATCTTTCTTTTTCTTATGGTAAGTGACTAACCTAGTGTCAGTTTTTATACCGCCCACGGGCCTCCGACGTGGCTTCATATACCGTCGAGAAATATCTCCCAGGCATGCAGGTTTCCTCACGATGTTTTCCTTCATCGTTTTTGAAGCAAGTGATAATTATACAATACGCACATGAATCCGAAAAGTCAGAGGTGCGTGCCTTGGGTTCGAACTCGAGACCTGTGACCTGGCAGTCCTACGGTCACGCCACTGGGCTATCGTTGCCACCTGATACTAATCCAGACTCCTGGCTGCTACTGAGAAATTTCTGATGAAAAACCCAATAACACGTTGCCTGAACTCAGGATAGAATGTTGCCCCATGCTTAACAGTTGCGTTTACGACCAACGAGGCAGAACTTTGGACCATCATCATATCCCTAGCCATTTCCCAACTAGGGTCGGCTTCCTGTCTAGTCAGATGCAGCTGAATACCAGTATTTTACTTAGAGCAACTGCCTATCTGACCTCCACAAACCAGTTATTCGGTAATCCCTTGGTAAGAGTGGTTGTCAGACTTTCGGGCTTCTGATTACTCATAACGACTTCCAAAGATCAACAATGAAAGCCAAAAGAATTTTGGACCAAGTTACGCAAAATTTCACCATTACCTAGTTTTTACAGCACAGTTAAATTAAATCTTCTCCGTTGCATTGCGAGCACGCACTAGACATAGACAAGGAATACTAATTAATATAAATCCCATTTAATTATGTCTGCATCTTGCAGCTTTAATTAACTTCATTCGACTCTTAACATCAGTATGTACAGTAGGTGGCAAAATATGTACACATGTTGCTTTTTAAATTCTTCTTAACTTTTAAATACTTTTTAACCTTCAGATAACTTTTATCTCAGGAATAAAATTAGTGAGGCAGCTATCAAACATTTATTTGTTTATTTTATCATTTATTCATACACAAATAACCAGACAAGAAGAAAGGACCAGAAAAATACGTACTAAGGTGACGCTTATTTCTAAAGAAATCTCTTCCAGCATATCTGCAATACTCGTAGAACAGAGGAGAAGAGATGTCAAAAAGGGATGTAGACACCGTGTGTAAGAGTAGAAGAGAATATAAAATTAAAATAAAAAAAACATTATCAAACCGCTATATTTAAAGTAATATATTATGACGATTGAATAATCGACCCTTAGCGTATCGGACATAAATAAAAAAATGAGTAAATTCAATATATTGACTGTTTCAAAATTCGACTCACTATTCAAATTGTGAGATATTAAACCTGTGGTAAGAGTAATATTTCAAAATATACGTCAAAATAATTGCAAAAAGCGTTTAAATTGAGACGTTTTTGCCATTGACTGTACTTCCAATGTGGATTAGTTACATTCATGTAGTCTCTGAACACCGAACTATGTGATAGAGCCTCTGGTTTTCTAGAATAATGCTTTTCCACTGAGCCACATGAGTCGAATTGTGATTGAATGTGGCCAGTTTATTAAATAAAAAGTAATACGTAATAACGTAAATATAGACATGTAATATATTATTTATATTGATGGATATTTTTTTTCTATTACATGATTTTCTTTTTATAAAAACTAGCTTCTGTCCGTGACAAGAAACGAACAAGAACAAGAAATTTCACGCGGGTGAACCACGTGAAATTTCTTGTTCCCAGGACCCACCCCGTCGCATCGCATCGCCAATCCTTCAATGTCATACATCGTTTTCGCTAAGCGTTCTTTCTGATGTGTTTTCTTTTGGCTCAACACTTAAGAATCCTAGCGTGATGTTAATAGCCTATAGCCTTCCTCAAGAATTCGGCTATCAAATGTAATAAGAATTTTTCCGGTTATAAATCAGATTTTTATTTCTAGAGATTAGCGCGTTCAAACAAACAAACTCTTCAGCTGTATTATAATATATATAAGTAATATAGATATGTATTTGTGTGTATATACATGTGTGCGTTAAAGCCGATTTAGAACACACTGAGATCACCAAATAGTAATAATGATGAGATGGAACATTCATTTACTAAACTACACCGTAGCTAGCCAAGCCATTGCTACGCCGTAGCAGGCGTACCCATTACCACGCCGTAGCTGGCGTAGCCATTACTACGCCGTAGCTAGCGTAGCTATTTGCCATTGTAGTAAAAATGAAACTTCTGTTATACATAAACAATCAGATTATCACATATCTTTATGATAACTAAACTTCCAGTAAATATCACTTCACAAAAAGATCCGCAAACTTCCCAAGTCTCGTTACCATAACAACGTAATTCAAAAACTTGTGTATCTCAAAGTGTAGAACTAAAGGAATAGTTCTTACTTCTTTTCTCTGGCCGCTGGGACTCAACTTTGCCATTGTTGCCACCTTAGCTTTATAAACTTTGCACAAAGACTTGCATTCAGAGGTTTACTCACTACGAGTGGTTTAGTACTAAAGCAGGGATGGTCAACCTATTATGGTAGGTACATAATAAATTTTTTTTGCCCCATTTCTGCAACTGTTTTTATTGTTACACTCCTGCTAGTACACAGAACCTACTTAATTTATATACCATTGTATAGATGATTAAATGGAGATTAATACTGTACTTTTTAACAATTGATTTAATGCAGCAGAAATAGAAACATCATCAAAATTGTTGAAAAAAAATTCCTGTCCGTCAATTTATGAACCCTGAAAACATTTTAGCTTGCGATAAAATCTATTAATTGATTTGGATTTGGATTTTCCAAACTATTTTAGATTATGTTTATAGTACTTAATGAAATTAATTTGTAAAGTCTAACGCAGATAAAAAACTGAGAATCACGCAAAATCTAACAAGCGTATTTTTCAGAAACCTTCACCATTTTAAAGATTATTTATTTATTGATCTTTTAGTATACGTGTTTTATTAAAATACTTTTTGTTTTATGTATAATAAATTAATAATGCGTCTAATTTGGGACAGCGCTCCTTGATGAGCGAGCCCTGTTACTGGCTGGACGTACCACGCGTTGCAAGCTAACCACTGAAGGTCAGTGAGTGACATGTATCTGCGTCTTAAAAGGATGCAAATCAGGAACGCGATAATCTTGATCATAGATTGGAAACGAGACTGAACGTATAATGGGTGCCGTAAAACATCTTTTCAATCATTCAGTGTCCATCTAAAGTAAGGGAAATTATAGCTAATTCAAGACCAACCTAAATTGTATATTCACATCACAACTGTAATTATTTGGTCAGTCGTGTGCAAGATAACCGATGACATAGTGAAGGCCGGAGGAATTCGCTGGATTAGGGAAGCTCAGAATCGGTCGAAGTGGCGATGCTTGGGGGAGGCCTATGTCCAGCAGTGGACGTCTTTCGCCTGAAATGATGTGCAATGGTTATTTTAGGGCAAATTGACGTAGCGTGTCAATTTCATAATCAATTCATTTCCCTGACTGTACCTATTATATTTGTGTTAGGAACTAACCTGAATAAAGGATTTTAATAAGTGTAATTATTATTGTTTTATTTTGATTCACTTTTCTCAGGTAAAGGGTGCCACGTAACTGGGCAAATTTTTTTAAAACTTAATTCATAATGTCACACTGTGCAAAAAGGTTCGTCACCCCTGCACTAAAGTATTTGCCGTCCACTGTGGATCCTTAGATTTCGGTACGAGGACTCTTTTAGTAAGTTTATACGACAAATACTTCAGATGTAGTGCTTATATTATTTAGTTTGCTTTTGATAGTAGAAAACGGTTTTAAAGAGCGATATACTAAAGTGTCAGTTTGTCAAAATGTTTGTTGTAAAACAGTGGTATTCTGTAAAAATCTGAACCTGAAATCTTCAGTTTAAAGAACTTGATTTCTCAAAAAGAACTTACATAGTTAACTTCAATATGAGAAACTAAACAAAATATCTTAAGTAACAAACATAATTATTGTCGTTCGATTGATTACATACAGTGAGAATGACTTGAACAACACGACCGGTGCTATTCATCTTGTGAGTAGGGCATGCTATCCGGATATCCGAATTATCCGGATATCCGTCGAAAATATTATTCGAATATATTTTGTTGTACTATCCGGATAATACGGATAGTTACTTTTGTTCCAACATGCAATCAGTAAATTATAACTAGCTAAATAATTTGCGTAACTGTCATCATGCACCCATGAATATTGAGTGCTATGTTTATGTTGTTAAAAGCTATAAAAAATATATCTTATAAGCTTTGAAAGGTGAATCGCAAGCCTCATAAAGTGTTTTAGTTTTAATGAGTTAATGTGACTTAGGTTAAGTGCATTTTGTTCATGTAAGTACCATGTTTAATAAAGATATTTGAAACTGAAACTGATTCATCTTGTGACTTTGTGAGTGAATATAAACCCCCTTGGTACATATCATACGAAGGCGAAACGGATTTGACTATCGTCGGGTGAGCGTGTGCACGCGTCCAGTGTAGTGTGTTGCGACAAGTAGGCAGAGCGTGCGACTTCTCTAGCCTGTTGTTGCGTTTAGTCGCCGAGCTGCGCAGTCGCATGCCACATAGTGTGCGCCATGTCCTATATCGCCGAGAAACTAAATAAGAAAAATTACAAATATGTAGTTCAAACTCAAAGCATTTTTTTCAAATAAACCAATTACAGGCACTTTTGAATTGTCAAGGGGTCGGTCAGTCAGAAAGATGTAGATGCCCATTCCAAAGCGTAGTAGGTACCTATGGAGAAGAACGGGCAAGAAACTCCACGGACACTCTTTTTAATCTAAATATGGTTACATCATTCATGTTGAAGTTATACATGTGAGAACGATGCTAAACGTTAAAAGCGTCCCTAATATAAATAAAAAAAAACAATTCAATCAAATAAGCCGTGGCAACTAAGAGATGACGAGCCGGGATACTGACGGCGCCCGTTCACGAACATGACGCATGGATTAGCAACATGCAGCTCAATCATTTTGAAGGGAGCTAAATGATCCAACACACACGCCACCGTCAGCGAGACATTAGAGTGAGCATGACATAAAATAGAGTGTTAAATAGGTATAGCTTGATTCTTGAACTCTTGAACACTTACTTACATAACAAAACATCACGCCTAGTTTCCCCGAAGGGTTGGGCCCTGTAGCAGGTACACCCACATTTCGCCAGTTATGTTTAAGTCCCATGAAATAAGGGGCGAGCCTATTGCCATCAACCGGGCACAAATCCAGACTCCGGGCTGCTACTGAGAAATTCCAGATAGAAAAACCCAATAACACTTTGCTCGACCCGGGGATCGAACCCAGAACTTCGTGCTCAGCAGTAGCGCTTGCTACCACTGGACCAACGAGGCAGTCAACAACACCTACTTCACAGAATAAAAACTACTTACGTAATCATAGACAAAAGCAATGTGGCTTTTAATTACCAGAGAAAACTTTCAACCCCATTTGCTTCAATAATAATCGTTATAAGGAAAGAAAAAAAATTAAATCTTTAGATACTTAAAAACACTGGCTGAATTTTTAAATAAAAGGGTAGGGTCCCAACAAAAACAAAGTTAAAATGTCTGCCTAATTATGAAGGCTCTCCCTGAGGGTTATTATTGTGATAATTAGACAGAATAATTTATTGGGAGCACGTCCAACTCCCTTCGTGTTTTGTGGTAAATAATTATAATCTCAAACTTTAAAGCAAGAGGAAACGCTGAGGGATGTCATCTGTCGCTTTTGTGTTCACAATGAGTGCAAGAACTGGGTGCCAAGTCCACTAATTTACAAACGTTGCAATGGTCGCCATTGTGAGTTTTTGACAGAGAGCGTTGTTCAAAATAGTTTAAAATATCATGTTGTTAAATAAGTAAAGTCAAACTTATCGAATATTTCAGCGGTGTTTATTTATCTGTGCTAACTAAAATGGAATTCTGTTACTATTATTGACTCGTCCCTTGCCGTCATGTTGGCATCATTGATTTCTAAGCTTAGTTTCAATACTAATAGAGTTCAAAATGGCTCCACATGCAATGGTGCCATGTTGGCACCATTGATTGTCGGCAAAGGCCATGTTATATTGAGCTGGGGAGTTTGTTGCACCACTTCTTCCCTGCTAATGCACTAGGAAGTGGTGAAGGGTGGGCGTTTTTGGGGGACTTCCTTATGTAATTTTGACGTTCAAAAAGTGCTGATTCTCAGTTTGAATAAATGACTTTTGAATTTCTCAGTCTGTACAGTGCATTCATTATAACTTGACCTGTGACGCGATTGGTAGTTCTTTCAGTCGCCATTTTGAACTCATGTCGTAATGAAACTAAGCTTGACAAGCAATGGTGCCAACATGACGGCAAGGAACAAGTTATAGTGATTTTCTGTACTATTGGATCGTTCCCTTTTTGCTAGCTAGTTTAGTCTGTCCTGTCTGTTATCTGTTAAGAATTAATCTCTTGTTGTGCTAACAAACGGTTATTTCTAAATAACATAACATAACATTACGCCTGTAATCCCCGAACGGTTAGGCAGAGGTGTACATATAGTACACCCACATTTCGCCAGTTATGTTCAAGTCCCATGTAATAGGAGGCGAGCCTATTGCCATCAACCGGGCACAAATCCAGACTCCGGGCTGCTACTGAGAAAATCCTGATGGAAAAACCCAATACCACTTTGCCCGACCTGGGAATCGAACCCTGGACCTAATGCTCAGTAGAAAAGAATTACTGTGGAGTTTCTTGCCTATTCTTCTCGAAACTTCCGTGGAACCCCTAGAATCAATTGAGTTTATTTTTGCTTCTAAATGTTGAATTTCAGTGCCTTACCTACCATACCTAGGTAAATGATTTGACTTTGAATTTGATCTACGACGTAATGGCATTTTACATTAAAACACTGCAGGTCGTAGTGTTTGCACGTGGTACATTTTCATTATTTCTACGATCAGAGACTAAGCTCTCGCTCGATCCTCCAGGCTCTTTCCAACTGTTAATTGGAGCGCTTGTCTAAGCCATTTAATAAAGCGATTCATAGTTTGTCAACAAGATTTGTTCGTGACGTCATCCTGGGAGGAATTTCGCGGGACTTTACTCAACTTACCTTGTTATCACAGGTATTGTTTGTAGCTCAGGACGACGGATAAATTAATCTCTAGCCTCAAGTTTGTTTTATTAACTTTGGAGACACCCTCACGTAATTTTGTTAAGGGCTCAACATATTTATCATTCTGTAGACACATATTGCTGTACCTAGATGTATGGATCTTTGAGATAGTTACAACAAACAAAAGGGTAACTTATTTTTAGCCACATTTGTTGTTATAACACAGAATATTACAGAACAGAACGCGCAGTCCGCATTTTAGGTATAACGCTACTAAGTACGCGGCGGGCTCGTCTTGTCAGGCCAATTCAGTGAGCGTATCGTAGTCAGAAATTATAAGAGTTACGAGATAGAAAGAGAGGCAACTTCTAGGTGAATATAACTGTAGATAATTAGCGTTGTGCGACCTGAATTGCACTTTATTGTGTAGTAACAGGAGTCGCTTTTTATTTAAATAATTTTGCGGAGTGAACCATACTGAAGATACTAATATGTGGTCGTGACTAGCAAACTGATATACCTAAATATAACATCAAAAATCAAAAGTCATTTATTCAAACTAGGCTGAGAATCAGCAATCTATGAAAGTCAAAATTACATACGACAATCCCCCAAAACACCGCCCTTCACCACTTCCTAGTGCTTTAGCTGCAGGAAAGAAGAAATGGCGCAACAAACTCCCCAGCAGCAATGCTGTCTGTTAAGTTAGAAGAACTTGATTCTATAGGCACAGTCAGCTGCAGAGAAATCTCACCCCCTAGCAATGTATTTTTATATGGCTAGGGGGTGAGATTTCTTTGCAGCTGACTGTACAATAGTATGCAAAGTAAAAAATCATTAACATAACGAAACACAAAACAATTAAATTATTTGCCATATGTCAGCTAACACACAACAAAAACATTAAACACTACCCAAGCAGAAATTAAAAGGCAAACAGAACTTAATCTATAGGTACTAATATAATAAAGCGAGTTGTATGTTTGTTTGAACGCGCTTATCTATAAAACTATCAGTACGATAGCCCAATTTGTTCTTGTGGAAGGTTTTTTAAGACCCTACCTTGAAAATAAATAGTTGTAATTTCCCCCGCACGCGGGGAGTGGCAGTTCCATCTTCCGTTGTTAGCCGCCACGTAGCCGCCACAAAATCTGAACCAGTGGCCAAAAGTCGAACTAACGAAACCACTGACCGGAATTTAAAAACGTTACTTAGTTAACATGGACTTTAGCTGAGTATTATTCGTCGCACAACTGTCAAATTAAAAGTGCAAAATACTAAAAAGCCGACAAAATTTAAAAAAATCAGAAAGCACGTTAAGCTAAAAGGAAGTAACCGTGCGGGCTGGTGATGCGATGCGACGCGGTAACAGAGTTTTATTAAAATTTGGCTGTTATTTTAGTATATTTGTGTATCTTACAACATCCACGTGAACGAAGTCGCAGGCAGAAGGTAAGTCTATAATTCCAAAGCTAAGTAATGATAATTCCAAGTAAAGACCGCATTAGGGTCAGGTGAAGGAATTCTCAGAAAGACAAACTACGTTTTAAATTATAGGAATACGTAGAAATGTAATAATGGTAATGGCCATTCATTATTCAGTAATTATCAAGCTCTGGCTGTCTATTACGTAAATATGTCATCGTGAAAGTGAAAACTTAGTTGAAGCGAGCTTGAAGTGAGCACGTTCATAATAATCAGCTGGTAATTTTTTTTTTAAGTTAAAACTTCTTTAACAGCGTTGTGCACTTTTTTTGGGGTGGGTAAAAAATTTTAAACTCTCTTCAGGACGTGACCGTAAGATCCGTTGCCTAGCAACCGACAAAGTAAATATAAAAATAAATAGTCTTTGACATTACGTAAAGATTGCGAGGTAAGAAATTTTACCCATAATGATGGGTAAAAAAAAGCAGTCAAACTTCATGAAAAGTGTTTAAGTTTTCACTTCTGCCGGCACTCCCGGAGTGCAAACCCTTGTTTTTTATTTTTATTTTGAACTAGCTCATTGGTCTAGTGGTCGCAACTGCTACTACTGAGACAAAGTGTTATTGGGTTTTCCAATCTGGAATTTCTCAGTAGTCTGGATTTGTGCCCAATTTATGGCAGTAGGCTCGCCCCTATTACATAGAACTTAATCATAACTAGCGAATTGTGGGTGTACTATATAAGTACACCTCTGCCCAACCCTTCGGGGAATACAGGCGTGATGTTGTGTGGGGTGTCACTGACACGGCAAACACAAAACTGATTGATAACGTAAATTGTAGTTTAATGTTGAAACTTATCTAACAAATAAATTGAAGTAAACTTTCCTCTGACCTGGCTTTCAAGACCTCGGGGAGGTAACTTTGTAATACACTTACAGTAGCATTGCATTTTTGTTTTGTTCCCAAAGGGGAAACTCTTGGCCTGCATCTCACCTAATGGTTAGTGATGATCTGGCCGGAGGCGGAAACGAGCGTCACCCGGATTCATCAACCACAGAGGAACTGGCTATCTTATCTCTAACTGACGAAACATAACAATACTGCTATCACAAAATTTCGTTTTGACAGTTCGAGCGCCCGATGCATCGCATAAGTAGCAATTTGGCAGTTGTAATTATGCTTATTATGAGTTAAAATAAAGTTTTTGTTTTTTAAGTATGCAATTTTAATGTCCTATGAACCAACGTATAATCTGGTATACATCGTAAAAATATGAATGTAGAACGGAGAAATTTACAGTTAATTCTGAGCGTTTTTTAGGATTTTGAATTGGATTTTTTTTTAGATATCCCATAAATATTTCAAAATTCTGAGGCCGCGATGCACTACAACACTTTAAAAAAAATCTTATTTTAAATTTTTCATTTCATTTGCTATGTACAATAGCAACGTAATGTAAATGAGCAACTTTGGCGTTCTTGTTCTGAGTAACTGGAAGACTTGGACAACTATGACTTATTGAGTTTTGGAGAATAGTTATTAGTATAGTACATAGCTGCCTCGCATTTTGCAATTTTTTCTTAATTGTTTATACAACGTGTTTTTTTTTATATCCCATAACTCTAGGAAATGAATGAGACCATGTCAAAGAATCATCTAGCGTATTTTTTTTTTTTTAAATCATAATTTACCACTAGACTCTCGATTTTTGTGAATTTAAGTTTCATTGATAAGTACGCGTAAATCATTTTCATTCAAACCAATTATTTATATTTAAAGCTCAGAAAATGGGACGTTGACATATTTTCTTTTTACGAACAAAAATAATCTGAATTAAGTAATATTTCATATAAATAATAATGGTTTTTTACATAAATAATCGTTTACAAAAAAAAAAAATTTTTTCAAAACAAAAAAAAATACGTCGTTTGATTCTTTGATATGGTCTCATTCATATCCTAGAGTTATGGGATATAAAAAAAAACACGTTGTATAAACAATTAAGAAAAAATTGCAAAAAGCGAGGCAGCTATGTACTAATAACTATACTAATAACTATTCTCCACAACTCAATAAGTCACCGACGAAATCAGTCGAAATGTAATAGGGCTCTTAACATTACTGTTGGCTACAGACTTAGATAAGTTACTGGTGGTGGGACTTAGAACAAGCCCTACCACCAACTAAATCGAGCAGAAAATTTTGGCCCCACTGGGAATGGAACCTGGGACGTCTGGGCACGGTAGACGGTATAATAACTAAACCATATCTTAGAAATAAATGCCTACAGCCGCGCGGTACGTAAACATGCGATAGGGCTGCCCGCCTCCAGCATTTTAATTACATTTGCCTACTTTGTGTTTCCATTTACTTTTGTGATTGTAAATATACTTTATACCATTCCCCCTCTAAAAAGCTTATTTTATTCACTGAAAACAGTGAATAAAAAGCTCTTTTAATCACTATTTTGGTGTTTGAATTTAGAACACACCAATGTATTCGACCTCTATCTCAATGCTATACAACCTCCTTAACACTTTCGACTCCACCCATTTTCATAGAACTCATAACTCATCATTCCGCCATAAAAGTCTATGACTTTTATTATTCGTAGTTGGAAGTGAAACCTCCGGGAGGTTTCACTTCCAACGTCCACGAGGGCTCCCAGCATCCCATACCCAAGTAGGTGAACCCTCCAGGAGGGCTCCCGACACTGAACGTCTACATTTAAAATGAGCCCTCCGCGAGGGTTCCCGGCATTCCATATCCAAGTAGGTGAACCCTCCAGAAGGGCTCCCGACACTGAACGTCTACATTTAAAATGAGCCCTCCGCGAGGGCTCCCGACATCCCATATCCAAGTAGGTGAACCCTCCAGGAGGGCTCCCGACACTGAATGTCTACATTTAAAATGAGCCCTCCGCGAGGGCTCCCGACATCCCATATCCAAGTGGGTGAACCCTCTAGGAGGGCTCCCGACCCTGAATGTCTACATTTGAAATGAGGCCTCCGCGAGGGCTCCCGACATCCCATATCCAAGTAGGTGAACCCTCCAGGAGGGCTCCCGACACTGAATGTCTACATTTAAAATGAGCCCTCCGCGAGGGCTCCCGATATCCCATATCCAAGTAGGTGAACCCTCCAGGAGGGCTCCCGACACTGAACGTGTTAACCTTTTATTAAATGTCCTTTTTGCGCTTAAATCTTTCTTTTTCTCGTAGTCATGGTATAAAGTATAGTATGCAACTCTTGAATAAAACGGATTTATATCGAGGGCCATGAATCACTCGCGTCGCTCAGGATTCTAACACTTGAATCACTCGCTGCGCTCGTGATTCAATCATCATGAATCACTCCCTACGGTCGTGATTCAGTCGTTAGAATCCTTCACTTGATCGTGATTCATCTATGGCCCTCGCTTTAAATCCGTCCTTTATTCATTAGTTGCATAATATACTATTTTTTTATCTACACAAATAAATAAAATACTTTGTGAATTAAATAACAAAACAAAACACAAATGGCCGAGGTTTTAAAACAAGCGTACCTACCGTATCATGATTCATGAACCGCCTATAACTACCTATTTCACTCGTGTCTATTCACTTTATTTACACTCGAGAGCAATGAATCCGGGTCACTTAAAGAATGTTAAAAATCTCGGAAACTAAAAATGATAGGTTAATGCAATAAATTGTATTTAATAGACAATGTAATACTCCTTAAATGAAAGTAAAAAAAATATGAGTCACCATACATTTTATTAACACAAAATTACATAAAGAAAAAAACTGCTGATCTCTCCTTAAAACAAAAATAGGAAACATGAAATTTTTTAACTTTATTACGATTTTCTTGAATTTTAATACTTCGTATTGCCTCCTCGTGCTTCCATTACTGCGTTTACGCGGTTTGGCATGCTGTACACCAAGTTCCTTATACGATTTTGGGGAATATTCTCCCATTCCTCTGTGAGAGCAATTTTGAGCTCACGAAGCGTGATTGGGGGAGGGTTTCGTTGTTTTACGCATCTGCCTAGCTCGTCCCAAGCATGCTCGATCGGGTTGATATCCGGGCTGCGCGCTGGCCACTCCATACGAGTAATGTTCATCTCTTGAAGGTAGTCATTCACAATCCTACCTGTATGAGGTCGGGCATTGTCATGCATAAATATAGCATCCTCACCTAAATTGACCATAAATGGACCAACGTGATCATTGAGGATTTCTTCCACATATCTTACGCTAGTTAAAGAGCCGTTTTCTATGATCACCAGCTCTGTGCGACTTTCAGAAGAAATTCCGGCCCACACAAGTACAGACCCACCACCGTAGGCTACTTTTTCTTCGATGCATGCTTGCTTGAATCTTTCCCCTGGTCTTCGATACACTCTGTGTCTTCCATCGTGCTTGTAGAGCATAAATTTTGATTCGTCGGAGAACATAACTTTTGACCAATCTTCAATACTCCAATTTACGTGGCTCTGGGCATATCTTAGTCTTGAAATACGATGCCCACGCTCCAGTTTAGGGCCGTTTGCAGGTCTAAGGGGTTTTAAGTTAGATTCAGCAAGCCGACGTCTTACTGTCCATGCACTTGGGTTACTTCCTCCGAGGCGTCGAAACTGATTTGTGAGTTCAGTTCCTGTGAGAAAGCGATTTCGAAGCATGGTGTTCACCAAGTATCGGTCTTCTCGTGCTGTGGTACACCTGGTTCTGCCCGTTCCTGGTCTGCGTAGGTTAGAACCAGTTTCTTCGTAACGCCTGAGAACTCTTTGTACTGTTGACAGCGACACACCGACAGTCCTGGCTGTATCGCGCTGACTCCGGCCGGTTTCCAGCATTGTAAGTATTCTGGTGCATTCTTCAGGCGTAAGCGACATAATTTCAGCTTGAATAATGAATATAGAGCACTATCAACATGGTTTATGTACCCACATAAATGACAGATTACAAACAAAAGCAAAACCAAATGCTGTAATTTCGTAGTTCCATCTTCGAAAGTGGCCCTTTTTCAAATTTGATTTTTTTATGATATAACTTTACAATAACTAAGAAGTTTTAATACCTTCATTTAAGGAGTATTACATTGTCTATTAAATACAATTTATTGCATTAACCTAGCATTTTTAGTTTCCGAGATTTTTAGGATTCTTTAAGTGACCCGGATTCATTGCTCTCGAGTGTATTAATCCAGACATCTTTTTTTCGGGAGATAAAAGGAAATACTTATCCATTAAAAAGACACACATTATGGTACCTACCTACCAGTAAGTAAAATTATTTTATAGTAAGACTATAAAATAATTTTGTTGTTGTTGTTTGTTAATAATACCTAATACCTTTCAAAGTTTCCTGGTAATCTAAAAAAAGTTATCTCTGGATGCGTTATTGCCAAATTCATGCAACCAAAAACAGCAACAATATATCCTACTCGTCATATTAAATATGTACTTGAATTTATTTTTAGTGTAAAAATCGCGCGGTTATTGTTAAAAAAACAACACACCGTTCGTTCGTCACTGCGGCACAGACGCGACTGTCTGCATACCGCGCGCATACAACGATCGAAGCGCGTAGGTATAGCTCGCGCTTCGTCCGTTTGTATGAAGTTGGGATACCGTCTACCGTGGTCTGGGTCTGAGACAGGTGGTCTAACCACTAGACCACAGATGCGGGGATTTCATTTTGACAGTTCAACTTCAACAAATTCATTGTTGAACAGACAAATTCGAACGCAATATCCTTCAAAATCATTCAGATTGAAAGTGTGTTACGTAGTGGATGCAAATAACGTAACGCATGCTAACTGCTACGCTAAAAAGCAACTATTTTATCGTCTAAATAAAATTTCACGTTCCCACGTGCACCGTAGTCTAGTTGCTTTTACGCCGTCCAATCACGAGATGGGTGCAATTTTAAAATGGAATCCATTACCGTTTGTGCGTTATCATTGCATAAATACTTGAGACTACCCTCATATTTGAATAAAAGTATGTTCTGTGTACCCCACTGCAAAGGTTTAGGTACGTTTATGCAATTACTTAAGGCGGGTACACATATTATGTAAAATGTACCATACGTTGAAACGAACATGCCGACCAAATATAAATATACAATGCAACATGAAATTGTGGCATTGCATAATATATAGTTATTATACAGGCTTACATGACTTGTAATTTGACGTATTCCTTCCAGGTCGTGATAGTGACCGATTTGCAACATTAAGCACCCTATAAAGCCTAAGCCAAAATTCATTGGATTTGAGAAAACCCAATTTTTATGTATTTTTGAAAATTTCATCAGCCTGTTTAATATGTTATTATTTCAAACATTATGACTTTTTTAAATCTGCGTTTATATATTAGGTAGTTACCTACTGATATCGAGCCATTATGACGTGATAAAAAGGGCTTTTGCGACAAAATCGTAGTTAAAGGATACTTACTGAGCACGATTCATTATACTAATACTAAAACTATTATTATTCTTATTACGTAGTTACACAGCACATCAGTGGTTACAAAACCAGTATAAGCTGGCCTCTTAAGGCTTTTGCAGACCAGCGCGACTTGTCGCGCGACGCGACATGAACAATACAATTTCTAAGAAAACTTCACGTTATAACAATACGCGCTGGTCTGCACAAAGCTTTATTCTATTGAAACTTCGTATTACCACAGATTAATACAGATGATTCACTCCGCAAAATCAATTTAAATAAAAAGCGACACTTGCTACGACACAATAAAGTGCAATTCAGGTCGCATAGCGTTAATTACCGACAGTTATATTTACCTAGAAGTGGCCTCTCTTTCCACGGCGGAACTCTTAGACTCAGTGAATTGGCCAAACAAGTCGAGCCCGCCGCTTAGCTTCATACCTTAAATGTTTAGTGAAGTGAAACATCTGTATCATCTGTGGTCCTAATACACTAGGCCAGCTCACGGTCAAATTGTTACCTACCACTAACGTGGGGGTCGACGGTACAGTATACTTAGCCATAAAATAAAACAAACATATTTTTTACGACCAAAAGCTTTTTCAAATCTTACGGCCCATTCACGACTTCGGTCTTAGCGGCGAGCGACGCGACGAGCGGTACAAACAAATGCACAGAAATGTATGAAGCATGCCACGGCACGCCGCTCGCAGCGGCAACTTTTTAGTTTCCACACCGCGCCGCTCGCCGCGCCGCTTGCCGCGCTGCCCGAAGTCGTGGATGGGCTGTTAGGGGTGAAGGTGGGGGGCGAAGGACCATTTCATTTAAAACCTTCTTTAAATGGATTATTGCTTTATTGTCAATGCTCTGACCATTACATCGTAATAAATGTAATTTAGCAATGACATTAATAAAGAACTGCAACCTAAGCCAAAGTAAATCGAAGTGATTGTTGAAGAATACCCGTAAGAAAAAAATCATTAGGTAAGTACCTAACTACTTAACTTGGATTTTGGATAACAAATTCGGAGAGCAGTAGGTACCCTAATTACGTAATACACGATCAATCAGAATTTGAATCGGTTTGAAACAGATTGCTAATCTATTCATAAGTTCGAAAAAAAATCTGCTCAACAACGTAAATAACGCAATGAATATTATTGAACTGTCAAAATGAAACAGATTAGTCGGAATCGTTTACGAAAATGTGTCGCGTAATTAGAGATAGCAGGCATTGGTGACCCAGTGGAAACGACCGTGACCTACGAGTTGCTGGACGTAGGTTCGACTACGACAGGCACTTTAAGTAAATTGTTATATCACCACAAAACAGTGAAGGAACACTGGGCCCAAGCCCACACCCTCTCACAGAGAGGAGGCCTGCATTCCAGCAGTGCGAACGTTATATGCTGATTATGCCTATTTATTAAAGCACTGCAAACTAAGCTAAAGTAAATCGAGACGATTGTTAAAGAACG
The DNA here is from genome assembly GCA_948150665.1 of Conistra vaccinii. Classification (NCBI taxonomy): domain Eukaryota; kingdom Metazoa; phylum Arthropoda; class Insecta; order Lepidoptera; family Noctuidae; genus Conistra; species Conistra vaccinii. The sequence continues at coordinate 7,071,006 of OX411339.1, read as the reverse complement.
CCTAAAAAGTGGTTACCCCAAAATGACCTACTACGGTTATAAAGAAAATTCCACGCGATAAATTATTCGATTATTCCTCTCAAACGTTCAAAAAAAATTAACTTGACCTAAGTATTTTCATAATATAGTTTTAGTTAAATATTATTTCTACATTGTAAATATTCAAATTTAAAAAAACAAGCATTAAAAAAAAAAAAAAATCAAATTCAAAAGTCATTCATTCAAACTAGGCTGAGAATCAGCACTTTTCGAACGTCAAAATTAAGACAGTCCCCCAAAAACGCCCGCCCTTCACCACTTCCTAGTGCTTTTGCTGGAGAGAAGAAGTGGCGCAACAAACTCCCCAGCAGCACAGCTGTCTGTTCAGTTAGAAAAAAAACTTGATTCTATACAATAGTATGCAAATAATATACATTACTCAACACAATACTTAGGTACTTTTTTTACTTTTAACTGACAAACGTTCAGTATATCCACTATTTTAGAAGCAGTTGGAAGCATATTTCAATGTTGAATACCCACAGTGCCCCACATCCTCCCTCTGAAATTCATGAAATGAATCTTTGTGTCGGAAACTGGGCCTTTTTTGTTCGGAACCTAAATTGGAATGTTTTGAATAGCTGAAATCCGGCCACAGGTGCGTTCAAAGGAATTCCTTAATAAACCATTTCCGATAAAATGTAATACGTATGTAAATAGGTGGGTAGGTACTATATTTTGGCGTATTAATCAAGGTTATTTTTAGATTATTTAACTGCTTAACTGCTGAATTACTTCACTTACTTCGTCCTTTTTATGACGTTAAGTTTTTTATCCTAGAACTCAGAACGATGTTCAAACATGAATCTTGATTCAAGTTTATTTTTGACCTAGTTAAATTAAAGTTTGTTTTTTAAACAGCACTGAAGTCAAAAAATTACCCAGTAATCTCTGCTTGTTGTGTAAAAATAAGCAATGCAATCTAAAAATGGGTTACATAAAATATTCTCTCACAAATGGAATATTTTCTATCAAACCAAACTCATTAAAATTGGAATACGAAAGCACAATTCTCTACAATTTTTCTCTATATTTATGTAAAACTACATAATTTTACAAGCAACAGTCGCTTTACATATTAAACGTCTCTAGAATATTTCTCTCATAAAATGAAAGATATCTAACGAAAATTATGTTTCGTTTTTTGCCACCGACTTCCGATATTAGAGTTATTTTTCACTTTGGAATTGTTTTTTTTGGAATACAGTAATTGTTTTTTTTTTCTCTTTTTATCTGTGGTACCCTACCCCACACAAATTATTATTCGAATTTCAAAGTTAAAAACATTTAAGTACTTATATGGAACCTCCGTCCGCGTAAGCGTTCTCTACCAAATGTAAAACGAATTTTCAAAATCAGTCCACAATTTACAAAAATATCGATGGACATACCTACAAAAAAAAAAGGAAAACAAACATACGCTACGAACATAGAACATCCTCCTTTTTGGAAGTCGGTTAAAAATTTAAAAGAGAATGTTTAGAGATGGTTTGGTTATGTTGAGACGATGAATGAAAGGCGGCTACCAAAAAGTATTTACTAGGCAGATGTGGAAACGCCAGGGGGGGACGCCATAGGATATATTATAGTGACCTTATTGGTGATGTTCTTCAGAAAGATCAGAAGATGCGTAGTACGGAAGTGGCATGTATATCACCAAACATACGAACGTAAGCGAAGCAAAAAGAGTATGTAAGGATCATAGCAGGTGGCGTTTTGTAGTTTCTGCCCCATGAGAGAAGGCGTGTGACTGTATATGTAGCAGCGCACAGTGGAGTATTTATATCAAATTTCTGGCCAAAATAGAATGAAGGCATTTGTATGCTCAAAATTGATTCGAAAGACCATTTAGATGCAAAAGTACCTTTTATTTGGCAAAATATTAAAACTAACAGCAATAAAAAAAAAAAAAAAAAAATTCGTGTCTAAATTCTTCTTGGGGCAATTTTTAACGAAACCATATAGTTCTTCATAGGAGAAAGTCTTCATGTCACCTGATAAATCTGAAAAAGAAATGAAGAACTTACAACCTTTATAACATTCTCAAAATTCAATATTATTTAGCATACTTTATCTCTTAGTCTTAAAAAAAAAGGCGCAACTACGCGCAAGTTTTTTTTTCGTAAACATGTTCTAGAATACATAAACTTTGCCTTGTTACAAAAAATTTTGCCCGATAAAACCTGACACATAAACAAAAAGCTTCGAGTTTGATTTTAATTTTTAAAAATTCCTTTTATAACAACTAATATGAATCACAAATATTTAACTATATTAATAGAAACATTAAAATTAAATACTAATAAAATAAAGCACATACCTTCTTCTCCAATATCCATTATAAATCTTTACTTAATTGCACCAACAAACACAGTAAACGTAAATTGAATGACACTATAAATCGAGAGCTACAAAAACAATTACGTGCATCCGTAAGAGCAGGTAGATTGTGACTGACAAAACAAGCGGGGGGCGAGTTTATAACTCAAGTGGCCTGTTTATGACGCTGTGGTTATCCTACTACACGAAAAAACAACTTTCAATGCGAAACAATAGAGTTGAGTTTTCTGACTTTTGACCGGGTTCGTCCATAGTAGTACTCCACCGTGCAGCGTTGCCAGAAGTCCCGATTTTCAAATCAAACTTAAATGTCCTGCGCGGGACACGCTCAATCCCGCTTTTCGGGAATAACTTGACCGTGCGTGCAGTATGCTAAGGAAGCGCGGCCGGGTGGCACAGACAAGTGTGGACTGGCTGCTCCAAGAGGACTCAACTACCTAAATCTGATTTAAAATATCATATTTTTATTCAAATAAAATTTCTATGGCTATTTTTGCTATCTATTCACGTAACTTAAAACTCAAATAAAAAGATAAATTCAAAAACTTCTGAGTATATACGTTTTTTTCTATGTCCCGCTTTTGACGAAAGAATCCCGCCTTTTTCACTCAAAAAGTTTCAGAATGCCGACTTATCAAAAAAAAATCTGGCAACGTTGATATGTAGGTATTTAGATGTATAACTAACTCTGAAATACGTTTTACAATGAGTCTTCCAAGAAAATAACAAGTGGAAGCATGGTACCCAGGGGTCAAATAGACCCCTCCAGAGTGTTAAACGAGGCCGCAAAAGATGTTTATTCGCTTACATTCGCACCCTTTTCACCTTCTACAGGTCATTAGGCGTTGTCGCAAAAACACATTAACCGGGAAATTTAAGTGTTTTTCAACCCCACTAATTACTTATTTGGCCCTAACGGCCTTCCCAGATTAGGTTGTATAAATCGTACGGAAGTGAAGGGTTATTTTTTAGAGAGCGTTTATTTCTCGTTTTCTTTTTTAACCCCGGACGCAAAATGGGGGCGTTATACCTAAGTTTCAAGCATTTGTTTGTCTGTCTGTCTATCTGTATACCATGGAGTAGAAAATCGGCTTCAGGTGGATTATTCCAACGCGGTATTAGACCGTATTTGCGTAACACACTTACAATAGCAATGCTTTTCTTAAATCATAACCTATGTCTGTAATTTTTATATGGTGTAAGTACAGACGCCAGCACATCAATCTACTCCAATCTGTCAAATTTTCCCAATCCACATTGAACCTTATACTTTAGCGAAAAAGTTGAAAAACTATTAAAGAAATTTGACAGATTGTAGTAACTTGATGTGCTGGCGTCTGTACATAATAAAGAGTATTCTATCTATCTATCTAATCAGCCCTGTTCCCACTGCTGGGACACAGGCATCCACTCGGTGACAGGGAGTGGGCCGTAATCCAACACGCGGGTCCAGGGCGGGTTGGTAGATGGCACATGTGTCCGAATTACTGGTTCTACGACATGCTGGTTTCCTGACGATGTTTTCCTTCACCGTTTTGAGAGCAGTGGTGAATAAAATCATTTACACAAAGTAAAGCGTCTGGTTTCGAACCTACGACCTACAACTCGTAAGTCGCGGCAGTTACCACTGAGCCACCACTGCTAGGTAATAAATTATAATGCAAATCAAAGTACCTAACAACAAAGATGTTTTAAGTTTTAAAGGTTTTTTTCTATTAAAAATAATTCCTCCTTTTCTGCCTGACGTTATATAAACCTTTGCACCTTAAAGTGTAAATTATAGAGTAGGTAGAAAATGCGTTTTTTAGGTATATTGTTGACGACCACAGCACCATCTTCTGGCAACATACAACACAATCGATGAGACGAAGGCGGCGCAGGGGGGATGGGCAGACACCACGGCGCGACAATAGCGACGCGCGCGGATTTTCACTGTCTTGGTGACACGCCAACGAACTCACGCGAATTAAAACTGTTAACTATTTAAAGTTGTGAAAAAGCCATCCAAATTGTAAAACGAGATATTACACGCTATCACTAAGGAGCCTTGTGTCTAATTTAATAATCCACGACGCTGACACGACGACGACCTGACGCAGAAACCCCAACATATTTGGACCTTCGAGCCGAACGTTCATCCGAAGCAGCAAGCACCACCTTCAGCAACGTGTTCAGCTACGGTGCAAATTGTGCGTCTACCTACATCGCGCGGGCGCACCCCGGTTAACTGTAAGTACTTGATCTTTTCCTCTTGCAACCCACCAAAATGCCTAACAAGAGGCATTCAATTGTAGAAATAGAAAGTAGTGAAGATATTATTCGCGATTTGGTAAAGAAAAGAGGTACCGTTAAGCGAAAATTAACTTTGTTTTCTAAATATGCGCTGTCATTAGACTTTTCGCAAATAACGGACGCTCAGAAAGCAGAGTTAGAGGAGCGTTTTCAAGCCTTTAAATTGCTAATCGATCAATTTTCTACTATACAAGATTAATTAGATTCCATTGTGTCAGATAGTCAATTAGACGGGGAACTGCTAGAGAGAGAAATGTTTCAAAATCAGTTTTATGCAATTGTGGGCAAGGTTAAATGTATTTTGAAAGATACTTCCACTCAGAATGTAGGCGGTCAAAGTCGCACTTTTAATTGCATGAAGTTACCCACAATCTCATTACCGAAATTCGACGGTTCATACGATCAATGGCTCGAGTTTCGCGATACTTACTTATCAATGATACACAATAGTGACAATCTGGATAATGTTCAGAAGTTCCACTACTTACGTTCAGTTCTTACAGGTGATGCACTACAAGTAGTTAAAGCATTAGAGTTTTCTTCCGACAACTATTTAGTTGCTTGGAGTCTCTTAGAGAATAGATATAACAATGATAATTTGCTAGTTAGTAATCACGTCAAAGCTTTGTTCAATGCTCAATCAATGAATAAAGAATCAGCTTCTCAAATTCGTACATTAATAGATACAGTTTTAAGAAACATTCGGGCGCTAAAAACGTTAGAGGAACCTACAGATACGTGGGATACTTTAATAATCCATATAATATCATCTAAGCTAGATTCCTCGACCGATCGCGAGTGGGAAAGTTACAAGAGTACCCTCCCGAAAGTAGGAAAATTAAAGTTGTCTGAATTAATGAAATTCCTCAAGAATCGTGCTGATTTTTTAGAATCGATTAGGCCTCAAAGCAAACAATCAGTAGACGTTCACACAAAGAAACAGTCGGTCACCAAATCACACAGTCATGTTATTACACGCAAAGATAACAATAATAAAAAATCATTAAATTCACCACGTTACAAATGCGCTCAGTGCGGTTCCAATCACCCGGTTTACTCGTGTGAAGATTTCCTTAATTTATCCCTTAATGATAAACTAAACTTAATTCAGGAGAAAAAATTATGTCGTAATTGCTTACGATCAGATCACGCAGTAAACGAGTGTTGGTATGGGCCGTGCAGACATTGTAACAAAAAACACAACACGTTAATTCACACAGAGGGTGTTGAAGACGCTCGCGCATCATCAGCTGTTGCTCAAATCACGCAAAGAGTGCCACAGTCTGAATCAAACGATGCTAGTGCGTCACACACACAGATGCCGCTCACCACTTCTCACAAGTCTCACATAATTTACAAGGAAGATAATAATACCAAAGCGCAATGTTTTTTAAATCCGGTATTATTATCGACCGCATTAGTGGAAATAGCGGACGAACATCAAAAATATCACACAACGCGAGCTCTCCTCGATAATGGGAGCCAACATTGCTTCATATCTGAATCACTTTGTAAAAAACTTAATCTTCAATTAATACAGTCCACTGTTCAAGTTATAGGGGTAGGTAATACTATTTCCCAATCCACGCAATCATGTCGTATTCAGATGCGATCCAAAACAAACACATATGTATAACACGCACTTTAACTGTTTAGTTTTGCCTCGTATTACGGCACAATTACCATCACTAGGAGGTAACTATCACATAGAAATACCAGGCAATGTTCAACTTGCCGACCCAGAATACTATCTGTCTGGTGAAATTAATTTATTGTTAGGGGCAGATAAGTTCTGGGACCTGCTTAGTGAAGGTCTGATACGGTTACCGAATGGTCCATACTTACAAAACACACAACTTGGTTGGGTCATATCGGGAACTGTTCATCAAAAGGTTTCACGCGTCAACCTTATTCATTGTAATTTCACACAAACATTAGATTCAGAACTCAAACGATTTTGGGAACTGGAAGAAATATCTTCAACGCATAACAATCTCACTAAAGATGAAAGCGCATGCGAAAATTTATTCAAAGATACGACTTTACGCGTCGATAAAGGTCGTTTTTCTGTGCGTATTCCACTCAGTCAATCAGCCGATGTTTTACATGACACATTTTCTATGGCAAAAAACAGGTTTCTTGCACTCGAACGCAAACTAATTAGGAGTGCGCCGAGCTATAGAAAAATGTATAACGATTTTATGAGTGAATATTTAGGTCTGGGGCACATGAGTCGCATAACAGAATACTCGTCACCTTGTTATTTTTTACCACATCATGGTGTTTACAGAGAACATAGTTCAACAACCAAACTTAGAGTTGTCTTTGACGCAAGTGCAAAGTCCACTTCGGGCAAATCATTAAACGACATACAACACATTGGGCCTACGTTACAAAATGATTTGTTGTCAATTTTGCTCCGTTTCAGACAATTCAAATATGTAGCATGCGCAGATGTTGAGAAAATGTATCGGCAAATATTAGTACAGCCTGATCAGAGAAATCTACAACTAATACTTTGGAGGGAAGATCCATCTGAGCCGCTCGGTGTATTCCAACTTAACACCGTCACTTACGGGACGGCGTCCGCGCCGTATCTCAGTATCAGATGTTTAAAACAACTCGCGTTAGAATGTAAAGATGATGTCATCGCACAAGTAATTAATGACGACTTCTACGTTGATGATTTAATAACGGGACATCAAGATCAACAAAAGTTATTAGAAATATGCAATGACGTTTCTGAATTATTAGAATTTTTTTTTTTTTCCCTTAGAAAATGGATATTTAACTCATCAATTCCACAAACAGAGTTACCGTCTACTTCTAAGGAATTCTCCCTGGGAGAAAACTGTCATACCAAAACACTAGGTATGGGATGGTTTTATTCATCCGATGAATTATATTTCAGCTCAAAATATGATCATGACGTAACTCACGCTACCAAACGCACTATTCTCTCAGTCTATCCTTTGGGTTTACTTACACCAAATATTATTATAGCTAAAATTCTATTACAAAAGATGTGGCTTAGTAAGATAGGGTGGGATGATGCAGTTCCTAATCATATACTAGTGGAATGGCGCAGATTCATTAATAAACTACCTAATTTGCAAGACATACGCATTCCACGTTATGTCATTGGAGAAAATACACACATTCTTGAATTACATGTGTTTTGTGACGCCTCGCAAGACGCATACGGCGCCTGCGCATATATACGCAGCTATACAGATGCACAGGTGATATCAGTCACGTTGTTATGTGCGAAAAGTAAGGTCGCTCCCGTTAAACCAGTTAGCGTGCCGCGCTTAGAACTATGTGGCGCGCTAGTAGCAGCAAAGTTGTTTACGAAAATTAGTAACTCATTAAGATTATCTTTCAATAACGTCTACTTTTGGTCAGACTCAACAATAGTTTTAGGATGGCTTAAAATGTCACCAAATCTATTAAAAACATTTGTGCAGAACCGCGTTGTACAAATTAATGAACTCATGGGCGACAAGCCGTGGCTTCATGTAGCCGGTAAACAAAATCCAGCTGATTTGTTATCGCGCGGTGTGCATCTAGATGTACTTAAAACTTGCGACTTATGGTGGCGGGGACCGCCATTTCTACAGGTTCCTAACACACAATGGGAACATGATATTAATTCTTTCAACAGTAACGATGAGTTACCTGAATTAAAATCAATTAAAACTTCATTACTCGTTCAAGTAAATTCAGATTCCTTTCTATTCGATAGGTATTCATGTTTTAATCGTTTGCGACGCGTAGTGGCGTACATTATGCGTTTCATTAACAATAGCCGCACAAAACTAAAACCAGAACGGCTCACAGGTTGCCTATCAATGGATGAATTAGACATTTCTACTAGAACTTTAACCCGAATAGCACAACAACAATCTTTCTTAGATGTTTATCAAACATTAAAACAAAATCGTCAATTAAAATGCCCACGCAGTATTTCAAGTTTAAATGTTTTCTTAGATGAACACGATTTAATTAGAGTAGGAGGCAGATTGTTATATTCAGACTCGTTCTCATATGATAAGAAACATCCTTTGTTGTTGTGTGGTAAACACACATTGACTCGCCTTATATTTGAGCATCAACATAAATCAATGTTACACGCAGGGCCTCAGTTATTACTGGCCACAATTCGTGATACTTGGTGGCCTATAAGAGGGCGTAACTTGGCTAAACAAGTGGTGCACACCTGTATGAGATGCAAGCGTATGCGACCTAAACCATTAAACATACAAATGGGTAACTTACCTACCGAACGATTGGAGCCAGGGTATCCATTCATACGTAGTGGCGTGGATTATGCTGGGCCATTGTTCATGCTGAACCGTACCGGAAGGGGGGCAAAATTAACGAAATGTTATATATGTCTCTTTGTATGTTTTACTACGCGCGCAATACATTTAGAATTGGTCACAAGTCTCACTACTAAAGCATATTTGCTGGCGTTGAAACGTTTCATCTCTCGACGTGGTAAACCATTACAGATTTATTCTGACAATGGCACTACTTTTGTAGGAGCATTAAAAGAATTTTCAAAATTTTTAGATTCTTCAAAAACTGATATCATAGATTTTACAACGAATAACTCCATAGAATTCACATTTATTCCGCCGTATTCGCCTCACTTTGGTGGTTTGTGGGAGGCAGGGGTCAAGTCCTGTAAATTTCATTTATGTCGCATTATAGGCAATGCACATTTAACTTACGAAGAGTTGAGTACGGTATTGGCACAAATTGAAGCTGTCCTCAACTCCCGACCTATGAACCCAATGTCCACAGACCCGAACGACCTGCTTCCTTTATGTCCTGCTCATTTCCTGATTGGCCGACCGCTCACCGCACCCGCCAGTCGGGACCTCACTGCGACGGCTACGCAGCGCCTGCCACGATACGATCGCGTGGAACAAATGAGACAGAACTTCTGGCAACGCTGGTCAACCGAGTACATCTCTGAGCTCCAAAAGAGGACGAAGTGGCAACTTAATCAGGACACACTTGCCCCTGACACCCTTGTCCTAATCAAAGAGGACCACCTACCACCTTTGAAGTGGCGCCTCGGACGAGTGCTGCACATATTCACCGGCAAAGATGGCATCTCACGCGTGGCAACCATCAAAACAGCGACGGGCGTTATTCGACGATCCTATCCAAGAATTTGCCCGCTCCTGCATCCGGATGACAATCGAACGAGCAGCATCTCAGCTTCATTGGAACCTGATGTTTCCAAGGCCGCGGGCATGTTGACGACCACAGCACCATCTTCTGGCAACATACAACACAATCGATGAGACGAAGGCGGCGCAGGGGGGATGGGCAGACACCACGGCGCGACACTAGCGACGCGCGCGGATTTTCACTGTCTTGGTGACACGCCAACGAACTCACGCGAATTAAAACTGTTAACTATTTAAAATTGTGAAAAAGCCATCCAAATTGTAAAACGAGATATTACACGCTATCACTAAGGAGCCTTGTGTCTAATTTAATAATCCACGACGCTGACACGACGACGACCTGACGCAGAAACCCCAACATATATAGTCTGAGAAATTGATAGGTTAGCGAATTGACTACCTATTTAAATTGCCTTAGGTATCTAAGTATTGAAATCACAACTGTCATTCTTTGAAACTTGTATGAAATGGCAATGAAACTGAACGCGATCAGCATTTCTAAAATGCGTTCAAGAGCAGTCAGTGTCATAATATTGATATGGAATATTGTACACTGACAGCTCTTGAACGCGTTAACTGATTTAACAATTAATTACCCTAACTGTACCTACCTATTTTGATACAAACTTGAACCCGGTGCAGCATTCATTTAGTGCAGGGCCATACAAAATGTAGGACCTGCCATGGCAGCAATTGTGTTGTTTTTGTACTCCGCTACACTCACGGCATGCATTTTTCACTGTTTGTGCCACCTGTTACACCAAACCGTAAAGGGTTGACAGAACGTACCAAGTGAGGAAAAATAATCGTTTGATTTGTTACAAGAACACCTATGTAGAAAAATAAATTCTCAGCTATTTCGTCAACTTCAACAAAATGTACCTATAACAAAATATCAAAACAATGCCAATTTGATATCTACGGGAGTTGCTTCTGTTTTTCGAGTAAATGACAGCTATCGCTGACGTGGTGAACGGTTTACCCGGTAAATATGGCACGAGATGTTTATAAAAAGTTTTGAGCTTCAACCCTGTCACTCATGTGTGTGACAGACTCTTCTTTGTAAAAACTTGGATGTGCCATAATAAAACAAAATATTTTTAGAGCTGTTAAAATAGTTGTAAGAGGTAAAATAAAATAAATAAATATTAACACCATAAATTACCACCTACCATACCTACATAATTATGTGCGCTCTACAGCCACATCGGGTCGCAGCGCATCGCATTTCAATAGAAAAAAGCGCGGTGCGGCCCGCCTGCTTCACCTGCATTTATACAAAATGTTACAAAAGTGACGTAGGAGGATTTGTTGCAAAATGTTGCAGCCCGCCCAAATCTGCATCAGCCTTTAGGTACACACTTCGGTGTAACAGCGTCCACAGTTTTCAATCGTCAATGGAAATGGATGCAACGATTCGTCGTCGCGCCGCTACGTTCCGCTCTTTATTTATTTAAACTACAAAAGCTCCATGCAATCGTTTGTGCCTAACGACAGCACTATTGACTAGAGCTCTGCTAAAAGCTCGCTCCTTTAAGCTTTATCCTTTACAAAGCTCTGATAAAAGTCCCAAGTTTTGTTGAATAGATTCGTTGATTTGGACAAAAGGGTTTGCCGTAATCATCTTCTAATTTGTTCTTTGTTATTCGACTGCTGGGCATATGGGTATTCTTGAGTTTATCATACCTCGCAACCCAAATGCGTAACACACTGTCTTTCACAATCCGAAGGATTTGAAGAAAACTTCTGATCCATAGCATCACATGGTTGAAAGTTTCGTCTGCTCGAAAACGTTAACAACGGACTGAATGTTGTCGGAATGTCAATATGAACGATATTGTAATTGTTAGTGTGAATGTGATTACCCCGCAGGTGTTAATCATGACTTGTTACCAATCTAGCTGCAGGTCCTCTCACATACATTTCTTCTACATTGTTTGTGTCTAGTTTGCTATTAAAATTAATGTCTGTTTCATTAGGTACACAAACTGTTTTACTGCAAGTGGTCGTACTCTATATGTTCAGATTGAAGACTGTAAACATCCATCTTACGGGCATTACGCAGATGCCGGTTGATGACTCGAAGTATCTGGAACAGAGAAAGCATAGACGAAACCGAAACGAAACAAGTGTTAAGGGACAAACAACAAACGTCCATAGAAATATGAACCATTCTCAACATCCAAATAGCCCGAAACCATGTAGAATCTACAAAACAAAAGAATAAGGTCAAAACGGTCCAGTTTGAAGCTCCTAAAAGCGGAACAATTGACGGTAGTCGTGAAACAGTAGTCACACAACTGAAAGCAGCTAGGTAACAAGCAAACGGTGCCTTTAGACAGTTGCACTTCAAACTACATAACTCTATCTTAGTAGGTAAACTAAGGAGAAGTGAATTAGCCTTAGAAGCGAAACTCGAGTCTTAGTCTGAAATTGGAATATTTTCACAAAGGAACTAGGTACGTAGCTATGACATGCGCGGAGCAATTATTCCGAGGCTCCGGGATTCGCGATTGGGGATACGATATCTTAATTATTATGTGAGGGTTTGCATTTCAAAATTATTATGGTAGGCGGGATGTATTCATGTGTGTATGAATAATGGCGTTGGAAATTAATTCAAGCGCAAATCGGTAGCGCGAACTACATTAACGAAGGACAACTTTATTCATGAGCTAATTTTAGCAGCAGACTAGTTTTGTTGATTTAAATTCTAGAATTTCCTTCGATTATTTGAGTTTAGGTACATAGAGTCGCGCTGCAAAATAACTTTAACAAACAAGCCAACTTTGTTATGCCTGGTGTGTCTGACAGCTACGTCTTACACTCGCGCCACGTCATTTTGCTGTCATTGTGCTTTTCTAATGTGCGTGCTTTTAGCGGTCAGCAGCTTTACGCTATTTTTTTCGACGAGATCACAGCTTTGACTGTCTCTAGACATCTTTGATCTAGACATTCACTTATTAATATTGGCGCTATACCTACAAGAAAACGGTCAGCGTTATTAAAATAATATATTTTTAAATCGCGAACTCAGTAGGTATAACTGAAGAATCCGTATACGAAGGTGAGAAATTAGCTTGCTTTTGGGCCCTTACCATTCGCGCTGACCATAAGCAAAACAGCCTAAGTTTTGTTTATCTTGGCCCCACTGAAAAAGCGCACTTGGAACTTACCGTCATTCATTTGTTTGGTGGCTTATTAACTCAGAAGCATTTCAGTGATTTCAGGGATTTACGTCTACACTCGTGGTAGTTAGTTTCTTCATTTAATTTAATTAAACAGCACCGAGTTAACTAACACACTGAGCTTTAGAACAGAGACACTACAAAGCTGAACATTATCTGGCTTGCTATGTACGGTAGGCCGCATGTCAGTTGTAAAAAACCAGTATAAAGTGGTCTCTTCATTTATTGAAACTTCGCACTACGCTAGGCCAGCTGAAATTCAAAGTGTTAGCCCAGCCGGACTAACCCTTTAACCTGGGTTAATACACGCTTTTTCCGCGGTGATTTTTTTAACGCACTGGGTTTTCAACACTCTGCTTAGCGCCCAGAGTTGTAATCCCGCGTGGTGGACCCACGAAAAAAGTGTGTTTTTTCGTGGGCCATAATCCACCACGCGGGCACAGTGCGAGTTGGTGGATGTGAATGTCTTTGTATTTAGGTTCTAGGACATGTTTTCCTTACGATGTTTTCCTTCACCGTTTAAAGAGCAGTGTTGATGAAAATATTTTTACACAAAATAAAGCAGCGCTGGGGCTCTGTCTCGCATAGGGTCCCAGCATTATGCTGAGCGATGGCCGTTTTGCGTGGATGTGACGCATATTTTCCCCCAATTTGTTATTTTTCGTGTTCTTTTTTTTTTCTTTCCTTGCGACAGTGCCTGCTTGGGATCGAACCCACGACTCGTAAGACACGGCCGTTACCACTGGACCATCACTGTTCCAGTGTTGTAGGTACCTGAGTGTAGTAGTTGTAGGTCATGTATGATTCTACATTATTAGTGTAGGTAAGTACTTTTTTATGTCGGTGTATAGGTAGTAGGTACTTTCAAATGGGTGATTTTATTTTATTACCCGCTGTTTCGCAGGCCCCAAAAACAACAAGTGCTTAATCCTAATACCGTAGTATTTAACTTGTTATAGTGCTATGTTGTTAAGTAAGTGCGTGGGGGTTTCGTTGTTTAAAACTTCATTGTTGTTCCTTTAGCACGTGAAGTTACGTTACACGTGCCCGTTGTCGGTAAATCTGGAGATTATGAGATTAAGGTAGTTCTTGTGAGGGTTTGGAATACCATTTTGGTTATCCAAAAGATAGGTATCTGCGGTACTATAATACAATGGGTATAACTGAATAGGTACCTATATGCATATTATGAAAGCAGTTTGATCAGCATCGTTTAGGTACTGAATCGATTTCTGTAATTTTTTATTTACCTTTTTTGGTAAATTTTTAACCCAAACATAATTAAAACTACGTACCACTTCCGCTATATAGTCAAAACAAACCAAAATGGACCACGTAGGACCCGTGTTTCTAGTTTTAGGGATTTCTCCCTTTTTATCCTATTTTATTTTGACAGGGATTTAGGTTTTTTTTTTTTGTAGGCGTCACCTAATGTATAAGTTTATTCTATGGCACCACCAATTTATTCAAGGGGATGTCCTTAAACTCATAATGAATGTAATCCGTCCAATTTTAGTTTATCATGATTGTACCTACTATTATCGTGGAATCAACCGAAAGTCGCGTTATACCTAGACTTGGTTTGTGACGTTCAATTCAATTAAATTCATTTCCTATTCAATAACAATTTTTACATCGAATTTCTATAACTAAATACCTATTAGGTATATAAGAAACGTCTCTCGATTAATAATGAATCTTTTCTAATCTCGTCAATTAATTAATGTTTTGTAGGTATTCAATGCTATTAAATATGTGGAATGATTTTATCGTCATGCTCCCTAAACCAAGGATTTTTTTTAGTTTTTTTGTTTATGGTATTTTAGGTATAATTCATTAGAAAACTGGGGAAAAACCAAAAACGTAAGTGGAAACACTGCTAGACCTTTTAGGTAGGTACCTACGTGTGTGACTCTGTGTTGCGTAGATTTGTAATTTAACCACACTTTTCTCGTTTGGTGTTGTGCGTTAATTCCGGGACATTTCTGTACCTATATACCTCGTTGATCTATTGGAAATCGCACATGCGATGCGCGATTTCGGAGCATGATGGTTCTGGTTAATCTGGTTCATGGTCCCGAGTTAATTTCCCAGGTCGGGTCAAAGTTAATTTAATTATAGCAGTACTTAGAGGTTAAATATAGCGCCGACATGGCCGTAGGTAGGACAGGTAGTGTTATTGGGCTTTACCCTCAGGAATTTCTCAGTAGCAAATCGGAGGCTCGCGCAACAAGTTTACACCTTAGCCTAACCCTTAGGTATAATCCTTCGGGGAATACCTACCTTCAGACACGATTTTATGTTAATACCTATGTTAAACATATAGGTATTTAGCTCTTAGAACTGGAAATAAAAGCATGAACGGAAGGTTGGAAAGGTCAACGGTAGCTCGAAGGATTAACGTGAAAGGTAGTTACCTACCTGTTGATGAACTTGGCCGCTTCCCACCCACCCATATTTCTACAACGTCTTTTGATGCCCCTCTGTGTCGTAAAGGGCAACTTCAATAAAAGAAAACAAAGGAAAGCTAAAATAGAAAAGTCTTTACTTCATTGTTGTAGGAAACATGAGGACCCAGAACCTAAAGCCGCGTTCCCACTAGGGCCGTGCGGCTCCGTGAGGCCAAGCCGCGCGGCTGAGCCTCGTGAACTCACGAGGCTCGGCCGTGCGGCCCTAGTGGGGACGCGGCTTGAAGCTTGTAGAAAAATGTTTTCTCTTTTCTGACACATGCAGAAATTGAAATGTTTAAAGATGAGCCGACTATGACTTTGGCCGACTAGCCGACTAGTCGGCTGGAAAATGGATGCGCCATTTTGATTTTATAACAACGAAACTTAGCCTTAAGCTGTAACCATCGCACGGTCGCTAACCGCGTCCCAACAAAGATGACCTCGGTGGTTTACAACCGTGTAGGTGATGGTTTAGGACCAAACGTTGAAACAGCTTTGCCCGGTCGCCAACCAATAGGTCACCTCTATCGTGGACGTGGTTGGCAACCGTATAGCAGGTACCTATCTACTTTACCCTGTCTTTGCTGTCGCGCAGTCGAGTCAAAACTTGCACGTTCGTGCCTTCTCATTTAATAGTCTATAACGTTTTAGTAACACTACAACTCAATTTGATCAAACACGTCTAGTTCAAAAGTGAACACAACCCTTTCAGTTTCCCGGTAGCAGTAAATTACAAAGCCGAAACTCCGGCCGGTAGACAAGCTATCCTAAAGTGTGGATCTCGTCTATCAAGTTATGCCCAAACTTACTAACTAACGGTCTCGATTCGATCCGAGCTACCATTCAGCTTGCCACCTAGTTATTCTGTCTGTGGCATATCTTGCAGCAGTTTCGATGTTAAATTCAACGTCTTTATACCACAAACTGTTGTGTTTAAGCTTATCATTCGTGCAGGTACTGTTTGATGAAGTTAGAAAACGTTGATTTGGACACAGTTCGTAAAACACAAAATAATTAAACAAAATAAAAAAGTAAAAATAGTCTTTTGACAATTATGTGTGTCTCACGGCTACGCCAAAAAGGTTAATTTCAGCATTGCCAGACTAAGGCTGCCTGTCCACTGGAGCGGAGAGGAGAGGAGAGGAGCGGAGATGTGCCATTGTTAACCAATCAAATCTAAACTCAGGGGCGGAGTCAAGTATCTATTGGTTTATATTGGCACATCTCCGCTCCTCTTTTCTCCTCTCCGCTCCAGTGGAGAGGCAGCCTAATGCTGACGCTGGTTTTTTAATGAACCCTTAGGTAAGTACAAGTGACGGGGAGTACAAACAGTTTCATTGTTTCCACATACCTACCTAACGCATAATTTTTACATTTTCTAAATAGGTACTTAAGAGGGTTTACGTCGTTCGGCATTTCATACAAACTTACAAGCCCTTATTTTTCGAAATGACTGAACCGATTTTAATTAAACTTCATACGCATATGCAAGATACAAAGGTCTAAAAACTTAGTTAAGAACATTTTCGAAATGTCTTATTTAAAAGCAGCATAACTGGAAATCTCTGTTTCTATGGAAAATTTAAAATCGGTCTAATTTGGCTGTCACACTATTTTTCGAAAGTTTTTAGAACTTTGTATCCTGCATATGCGTATGAAGTTTCATTAAAATCGGTTCAGTCATTTCGAAAAATAAGGACTTGAAAGTTTGTATGAATAGCCGTACGACGTAAACCCTCTCTCGCAAAGGTTCCAAATATATTTTTAAACCCCCTTTTCTATTGTTGATTAATCCCGCTGGCCTTCTGCCTACTTATTCCTAGTCGGTGCAAGGAGTAGGTAAACGTGTTAGTATTCAATACAACACAAACTAGCCACACTTAAATTGGCCAAGTTGGCTCTAAAACAATTTTAGCGCCGCGCGTCGTCGTCGGGGTCAGCTCAAACTTCGAGGCAGTTTCGATACAAGTATTAATAATTTATATTGCACTTTACCTCACAATTTTGAAGTCAATAGTATACGGGAGATTGATAATTTTTGATAACATACATAACATCACGCCTTGTTTCCCCGAAGTGTTAGGCAGCGGTGTACCATAGTAGGTACACCCACATTTCGCCAGTTATGTTTAAGTCCCATGAAATATGGGGCGAGCCTACAGCCATCAACCAGGCACAATTCCAGATTTCGGGCTAGTACTTACTTAAGAAATTCCTAGTTGAAAGCACCAATATCACTTTGCCCGACCTGGGAATCTAACCCACGCCTTCATGCTCAGCAGTTGCGCTTGCGACCACTAGACCAACGAGGGTCTGATGCACATCTTCATCTTGTGATGTTATCTTTGGTGTTGTGTCTGAAAATGGTTATAACATAAAGCCTGTATTCTCTGAAAGGTTATATATACCACGGTACCACGGTCGACGGCGCGTCGTGTTCCACGCACACCTCAGACACGGTATACGGTATTCAAACTTCATACAAACGGACGAAGCGCGAGCTATACCTACGCGCCTCGATCGAGGTATGCACGAGGTATGCAGACAGTCGCGACTGTGCCGCAGTGACGAACGAACGGTGTGTTGTTTTTTTAACAATAACCGCGCGATTTTTACACTAAAAATAAATTCAAGTACATATTTAATATGACGAGTAGGATATATTGTTGCTGTTTTTGGTTGCATGAATTTGGCAATAACGCATCCAGAGATAACTTTTATTAGATTACCTGGAAACTTTGAAAGGTAAGACTATAAAATAATTTTACTTACTGGTAGGTAGGTACATAATGTGTGTCTTTTTAATGGATAAATATTTCCTTTTATCTCCCGAAAAAAAGATGTCTAGATTAATAAATAAAGTGAATAGAGTAAAGGAAAGTGATAGACACGAGTGAAATAGGTAGTTATATGCGGTTCATGAATCATGATACGGTAGGTACGCTTGTTTTAAAACCCCGGGGATTTGTGTTTTGTTTTGTTATTCAATTCACAAAGTATTTTATTTATTTGTGTAGATAAAAAAGTATATTTACAATCACAAAAGTAAATGGAAACACAAAGTAGGCAAATGTAATTAAAATGCTGGAGGCGGGCAGCCCTATCGCATGTTTACGGACCGCGCGGCTGTAGGCATTTATTTCTAAGATACGGCTTAGTTATAATACCGTATACCGTGGTTATACAGAGATGTTACTGACGAAATGAGGATTTCGACAATCCAATGTATGTCCTAATGGAAGAGGCTGATGAGATGATAAATTCTTAATGGAAACACCCATAGACCTATAGAATGGACTGAGCATTAGTTTCAAAAAAGGGACCTCTCTCTAGAAAGAGACGAAGCGACTGTGCGACACACACCTACCTGTACTCGTAGTACTAGGTACTAAAGATACAACTACTGCACGGTTAGCATGACCACATTAGAAATGTTTTGTCGTCGGAAGAATAGACAAAATGACAGATAAACAATCACAATCTGTCATTTTGTCTATAGGTACTTCCGTCGACAAATACCGTTTCTATGGTTGACATGCTACGCGTGCTGGGCTCACATTCGCATTGTGTCTCTCGTACTTTTCGGTCTGTCTTCACTGCACAACTGAATACGGAAAGCTCAGTCTCATTCTCTATGTCTATGGAAACACCCGATAAAACTTTGCCCGACGGCGAACTCCTAGGTACCGGAGAGCGCACCGAATTAAGAGGTAGTTCATCAGGTCATGGGGTCTCAATTCGAACAAATTATAATTAGTCTTGAAAAAAGATTATAATAGATGGCAGCATAGGTAACAATTATGAAATTAACAGTCACTAAAAAGCGATAAACGAAAGATTTTGGCTGAAGTAAGATTACTAAAAATCTAACTCATAAATCTCGTATTTTCAACAAAAAAAGATAAAACCTTTTTGTTTAGGGCTCTTTGCAATAGATGGCGTTTTACTCAATTTGTCATAACTGTACCACATTAAGGCTGCCTGTCCACTGAAGCGGAGAGGAGAGGAGAGGAGCGGAGAAGTGCCGAAATTAACCAATAGAATCGTACCTCTGGAGCGGAGTTTTGATTCTATTGGTTAATATTGACACATCTCCGCTCCTCTCCTCTCCTCTCCGCTCCGGTGGACAGGCAGCCTTAGGCTGCCTGTCCACCGGAACCAATAGAATTTAACCAATAGAATCTTGACTCCGGCCCTGAGGCTAGATTTGATTGGTTAATAATGGCACATCTCCGCTCCTCTCCTCTCCTCTCCGCTCCAGTGGACAGGCAGCCTTACGCTGTAGCCAGTCAATAGCCCGACTTAGGGAGATGTCATTTCTTTGTATGGGATTGGGTATCTGTACGTAGTATTATATTATCTGTGATCAGGTCATCGGTCCATCTTGTAGGGGTACAAGATGGATGACCTGGTGAAGATCGTAGGTATCCGCTGGTTGAAAGAAGCATTGTAGGTATCGGTCGATGTGGCGATGCTTGGGGGGGAATATGCCCAGCAGAATGATGAAATTGTTGCGATTGTGTGGTGAGGAAATCTTAAATGACCTATGTTCAGCTTCTTCTAATTATCCTAATGAACATTCTGCAAATTTGCCCGCAGTGTTCGACTTCCAAATGGAATTTTGAATGAAAAATGTATCTTTTAGGAAAATGTACCTTAATAATGCTGAAGCTGGATGTGGGGCTGGGAGTCCCCCTTTGTGTAATGTCAGCGAAAGGCTCGAAGGCTGTTTTGAAATATCGATTCAGAATTTCTAAAGCAGCAAATCCATAGAAAGGCCAGCCACATACAGACGGAATTCCATTTCGGAATTTCGAATCGGAGAAAATTTCAAAAGGAGAACTACTGTGATTCTTGATTTTGTATGGATTTGCTGCGTTCCGGTGCTGCGAAACGAAATTTCGTCTCGGAATTCCTTCTGTGGCCGGCCTAAACCGTCGTTTTTCACAGTAAGAAAAACGTGTGTGTAGAAAAGGCCGTGATAATTTGGCAGACTTCACTAATGTAGTGCTCAAAGCATCGAGTCGCCTCGGTGGCTGCTGCTAGAAGCGGTATCCATCGTCAACACTTTCCATACAAAATACAAACCATGCAAGCGTGTCACCGTCTCGCACTGAAACACTAAACAAACTTTTGGCGCCATGAATTTGATTAGTATTACAATACGACCGATATAACTTGGCAGGTCTGAACATAGGTTCTGCGGACTTTCCCGCATGTTCTCTCACTCACCCTCGCCTCATTTTGATCCATTTGGTTCCAAAAAAAATATTGCGCAGTCATGCCAAGTAATATCGGCCGTATTGTACAGACGCCAGCACTAGAATCTGTCAATTTTTTTTAATAGATTTTCAACTTTATCGCTAAAGAATAAGGTTCAATGTTGATTGGGAAAATTTGACAGATTGGAGTAGGTGCTGGCGTCTGTACCACAGATGAGTACAGATGATTCACTCCGTATTTTAGAGTCGCGCCACACCTGCCGAACGTTCCGCGGCGGAACGTTCCGTCTCATGTTTGCATTTCTATGGACGTAACGTTCGGCTGATGTGCCATAGGTAACTTGAAAAACATTAGGAGCGTATTCAAACGCAGAACGTTCGGCAGATGTGGCGCGACCCTTAAGTTTGAAGCTACAAGTACGCGGCGTGCTAGACTTCAGTGAGTAGGATAACGTAATCAGAAGATCTAAGAGTTACGCGATAGAAAGAGAGGCAACTTCCAGTGAATATAACTGTAGGTAATTACCGCTGTGCGACCTGAATTGCACTTTAAAACTCGTGCAGACTGGTGCAACGCGACTGTAACAAAACAATTATTAAGAAATCTTCACGGTAGAAGACTTACCGGTGTCACGTCGCGCTAGTCTGCTCGTGGCTGTATTGTGTCGTAGCAAGAGTCGGTTTTTATTTAAATGATTTTGCGGAGTGAACCATCTCAACTTACTCAACCATCTGTATTAATCTGTGGTATTGCTGCAGTCTCTAGACGCTGCGTTTCCGTTCACAGTGGGGCAGCTCTACAAGATCTTGAACAGTATGCCACGTCCTAACAGCTACGTTCAACCGCACGTTAATGGTGACACATGAACTACGAAAATATCCTTATCTGGGAACTACTCTCTAAAACCGTCAACGAAGATATGGGCCCGTCCGAAAGTAGTTGATCCGTTAAACAAAAGTTTCAAATTCAATTTTAGAACGGGAAAATACATATTCCGGAAGTAGGGACAACTGTCAAAACAACTGTCGTGTTGTCATTCATTCTTAGTTCGGGGCCAGAACTAAACTTAGGTTCGTAAGTGACACGGAATAGGAAACGCCATAACTAGGTACGAATTTCGTGATTAGGGAGTATTTTAGACCCCCTGTATGAAACAAAGGCGTTATCAAAGTCAAATTGTTACCATGAACGTGCGGTTGACTGTACTGTAACAAACATTTGTCCTACACCTTAATTGCGTAACACACTGCCAATCACAACCCGAGAGTTTTGAATGATATTGCTAATCCATTACTTCACAGGTTTGAAAAATTCGTCTGGGCAACAACGTAAATAACGCAATGAACGTGGGTGAACTGTCAAAATTAAACCCATTGCTATCAGTTTATGTGTGTTACGCAATTACCTTTTGAGTTCTTAGAGGCCTGGCCCATAGATATACTTAGGACGTGCAGTACGCGGCCGTTAATATGGCCCATCGAGTTGAGAAAAAGTTCATGTTTGTAGAGCGTTGTCTCTGTCGCTCCTGGCACTGTTTGACTGTTTAACGGTATTATACATACACAACATCACGCCTGTATTCCCCGAAGGGTTAGGCAGAGGTGTTCCTCTCTAGGTCTCTTTTCCAAAGCTCAATGTGTCATATTAACGCCATGTTTCTGAAAAAAAAGGTTTGGCCTTTGGTAGGTAAACCTTCCAAGTTGTTGAAGACCTGTCCCATTTAGGACGAACAATAAAATAGAAACTCGCTGCTCTCGTAGTTGACATTACATAGTGTTGTTGTAGTGCTTTATTCCAAGCAACAAAAGAAGAACCCAACAATGAATTTACTATTTGTGCAGATAAAGATGGGTATGTCTGTAATAAAACCGTACAAATAAATAGGAATAAACCCCGAAATTAATTAATCTCTGCATACCCTATTTTTACAATTTTTGCTACGAAGGTGGGGTAGTGTATACAGACAACTGCTTTCCAACTGCAGTATGAATGAGGGCCTTATGCACTTGCGTTCTGCCAAGATGTATTTTGCACTTTTTTGATGCAAAAGGGCAATCGCTAAAGGGATTCTTAGGGCGCTTGCATAAAGAAGCGGGTTCTCGGCAAAGACAAGTCGGTACTGGGGGCCTAGCACCACTTCTAAAAGCAGTATTATTAATATTACTTTAGTGTGAGAAAGAGATGAAGCTCTACAGGACGTATAGCGCCATCTCTTTCCCCCCCACTGAAGTAAGATAAAAATAATATACTTTAAAGATGGTGGTAGGCCCCCTGATCGGTGACGGTGAAATAGTCCCGTATTAACTTATAGAAACAGCTTAAACATGTAACCGTTTGTTTTCGAAGATCAAGCTGCAACGATCTGAAGGTACCGAAAGACAGGGCCGAAACCCTGCAATTCTTTATGCAAGCACTCCTAAGCAGTACCTATGAGGACCGAAAAGCTAGAGTATCCCGGGATGGCGGTAAGCGTCACTTAAGGGCCACACTGACGGCCGTCATGAAAATGATGACCACGATGACTCTACCGAATCAAAAAACTCTCTATGGCAGATATCAGACGCTCACTTACCTTTTATTCATTTTTGTCTTTCAACCGAAGTGAAACGTCTAAACACTAAAAGAATCAAAAGTAAAAAAAAAACCATTTGAAACGATCCAACATGTTGGATCGGTTCAAATTGAATGGTTCAGGTCAGTCAACTAGATTCGGCACTCGGCATCTTACACTCGCCTACTAAATGGTCCAAAATTGAGATGAAAGGAGCAAATAAAAGTTCATTCGTATGTAATTTATTTAGTCGTATCAACTTGAAACAAAAATGAACATTCACTCGAGTGAACCGTCTGATATCAGCTTAAGGAAGGCAGTCATTCATTGTGGCCGTTTATGTGACGTCACCGCTGCCTTAGGAAACCCAAGCCTAACGCAGCGCGGTGAATACGGCCCAAAGTAAAAACTGCGCTGCGCAGGGCTTTGCTAGATGTGCGCTGGTCCTTAGATGCCATCCTATGGAGCAAACGGTCAAACTAATAATGATGGTGTTAACAAAATATAAACAATATGGTTATTTACCCCGGTTTCTAAACGCCAAAGCTTGCTTGCCATTCAATAATGAACCTTTACAGCTGGGACTTAAATGTCAAACTTATTATTATGTTGTCAAATCAGGGGGCCAAGTCTACTAATTTACAAACGTCATAATGGTGTCACGATGGTGAGTTTTTGACAGATTTTGTATGGCAAATCTGTCAAAAACTCACCATCGTGACACCATTATGACGTTTGTAAATTAGTAGACTAGGCCCCCTGATAATGCGGTGTTTTGTTATGAATGGAGTATCCCGTGGACGTTGGTAAGCCAACAAGCCGTTGGGTGACGGTCGTGGAGGGTGACAGGGCCCGCCTTATCTTCTGGCGGGACCATATTGCCGATGAGATGAATGTGCAAGTGCTCCAGCCTCCTAGCCAGAGGCAATGGAAGGAAGACTGAGTGGTTTTAGTAAGTCTGACAGACCCCTGCGCCTGCCCCAGGACAGTCATTTATCAGAATTTCTACAGGAAAAAAAAAGGCCAGAGACAGCGCTGTAGCATTCGTTAACTTTAGAAAGGACTGGTGGTCAGAGAGTCAAAGGTAGGTTTTGGCGTTGAAATGTATTTTTTGCCTCATGTCGTATCAAAATTAGGCAAAAGTAGCCACAGATTGGATTCTGAAGAACAGGAACCGGCGACGCGGTAGTCCCAGGAGATGGCGTGACGCGTTAGACTCCTATCCTACCTAAAGGATTGAGCTCTAATTGCAAGACAGAGAAATAGAAACATGAAAGGGAAGTGTGCTCTGCAGTGGGACACAACAAGGTCGTAATAATAATGCATTTTTTTGTGTACCAAAACAATAACTATCCAGAATCCGGCATGAATTTTGACAACACTTGAATGGACTTTTAGAAACCAGGGGTAAACGTGGTCGCAGAATTTTATGAAATGAGAGTGAGTGGCAGTCAGCGTCAAAAATATCAGGACAGCAGATAGAAATTAAACTTTATCTCAAGTGCATAAAATCCTTGTCAGAATGGCAGTCAAATGTCGCATACCGAGTTCATTCTGAAACACCCTTTGTGTCATTGACATATAGTTTAATTTTCTATGCTCATTAATAGGGTTTTCTTTTTGAACATTTTGTTCGTCCCGTTATTTTAGTTCCACCAACTGCGTAAAATGACCATTATTTTGTTGAAATGCAGTTCTCCAATATACACTATAATTCGAATATTCCCCTCTTCTCTTGACTGCATTTTCATTATTCAGAATACTCAACTTTTGTTTTGCAGGTAGGGTAAACTAAGTACTACAACACGAATTTAAAACCTTTTGTCACACAAAGAGTTTATTAAAATAATTTTGATATGTTTCGTTATTTCAAAACATAAGCTGATACGGATGTTTTTTCAGCGACCTTGACTTTATGGCGCCCAGAGACAAAATAACATACAACCTTATTGTTAAGCTTTATTAATAAGCAAAAAAGAAAATATCTATTTATTTTAAAATTCTAACTATATTACTGTCAACCTACTTTTATTTATAACGAGACAAAAGCGAGTTTCTATTTTAATGTTATATTATAAAAAAACAACTTGGCTGTTATTTTTTGTATGACAATACACTTTTTGAACATTATATATTAGGGTAGATGTGCTAATAACACGTTTTCAGTTTTTTTTTTTTTTATGTATTAGGATCATATAAAACGCTTGACATTTTTTGTATGATCCAAAATTTTCTATGAAAGATTTCAAAAACAGTCAAACTGAATCTCTTTCACTCCGGGATAAATCAGTATAAAAATCAATCAATCGAGTCTGAAGGATACAACAGTAGACCAAGGTTGAGTTTCATACGTTGTTATTACTATTATCCCCGAAACGATCAGTTTGTATTGTAGTAATATTGTCAATCACTTCAATTGCATTTGGTAGACGATCAATTTGCGCATCAATGAGTATCAATTCCATAAACAATTTCAATTGATCGTTTCGTGAACCCTTTAGCACATCTTCGCAACAATATTTTACCAAATTCGAAACGGATAAACAGTCAAGTTGCGCACTATACATAATAGGATGATTACAGACTAGAAGGGAAAGATTATTTAAGTGTGAAAGGTTCTTTGTATGGTATAACATATCACACAAAATTACACCATGTGACTATTGTGACTCTATAGATCTTTTTACATACATCAATGTATTAAAAAATATATACAATTTAACAAATATTGCGAATATCTGGCCGCCGACACAAAGTTACTGCGTTCGGTAAAGAACGCGCGCAGTGACTTTGTATAGAGGCTTGTTTTAATATGCATACAGTATATGTACTTGAGTATTCATTCGTTGTGGGTCTAAGATATTATCATCGGCTAGTAACTACGGAAGACGTATTTGAACACTATATAGCAGCATTATGTTTTACTCTGCAATATTTAGCGTC
This sequence comes from Conistra vaccinii, assembly GCA_948150665.1. Classification (NCBI taxonomy): domain Eukaryota; kingdom Metazoa; phylum Arthropoda; class Insecta; order Lepidoptera; family Noctuidae; genus Conistra; species Conistra vaccinii. The sequence continues at coordinate 7,044,776 of OX411339.1, read as the reverse complement.
GTAATAAACTTAATTATTCTCTCTAGGAGCAGTGGTGCAGTGGTGGCCCAGTGGTATCGGCCCCGACTTACAAGTTGCAGGTCGTGGGTTCGAACCCAAGCAGGCGCTTTACTTTGTGTAAATAATTTCATCAACACTGCTCTCAAAAACGGTGAAGGTAAACATCGTGAGGAAACCGGCATGTCTTAGAACCAAAAATTCGAAGACATGTGACATCTACCAACCCGCACTGGGCCCGCGTGGTAGATTACGGCCCACTCTCACCGAGAGGAGGCCTGTGTCCCAGCAGTGGGAACATTAATAGGCTGATGATGATGTTTTACTCTTAGGTCACAGGAATTTACACCTAGTCTTTGTATTAACCCTTTTATGTTTTAGTCATAAGACCTTCAGCTGTCATTAACGAGACACAATAGAATTTAATTCTTGTGCCCACCTGATGTCCACTGTAACGGTCAAGCGGATAAGGCTATTGTTAGTTAAGAGCTTTCGGTGAAATAACGTTTATTTTTAATTTTTTTTATCTAAGTTTCTGCTGATACTAATTTGAAGGCGGATTATTGTTAACCCCCGATTCATGAAAGCCTGATCATATCTGATTGTTCAACTAAAAGTATCCTAAAACTTCCTCCTTTTAAGTCGGTTAAAAACCATCACAAGTTTGACAGTCAATTACTTTAAGACGTAGCTTGCACCAAATGATTGACAGAAAAATAATAAGGGCCTGTTTCACGTACGATTAAGTTCCTATTAACTTACTTGGCAGATAATTTCATACAAATTCTGTTCCATTTTTTAATTTATTCGGTAAGTAGTGGCTATTCGGACTGTTAATTCTTAATTTAATTGATGGATTTTTGGTGCACGAAACCGTAAATGGGCGTTTATACCCAATTACAATTTTATTTGACTAAATAATGCATTAATTAGAGAAAGCTATTATGACACCTATTGGACCATCGCACGATCATTTCCATCGTGCGACGAAATCGCATTGTTTGCCAATTAAGAGGACCTTTGTCTTTAAACATAATTCTAGAATATAAAATACAATTGCTATGTCATTTTTACATCTTGTCAGACATGATTTAAAATAGATTCACGACGCAACTAAATTAAATATTACAACGTAGTCGTATCTTTTCAACAACTGATAGTTATGAAAATAACATACCTATACTGTATGCATACTAAATATGAGGCACCCAGCTTGCTAACAAGAAAATACCTTTTAGAATTGAGCAGAATTTGACCTCCTCAACATAGTGGCTATTAAAACAAAGTCTGCTCAGTTCCAAAACGTTATAACTTGTTAGCAACACATAGGGCCAGCGCTCACTTGGCGAAGCGCAGTGCAGCACGGTTGTCTTCAAACAAATATCGACCTTGTAACAGTTGAAATAAAGTTGAGAATAAATAAACTTCCAGTAACTCAAGAACGTATCTAAGCGGAAAAAGGAGCGCGTCTCAGATTATTTATTTTCGACTTTATTTCAAGACAGGTTAAGTTGATATTTGTTTGGCAGTGACAAACGCGCTGCGCTGCGCCTCGCCAGATGTGCGTCAGCCCTTAGTATAGATGTAAAACAAATGCTCAGTCATTGAGTAAAGATGATAAAACATTTGAATTACATAATTACCATTCATTTCATACACAACACTTTGGAAGTATATTTTTTTTATGTAACAATTTCTTTACATTCATTCTGTACCTTATATGGTACTTGAGAAACTTACTAGAATGTCAACAATAACTGGGTAATGCCACAGAATAGTACAGAAGGCGCACTCCGCATTTTAGGTATGAAGCTACAAGTACGCGGCGGGCCCATCTTGTCGGGCCAATTCAGCGAGTATAACGTAGTCAGAAGATCTAAGAGTTACGCGATAGAAAGAGAGGAAACTTCTAGGTGAATATAACTGTAGGTAATTAGCGTTGTGAGACCTGAATTGCACTTTATTGTGTAGTAGCAAGAGTAGCTTTTTATTTAAATAATTTTGCGGAGAGAACCATTTGTATTTATCTGTCGTAATACGCAGATTACCCAGTTATTATCAACATTATAGAACTTCAAAATGTGCAACTTAATTCATATTCTCTAATTCGTTTATTCGTTCAATTACAACAGTTGAATGTTCGCTAAATATACCAGTCTAGAACATTTTATCTCATTGTATACATTTTATGCAAATGTTTGAACAAACATTCCTTACCGCTCATCTTCAACGTTGTTGGTGACAAATGTTGGACAAAAAGTCGGTCGAGACTTATGCCAAGCGAAGCTGAAATTGACAGGAACAGAATATTCATCACGGATTTTTTTTTGTTTTGATAATACAAGAATACGATCCACTTTGATCTATTTCAGAGGAATGGCAACTATGGATGAATTGACCTTTGTGGTCAATTCAACACGCTAAATGAGTAGGTTACTCATGAGGATCTTAGGGGGTCGTCTGTAAATTACTTGAGGCTCGAAAGGGGGGGAAAAAAATCATGAAATATCACAAGGGGAGGTGTAGTGAAATGTCACGTGTATGAATTTTTTTGTTTAACGCGCGTTTCTAAACCGAATAGCGGCCCCCCAAATAAAATACTTATTTTCTTTCTTTCTACTACAAATATTCTGTATGTTTTTAAGATACTTTGCAACAAATACACGTGACTTTGGGTAGGGGGGAGGGGTTAGTCTAAAAGCTCACCACGGTGTTAAAAATTTGCTAAAAAACATAAAGTGATTAATGGACGACCCCTTATTGCCTAAGATTTGTCACCAAATAAATAATACACGGCTTCACATTCTCATTTCTCTCAAATTTCACACAATAGCTGTCTTCAATCTATAAAATGTCTGCCATACATACTGATTCTATCAATTTATGTATACGAACTATCAATTATTTTATTGAATTCATTTTATAGCTCATATAGAAAAAAATTGCAGAATAACCTCTCATAACTGAAGTACTTATTATTCATATTTACAGAATTTCGAATATTATCGAAATTATTAACTTCAGTTTCTATTACTAAGAACACAGTCGTATATGACGTTAAAACTCGTCTTTTCTACGTTATATTGTAGTCTCATTTTACATTTTCAAGAGTTTTGAATTGATTTTCTTTACATTGTACTCAATTATGAGAATGATCGTTTTATTGCAGTTGCCTAAAGCAAAACCATTTAGATTAAGAAAACTATACAGGGTAGATTTTTGAGATGGGGCAGTAAGGACAGGTACATTAACCTATATTGCTACAAGAAAACGGTTTTAGGAGACTGTCCTGTTCTTTGGCCCTTATAAGAAACAGGGTCGATTGGCATCAAAAAAAGTTTTTGTGAAAACTGCCAATTTTCTTGCTGACTGTTATTTTTTTCAAAATCTGTAAATGCAGATCAAATTGTCTAAAAAAGTTAAGGGCGGTCTCCTAAGACCGTTTTCCAGTAGCTACAACGGTTAAGGTACCTACCCTTACTGCCCCATCTCAAAAATCCACCCTGTACATTATTGAGAACTATTCGTGCAGAAAAACTAGATTTTCTTGTGGAAAGGAGTTTGTAAATGGATCAAAATTACTTAGGTACCTATTGATATGAAACCTATTACGTTTTATAGAAAAACAGCTAGGGGACAACTAGGTATTAAACATGTTATATTTAAAAGTATAGCAACACTATGCTCAATCGGTCGGTAACGTGGAGGATAAAACAAATGGAGAGCTTAACGCTAACGAATCTACAAATGATTCTATGAAAAAATCGCGTGAATCCTCCATTTGCTTACTCCTCCGCGGTTCTATTGTAAAATGAAACCCACTGATACTGCCATAACCTCGTCTTTTATATAGTAACAACACTGTCACACACTAACACTTCACCAGAATCTTGGCCTGGGGCCCATCCATCGGTTAGGGGGACGTGGCCCATTCCTGGGCCAGGCTTGCTGGGGAGGGAACCCAGGCGGCCTGAAATTAGTCCTGGGTCCCCAATTTCTAGGAAACCGTGGGTTCATGAACCTCGGATGTGGTTGTTGATATTCATCGCTCGCAAAGTCTTCAAAAGGTGGGGACGGATTCCGAATCTCTTGGATAGCTTTTTCTAATCCTCTGTTTCGTAAGTCTTCTTCGTAAGCGCTGTCGTTTGAGTTTTCTTCTGTCAGGTCAAAAGTTTGAGGGAAATTAGCTGGTTTTTGAAAGTTCATGTTGAAGTTTTTAAGGGATGGCGGCATGGCGTCGAAGGGGTTGACCATAGGGGGCATTACAGGCGCCGAATGCGACTCTTTCTTGGCGTTGTTGATTTGTATTAGGTTCGTGTGGTTGTGATCATTGTGATGCGTCTTGCCGTTATCACCTCCGACCAGCACCTTGTTGTTATTGTTGAAGCTGTGTCGTCGCTCCGTTTGGTTCCCGCTTGTGTACATGCCTTCTGAAAATATTGAGATATTTGTTTTTACTAGGGCCTTTTTTCCCCCTATTTTGGGGTGGACTTCCACTCGTAAATAGATGCAGCTGAATACCAGTATTTTAAATGGAGCGACTTCCTATCTGACCTCCACAACCCACTTACAGTTCGATTCAAACTTAATGGCGCCTCGGAAGTGCGCTACTGGCTGCGCAGTACCCCACCCCTTATCCCCACTGACACATGAATTCGTTACTGCGCAGCGACTCGCCTCATGTTCCGAGCCACCAATAAGTTTGAATCCGGTACTGGGTAACACGATAACCCTTTGGTAAAACGGTTTTTTACAAAGATGTATGTGGGAATAACTGAGTTTTACAGGTAAGAAGATGACAAGAGGTGTTTGCCCTGCACTGAGACAATAATAGACTGATATACTAACTAAGCAGCAGGCTAACTGGAGCAGTGGTGGCCCAGTGGTATCGGCCCCGACTTACGAGTTGTAGGTCGTGGGTTCGAACCCAAGCAGGCGCTTTACTTTGTGTAAATAATTTCATCACCACTGCTCTCAAAAACGGTGAAGGAAAACATCGTGAGGAAACCGGCATGTCTTAGAACCAAAAATTCGAAGACATGTGACATCTACCAACCCGCACTGGGCCCGCGTGGTGGATTACGGCCCACTCCCTCTCACCGAGGGGAGGCCTGTGTCCCAGCAGTGGGAACATTAATAGGCTGATGATGATGATGATACTAACTAATATTATAAATGCGAACGTGAGTTTGTGTGTTACGCTTTCAGGCTAAAACGACTGAATAGATTTGGATGACATTTGGCACATGGGTAGACCATGACCTGGGTTAGGACAATGGATACTATTCTATCCTGGTAGGACGTTCCTGTGGGATATTTTTTTTAATAAGATCCGGGCAAAAGCTAGTTTTATAATATAATCATTTATAGCTTACGTTGGTCCTCATCTTCAGACAGATCCATATCCACGCTTTCCACGATATCCGTCGGAGGCACCATTGGAGGTACCCTGTAATCCTGTTTACAACAAAACATATTAGTGTCTTATTAAGGTTGGTCTATGGTTGCCAACGAAATTCAATAAATTTGTCATATAGTTTTGATAAAATTTTTGTAGTGTTACGAACATGGCTGGTGGCCCAGTGGTAACGGCCGCGGCCCCGACTTACGAGTTGTAGGTCGTGGGTTCGAACCCAAGCAGGCGCTTTACTTTGTGTAAATAATTTCATCACCACTACTCTCAAAACGGTGAAGGAGAACATCGTGAGGAAACCGGCAAGTCTTAGAACCAAAAATTCGAAGACATGTGACATCTACCAACCCGCACTGGGCCCGTGTGGAAGATTACAGCCCACTCCCTCTCACAGAGAGGAGGCCTGTGTCCCAGCAGTGGGAAAATTAATAGTCTGATTACATTTATATGTTATGTACGAACATGGTATTCTCAAAAGTTCAAAACCATCTATAGTCCCCGTCACGAGAAGCTATAAATTTGGTAAACAAAGAACTTATACTACTACTTAACCCGCTCGTTAGTTTCGTATTACAAGTACTTTGAGTTGATTGAATTTGGTATTATTTGTTTCGCTACGTAACTTAGTAGAAGTTCTTTCTTTACCAAATTTATAGCTTCTCGTGACGGAAAGTATATCTACAGGGTGGCAGGGACATCGACGCGAAGCCGGTTACCATGGATTCAGTACATGATTCTGAACCCCCCTGCATTGAAAATTTTCATCGGTTAATTTAAAAAAAATCTGCTGTTTCATAGAAAAGTGCAATACCTACGTGGTCAAAATGTATGGAGCAGCTGATTTTTTTTTTAATAACCGACGAAAAATTTCGACGGAGTGGGGTTCAGAATCATGTACTGAATCCATGGTAACCGGCTTCGCGTCGATGTCCCTGCCACCCCGTATACTAGTAATAAACCTGAAGAGTTTGTTTTTTTTCTTTGTTTGTTTGAAAGCGCTCATTTCTGGATCTACGAGTCGGATTTGCATTTGATAACCCAATTCTTGAGGAAGGTTACAGGCTATTTAATATCATGCTACGTCTTTAGCGACAACGAAATAAAAGCGCGGGCGGACGATGCAATGCGATGGGGTAAGACGTGGGATCAAGAAATTACAAGCGGACGATTTCGCGTGCAGAAGCTAGTTATAATATGGAACAGGACTTTTCTCAAAGTTTCAATCAAAGTGCGTAAGTGCAAGACATAAAATTTATGCTCGTGACTATACTGTTGCTTAACTTACTGTATCTTCACACGCATTCTAAAAAGGAATAATAAAATAAGTTTTTGGTTAAACTTTACAGCTGATTTGCTGAAATATATGATCTTTTAAAAAAAAATGGCAGACTGTTTTATCCTCAGAGTAATAACTAAAGCATAGAGGGAGGGTGAAATTTCTCAGTCTAGTCATACTCTTTATACATATGACACATTCCGTGTGAAAAAAAAGGACAGGTATATAGTTATAAGGACCACCACTGTCCACTTTTTTGGTCTCCGTAGTGATGTGCAGAGAGGTGCAGAGGTATCGATATTAATTTATTTTTGACAGATAATTTATATAATGTATTGGATGTACATGTCGTATATTCCATGGATGATGTAACGTTGTAACGTGCCGTTTTGTAAGGTATATAGTGGAATGCATTAAATATTTGTTAGAGCTTTAATTCTAGGGTTCTTTTAAGCATTGGCAATTTGGTTTTATTAAACAAACGTTACTTTAATTAATAAAAGCAAATTGCCAATGCTCCTACTCAACGCAATGCGTGACCTTGGGTCGCAAAAGAACCCATTTGGGTTAGCGATTATCAGTCTGTTCCCTCTCCCCCGTCACCGTCCTGGCAAGCCCGGCCGTCAATCTGTGCGCGCCGGCTCGACACACCGTCACATGCTGGCTAGGGAGGTTTACGCTCCCGTCGTCGCTCATTCTCAGCTCCACTACACTTGCCCGTGACTAGTGAGACCTCCCCTACAGCCGCGGTTGTCTCAGTTTGCAACGGTTTCCTTATTTTATAATTGACTACGTATATAGTCATGAATCCTACTCCTTAACTCAGTGTTAAATCCCCATATTGGGGTTCAAAGTTCCAGCTTACCAATATCTCCAAATTTGCGGCTAACCACCCAAGTTACTCACATCGAGAACCATCACTGGCATCCGTACTTTATGTTACGGCAAACTAACTTCCGGTGTATCCGATTGCCGACGAGCTCCGCGCCGTGTACATAACCCGCGTGGCCGCGTCGAGCTGTCTACGGGTCTGGGTCGACCAACCGCCGACCGCCATCGCCATCCTCCTTTGTCCACACATTTCTCCGAAACTCGTAATCGGATCGAGATCATTTTTTTATTTTTTTTATTGGATTATGTATTCTCAACTTAGGGAACAGTACGAGGTTTATCAAAAGATTACATGGGTATTAGTTTTTTGCGCGAAACCCTAAGTTTGTTTCTAAAACAAATGTAGCCTATTTTACTCCTTATGTCATAAGCTATCTTCCAGTGGAAGTCCCGTCAAAATCGGTACAGCCGTTTCTGAGATTAGCCGGAACAAACAGACAGACAGACCCCGAGGGACGAAAAATTGAATTTCGTAGTATGGATCATCTATACTTTCACGATCCATTACAACAAAAACACTTTTTTTTTGTCTATCTGTCTGTCTGTTTGTTCCGGACAAACAGACAGACAGACAGATAGACAAAAAAAAGTGTTTTTTTTTTGTAATGGATCGTAACTATATACTTTCTTAAGCATTTAGTAAAAAGCTGTTATTTTGACATTATAAACAGACACTTCAATTTTATTTATTTGTATTATACAGATTGTGGATAAAAATAAAATAAATTGAAAATCGCACAACACTCCCTGCTATATAATTTATAATATCTCTGGCGTATTCTGAAAGAGCACATGGATCATAAATGTACTCATGTTCATTTGTTTCCAACAGCGATTCTTCATTCTTCATGAATGACATCGAAATTGGCATTGAATTTTTTATATGTACTTGTGTGCCTATTTTATTTATAATGCATTTAGATATCTTTTTAATATTTTTTTTACGGTTTCTCCTCTTATTCAGAGCACCTGCCATCTTATCTCTTCACCACCCTTGGTTGACTGGTAGAGAATGCCTAAGGCATTAAGTCCGCCTTTGTACCTCAATGTGTGCGAGAAGTTTAAATAAATAAATAAATAAATTGGCATTTAATTTTCATCTATTTCCATAGCATCTGAAGAACCCTGAAAAAGTATATACTTTTGATTTTTTCTCCGATAGTGCAATACAAATAATATATTTTAGAACCTACTGTCTGATTTTCAGCTACAGTTTGAAGTTGACACAATGTTAAATGGACAGCTTGTAAAGATACCTTACTTGACTTTCAGCATGATTTGTTGTAGGAGAATTGTGATCAATTCGTATAATTTGCAATGGCTCGAAAAGAAAACGATATCTTCTCCAATTTATTAGCATGTAATTATCGTATCGATAAAAAGTATCTACATTACCTACATTACTAGCTTAACATAACCTCACAATTTAACGAATTTATTTTTTGAAAATAAATTCGCGATCACAACATAATTTGTAATAAAGATAGTTTGAAGGTATCATTATCAATCTAATATGTATGTTATCAGTGATCACATCCAAATATTTTGAGTGATTTTATACGAAAAATGTAAAAAAACACTTACCGATGAAAGCTTACAAATTCATTGTTTTTTTTCCGTGACGAATGTGATTTACACGTTATCACAAAACAAGTCATGTTAACAGACTATTGACAAGTCCTTTGCACCTTTCGTTTTTACAAAAATATTCAAAAATCTATTGGTTTTTAATAAAAAATGACCAGCACCTCAACCAGCACACGTACTGACATTCACGACGTAATATACGGCTAGATCAAATACTTGTACGGTTAACCGTTTACTAAGCAACTATTGTGCTTTTTAAATTGGTCGTGTAAAAAGAGATCAACTGTGACCGTTTTGACAATTTCGGTGCGTCCATTTCTTTAATCTATAGACTCCCTCTATGCTTTAGTTATTACTCTGAGGTTTTATCACAATATGTCTGATATTAAAAAGGTTTCATCATTTTATTACGAAATAGTTTCTTTTCAGACATTTTGAGCGTCACATGTGGTCTGAGCTAATAGCAATCTGGTACAATATTTTTTTACATAATAATATTTTAAATGCAAAAGTAAACCTGTCGGTCAGTCTGTTACCTTTCAAACGTTGGCTGAAAGTATTTCGATGAAATTTGGCCACACATGTAGACCATAACTTGGGTTAGGTAGAACATACTTTTTATCTCTGTAGTACGTAACCGTGGAATAAATTTAGACATGCACGCGGGCGATTCCGCGGGCAAAAGCTAACGTACTAAATAAAGATAGTTAATTGACTCAGGCCTGACTTTGCAAAAATCCATTATAAAATACAATAGACGACGTATATTTAGTAAACTAATCCGCTTAACTGTTCTTAAAGAGTCATAAAGAACCCTGTAAAAAATCGACACGTGTTTCACCTCTCAACGAGGCAGTCTCAGGATGACGGTTGACTTGTTGCGAACCCGGACACGACGTGTTACCATGACAAGATTCGAACTCAAAGTAAACCACTAATTCACTTTGAGTTCGGCTCTTGTCGTGGCAACACGACGTGTATTTTGTACTAAATAAATAAAAACTTACTTGGTCCATTGAGGGAGGGTTCATTGGCCGCGGGACTGGGGGCTGATGCGTTAAAGGTATTAGATTTCTGTGGTCTACATCTGAAAATAATAACAGACAATTTTATTTTCACCCCTAAAGAAATAGAAAAACTGACTATAGCTGGTCTAGTCTGAAGTGACGCGTCCAACTACCGCATTTAAGGAACACGGCACCGCGGCTATGCACAAGTCGAGCCATTAAAGTTTTGAGAGTAGACCGCGCCTCCCGTCGCCGTCCGATAAGGACCAGGGGTAGTATTATGAAGTATTAATATCATTATTCCACTGCGAAAACGGGATACTGCTATCGGCCTTGTATAGCTCCGTCTCTCTCACACTGGAAAAATGGTGGCATTAATACTTTATGATACGGCACCAGGCCCGGGTCGACGACGCGTGGTGTTGCACGCGCGCCTCAAAGAGATGTCAGCACAACTGACGGGATCCGCTAGGGCCGATGCCTGCCGGGGTTGCGGGAAAGTTCTAAAGGGTTACCGTGGTCCCTGGCAACACACAGGTAACTGAAGGATCACGGGTGGGTTGTAGTCAGTAAAAGTCTGACACGCCCTGTCGCTCCACCCAGAGCGGTAGAATTCGCACCCAAAAAAAAAAAAACCGCACCTCCCACCGCTCTTCCCGTCGCCCCGGCCCCCGACCTCATACCGCTAAAGAGACCCATAAATCGTCGACTGCGCAAGTCGAACCACGTGGTGCGTCAAGTCTCAACTTTAATGGCACGACCAGAGGGCTTAGTGTGAGTTTCATTTTACCATTTCTATCAAACGCATCGACCGCGTGTGGCGCTCCGATTGGCAGCCGGCCGGCCTTCACCGGTGAAGGGCCATTCGGAACGCCGAACGCGCTCGATGCGTATGATCGAGATGGTTAAATGAAACTCACACTAGGCCATCTGGTCGTGCCATTAACGTACGTCAAATGCGGAAGTGCGTGTAATTTCAGAGTGGACAAGCTATATACAATGTAAATAATAATCCTAGTTTTTAAAGGTGCTATGACTTTTTTCCGCCAAGTTCCGAAAGTATATCCTGTATGTATCCTGTGAAAAATCTAGATACATTAAAAAAAAAAACTCGTTGATTACTTATATAAACCCTTTTTTATAAGCCGGTTATCATGTAAATCGGCTTCCGTTCGTAATCGGCTGAGCAATCAGTACTCATATACAAAAAATTTGCCGATTGCATACCCTCCTTTTTTTGAAGTCGGTTAAAAAACGCGTTATCACTAGTGTAACTATATTTTCAAAAGTTTTCTTAGTTAATTAAGTTGTTGTTTTATGGTGAATGCTGTGTATACCTATCAGGCCTACATAACAGTACTTTTAATTTATGTTCTGTTTTAATTCTTTGAATGGTACTACTGTTGGTGTATCAAATAAATAAACTAGTAAGCCATCGTCCCTTAATCACGTGAGGGTCGAAAGGGGGGAACGAAACCCCCTCTGGGTTCGGAAATAATAACGAAATATCGCGAGGGTTTAGTGAAATATCACGTGTATTTATTTTTTTCATTGAACTCGCCATTTCTAAACCATAAACTGTAAAGAGACGCTTGATTTTGGGAAGGGGCGGGTCGGGTTCGTCTTAAATCTCACCATGTATTACCAGGGTGGGGGAGGGGTTAAAAAGTTGCCAAAAATAACACGTGATTAATGGTCGACCCCCTTAAAGTATAATGAATTACCTTGATGTACTACGACGGGATGCCTCGGCGGCGCGGAGGTGACCACAGGGAGCGGCGGCGGCAGCGACGGTAACATGCGGTGGTCCACGTCTTCTAGCTCTGCGAGCGGATAAATAGAATAAGAAACATCTACAGCAGGAGTCGCCTAATGATGGACCGTCCGGGTCCAGACCGCCGATCTATAGGGTGACTCGTAATTAGTAACCGATACTTAAACACGTGATTTTACTCATCATTATGAACAACCTTTACTATGGGACTTAATTTTAAATCGCGAAAAAATAAAACATCGGGCTGTCTTTGGGGACTGCCGATAGAAGTGAAAACTAAGTACTTTTTAATTCTCGCGTTGATGTCTGTCGTTCAATACATTTCGCCTTCGGTGGCGATGACGCGAGTTCCATAATTTTTGTTCACCTAAAAAGTGCTCAACTTGCCTAAAGAAGACTAAAGAAGACTTCACTTAAAAAAAATCTGCTGTTCCTTACATTTATGTTCGCATAACTCGTCAAAATGAAACAGTATTTTTTTTTTCGCGTTGTCTGGTTTGATCCTATATTAAAAGTTGTTCATAATGATGAGTAAAGTCACGTGTTTGAGTATCCGTCCAGGATTTTGTGCAGACAAAAAAAATATTAAAATAATAAAGTTGAATTTTTCTTCTTTTCGTGTGGTTTGTGAGTAACCGGGTGTCAGTGTTTTTATGCCGCCCATGGGCCTCTGACTAAGCCAAGTCAGCCACATGCCCGTCGAGAAAATATCTCTCAGGCATGCCAGTTTCCTCACGATGTTTTCCTTCACCGTTTTAGCTTGCACCAACTTTACTCCAGAATTTAGAACGAAAGTTCTAAGTAAAAAAATTGCACTGTACACGTGATAGAAGTGAAACTTCTTTAAGAATAAGATATAATAGGGTTATTCTTCTTTTGTTTTTTTATTTATTTGTACTGGGCCATACCTGGGAACCGTCTGGTTAAGGATATATTGAAGATCAAAGCTCCACCTGTTATTGACGTCGAAACCAATCAAACGAAAATCAAATGCATTAAAGTGTATTTTACGATGGCTATACAGAATAGTGTACGACTCGCCGGCCGCTCACTACCCGCGAGCCGTCACACGGAAAATAGACTTTAATACATTTGATTTTAAATCCTAACTTGACTGACAATTTATTTGCTATGTCGGACCGGTGATGTTATAATGAGCGATAGCCATTAGGCGGAGATTCGATAATTGGACGAGAATTGAGAGTGAAATTTCAAGGACGCGTCACGTTTAGGCACATTTCGTTACGTTCATTAGAGAGAAGAAAGATATAACTCTCTTTCACCCAGTTGCACAAAGACAAACATTACGTAATGGATCATTAACGTTAATTCAAATTCAAAATATTTTATTTCACATAAACCTAGATGGGCACTTATGATACGTCAGAAGTTGCGCACGGTTCCAATTGGTCGTTTCCTATGGAGAAGTGCCGGCAAGAAACTCCATGGTTACTCTTTTAAATAAATTGGCTTTTACAATATAAAAAAAAGCTGTGTTATTAGGTATGCGAGGACAGTGTAGGTCTTTCAACAAGTACCAATTACTTAACAAAAAAAAATAGAAGATGGTCAACAAGTCTACAGTCCACTAAGCCTACAGCGTTCTCACATTCACAAAATAGAAAAGAATCTATATAAAAGATAAATAAATAAATATAAACCTATTTTAAACGAAATGATTGCTATTATAACTGTAACAAATCTGAATAATTAACATGTCCATAAAAGCCAACGTTTCACGGAGGGGAACTCCAAGCATAGCCCTCCGTTTATGTATGTATTATTAAAATAGATGTGACTAGAAGCTAGTATGGTGCAATTCGTAGCATGCTATTAATTGTGCTAATGTGTGACCATATGAAGCTGGCATAATCAACAAGAGAGCACTGAAGCTTCAAAAAAAAAAACAGAATAAAAAAAAGAGGGCATAACACTTACGACCTAAGAGTGGTAATGTGGGCGGCGGCGGAGGTGGTGGTAATATACCTCTGTGATCCACGTCCGCTGGGATATCCTGGAATTAATAACGAAAATATTAATGACTGGTTGACCCCTGCCCACTTCGTTGGGCGGTAAACATAAACGAAGTGTATAGAGTGCCGCGAGTTTCTTGTGGTACTCTAGTGTCACTGCCTCGGCCCGGCTAGGGTGCCGTGAGCGTTGCATTGTCACTGTCACTTGTTATTTAGGTTAGGTTAGGTTAGAACTGTGACCACACAACGCACGAGCCGAGCGAGCGTAGCGAGCGGTGCCGAGCTAGCGGCCGGCGAAGTGCCAGGGTCCGTTTAGGCACAAGAGAATGTAATGTTTTGGGAATGTGGTGTTTTACAGCGATCTAACCTCGACAATCAAACAAAATACCAAGTGACGTGACTTAGTGACAGTGACAATGACAATCCAATGCTTGCGGCACTTTAGCCGGGCCGAGGCGGTGTTACTAGGGTGCCTGTAGTGGCACTTTATCCTAGGGATAGAGTGCCAATGGTGGCACTCTATACACTGCCAAACATAAATATATAGCCTATGACACTCACAAATAACGTGGCTTTCTATTGGTAAAAGAATTGTCAAAATGTGTTCAGTAGATCCAGAGATTACCCCTACAACCTCACAAACTTTAACTCTTTATAATATTAGTATAGATTTCAAAGACAGTTTATTGTTTGTGAATGAGTAGAATCGAACTCATTAACAAACTTTTCTTTACAATATCCGATCGAGTAGTAAGACGACAGAATAGTTTTAAATACACAGTAAAATTTGGTTAACTGGCTTTTACACTGAATTACCTATGTTAGTGGGAAATAACAAAGCTCTACATCTGGGATAAGTTCTTTCGATTTTATCGTCATTATTATCTCTATAATTGAGACAGCGAGTGTATTTTATCTCTTTTACTGAGACTATATTTTAAAGAATACTTTTGCTTAAGAGCGTTAACGTCATACGGCATTTCATACAAACTTTCAAGCCCTTGTTTTTCGAAATGACTGAACCGATTTTAATGAAACTTCATACGCATATGCAGGATACAAAGGTCTAAAAAGTTAGTTAAGAACATTCACCTCTATTAATGGAACCCTCTGTAAATTATAAATTATAAATTTCTTTCTTTCTTTTCTTTATTGGCATAAATAATTTTTTTAACAAAGATAGTGAGGCCCTGACTCCTGCGCTAGGTATAGCACCTGTGTTACAGGAGCCAGTGTCTTCTCCCAATTACATGTGTCGATTTTTATGCAAAAAGAATTAATCTAAAACACATACAAAAAAGAAAAATTAAAAAGAAAAAAAAAGAAAAATATAAACATGAAAAACATTACTTGGGAGTCATTTCTATGAGTATTTGGTGTATAGTGTTTATGGTGTATAGTGTTTTTGGTGTGTGAGTGTGTAATGCAGGTGTGTGGTATGAGATGTAATAGAAGCGTGTGCTTGTGTGGGATGTGTTTTATTCGTACCTATTTTAGAAGGAGTTCGGTTTGTTCATAGTCATGAGTAAGTAGCCATGATTTAATCTTACTTCTAGCTTCCTTCACTGTGAGTGGATTTATATTAAGCTCTTTGTTTGTGCTGTTATACAAAACCTTGGACAAGTAGTTATGTTGCTTTCTAGCTGATGCAGTTCGACATTTTATCAATGAACAGATGTTTCGTACGCTGCGTTTAAACAGAATACTTTTATTGTATGGCGTAATAAGGTGCTGTTTCATGACAATTTCCAAAATATACATCTGCCGTACTGTTAATACTTGACATTTCTCATATAAAGTTACGGTGGGGAACCTGAATGGCCTGAATGTCATTACTTTAAGGACAGATCTTTGAGCCCTTTCAAGGCGAATCATATACACTTTACACGCGCCACCCCAAACCCGAATACAGTATGCGAGAACTGATTGTCCTAGTGCGTAATACACCGTGCGTAATAGCTCAAAGTCAGCCACATCTCTGAGTCTCTTAAAAATCCAGACTAATTTTCTAATACGCGCGGTGGTAAGGTCTATGTGCTGGCGCCAGCTTAGTTTTCCGTCCAGCATAACCCCTAAATATTTTACTGTTACCGATTTCCCCAAAGCCAGACATGAGCAGGTTGCATTATCCTGAGGTGAGTTACACACATGTAATTTGATGTCAATTTTTTTGGGATTAATCTTAGAGTAACTGAACTGAATTTGGGTAGATTTCAAAAGATTCACAGTCAAGAGATTGGCTCTGAGCCACTGACTCACCCTATGTAGTCCCATCTCCGCGTTTTGTCTGACCTCGTCCCAGGTCCCGCCATGAAACACAAGAGCTGTATCATCAGCATACGTGAAAATTTTGCCATTAGCAAGCGTTTGCTGACACAGGTCATTTATGTAGATCAAGAAGAGACTCGGGCCGAGGATACTTCCTTGTGGTACGCCAAATACCACCCGAGCGTCTGAGCTAATGTGTCCCCCAATTTTCACTCTCTGTGTCCTATCGTAGAGAAAATCTCTAAAAATCCGCAAAGCGTTCCCCCGAATGCCAACCCGCTCTAGCTTGTCCACAAGAAAGGGAATCGAGACGGTGTCGAAAGCCTTAGCCAAGTCGAGAAAGATGCCGACGCATTTTTGGTTAGCATCCACACAGGATGATATATGTTCCACAAGTTGGCTGACAGCATCCTCAGTGCTCTTTCCTCGTCTAAAGCCAAATTGTGATTCCGACAGGATCTTATTTTGTTCTAAGTAGCGTATTAGCCTACTGTTCAGAACTTTCTCAAGTATTTTTGATAAAATCGGAAGAACCGAGATAGGGCGGTAGTTCTCGACACCGTCCTTAGATCCACTCTTGTAGACTGGAGTTATTAGGGACTTTTTGAAAACTCGTGGGAAGACACCTTGCGCAATGCAGATTCCTATTAGCTTTGTCAGTTGAGGAACAATGACATGTCTAGCCCTTTTAAGAAGTTTTGCTGGTATGGAATCCCAACCAACAGCACAGTCATTCTTCAGGTTAAGTATTAATGTTTCGATTTCAGCTTCATCCGGGGAAAGTAATACAATAGAATTTAAATTAGTCGGAATGTCAGTTCTATAAGGTAATGAGTTGGAATAAGAGGAGTTTATTATATTATCTGCCAGCTGTTTGCCAATGTTAGAAAAATAGTGGTTTATGTCATTTATAGATTTAGATGTATCTGTATTTATAAGATTATTAGCTACTGTTTTTTGTTTTTTCTGCTGTATTATGGTTTTAACCACGTCCCATTTATCTTTATTATTATTAGCGTTTTGCAGAAGAGATCGTTCATAGTTAATTTTTAATTTTCTCAGCAATGTGTTGCAAAAGTTGCGATATCTTTTATACGATGTTTCGAGTACATGGTTGTCTGGGCTACACGAGGACTTTTTATGTAGTCTGTCTCTATGGCGAATGCAGCGGAGTAATCCTGGGGTAAGCCAAGGTTTCAGTATTCTTTTCCGACTCGGTCTTTTATGTTTTGTTGAATTTACTTCTAGAGCTGTGGAAATTTCTTCAACAAATGAAGTGGCAGCATCATTTGCATCCGCTTCATCATTAATGAATGAGAAGTCAACTGTTTCTAGATGTTTAATCACAGCGTCATAATTGACCTTTGTTAAGAGATTAGTTTTATCACCTCTCTGTCGAGATTGGCAAAGGTTTAATACTACTGCGGCATGATCGGTGACTGTGGAATTAATTACAAATACCGTAGCTGACTGTGCCGTATTTAGTAACATGTGATCCAAGCAACTTTGGATTCTTGTTGGATATGTGTGTCCAGGCAGTAGGCCCAATTCAGCAGTAACATTTAAATATGTTTCGCTATTCCTGTCAGTGTTGTTCGTCTTAATGTCAATGTTGATATCTCCAGTCAGCACAATGTTTTTAGCTTTAACTGACCGTATAATTCCGTCTACCGAGTTCAGAAAACTGTCTGTACAGTATATGGACGGGGACCTATAGACAGCCAAAATGCAGGTATCCGGAAAAATATGTAATAACATAAAGTTAGCGCCTACAGGCTCCGGTTCTTCAACAGAACATTTGAGTTCTTGTTTTGCATATATAACAATGCCGTCATTCTGATTTAGACAGTTTTTTGAAGAATACGTCGTGTAACCGTAAATTTTTGGAATAGGTTTGTTTTGATTTAGCCAGCATTCAGTAAGAATAATGACATCGAAATCAAATGAAAACCTTGCCAATTGTGCTTGAAAATTATCCATGTTCTTATAAACACTGCGGATATTCTGCGTTATAATATTTAAAGATGGTGTTGAGCTTTTTATCTCTGAGTTACAGAAATCCGTGTCACAACAATAGCTATTAGCTATGGAAATGCTGTCAACGTCACTTAATATATTATTATTCTTATTAGCCATTTATATAAATAAAGGTTTCTTCGTGACACAAATTAATATCAATGTTAGTCCGTGATAAAATACTGACATTAGCTAAGCAAAGTTGCATAGATGTAGACATAATATTATACCTAAATAGTATGCGTGGTGTATCGAGCGCATCACATCGGTTTATATTTTTGTGTGAAATGGTTGTAAAATAATTTGTATAGTGTATTAAATGTTGTGTAAAAATGTTTTTCATTTCCGTGAGTAAGTTGCAAATAACAGACAATATAATAGAAAAAACTAGTACAATTAAAATGCTTTTAGACATGCAGTAAACAAATAAAAAAATAACTAGTCATTTAGTATCCTGTCGTACTCGTAGATTGTTGAGATCGGATTCGTGTTTGATTAATATTTGTTTTTCCCCTTCAATCCTTCGAACAAAGACTTTGCCATATGACGTCCAACAAAATTTATAGGAGTTATCTTTAGCAAAGTTCCTAGCCATATAATATAAACGCTGGGATTTTAGAGTAAGGAGCTCTGATACATAAATTGGTTTCGGTGGACCCTCTATCTTAACATGAGATGAATTCAGCTTATTTCCACTGTTCTTTTTGTTAAACTTGCGGACATTTTGTAAAATGTTCTCCTTAGTTGTCGTGTTGACGAAGTCTACAATGATTGTTGATACACCTTCTTTTTTGCTAACGCGGAAAATATCTTTGATGTCTTGTCGTTGTAAAGGAACTTCAAGAACAGTGGCGGCTTCTGATACCAATTTGCATAGCTCTTCTTTGGATTCGCCTTGCTTTTTCGGAATATTACGGATTTCTACTTTTGATAGGTTAATCATTCTCTCCAGATTTTCTACTCTATCCTCAAGTTGACTAATGTAAGTAAGATCAGCCTTTCGGTCTGTTTCTAGCTTTTCCGTTCTTAAAACCATGTCATCGTATTGTTTGGAGGTAAATTGAATATTTTCTTTTATTTCGGCATTTTGTGCGATAATTTCGGTCATCGCTCTTTGTAGCGCCTCCAATTTGCTATCTGTCTGAGCTGTATGCGACTTTATTAGCGCCCTGATTTCTTCCAAACTCTCATCATGACGTTTGCGCTTCCGACTTGTACTATTTTCGGTATCGGCCATAGTCAAGTTTGGGGTGGATTCAGCTTTTGAGGAAGTAAGTAAAGTCTGACCGACCTCAGCCTCTGAAGTGATCTTTGGTGGCGTACGGTTTAGCGGCATATTGTTTTTTTTTTTTTTTTTTCCAATAATCCAGTAGTAAGTACTATTATAAGTATTTAAAAAAATTTCAATGTGTTTTAAATCACAAAAATAATCACACGCCGTCAGGATCGAACGCGAACTTCGTAGTATGCAAGTCCGCTGGTTATCTCCAGGCGCTAGCGACCGGTATGAGTATGTAACGAAATAGTTAATCTTATTTCTGCAGTAGAGGAACAGGAGCAAAGTCAAAAGTGTCGTCTTTGTGACCATATAAGGTAGCGTTTTGGATCGCTGTGCGTTGCCTGACTCACCGCTTATCGACGAATAGGAGCAGCGCTGTTGTCCGTGACTCACTTGTTTACTTCTTACTTGCTTTGCGGTGAATTTTATTGTAGCCAAACTTTTACTAATACTGTTGTATGTATGTATTATTATTATGAGCACTGTATTTTATCCCTTTTTTACTTTAGTGTTGGTTTATATTTACTTATAGTTATTTGCTTGGTTATTTTGTTGAATTATGTTGGAGTAACTGTATGCACGTCTGATTGCGAGCGCGCGCGAGAGAGAAGTCAATTAATTTCGAGTTTAGTAGTTTAGTTTCGAGTGCTAGATTTCCTCTTTTGCAAAGCAAGCATGGTACATACTGAACTAGCATTGTTGTGCTAGTATGGGCAAATGAATATTAATAAATGTTATGGAAAACGACATTATTGAAAATAAAAAATATAGCTAATGAATTTATGGAAATTAGACAGATACTTATTTAAACCTCGATATCTGATACACAGGGCAAGTAGAATACCTCTTTAAGTGACAGTTTTGCAGGTCAATTAATTATCCAGTTATCTAGGTTTCACTGTAATATGTAACCACGCCTGTGTTCCCCGAAGGGTTACCTACGTTCACACAGCGATTTTTTCCTGTTTCCGTACACAAGATTTTATCGAATAAAGCGGTGGCAATAGACAATATGTATATTGTATTGTTCGCACGCTGTCTATGCGGGAAAATATCGTGTTCGGAAAATATTTTTCCCCGAATACCGTCCGAAGTTGCCATAGAGGACGCAACTCGAAATGATTTTCTCGAATACGACTCGCAGTGGCGCTTATGTTTATGTTCTATCGTTCAAGCAAACAAACTTTTCTTTCGTATTCGAGGCTCACGCCCGAGTAAACTAAACAAATGACTGCTTTCGCCGTGTGAACAACTGTTTCGTATGCTGTTTCGTGTGTTTGAGTAACCTAGAGTCAGAGTTTTAAAACCGCCCAAGGGCCTCTGACAACTGTAAAAGATCCCAAAAGTTAGTTTTTTGCTAATATTTCGAATAGTGTTGGATTTACCACAATTTATGTTCAACAAGTTTCTTCCTTACTTAAGAATAACAATAACAGACTTTTTCACTAGGATTTTTTTTAAACCACTAACTTTCCAGTTTCCATTGATTGTTCATTTTATTGTCATGTTTACCTGTGGGTACCGCACGGGCTCGGGCGGCGGGATGGGTCGCGGCGCGGGCGGCGGCGACTCCGGTGTATCAGCGAAGCCCGCCCCTAACGCCGGTACGCCGCGCTATAAGTAATAACAAATACTTTACAAACTTTGAGTATTAACTAGCAGAGACCACCTATGCTTACAGAATGAGACAGAAGAATATAATCCATCAAGCTAGAGTCTGAACGAACCTATCGAAAACCAAAACATGAAACTCAAAACTCAAACTGAAAGCATTTATTTCAATTAAAACTTGTAAATGGTTTAATTTTGAATTTTGAATTGTGACAATGACAATTCAAAAGTGCTTTTCAAACCGCAGAGTTCGAATTATATGAATATTATTTGAATTTAATAATGAATGTGAACCAGCCAGAATTAATTATTTATTGTTATATAAAAATTAAATTGTACGCCTAGCCAGGCAAAACATGTCTGGACTTTTTACCTATCTTTAAGATCTTGCATGCTCGATTTGTATGTAAACGCATGTTTGACAAATAAATTATCTTCATTCTTTATCTTTATCCTAATTATTTTGACATTCAATTGACTTATTTTATTATATTATGAATTGTTGACATTATTCTGTAGTACATTTTATTTTATTAATTCTAATTTGGACTGTTAATAATTTGAATAATGGATATTTTAATAATTATTTGATTAAATGTAATAACCTACTTAATTATATTTGTACGCCGTTAAGGCAAAACATGACTGTGATATATTTTAATTGTAACATCTTACATGCCATGTGTGTGTATACTCATGTTTTGGACAAATAAATGATCTTTATCTTTATGAAAAGCCCTTTTGAATATAATTTTTTTACAAGAATTTTCTACATCAAAAACCAATTAAGAATCAGAAAGCTTACAGTCACAGGCCAGTTACTGCTCCACGGGCTAGTTGGTTCTGGGTGATACGGTTCTGGTTCATCTGAAAAGAAAACATTACTTACACTAACCTCATCAACGAACACACTGGCTAAAGTTTAAAGTGGTTGGTATGTACAAAGTAAAGACAGTGGAAAGTGATGGAGCTATGCAGGACTATATCTCCATCTCTTTCTCACTGTGAAATAATATATAAATAATAAAATTACAAAATATGATAATACTGCAATAAGAGGTGGTGGTACAGTTACCAGTTTCCAAAGATTACTACTACTATATTTGAATTCGTTAACTTAGAAAGTTGGCCTTTAAATTGCCCGTACGAAACTGTCCACTTTAGCGTTATGTTGATTTTTGTAGTAAAAAGGTACAAAAAATTTTTTTGTTACAACGGAATTTGAACTTTGTCACACATTGAGTTTGTTGTTCAAGCCATGTCCCCTATGAGATTTCCCAACACCAAAATAACGAGTTTAGGTAATACGGGCTGGTATCCGCAACTACACGTCAAAGCGCGTATTTTGAGTACGGAAAAAAAAAATAACGAGTTTCCGAACAAACTTTAATTCCCTATATACCCCTTTAGGGTATGAATGTTCAAAAATCATTCGTTATTGCTCACTTTCGTTACATAAGGCACATGCTTCTAGACCCAGCGGTTTAGACCGTTCGTAGTTTGTCAGTGAATGAATGAATTTAAGATTTTATTAAGAGCGTTTATACAGAAAGTGGGCAACGTCGCAAATTGCTGTCAATTATTTTGCTATTTTGATTAATTAGGCAATATTTCTATACGGACAAAGAAATATGGCTAACTCGTGAACTAAAATGTTGATTATAAAATGCAATAATTAATATCGTAACACCGAATATTTAGATTTAGATGTACAACAAAAATTTTGAAAACTTTCCATATACTTTTTTTTACACCTTAAACGGTTACAACATCAAATTCAGCTTTATAATTGCAATTTATTAAGGCAGTGTATAGAGTGCCACCATTGGCACTCTATCCCTATCGGATAAAGTGCCACTACAGGCACCCTAGTAACACCGCCTCGGCCCGGCCAAAGTGCCGCAAGCATTGGATTGTCATTGTCACTGTCACTAAATGACGTCACTTGGTATTTTGTTTGATTATCGAGGTAAGATCGCTGTAAAACACCACATTCCCAAAACATTACATTCTCTTGTGCCTAAACGGACCCTGGCACTTCGCCGGCCGCTGCCGCGGCACCGCTCGCTACGCTCGCTCGGCTCGTGCGTTGCGTGGTCACAGTTCTAACCTAACCTAAATAACCAGTGACAGTGACAATGCAACGCTCACGGCACCCTAGCCGGGCCGAGGCAGTGACACTAGAGTGCCACAAGAAACTCGCGGCACTCTATACACTTCGATTTATTAATCATTAATATTCTAGTTCACTAATTAACCATGTTTCGTATTTCCGTATAGTAACATTGCCAAATCAATCAAACAAGTAAATATGTGACAGCTATTTGCGACGTTGCCAAGTTTTTGGATGAACGCTTTTAAGTAAGTTTTTAATGTTGTATGTTTTATTTAAATAAATGAATTGTTTTTTGATTTGATGTATGTCATTTTCTCCTCTTCTCTTACACACGGTGTCTACAT
Organism: Conistra vaccinii; assembly: GCA_948150665.1. NCBI lineage: Eukaryota > Metazoa > Arthropoda > Insecta > Lepidoptera > Noctuidae > Conistra > Conistra vaccinii. The sequence continues at coordinate 7,021,224 of OX411339.1, read as the reverse complement.
CTTTTTTTTTCAAGTGTCCTATAACAGATATGCTGGAAGAGATTTCTTTAGTAATAAATCGTATTTTTCAGTTCTTCTCTTCTTGTCTATTTATATGTGTGTACATAAACTGTTAAATAAATAAATACCAGTGAGATCCATGGTGCCATAGAAGGACGTAGGAGGCGGCGGATTGCCGGGCGTATCGGGTGTTAGTAAGTCTAACCCGGGCAACGTGTCCTGCGACTTTTGAGACAGCGACGCGCTATGTACTGTGAACAAATTGTTGTAGGATGTAATCCTGAATGAATCAATAATAGGTATGTTGACAATTTTTTTCTTTTTTTCTTTCAGAAAGATTATTAAAAAAAAATTGACACGTGTTTTTCTTTTTTTACGTAATCAAAAGATTATGGCAATACATTGAGTTAAAATGTGGCATGACGTCGGGTAGACTTTATATCGACTTGTGACGTAGCGAGCCCCCACTCCCTAACTTTAATGCATTTAATCTAAATCACTTTTTATGAATAAAGCAAAAAATACGTGTCTAATACGTTTTTATTATCGGACTGACGAACTAGTTTCTTTTTCCCCTGTCAATATCCCTATATAGTTATAGCAACGGCACGTAAAATTTTATCGGAGAGGCAACCGGATGGCGAGTGGTAATCTGGGTGTTGAAGTGATCGGTATCACTTCAAGACCCTCCCGTACCGTCCGAATGGACCCCAAATAGACGGGGGCGGAGATATGGGAAGGGGTTTTTTTTTTTTTTTGACGACGTAACTGGATGAAAGTGTGGTTACTTTGAAGTTTATACCCTAATCTTCTTAGCGTGTCGATGGCAAAAATAACACGAAATAAATACATAATAATATACAGGGTGGCAGGGACATCGACGCGAAGCCGGTTACCATGGATTCAGTACATGGTTCTGAACCCCCCTGCGTTGAAATTTTTCGTCGGTTATTTGAAAAATTTCAACGCAGGGGGTTCAGAACCATGTACTGAATCCATGGTAACCGGCTTCGCGTCGATGTCCCGGACACCCCGTATTATTATGTTCTAAGGTTTTTAAATTTGTTTGGCCCAAAATTCAGCAACGTGTATACCGTTCGCTGACGCTGCCATTAGGTCCTCAGGTGTGCAGCGTGCAGGTGACAGGGCATGCGGAGCAAGATGGGAGGTGAGCCATTGTCTGTGGAGAGACGCCGCATACACACCGAACGTCTGAGCCTTCTATGAACCCCCACTTGTTGTTGAGGTTGTCCTTGCTACGACCTAATGATATAATTTAAAAAAATTGCCACCCTCCAACATCGTTAGAATTGAAATAATGTCTTACGCTGTATATAATTCTTGGAACTCCTTACCTATGGTTTATCACTGAAAATGAGGGTGAATTTTGACAAAACCGGATGGCATTGATAACCACAATTCTTTGTCCATGTCAAAAAGAAAAATGTCTCCGTCCATTTGGGGTCCATTCGGACCGTACGGGAGGGTTTCGTTATCACTTCTAGACCCAGATTACCAGTCGCCATCCGGTTGCCTCTCCGATAAAATTTTACGTACCATTGCCTTGAATAATTATTTATTTATAAAATCTTTTATTCGTAAAGTATTAATGCAGCGTCTGAGTGAAAGAGAAAGTGTCATGTATCACGTGTGAAAGAGAAGAGAGATAGCGAATGTATGGCGTATAATAACACGAGCAAGATCTTAAATATCCTAAGATACACGATGGATTTGATGCGGTTTTCAACATAATTTGGGAGCATTTGTTCCGAAATTGCAAAATACATCTAATCTAATACCTCTAAACGAGCAATTCTTGTATTATGTATATTCTCGGGAAACGGCTCCAACGATTTTCATGAAATTTTGTATACAGCGGGTTTCGGGGGCGATAAGTCGATCTAGCTAGGTTTCATTTTTAGAAAACGTACCAAAAAAAATATTCGAGCAATGTTCGTACGTAATATTTAAGTCAGACAGCACAGGAATATCGTTATTTGAACGTCGCCACATTAGTAGATTACATCCGTGCGAAGCTATATTGATTTGCAGCATTGATCGACGTGACTTTTTGGATAGAAACAATTTATGAGCTGGAGAATGACAAGAACTACTTTTAGTCCTGGAAAAAAATCACTGTTGCTGTTGGATAGCGACCGGAGCGAAACCGCGGGTAAAAGCTAGAAAACAATAAACGAGCTACAACAGGTGCTTCATTTTGAAATGGGCAATTCTCTCTCTTTATATTTTTGACTTTCAATTGTCTTTTAATAATCTAATTGTAATAAACGATCTAGAAAATCAAACGTATGAATATGCTACGAACGCACGTCAATCATAGCAATTTATACTTTATTACAATGACATAAAGTCACACGACGCGCGCTCGTGAATTGACACAATAACTAAATAACTACACGATAAAATAATGATCGTTGTGGCTTTATGCTTTAATTCACACAAGCATAATTTTCACATTTATAAGAAACGAGCAAGAAATCAAACTGTTCATTGTCAGTTTGACTTTGACAGCGCCTTTATTTCGTAACTGTAAGGGTGATTTTCGCAATTCAAGTATCAAACTCAAAGCTTTTATTACAATTAAACCATTTACAGACACACAAAATTATAAAAAGAGTCGGTGAGACAAGATGAAGCTAGTTGCCCTTTCTAAAGCGTAGAAGGTCCGTGGTTAGAAGTTACTATTGACGTCACAGATTAATACAGATGGTTCACACCAGTAGCACACCTCCTCCGCGAAACCGCAGTAGTTCAATTCAACTGGCTCGCGTCATGATCCGCTTCTCGAATTTAGCGTAGCGGAACATGACGCGAGCCAGTTGAATTGAACTACTGCGGTTTTGCTGCTACGGTTTCGCGGCGGAGGTATGCTACCAGCGTCATTCCGCATTTTAGGTATGAAGCTACAAGTACACGGCTGGCTACACTTGTCGGTCAATGCAGTGAGTGTAACGTAATCAGAAGATCTAAGAGTTACGCTATAGAAAGAGAGGCAACTTCTAGGTGAACTGTAGGTAATTAGAGCTGTACGACCTGAATTGCAGTTTATTGTGTCGTAGCTAAAGTCGCTTTTAATTTAAATGATTTTGCGGAGTGTATCTGTATTAAGAGCATTTATTCTGAAAGTTGGCAACGTTGCAAATAGATGTCAAACATTTAGCTGTTTATACAATATTACTATATTGCATAAACAGCTAATAATATATTAATATTACTATATGTATGAAAATAAGAAATGTGGCTAACTAGGGAACTAGAAAATAATAAATTGCAATTATAACACTGAATTTAATATTGTAACCGTTTTAGGCGTAAAACAGGCATTTGGAAAGTTTCCAAATACTTTTTTTACATCTAAAACGAAATATTGGGTGTTACGATATTAATTATTGCATTTCATAATCAATATTCTAGTTCGCTAGTTAGCCATAATTCTTATTTCCTTACAGTATTATTTCCAAATTAATCAAAGCAGGTAAATATTTGACAGCTATTTACGACGTTGCCAACTTTTAGGATGCACGCTCTGAACCATCTGTATTAATCTGTGGTGTCGCACAAGAAATCAAATAAACAGACTAACCTGAGTTATTATCCGAGGCGTTGGTATTATTGTCGGTCATGAGGTTCTTCAATACATCGTTTATGTTGAAGTCTTGTTCCGCTTGCTTGCTCGGCCTACTGCTTATCACCTCTATTTTGTTCGCTGAAACACAAATACACTATTTCATACAACTAAAGTTTCACTGTGCTTTCATCGCGTCTAAATTCCCCGAAGGAATCGGCAGAGGTGTGCCGATCCTACTATACTAACTTATTTTATAAATGCTAAATTGAGTTTGTTTGAACTCAAACTCAAACTCAAACTCAAAGCATTTATTTCAAATAAACCAATTACAGGCACTTTTGAATTGTCAAGGGGTCGGTCAGTCAGAAAAGATGAAGCTAGATGCCCATTCCAAAGCGTAGTAGGTACCTATGGAGAAGAACTACGCTTTGCTTAGCTTTCACGATAAAACAGTTGAACGGATTTGGAAGAAATTTGGCACATGATTAGACCATGACCTGATTAGGACATGCAGTACTTTTTATCTCGATATTCCGTTTTATTTATAGAGATATACTTTTTATTTATACACGGTTAGCGCAGTCGTTAAGCGATCGACTGCTGCGCTGCTTGTCGCGGGTTCCCCGCACGGAACAAATATTTGTATGATCTGCGAGTAGTTGTTCCGGGTCTGGCTGGTTGTGTATGTGAATTTAAATATTTGTACTCGCACGCGCAATACTAGAGAAATTTCTAGTGTGGGGCAACGTGTTAAAAAAAAAGAAAAAAAAACATATAATATATCACGCGGGTGAAGCTAGGTCATAATAAAATTAAGCCCCATTTACACGATAAAAGTTTCTTGCAGGCATACAATAAAATTTAACCAGTAAATGACTTGCATCGTCTTAAACTATTATTGCTTTAACTTATGAAACTTAGGGTCAGTTCACACCGAGACGTGACGCGATGCGACGCTGCGCGCACTTTTAAGATAATGATACAAAATATAACTTTATTTACTACTCAATAAGATACAAATTTAATTGAGATAATTGGAAAATGTCTCGCAGCGTAGCGCGACACATCACGGAGGCGAGGAGTGGGGACTGCCACCGACTTCATGATGCGCCTCGCGACGTCGCGCTGCGTCTCGCGGCGCCGCGCTGCGCAGCGCGAATCCACTGGCCTCTTCAAGCATCGTCGCGGCGCGTCACGTCTCGGTGTGAACTGACCCTTATAGTACACGTTATAACGTATGTAAACTAAGACTCACCACTACTAAGGACGTCACTGGACTCATTAAACAACGCTATAGGGTTATCGGATGTGAGAAACGACGTGAGTCCCAAGTTGTATAGTGATCCATCGGCGGCTATCGACGAGTTGAATGTCTGGTCGATGTTGTAGGCAACTGCAACAAGATAAACCATCATTTAGTTAAGCCAATTACAGATCTTAAAAGTATGCATTTCGGCACAGTATAATAAAGTAACAGTATGTCTCGGCAGTGATCTTGAAATAATAATCTGCGGCCGGTCAGTGGATAAACCTTCCGCGTCCGTGCGTAACTGTCGAGCCTGAGGGCCTAGACAAAGTAACATTCGATTAGCGACAACGCTAGTAGAAAAGTCAAAAATGTATGGGATTGACAAAAGCTATCGAAACGTCACGTGATCATAGCTCAACGAATAGAAATTAGCTAGACAATATTTAACATCATTCCATTCATACAGCCTCGAACGATAACTTGCTAACGAAAGACCAGAGACAATATGTAATTTTTATCGAAGAAACCAATGGATCAGACGATAGCGAAACGTAGTGTAGGTATGTCGTTGAAGCGATAGCGATTGTCGAAATAGAATCGCTCCGAAGCGAATGTCATTTGTCTAGGCCCTCTGTTGAGTACTGGTATTCACTGAGATTTCGGACATTTTCTATGAAGACTTAACACTGTTACTTATTTATACTGTGACTTCGGTAATCATCGTATATCTTTGAAAATACGAACGCGCGATGATGAGCCCTAAAAGAGCTGATAGACTTAATATGAGCTGTTACAAGCTTGGAAGTTCCTGCCTATTTTATATTACCATGATTAAAAGATTGTAGTTAGCTGAAGAGCATACGTTTTCTAGTTTAACGGAATATATACTCATGCTTTTTTAATGAAGGTAATCAGAAACTAGAAACTGCAGAAGGTTGCGGTCTGCAGTTTCTAGTTTCTGATTACCTAAATGCTAAGTGCTTTTCATACTCCTTTTGCTTCTTCTACGTTCACGTTCATTCAACTGTTATAATAACAAGGTGAATTAACGTGCGCAGTTGCGAGTACCTACTACTAGAAAATGCCGGCGCCATCTAGATTTAATTTTGTCTTAAAATAACATTACATCACGCCAGTAGTCCCGAAGGGTTAGGCAGGGATACCTATAGCATACCCACCTTTCGCTAGTAAAATAACTAACTACAAAAATAAATATCACTTCATGCCTTAACATTTTATTACGCACCTGGGGGCCTACTCCCTAAGCGAATCCCGTAGTTTCAGCCTTTCATGCTCTCTTACTTACGGACATACCGTAAGTGAAAAATAAGTAAGGTCATACACCTTATTGGTGATGTCCTTCTCTAATGTTAACATGACGTGTGATGTTGACTAGACAGTCTTTACAGGAGTTTTCACATATTCGGATATTGTCTGAATAACAAAAGATTTCGTCATCATCTGCCGAGCCTTTTCCTAACTATGTTGGGGTCGGGTTCCAGTCTAACCGGATGCAGCTGAATACCAGTATTTTACATGGAGCGACTGCCTATCGGGCAACCCAGTTACTGGGTAATACGATACCCCTTTGGAAAGACTGGTCGTCAGAATATCTGGCTTCTGACGACCCGGAACGATTGTCAAAGATCCACGAATAACAGCCGGGACCAACGGCTTAACGTGATTTCCGAGGCACGGAGGAGTCTCGGTATGTAAAGATGGTCCTCCATCTACGGACCAATCGGGGCAAGCGTTGCTTAATCTGATCGATCGACCCGTGCGGCTGTTATTACTTAGCCTCGAGCTCCCCAAAATCAAGTATCCAATACGAATCAGTAGCAAGTGAACTCAAGTTCGTAAAAGTTAGTCTCGTATCGTGAAATCAATCATCTGCAGTTAACGACCTAGATAAGGCTAACTGCCTTATAAAACTGCTTGCTACAGTTACATAACCATAAAGTTCAGAAACTCCCTGCTAGATTCTCTGTTTTCCAATATCCATAACCTGAAGGCCAATTCTCGTATTTAGGCGAGCAGCATACCGACGCGAAACCATAGCTGCGAAACCGCAGTAGTTCAATGGAACTTACTCGCATCATGTTCCGCTACTCGCATCCGATCCGAATAGCGGAACATGAAGCGAGCCAGTTGACCACAGTAGTACACGAGAAACCGTAGCAGCGAAACCGCAGTAGTTCAATGGAACTTACTCGCATCATGTTCCGCTACTCGCATCCGATCCGAATAGCGGAACATGAAGCGAGCCAGTTAACCACAGTAGTACACGAGAAACCGTAGCAGCGAAACCGCAGTAGTTCAATGGAACTTACTCGCATCATGTTCCGCTACTCGCATCCGATCCGAATAGCGGAACATGAAGTGAGCCAGTTGACCACAGTAGTACACGAGAAACCGTAGCAGCGAAACCGCAGTAGTTCAATTCAACTGGTCGTGTCATGTCCGCTACTCAAGTTCCGCTACTCGAATTTCGCGTAACGGAACATGACGCGAGCCAGTTGAATTGAACCACTGCGGTTTCCCTGCTATGGTTTCGCGGTGGAAGTGTGCTATCGGCATGGATTGAACTAGGTATTGCGGTTTCGCTGCAATGGTTTCGCGGCGGAGGTGTGACGTTCAAAATCTAGTCGCAATCTCATCTCAGCGACAATCAGTGTCAAAAAAGTTGATAAATTAGAGGCATACCGCTACAAGGCGGTTTTTTGGCGCGTGGCCAAAATCAGAACTAACGCCGCCATCTTATTTTTTAATACATTTCAAGTGACATTTGAAAACAATTGCACAAATGTTTACCAACAACGCCCCCCTGACAACGTCATTCGACCGCCAAAAGATCCTTGACAGTATATTTTTGACAGATTTAGACTGAGACATAGAATAGTACAGAAGGTGCACTTCGCATTTTAGGTATGACTAGCGACCCGCTCCTGCTTCGCACGGTTTTTACCACTTGATAAAACATCGAGATTTCTTAGGTAAATGTAACTTTAATATTAACGTATTAGACACATAAACCTTCCGGAATAAATTCTCTAAACGATAGTTAAAACCCCATCAAAATCTGTTGCGTGGTTTGAACAACGCGGACACGCGAAAACTGACTTTGTTTTATAATAATTATAAAAGCTACAAGTCCGCGGCGGGCTCGTCTTGTCAGGCCAATTCAGTGAGCGTAACATAGTCAGGAGATATAAGAGTTACGCGATAGAGAGGTAACTTCTAGGTAAGTATAACTGTAGGTAATTAGCAATGTGCGATCTGAATTGCACTTTATTGTGCCGTCGCAAGAGTCGCTTTTTATTTAGATGATTTTGCAGAGTGAACCATCTGTATTAATATAGGACAGAGATTAGAATGCAAACATTCAAAATACGAGAATTTACCCTCAAGCAATATTCAGGTCTAGACTAAATATATTATTTCTATCTAGGCTATCGTGCACCATCGTGAGCAAATCACTTACTGTCAGCTGAGACGGTGTTCAAAGGCGGCTAAATTAAACAAAAATTACTCACTATCATCATCATCGCCAGCGTCCGTGGGTATAGGCAGGTCCAGGTCCTCATCAGGTCCCGGGGACGGTACATCCTCATCCCGTTGCGGCGGCGATGGAGCAGAGTCTGGTAAAGAAGGCGTCAACTCGTCCAGTTTCCGCTTTAACGCTCGCACGCGCGCCCCGAAGTTTTTATATGCCTGAAAGTGTATTCAAACTTCAATTCAAAAAGCATTACCTAATTTGTTTCAATTAAGTAAACCATTTACAGTACTTTTGAATTTATTTGGAGTTGGTCAGTGAGAAATTTGAAGCTATACTCCCCGCGCGATTGCTAGTCCGGTGACTAGCAATCGCGCGCGGAGTGTAGGGTGAGACGGGGGAGGGCGCCATTGACAAAATTGGCAGACTGAGTTAATCTGCGTACGCAGTTCATCTGCCAAACATGTAAACAAACACGAGTTTCAACAGTACTAATCAGTCCAAAATCAACTTTATTTACACTTGCATAAAGTTGATGTTTGTTTATGTGGAAATAACATCTATTGGAAACATGGATTTGAATAGACCTTAGGTTGCCGTTTGTATACCGCCCCCGTCTCACCGCTCATATACTTCAGGCGGTGACTAGCAGTCGCGCACGGACTATAGTTGAGAGTGACCACAGTATACCGGGGTTGCGGGAAGTTCTAAGGGGAAGCTGTGGCCCCTGGCAAGGCAAGGGAAGGAACACGGGTGGGTTTTAGTGCGTAAGAGTCTGACACGGCCTTCCGCTCCGCCCAGAGCGGAAGAAGTTTGAATTTGATGATTTCCTAACAAAAAAAATAAAAATGGTAAAAAAAAGAGTGACCACAGTATCTACGCGGAATCGGCTTGAGGCGATCACGTATCACATGTCGCATTAAATTCGACGCGGTGTCGAATCGCGTCGTCCTAACCGAAAGGAGACGAATGGCGTCTTTTTCGCTTTTATTTAATGGAAATAAGTTTTTTCTGATCGGCCGATAAGTATAGTCACTCCCTGTAGGTCTAAGAATCGTTTTAGACAACTTGGTATTGTGCTAGTTAAGACCACAAGTTTTCCACGACTGTCATTAAATTGCGATTTTTATTATCATAAAAAACATGACAAAAGCAACAACATCTCAACAATTCGTCAGACTGCCTCCGTTGCTATATGGTAGCTATCTAACATAAAATTTTAATGTCTGACTATGAAATCTGTCGCACACAATGCTAATTGAATCAGTCAATTGTATGTTGCTGAGATAACAATTGAATATCCATTTACTTAATTTAGCAGACTTGGGCTCTTGGCTGTTAGACTATATATTAAGACGCAGATAATTGCCAGTGACCTTGAGTTGTTAGCTGGCGTGTTCTGTACTGAGCTCACGCATAGCGTCGTACATCCAGCCAGTAATAGGACTCGCCCATCAAGGAGCTCTGTCCTAAATTAGACGCATCATTAATTTATTATTCATAAAACAAAAGGTATTTTAATAAAACACGTACTTATACTAAAAGACTAATAATTAAATTATGTTTAAAATGGTGAAGGCTTCAGAAAAATATGCTTAATCGATTTTGCGTGATTCTCAGTTTTTTATTCGCGTTAGATATTACTTTACAAATCAATTTCACTATGTAATATAATCATAATCTAAAATATTCCTATATTAAGTTATTAAGAAAATGCTCTTATTTACCATACAAATATATTTTTTATTAACACTACTAGTTTAGACGTGACCTTCAGTATAAATTCATTAAAAGTCGGTTATCGTCGCCTTAACATACTTTTTTCACGCTGCAAACACAAACATCTGCAGCATCTTTTTTTTTAATTAAAGAGCGCAGATAAGGCTGTGTCACTTATATTGCATATGTCACTTATTGTTCGAACCGTAACGCATGGTCGCGCTGACACGACAGAATGGTTTGAGTTTTCCGATCAAATAGTGACATTTGGACGCACTGGCGCTTAAAAAATCGACGCATAAAATACGTCGTGTGTACAGGCCCTTACAGACTCTTAAAATTATTTGTACTCACATAAGCAACAACTTTGACTTCGCCCCTCTGCGTTGAGTAGTACTGTGTTGCAGTAGTAAGCAACGCTAGCAATGCTTCTCTCGCTACTATCTCTCTTTGTAAAGCTGCTGTATATCGCTCAACGCAAGCTATTCCATCGTTCAGCTCCTTTTCTACATCATCCTTATTACCCCTTTCTGGAAATAGCAAATGTTTTATTGTAAAAAGACTTTCTTAGAGAATGGCAATTCTGTTCTAATGAAAAAATCATGCACTACTTTGCAAAATATTTTTATGAAATGCAGTTTGTCTGCAGCCTAACTACTGAAATCTATACAAAACAAATAACACAAACAAATGCATTTTCCTGGATACAAAATGCCTTTTCCCGTATGCCAAATGCCTTTTTACAAAACTCGGATCTCAAATCAAAATGTTGTTTTCAAATTTTTTGCTAGCTAAAATATTTGTAATTGTGCCTACTGCAGAACAAAGTTAGCCTGCATTCATATGAAAATGGCTTGTAAGATTCTTGGATAAGGCCTCTCCTAAATCAGTAATTACTTGACTTTGAATTTTGTTCAAAATGGAGTAAGCCCATCTAGGGTATGGATTCTGTCATCCATGACATCAACAGGATAAGAATATTAGGTACTTACAGAAATATTGCCAGAGCTCTTGTACACTGCTGCAAAGCTTTTTTTTTTGTTGTGGAAACTTCAGGGTACATAATGAACCCCACAGGTAATAAATTAAAAGAAAAATAAATATAAACAGTAATAAAAGAGTAAAAAATAAATAAAAGCATAGAAAAAGCTAGCAAACCTTCATACAAACCCTTAAGGCTAGCCCGCAGTAGTTCTGCATCAGACAGTTCTAAATGACTTTCATGAATATCTTTGAGCCTCAAGTCTGTGTCCGTTTCCAATACTGCACACTGTTTTATCTTGTTCACTAGTTGAGTAGGCTGAAAACATAGTTTTACTATAGATTTGGCCTGTCTTGTTAAGAACATTAACGTTCTACCTACTCTACTAGAGGGGCAGCCCTGTACTTTGAAGAATGTTAAGGCTGCCGGTTCACTGGAGGGGCGAATAGAGGAGAGGAGCGGAGATGTGCAAATATTAAAAAGAAGAATATATATTCCACTCCAGAGTTTAGATTCTATTGGTTAATATTGGTACAGCTCAGATCCTCTCCTCTCGTCTCGGCTCCAGTGGACAGGCAGCTTAAAATTCTAACCTCAGTCACAATACATATATAAAAAAAACCTCTAATTTACCAACATTTTTGACTAGTTTTTAACATTGATTGTTGCAACATTGATTTTTATTATGAGATTTGTTAATGATATCTTCACTATAAGTACTTTGTTTATCATCAAAATCCTTAGCCTAGCACAGCTGTACAGTCAGCACGTCATCTATACAAATAGATAACTAAAATCACATGAAAGTATGTACAGTACTTATAAAAAAAAATGATTTTTGTCTGGCATTAGTGGGTTGTTCTGGCTTATCTCTGAAATGACTGGACCGATTTTGACGGGACTTTCACTTGCAGATAGCTGAGATACTTTTATTTTAGAAAAAGAGTAAGGGTGAAGCCGTGGGCAGCAGCTAGTGGTAATATAATAATATCACTTTGAAAGCGCCTTTAGTTTAGGGCGATTTTAAAATTTTCTTCTGATGTACAGCATACATAAATGGGCCTCTCACAAGTTACACAACACCTAGATTTAGCTAGAATATACTCTTATGTATGCAAAAAATTGATAAATTATAATGGATGCTCATTTTATAGGAATTTCCATGACATAAGGAATTAAAGCTTACTTGAAACTCAGAATCATCATCTTTCTTTACAGCACCAGCACTAAGCAAGCCTGTTAGATCTGATAGGAACTCATCATCGTACACGGATCTTTGTTCCCATATCTTGAATATTCGCAGGATTTTTGGTCTCACTTTATCATCCCTGAAAGATGAAGGGGTTTATGAAGTAAAACAAGAATTGCATATTAAATCTGCTGAATCTTTACTGAATTTAAGTATATTATTTTGATAGTTGTTTAATATTTATGGCATTCGGACAAACAAACTGAAAACTATTGGATACAAACACCTTAAATCTATCTTTACAGGTTTGTAGGGCATAAAATTTTTTTAAGTAAGCAAACAGAGTAAGAAGCATATGAAGAGGATGATGCTTTTTCTCAAATTTACACTACATTACATTTAAAACATGATTGAGTTTCTCAAAATTCTGCCACCATACCAGAATTTCATAAGAAAAGCAATTGGTTGTATGTTTTGAACAATTTTACTACTTTTTCTAAGGTTATTTTATGACTTACAGTATGATTTCCATGATATATTTGGAAGTTTAATTTTTTATGACTTTCTTTAATGTATTTTTTATGTATTGTATTTTTTATGTATAAATTTTTTCATATAAAATGTGTCAGAAAGGTTGGAAGTAGGTTAAAAATACATAAAAATACACATAAACTGTGCATTATTTATAAATATGGACTAACCTGACCAAAGGCGTAGCTTTCTGCAGATTGAGCCCCCAGCTCTCAACAAACTCGTAGTTCTTCCTCTTGCTGTACTGAATCACATCATTGGCCAAGTAGAATAATACCAGCCTCTGTTCCACCTTCACTCTCTTCAAGACGTTCAGCCAACTTTGCACGATCCTTTTGTGGTGCGGCCTTTGCTTCAGGCACCACGACGATAACCCCTGTATACTCTCCTGGGTATCCTTCAGCTGACTCAGGCGTTTCTCAAACACTAAGGTGTTAAAATCCTCTGCTTCTCCCATTGTTATCAAACTAACAAATTATCACTGACACATTATACTTTTGAAGCGTCCCATAACATGACAATCACTTATATATTACACTCTACTCGTAAACACAACCATTATTATTGCAATGGATTCATACGAACAAAATCAACACACAGCACGAAAATGTGAACAAATAAACTAAACGAAAAACCGCGTTGTTAGCACTAATACAGATAACATGTTTAATACATATTTATGCATGAAATGCTATATTCCTTTAATTCTTCTTTGTAAAACTGCGTACAACAATGTTATTCTATAGTTAAAACTTGATATTTCCAAACAAATACAGAGAAATAGGAAAATATTACGGAACTATATTGCCAGAGACAACAACCGCCATTTTCTCTCAGTGATTTGTTTTTTAATGAATTCTCGGCATAACGTCAGGCATAAGTATTACGCATTCAGCCTGTATGAGTTATGCAACGATTTTGATCCACTCTATAGGTTGTGTTCACAAGTAGTGTTAGAATTTTTATTATGTGTTTTCGATGCTTCAAAAGAATCATTATTAATGATATTTTGATATATAGTTTGATAACAATAAATAAAACGAAGATTTTCAATAATCTAAACGAGACAAGGTTCAAAAAATTTCGAGCCCGCTTCGCTCGCTCTTCCTGCATTCTGCTTCATAATCTGACAAAGGATCTTGCTTTCTCAGTTTGAAAGGGCAAAAGAAAACCTAACATTTCTGAGGTGTGGTGCTAAAATTTTCGACCTTCTCCTTCGCCTAGGACGCCTTTAGTGCTAGATGAAGTTCTGGTACCTGCCATTGCAGTCAGTGGAAAATAGCTCTTCGACTATGAAGATCCACAATTATGTCTTATGAAATTCACGGTAACCGCTAGGTACATTTTAACAATGTATCATTAGATTCACGTTCTTTAGTTAATTGAATCTAGCGATGTTCAAAATTCCAAAAGACGACATAGTTGTCACAGCTGAGACCATGGAGATGGAGGACCTCAGTACCATGCTCGATGACCTCAGTAGAGCCTCCGAAAGAGTGGGTCTTATAATGAACATGGACAAGACAAAGGTCATGTCAAATGCCCATGTAACACCCACTCTCAAAAAGATCGGAGACGCTACGCTCGAAGTTGTAGACGAATAGGTATATAAACTCTCCAGCGAGGTAGGTTCAACTTCGAAAAAGAGGTCAATCGTTGAATCCGACTCGGTTGGGCAGCGTTCGGGAAGCTACGCAATATCTTCTCGTTACCGGTTACCACATACCGCAGTGTCTCAAGACAAAAGTCTTTGACCAGTGCGTGTTGCCGGTGATGACCTATGGCACTGAAACGTGGTCGCTCACAATGGGCCTTATCAGAAGGCTAAAAGTCACCAAAAGTGCATTGGAGAACGCTATGCTAGGAGTTTCCCTACGTGATCGAATCAGAAATGAAGAGATTCGCAGGAGAAGCATGTCGACAGACTGCTCAACAATGGTATCCGGTTCATATTCAACCTGAGGAAATATGACCATGTGTCGAGCTACAGGTCTGAGCTCAAATGGATGTCCATTCGCCAAAGAAGAAGTTTACGCGCCTTGACCACGCTTTTCTCCTTTCTGAACTCTCCCACCCCACCTTCTTATCTTATGTCTCACTTCCAATATCTTTGTTCTTCACACGCTAAGAATTTGCGTTCTTCCAACAATCTTCTTCTACTTTGTCCTTCTCATACTTCTGACTTTGTTCATTCTTCCTTTCATATTCAGTCCATTCTTCTATGGAATGCGCTTCCTCTTGATATCAGAACGGCCACCAGTCGGTATGCATTTAAGCGGAAATTGCAGAGTTATTTTCAAAACAAATAGGGTAGAGTCATCTCAATTACCTCTTTTTTTTACTTGTATCCTATATATGTATATATTATAATGTAGGTATATATTATAGTTAATATGTATGTATGTGTGTTTTAAGCTTATAACCTATATATGTACTTGTGTGCCTATTTTATTTATAATGCATTTAGATATCTTTTTAATATTTTTTTTACGGTTTCTCCTCTTATTCAGAGCACCTGCCATCTTATCTCTTCACCACCCTTGGTTGACAGGTAGAGAATGCCTAAGTCCGCCTTTGTACCTCAATGTGTGCGAGAAGTTTAAATAAATAAATAAGCATGTCCTCAAAGAGGGGACTTATCGCCGGTTGCGACAATCGCACTCTCCTGGCCGCCATGAGATCTGCTGTGCCGTGATTCCTCGCGGCAGCGGAGTTACAACCGCCGTTTTACCTCCTCGCGCCACTCCCAAATGTGGGCGAGGACTTCCGCTGATGTGATGCCAATATCCTATTTACAGAATAATCAATTTCATTTCATTTCCTCCAGATCCCGGCGGTGATCCGTCAAGGAGGCTCGCTCGCCGCCTCACCGGAGACCGTACGGTATCCCCGGACCATCCGGATGGCCATGACCCTAACCGTGCCGTGCTTCACAATAAATTGAGGCGTATAGATGCAAAAGCGCTTCTATCCACTTTTATGCTCTGAATATTTTTTTATTTGTTGGCAACACTCTTCCATTTCTGTATGATTTTATTTATAGGTACAAGCACAATCGCCTCCATCCTATACAAAATTGCATGAGAAATATGAACCGCCACTATCGCCACTCAGCCAATCACAGCTAGGGAATGCAGAACCGGTTCTGTTTTAAAGAACCGGGATTTTCGGGACCCTCTGGCTAAAGAACCGGGATTCCCGGTACTTTCGATACTTTAAGTAAGCCTTTATAAGATAGTAGAGTTAAAAGTGTTGAAACGGAAAAAGATCAAATCAAATCAAATAAAACGTTTTATTTTTTGTTTACGCCAAGTTTCATCCAAATCTCTTGAGTCGTTTTTGCGTGATTGAGTAAAAAACATCCAAACATACAAAATTTCACATTTATAATATTAGTAGGACTAGCTGTACCCGCGACTTCGTTCGCGTGCATGTCGGAAAACAATAATGGGTCGCTTAGAGGTGTAAGACTGTAGGTACCACTCCTCCATTGAAAAGAAAGATTCTTCCGATCTTGCCAGGTGAGAATCGTGACCTGGGGTCCTCTACCACAGCCCTTTCGAATGCAGTCACTATGTCTTCAGGGTTTAAAACATCAGTGCGACGATGTTACATTGATTATTGTGAATAAATAAATATCAAGGCAGGCCGAGGCTCAGTATTTCTGCACCTGCCGTACTTAATAAATCGTCTGGCATGGTGCTAAATCAAATGTTATAATATATATGGTGAAGAAGGATCATACGATCAAGAAAACAGGAAAAAGACGATGAAGTGATCAATAAGATATTATTGTGTTTTCTATTGTATTATTTTGTTCCTGTGTGTCCTTTGTTGGAGATCCCAAATAAATAAATATCTTAAAAAAAGTTCTTTTAATCAAGAAAATGCTTCTTTTATGATATCCATCCATAGCTGATATTGGGGAAACGATAAGTTCCATGGAAGGATTTGCGTCAGTTAATTTCGCTTTTTTCTTTGTTATTATTTCTATAGTTTCAGTATTTGTAGATGTTGAAGGATACTCGACACTTTGAGGACCTTGACTATCAGCTATATTCAAGCTTATCTGATGCATATTTTTCGCCACCGGCCCCTCCCGCCCCGCGAAGTTACCTCAGAAATTGTCTCCGTTAAGCCTGCAATACACATGCTACTAATAAGCATGCTTGTTTGCTATTAGGTAGCATGCTTTCTGTGCCAGTAAAATACTCATGGTATTTTCGTATACACATGCTAGTTGAATGCTACTAAGTAGCATTTACTCGAAAGTAGCATGCTCTTGTACTACTAGGTAGCCTATGTATGCCACGGTTTAAGCGTTCGACCATAGGAAATAAAAGGGCAATAAAGGCAATAAAGTATCTTTTCCCGAAAGTACCGAAAGAACCGGGATTTGGTTTTTAAAATCCCGGTTCCTAATACCACCCAAATTTCCAGGATTTCCCGGTACTTTCGGTTCCGGGATTTCCCATGACTATTCTACTAATCACAGCACTGCATTTTGTATGCCGGTGTAATGGGGCCCGGTGTAAAACCGCCTCTATCCAGTAATGACAAAATAATGCAAAACCGCTTCTATCCAATAGTGTCAAATGTTATTAGCTGCAAAATGGCCTTCCAGATTTTAATGTCTTTTTTACAAGTTTGCACTATATGAATAACTAAGGTGATAATTTGAATCGAAAATAACATTGATTTGCCATAATATATCATTTCATTATTAGATATGGCTAAGTTTATCACAGTAAAATAAGTTTTTGTGGCGTCACGAAAAATTTGGAAAAGTGGATAGAAGCGCATTTGCATCTATACCCCTCATTTTAATCTCCGGTAATTGGTCGTCATCATAACTTCGTCCACAATTCGCATATTATTATGAGATTGCAATAGCGATATTATATGATTTATTTGTGATGAGATGAGCGGCCAACTAGTTCCGCGCGCACTATAGTCCGGCATTGTATACTTTCTGCATATTTTTACGATGAGCATGATTTGGATTCCTAATGACTAGCTGACTTTGGTAAAGCTCAAAAAACATCAAAACTTTATTATTAGTTGAGTCCATTTAGATGTTACTTGATAGGCCGTTTGCTACGAAATGAACTAGAGAGCGAATGTGGAAACACTAGTTCGTCTCGCCACTCGTTTCCCTTTGACTCATGTCCAAAAGACTGCTACCGACGCGAACGTCACGAGCGGCGAGAGCAATGACAATTGGCAATGACGAACCACCGTTTACTTTCGTGTTCGCGCCTCGACTCGCTGTGCGTGGACTCGCCGTTCGCCTCGTCACTCGCGCAAATGTGTAAATGCGGCTTTAGATGGCAGGCGGCAGCATTATCGTTGACATTACTAGAGGAGTGAGTGTATGAATGGGGTGAAAAACTGCCTTTTTATCTCACCAGACGTCGCATGATCGACTTTGCCTAATTTTGTCTTGTCACCAGTCAAAATCCATACTAATTTACGATAAAAAAGTTAACAAGTATCGAAAATATTTAAATACCTACTCTAAATATGACGCAGTGTTGTGCTCCAGACTGCAAAAATCAAGGGAGACATATATTTCCAAAGGATCCAAAACGTAGAAAATCCTGGGAAAAAGCGTTGAGAATCAATAACTTTATATATTTTGGCCAAAATAAATATAAAGATTTGGTTCAGTAGTATATGCCAGATCATTTTAAAACATACAATATTAATGTTAGGGTAACTTAAGATGGTACAGAAACCCATACAACCTACTGCTCAGCCGGCATCATGGAGTAGTATGCACGGAAAGACACTAAAGATACTTGTTGGTGCTACTCCAGGAGGCCTTTTGTCCTATTGCTCTCCTGCGTATGCAGGATCTGTAAGTGCCAGACAAACTGTGGAAAGAAGTGACCTCATACAAAAGTGTGAAAGTGGTGATGATATTCTGGCAGATCGTGGATTCAATGTTCAAGATATGTTTGCTGAAAGTAATGCCACTGTTAATACTCCAACATTTAAAAGGTCAGACCCAATTACCAGGCTTAACAGTATTAAAGTTTAGCAAGTAAGAGTCCATATTGAACGGTTGATTGGTCTTACTAAAACCTATATAATACTTACTCAAAAGTGAATTAGATCACAATTATATTCCCATAGCAAGTAAAATATTTTTAATTTGTGTCATGTGTTGTAATTTTAGGGAGAGTATAATGAAAAATAAAGTACAAAGAATATTGTACTGTGATTTTATTAACGAATCATAATTTTTATAAAAATATTTGTTAATGTTTACTGGTTTTAAATCAGTTTCATAGAAATTAAGAAGTCCTCTTACCATCGCCTCTATATAATATATATCATCTCTATTAATAAAATAGACCTGGATTTCTAAAAGAATAAATTAAATTACATAATTTTCTCCCTGTGCATAATAATTCTCCTTGGATTTGTGCATAATAAGGATGGTTTCTTTTTAAAGAAAATTGACCATTACTGTTTTCTAATATGGTACAGTTACTGCACTTATTGGCTTGAAGTATAGGTGCTATAGAATGGACCATATTTTGTATTGCACAAAGTAGCACTGAAATATGTTTGCGGGTGCTTCAATACCGCTGCCTGCCAGATAATTGTTGAAACTTGTGTACTACGCTTTAATTATAATTCATAGATATGTATTTGTAGTCTGTGGTTAATAGACAATACTTTTCTTCCGTTTCCTCTTGTCCGTTCGTCTTTGTGGTGAGAACACACATTTTTCCTAATTGTGTCTAATTTCTAGTTAATGTTTGATACTTATTATATATTAACAATTACATATATATTCTTGCTATTTATAACGACTTTATACATAAAGGAATATATGAATAGTTACCAGTGTTATGGCGTTTCAATCTCACCGCATGTAACCCATCCTGCCCGTAGCTACTCGGTACGACCACACCTTAATATAGCTTCACTTCGCAATCGCAGCACATACTACTCTGCTCATAGTTCGTTCTAACAGGTTTTGGACCCAGAAATGTTTTAAGCAGATGTGATAACGCGTACAGAACTTAACCTCAAAAATTTGGATAGCTACTTGGCTGTGGTGCGGTCCTATATATAAAAGTACTCTGTGGACTGTGGGTGCGGTTACATATTGCGTGCGGTGGTGATTTTGGTTAAGGCGTGTGCCACAAAATGGCACCGCCAAGTCATCAAGAAGCGAGCAATGGAAATGCTGCTTTGCAAGGTAACAATAGCATGACATCGTCTATAGAAAAATTAGAAGGAGTATCAAACTATTTGAATTGGAAATTTGCTATCAAAATGCTGCTTACCATGGATGGCTTGTGGAATACAATCGAAGGCACCGAGACTGATCTGTTGAGAGATCAGCGTGCTTTGGCGCGTATAGCTTTATGCATCAAGCCTGCGCTTTATCAATATATCAGGAATGCTACTACAGCAAAAGGTGCATGGAAAAACTTAGCTGATATATTTGAAAATAAGGGCTTGTTACGGCGTGTGCTGCTTTTGAGACAACTGCATAGAATTGATTATACTCAGTTTTCAAATATGTCTGAATACATACAGGGCGTCATGACCCTCGTGCAGCAGCTCTCGGATATTGGCCGTAAGACGGATGATGCTGAAGTCGCAGAGATTTTATTGAGCGGTCTACCTCAAGAATTCGAATACTTGGTTTCTAATCTTGAAACAGTATGTTTAACCAATGATCTTACCAGTGAGATTGTTCGAACTCGACTTTTACAAGAAGAGCTGCGGAGAAGTGATGGTGCATCAAGCAATAACAACAAAGCTTTAATTTCGAAGAACTCTTTCAAGAAGAAGACTATGGTCTGCCATTATTGCAATAAGCCTGGACATATCAAGGCCAAATGCTACAAGATGAAGAATGACAAGAAGAACCAGTCTACAAGCTTCGCTTCAGCTTTGTTTGTTCATCAAAATAATGCGTGGTTCATCGACTCCGGTTGTACATCTCATATGACTAATTGTAAAGAAAATATGGTGAATTATAAAGACTTTAATTGTAATACAAAACACACTACAGTTGCTGTAGCAAATAATGAACAATTGAGATGTAGTGGTGTAGGAGATTTAATGGTAAACTTTGGAAATGAGGTAAGACAACTTAAAAATGTTTTGTATGTGCCACAGATAGCCACTAATTTATTGTCAGTAAGTAAATTTGTAGAAAGTGGGCTTACTATTGAATTTAACAGTAGTGGGTGCAGCATTTATGATAGTAAAGTCTCTGGCAACCGTATAGCTCTTGTGAATTGTGATAAAGGAATTTATAAACTAAATTGTAACATTGTAAAGCCTTTGCACAGTAGGGTGTATTCTTCCAAACTTTTGAGTAATGTGCAAAAGACAGAGAGTACCGCAGTAGCTATTTCTACTGAACTATGGCACCGCAGGTTGGGACATTTAGGTCTGAGAAGTATGAAAACTTTGAAAGGTCATATGTCTGGAGTAATGTTTCAGGATCATACCCCGGACAGTTTGAAGGATTGCATACCCTGCCTTGAGGGGAAGCTGTCAACACAGCCTTTTCCCAAAGGAGAGGGGAGGCGGGCCGAGCGACCATTGGAGTTAGTACATTCGGACGTCTGCGGACCAATGCGTGAATGTAGCTTGGGAGGTGCAAAGTATTTGGTTACATTTACAGATGATCACACAAGAAAAACATTTGGATACCTAATGAAGTACAAATCTGAGGTAATGTCCAAGTTTATTATTTTTAAGGCTATGGTTGAGAGGCAAACTGGATTGAAGATTAAATGCTTACGATCGGACAATGGTAGTGAATAAGTCAATCATAGGTTTTCTGGATTCTTAAGTAAAGAAGGTATTGTGCATCAGACAACAGTTCCTTACTCAGCCCAGCAAAATGGTGTTTCGGAGCGCCTTAACCGGACACTCATTGAAAAAGCACGTTGCATGCTGCAGGAATCAGGTCTTAGTAAGTGTTATTGGGGAGAGGCGGTAAATACTGCAATTTATTTAAAAAATCGGTCCCCTACTATGGCTTTGTCTGGACAGATTCCTGAGCACCTGTGGACAGGATCTAAGGTCGATCTGAGCCACTTAAGGGTTTTTGGTTGCATAGCTTATTCTTTGGAACCTAAGCATAAGCGTGGTAAGCTTGATGCTAAGAGTAAAAAGTATATTTTTGTGGGGTATAGTGAAACCTGTAAGGGATACAGACTATCAGATCCAGACAATCCTAGAAGAATAGTGTTGTCACGAAATGTTGCATTTTTAGAGAATAGGTTTTATAATAAAAATGAGAAGGATAATTATGAAATTAATTACAATGAAATTATTTTACAAAATGATTGTTTTGACAAGACCAATGAAATGGTTATAGATAATGATAATTCAAATGAAAATAGTGGTGAGGACAAGATTAGTGATGGAACCAATTGCTTGGAATTGAATGATGGTTCTAAAATTTCAGATGCCGCAGAAGAGGATCATTACTGCACAGGCAGTGAGGATGAGTCCCGCTGTGCAGACTCATCGTCGGCGAGCCACGAGTCTGTGACTTCGTTATCGCCGGACGCGTCTGTTCGAGGGGAAGAAGTGACGATTATGGAGGTACCCCGGGCTGAGGCTAACACCCGCCCTGTACGAAGTACTCGTTCAATCCCGCCATTGAGGTATCGTGATTATGACATTTCAATGTATGTTAGTAATATTGAGGAACCATCTAGTTATGAAGAGGCTATCTCTTGTCCGGAAGCTACTGAGTGGCGTACAGCGATGCAGAGTGAGTATGACTCATTAATTGCGAACGAAGTATGGAAGATTGTAAGTCGCCCTATAGGGAAGAATGTTATTAAGTCTAAATGGGTATTTAAGCGTAAACATGACGCTTCTGGAAACTTTACAAAGTACAAAGCGCGGTTAGTTGCCAGGGGGTTTACACAGAAATATGGGGTAGATTATAATGAGACTTTTTCCCCAGTGGTTAGGCATTCTACTATGCGAATTTTGTTTTCCTTGGCGAATGATTTAAATCTCAGTATAGATCACATTGATGTAGCTTGTGCTTTCTTGAATGGTAATTTAAATGAAACAATATTTATGGAACAACCTAATGGTTTTGATAATGGGGATAACTCCAAGGTTTGTTTATTAAATAAGAGTATTTATGGCTTAAAACAAGCTAGTAAAATGTGGAATAGTAAAGTTCATGATTTGTTAAATAATAATAGTTTTGTACAAAGTCAATGTGAACCATGTGTTTATGTAAAGAAAGAGAAGGATGATTTAACCATTATTGCTTTGTATGTTGATGATTTCTATATATTCTATACAGAGAAAAGTATTATTCAAAAAGACTTAGTAAAGCTGCTGGAAAAGGAATTTAATGTAAAGAACCTTGGTCCATTAAAAAGCTGTCTTGGTATTAATGTAACTAGAGATAGGACAAAATGTATTTTAAAATTGGACCAGACTGATTACATTAAGAAATTATTATTGCGGTTTGGTATGGGTAATTGTAAAACTGTATCTACACCTATGCCATTGAATTGTAAATTACTGAAAGCTGAAAATGTAAGCGAGAGCAATGATAATTACAGGCAATTGTTAGGCTCATTAATGTACCTAGCTGTATGCACTAGGCCTGATATCGCTTATGCATGTAGCCAGTTGAGTCAATTTAATAACTGTCACGATAATAGTCATTGGCAAGCTGCTAAACGTGTTTTACGTTATTTAGCGGGGACAATTAATTATAGCTTACTATTTGTAAGAAGTAATAAATTGAGTTTGGCTGCTTATACTGATGCAGACTGGGCTAATGATATAACTGATCGTAAGTCTTATACTGGGTATGTAGTGAAGCTAGGTAATAATACAATAAATTGGGAGTCACGCAAGCAACGCTGTGTTGCTTTATCTACTACAGAGGCTGAATATATTTCAATTTCTGATGTTTGTAAGGACATATGTTTTATTAAGAGTCTGTTATCAGAGATATTCTGTTTAAATGTAGAGTCAATTGTTTATAATGACAATCAAAGTGCAATTAAGTTGTTGGAATGTAAGGAGTACTGTCATAAACGAACAAAGCACATAGATCTGAGATACCATTATGTGAAAGACCTAATAAATAAAAATATTGTAAATGTAAATTACTTACAGACTGAAAAGATGATAGCAGATGTGCTTACCAAACCGCTTAGCTCTAAGAAACATGTAGATTTTATTAAGGACATGAATTTATGTATTATGGAGTGATACTTGTATTTTATTGTGTCTGTATGTCTGTGTGCATGTAATTTTTATTATTTAATTTAAAGTAATAATGTAAAGCGTAAGGGGAAGTGTTGAAACTTGTGTACTACGCTTTAATTATAATTCATAGATATGTATTTGTAGTCTGTGGTTAATAGACAATACTTTTCTTCCGCTTCCTCTTGTCCGTTCGTCTTTGTGGTGAGAACACACATTTTTCCTAATTGTGTCTAATTTCTAGTTAATGTTTGATACTTATTATATATTAACAATTACATATATATTCTTGCTATTTATAACGACTTTATACATAAAGGAATATATGAATAGTTACCAGTGTTATGGCGTTTCAATCTCACCGCATGTAACCCATCCTGCCCGTAGCTACTCGGTACGACCACACCTTAATATAGCTTCACTTCGCAATCGCAGCACATACTACTCTGCTCATAGTTCGTTCTAACAATAATCACAATGACATTGTTCAATGTTGCCTTCATTGTTTAACAGAACATTTATTAAGTAGACAATTTTTGCATTTGGGCCTTGCCTTGGCCCTGTATGTATGTGTTTGCACCTTCAACGAAATACCGTGCAGTCAACAAACACCTAGCTTCATACATATCCTTTCCTTTTGGCTGATCATTGAATCTGAAAGAAATAGAATTGCAATCTAAGTAATTTGGTAAGTCATGTAACATAGGAGAAGGTACCTAATTTTTTTTGTCCTAAGATCTAATTATAAAGGTATCACTAAAGAAAAGTCACAAGAGATGTTATAAATGAACTCACCTTTCGAAGTACGACTGTATTTCTTGCCTACCTATTGAGAGCAGGAATCGGCGAATCGGCATTGATGTCTTTGAAAGAAGAAGTTGGTGGGCAACGATATTCTGGGTCACTGAAGAATGTACTAGGGCCTGGGTTGGCATTCAAATTAAAGTTTCGGTCCTATGCTTCTAATCTGAAAGTCAAAAACATACAGCTTATTAGATTCGACATCGAATATCGATTATTTATCAATATAACCTTAAAATTATTTATTGCTTACTTCTCAATCAAAACCGCTTTTTTCCCTGCTGTTGATGCATTTCTATTACGTAACTCCGCTTGTGAAACAGTCCAAAAAGTATACATATTATAGACAAAATTATTCAAAAACAGCAATAACAAATTCGCATAAACGTAAACACAACAAGGCAGAGTCGATGCTAGCGACATCTACGTCGACCTTTGAGTTTTTCTCCCCATTACTTGATTAGTGTTTGTTGTCTGTTGAAATCAGTCTGAGTCTGTGGCACAGAGCATGTTTGAAATATTAGATCTGTGGTTTAAAATTATCTGTGACAGCACTGAGCACACACCTCACGGCCTGGCCACGACCTTGCCGCTCCCAGCGGTAGCGGTGAGCGGGGCGGCGAGCGGTAAAAACAAATGCATAGAAATGTATGAAGCATGCCACGGCGCGCCGCTCACAGCGGCAGCGGGAGCGGTATTTGCCAAGCGTTTCGCGGCAGCGGCGAGCGGCGCGGTCGCGCCTGCGCGGCTTGAACAAATGTATGGGCGAGTGAATGAGATGCCACTACTCAGAGCGGTACGGACGACGGCAGTGCAGGGGCGGACTGAGCGGCGCGGCTGGACGAATAAAATAGTTTGGAAAATCCAAAAGTGCACGCCTCATAACACTCATTCATAAACGAAGAAGAAATTCAAAACATAGTTTCTAACAAAAATGAACAATTTATCACTTTTCATGAAGTATGTTTTGACTGCTTTTTTACCCATCAAAATTTCTATCCTCGCAATCGCTACGTAATGTTAAATTCCGAACCTAACCCGCGACTGGGTTAGGTATTCCGGGTCAGGTTCGGAATAATCCGAGTGTTATAATGTTGCACCTCCAATAGCCATGTATAATACATCGTTTTATAGCTCTTTTTAAACTGAATAAAAGTTACTATGGCGCCTAACACCACATCCTTGTCCGTTCAGAGTTATACTGTACCAAACATGTCAGTTTTAGCAATACCCAAATAAGGTTCTTTTTTAGATACTTCATAATTCACTTCCCCTTTGAGCATCTATAGGGTGGCGTCGACATCACATGCGAGTCATGCGACCCAGTAACCGATCATGGGTTTACTTCTTCCCCTCCCTTCCTTCTAACGGTTAATCTTGGGTTTCTATCGGTACGCGCTGTCGTCAAATAAACCTTACCGCATTTCAGCTTGGCACCGAATCGGCATCACCATGAAACTTTATTACTTATAAGAGTTATAAGTAAGTACTGCCTGGTTTCCGGTATATCGATGAGGTGAGGTGGTGCGGATCTGATGCTGGGCCTAAAATAATGTGTGTGAAGACTGTACCGGCCGCAAAATAACGGATGTCCTGTAAAATTTTAATTTGCACCAATGTTAAGTTACAAATCAGTCGATCTTTTGTATCGTGTGTGACTGCATTCCGTTTCGACTAACTGGAAGATAAAAAAAAATATATAAATATATATAGAAAATATCATCAAAAGTTTCTAGACTCTTTCTTCTGTAGCCATAACATTTTCTCGGATATTTTCTGTATTCTTTGTATAAGTAGATTACGGAATTCACCATATTTATACCGGTCTTTATTAAACTGCGTGCACTCCTTCCCGCATATTCAAAATATCTTGTTTAAAATAATTAAAAAAAAAAATTAATTTATTAACAATAATGTTGGTACAATTTATCTATCCTAAACAAAAACACAATATACAGAGTTTTGAGTATATAAAAGATAGAGTGAACGACGATGTCTGTGCTAGTATTAACTGTGTGACAGACACCGGCGCCTTCCTCCTACAACCATGATTTGCTTTTGTAATAATATAATGATTCAAATAGTACTAGTCCAAATTAAGTTGCTTTCATTCTTATAATTAAAAGTTTAATTAAAAATAATAAATAATTAATTAATGGAAAAATTGAATTGAATATATTTAGATTAAAAATAATTTATAAAGTTTTATCAATGACATGCAAAGAAATAAGTGAATGTATGTGTGAGTGTGAGCGTGTTTGTACAAACAAGAGTATGTGTGGGTGTGTTTGAGTGTGAGTGAGTGTGTGTATGTGAGTGTTTTAGCGCTTATCATTTATGATTCCCTAGCGAACAGTCTTTCAGTGTCGTCGTAAGTAAGACCCTGAAGGTATTCGCTTACTACGGTCTTACACTTGTATTTTGGAAGGGAATAAATGTTGCATGTTTTGTTAATTGCATTATAAAGGCGGCCACTCAGACTCAAATAGTTTCGACTTGCCAAGGCAGTTTTGATTCTAACTGGAGCGCAAACCAGGTCTTTACGTCGTTTATTTAGAAGCAATTTTGAGTCATAATTAAGGGAGAAATGCTTACGTAGGATTATATTGAGTGCACAGAGTTGTCTGCAGGTGAGTACAGACATGTCCTTGTATAATTGGGTTGTAGAGTAGCGATACGGTTTGTGAAGCATCACCTTCAAAACGGCCCTCTGCGCCCTCTCAAGGCGAAGCATAAAGGTCTTTAAAGTGCCACCCCAAACTGAGATGCAATAAGTTAGTAGTGACTGAGCCAAAGCATAATAAATAGTTTTCAAGAGTGGGAAAGCAACTACATTTCTGAGCTTTTTCATTGGGAACATAAGCTTTCGTACCCGAGATACTGTTACGTCTACATGTCTATTCCAACTTAGTGTGCAATCAATGTGCACCCCCAGATACTTCACGCAAGATGTTCTTTGAATAGGAGGGCAATCACAGGTGTTAAGCGCAGGATGAGAGCATCTATGAACCTTTATATCCGGAATGCTAGGTTGTGTAGAAGAGTTCGCTGAGAAAGCAACATAATGGGCTTTGGAGACATTTAATGTTAGCAGATTACAGGAAAGCCAGTCCATCACTATACCAAGAGCATTTTCAGCCGAGCGATGCGCAGAAGCCCAAGTATTTCCACTTATAATAAGTGCAGTGTCATCAGCATAGACAAGGATCTTGCAGTCTGGTATAGTGAGTTGGCATAGCCTGTTTACATATACAAGAAAGAGCGTAGGACCCAGCACACTGCCCTGCGGGACTCCAAAAGATAAATACTCATCGTCGCTAGTGTAATTACCAACCCTAACTCGCTGAGTACGATCAGTGAGGTAGTCGCAAAAGATCCTTAGAGCGGCATCGCGTATTCCTAGAGCCTCCAATCCGTGTAAAAGGATGGGAGTAGAGACCGTGTCAAAAGCCTTGGCTAAATCTAAGAATATACCTATCGTTTTAGTCCTGGTGTCTAGATTCTTAGTGATGTGATTTGATAGCTCAAGCACAGCATCCTCTGTTGATTTGCCTTTCCTGAAGCCGTATTGGTTTGAGGCAATTGCATTATTGTGATCTAAATAATTCAATAGTCTCTTATTTAAGATTTTTTCTAATATTTTGGACAAGGCCGTGAGGACCGATATAGGTCTATAGTTTTCGACACGGTCTCCATCTAATCAATAATAACTGCTTTCGAGGCAAAGAAGTGCCACTTTGGATAACGCCATGTCAATAAAAAAAAAAATTAAAAGTCTAAGTACGTCCACCGCGGTTGCTGCCGCTATAGCGGCAGCAACCGCGGTGGACGTACTTAGACAGTAGTGACAGTAGCGTTATAACGCTACTGTCAAGTACGTGGCATGGACAACGCCCCGCTTGCCGCTCGCCGCCCCGCTCGCCGCCCCGCTTGCCGCCCCGCTCAAAGTCGTGGCCAGGCTCCGGCCTGGCCACGACCTTGCCGCTAGCAGCGGCAGCGGTGAGCGGGGCGGCGAGCGGTAAAAACAAATGTATAGAAATGTATGAAGCATGCCACGGCGCGCCGCTCACAGCGGCAGCGGGAGCGGTATTTGCCAAGCGTTTCGCGGCAGCGGCGAGCGGCGCGGTCGCGCCTGCGCGGCTTGAACAAATGTATGGGCGAGTGAATGAGATGCCACTACTCAGAGCGGTACGGACGACGGCAGTGCAGGGGTGGACTGAGTGGCGTGGCTGGACGAATAAAATAGTTTGGAAAATCTACAATGAACAATTTCTCACTTTTCATGAAGTATGTTTTGACTGCTTTTTTACCCATCAAAATTTCTGTCCTCTCAATCCATAACTACTTATTGTTAAATTCCGAACCTAAACCGCGACCCGGTTAGGTTTTCCGGGTCAGGTTCGGAATAATCCAAGAGTGTTATAATGTTGCACCTCCAATAGCCATGGATATAGCCGCCATTGTTAGATAGCGGAATTGATGATGGTTCCACCATTTTGAAAAAAAAATACAAACTGACCCTGGCATGTGGGGTATCATTGTCTAGAGCGCATCGAGTAGAGAACAAATATAATTTTTATATGTTTTTATCTTCAAAAATAATGAATTAGGGGGCCGTAGAAGTTGTCAGTTTTAGACCATTTCTGTACGAGCTCTATCTCAACAACTAAAGTTACATGATCTGTGATCAACACCTTCTAGGGATAAGCTGGGAACAAATTATCGGACGCGTGCACTCCTTCCCGCATATTCAAAATATCCTGTTTCAAATAAGAACTGCTTTCGAGGCAAAGAAGAGTCACTTTGGATAACGCCATATTAATAAAAAAAAATCAAAAGTCTAAGTACGTCCACCGCGGTTGCTGCCGCTAACGCTACTGTCAAGTACGTGGCATGGGCAACGCCCCGCTTGCCGCTCGCCGCCCCGCTCGCCGCCCCGCTTGCCGCCCCGCTCAAAGTCGTGGCCAGGCTGTCAGAGCCCTCAGAGTAATAACTAATACTAAAGTATTACTCTGAGGCACACACGGAGCACACGGAGCACAGCACAGATATAGATTGTCTATCTGTGGAGCACAGCATGACATGACAGCACAGTGACAGCTGTGAGTGACAGCCATAAGTCATTGGTGACAGCCCAGCACACAAGCAGAAGCAGTCAAGCCGAGTCAAGGTCAACGTCAAGCACTGTTTTTATTGAGTATTGAGAGTGTGCGTGCGTACTGTTGGTTGGTATTTAAGTGTATTATCTATGGTTGGTTGGTGGGAGTTGGTGGGAGTGGAGTGGAGATCAGAACATTATTTACGTTTTTCAATATTCTATTATAGTTAACATAATCAGTTATTATTTTTATATTGCCGAGCTTGTCAATCTTTCTTCTCGGAGTAATACGTAAGTAAGTACCTATATCTTTTAGCTTTTATTTATGTACTAAAAAAACATGCTGTTGTGACTCACACTTGTATTATCTATTTTTGGCTATCAAATCTTTGTTGTTAAGTGCCATTAAAATTAGTAGGAAATCTATCCATCGGTATCAAAATAGCAACGTAAGTACCTATACCTAGTTATAAGTTTTATAAATCATTATAACTACCTCCCAGTTATTATAGGCACAGTCAACCGCACGTCCATGGTAACAGTATGAATTTAACAGGGCCTTAATTTCGTAGCAATAGGGTTTCGCATTTCAATTAAATGTTACTACTTATGTGCGATTGATCGTACCTGTCTGCTGATGGTCGGACCGGTGCGCGGTGCGGCGGCGGCGTTTCCTGCCGATACATACACAATTACACACACGAACTTTTCCCTGTTCATTGTTTCTGTCACTCTTGTGCAGTTGCATCCAGTGCGAGAGGAAAGTCAAATGATTCCTTCGTAAGCTCTTATTGATTGCTGCGTTCGGTAATGGAATATTGCACGACTCGTAATGCGAAGCATTAGAGTGTGCTCTACGATCGAAAAATTATTTTTGACCCATTTCTGTAACTGTTTTTATTGTTACACTCCTGCTAGGACACAGAACCTACTTAATTTATATACCATTGTATAGATGATTAAATGGAGATTAATACTGTACTTTTTAACAATTGATATAATGCAGCAGAAATGGAAAAAGCATAAAAATAGTTGAAAAAAAAATCCTGTCCGTCAATTTATGAACCCTGAAAACATTGTAGCTTGCGATAAAATCAATTAATTGAGTCAATTTTTTTTTAATACATTCGTTTCAGCCGTAGAAGGAACCCTATTGAAAATGGCTCTTTTATTCAAAGTAGTTTAATTATAATTAATAAAATACTTACTAAAATATAATATCTTTAACTAAATATTTCCAACCATTGACTAAGTTGCCTAGCAACCGCCAAGTAAATATCTTTGTCAGTCGTTGACATTACGACTTCATGAAAAGTGATAAATTGTTCATTTTTAAACTATGTTTTGAATTTCTTTTTCGTTTATGAATGAGTGTTAAGACGTATGAGGCGTGCACTTTTGGATTTTCCAAACTATTTATTACTCTGAGGTTGTAGGTTAACAGAATAAACAATTTTTAATTCTCGTAGGTAGGTAATGGTGCCCAATTGCCGATTCTCTTGTACATACACTGAACTAAACTAACTAAACTATCACTAAAATTCCTTACTTTTAGAATCTAAAAGCTATTCTGCAAAAAAGAAAATTATTCAAAAAACAAAAAACCCGACTGCAAAAACACATAACTGAAATGAAAAGAGAAAAACAAGCATTATAATCTATAGAATTTTGGTATCGCAGGCGGGGACAAACAAAAGTTAGGTACACCATATTTCCGGTTATTATTGTTATATTATTATTGTCCCCGCCTGCGATACCAAAATTCTATAGATTATAATGCTTGTTTTTCTCTTTTCATTTCAGTTATGTGTTTTTGCAGTCGGGTTTTTTGTTTTTTGAATAATTTTCTTTATTTCAAGTTTTTTAGTTTTATTAATATAGGGTAAACTCACCAGTAACTGGCCACTTAAGCACATCGCCAAGTTCATGTCATTGTTATGACCAAATGTGTCAAGAAATTAATATTCTTAAATTACCTATGGTTAAAGTGTGTATACGTTTATCGATATTGATGGGTAAAAAAATCAATTAAACAAAATTATGTAGAAACATTTTAACCGAATGAAAAAGTAGTTATTTTTAATAGTAACTGGCCATCAAATTTAGAAATTAGCCACCATAACACTAATAATTGGCCATGTTATAATAATCATCAAAAACAATATTAAAATATAGGATAAAGTCCCTAAATTAGAAGTACAAATATTTAAAAAACTTAATAAGGCAAACTCTGACAATATTGTACTTAATTCGCTACAAAAAATCAACATCTTAGCTTATATTTCCTAACAATTTTCTAGACTCATCTTGACTATTCATTGTTTTGCTTTTAGCAGTCTAATTCTTTGTATTTTTAATCCTCCTCCTATAATCATTCTTCTGCCATTATCCCAATTTATTTGTAGACGGCGTAACATGTCCGTTTCTTCCACACTTCTCTGTTAGTCGTCATCGCGGTAGTCATCTCCTTTCTAGCCATGTCATCTTTGCCACAGCCCATCCATCGGTTCTTTGGTCGGCCCTTACTCTTATAGCCATCGAAATTCATACTCTCAACTATCCTCATGAGATTTTCCTCATTCTTCTTTATTCTTTATCTTGTATTAAACTTTGAGTTAGGATTTCGTATTTTAAATTGGATACTACTTCAATCAATCAATCAACTCAGCCTATCGCAGTCCACTGCAGGACATAGGTCTCGCCCAAGCTGCGCCACAACACCCCGTCTTCCGCCTTCCGCATCCAGTCCGTCCCAGTCAACATTTTAAGTTCACCGGTCCATCTAGCTGTGGGGCGTCCCACACTACGCTAGCCGATACGCGGTCTGCACTCTAGGACTCGTCTGCTCCACCGGTCATCGGTCCTTTGACAAACATGGCCAGCCCACTGCCACTTCAGCTTGCTTACTCTGCAGGCTATATCGATAACTCCGGTTCTTTTCCGGATAGCTTCGTTTCTGATCTTGTTTTTCAAAGAATCTCCGAGCATAGCCCGCTTCATAGCGCGCTGAGCGATCTACACTACTTCTGGGCACGCAATTTTTTTTTCCTGCTTGACGAATCGATCCTTCAACGTTTTCAATAAATTTTATAGTCTTTTCTATTGCTTCTGGCGTATTTTTAAGGACATTTTGGAAAATCTGTGTAATAAAAAATATTCCGTCAGTAACTGGCCATACAATTGGCCACCCATGCCAGTTACTGATAAATGTGTATATTTTTATTTGATATTTTTTTAAGGAGATAGTATACCTTATGCAACTACTAAATACGTCTCATTTTTGATAAAATTCGAAGATTTGTTTATAATCTAGTAACTGGCATGGGTGGCCAATAATTGAAAATAATAAAAAATGTCGATCAATTACTAGCCACCCGCCTAATGTTGATTTACAATAGATGCTGACAAAATAGAACTTTTAAAAAGGATCACTTACCATCTATACAACACACTAAACACAATCGACTGACGTTTACTACACAAAATACCACAAAATTAATTTTTTACATCAAGCGTTACGTTAAGATTTTTGTAAAGACTTACCGTTCATATGAGCGAACATACCGTGCATGCACGCCGACTGTCACAAAATGATCGATATTTTTGGCAATAGTGTCCTTATTGGAAAATAAAATTACTTTACTTAAAGCTACTTGAGTAGGCAATACCGAAAACAAATAATAGTTGGCGTACTGTGAGCGTAATTCTTAATTTATGCAGTTGAAGTGTATAGTGGCCAATTATTGAAAGCGGCTAGTTACTCCTCGGTTTACCCTATCTTAATTTGGATATCTAGAACCAAAAAATTCGAAGACATGTGACATCTACCAACCCGCACTGGGCCCGCGTGGTAGATTACAGCCCACTCCCTCTCACAGAGAGGAGGCCTGTGTCCCAGCAGTGGGAACATTAATAGGCTGATGATGATGATGATGATGATCTTAATTTGGAATTGACTCATTACCAGCTTTTATTTGATACCAATATTGTTGAAATTTATTTAAAAAAACCTTCCCCTCCCTTTTTTTGTACTTGCAGATGCAATACATAAATATTATATAGCCTATGTCACTTCTACGATTAAGACGAATCTAACGACACCTCCTATGTTAAAATCCATCAAGCCGTTTAGGCTACAGAGCGTGCCAAAGAAATAGACATACATACATACATACATACATACATACATACTTACTCTCGAAAAACATTACCCTCCTTCTGGGGTAGTCGGGTAAAAAAATTAACTAAATTAAAAAATAATTATGATGGTACATCTAAAATCGAATTTGACAATCGCGTCGCACAACTCGCACAGTGGTGCAGGTAGTACGGGCATACGGAAAATATTATTTTTAAATGAAAAGACGTTGCGTTTCGTCATAATACTTTATTAAAATGACATAGTGAATGTACCAGTATACAAAGAGAAATATATTATTAATACACGTATTTTATTTTTTATTTCTACTTGGAAATATCCTTACATATTATAAAACAAAGTCGCCCGCCGCGTCTGTCTGTCTGTCTGTCTGTCTGTCTGAACGCGATAAACTCAAAAACTGCCGAACGGATTTTCAAACGGTTTTCACCATTGGACGGAGTGATTCATGTGGAAGGTTTTAGTGTATAATTCATTAAGGTTTTGTGATAATTGGCTGAAATATGACGATTATTGTTGAAGATGTCGGAAAAAAACATGCCGACTGGGAGCTTTACTGGCGTGCGCTGCGTAAGTCGTGAGAGATAAATCAAATTTATGTTCTAGAGTATTGTATATCTTAAAAATTGCAACAAAAAAGTCCGCGATGGCATATGTCTATCTTTTAAGGGTGACCCACAATAACCATTTTTGTCTTTCAAAATTGTATAAAATTTTCATTGTTATTTCCGAAGCTATTTTGACCGGTATCTTATTAATCCTTATCCAATTAAATAGGTTATTTAAATTGGGCATTCAATTTCGATTAAAATATGCCTTTACATCACATCATTTAAATGAATAGTTTAAGAGATATCACAGTTTCAAAATTACGCGTAACAAAATAATTATGGTTGACCACGCGGGCGCTGTAGTAGCCTACCACTGCGTCCGCTGAAAGTTAGTCAATGATCTTTTCCTTGGCTATTAGGTATGTATTCCCGGTAGAACGTTCCCGTGGGATATTTTGCGACATCCACGCGGGCGAAGCCGCGGGTAAAAGCTAGTTCATCATAATTTTTCACATGAATTCAATTATAAATATTATGCAAAATTCTTTAAGCATTTCTATATAAATAAATATTTATAAACTAAATAATCAATAGAGAAGACATAGTTTTAGAGATAGGTGCTATCCACTAATAAAGCTTTGGCATCATCATGAAGAGGATAATATTTTTTATTCGGTACTGCACGTAAATGTTAAAACGTAACTGTTGATACTTTTTGCTGCATTTCTCAGTAGTAATAATGCCAATGCTTTTTCTGGAGTAAACTTGATAGTATCCGATGATTCTTCTTGTACGAGTACCTTAGATGCTGCTTTCTTAATAATTTCTTCAGGAACGCTTTCAAACAATCTTTTGACTTTATATCGCTTTGTTCGATCCCAACATTTGGGATTCATCAAATGATTTCTCTGGTCGTCCTCTATGAAAGCGTTTTGATGGCCCTGGAACATTACTGTTACAATTCTCCATATCAGCTTGCACCGAAGATGTCTCAACGGTAAACATATTTTTCAGCCACTGTTCATTTTTTGCCATAAAAGCATTTTTATTTCTCGCTGCAGTTTGCCACTTTTTGTAATACAGGTAGAAAATTACGACTCAAGTTTTCATAAACTTGCTTCCAAACACTTTCTGTAAGCTGTGGATATGTCGCCAGATCTTAGAATTGATAATTTCATGAAGTGTTCGGCCATTTCATGAAATAGAACATCAACCGCTGATCACATCATGATGTGGTCTGGCCAGATCATTGAATATTCGACGTTTGACGATATGAACAGTTAAACGCGCGACTACTTCATGATGTGGCCAAACATTAGTGATCATATCGTAAAATAGTAAGATGATCCACCGGTAGAGGCGTTGATGTCGCTTTGTTTTTGTTGTGCATCATGGCGGCGGCATACAACAAATCAAACAAAGTAGGGTGACCACGCAAGGAAACTCGATGGACTTTTTTTATTGGATTTGCAAATGTGATTATTATGGAAAGTGACCAACTTGGAAGTTACTAACCTAACCCATGTCGGGGTGCCACAACCGGTGTGGTGAGCAACATAGCACTTAAAAATTAAAAATTCACGCCGCTCATTGGACCCGAGTCCCTGACGAAATGTGTTAATTTAGGTGAGAACTGTCACCAACCGCGCGCGAGCCGAGCGAGTAACGCAAGCGGTGCCGCAGCAGCCACCCGCTGCTGCGGCACCGCTTGCTTTACTCGCTCGGCTCGCGCGCGGCTTCCAATTTGGTCGCAGTTAGCAATGTTTACTACACATTAAACCATGGATACCCTACATCAGTGTTTTTCAACCTGTGGGTCGCGACCCCCTGGGGGGTCGCGAAGCCTCTATAAGGGGGTCGCGAGGGCTCAGTAAAAGAAAAAGAAAATTCAACTTTGTTTTGTTGCTTTAGATAATTCTAGCAGATTTTGTTTTAGGTTGGTAGGTTGGTTCCCAAAGTTGCCGAATCTTAAGTCATCTATAGCTCCATATAAAAACATAATTACTCTACTGGGAAATCCCTCGTAGCCATGAATGACCCTCATAAATCCATCAATTATACAACATAAAATTTACTTAAAATACAGTATGTTAACTAACAGAGGGCGTTCCCGTTAACCCGCAATAGTATAGCGTCCATACATGCTAGAACAAATAATGAAAGTGAAAAAAAAAAAATTTAAATTGTTTTTTAAATAAAATTTTCATATTTTTTTAAAATTGATACGTAAATGTAACACTCTGTACACGCTCACTTGTCTTTCAACTTGGAAAGACAGAGTGTTTGTTTTACGTATGAAATTAATATTTTTGGGTAATATTTTATGATAAAAAAATAAAATAAGTTTTTATTTTTTTTTCTAGCATGTATGGACGCTATACTATTGCGGGTTAACGGGAACGCCCTCTGTTAGTTAACATACTGTATACTTAGGATTTAATTAGGAGGCGATTCGGATACCCTGTCCCCACAAATCCATCATATCGCTTTTCCGTTGAAGCGTTTGGCGATGTAACATTTTATTTTATTTATTAGGGAAAAAAACAGTTATAGTTAGGGCGACACAACAAGATTCCTAAAATAAATAGTTAACATTTAACCCACACTATTGTCCACGGATTAATAAAAAAAAAAACGAGGCAGTCTGGGACTGCCGATTGAAGTGAAAACTAAGTAACGCCATCTAACGAAAATGTCAGGAATTTATGTGCCTTGCTGTCAGTACAAAACGAAAGCTGTAGCTCCATTTAAAAAAAAAACAAAATAATAAAACTGAGTGCGCTTTCAACAAAAACTTGAACGTCTTATGAATTTTCGATCAGGTCACGTGTCCTGACGCGAGTTTAACATTTTTTACCCATCCCAAAAAAAGTGCATAACGCCGCTAAAGAAGTTTTCACTTCAAATGAAGCTAATAGTAATGTAGCTGATTTTAAGAATATTGTTATAACTGTTATAAGTTATTTGAGTTAAATGCAAATTTAAAATTTTGATGCTAATGAAGTTATAGCGAGAGTCTGTTAATATATCTGTTAATTATGAAATGACCCTTTAAATGTCATTATAAAAAATAATAAAATGTTGTACGTAAGTATTTAAATATTATTTATAATTGTTTGCATTATAACAAAATACAGATTATAAACAGTGGGATAAGGGGTCGCGAAGAAAAATTTCATACTAAGGGGTCGCGTCATGAAAAAGGTTGAAAAACACTACATAATCAGCCTATCAATGTTCCCACTGCTGGGACACAGGCCTCCTCTCTGTGAGAGGGAGTGGGCCATAATACACCACGCGGGCCCAGTGCGGATTGGTAGATGTCACATGTCTTCGAATTTTTGGTTCTAAGACATGCCGGTTTCCTCACGATGTTTTCCTTCACCGTTTTTGAGAGCAGTGGTGATGAAATTATTTACACAAAGTAAAGCGCCTGCTTGGGTTCGAACCCACGACCTACAACTCGTAAGTCGGGGCCGATACCACTGGGCCACCACTGCTCTCTAAAAAGAAAAGGGATAGTTAAGCGAGTGTGAGGCTAAAGTGGGCGGGCGAAACAAGACACTGAATAAAGCGTGGGGTTTCCCCGAGCATAGTTACTTCGTGCCTCGTTTGCAACGAAATAGACGAGACAACACGCGCGTATACATTACATTTTTAAAACGCGAATTTTTAAAAGTATCGTTGTATCGGCCATAAAAATATCGCCGATGCCGATATATCGGCAAACTTCGAGTATCGCCGATATACCTATCTGTATCGGTATCGGTATCGGATGCATCCCTATTAGAAACACTTATTAATATAATGCACTTTTTCTTAATTACAGAGCGTCATTAGTTAATGACCTGGTATTTCCAAGATCGCAGGTTATCGCAGCCAAAACTGATGTTTCTTAATCTATAGGGTCTAATTAATCTCCGAAAGTATATTATTACGCATCGGTCGATAACGGAGATTAGCTGTTATGATCTCATGATTGAAAACTAAAGGTTCCAAATGACCTTCTTCATTAAAAAAATGTAATAACAAGTAATTAATTACTCATTATAATCATAACATATTATGTTTACGTATTTTATTAATACACACAATAAACTTATGACTAGGTACACTAAAAATAAAAGTTGATTATTATAGTATTTAGGTTCTATTCATACTTGTAATATCAATACCTATTTTCTGCTCGAAATTTGTTCATTCTCGATCGAAAGTAGTGTAGGTACCTACTTTGGCATCATATAATTAAATACTTACCCCCTTACTAATAAACGTTGTATATCGCTTGTATAGTTACACACCGATTTCTCTCTTTCAGTCGTCAGTAATTTGACATTCGAAAGAAGAAGCTATAGCGTTGTGTAACTATACAGGCGATATACAACGTTTATTAGTAAGGGGGTTACTGTATAATTACTTACCCGTATTAATTTTAGGATTTGTTTCTACTAACATTCAAGTATGTGCGTACCAAATTGTAGACATTTTAAACAAAGTCGAAACAAAGGACTTTTTTCGCCCTTGAACTACAGTGCGTCGCGACTCCACGTGGTAATTGTTTGCTCTACCCCGAGATTATTTGATTTATATGCAGTGAAAACTGCGCTGCGCTTCGCCTCGCCAAATGTGCGCTCGGCCCGTGCCGGCTCTAGGTATATCAGTATCCATGCCATGACGTTTCGTTTGAGCCAAGTGTACTTTAGTTGAGTGCACCTACTTCGTAAAGGTACATGTTGTAAACTTGGGATAGTCGATTTGAAGCGATTTTTATTATGATCTAAAAGCTTACGGCTTTTCCACGCGCAGCGATCTTCAAAGCAACAACGCTCAATCGTTTCAATATCAAGAACACATTCACTGGTTTTTGTCGCTCGGTGCAGGGCTTTGCGGATCGTATATCCCTCGAATTACCTAGTTATAGTTGATATTGGACATCACTGATAAAAGTGAGGAAAAACATCGTCTGAGTCTGAAATCGCCAACCCGCCTTAAGGCGACGATAAGCTACTTTTAATGATTTTATACCAAAAATTACGTCTAAACGAGTGGTATTAATGATTTGGAACAAATATAATTATGTTAAATTAGAGCATTTTCTTAATAATTTAATATACGAATATTTTAGATTATGTTTACATTACATAGTGAAATTAATTTGTAAAGTTGTGTCAAACGCGGATAAAAAAAACTGAGAATTACGCAAAAGCTATCATGCATATTTTTCTGAAACCTTCACCATTTTAAAGATAATTAAAATATTAATCTTTTAGTATACGTGTTTTATTAAAATACCTTTCGTCTTATGTTTAATAAGTTAATAATGCCTCAAATAGGGGACAGCGCTCCTTGATGAGGGAGTCCTATTACTGGCTGGACGTACGACGCGTTGCGTGTGCTCAGTACAGAGCACGCAAGCGAACCACTCAAGGTCACTGGCATGTATCTGCGTTATTAGCAAGCGTGGTGATCAATGCTCTTGCCTTCTCTGTACGAGAAGAGGTATTTGCCCTGCAGTGGGACAATAATAGTCAGGTTTTATTACAATTAAAATTACCTAAATTCGTTTTTGGACAAAATAAATACAAAAATAAAACTGCAGATAATGTAGATAAGATAAACAACAACGTATTGGTTTTAGGAATTTGAATCATTATCAATGTTACACAGTACTTAATTCGATTAACGTAAGTCCTTGCCATCAATCAGAGTAGCTACTTCTGATTATCACTTTATGTTAGTGTATATTATGCAGAATGAGGCCTACACTGTCCTCTCATAACTATTAGGTACAACCTACTTTAACACTGTAAAAACTAAAGCTGGGGAATGCTTTCCTTCTATGGCCCAGCAGGGCCAGCAGTATCCAAGGCGCGAAAAATCGACGGCTCTTCAAACCTATCTACGACACGATTTTATTGTATGTGTTGCGTATTATGCAATCTATTTATTTCCCCCACCTTCAACAAAATCTTGGCTACGCCTATATTAATATGTGCATATTGACATAGGCATAACCAAGATTTTGTAATTAAAAACACAACAGTAGTCAAATTCCCAATCTATATCTATATCTTCTATCTATATCTATACATATAATAAAATTGTAGAAAAGTGGTGTCTGTACAATGGAAATATATGAAAAAAAAGTAGCAGGGGTTGTTATTATATCGATGCTGAACCCGAGATTGTAATTAACATTTTTTTTGTCTGTTTGTCTGTGTGTTTGTGCACGCTAATATCAGAAACGGCTTATTCGATTTAGATGCGGTTTTCACTAATATATTGTCGTAAGCTTCACTTAACATTTAGTGTTTATTTCATGTCAATCGGTTCATAAATAAAAAAGTTATGTCAATTTAAAGAATCACGGCGAACATTTGTTATAGGTTAGGCATTTCTTTCCTTGATTTTCGGTATACTTTAGTGTTGCAACAGAACTCTGCTTCCGCTTCCGCAACTGCAGAAGTTCCGCATGTTTTTCACTTCCGTTTCTGCTTCTGGTTCCGCAAACTTTATAACAGAACTCTGAACGGAAGCGGTTTAATATATGAAGCTGGTTTAATATATGAAGAACAATCATCGAAATAGGCTGAAAGGTGAAAAAGCGGCCAAGTTACTCTTTATTAAATATAACTTGCCGCTGTTTAATTTTGACTACTAAAATACAAATTTAATAAAAAAAGTTTTAAATGTACAATTGTGCTTTTTTTTCATAGTGTCAACGCTTCCGTTTCCGCTTCCGTTTCCGTTTCCGCTTCCGTTAAGATTTACTTTTGACATCTGTTTCCGTTTCTGCTTCCGTTATGCCAGTTCCGTTGCATCACTAGTATACTTATCTTAATTTTTATATAGAAATATTATAAGTATTTGGTATAGGTTAGGCATTTCTTTTCTTGATTTTCTTTATTAAGTATAAGTTTATTAGCTCAGGTTAGTAATTAATTTTTCTAACAATTCTTTTGTTTTATAAAGTTAGATAAACCAAACGTACTTACTAAACGTTTGGTTTACACGTCTTAACACTTATTACTTAAACTGTGATAATTTTAGACTGTATAATAATCTGTAAGTATTTATAATTTAATTGTTTACGATAGTACGTGTTTACTAAATAACTGTGTGTTAAGTAGTAAGTACAATTTTATTGTAAGAATGCTTCGAAGAAGATCCAACCTCTCCCAATGTAGCAGAAATGCTAAAAGGATGAGATTAGTTCGATCACAGGAATCTGAGGAAGTTCGTGAGGGAAGGCTCTCTGCAACTCGGGAACATCAGGCTAGGTTTCGTGCTGCAGAAACTTCGACTCAGCGGGAATCTCGACTGAGTTCAAATCGTTCTCGAATGGTCGAGGTCGCGAAAAATTTTTTATACTAAGGGGGTCGAGTCATGAAAAAGGTTGAAAAACACTGCCCTACATTAATCCTACTAATATTATAAATGCGAAAGTTTGTGAGGATGGATGGATGGATGGATGGATGTTTGTTACTCTTTCACACAAAAACTACTGAACGGATTTTGATGAAACTTTACAATAATGTAGCTTTTACATTAGAATAACACATAGGCTACAATTTATAAAGATTTTATGTGATTTGACCATAACATAACGATAAGTATCAAGTAAGTCGGAAAAATTCCTGCCCTCTGAGATCTATCTTTGCGTGCGCTGCCATTTTTTTTTTTTTTTTGTTTGGAAGTCATCCAATGATTTCTGGGCGTTTCAGTCTCTTACTGACTAAAACCCACCCGTATTCGTTCCCTTGCCTTGCCAGATGCCACGCTTTCCCCTTGGGACTACCCGCAACCCCGGCAGGCATCGGCCCTAGCGGACCCCGTCAGTTTTGCTGATATCTCTTTTAGGTGCGCGTGGAACACGATGCGCCGTCGACCCGGGCCTGGTCCTTATCGGACGGTGAGCTGCCCGTTGCTCTCCGTCCGCAGGCCCGCGCCTACGGTGGCCGGAAATCGGCTATCAATTCCCGACGCCCGGGACGTCTCCTACGGCGGCGGCGGCTAGGGCTGGTAGGGCGCGGCCTTTGCCACTCCCTCGCGCGCTCCACCTTCTCCTTCGCGAGCATTACTGCTTTGCAGAAGGAGGTGACGGCTTGCCATGCCCTCTCGCTCCGCACCATGGCCTGAACCAAGGCCGTACGCGAGAGGTCACCGCCGCCGATCGCCTCCACGAGGACACGGCGGTGGTCCACCTAAGCCGGGCAGACCTCCACCGTTTGCTGCGTGCGCTGCCTAAACCGTTAGAGTTACATGAAGAAAATGTATTGTGGGATTGTTTGTCTTAAAGAGTTCTAAATAAAAGTCCGCGACAGCATATCCGCGACACCTTTTATGTGGAAGCCTTTATAACCAAAATAGTGAGCAATAAATACAGTTACATTGAATACTTTTTTTACATTGCATATTTTAGAGTATTTAGTTAATTCTTATCAAAATAAATACCTTCATCGCTTTTGGTATTTAATTTAGATAAAGTTTGTCTTTTACACTAAGTAATTTGGACAAATAGTTTAAAAGTTAGAACGATAAGAATGACCTGCGATATTGAGTCGACGGCGCTCAGAACGAGGGTGGAGGGGCGGGCCAGCCAGGGGATGACGCGCCAGAGCGCCGAGTGGAATAATTATGTTCGAGAAATAACGTAAATAACGCAATTAATTGTTTAACTGTCAAAATGAAACCCATTGCTATTGTAAGTCCGACATCCACGCGGGCGAAGCCGCGGGCAGAAGCTAGTCAAAACTAAAAATCTAGTCGCAATCTCATCTCAGCAACAATCAATATAAAAAAACTTGACAAAAATGTAAGAATATTTGAGATATTTGTCTGAGATTAGAATTATGAATGTTCTTAAAAATAAGGGAATTGCCTCTCTTTTTATTTTATTAACAATAAATTCTCTTTTATTTCAGATCCAACATAAATCAAGATGATAATACTAACGGGGAGTAACTTAGGCGAAAGGCACCGGGAGTTGAACACAAAAGTGAAAGAAGCCGCAGCAAAGCTTGTAAACTTCAACGATATCAAAGACAAGGCTGAAGAGTCGGATGTCGACAAGTTATTTAAAATCGATCTTGCGTCCAAATACGAAAACATCGACTACATCATCGAAATTCTAAAGTCTGGAGACAGTTTGTACGTATCTCGAGCTCTTAAATGTAGTTGGATATATGGTGATAATTTCGCACACATCATCAATGTTGATAATCTTCACAACAATGTGATACCTTTCATGTCTAACAAAATGAAGAAGAAGCTAATAACAGCTATTTCCACACACGTCAGGAATGAATTAAGGGCAGTAGAATTTTATAAATACTGCATGGATATCAAATTAAAAACCTTTGCATTAAAATTCCTTAATTTTACCAATGACACTTTCAAGTTGGAGGTATTGAAGGAACAGTCGAACTGCAATCATCTAGTTTTAGAATCTGAAGATCTTAAGCATTTTATTGGACTCTCATTCACTGTTGCAGAATTGTATGTCAAGTTATTTAATGATAGCAACAGAATTGTAGTATTTCGAGGGCTTAGCTATTTATACACAGTTTCGGGCGTGAAATATTTAGATCTGTTGGAAAAATATGTTAAAGTAAACGCATATAACACTACCTATTTAGGCTTACGTATTTCAAAAAGTATTATGAAAGAGCATAAGGATCGAGTTCTCAAAAACCCATCACTTTATGTGCAAATATTGAACAAAAGTGTTATAGCCA
The DNA here is from genome assembly GCA_948150665.1 of Conistra vaccinii. NCBI lineage: Eukaryota > Metazoa > Arthropoda > Insecta > Lepidoptera > Noctuidae > Conistra > Conistra vaccinii. The sequence goes on along the minus strand of OX411339.1, from coordinate 6,976,888 downwards.
AGTATAGTACGGCAGAAGATGCAATTATTTACGCAGCTGCTGTATTGCCAGATAATGTCGAACATTTTTGGAGTCAATACTATTGTAGCAAATACAAATTCATCCTTGATAAAATCACAGTTGGAAAGTTTCAATTCATAAAACAGATATTCACAGCCAAGTATCCGGAACAATACTTAGAAACGAATCCAGAGTTTTATCATAAGCAGTACTACAAAATAATGACAGCCGAAGAAAAAGAAACATGGGCTTTAAATCAAATAGCCAGTGAGAATGAAATTCTAGGCATAGGCAAAGACTATCTATGGTACAAGTTTGTCGGCTTTGAAAAAGCTTTGAAGGAGATCAAAAAGCTCGTATTGATCACTACGGATAATACTAAACGGGCAGATATGATGCTCATTCTGGTTAGCTCTGCAAAAAACCAACGCGATGTGGAAAAACTTTTGAAACATTATTATGAGAGACATGTCAATGAACTAAAGTTTATTAAAGAGAATTTCCTTGACAGAGTCATGCAAAACTTTAATGTTTTCGAATTTGATGAAGATTGCTGGACGGCTTTTAATCAAATGTTTCACAATTTGGAAGTTTACAATATAACTGACTATAACAGTAAGATTGAATATAGAATAGTTGCTCTTATATACAGTATCATAAATCAGAAGGAAGTTCCTGAAGCCATAAAAAAACAAATTCATTCTTATATGCAATTTTATGCATTAAAAACAAATACGGATATGTTGACAAAAGAGCAACAAGAAATGGTATTTCAGTATTTATTTAAATTTTACATGGAGGAAATAAGAAAATTCAAAAGTGTACCTTATGTAGATGAAGTTAAATATAGTCTTAGAAAATATATTCATTTCACTTTGGATCTATTGGACAAATACGATAGAACCAAAAAGGATTGCCCAGAACTTGTTTACGAATTTATGAAGTTGGACTGGGCGGAATTTGAATACCATGGGCTGATTCTTGACAACAGCAAAAGAGAAATAACCCGGGTTGAGTTGTTACGTGACTTGAAGAAAGACGCAAAACTGCTTGTTGAGCACCTTCCGCTCATTAAAACCAATATCGATAGCAGTCACAAATACGATATAAGTACGGTGCTCAAGAAATTGAAAATATATTTCTCAAACGATATTGCGCAGGATTATCTTAAATTCTTCGATACATTATTGTCTGAAGATCATTTATGGCATAAAGTTACCCACTCCGCAGCTCATTGTATTTTCCAACTTGGAGACCAGAAATTCAAAGTGGATTTTATGGCGAAATACGCCCCAAAAGATTCTGTTATTAAGCACAGTGAAATAGATGAAAAGTTGTTACGGATTCAAAAAGCCATATGTGCCCACGCATACTACTCGCGCCCTCCAGTCCCGCTCAAGTCCATGTTGATGTATATAAAAGGAGACTACGTACATTTTTGTTTACCGATGTTCCATTCGTACTTGGCTAACCTGCCACTACCAGTTTGCATGGAATTCGTCGAAGCAATATTAGATACTCCGGTATCGATTCAGAAACACGGTATTCGTCTCGCTTTTGAATGTTTCAATGCAGAAAGTCTAAATAAACTTGTATTACGCGCTTGGAAGAAGACGAAAAATGTTTCACTCAGAATGATTATTTACAAAGCAATCTTCAACAAAATTTCTCAAGTTACAAGAGGACAAGATTTATTATTTAACACATTGAAGGAGTTAACATTAATGCTACGACCTGATGATGATGATGAGATATTTTGTCTAATAAAATCAAATCAACTACCCGATCATTTGACGCTAGAATGTATTGAGGTAGCTTGGAAAGTAGTAAGCCAATTTCCGCCAAAACCAGCAAACTTGAATCGAACGCGTAATATAATAATGTTCATGTGTACCAAAATTGATACCATCCGCCAAGAATTAGTTCGCGGTATTATAGAATCTTTTATTGCAACGGTTTTTAATCAAGAAGAAGAATACGCAATAAAAAAGAGAGAGAGTTCCGAAGCTGCTAATTTAATTGATGCTAAATGGGAGCTGACTGCCACATATATCATAAACGTAAAGGGAAAAGATGATTTTGGGGAAAAAATGGAGTTAACCAAGCAAATATTGATAAAATGTTTGAAGGACACGGGAAAATGTAACAGGAAGCGTGCGTTACTAAAAACTTGTTTTAATTTCATCCAAAATCTTGAGAACCTAAGTTATTACCAAGACTGTCACCGTTATGAAAACGTGAATAAGATAATGCAATTAGTACTGGAGACACTAGAAGAAACGTTAGCCATTGAGGAAATTTATATGGAAATGTGGGAAATACGACTGGGAATTGTGGCTAGGAAAGTGATAGCTGACAGTAAAATAAAATACACAGACCAAGAACAAATTGATAAACAGGCTATAAAAGAAATTGCAAACGATTTTGCTAATGAGCTCGGAATCATAATGAAGGAATTCGTTGAAAAAGAAATATTCTTTGCTACATTCTCTTTAGATATTCAAAACAAAATTACTAGTAAAACGCAAACGTTGAAGAATCTAATAGATTCAAATAATACATTCACAGATATGATGACTTATGTATGTCTAGGACTGATGTCGTTCGAAGTCACTCAGATATACTTACTTGTCCTGGATCTTCTACCGGCTAGTTGCCGCTATGAATATGAAGAGGAATTTAAAGCTGTCATTAAGAAAATACTTAAAATGGACAATAAAGAAATTCGGTGCAATCTCTTTAGGAAACTTGCTAATCCTGATTACGATGGCAGTGACTATGTAATTTACAACAAAGATCTTTTGGCGCGTGGTTAAAATCAGAACTAATCCCGCCATCTTGTTTTTGATGTATAACATCTTTCCTCTCGCTTTTCTGCAATCTGTGGTAGTGATTTCGTGAAAAGGAACGGAAGTGTGTAACTGGAACTTAAAGCTGGGGAAGCGCGCGCAAAGGAAGCCCGTCAGAAACGACCATGACGAGGCCCCGCCCCTTTTATGTTGCTTATTACCAACGTTAGATGTTACACATCATAGGCGGCTACTGTAAGGCTAGTTTTTTTCAATACAGTTTCACAAATGTTTACCAATAACGCCACCCTGTCAATGTCATTCAAACGCCAAAAGATCCATAAAAGCCGTGAATTTTAGAAAACGTTCGTTTATAGCTACGTGTCACTTTATCACTGTGACACTCTTTTCTATAACTCGATGTGCCACATGCACCCGTCCCCGTCCTGGAGTCCAAAAATCGCCGGTGCGGGCCTACTGTATTATTAGTAGTCGGTAAGATGTTTTAAATATATGTTTATCTAATGGAATTAAACATTATCATGTATCATGGGAGTGTTTCATTTATTTATTTAATACTTCAAGCACAGAAATGTACAGAGGCGGACTTAATGCCATAAGCATTTTCTACCAGTCAACCTAAGGGTGACGCAGAGACAGTGGTAGGTGCAATTTACGAAAAAATATTATTATTTCGTAGTCTCTTGACGCTCTTTGCAAGTTCGAAAGCTGGCCAATATCTTTCTTAGATTAGGAAAATGTAATATTTTTTTCTATGCTGTGTGTGTGTTACTGGCCCGTGCAAATATTCTTGTCAAGATTAAAAAAAATAAAATATTTAAACTTCAAAAGTAAATGCGCGTGGCCACCTACTGGTCCAAACTTATCTAACATGATACAATATTTTTACCTTTGTCATCGACTCGACAAAAAGTTAAAGGCGCGAAAAGATATTTAATACTAGCTTCTGCCCGCGGCTTCGCCCGCGTGGATGTCGGAAATTATCCCACAGGAACGTGTAACATGTCCTAAATCAGCGGGGTAATTGCGTAGCACTTACAATAGCAATGGGTTTCATTTTGACAGTTCAACAATTAATTGCGTTATTTACGTTATTTCTCGAACATAATTATTAAGCAATAGCTTCTACTTGGCGCTCTGGCGCGTCATCCCCTGGCTGGCCCGCCCCTCCACCCTCGTTCTGTGCGCCGTCGACTCAATATCGCAGGTCATTCTTATCGTTCTAACTTTTAAACTATTTGTCCAAATTACTTAGTGTAAAAGACAAACTTTATCTACATTAAATACCAAAAGCGATGAAAGTATTTATTTTGATAAGAATTAACTAAATACTCTAAAATATGCAATGTAAAAAAAGTATTCAATTTAACTGTATTTATTGCTCACTATTTTGGTTATAAAGGCTTTTATTTAGAACTCTTTAAGACAAACAATCCCACAATACATTTTCTTCATGTAACTCTAACGGTTTAGGCAGCGCACGCAGCATACGGTGGAGGTCTGCCCGGCTTGGGTGGACCACCGCCGTGTCCTCGTGGAGGCGATCGGCGGCGGTGACCTCTCGCGTACGGCCCTGGTTCAGGCCATGGTGCGGAGCGAGAGGGCATGGCAAGCCGTCACCTCCTTCTGCAAAGCAGTAATGCTCGCGAAGGAGAAGGTGGAGCGCGCGAGGGAGTGGCAAAGGCCGCGCCCTACCAGCCCTAGCCGCCGCCGCCGTAGGAGACGTCCCGGGCGTCGGGAATTGATAGCCGATTTCCGGCCACCGTAGGCGCGGGCCTGCGGACGGAGAGCAACGGGCAGCTCGCCGTCCGATAAGGACCAGGCCCGGGTCGACGGCGCATCGTGTTCCACGCGCGCCTCAAAGAGATATCAAGGATCGAAGGAACACGTGTGGGTTTTAGTCAGTAAGAGTCTGCGACGCCCTTCCGCTCCGCCCAGAGCGGGAGAAGTCATTGGATGATTAACCGCCCAAAAAAAAAAAAGGCAGCGCACGCAAAGATAGATCTCAGAGGGCAGGAATTTTTCCGACTTACTTGATACTTATCGTTATATTATGGCCAAATCACATAAAATCTTTATAAATTGTAGCCTATGTGTTATTCTAATGTATAAGCTACATTATTGTAAAGTTTCATCAAAATCCGTTCAGTAGTTTTTGTGTGAAAGAGTAACAAACATCCATCCATCCATCCATCCATCCATCCATCCATCCTCACAAACTTTCGCATTTATAATATTAGTAGGATTAATGTAGGGCAGTGTTTTTCAACCTTTTTCATGACTTGACCCATTAGTATGAAAAAAATTTTTCGCGACCTCGACCATTCGAGAACGATTTGAACTCAGTCGAGATTCCCGCTGAGTCGAAGTTTCTGCAGCACGAAACCTAGCCTGATGTTCCCGAGTTGCAGAGAGCCTTGCCTCACGACCTTCCTCAGATTCCTGTGATCGAACTAATCTCATCCTTTTAGCATTTCTGCTACATTGGGAGAGGTTGGATCTTCTTCGAGGCATTCTTACAATAAAATAGTACTTACTACTTAACACACAGTTATTTAGTAAACACGTACTATCGTAAACAAAAATTATAAATACTTACAGATTATTATACAGTCTAAAATTGTCACAGTTTAAGTAATAAGTGTTAAGACGTGTAAACCAAACGTACTAACTTTATAAAACAAAAGAATTGCTAGAAAAATTTATTACTAACCTGAGCTAATAAACTTATACTTAATAAAGAAAATCAAGAAAAGAAATGCCTAACCTATACCAAATACTTATAATATTTATATACAAACCCTAAATAAAAATTAAGATAAGTATACCGAAAATCAAGGAAAGAAATGCCTAACCTATAACAAATGTTCGATGTGATTCTTTAAATTGACATAACTTTTTTATTTATGAACCGATTGACATGAAATAAACACTAAATGTTAAGTGAAGCTTACTACAATATATTAGTGAAAACCGCATCTAAATTGAATAAGCCGTTTCTGATATTAGCGTGCACAAACACACAGACAAACAGACAAACCGACAAACAGACAAACAGACAAAAAAAAATTTAATTACAATCTCGGGTTCAGCATCGATATAATAATAACCCCTGCTATTTTTTTTTCATATATTTCCATTGTACAGACACCACTTTTCTACAATTTTATTATATGTATAGATTACGAGGTGGCGGATTCATTTTAATATTATGTTTCTTTGATGCCGAAGACTGCATTTAAAAAGGGTTTTAATATAAAAGAAACACACAATATCCATTTTAATTCTGCGAATTTAATCTGTAATCTACACAAAAATGCAACATTTATCAATATCCCGTATAAAAAATAAGTACAACAACAAATTTAATATCTACGACACATTACTATTTAGAATGAAGCTTTACTATTTCATTAATTAACACCATGTAATATATTATTATAATGAAGGATTAACATCGACAAATTATGTTTTCACCCAAAGGTATTAGCCTCGAAATAAGAGCGGGCATTCTAAAAACTTTTTACAAAAAAATAAAAACAGTCTTCCAAAACAAACACTTTTTATTTTTCACTTTTAGTTGTGGTTCCTAGCCCACACAAATTCGAATACCACTACCTGCTATGCAAATAACAGTGACAGGAAGTTATCATCATATCATCCATATAAACTAAGTGGAAAAATATGTATTATTGATGGTAACTCAAAAACTACCTATCTTAGCAAAGTTAATAAAATTTATATGGGACCTCCTTGGCAGCTTATTCTTTCAAACATAAAAAATAATTTTCAAAATCGGTCCACAATTGACGGAGAAATCGGTGAAAATACAATTTAAAAAAAAAACATACATAAAGTCGAACATAGAACCTCCTCCTTATTGGAAGTCGGTTAAAAAGTGGGCAACGTCACAAATAGATGTTTCGTATATTTCACTGTATTGATTAATGAATGGCTAACTAGTTAACTAAAATATTGTTAATGCAATAATTATAACCGAATATATAGTTTTAGAAGTAAAAAACTTATTTGGAACCTTCCAAATGCCTTTTTTACACCAAAAACGGTTACTACATCAATTTCAGTGTTATAATATTGCAATTTTTCTTTTATTTCATTTTAATACATATAAATTACATTTTTAAATATTTCTTAAAAAAAAGATATAAAAAACATTTAAAAATATAAAAAATAGTCGCCCATCGGCATCAGGAACAGGGTCCAAGCTGCCGGTGGTCAGGGCTCTAGAGAGAGGAACCTCCTCACTATGCGTGCCGTGTCTAGGAGTACTGCTTTCTGAATCAAGCCCTTGACCCAGCCGCGCAATGAGAGCCTCCTGAGGTGTTGGTCGAGGCTCTCCGCTATTAGGCCATTAACCGTTACGATTATCGGTACAATGATTGCAGAGTCCACGTCCCACATGTCGACATCCTCGTGTGCTAAGTCAAGATACTTGATTTTTTTATCTTTCTCAGCTTTCACGAGATTCTCGTCATGAGGGACAGCAATATCAACAATCATTGCACGGCGTTCTCGTCGATCTATCACCACAATATCAGGCTTATTAGCTACAATTAGGGCGTGCAAAACCGGAAAGTCTTCAAAACCGGTTTTGAAATCCAGTTTTGAGTGCCCAAAACCGGAAACCGGTGTTAGCCCCGGTTTTCTCAACAATTTTCTAATGTTTATATAGTAGAATTTTAACAAGAAAACAAATTCTTGGATTTGTACGATAAATCTCTTTATAATCAACCATTTATGCCAACCAAACCAATACCAAATAGACCACCTTAATAGTTTTGATAACATGAACTTAAATAATATTAAGATTAACTAACTGAGATCAAATCAACAACAAATCAGTTTGTGGTACATTTAGTAGGTACACTAGGTACCTAACAATTCTGTTATCATGAATAATATATTTTAAACATACAAAACACACCATCATCATCATATGGCACTAAACACAACCACAATTACAATACCTATGTCTCAATTTCTTGAAACTTGAGCTTTTTAACCGGTTAAGCCGCGCGACGCGATTTTGCGACACCCCTCAAGCCGCGCGACACGATCGCGGCGCGTCAGAGATAAGAGCTCGCTAATATAAACAAAAACTGAGAGCTTTTTGTTAAGTAAATAGTCTTATCGTTAATGGTTTTGGGTTCCTGATTAGACAAAGGATTTTTTATAATACTTAGAATCTTTGTAAGCGAACGCTAGTATTGATAAATAAACATTCTTATAAGATTCTTATAAGAAATTCCTTTGTTCATTGTTTTGATTATTTATAATAAAACTACTGGTTCGATTCACATGAAACTTCGCAGGATACATTATGAATACATATACTATCGGTCAAAACCATTATTTACGGACAATAATAATAAATAAAAACACATATAAATAAAAAAGTTCAATAAATCGTTAACCGTATCATTACGTAACATTATTTAGTTGACAAAAAAATATTGAACTCTTTTTCTTTCTGTATTATGCATTTTTATTATTTATTAGTTATTCAAGAATATAAAATAAATGACTTACCAGCGATTACATACACAAAACACACACAAAACTCAAAATTTCACATCAACACCTTTTTTCACTACCGAGTTTGTTTACATTTTTTGATGGGTCCGTAATAGGTAATTACGATGTTATTTTGTGCAAATTTTATCTATATACGATGACGACACTACTTAATTATTGAAATAACACCATTTCCCGTCGATTTACACTTAAAAAACAATAGAAAATGAATAAATAGAACGCGGAGTGCAGTGCACGGCACGCATGCGCGGACGCCATTTTGCCGTACCAAAAATGTTCAATTTTTACTTTTTTTTAGAGTTGTTTCTGCATATTTTGACGTTATGGTCGATTTATTCGACAGGTATATTATCCTACCATAAATCAAAACCAACCACAGACCATATCAGCCCGTATATTACATATAAATAGAGCTGCAATCTGCATGAACGTACCGTGTTCCCGGGGACACGACGAGGCTTGACGGTATTGGGAGTTTTCGTGCGCCTGGGGCTTCGGTCCGGCTTGACCGGTTAATTACGAACTACTAATAATTTAACAAGTTAACAACATTATTAAAAGGATTCATATTTGACTATAAAACGAGATCAATTAAACTGTGTACAGTGTGTAAGTGTGTACTGTGTACCCTATACTAATTTATTTCAATAAACAAAAATCATTTTTTTCTAAGAGATCGCTGTTCTTGGTAATGAGTTCTTAAGAATAGAAGTGCATCTAACATTTTGTCAGATAGCGTACTTCTAATTTTATTGCAAAAGTACCCAGCACTCGAAAAGGCCCTCTCACTCTCAACACTTGTTGTTATAATTTAATAACGAAAAAACCGGGGATAAAACCGGGTTTGTCTTTCAACCCCGGTTTTCAAAAATTGCGAAATTTCGTCCAGTTTCCGGTTTTGCTAAAAACCGGAAAACCGGCTTTGCACGCCCTAGCTACAATAGTCCTGTCAGTGATGATAGATCGATCCCAATACAATGTGGCCTGACCATTCTCGAGAACTGGGTCGGGCACATACCTGTAGTATGGTACTTCTGACTCCACAAGGTTGTATTGCAAGGCAAGTTGCTGGTGGATAATCCTAGCTACTAGATTGTGTCTGTGCAAGTACTCGCCGTTAGCAAGACGAGAACAACCGGAAACAATATGTCGGATTGATTCACCGGGACGGTGGCATGCCCGACAAATGTCAACCGTACCATCCTTGACAATGTATTTCCGATAATTATTCGTCATGATAACTTCATCCATAATCGCACAGACAAAACCTTCGGTTTCTCCGAAGAGGTCGCCGAAGCGCAGCCAGGATATAGACGCCAAAAAGTCTACGTCAGGCCCATGGAGGGCCCGGAAAAAGCGTCCGTGAAGCTCTTTGCCTTGCCATACTTCCTTACGATCGTTAGTATCCAGTACTGCAGGTTTGCGCCAGTTCTCTTTCGCCAAGGAGAGCGGGGTGAGGCCCTTGTCCACTGCGACCACATCTCGGTGCATCCCCACGTCAGTTTGAAGGAAATATTCCCTGAGACTGTAAATCTCGCGGTTGTGGAGGGTTTTGGCATTCAAGAAACCTCGACCCCCACACTTCCGCGGGATGTACAGTCTCATCACTGATGACCGTGGGTGATGCATCCGATTTGCTGTCAGCAATGTACGGACCTTCCTATCCAGAGCGTCAAGTTCCGTCTGAGTCCATTTGAGTATGCCGAAAGAGTACATCAAAACCGGCATGACCCAACCGTTGAAGGCGCGCACCTTGTTTCCGCCTGATAAAAGACTATTTAGTACCTTATTCAGGCGGCCAAAGAAACGCTCCCTCAATGATTGTTTCATGTCGGCAACATTGATGCCTAATGCTTCCGACATACCCAAATACTTGTAGGTTTCAGTTGAGGAGAGGGATCTAAGGTGTATGGAATCCGAGAGTTGGGTTCCCACGGATTCCATAATCCCTCCTCGCTTTACATGCATGACTGCACATTTGTCCACACCAAATCCCATCCTGATGGCGCTACTGAACGTTTCTGTTACCTTCAGTAGCTCCATCAGTCGCAAATTGTTGGGGGCAAAGAGTTTCAAGTCATCCATGTAAAGGAGGTGAGACATTACCTGACCACCTCTTCTCAACCGATAGCCTAGACCTGAATCCTCCAGCAGTGTGCTTAGAGGATTCAAGGCTAAGCAAAACCAAAGTGGGCTCAGACCCAGACTATCGCCCTGAAATATTCCCCGCTCAATCCTGATTGGTTCATCGGTCCTCCGGATTTGTCGACATCCTGGGTAGAGAAGAACCGTCCTCCATTGCCCCATACATGACATCAGGAAGGTGCGCAGAGTTGCATCTATCTTGTACAACTCCAGCACCCTCATGAGCCATGTATGTGGCACCGAATCATAGGCCTTCTTATAATCTATCCAACATGTCGACAAATCCTTCCGGGATCTACGGACCTGTTGGTTTATGGTCATGTTTATAAGGAGCAGCTCTTTAGTACCGCGGGACCCATTCTTACATCCATTCTGAGACACAGACATAATGGAGTTGGAGTCAATATGTTGTACAATTTTTGCTCTAAGAATGGATGTAAGAACTTTATAGACCGTAGGTAAACATGTGATTGGTCTAGTGTCCGTGCGGATTGAGGAGCCAGACTCATAATTAAACGCGGGTACTACCAATATTTAGTAGTAAATCAGCCGATTTTGTAGGCCCGATCCTGGAATTTGTAGTAAAACCCTTCAGAAGTTACATGACTTTAAAGGTGGCTCCTCAATTCGCACATGCGGATTGAGGAGCCACCTCAGAACTCGAAAACTAGCCGACGGATATTTTTGAAAATTTGGTAGGATTTAGTAGTACTTATGCGTAATCTCTACAAAAAAAATGGGGTTTGTACGACTGGATTTGAGAGAGCTACAATGCTTTGATTTTTCATAAAAAAACGTAAATTTCACCGCGCTGTTTCTCGGAAAGTTACTAATCAATTACAACATATTTTCAGTATGATTTAGTAGTAAATGAGTTTTAATTTGTAGTATAAAAATAAAAAGGAAAAGCTATATAGTTTCGGTAATACAACACATTTTATGTGGCTCCTCACACCGCACGCTCTAGAGAAAATATATGGACGTAGCTACTAAAGTAGCTGATCAAATCGGATAAAAATAGCATCAATATTTAGTAGAATTTTCTACTAAATATTGGCGTACTCCAACATCCTGCGCATTCAGTATTTCAAAAGATATTAATAAAATAAACATTCCTGAACAAATTAGTAAACAGGGTGACCATAAATAATTCAAACAAGATCATTGTTTGAAATAAATAGTTTTATTTGCTTATAAATCATCCTACGAGTACGATTACCTACGTGTTACTTATGTAATTGCAGTTTTAAATTTTATGAGATACTAGCTGCGCTCAGCGGTTTCACCCTCATAAGTCTGGATGCCGTGAGAATATCGGGATAGAAAGTATTCTATGTCCTTACCCAGGTCATCAACTACCCATGTGTCAAATTTCATCTAAATCCGTTCAGCCGTTTTAGCGTAACAAATAAACCAGTAGAAAACCAAACTCACTTTCGCAATTATAATATTATATTACAGTTAGTATAGTTATATTATGTACTATGTACCTACAACAAAATTAACAAATGAATTAAAATTCAGTCACTGGTGATGAATTGAATAATACTTAATTTGTACAAACTTATGTTTAGGTACGTAAGTACAATAATACCTCAATGTGTTTAGTTTGATTATTTAAACGATATTTTAGTTCCTGATGTACCGATAGATGGCGTTGTAAATTTTGCACTCTCCGGTGAATCGCGGTGATAATAGGGATCTCCGTAGAAATGTGTCCTCTTTGTGTATAGTCAAATAAATTGTCTTCGTCAAAGTAAACATTAGTTTTTATTCATACGTTATGATTTTAAATTCATTATTGTTTCGCTGTTATTTTTGACAACATTGTTGCTACAGTAACGTAAAGAATGTAATAGACAAACAGCTTAGAAAAAAAATCGAACGTCAGTAGTGTCAGTCATCTTCACGTCTGTGGCCGCATTCCGAATTACGAGCTCTGAAAGTGGGCAAACGTCGCAAATAGATGTCAAATATTTCCCTGTTACGAGTATGATTACTCTGCTCTGTTTTGACAATATTACTGTTTCGAAATAAGAAATGTGGGTAACTAGCGAACTAGAATATTAATTATGAAGTGCAATAATAATTTTGTGTTCCGATTTAGATAACACGATTATTACAGCTAAGAGCTGTCAATTTGAATCGAAACGCTCTTGAACGCGCTTACAGTGCTCGCTTAACGTCCAAACTTATTCCATATTATATTTGTTTGTTACCAATGTACAAAGAGAAATGTACAATGTACAAAGAAAGAGATGTGTCGCCGCGACACGACTGGTTTTTATGTATTTCTATGAAAGCGATGTGTCGCTAGCTACGGAAGGTTTTTTGTGTCGCGGCGACACATTGCCTGCAGTTGCCGCCTGCGGTCGGCTACGGATTGGTAACTTTAGTTTAAAGATAGGATGCGACTCAAAACAAAACAGCACAACTGTCATTTTTGATCACTGTGAGGTGATATTAATTTAGGGCATGCGTTATTGCAAGATGGCGCATGTCATGACGTCATCTATGACAATTCACCGGATATTCTTATTGCGCACACACTAATTTGGACAGGTGTAAGCACGCCAAAATGGATTACAGCGTAATTCGGAATGCAGTCTGGGGTAGAGTGCTCGCAAGATAAGTCTGCGCGTGGATGAAATTGGAACTAATAAGTATGCCGCCGTCTTGTCGTATAAATAAGGTCAAGTTAAATATAGAATAATTTAATTAACTCATATATAATATAAGATTAATTATTAATATAGATTTAATCTTTTATATATTACACTATAGAATTAAGCACACCAGCGCCACCAGTCGCACGCAGACTTATCTTGAGCGCATTCTAGGCATGGTGCCTCTATCGTTAACGCGGTAAATTCAAATTTAAGAAGAGGGACGACACAAGTATCTGAATCTCATAGGTAAACATTCGGTATTTAGTCATTCATCATAGCAATATTTTGAAGTTCCGTACATCGCGCTGATGAACATTCTCAATTAAGTAATTCGTCATAGCGTACATTCTAACTCACGTAAATCGTACTTTACCCCCGACGGAAAACGAAGGGGTGTTATTAACTTTATAAATACAGTACATCGGTATTTTAAACATCGAAGTTTAGTAGTTCAAAAAGAAAGAGTAAACAAAATAGAGAGCAGAAATAGTCGGTAGCTGCACGTCATGACTGTGACAAGAAGGCTTTCACTCAGTATAATGCAAAACCAGCGCTGTGCTGTGGGGGACCCACAGCACAGCGCTGATTTTCAGTGGTCTCCCGCAATGAATGATGAAAAATGAGAATGATTTTTGTTTATTTCTTACAAGCTCTAGAAAGAATTCATTTTTGCCATTAAACTTAATATTCTTTCAAATTTTGGCATCCGATGTTTGGAAGATGCAATCTGCATTCAGGAAGAAAAATACACTTGTATTTGTTGCGGTGATGACGGAACTTCTAATTATGTGCCATCCAATATTGTGTCGTTTGATTTAGATGGCAGCGACGAATTTATTTTAGAAGATATACCGCATCACATTATAGTTAAAGGTATAACATACTCTCTCATTGGAGCTATAGAATTTATTCCAGTGCTCAGTGAAGTTGGTATGGGCCATTATAAATGTCACTACATTGTGGATAATATTTTTTTTTGCTACGATAATTTTGAAAACAAAATTCGCAATAGTATAAAACTACCAAAATATTTTCATTGTTTATGGCAAAATTTGAAGTTCAAAGTTGTATGGGAGAAAGTGTTTTTCAATTACATACTTACAATGTTAAGTTTGTTCTTGGGATAACGCACTTGGCCCGTTTTTGTATCTCATTATACGCTGCGCTCGGTTTGCGTTGCATTTTCTGTCATTGCGTCATGTTTACTGGGCATTCTGTATCACATCTGTCATCCTTCTTAGAGGTAGACATATTATGCTATCGCGGACTTTTCTTTTGATATTTTTGAAATGTACAATCCTGTAACACTAACTTTATATTTTAGTATCGTATAAAATAAAACCTTTAACCCTAAACTGGGTAACGACATAGAATAATTTTTATACCGATATTCCCACGGGATCCAGACTTATGAGGGTGAAACCGCGGAGCCCAGCTAGTATCTCATAAAATCTAAAACTGCAATTACATAAGTAACACGTAGGTAATCGTACTCGTAGGATGATTTATAAGCAAATAAAACTATTTATTTCAAACAATGATCTTGTTTGAATTATTTATGGTCACCCTATTCACTAATTTGTTAAGGAATGTTTATTTTATTAATATCTTTTGAAATACTGAATGCACAGGATGTTGGAGTACGCCAATATTTAGTAGAAATTTCTACTAAATATTGATGCTATTTTTATCCGATTTGATCAGCTACTTTAGTAGCTACGTCCATATATTTTCTCTAGAGCGTGCGGTGTGAGGAGCCACATAAAATGTGTTGTATTACCGAAACTATATAGCTTTTCCTTTTTATTTTTATACTACAAATTAAAACTCATTTACTACTAAATCATACTGAAAATATGTTGTAATTGATTAGTAACTTTTCGAGAAACAGCGCGGTGAAATTTACGTTTTTTTATGAAAAATCAAAGCATTGTAGCTCTCTCAAATCCAGTCGTACAAACCCCATTTTTTTTGTAGAGATTACGCATAAGTACTACTAAATCCTACCAAATTATCAAAAATATCCGTCGGCTAGTTTTCGAGTTCTGAGGTGGCTCCTCAATCCGCATGTGCGAATTGAGGAGCCACCTTTAAAGTCATGTAACTTCTGAAGGGTTTTACTACAAATTCCAGGATTGGGCCTACAAAATCGGCTAATTTACTACTAAATATTGGTAGTACCCGCGTTTAATTATGAGTCTGGCTCCTCAATCCGCACGGACACATTGGTCTATAGTTTTTAGGTTCCGCAGTACTACCCGATTTATAGAGCAGGTGGGTAACTCCTGTCGTAAAGAACACTGGTAGCGACCCAGTCTCTAGAGATGACTGGAATTGCGAGGCTAAGCAGGCGTGTGATCTTTGTAGCCATTTAAGCCAGAAATTGTGCAGTCCGTCCGGTTCTGGAGATTTCCAGTTAGGCAACGGACGAACTGCACGGGCTACATCCAGAGGGCTGATGTTAATAGCTTCCATGTCTGGTATTGAATCACACGTCCGCTCAACAACACGCATCCAATCACCTTCAGTGTGACTGACGGGCACCGACCAGATGCTTCGCCAAAAAGCACTCATGGCCTCATTTTCCGGTGGACGCGCGTCAGTCACACCTTGAGTGGGAATGGGTCGCTCCCATGCTCTGTATACCCACCTTTCATCGCTCTGGAACATGCGGTTCTGAGTGTATCGATCCACTCTTCGCCTATACCGACGGATACGGTTTGCCCATGCATAAACTTTCTGCTTCAGGAAGTCGATGCGCTCTGTGATACAGGAAACATATTCTCGAGGACTAATACTAGTCCCCGAGAACGCCCGCCTCACAAAGCGCATCACCCTTGGGCGTGTATTACCCTCCCTGAAGCAGATGAGCTTCCCGATGAGTACCCTGGCCTCATTAATACGACGCTCAATCCTGCATTGCCAGGCTGGCGCGGCAGGTTTTGGCCGTACAGCTCGGTCAGTGTTTGGAAATTTGACACGAGCTATACGGCATGCCGCAACAGCCGTGCAATACAAGATTGAGTGTGTATCGCAAAGGTCTGCGCTGCTTTCCATAAAATTCGGTAGCAACGCATCCAGGGCACACACCAGCGCCCTGTTTCTTTTATTCATGGGCAAACGTGGTAGCCGTGGTCTAAGGTCAGGTAATGTGAACCGGTACTCACGAATCGCATCTTCCAGTGCGCTCCTTAATTCCACATTGCATAGGTTGTCTGCAGATATAGCCCTGGCGTCCTCCTCCTCATCATGCTGGTTTGCCTGCAATGGAACTTCGGCAGGCACATGCACGACATTCTGGGATGGGGGAGGGTTACTAGCAGAGCTATTCTGCATTTCTGAGCGTAGCCGATCAAGTGTGGCGTTATCCAATCTGTGATTATTTTGAATGACGCGCACTTGATCCGACAATCGTTGGGCCGAGACGTTGACGGCTGGTTCAAGCACCTGAAACAGAGAGAGCATCCGACCTCGGTACGCTGTAAGGTTAATTCCTCCCTCGGTAGCCCCATAATATGCGCGCATGACGTTTTCATTAATGGACTGGGTCCATCGCATGCGCGACACATTTCCACCGGCAGCGGGGACCCTGTTCGGGGCCTGTTGGCCTCGAGGTCCCAAGCCCGCTGGTGGCCGTCCTCTTCCTCGCCGTTGTGGTGGTGTTGGTGATGACGGCGGGGAGAAAAATATTGCAATCATTATTAATATTCTAGTTCACTAGTTAGCCATATTTCTTATTTCCATATAGTAATAGCCGTGTGAATCATGTGCTGAATTCATGGTAACAGTTTGCGCATCAATGTCTTCGTGTATACAGTTTCATATCAAGTTGATAAGCTGCACCCTAATTACGTAATGCACGATCAATTTTAAATTGAAACCAATTGAAAAAGATTGCCAGTCCATTGCTTCATAAGTTCGACAAAAAAAATCTGCACATGTTTTTTTGTCGAACTTATGAAGCAATGGAATGGCAATCTTTTTCAATTGGTTTCAATTTAAAATTGATCGTGCATTGCGTAATTGGGGGGCTGTTCGTACGAGTATATCGCGCCTATGTCGATGTTAATCGTTCATACAAAAACAAATACATAGTTGTTTTTTGTACCGCAAGACTTACAAATTGGAAGAATACTGGTAACGAATCAAATATTTAGTATTTCGTGTTTGAAACTAAAAGTATTTAGATAGAAAAACTTTTTACAAAAAAAAATAAAACCGACTTCCAAAAAAAACCACTACAAAGTGAAAAATAACTTTAATTTCGGAAGTCGGTGTCTTTGTTTTTTAATTTTCGTTTTTTGCCACCGACTTCCGAAATTAAAGTTATTTTTCACTTTGTAGTGGTTTTTTTTGGAAGTCGGTTTTATTTTTTTTTGTAAAAAGTTTTTATTTTTCACTTTTTAGTTGTGGTACCTACCCCACACAATATCCAATACCACTAACTGCAATAAATAACAGTGACACGAAGTTATCATAATATCGTCCATATAAACTAAGTGGGAAAAATATGTATTATTCAAGCTAACTCAAAAACTATCTAAGCAAAGTCAATAAAATTTATATGGGACCACCTCGGGAGCATACCCTTTCAAACAAAAAAATAATTTTCAAAATCGGTCCACAATTGGCGGAGATATCGGTGAACATACATAAAAAAAAAAAAAAAAAAAAAAAAAAAAAAAAAAAACATACATAAAGTCGAACATAGAACCTCCTCCTTTTTGGAAGTCGGTTAAAAATTGAAAAGTATATTTAGTGATTAGAGAAAAATTGGGGATGAGATGTTTTGGTCGTAGTATGTGGCACTGTTGATAAATGACATGGATTAACGCAACTAAACACAGTGCCGTAAACAGAATAATTAACTTTGGATGGAGCAAGGCTTAGAGTAAGTGATCAAGACGAAAGAGAACGGAGAAATAACGTCTCAAATACAGCAGTAACAAGAGTTAAATTTTGAAGCCCAGTAAAGGAATAATTTCACTTTCCTTTACATTAGTTGTCTTGTAAAATGTTCCATTTAAATTAGCTCATTTTCTCATTCATTTTGTTTTATAAAACAACAAGGCATATCAATTTCGCTACTGCTGTATTCCTAAAATACGATTACTTATAAAGAAAATCTAAGAAAACTTCAACGAATCATACAGAAAGCGATTTAAAAGCTTCAACACTGGACGTCAAGTTTCAATTTATCATAACTTACATTTGCAACAGAATTTAGCAGTTCTTAGATGCAGTTTATTGACGTAAATATATCATCTGCCAACCGGGTACACAAAGTAAATTTTTCTGGACATTATATTTCATGGACAACTGTAAGTACTACTAGGTAAATGGACACAAGAGTACTTATTCAATATAGAAAAAAAAAACTCGATTTAAACACTAACCGAACTTTTTGCGCGATTTCAGGCAAATTTGTAGACCGATGCAAAGGCAGTAGCAAAAAGATGACTGAGCATACTGCAGCAGTTCTGACTGACCGTGAACCAGCTGAAATATGTATAGCAGACGATACAAATACATCAATGATCAATAACAATTACAACGCTAAATATATTCATACACTAAGCTAACGTTATACAAAACTGTTATCTATAAAAAGCTCAACTAAGTCTATTAAATCTATCATAAAATACGATAATAATAATTACTCTCTTTGAATTATAGTTTTGCGTTTTATAAAAAAATTGTTGATAACAGAGTAGAGAGAAATGGAGTATCAAGAACGTGATACACATTTGCAAACAGTTCAATATTAACAGGTAAAGCTGCGTTAGTTTAGCTTGAGTGAATGCACGCACATACACGTAATATCGAAACTGTTTAGTTTTAACAATTTGGTTCAAGTAGTCGCTGCTTCCGCCACCGATGCGCGTTGCCTTTGAGGCCATAATAAACACACAAGGTACTGATTTTTTGTAGAAATGGTTTGTCACATCAATTTTTTTTTTAACTAGCCTGTCCCATATTAGTTTTACCTTTAGTAAACGTTGTCCTACGTTTACTAAAGGTAGAACCACAGAACAGAAAAAACAGGGTAGAACTGATCATTAGATGGCCCAATACACATTAATATTCCGTTGACGAAATTTTATCTACTGAGCACTCCATTTCTTACTACTCCATAATGCTGCTTTTTACACTTCACAACGATAGCATAAAAATTAAGGACTAGACGAGACGATAACCTAATATAATACTTCGTTCACAATTACACTGGAAGTAGCTATACTTGAATTCAGAATCTAAGATAATTTTCATTCATAGCCGCTACCTCAACTATCTACTTTAGGGCTATCCAGTCTAAGTTGAGTTTTGAGTGACCATTTGTAATAAAAAGGTTCTAGATTACCATTTGAAATAAGATAAGACATTTAAATAAACCTTTTTAGGGTTCCGTACCCGAAGGGTGACAAACGGAACCCTATTCATAAGCCTCCGCTGTCCGTCTGTCTGTCAGCGAGCTCTATCTCATGAACCGTAATAGGTAGGCAGTTGAAAATTTCACAGATTGAGCATTTCTATTGCCGCAAGAGCAACAAATAATAAAATTAAAAATTAAAGGGGGGTCGCCATACAATAAAATTAAATTTTGAAAAAAAACTAATCTGACCCTGGCATGTGGGGTATCATTGTCTAGAGCTCATCAAGTAGAAAATAAATATAATTATTATTTGTTTTTATCTTCAAAAATGATGAATTAGGGGGCCGTAGAAGTTGTCTGTTTTAGACCATTTTTGTACGAGCTCTATCTCAACAACTAAACAAATTAGGAATTTGAAACTTGTGTGTATCATGTACCATATACTGTTTATAATCAACAAATACTAAAAACGCCGATTAATAACGTATTTCATATAATATGGGCGATTTACTGCAACTTAAAAATAATATTTTGTATTTCATGCTAATATTATGCGATATAAATTCCACAGATAACTATTTACTAGTCGGAGTAATGACATGGAATTAGTAAGTACCTACTATCATGGCAGCATATACTATTTCGATAATTTAAATTTGGATCATCCAAAAAGGTCTACAAAATAAGCTCTCTTCAAAAGATTTTAAAACCGGCCAGTATTTTTTGAGTTTAAGAACTTTATCGACTTTTTTCAAAGTATCCCTAGACGGTGTTGATGTGTGTACCTCTCAGAGCTTTGGTTATTACTCTGAGGTGTACCTCATGTTAAAACTACACTCCAATAGACAATAATATTCAGTAACATTGAAATGAATGGTGGTACATACAGGGTACTATTCAGTTACCTTAAACCGTTCTGGATACAATTTCATATTGAGAAAACTTATTTGTGTAAAAATATGCAGCCACGGCGGCCAATCTCAATGGAGACTAGCCTTCGGCGTGGGAGATATTATAGTGCACAAGTATTATAGTGCGCAGACACGAGTGCACTCTCTCTTCCCTCACTCTCATAGTCCGATGGGATGTGTAAAAATAATTTTTATTTTCGCTTGAGTTTAGATTTCGATATTTTTTTTTGTTGGCACATTGGCGTGTGCTAGCTGTCATTATGGCAAATATATTTTATTTAATGTTTTGTGTTGAGTAATGTAAAATATTTGCATACTATTGTATAGAATCAAGTTTTTTTTCTAACAGACAGCTGCGCTGCTGGGGAGTTTGTTGCGCCACTTCTTCTTTCCAGCAAAAGCACTAGGAAGTGGTAAAGGGCGGGCGTTTTTGGGGGACTGTCTTATGTAATTTTGACGTTCGAAAAGTGCTGATTCTCAGCCTATTTTGAATAAATGACTTTTGAATTTGAATTTGAATTATGACTATCAAAAATAACGTAAATAAATACCTGTATTGACGGAATGATGTAATTAAAATTTGGCGTACTACTTACATTCTATTTTGTACAATATAGTCTGATGTAGCAAGAGAAATCCTTTTATTTATAAGTAACTAGCTTTACCCGGCCCGGCTTCGCATGGTTAGTACTTACTTACTCTACGGCGCACCTACCTTTCCTAATTACCTATTTCTACCTAATTACCTACCCTACCTACCTACCCTAACTGCTACCTAACCTAACCTACCTACTGTGAGTACTGGCCATGCAGTACCAATGACACCGCATGTCGTCGATATTCAAATTACGTTGGTTGCTATGGAGCTTCTATATAACAGTTATGTCAAATAAAAACCCAATATGATTCACGAGTTATTTTAATATACTTAATAAATCCCTCACAAATTGGTAGCAGAGCGTGGTTGTTTGCAAGTATAAAAAATGGCATCAACTACGAGTTATCGTAGCATAGAATCAAAGAGATTTAAAGATAGTAATAATTTAATGTCTTTGCATAGAATGTTTGACCCAAAGACATTAAATTATTTGTATCAATAGACGGGACATAGCGTACAAAATCGTAATCCGATACATTTGTCCTAGTGGACAAAAGTCGCTTAGTCTAGTGTGGTACGCCTGCATGTCAAGACGCATTTATGTCCACCAAAAGAAAATTATTTTCGAACTATTTATGCACAATTGTGCATTATGGTATTGCTAATCCCATACTGAAAAAAATACTAGACTTTAGTTTGTTTAACCTACCTATTTTATGCCTATTTTGTCATCTATAAATTATTTATGTAAATTAAATCATTTTCTCCGTTATGTCAAACTATCTGACGGTTGGTAATCAAATGTTGACGTCGGTAAAAGCGTATCATGTCAAACTAGTAAATGTCATTTTTACCATGATTTTGCTATAATATATGGTAGATGGCGTCACTGAAACATCGGATCACAGTTTTTCTATGACATTTCTTCTGATAGCCTCTCTATAGTATCTTAAATCTCTTTGGTTTGACCAAATCAAACTATGATACGTGGTGTTTGCAAGCACAAGCGGTCCTGATTAAAAATGACTATTGGGACATCGTTAGCGGCGAAAAAACGTTACCACCAGCTACAGATGCGGCGGCGAGGTCGGCGTTCAACAAAGAGGACTTGAAGGCAAGAGCTGAAATCCTACTTTTATTGTCACCGTCTGAACTTAAACAAATTAAAGTCTGTGCGACATCTAAAGCTGTATGGGATAAGTTGAAAGCTACTTACCAAAGCACTGGGCCTGCAAGGAAAGCTACTTTGTTAAAACAGTTGGTTCTAAAGCGAATGACCAATGGAGAAGATATTCGTGACCACATAAATAACTTTATGGACATCGTGGACAAACTAGCAGATATGGATATAAAGGTACCTTCAGAACTGCTTAGCATAATGCTTCTCTACAGTTTGCCGACAACTTTTGAGAACTTTAGAATGAGTGTACGACTAAATGCCGACAGACACTACGCCGACAGACTGATCACCGACAAGACTTTACTTCGACGGGACTCTTCGCAGACAGGACACTTCGCCGACAGGACTCTTCGTCGACAGGGCTCATCAGCGACGCAACCTATCTGCGATGGTCAGATACTTTGGAAATCGATTATAGAAAAAAAAATTAATATATTTAAAACTATAGACGAAATTAAGAGCGTTTACGTCGTACGGCATTTCATACAAAAGTGGATTATTCCGAACCTGACCCGGAAAACCTAACCCGGTTGCGGGTTAGGTTAGGAACTTGAAAAAAATTATAATATTTGTTCCGAACGTAACCCTCTGCCTAATCTGACCCGACGTATCGTTCCTATAACCCAAATTGCGATATAGACAGGTTTTCCCCTTTCCTCTTTTTTAGAATAAAAAGTACCTATGTGTCAAATCAGAGTTTAATATTTACTATACGAAATCAAAATATCAGTGTCTCCAGTAAAAAAGGGCACAACTCAAATTCGTCACTTTTCAGGAGAGGCAAAAAACAACACTTTTAATGTTTTTTAGTATTTCGCAATTAAAATCATAACTTCTTTTGAATTTGTAATGTCCGTTTCAACCGCTCGGCCAACTCATAAAATTTGATGAAACTTTGCCAGGAATTAGTGGTAATTTGTTACTATACACACCTCTTTTCCTGAATTTGTTGCAAAAAAAACTAAGACGCTATGACCAAAAATAGTTGGCCGCTAGAACCGCCACTTGCCGTAGTCATCGCCTGTGATTACACAGAAACTAAACAATGCAGATAGGCGAACGATGCATCAAAAGAAAGGTCTTAATTTGTTGTATTTGTTGCAAAAATAAAAAATATCAAAACGTTAAATAATAAAAAGTTATGCTATGTTTAGTTTCCAGGTTAAGGATAGAGTATTGTAGATAAAAAATTGCCCTTTCATTTAATAGTAATCACTTCCACATTCAGTCACTCCTACTATATTTTTTTTTAGTTTTTCTCGAGTTGTTCCCTTGTTAACGAAGTGTTAATGGAATAACGTTATTTATACTAGTCAGGTTGGTCGTATTTAAAGTCATATTGCAGGTTATTCCCTTATTTTATAAATGCCTAAAGGCCTATTTCACGATGTCCGAATAGCCACTACGAGTACATATCGAATAAATTCAAAAATGGAACAGAATTTGTATGAAATTATCTGCCAAGTAAGTTAATAGGAACTTAATCGTAGGTGGTGAAACAGGCCCTAAGACAAATATGGTAACGAATTATTTCCTTCTGCTATCGATCGAACAAAAAATCTATAATTAAAACAATAGTCTAGAAAATCTTTTATTTATTTAAATCTACACTTTAAATAAAACATCTAACAGTAAAAGAGATTGTAAAAATGAAAAAGGATGAAAAGGAAGAAAAGTGCCTATAACAAGAAGTTCTCTGATAACTACAGGGCCAATGTGTTAAGCTGTTCTGGAAACAGATAAGATTGGGTCACGGAGTGACAGGACCATCGAGAAGGATTATTATAAGAGCAGAAGATGGATGTTTACTAAATGAAGAATCACCCAATCGTCTTGGAACACTAGAAGGGATACTTTGGAAGTTTATTCAGTTGTCAGGATAGTGTGCAAGGAGTGGGTAACTGGACAGAAGCAAGTTTTGAAGACTCTGAGCTCAGATGCGTGATGGAAATGAAATAGAAATAGATGAGATTGTAAGAGTGTTGAAGGGAATGAAAATTGGGAAGCTCAGGGAATGGCAGAGTGTCTGCTGAAATACTGAAGGCAGGTGACGGGGTGGGAGCAAGCCTGTTGTGACGGATCTTTAATATGTGTTGGAGAAATGGCCGTGCGCCGGATGCAAGTTGGTTTTTTTGGTGCAAGGCTGTAATCGTACCACTTTATAAGGGAAAAGCAGCTCTCAGCAGCAGTCCAAAAACTGTCACGGCATTAGTCTTTTGAGTGTTGTCCGCAGACTCTATGCGAAGGTTTTAATAAATAGAGTGATAAGAGCGATAGATGAGAAAATATTGGATGTGCAGGCGGGATTTAGATAGAAAATGGGCTGTATGGATCAGATCTCTTTAAGGTAGATAGGCGAAAAACATCTGACAAAGAACAAGAAAGTCTAGTGTGTTTTCTTTGGCTTGGAGAAGGCCTATTACATGGTGTGGAGGGAAGAACTGTGGTCAACACTATCCGTGTACGGTGTGGACTGGCGCTTGGTACGGGCACTTTTATATTTAGACCCACCTAACCGGTTTTCCGGGTCAGGTTCGAAATAATCGACTTTTGTATGAAATTCCATACGACGTAAACGCTCTTAATTTCGTCTATAGTTTTAAATATATTAATTTTTTTTTCTATAATCGATTTCCAAAGTATCTGACCATCGCAGATAGGTTGCGTCGCTGATGAGCCCTGTCGACGAAGAGTCCTGTCGGCGAAGTGTCCTGTCTGCGAAGAGTCCCGTCGAAGTAAAGTCTTGTCGGTGATCAGTCTGTCGGCGTAGTGTCTGTCGGCATTTAGTCGTACACTCCTTTAGAATAGCTATTGAATCTCGAGACACCCTGCCTAATCCTGAAGATCTTAAAGTAAAGATCCTGGAAGAATACCAAGCAAGGAGTGGTAATGAACAGCCTGAAAGCTCAGAGGCATATAATATCAAGAAAAACAGGCAAAGGTTGTACTGCAAAAGCTGTAAAAAGAAAGGCCACACTATCGAGACATGTTGGGGCAAGAAGAAAAACACACATGAAAAGGATAACGGAAGCAAATACAATTATAACGTATGTCTGAGCACCTTAAATTCAGATGCTGATAAAAATGTCTGGTGTCTAGATAGCGGCTGCTCATCACACATGTGCGGTGAAGAGTCGATGTTTTCTACCATGACCCTTGAAAAAGGCACCCTAAAGTTGGCGTCAGACAAATACACTAGCCAAATTCAAGGCAAAGGAAGAGTTACAATCGATACCCATAAACATGGCTACAATTTTAATGACACCCTGTATGTTCCCGATTTATCAGTAAACCTTTTATCCGTCGCAAAGATAACGGACAGAGGAAATAAGGTCGTTTTTGAAAAAGAAAAGGCCTACGTCGTAGAAAAAACCGGCGAAATAACACTGACTGCTCGAAAGAGAGATGGGCTTTACTACTTTGAATCTGAACGAAAAGAGAATGCAAATTACTCACCAAAAAATGTCAGTGACATTATGGAATGGCATCGCAAACTCGGCCACATAAACGAAAAAGACTTAAAGAAGATGGCTAAGGATAACCTTATGTATGGCTTAAACTTAAACGATGAAGACATGGAAACGTGTGAGACCTGCATCAAAGGTAAATTATCCAGATTACCGTTTATAAGACATAATGATCTATACACAACCGATAACCTGGAAATAATCCATAGCGACGTTTGTGGACCTTTTGAATGCGATACACTAGCAGGATCAAAGTACTATGTTACCTTCACAGACGACTATAGTCGCTACTGTCATGTCTATTTTATTAAAAGAAAAAGTGACGTATTCAACATTTTCAAAGAATATAAAAATGAAGTCGAGACGTTCCACAACAAGAAGATAAAAAACCTGCAGACCGACAATGGCACAGAATACCGCAACAAGGAATTCGATGACTTTCTCAAATCGCATGGCATCCAAAGAAGGTTGACCACAGTTTACACCCCTCAACAAAATGGGATTAGCGAGAGGAAGAACAGATCCTTGGTAGACAAAGCCAGATGTCTATTAATCGAGGCCAAGGCACCTAAAAAGCTCTGGGCGGAAGCGGTAGCAACTGCAAACTATCTCATAAACCGTAGCTCTTCCAAAGCACTGAATGGCGAAACACCGTTCATGAAATGGCTAGGCCGAATACCTTGTGGACATCATCTTCACGTGTATGGCAGGAAGACCTTCGTTTTGAAGAAGAATAAACGAGGCAAACTGACGCAGAATGCCAAAGAAGGCGTATTCATGGGATACTCGATAACCTCAAAGGCTTACCGAGTGTACATACCTGAAGACGATAATGTAGTGATAAGCAGGGACATAAAAGTCATAGACAAGATGTACTTCGAAGAAGAAAGTCAGAATTATGATGAACTTATTAACGAAAAGGAACACTCGCGAATACCTGAAAAAGAAAGAAAAATTAAAAGCAATAATAAGAAAAATAAAAGGGTACAACCAATAGAAATTGAAATAACAGAGAATAAAAAGGAAAATACGTTACAACATTTCAACGAGCAAGAAGAAGAAGAAGTTTCTTCGGTAGAAGAAATGGAATCTTACGATGATGCATCAGATGTTGTAGAAGTACCTGAAAATGGGAGGCCGCAAAGAGAGAGGCGTCCGCCCGCGTGGACCAGAGATTTTATACTGGACCAAATTGAAGAAAATCACCTAGTCTCGGAGATATCCTACTTATCCGATGATAATGAAGATGATAAATATTGGCATGATGCTATAAAAGCCGAGATTAGAGCACATGTTAAGAATGGAACCTGGAAAATAAAAAAGAAGACCAGAGACATGAAAGAAGTAGACTACAAAATGGTTCTAAGAAACAAAATAGGACCTAACAACAGTATCACAAAGAAAGCCAGACTTGTAGCACGGGGCTTCACTCAGCGACCAGGCGTTGACTACAACGAAACATACGCTCCCGTAGCTAAACTGAGTTCAATAAGATCTGTTGTTGGAATAGCCATGGAAGAAGGCTTGAAACTGAACCAGATGGATGTTACAACGGCATACCTGAATGGTGAACTAGAAGAAAATATAGTAATGAAGTATCCTGACTTCTTAGAAGAATATCTAACTGAAATCATGGTTGAAGAAAGTAAACAAGAAAATTTTACTTTGTACAACAAAACAATGAGTATGCTAAAAGACATAAAAAACAATCCAAAAGGGAAAGTTTGTCAACTCATAAAAGCTTTATATGGACTCAAACAGGCAGGGAGGCAATGGTACAAGAAACTCGACACAGAGTTAAAGAACATAGGTTTCAAAGCATCAGAAGCTGACCCATGTTTATACTTACTAGAGAAAAGAGGAGTTAAAATCATAATAATTATCTATGTCGATGATTTATTAATTGCCTATTCGTGTCCTAGAAAACTCCAAGAAATAAAAGACCTCTTAAATAAGAAATTTGAGTTGAAAGACTTAGGAACACCTAAAAGGCTAATAGGGATAGACGTTACCTATAAGGGAGACGAAATCAAACTGAACCAAGAGAAGTTCATAGAAGACACTCTTAAAAAGTTCAAAATGGAAGATTGCAAACCCACGTCTACACCCATAGAACCAGGTCTTAAACTAGAAAAAGGAGGAAGAGATGAAAGGGACCATCTACCCTACAAAAATCTGATTGGCACACTCATGTATCTGGCAGTGGCAACTCGACCCGACATAATGTTTGCCATAAGCTATCTCTCCCAATTTAATGACTGTTACGGAGAAGAGCATTTCAAATGTGCAAAAAGAGTGCTGCGATACCTGAAGGGGACAAAAAGCGTTGGTCTAAAATTCAGAAAAACTTGCCAAGAATTACATGGCATGGCTGACGCAGATTGGGGAGCATGCAAGCTCGACCGGAAGTCTTTTTCGGGCTGTTGCTTTAAATATGCTGGAACAGCCATAAGCTGGATGTCGAAGAAGCAAAAGTCTGTGGCGCTATCGACTGCCGAAGCGGAATATGTCGCCTTGACTGAAGCTGCAAAAGAGGCCATTCACCTGAAAAATCTATTCAAAGATCTAGGGGCCAACTATGAAAGCATAGTCATATTAAACGACAACCAAGCCGCCCTCAAATTAAGTGAAAACACAATGGTCACTTCCAAGTCCAAACACATTGACTTAAAAATGCACTTCATAAGAAATTGCATAATGGACGGAACGATACAGGTCAGGTATCTGCGAACGGAAGATATGGAGGCAGATATCTTAACCAAAGCCCTAGCCGGCCCGCAACTATTAAAATTGCGGAGCAACTTAGGAGTTTCCTGAACTCCTGATGACCACGACGATGCTGTGAAGAGGAGTGTGAGTACTGGCCATGCAGTACCAATGACACCGCATGTCGTCGATATTCAAATTACGTTGGTTGCTATGGAGCTTCTATATAACAGTTATGTCAAATAAAAACCCAATATGATTCACGAGTTATTTTAATATACTTAATAAATCCCTCACACCTACCCTACATATCTACCTGCTTACCTACCACATATACCTATTTATACCTACTAATACTATGTTAGTAGCAAATAAATAGCTTTGACTTTAGTTAATGCATGTTACTAAAATAAATGAAATAAACTTCTACACCTATAATTTAACACAACAACATTTTTTCATTAAAATTAGACAATTTCTTTAAAAAAAAATATGTTTTTTTTAAAGCGCCTCTGTTGTTACCTTTACGAAAGTATTACAAAAATGCATAGTGTTAAATCTTGTACGACATGGTATGGAACCCTTCGTGTGCGAGTCCGAGTCGCACTTGACCGATTTTTTATAGTTCGTTCAACCGATTTTGACTAATATACCGTAGGCATAAGGATGGCAAAGCAAAAAAGTGGATACGATACTGTTTACTGCAGCGGTCATTTGTCATGCCACCAATGCAATAGAAGTCAAAATCGGTTGAACGGACTGTAAAAAGGTTAAATGTCTAATCTTATGTCAAATGGAGTATAGTTGCAATGGAATTTGAACTTTGTCCAGTGTGACATTGAGTCAGATTTTCCATAACATGTTAAAATCTAAGATTCTGAACTGAAGTTTGAAAGGAAAATTGTTACAATGTTAATTGACTGCGCTATTGAGCGATTGGTAACAAAAATACAAACGATTGGATGGGAGCTGCCTTCGACTACAATGTTTCATTATATCGATAAATACCTAGGAACTAATTTTAGTATAACAATTTATAGTATTGTTGTATGGTTTGTATTAAAAGACACGCTCTTGAAACATTTCAACTCATACACATTTTTAGGCCAAGCATTTGCGAAGAAACATTCAGAATTATAATAAAAACAAAATAACATCTCGCATGATTCCCTAAAGGGGTTGGCAGAGCTGTATAAAAAGCCATTAAAATAAATACTTGAGTAAAAATTCAGTATCCAAAGGCATGTCTTTTAATCCTAAACCCAAGTTTTAGTACTCGTCATCGTATAGTGACATGTCACAAAGTATTGCAAAAGAAAATGGAAGACCTGTTATTTTTCAAATGTCAACGGACGTTACGCTTAGAATATCCCATCAT
The DNA here is from genome assembly GCA_948150665.1 of Conistra vaccinii. Lineage (NCBI taxonomy): Eukaryota > Metazoa > Arthropoda > Insecta > Lepidoptera > Noctuidae > Conistra > Conistra vaccinii. The sequence goes on along the minus strand of OX411339.1, from coordinate 6,947,095 downwards.
TGTTGTATGCAGACCGTTCACTATATTTTGTCTCTTGCCGTCATATTGGAAGCATTGCATGTCAAGCTTAGTTTCAATACTAATAGAGTTCAAAATGGCGACTGATAGAATAGTGCTACCAATCGCGTCACGGGACAAGGTATAATGAACGCACTGTAGTCACTGCATTTCCGAGCGCGCGAACAGCGAGCGCCTTTTTCTACCACATCCTTAGAATATTATTCTAAGACCACATCATTAAGGGTCAATTTACATTGCTGTAGAAATGAAGGTAAAAGTCAATTTAATTTCGGTGACCTCGAGAATGCTCGAGAATTCATGGTAAGACGCATTACTCGCTTTTAGTCTCATTTCTAATTTATACGTTAAGCAATGGAGACAGTTCAAAATGAATAATAAATAAAACACTGCTTCCTTCCCATCTCTTTCAATAATCAAGGTAAATGGACCCTAAGGTCAGGCAAGATAGTCCAACGCGAGCTTGTCTAATATAAATACAAATAAAACATCCACATTGCTACCATAAAGCGACTTTTAAACCATCGCAAACTGCGATGCATTTAATTATTTTCTAATTTCTCTCTAGGTATAACTAAATCATGACATGTCACTAGACGTGAAGTATCCTACATAAGATAAAGAGGTGAAGTAGTCTAGCCGTGTTTAAAAAGGGTACTAGAGTGGAGTACACATTTATTACTAACTAATTCTATTTACATAATGACTGGGATGTGAAATTGATTAATCTGCGTTCGAGTTTTAGGAAAAACAACAGCTTAATGCCTAAACATAAGAGTCAGTTTACGCTACGACTTCATATGTTTTTATGAATTTTTTAACAGTAATAGTCAGTCTAAAATCAACTTTAATTAAACTTGCATAAAGTTGATGTTTGTTTGAGTGGAAACAAGGATTTAATTAGACCTTAGGAGAATCATCATTATTATCTTCCTGCCCTTGTCCCAAGTTACGTGGGGTCGGCGAACACCTTTTCTTTTTCCGTTCTCTGTCCACCGTCACGCTAACATGGAAACGATTAGGAGAATATTAGAACAATTAAAATTAAGTACTGAATATCCCTTCTTAAAAGAAATTGACGGCATTTATTTTTGACTTCAACAGATCGCACAGAGAATTTGTTTGTTTACAAAAATTTGTGTCAAATGTTATTAGCTGCAAAATGGCCTCTATCCAGATTTTAATGTCTTTTTTACAAGTTTGCACTATATGAATAACTAAGGTGATAATTTGAATCGAAAATAACATTGATTTGCCATAATATATCATTTCATTATTAGATATGGCTAAGTTTATCACAGTAAAATAAGTTTTTGTGGCGTCACGAAAAATTTGGAAAAGTGGATAGAAGCGCATTTGCATCTATACCCCTCATTTTAATCTCCGGTAATTGGTCGTCATCATAACTTCGTCCACAATTCGCATATTATTATGAGATTGCAATAGCGATATTATATGATTTATTTGTGATGAGATGAGCGGCCAACTAGTTCCGCGCGCACTATAGTCCGGCATTGTATACTTTCTGCATATTTTTACGATGAGCATGATTTGGATTCCTAATGACTAGCTGACTTTGGTAAAGCTCAAAAAACATCAAAACTTTATTATTAGTTGAGTCCATTTAGATGTTACTTGATAGGCCGTTTGCTACGAAATGAACTAGAGAGAGCGAATGTGGAAACACTAGTTCGTCTCGCCACTCGTTTCCCTTTGACTCATGTCCAAAAGACTGCTACCGACGCGAACGTCACGAGCGGCGAGAGCAATGACAATTGGCAATGACGAACCACCGTTTACTTTCGTGTTCGCGCCTCGACTCGCTGTGCGTGGACTCGCCGTTCGCCTCGTCACTCGCGCAAATGTGTAAATGCGGCTTTAGATGGCAGCATTATCGTTGACATTACTAGAGGAGTGAGTATATGAGCCTGGCCACGACTTTGAGCGGGGCGGCAAGCGGGGCGGCGAGCGGCAAGCGGGGCGTTGCCCATGCCACGTACTTGACAGTAGCGTTAGCGGCAGCAACCGCGGTGAACGTACTTAGACTTTTGTTTTTTTTTTATTAACATGGCGTTATCCAAAGTGGCTCTTCTTTGCCTCGAAAGCAGTTCTTATTTGAAACAGGATATTTTGAATATGCGGGAAGGAGTGCACGCGTCCGATAATTTGTTCCCAGCTTATCCCTAGACGGTGTTGATCACAGATCATGTAACTTTAGTTGTTGAGATGGAGCTCGTACAGAAATGGTCTAAAACTGACAACTTCTACGGCCCCCTAATTCATTATTTTTGAAGATAAAAACATATAAAAATTATATTTGTTCTCTACTCGATGCGCTCTAGACAATGATACCCCACATGCCAGGGTCAGTTTGTATTTTTTTTCAAAATGGTGGAACCATCATCAATTCCGCTATCTAACGATGGCGGCTATATACATGGCTATTGGAGGTGCAACATTATAACACTCTTGGATTATTCCGAACCTGACCCGGAAAACCTAACCCGGTCGCGGTTTAGGTTCGGAATTTAACATTACGTAGTTATGGATTGAGAGGACAGAAATTTTGATGGGTAAAAAAGCAGTCAAAACATACTTCATGAAAAGTGAGAAATTGTTCATTGTAGATTTTCCAAACTATTTTATTCGTCCAGCCGCGCCGCTCAGTCCACCCCTGCACTGCCGTCGTCCGTACCGCTCTGAGTAGTGGCATCTCATTCACTCGCCCATACATTTGTTCAAGCCGCGCAGGCGCGACCGCGCCGCTCGCCGCTGCCGCGAAACGCTTGGCAAATACCGCTCCCGCTGCCGCTGTGAGCGGCGCGCCGTGGCATGCTTCATACATTTCTATACATTTGTTTTTACCGCTCGCCGCCCCGTTCACCGCTGCCGCTGCTAGCGGCAAGGTCGTGGCCAGGCCGTAAGAATGGGGTGAAAAACTGCCTTTTTATCTCACCAGACGTCGCATGATCGACTTTGCCTAATTTTGTCTTGTTACCAGTCAAAATCCATACTAATTTACGATAAAAAAGTTAACAAGTATCGAAAATATTTAAATACTCTAAATATGACGCAGTGTTGTGCTCCAGACTGCAAAAATCAAGGGAGACATATATTTCCAAAGGATCCAAAACGTAGAAAATCCTGGGAAAAAGCGTTGAGAATCAAAAACTTTAAAGCAAGCAAGCACTCTGTATTGTGCTCTGATCATGTTGTAGCTGATGAATATTTTGGCCAAAATAAATATAAAGATTTGGTTCAGTAGTATATGCCAGATCATTTTAAAACATACAATATTAATGTTAGGGTAACTTAAGATGGTACAGAAACCCATACAACCTACTGCTCAGCCGGCATCATGGAGTAGTATGCACGGAAAGACACTAAAGATACTTGTTGGTGCTACTCCAGGAGGCCTTTTGTCCTATTGCTCTCCTGCGTATGCAGGATCTGTAAGTGCCAGACAAACTGTGGAAAGAAGTGACCTCATACAAAAGTGTGAAAGTGGTGATGATATTCTGGCAGATCGTGGATTCAATGTTCAAGATATGTTTGCTGAAAGTAATGCCACTGTTAATACTCCAACATTTAAAAGGTCAGACCCAATTACCAGGCTTAACAGTATTAAAGGATAGAACTTTAGCAAGTAAGAGTCCATATTGAACGGTTGATTGGTCTTACTAAAACCTATATAATACTTACTCAAAAGTGAATTAGATCACAATTATATTATATATAAGGGAACTCCCTCTAAAACACTTTAAATCCAAACTACACAAATGGCTAATTAGAAATTGTTTTTATAGTGTAAAAGAATTTTTTGACAAAAAAGTAACAGATAAATATATGATAAGATAATGATTTATAAAATTACCTACTTTATGTACCTATTTATTATTTATTAAATGTTCAAATAGATACGAAGCCTTAACAAATGAAATATGTAAAGAAAAACTGTGTGGTTTAATGTTTCTTATAACATGTTTAAATATTTGTATGCCAGTCCATGGCAAAACATGTAAGATCATTGCTATATTATAAGACCTTAATGTACCATGTTTTAAAGCAAATAAATATATTCTATTCTATTCTATTCTATTCCCATAGCAAGTAAAATATTTTTAATTTGTGTCATGTGTTGTAATTTTAGGGAGAGTATAATGAAAAATAAAATACAAAGAATATTGTACTGTGATTTTATTAACGAATCATAATTTTTATAAAAATATTTGTTAATGTTTACTGGTTTTAAATCAGTTTCATAGAAATTAAGAAGTCCTCTTACCATCGCCTCTATATAATATATATCATCTCTATTAATAAAATAAACCTGGATTTCTAAAAGAATAAATTAAATTACATAATTTTCTCCCTGTGCATAATAATTCTCCTTGGATTTGTGCATAATAAGGATGGTTTCTTTTTAAAGAAAATTGACCATTACTGTTTTCTAATATGGTACAGTTACTGCATTTATTGGCTTGAAGTATAGGTGCTTTAGAATGGACCATATTCTGTATTGCACAAAGTAGCACTGAAATATGTTTGCAGGTGCTTCAATACCGCTGCCTGCCGGATAATCACAATGACATTGTTCAATGTTGCCTTCATTGTTTAACAGAACATTTATAAGTAGACAATTTTTGCATTTGGGCCTTGCCTTGGCCCTGTATGTATGTGTTTGCACCTTCAACGAAATACCGTGCAGTCAACAAACACCTAGCTTCATACATATCCTTTCCTTTTGGCTGATCATTGAATCTGAAAGAAATAGAATTGCAATCTAAGTAATTTGGTAAGTCATGTAACATAGGAGAAGGTACCTAATTTTTTTTGTCCTAAGATCTAATTATAAAGGTATCACTAAAGAAAAGTCACAAGAGATGTTATAAATGAACTCACCTTTCGAAGTACGACTGTATTTCTTGCCTACCTATTGAGAGCAGGAATCGGCGAATCGGCATTGATGTCTTTGAAAGAAGAAGTTGGTGGGCAACGATATTCTGGGTCACTGAAGAATGTACTAGGGCCTGGGTTGGCATTCAAATTAAAGTTTCGGTCCTATGCTTCTAATCTGAAAGTCAAAAACATACAGCTTATTAGATTCGACATCGAATATCGATTATTTATCAATATAACCTTAAAATTATTTATTGCTTACTTCTCAATCAAAACCGCTTTTTTCCCTGCTGTTGATGCATTTCTATTACGTAACTCCGCTTGTGAAACAGTCCAAAAAGTATACATATTATAGACAAAATTATTCAAAAACAGCAATAACAAATTCGCATAAACGTAAACACAAACTCTACAAGGCAGAGTCGATGCTAGCGACATCTACGTCGACCTTTGAGTTTTTCTCCCCATTACTTGATTAGTGTTTGTTGTCTGTTGAAATCAGTCTGAGTCTGTGGCACAGAGCATGTTTGAAATATTAGATCTGTGGTTTAAAGTTATCTGTGACAGCACTGAGCACACACCTCAGAGCTAAGCTCAGAGCCCTCCTAAAGTATTACTCTGAGGCACACACGGAGCACACGGAGCACAGCACAGATATAGATTGTCTATCTATATCTGTGGAGCACAGCATGACATGACAGCATAGTGACAGCTGTGAGTGACAGCCATAAGTCATTGGTGACAGGCGTGACAGCCCACCCAGCACACAAGCAGAAGCAGTCAAGCCGAGTCAACGTCGTCAAGAACCAGGGGGTGTCGACTCTATACGTCGAATCAAGGACATACCTAAGTGGGCTATTTCAAGTGTGGCTAGAGTGAAAAAATTAAAAATGGAAGCTGGAATACCAGACTAAAAAATTACATGCCACTAATTAGAATTTCTTTAGAAGAATTAAAATTAGAATTAGAATTTCTTTATTTTGCATAAAATATGGTACATAAAAGGTCTTAACTTAATTAAAAGAAGTTCCACATATTTTGCAAATCTCTAATGTCACTGACACTGTAGTCTGTGGTCACACTGGTCACTGATCATGACGTTGACGTGCTTTGATTTGATGGTTTTTTTTTTCAAAATGTCGGTTTATTAGTTTTTGTTGTTGTTTTTCCTATATTTCGTGTGATTTTCTGTTCAAAGTGCGTCGAATTGAGTATTTTCCGCCTTTGCATCGAAACCCCGCATAAATGCAATGCATCACAGAACATTATTCGGCACTGGTCTTACATCGTTTTCCGGAACCAGGACATCATCAGATGTAAGTTATCTTTTTTATTAAGAAGTACTAGTCCTAATAATATTCATAATAGTTTTTCAAATACGGCTTCAGGGCTACTTAAGTTTACTTAGAATTTCATATTCCATTTGTCATAAACTTAGTCTTAGGTTAGGTTAGAATATGTCCATGATAAATGCTACACAAGCATATATATATTCTAAACACAGAATTTTTAAAGAACAAATTAAATTGACGCCCTTAAGGCACCCCACCGACCCTTGAATTACGAAGAAAGTCTTAATAAATCTATGTGAAACCAAATCACTTAATTTGTCCCTAACTCTGACTTACTAAAACCATATTGTCTTTACACATACTTGGATCAGATAATAAGAATTTAACGCCATTTTGAACTATGTAAAATATAAACATATTAGATATTAATTTAGTTTTTCATCACTTTAGGGTTGTTGTTATGTTATTGGGTGTGGTTTCCACACTCAGAGACTTTAGGCTTTTTTTGATCCAACATAATTTTACAATGCATTACAAAACAAAATATATATAAATATTGAATTAAGATTCGGAGTTATTGTCTCAACTATACCTTTTTAAGACATGTCAGTTCTACTTGAGTATTTGTTAGTTGTTATTAAAATTAGCACAGCAAGTTATGATTAATCGTATTTAGTTAGTTTCTATAATAAGGAAAAAACTTCATAGGCAGCACTTATCCTTACATTTTAATTTCTTTCACTAATTCAAATGGTTTTGTCTGTTTTAGTACAACTTTGCGTGGAACTTCAAATGCAACTAGTTCAACTATTGATATTATACAGACTCCAAACTCATATGTTGTAAGTAAAATGTATTTCATTATTTTCCATACTAAAATAGCTTAAAAGATCACTGATGCATCCGTCCGTCTAACCGTTGTTGTTGTTTTTTGACCGACGAAGTTCTCAAATCAAGTTGTATTGTGAATATCTAAGATAAGATATGTTTATTAGTACGCACGGCTACACATCAAGCTATACATTTCCAGTTTATGGTGATTTCGCATTGTAAACGATTTCCGTACAATGCGAATGCGAGGTCATCTTAAACTGGAAATGTGTAGCTGTGTGTACATAAAAAAACAACAACACTGTACATAGCATATGGGAACAGAGGGTTGCAGTACTACCATATTTAAAATTATAGTCAGCTTCCCGGGTTCCTAAACTAGGTACGCAGACCTGTGTCTTAGGAGTCGGATATTTTGCGGCTTTAATTTTTAAAATACTAGCTGCCCGCCCCAGCTTCGCATGGGTAGCACTAAGTACTTTTCTACGGCGCACCTACTTATCTACCTACCCTACCTACGTACCCTACCTACCCTACCTGTAGGTAGGGTACATACATACCTACATTATCGTGAATAATTCATGCAAGCCTAGTACTTTATGTTAGATTACTGCTCAGAACGGTCTTGATAAATCTACCAGTGGATTTTCCGATACTGTCGTGATTTCATGCAAGCCTAGTACATTTTTTTGGATTTAATGCATTTATACCGGGAAATCATGCAATTTTTTTTTAAATACGTGCCTACCCTACCTATCTAATCTGCGTTCGCAATGTATTTGCTAAACATGTAAACAAACACGAGTTTTCCACTTAGACAAACATCAACTTTATGATACTGTAAATAAAGTTGATTTTAGACTAGTCAGTCTAAAATCAACTTTATTTCAGTACTGTTAAAAAGTCATTAAAAAAAAATGAAGTTGTAGCGCAAACTGAATCTTATGTGTAGGCATTACAGTTGTTTTTCCTAAAACTCGTGTTTGTTTACATGTTTAGCAAATACATTGGGAACGCAGATTATGTTATAAATTATAGCCTATGTTACTTCCTGATAATTTAGCTTTCTATTGGTGAAAAAATTGTTGAAATCGGTCCAGTAGGAGTTTATTCGGTACAAACCAACAAAAAAAATCTTTCCTCTTTATAATATTAGTATAGACAACCGTGACTTTTCTGTTTGTTTAAATCCAGTTAGTAACCAGTTTGACTGATTGTTAACACAGCAGATGGAGTGAATGATTGTGTTTGTGTATTAAGAGTGTGTATGTTATTTTTACATTACAAACAGACACTTCAATTTTATTTTTTGTATATAGTGACTACACAATATTTTTATTAAAATTTCAGACTGAACCTCAACCAGGTCCGTCATATTGTCAGGTGCAAGTTTTGAAACCACCTGGGACTTCGCATGTGTTGCATGCTTCATTTGAAGAAACTAAGTGCTGAGTGAATCAACCCTCCATCTCAGACACCAACAAATGTAAGGCAACCTAAAACTCCAAAAGAAAAATATTTGTTGGCAAAATGCAGAAAACTTTTAAAACATATTTGCCAATTGCGAAATAGAATAAAAAAATTAAAAAGAAAGAATATACCAGAAGAATTAATTAAATTGAGTCAATTGAAATTTTGATGAAAAAATTAACTCCTACATTTGCCTTGTTGCTGCAATCACAGGTTAAAAACTTAAAAAAAAAAACAAAGGAAGAAGATGGATTACTGATGAAAAAATTATAGCTCTGAGGTTGTATAAAAGATCACGAACATGCTATAGACTGATGAGAAGATTGTTTTGTCTACCAGCTCAATCAACTTTAAATCTTTTGAGTCAATTTTCCCTCGAAGTGGGAGTCAATAAATGTATTTTCTCTGTTTTAAAAAGAACAGCAAAACTTCAAGCTGCATCCGACAATGAATACATTATCATGTTTGATGAAATGTCAATAAGAAAAAATAGAATGTATAACCGAAAGACAGATATAATAGAAGGATTCCAAGACCATGGACTTCAAGGCAAATCGCCACAATTAGCATCACATGTGCTAGTATTCATGTTAGCTGGCATTCGAAAAAAGATGAAGCAGCCTATAGCTTATTACTTATCAAGCGAGTATGTAACAGCTGACCGAGTAGCAGTCTTGCTAAAAGAGGTAATGTTATCAAAGCAATGCAAAATACTATAATTTTACTGCTTACTATGCAGAACTCTATTATAATTGTACTGTTATCTTTCTTAAGTACTCTGTACACAGATAACGTGTTTAGAAGATGTAATTTGAAACATATAGATTTTAAATAACAATTTTACTAACTGGATTTAAACAAAACATAACCCAAGACATGTTCCACAAAATAAATAAAATAATCATGTGTTATTGTATTAATTGTCTTTTTTTTTTCAGATAATACGTGAATGTCGTGAGGTGGGCCGCAATGCTAAGGCATTGCGGCAACAGTTTGCGATATGGATGGGGTAAATCGATGAGCTTTGTCCATCTTGGGTTCCACTGTAGAAAAACCCTCCATTACTACTGATAATATAGAGATTATCAGTATGTATGACCCGCCATCTTCTAAAATATTTCAGAAATTTATTTATGAAATATGACATTCAATGCACTACACAAATAACATCAAACAACAAAAGTGGAATAGGTAAGAACTAAGAATATTATAGAACTAAGAAGTGTTCTCATTTAGTAGATAATAATGATATTATATACCTAGTACATTTTATTTGCTATGCATATATTACATAAACTTGTTTATTTTAGGTGTTGCAAAATGGAGCCATATAAACACTTTTTGTGAACTGGACTATCAGAACCCCAATTTTGTTTTTGCCCCTGGCTTAAGATTGGAACACCTCAATCCTAACAGCAAGCAAAAAATGAAGGTTAAATTGACGGCATAAACCTTGAGCCATACAGTTGCTGCTGGGATGCTGGCAAAAAATTCAGAAGGTACATATGTTTTAAAAATATTATTTCAATCTATTAACAGAACCCTGTTACTAAGCCTCCGCTGTCCATCTGTTCATCCGTCAGACGCACACACAGTCAGACAGTTGAAAACTTCACAGATTATGTATTTCTATTGCAGCTGTAACCACAAATAGTAATTTTTTTATAAATTTTATAATTAAAAGGGGGTCTATACTAAAATAAACTTGTGATTTTGAAAAATAATACTCTATTAATATTATTCCTTAACATGTGGGGTGTCTAGAGCTCATCGAGTAGAAAACAAATATTTTTGGTTTTTTTTAATCTTCAAAAATGAAGAAATAGGGGCCCGTTAATGGTGTCAGTTTTAGACCATTTTTGTACGAGCTCTATCTCAACAAATAAACAAGTTAGGAATTTAAAACTTCTGTAGATCATGTATCATAAATACTGTTTATATTCAACAAATACTAAAAACGCCGATTCATAAGGTATTTTATTTAAATATTGGTGATTTTCTGCAACTGCAATAAATAAACTTTGTAATTCACAGTAACATTATCAAAATAAAAGTTCGTTTTTGCGCTTTTTTAAATTTAGGATGTAAAATAATAACAGTCTTCGTTGAGTATTTTCATTTATTTGATAAATATTGTATGGTGGTACGGAACCCTTCGTGTGCGAGTCCGACTGGCACTTGCCGGCTTTTATTATTTGCTAAACAATAAAGTAATACATGTTTATTTACATTTTCAGGAACACTGACTTCAGAAGCAGCTGTAACTGCAGGTGCCATTTCAAATATGGACGAACTATTTGATTCTGTCAACAGCGACTGCTCAGATTTGCACCGCGGGAAAATGCATGCGACAAATTTAAAGTCGACCACACCGCATCTTCAGTTATTTAAGGAAATTAAGTTATTTTTTAATACTTTAACTTTTGTAGACTGCACACGCACACCACCTTCAAAAGAAGGATGGGTGTGGACCCTGAATGTAGTTGAACTTTTATGGAATAAACTCCGCAATAAGCATTCAATTATTCAAAGTCTTGCCACTCGCAGACTACAGCAGGACCCACTAGAAAACCTGTTTGGCTGCATTCGGGGTAATTGCGGTGCAAACTGCAATCCCACTGCTGGACAATTTGTTGCAGCCTTAAAAACTTCTATCTTGAGCAATCTAGCTCACCTAAGCACAGGAAATTGTGAAAACGATTACTGCGAAACAATAAATTAATAACTACAAAGAGTTATTGACCAAATCCACGAACATATACACAAATACAATTTCAACTTTGCAGAATTGTTCATATTCCTTAGAATTCTCTGAGGAACTTGAAAAATTTGTGTAATGCTGCACCATCACGTGATGAAGCTCAGGCATGTGCATATGTTTGTGGATTTTTAATTAAAAGACTTGATTGTACTTGCACAAGCTGCGATAACATTTTAATTTCCAAGGAAAAATGTTTAGTTGAACATTTATTCATACAATTTAAAGAATACAATTCCGAAAAGCAGAGCTTAAAGTATCCTCATTTAAATGTTATAAATTATGTGGAATCCTGTGCTTCGGTGGTAAACAGAATGTTTAAAGAAATAGGACATGAAAAGCATGTACTTAAATAGTAATACAAAAAATTAAAGAATCAGTTGATAATGAGTTTTTAAAGGCTTGTCCAGCACATTGGGAAAAAATGTCAATTATTTTATAGAAATTATTACCTACTTAATTAAATATTTTAATACGCTATCCAACAAAAGTAAACATCTTGTATTAGCGCAAGGTATCAAAGTTTGTTTTCAATAGCGGTTCAGGAATTATAGGCGCTATCTCACATAATTATCTATCAAAAAACTTTTAATAATATCTTGTGCTAGTACAATATGTTTTATTTTGTTGGATACTAAATTAAAATATTTAATTAGGTTATTTGCAAAAAGCAGCAGTAGAGGAGCAGTGGTGCGCAGTGGTTTCGGCCGCAACTTACGAGTTGTAAGTTCGTAGGTTGGAACCCCGTCTCGCTTCGAACCTAGGACGTACAACTCGTACTTTACTTTGTGTAAATTATTTCATCACCACTGCTTTCAAAATGGTGAAGGAAAACATCGTGAGGGCAGCATGACTTAGAACTAAAAATTCGAAGACATGTGACATCTACCAACCCGCACTGGTCCTGCGTGGTGGATTACGGCCCACTCCCTCTCACTGAGAGGAGACCTGTGTCCCAGCAGTGGGAACATTATAGGCTGATTATGTATGATGGTATGTAATGCAAAAAAAAACGCTGTTAGCATTATTGATAGAAGTACAATTCAAATATTTCGTAACATTATTTTTATTTAAATGTCTAGGAAAATGTTTAAAACGCCTGCTACACGGTCGCCAACCGCATCCCCGACAGAGGTGACCCTGGTTGGCGACCGGCAAAGTAGTTCAACGTTTGGTCGTAAACCATCATCTACACGGTTGTAAACCGCCAAAGTTACCTCTGTCGGGACGCAGTTGGCGACCGTGTAGTATGTGTTTTATTCTGAAATAATATAATTATGTTTTAACAATGTTTTACATAATGCAAGCAAAAAATTTCTGTTAACTATTTTGCTTCTGTTTTTATTCACAAAATCGCATTTTTTTTTTAACTTAATGCGACCCTTGAAAATGTTTATTTTTTTATATTAGTTGAAGAGCTGTTCAAAAACAATTAAGAAAAATATCGCAGAACGTTAGGATTTAGTGCAGGGTTCAGACCTAATTTACCCGGTCTTATAACTAATACTACTAATTATAAGAAAGGGATGGCTAGAATTTAAGTGCTGTCAAATTAATTTACGTGTTAGTTAAGTTATCAGGAGGAATTGAAACAGACCGTCACTAATAACTTAATATGATAGCAAAATAAACTAATATGACAGCACTAAAATTAAATGTTTTTATGTTTTTTTTTTATATATTTAAAAAAGTATTTAAATAAAGAAAATTATTATAATTCCTGAGTTTAATTTGCTAATGTTTTGTAAAGCAAAGTAGGAAATGAACGAGAATACATTTTTCTTTCTGGTTGTGCAATAGAAATGAATGTTATGTCAAATTAGCATTACCAAACAATTTTAAAATGAAAGAAATAATGTCATGTAAATAGTACATGTCATTATTTTTTAACCGACTTCCAAAAAGGAGGAGGTTCTATGTTCGACTTTATGTATGTTTTTTTTTTTTTTTTATGTATGTTCACCGATATCTCCGCCAATTGTGGACCGATTTTGAAAATTATTTTTTTGTTTGAAAGGGTAAGCTCCCGAGGTGGTCCCATATAAATTTTATTGACTTTGCTTAGATAGTTTTTGAGTTAGCTTCAATAATACATATTTTTCCCACTTAGTTTATATGGACGATATTATGATAACTTCCTGTCACTGTTATTTATTGCAGTTAGTGGTATTGGATATTGTGTGGGGTAGGTAACTAGGTACCACAACTAAAAAGTGAAAAATAAAAACTTTTTACAAAAAAAATTAAAACCAACTTCCAAAAAAAACCACTACAAAGTGAAAAATAACTTTAATTTCGGAAGTCGGTGGCAAAAAACGAAAATTAAAAAACACCGACACCGACTTCCGAAACTAAAGTTATTTTTCACTTTGTAGTGGTTTTTTTTGGAAGTTGGTTTTAATTTTTTTTGTAAAAAGTTTTTATTTTTTCATTTTAAAATTGTTAATTTGACATAACATTCATTTCTATTGCACAACCAGAAAGAAAAATTCATTTTAGATATTTCGAATTTCCCGCCCTATTCACGTCCTTCACAGTAGTGGGCTACCACTAGATGGCGTACAGCAAAAATGTCTTTCCTATTTTTGTTCTAAGTCGACCTTCTTCTCGTAGAGTATATATGTTCTGTGGTCAAGAACTGTTTATATTGAGTATTGAGAGTGTGCGTGCGTACTGTTGGTTGGTGGGAGTGGAGTGGAGATCAGAACATTATTTACGTTTTTCAATATTCTATTATAGTTAACATAATCAGTTATTATTTTTATATTGCCGAGCTTGTCAATCTTTCTTCTCGGAGTAATACGTAAGTAAGTACCTATATCTTTTAGCTTTTATATATGTACTAAAAAAACATGCTGTTGTGACTCACAGACTCACACTTGTATTATCTATTTTTGGCTATCAAATCTTTGTTGTTAAGTGCCATTAAAATTAGTAGGAAATCTATCCATCGGTATCAAAATAGCAACGTAAGTACCTATACCTAGTTATAAGTTTTATAAATCATTATAACTACCTCCCAGTTATTATAGGCACAGTCAACCGCACGTCCATGGTAACAGTATGATTTTAACAGGGCCTTAATTTCGTAGCAATAGGGTTTCGCATTTCAATTAAATGTTACTACTTGTGCTATTGATCGTACCTGTCTGCTGATGGTCGGACCGGTGCGCGGTGCGGCGGCGGCGTTTCCTGCCGATACATACACAATTACACACACGAACTTTTCCCTGTTCATTGTTTCTGTCACTCTTGTGCAGTTGCATCCAGTGCGAGAGGAAAGTCAAATGATTCCTTCGTAAGCTCTTATTGATTGCTGCGTTCGGTAATGGAATATTGCACGACTCGTAATGCGAAGCATTAGAGTGTGCTCTACGATCGAAAAATTATTTTTGCCCCATTTCTGTAACTGTTTTTATTGTTACACTCCTGCTAGGACACAGAACCTACTTAATTTATATACCATTGTATAGATGATTAAATGGAGATTAATACTGTACTTTTTAACAATTGATATAATGCAGCAGAAATGGAAAAAGCATAAAAATAGTTGAAAAAAAATTCCTGTCCGTCAATTTATGAACCCTGAAAACATTGTAGCTTGCGATAAAATCAATTAATTGAGTCAATTTTTTTTTAATACATTCGTTTCAGCCGTAGAAGGAACCCTATTGAAAATGGCTCTTTTATTCAAAGTAGTTTAATTCCAATGACGTATTATAAACGTATTGTAGACGTAGTTTAAATATCATTGTTTTAAACTATGTTTTGAATTTCTTTTTCGTTTATGAATGAGTGTTAAGACGTATGAGGCGTGCACTTTTGGATTTTCCAAACTATTTATTACTCTGAGGTTGTAGGTTAACAGAATAAACAATTTTTAATTCTCGTAGGTAGGTAATGGTGCCCAATTGTCGATTCTCTTGTACATACACTGAACTAAAATAACTAAACTATCACTAAAATTCCTTACTTTTAGAATCTAAAAGCTATTCTGCAAAAAAAATTAACTAAATTAAAAAATAATTATGATGGTACATCTAAAATCGAATTTGACAATCGCGTCGCACAACTCGCACAGTGGTGCAGGTAGTACGGGCATACGGAAAATATTATTTTTAAATGAAAAGACGTTGCGTTTCGTCATAATACTTTATTAAAATGACATAGTGAATGTACCAGTATACAAAGAGAAATATATTATATAATACACGTATTTTATTTTTTATTTCTACTTGGAAATATTCATCATAATTTTTCACATGAATTCAATTATAAATATTATGCAAAATTCTTTAAGCATTTCTATATAAATAAATATTTATAAACTAAATAATCAATAGAGAAGACATAGTTTTAGAGATAGGTGCTATCCACTAATAAAGCTTTGGCATCATCATGAAGAGGATAATATTTTTTATTCGGTACTGCACGTAAACTGTTGATACTTTTTGCTGCATTTCTCAGTAGTAATAATGCCAATGCTTTTTCTGGAGTAAACTTGATAGTATCCGATGATTCTTTTTATACGAGTACCTTAGATGCTGCTTTCTTAATAATTTCTTCAGGAACGCTTTCACACAATCTTTTGACTTTATATCGCTTTGTTCGATCCCAACATTTGGGATTCATTAAATGATTTCTCTGGTCGTCCTCTATGAAAGCGTTTTGATGGCCCTGGAACATTACTGTTACAATTCTCCATATCAGCTTGCACCGAAGATGTCTCAACGGTAAACATATTTTTCAGCCACTGTTCATTTTTTGCCATAAAAGCATTTTTATTTCTCGCTGCAGTTTGCCACTTTTTGTAATACAGGTAGAAAATTACGACTCAAGTTTTCATAAACTTGCTTCCAAACACTTTCTTTAAGCTGTGGATATGTCGCCAGATCTTAGAATTGATAATTTCATGAAGTGTTCGGCCATTTCATGAAATAGAACATCGACCGCTGATCACATCATGATGTGGTCTGGCCAGATCATTGAATATTCGACGTTTGACGATATGAACAGTTAAACGCGCGACTACTTCATGATGTGGCCAAACATTAGTGATCATATCGTAAAATAGTAAGATGATCCACCGGTAGAGGCGTTGATGTCGCTTTGTTTTTGTTGTGCATCATGGCGGCGGCATACAACAAATCAAACAAAGTAGGGTGACCACGCAAGGAAACTCGATGGACTTTTTTTATTGGATTTGCAAATGTGATTATTATGGAAAGTGACCAACTTGGAAGTTACTAACCTAACCCATGTCGGGGTGCCACAACCGGTGTGGTGAGCAACATAGCACTTAAAATTAAAAATTCACGCCGCTCATTGGACCCGAGTCCCTGACGAAATGTGTTAATTTAGGTGAGAACTGTCACCAACCGCGCGCGAGCCGAGCGAGTAAAGCAAGCGGTGCCGCAGCAGCCACCCGCTGCTGCGGCACCGCTTGCTTTACTCGCTCGGCTCGCGCGCGGCTTCCAATTTGGTCGCAGTTAGCAATGTTTACTACACGTTAAACCATGGATACCCTACATCAGTGTTTTTCAACCTGTGGGTCGCGACCCCCTGGGGGGTCGCGAAGCCTCTATAAGGGGGTCGCGAGGGCTCAGTAAAAGAAAAAGAAAATTCAACTTTGTTTTGTTGCTTTAGATAATTCTAGCAGATTTTGTTTTAGGTTGGTAGGTTGGTTCCCAAAGTTGCCGAATCTTAAGTCATCTATAGCTCCATATAAAAACATAATTACTCTACTGGGAAATCCCTCGTAGCCATGAATGACCCTCATAAATCCATCAATTATACAACATAAAATTTACTTAAAATACAGTATGTTAACTAACAGAGGGCGTTCCCGTTAACCCGCAATAGTATAGCGTCCATACATCCTAGAACAAATATTGAAAGTGAAAAAAAAAAATTTAAATTGTTTTTTAAATAAAATTTTCATATTTTTTTTAAAATTGATACGTAAATGTAACACTCTGTACACGCTCACTTGTCTTTCAACTTGGAAAGACAGAGTGTTTGTTTTACGTATGAAATTAATATTTTTGGGTAATATTTTATGATAAAAAAATAAAATAAGTTTTTTATTTTCGTTTTAAATTTTTTTTCTAGCATGTATGGACGCTATACTATTGCGGGTTAACGGGAACGCCCTCTGTTAGTTAACATACTGTATACTTAAGATTTAATTAGGAGGCGATTCGGATATGCTGTGGCACAAATCCATCATATCGCTTTTCCGTTGAAGCGTTTGGCTCGTGGTTTGGCGATGTAACATTTTATTTTATTTATTAGGGAAAAAAAACAGTTATAGTTAGGGCGACACAACAAGATTCCTAAAATAAATAGTTAACATTTAACCCACACTATTGTCCACGGATTAATAAAAAAGAAACGAGGCAGTCTGGGACTGCCGATTGAAGTGAAAACTAAGTATGGCCATCTAACGAAAATGTCAGGAATTTATGTGCCTTGCTGTCTGTACAAAAACGAAAGCTGTAGCTCCATTTAAAAAAAAAACAAAATAATAAAACAGAGTGCACTTTCAACAAAAACTTGAACGTCTTATGAATTTTCGATCAGGTCACGTGTCCTGACGCGAGTTTAACATTTTTTACCCATCCCAAAAAAAGTGCATAACGCCGCTAAAGAAGTTTTCACTTCAAATGAAGCTAATAGTAATGTAGCTGATTTTAAGAATATTGTTATAACTGTTATAAGTTATTTGAGTTAATGAAGTTATAGCGAGAGTCTGTTAATATATCTGTTAATTATGAAATGACCCTTTAAATGTCATTATAAAAAATAATAAAATGTTGTACGTATTTAAATATTATTTATAATTGTTTGCATTATAACAAAATACAGATTATAAACAGTGGGATAAGGGGTCGCGAAGAAAAATTTCATACTAAGGGGTCGCGTCATGAAAAAGGTTGAAAAACACTGCCCTACATTAATGATATGGCCTAACGTCGTCTGATGGTATGGCCAAACTGACATAATTATCATTAAACGTTGACGTTTAAACGATATGGCCAATTCTAGCTGGCCATTTCATGAAACACAACCACTTCATGAAATGGTCGAACATTTCATGAAATGATCAATTCTAAGATCTGGCCACGACAGATATATAACTTTTAAATTTTCGAGGGATTTATGTATCTCACGATTACTTGATATTATGATTTCCACTAAATCGGCATGCAATAGTAAAGTTATCCATCACTATAATAGCATTGTTATCGTAAGAAAAAATAATTGTAAGTGAAGTTAAAACTACCGTTCAATGCTATTTATACTTACACGACATGATAAAGTGGTAATTACCCTCATTAGAAACTAGGGATGCATCGATACGCCTTTTTGCCGATACGATACCGATACCGATACTCTTATAAAAATATCGGCGATACCGATACCGATACCGATACGCTTATTGAAATCAAAAATGAAGGTAAAATAAATAAAACACAAGTCAGGTTATTTTTTTAATTTTAATATAAAAAGAACAAATAACAGGACAAACTAAATAAAACCGTAGACAGGTTGAGATTAGACGCACGACAACTCAGTCAACCTAGCGAAAAGGGATAGTTAAGCGAGTGTGAGGCTAAAGTGGGCGGGCGAAACAAGACACTGAATAAAGCGTGGGGTTCCCCCGAGCATAGTTACTTCGTGCCTCGTTTGCAACGAAATAGACGAGACAACACGCGCGTATACATTACATTTTTAAAACGCGAATTTTTAAAAGTATCGTTGTATCGGCCAAAAAATTTCGCCGATGCCGATATATCGGCAAACTTCGAGTATCGCCGATATACCTATCTGTATCGGTATCGGTATCGGATGCATCCCTATTAGAAACACTTATTAATATAATGCACTTTTTCTTAATTACAGAGCGTCATTAGTTAATGACCTGGTATTTCCAAGATCGCAGGTTATCGCAGCCAAAACTGATGTTTCTTAATCTATAGGGTCAAATTAATCTCCGAAAGTATATTATTACGCATCGGTCGATAACGGAGATTAGCTGTTATGATCTCATGATTGAAAACTAAAGGTTCCAAATGACCTTCTTCATTAAAAATGTAATAGCAAGTAATTAATTACTCATTATAATCATAACATATTATGTTTACGTATTTTATTAATACACACAATAAACTTATGACTAGGTACACTAAAAATAAAAGTTGATTATTATAGTATTTAGGTTCTATTCATACTTGTAATATCAATACCTATTTTCTGCTCGAAATTTGTTCATTCTCGATCGAAAGTAGTGTAGGTACCTACTTTGGCATCATATAATTAAATACTTACCCCCTTACTAATAAACGTTGTATATCGCTTGTATAGTTACACACCGATTTCTCTCTTTCAGTCGTCAGTAATTTGACATTCGAAAGAAGAAGCTATAGCGTTGTGTAACTATACAGGCGTTATACAACGTTTATTAGTAAGGGGGTTACTGTATAATTACTTACCCGTATTAATTTTAGGATTTGTTTCTACTAACATTCAAGTATGTGCGTACCAAATTGTAGACATTTTAAACAAAGTCGAAACAAAGGACTTTTTTCGCCCTTGAACTACAGTGCGTCGCGACTCCACGTGGTAATTGTTTGCTCTACCCCGAGATTATTTGATTTATATGCAGTGAAAACTGCGCTGCGCTTCGCCTCGCCAAATGTGCGCTCGGCCCGTGCCGGCTCTAGGTATATCAGTATCCATGCCATGACGTTTCGTTTGAGCCAAGTGTACTTTAGTTGAGTGCACCTACTTCGTAAAGGTACATGTTGTAAACTTGGGATAGTCGATTTGAAGCGATTTTTATTATGATCTAAAAGCTTACGGCTTTTCCACGCGCAGCGATCTTCAAAGCAACAACGCTCAATCGTTTCAATATCAAGAACACATTCACTGGTTTTTGTCGCTCGGTGCAGGGCTTTGCGGATCGTATATCCCTCGAATTACCTAGTTATAGTTGATATTGGACATCACTGATAAAAGTGAGGAAAAACATCGTCTGAGTCTGAAATCGCCAACCCGCCTTAAGGCGACGATAAGCTACTTTTAATGATTTTATACCAAAAATTACGTCTAAACGAGTGGTATTAATGATTTGGAACAAATATAATTATGTTAAATTAGAGCATTTTCTTAATAATTTAATATACGAATATTTTAGATTATGTTTACATTACATAGTGAAATTAATTTGTAAAGTTGTGTCAAACGCGGATAAAAAAAAACTGAGAATTACGCAAAAGCTATCATGCATATTTTTCTGAAACCTTCACCATTTTAAAGATAATTAAAATATTAATCTTTTAGTATACGTGTTTTATTAAAATACCTTTCGTCTTATGTTTAATAAGTTAATAATGCCTCAAATAGGGGACAGCGCTCCTTGATGAGGGAGTCCTATTACTGGCTGGACGTACGACGCGTTGCGTGTGCTCAGTACAGAGCACGCAAGCGAACCACTCAAGGTCACTGGCATGTATCTGCGTCTTTAGCAAGCGTGGTGATCAATGCTCTTGCCTTCTCTGTACGAGAAGAGGTATTTGCCCTGCAGTGGGACAATAATAGTCAGGTTTTATTACAATTAAAATTACCTAAATTAGTTTTTGGACAAAATAAATACAAAAATAAAACTGCAGATAATGTAGATAAGATAAACAACAACGTATTGGTTTTAGGAATTTGAATCATTATCAATGTTACACAGTACTTAATTCGATTAACGTAAGTCCTTGCCATCAATCAGAGTAGCTACTTCTGATTATCACTTTATGTTAGTGTATATTATGCAGAATGAGGCCTACACTGTCCTCTCATACCTATTAGGTACAACCTACTTTAACACTGTAAAAACTAAAGCTGGGGAATGCTTTCCTTCTATGGCCCAGCAGGGCCAGCAGTATCCAAGGCGCGAAAAATCGACGGCTCTTCAAACCTATCTACGACACGATTTTATTGTATGTGTTGCGTATTATGCAATCTATTTATTTCCCCCACCTTCAACAAAATCTTGGCTACGCCTATATTAATATGTGCATATTGACATAGGCATAACCAAGATTTTGTAATTAAAAACACAACAGTAGTCAAATTCCCAATCTATATCTATATCTTCTATACATATAATAATATACATATAATAAAATTGTAGAAAAGTGGTGTCTGTACAATGGAAATATATGAAAAAAAAGTAGCAGGGGTTGTTATTATATCGATGCTGAACCCGAGATTGTAATTAATTTTTTTTTTGTCTGTTTGTCTGTTTGTCTGTGTGTTTGTGCACGCTAATATCAGAAACGGCTTATTCGATTTAGATGCGGTTTTCACTAATATATTGTAGTAAGCTTCACTTAACATTTAGTGTTTATTTCATGTCAATCGGTTCATAAATAAAAAAGTTATGTCAATTTAAAGAATCACGGCGAACATTTGTTATAGGTTAGGCATTTCTTTCCTTGATTTTCGGTATACTTATCTTAATTTTTATTTAGGGTTTGTATATAAATATTATAAGTATTTGGTATAGGTTAGGCATTTCTTTTCTTGATTTTCTTTATTAAGTATAAGTTTATTAGCTCAGGTTAGTAAAAAGGTTGAAAAACACTGCCCTACATTAATCCTACTAATATTATAAATACGAAAGTTTGTGAGGATGGATGGATGGATGGATGGATGTTTGTTACTCTTTCACACAAAAACTACTGAACGGATTTTGATGAAACTTTACAATAATGTAGCTTTTACATTAGAATAACACATAGGCTACAATTTATAAAGATTTTATGTGATTTGACCATAACATAACGATAAGTATCAAGTAAGTCGGAAAAATTCCTGCCCTCTGAGATCTATCTTTGCGTGCGCTGCCATTTTTTTTTTTGTTTTGTTTTGGAAGTCATCCAATGATTTCTGGGCGTTTCAGTCTCTTACTGACTAAAACCCACCCGTATTCGTTCCCTTGCCTTGCCAGATGCCACGCTTTCCCCTTGGGACTACCCGCAACCCCGGGAGGCATCGGCCCTAGCGGACCCCGTCAGTTTTGCTGATATCTCTTTGAGGTGCGCGTGGAACACGATGCGCCGTCGACCCGGGCCTGGTCCTTATCGGACGGTGAGCTGCCCGTTGCTCTCCGTCCGCAGGCCCGCGCCTACGGTGGCCGGAAATCGGCTATCAATTCCCGACGCCCGGGACGTCTCCTACGGCGGCGGCGGCTAGGGCTGGTAGGGCGCGGCCTTTGCCACTCCCTCGCGCGCTCCACCTTCTCCTTCGCGAGCATTACTGCTTTGCAGAAGGAGGTGACGGCTTGCCATGCCCTCTCGCTCCGCACCATGGCCTGAACCAGGGCCGTACGCGAGAGGTCACCGCCGCCGATCGCCTCCACGAGGACACGGCGGTGGTCCACCTAAGCCGGGCAGACCTCCACCGTTTGCTGCGTGCGCTGCCTAAACCGTTAGAGTTACATGAAGAAAATGTATTGTGGGATTGTTTGTCTTAAAGAGTTCTAAATAAAAGTCCGCGACAGCATATCCGCGACACCTTTTATGTGGAAGCCTTTATAACCAAAATAGTGAGCAATAAATACAGTTACATTGAATACTTTTTTTACATTGCATATTTTAGAGTATTTAGTTAATTCTTATCAAAATAAATACCTTCATCGCTTTTGGTATTTAATTTAGATAAAGTTTGTCTTTTACACTAAGTAATTTGGACAAATAGTTTAAAAGTTAGAACGATAAGAATGACCTGCGATATTGAGTCGACGGCGCTCAGAACGAGGGTGGAGGGGCGGGCCAGCCAGGGGATGACGCGCCAGAGCGCCGAGTGGAATAATTATGTTCGAGAAATAACGTAAATAACGCAATTAATTGTTTAACTGTCAAAATGAAACCCATTGCTATTGTAAGTCCGACATCCACGCGGGCGAAGCCGCGGGCAGAAGCTAGTCAAAACTAAAAATCTAGTCGCAATCTCATCTCAGCAACAATCAATATAAAAAAACTTGACAAAAATGTAAGAATATTTGTCTGAGATTAGAATTATGAATGTTCTTAAAAATAAGGGAATTGCCTCTCTTTTTATTTTATTAACAATAAATTCTCTTTTATTTCAGATCCAACATAAATCAAGATGATAATACTAACGGGGAGTAACTTAGGCGAAAGGCACCGGGAGTTGAACACAAAAGTGAAAGAAGCCGCAGCAAAGCTTGTAAACTTCAACGATATCAAAGACAAGGCTGAAGAGTCGGATGTCGACAAGTTATTTAAAATCGATCTTGCGTCCAAATACGAAAACATCGACTACATCATCGAAATTCTAAAGTCTGGAGACAGTTTGTACGTATCTCGAGCTCTTAAATGTAGTTGGATATATGGTGATAATTTCGCACACATCATCAATGTTGATAATCTTCACAACAATGTGATACCTTTCATGTCTAACAAAATGAAGAAGAAGCTAATAACAGCTATTTCCACACACGTCAGGAATGAATTAAGGGCAGTAGAATTTTATAAATACTGCATGGATATCAAATTAAAAACCTTTGCATTAAAATTCCTTAATTTTACCAATGACACTTTCAAGTTGGAGGTATTGAAGGAACAGTCGAACTGCAATCATCTAGTTTTAGAATCTGAAGATCTTAAGCATTTTATTGGACTCTCATTCACTGTTGCAGAATTGTATGTCAAGTTATTTAATGATAGCAACAGAATTGTAGTATTTCGAAAAATATGTTAAAGTAAACGCATATAACACTACCTATTTAGGCTTACGTATTTCAAAAAGTATTATGAAAGAGCATAAGGATCGAGTTCTCAAAAACCCATCACTTTATGTGCAAATATTGAACAAAAGTGTTATAGCCAAGTATAGTACGGCAGAAGATGCCAAAATTTACGCAGCTGCTGTATTGCCAGATAATGTCGAACATTTTTGGAGTCAAAACTATTGTAGCAAATACAAATTCATCCTTGATAAAATCACAGTTGGAAAGTTTCAATTCGTAAAACAGATATTCACAGCCAAGTATCCGGAACAATACTTAGAAACGAATCCAGACTTTTATCATAAGCAGTACTACAAAATAATGACAGCCGAAGAAAAAGAAACATGGGCTTTGAATCAAATAGCCAGTGAGAATGAAATTCTAGGCATAGGCAAAGACTATCTATGGTACAAGTTTGTCGGCTTTGAAAAAGCTTTGAAGGAGATCAAAAAGCTAGTATTGATCACTACGGATAATACTAAACGGGCAGATATGATGCTCATTCTGGTTAGCTCTGCAAAAAACCAACGCGATGTGGAAAAACTTTTGAAACATTATTATGAGAGACATGTCAATGAACTAAAGTTTATTAAAGAGAATTTCCTTGACAGAGTTATGCAAAACTTTAATGTTTTCGAATTTGATGAAGATTGCTGGACGGCTTTTAATCAACTGTTTCACAATTTGGAAGTTTACAATATAACTGACTATAACAGTAAGATTGAATATAGAATAGTTGCTCTTATATACAGTATCATTAATCAGAAGGAAGTTCATGAAGCCATAAAAAAACAAATTCATTCTTATATGCAATTTTATGCATTAAAAACAAATACGGATATGTTGACAAAAGAGCAACAAGAAATGGTATTTGAGTATTTATTTAAATTTTACATGGACGAAATAAGAAAATTCGAAAGTGTACCTTATGTGGATGAAGTTAAATATAGTCTTAGAAAATATATTCATTTCACTTTGGATCTATTGGAAAAATACGATAGAACCAAAAAGGATTGCCCAGAACTTGTTTACGAATTTATGAAGTTGGACTGGGCGGAATTTGAATACCATAGGCTGATTCGTGACAACAGCAAAAGAGAAATAACCCGGGTTGAGTTGTTACGTGACTTAAAGAAAGACGCAAAACTCCTTGTTGAGCACCTTCCGCTCATTAAAACCAATATCGATAGCAGTTACAAATACGATATAAGTACGGTGCTCAAGAAATTGAAAATATATTTCTCAAACGATATTGCGCAGGATTATCTTAAATTCTTCGATACATTATTGTCTGAAGATCAGATATGGCATAAAGTTACCCACTCCGCAGCTCATGGTATTTTCCAACTTGGAGATCAGAAATTCAAAGTGGATTTTATGGCGAAATACGCCCCAAAAGATTCTGTTATTAAGCACAGTGAAATAGATGAAAAGTTGTTACGGATTCAACAAGCCATATGTGCCCACGCATACTACTCGCGCCCTCCAGTCCCGCTCAAGTCCATGCTTATGTATATAAAAGGAGACTACGTACATTTTTGTTTACCGATGTTCCATTCGTACTTGGCTAACCTGCCACTACCAGTTTGCATGGAATTCGTCGAAGCAATATTAGATACTCCAGTATCGATTCAGAAACACGGTATTCGTCTCGCTTTTGAATGTTTCAATGCAGAAAGTCTAAATAAACTTGTATTACGCGCTTGGAAGAAGACGAAAAATGTTTCACTCAGAATGATTATTTACAAAGCAATCTTCAACAAAATTTCTCAAGTTACAAGAGGACAAGATTTATTATTTAACACATTGAAGGAGTTAACATTAATGCTACGACCTGATGATGATGATGAGATATTTTGTCTAATAAAATCAAATCAACTACCCGATCATTTGACGCTAGAATGTATTGAGGTAGCTTGGAAAGTAGTAAGCCAATTTCCGCCAAAACCAGCAAACTTGAATCGAACGCGTAATATAATAATGTTCATGTGTACCAAAATTGATACCATCCGCCAAGAATTAGTTCGCGGTATTATAGAATCTTTTATTGCAACGGTTTTTAATCAAGAAGAAGAATACGCAATAAAAAAGAGAGAGAGTTCCGAAGCTGCTAATTTAATTGATGCTAAATGGGAGCTGACTGCCACATATATCATAAACGTAAAGGGAAAAGATGATTTTGGGGAAAAAATGGAGTTAACCAAGCAAATATTGATAAAATGTTTGAAGGACACGGGAAAATGTAACAGGAAGCGTGCGTTACTAAAAACTTGTTTTAATTTCATCCAAAATCTTGAGAACCTAAGTTATTACCAAGACTGTCACCGTTATGAAAACGTGAATAAGATAATGCAATTAGTACTGGAGACACTAGAAGAAACGTTAGCCATTGAGGAAATTTATATGGAAATGTGGGAAATACGACTGGGAATTGTGGCTAGGAAAGTGATAGCTGACAGTAAAATAAAATACACAGACCAAGAACAAATTGATAAACAGGCTATAAAAGAAATTGCAAACGATTTTGCTAATGAGCTCGGAATCATAATGAAGGAATTCGTTGAAAAAGAAATATTCTTTGCTACATTCTCTTTAGATATTCAAAACAAAATTACTAGTAAAACGCAAACGTTGAAGAATCTAATAGATTCAAATAATACATTCACAGATATGATGACTTATGTATGTCTAGGACTGATGTCGTTCGAAGTCACTCAGATATACTTACTTGTCCTGGATCTTCTACCGGCTAGTTGCCGCTATGAATATGAAGAGGAATTTAAAGCTGTCATTAAGAAAATACTTAAAATGGACAATAAAGAAATTCGGTGCAATCTCTTTAGGAAACTTGCTAATCCTGATTACGATGGCAGTGACTATATGTAATTTACAACAAAGATCTTTTGGCGCGTGGTTAAAATCAGAACTAATCCCGCCATCTTGTTTTTGATGTATAACATCTTTCCTCTCGCTTTTCTGCAATCTGTGGTAGTGATTTCGTGAAAAGGAACGGAAGTGTGTAACTGGAACTTAAAGCTGGGGAAGCGCGCGCAAAGGAAGCCCGTCAGAAACGACCATGACGAGGCCCCGCCCCTTTTATGTTGCTTATTACCAGTGGTAGGTGCAATTTACGAAAAAATATTATTATTTCGTAGTCTCTTGACGCTCTTTGCAAGTTCGAAAGCTGGCCAATAATCTTTCTTAGATTAGGAAAATGTAATATTTTTTTCTATGCTGTGTGTGTCACTGGCCCGTGCAAATATTCTTGTCAAGATTTAAAAAAAAAAAATATTTTAACTTCAAAAGTAAATGCGCGTGGCCACCTACTGGTCCAAACTTATCTAACATGATACAATATTTTTACCTTTGTCATCGACTCGACAAAAAGTTAAAGGCGCGAAAAGATATTTAATATTACGAGGTGGCGAATTCATTTTAATATTATGTTTCTTGGATGCCGAAGACTGCATTTGAAAAGGGTTTTAATATAAAAGAAACACACAATATCCATTTTAATTCTGCGAATTTAATCTGTAATCTACACAAAAATGCAACATTTATCAATATCCCGTATAAAAAATAAGTACAACAACAAATTTAATATCTACGACACGTTACTATTTAGAATGAAGCTTTACTATTTCATTAATTAACACCATGTAATATATTATTATAATGAAGGATTAACATCGACAAATTATGTTTTCACCCATAGATATTAGCCTCGAAATAAGAGCGGACATTCTAAAAACTTTTTACAAAAAAATAAAAACAGTCTTCAAAAAAAAACATTTTTTATTTTTCACTTTTAGTTGTGGTTCTTACTCCACACAAATTCGAATACCACTTCCTGCTATGCAAATAACAGTGACAGGAAGTTATCATTGCATCATATCATCCATATAAACTAAGTGGGAAAAATATGTATTATTGAAGGTAACTCAAAAACTATCTTAGCAAAGTTAATAAAATTTATATGGAACCTCCTTGGCAGCTTATTCTTTCAAACATAAAAATAATTTTCAAAATCGGTCCACAATTGACGGAGAAATCGGTGAAAATACATTTAAAAAAAACATACATAAAGTTGAACATAGAACCTCCTCCTTATTGGAAGTCGGTTAAAAAGTGGGCAACGTCACAAATAGATATTTCTTATATTTCACTGTATTGATTAATGAATGGCTAACTAGTTAATTAAAATATTGTTATTGCAATAATTATAACCGAATATTTAGTTTTAGATGTAAAAAACTTATTTGGAACCTTCCAAATGCCTTTTTTACACCAAAAACGGTTACAACATCAATTTCAGTGTTATAATATTGCAATCATTATTAATATTCTAGTTCACTAATTAGCCATATTTCTTATTTCCATACAGTAATATAGCCGTGCGAATCATGTGCTGAATTCATAGTAACAGTTTGCGTATCAATGTCTCTTGCTTCGTGTATACAGTTTCATATCAAGTTGATAAGCTGTTCGTATATCGCGCCTATGTCGATGTTAATCGTTCATATAATAACAAATAGTTGTTTTTTGTACCGCAAGACTTACAAATTGGAAGAATACTGATAACGAATCAAATATTTAGTATTTCGTGTTTGAAACTAAAAGTATTTAGATAGAAAAAATTGAAAAGTATATTTAGTGATTAGAGAAAAAGTGGGGATGAGATGTTTTGGTCGTAGTATGTGGCACTGTTGATAAATGACATGGATTAACGCAACTAAACACAGTGCCGTAAACAGAATAATTAACTTTGGATGGAGCAAGGCTTAGAGTAAGTGATCAAGACGAAAGAGAACGGAGAAATAACGTCTCAAATACAGCAGTAACAAGAGTTCAATTTTGAAGCCCAGTAAAGGAATAATTTCACTTTCCTTTACATTAGTTGTCTTGTAAAATGTTCCATTTAAATTAGCTCATTTTCTCATTGATTTTGTTTTATAAAACAACAAGGCATATCAATTTCGCTACTGCTGTATTCCTAAAATACGATTTTCTTACAGAAAGCGATTTAAAAGCTTCAACACTGGACGTCAAGTTTCAATTTATCATAACTTACATTTGCAACAGAATTTAACAGTTCTTAGATGCAGTTTATTGACGTAAATATATCATCTGCCAACCGGGTACACAAAGTAAATTTTTCTGGACATTATATTTCATGGACAACTGTAAGTACTACTAGGTAAATGGACACAAGAGTACTTATTCAATATAGAAAAAAAAAACTCAATTTAAACACTAACCGAACTTTTTGCGCGACTTCAGACAAATTTGTAGACCGATGCAAAGGCAGTAGCAAAAAGATGACTGAGCATACTGCAGCAGTTCTGACTGACCGTGAACCAGCTGAAATCTGCATAGCAGACGATACAAATACATCAATGATCAATAACAATTATAACGCTAAATATATTCATACACTAAGCTAACGATATACAAAACTGTTATCTATAAAAAGCTCAACTAAATCTATTAAATCTATCATAAAATACGATAAAAATAATTACTCTCTTTGAATTATAGTTTTGCGTTTTATATAAAAAAAATTGTTGATAACAGAGTAGAGAGAAATGGAGTATCAAGAATGTGATACACATTTGCAAACAGTTCAATATTAACAGGTAAAGCTGCGTTAGTTTAGCTTGAGTGAATGCATACACGAAATATCGAAATTGTTTAGTTTTAAAAATTTGGTTCTAGTAGTCGCTGCTTCCGCCACCGCGCGTTGTCCTTGAGGTCATATACACACAAGGTACTGTTTTTCATTAGAAAAGGTTTGTCTCATAATTTTGTTAGGACAAGACAGGTTGTTCAAGTTCTACCTATAATAAACGTTAGATGCAGTAGGCAGCATCTAATGTTTACTAAAGGTTGAACTTATCATGTAAGGCCCAATACACATATATTATTCCGTTGACGAAATTTTATCAACTGAGCACTCCATTTCTTACTACTCCATAATGCTGCTTTTTACACTTCACAACGATAGCATAAAAATTAAGGACTAGACGAGACGATAACCTAATATAATACTTCGTTCACAATTACACTGGAAGTAAGCTATACTTGAATTCAGAATCTAAGATAATTTTCATTCATAGCCGCTACCTCAACTATCTACTTTAGGGCTATCCAGTCTAAGTTGAGTTTTGAGTGACCATTTGTAATAAAAAGGTTCTAGATTACCATTTGAAATAAGATAAGACATTTAAATAAACCATTTTTACAGTTCGTTCAACCGATTTTGACTTCTATACCGTAGGCATAAGGATGGCATTAAAAGCAAAAAAGTGGAGACGATACTGTTTACTGCAGCGGTCATTTGTCATGCCACCAATGCAATAGAAGTCAAAATCGGTTGAACGGACTGTAAAAAGGGTTTAATTAAATGTCTAATCTTATGTCAAATGGAGTATAGTTGCAATGGAATTTGAACTTGGTCCAGTGTGACATTGAGTCAGATTTTCCATAACATGTTAAAATCTAAGATTCTGAACTGAAGTTTGAAAGGAAAATTGTTACAATGTTAATTGACTGCGCTATTGAGCGATTGGTAACAAAATTACAAACGATTGGATGGGAGCTGCCTTCGACTACAATGTTTTATTATATCGATAAATACCTAGGAACTAATTTTAGTATAACAATTTATAGTATTGTTGTATGGTTTGTATTAAAAGACACGCTCTTGAAACATTTCAACTCATACACATTTTTAGGCCAAGCACTTGCGAAGAAACATTCAGAAATTAAAAAAAAAAACAAAATAACATCTCGCATGATTCCCTAAAGGGGTTGGCAGAGCTGTATAAAAAGCCATTAGAATAAATACTTGAGTAAAAATTCAGTATCCGAAGGCATGTCTTTTAATCCTAAACCCAAGTTTTAGTACTCGTCATCGTATAGTGACGTGTCACAAAGTATTGCAAAAGAAAATGGAAGACCTGTTATTTTTCAAATGTCAACGGACGTTACGCTTAGAATATCCCATCATTGTTGTATGCAGACCGTTCACTATATTTTGTCTCTTGCCGTCATATTGGAAGCAATGCATGTCAAGCTTAGTTTCAATACTAATAGAGTTCAAAATGGCGACTGATAGAATAGTGCTACCAATCGCGTCACGGGACAAGGTATAATGAACGCACTGTAGTCACTGCATTTCCGAGCGCGCGAACAGCGAGCGCCTTTTTCTACCACATCATTAAGGGTCAATTTACATTGCTGTAGAAATAAAGGTAAAAGTCAATTTAATTTCGGTGACCTCGAGAATGCTCGAGAATTCATGGTAAGACGCATTACTCGCTTTTAGTTTCATTTCTAATTTATACGTTAAGCAATGGAGACAGTTCAAAATGAATAATAAATAAAACACTGCTTCCTTTCCCATCTCTTTCAATAATCAAAGTAAATTGACCCTAAGGTCAGGCAAGATAGTCCAACGCGAGCTTGTCTAATATAAAAACAAATAAAACTTCCGCATTGCTATCACAAAGCGGCTTTTAAACCATCGCAAACTGCGATGCATTTAATTATTTTCTAATTTCTCTCTAGGTATAACTAAATCATGACACGTCACTATACGTGAAATATCCTACATACGATAAAGAGGTGAAGTAGTCTAGCCGTGTTTAAAAAGGGTACTAGAGTGGAGTACACATTTATTACTAACTAATTCTATTTACATACTGACTGGGATGTGAAATTGATTAATCTGCGTTCGAGTTTTAGGAAAAACAACTGTAATACCTACACATAAGGTTCAGTTTGCGCTACAACTTCATATGTTTTATGAAGTTTTCAACAGTTCCAGTCAGTCTAAAATCAACTTTAATTAAACTTGCATAAAGTTGATGTTTGTTTGAGTGGAAACAAGGATTTAATTAGACCTTAGGAGAATCATCATTATCATTTTCCTGCCTTTGTCCCAAGTTACGTGGCGTCGGAAAACACCTTTCTTTTTCCGTTCTCCTCTGTCCACCGTCACGCTAACATCGTAATGATTAGAAGAATATTAGAACAATTAAAATTAAGTACTGAATATCCCTTCTTGAAAGAAATTGACGGCATTTATTTTTGACATAATATGCAAACAACAACAAAAAATATTAAGATGATAAACTACATTCACAAAGTATGTAATCTGCTTTCGCAATTTATTTGCCAAACATGTAAACAAACACGAGTTTTAGAAAAAACAACTGTAATGCCTACACATAAAGTTCAGTTTGCGCTACAACTTAATGTTTTTTTATAAAGTTTTTAAGAGTACTAGTCAGTGTAAAATCAACTTTATTTACACTCACATAAAGTTGATGTTTGTTAGAGTGGAAATAACATTAATTTGAAATAAGGATTTAAATTGACCTGATCTGCAGCCGTGATTGAAATCATTTCTTTAAGATTTGTAAATACAGTTAAATTATTAAGAAAACGTTAGTGATGTAGGCGGATTTTTGCAATGCGCCGCGTTGTAGAGCGTCCCATCCAAAATGTGCGCTTATTACCTTTAGACAGTAATTTACCTTTCGATTTTTTTAATTCGCATCCCAGTCAGATTTAAAAGCAAAACAATGAAATAACACGCATCATAAGTACAGAGAGCAACTCGAAATTATTGTCAGACGATTGCTTTGAAGACATAAGCTTAGGAAACTATATTGCGGTACGAACCTTAGAACGAAAACATCAAGCGCCGGACGCACTGGCAGCTTTTGTAGGTAAACTGATGTCCGATTTATTCGTTATTCAAAAATATTTATTTAACTTATCTGTGAATTGACTAAAGGCTCTATTCAGTTTAATCGTGGTCATCCCGATACAGGGTCACGAAAAAATAAAAAAAGATTTGAGGATTATTGCCGGCGTTGTGCGCTTTTTTTGGGATGGGTAAAAAATGTTAAACTCGCGTCAGAACGTGCCGTAAGATTCGTTGCCTAGCAACCGTCAAAGTAAATATCAAAATAAATAGTCTTTGACATTACGTAAAGATTGCGAGGTAAGAAATGTTACCCATATTGATGGGGAAAAAAAAGCAGTCAAAACATACTTCATGAAAAGTGTTTAAATAAATCGTTTATATTTGTTAGACTGTATTTTGAAAATAAATAAATATACTACTACTACTAATGAATAGGTGTTTTATTTAACCTCATAAATTATAGTACTTTTATACTGATAAAACTCATCAAATTTATTTCTTTATCATGTTTAGATATTGATACCCATCACGTCTGCGTTAATTTAATCTGCGTCAGTTTTGCTAGTTAATTTAATTTATCATTAATCATTAATAAATGTTCATAGGTTATCTAAACACGGTAAAACAAAAATACAATGATTCATTATAATCTTTTTGGGGTCACAACCACCGCTAGTAATGGAGCCACTTGAAGTACGAGTTGAAAAATGTGTTTTTTGCTTGTTAGTGTTTATTTATTGATATTCGATAATCATCACATCTGTGAAGTTAAGAAAAATATAACTATTTTTTTAGAATGTTATTTGAAGTGACTACTCTCTAATGGTCTCTTGGGGAACTCTAATGGTCGTTGACCAAACCTATTTTTCTCTTATCAGTTTTCTTTTGTTTTATCATGTTCAGATATCACCTTTGCGGAGTTTCGCTAGCTAATTTCATTTGACCCTGCATAAATACCATTTGATAACACGTTCCAATAATAAAACGTAAAAGTTTCCGAACAAAAGCTGCCGGTGAGAATCTAGGCTTATAACATCGAAAAATCTCATCGAAACACGTAAAAATACATCAAAAAGCATTCTCCACACACGATGTGTCTGATATCTTTCTCTTACAGTATCACAAATCTTTAACTTTACTTCCATATAAATACGACATTACTTCCAGTACTGTTAAGATATTTTGTCTTATAATAACGCAATTAAGGTCTACAATTGTTAGACACTAACGCGAGGAAATGCATTAAGAGCTAAACATATTTAAACCATTATTTCATTTCATCTCTATCATATTCAAAGTATTGACAGACACAGAACTATGCAATCTGTCTAGCCTTTTCCCAACTATGTTGGGGTCGGCTTCCAGTCTAACCGGATACAGCTGAATACCAGTATTTTACATGGAGCGACTGCCTATCTGACATCCACAATCCAGTAACTGGGAAATACGATAACCCTTGGTAAGAATGGTTGTCAGACTTTCGGGCTTCTGACGACCCGTAACGAATGTCAAAGACCGACGAATGACAGTTGAGACCAACGGCTTAACGTGCTTTCCGACGCACGGAGGAATCTCGGTATGTAGGTATACCCCAGCAAGCGTAGCTTAACGTGATAGATCGACCCGTGCGGCTGTTATTACTTAGCCACGAGCTCCAGAAGAAACAGAACAGCTATGCAATGTTTTAAATTGGTTTAGCGCTAAATATATTTAGTTAGTGACTTATGGTGTTAGCGGGCCACAGTCATTTTTTCTCGTTGATATAATGTGTATGAAGATTGCACTTCACTTTATTTTCACCCATTTTTAGCAAGGAATGTTGTCACCCATTTTTTTGCAAAAAAATATATTAACAATTTTTTCCACACAGTACTGGAAGCAACATCCAACTCCCGAGCAAAAACACGCTTACAAAATTTGTACTTCACAAAAGAATTGTCAAAACATTTCAAATGTAACACAAATCGTTAACTACACTATTTTAACGAATAGAAAACGAATCTAAAAGAATATTCTACGTTATTAATGTTATTACACATTGTATGTCTATTCTATGCTATGGACTATAACAGGCGCTTTCTAGTCTAGCTATGTTGTACTCCGTTTTGTTAGGCGTCTCTAGTTGTTGAATATCCGCGCTTTTTTGGAACGAAGTTCTTTAACGCAGCTGCGGTAGAAGTAAACTGGCAGAAATCGTCACGTAACGAAAAAGCGTTATGTAGTTTCAAGTGTCAAAAGGTTTTGTTTTTTAATACAGAGCGTTAAAATCTCATATGGTGTCAAGTTTCAATTGTCAAAAACAATTGAAACTTTAAACCATACTATACTCCATTTTAAATAAGATAAGACACTTTTTAGAGTCCGTTCAACCGATTCTGACTTCTATACCGTAGGCATAAGGAGTTAAAAGCAAAAAAGTGATTACAATACCAAATCTTTACTGCAGCTGCCATTTGTCATGCCACCAACGCAATAGAAGTCAAAATCGGACAATCTCGGTACGAAAATAACCCAAAACATCCGCGTTTATTCAACAACTGAATACCAATAGTACCAGGGGAACATGTATAAAAGGAGCTAGCTGTACCATTCTACGTGGACCGCGGTTTGACGTCCTCGACTTGTATGAGCTGCTCTATCGGGATTAGGGAGAGCTCGCCTCCTAACATCGGCGCTGGAAGTAGCTGGAAAATAATTATTTGAATATTAGTTAAAAATAAGTTCTGTAAGCTAGTTCAGAAGTTAAAATAAACCTTGGAAAAATTAAATAAAAATCGTTTAAACTTCACTGCTATTCTTGCTTGCATCTGACATTGCTGCTGACGCCGAAAGTTTAGTTAGTATCCAAATTAAAGATCTTGATAAAAATAAGAGACTACAATATTATGTTTTTTTCGGAGGTGCCGCCGATACCGAAAATGTAATCAAATCGCATATAATTATGTCGATAAGGTCGATAAACAAAGATAATCAGAATTTAAAAGACGATTAAAATCGCCATGACAGTAATTTTCAGGGTTGTCATGGGTGCTGATGTCGAAAATGAGGTCAAGATGGCAATTTTTTTTACAAGGCCTTTTTCGTCGTTATTGGCTTACTATACAGGGTGGCAGGGACATCGAAGCGAAAACTGATACCATGGATTTTTTTTTAAATTACCGACGAAAAATTTCAACGCAGGGGCGTTCAGAATCATGTATTGAATCTATGGTATCAGTTTCCACGTCGGTGTCTCTGCCACCCTGTATATAATTTTTAAAGATTTGGGGATGAAAATGGCGAAAATGAGGACGAGTCTGACGGTTTTAAGATGTTGGTCATTTAAGATTGTGGATTGGCGTTCCTTATGTCGCGGCACCGCCCGCCGCCCGCCGGCGCACGCACCTGCTTGTCGGGCGTGCGCGGCGTGTGCGCGTGCCTGTCGCCGTGCGCGGCCGCCTCGCGCGCGCGGCGCAGGCCGAGCGAGAACACCGCCACCGAGCGCACGCGCTTCACTAGCGCCGCCTTGGCGCGGGAACGACCTGCGAGTGATACCATGTATGAAATCGATTTGACGATCTATTCCGTAGAACTCTCACCGAGAAGATGAAGGTGTAGTGAGCTGTTAATTAATACTGTCAAATCCCACCTAACCTAAGTTTTACAGTGAGATATTAGTAGAATAGATCTGGTGATATACTAATGATCCTACTATAATTTCACCGAAACAGCTGTATCGCGCTTTAGGAATGTGCGGCATAGCGGGGGCGGGATTCCGTGAGCGTTGACGAATGAGCGGCCTGCACTCCCTTCAGTCTCGCTGCGCACATACCTAGGGCGTGGTACAGCGGTTTCGGTCAAACCATAGCTGGAAACTTGTGCGGAACATTTAGCATTCTCTAAAACTATCTAGAACGAAAAGTGACAAGTCAAAACACTCAGCGCTCTCGTGACGAAGTTTTCAGCAAGAAACCCGATTGGTAGTTGTAATTGTGTAACCACTTGTGACTTAACGCCCCCAAATGTTTAGCATCGTTTACACGATGAATGATATGGGTGCGATTTTTATTTACGAGGAACCTCTCGACGGTCAAGTAATTCTCCTCGTGTAAATGATGCTTTACATAGGGTTCAGGACAGGGGACAGAGGACATTGGTGGGACAGTATTTGACAGCTCACTTCACTTTCATGGTGAAGTGAGCTGTCAAATATTGTCAAATCCTACCTAACCTAAGTTTTCCGGTGAGATGATGCTAATAGGGTATAAAAAAAATGGCTAATAAGACTTCTTATAGTGGTAAGCCTCCCGGGATCCTTATTGTAAGAGGGAGGCTAACCATTAAAAGAAGACTTATGAGCGATTTTTCAAACGTCAGATAACTTTTATCTGAGGAATAAATATGACGGTTTGAAAGCTTTTGTAAAGAAAATATGTCAAATCGTCATAATATTTACTCTTAAGATAAGATAAAAGTTATCTGCCGATTGAAAAATCTGCCCTAAGGCTTCTTGTACATGTGACCGCATGTTGTTTATACGAATGAATAGCGTCCATGCGCCGTAGATTTTACACTCATTTTAAGATATTCTGTTTTTTTTTTAATTTTGCGGCTTTTAAAGAAAAGATAATGTCAGTATTATTAGTATTTTCATTTCATCAGTACTAGTGTTACTACTGTTGTTTTCAAAGTACTACTCTTACTGCCTTTATCCTTCGGTTTATCATCTTCGCTGGAGGTGGCGCTGGCGTCAATGGAGGGCGCGGCCGACGGCACGGCGTTCAGGTCGGGCTCCGACCCGCCCGCGGTCACGCTGCCTGACAGCTCCTGGACCAACATAACATGACTCAACTCGAAAGTATTTATTACAATTAATATTTAAATAAATAGGTTTGGAGGTCACCGTCCAAACTAATCTTGTGTATGTACAAATTGATTACTTAATAAATAAAAAAAAAATATGTTTGAGACCCTCACAGTAAGCCCTTTAATTTCGTGTCACACGGTAGGTACAGTTTGTAAAACTTTTGTTTTTAAATTTTCCCATTTCCTCCCTAAAACCCTGTGTGTGACTCCCTTTTAGGGGTATGAAGAACAGGGTGTAAAGTTCACTCATCCGCTTTAGAAAAGGGAGGATCCTCCAACCAGACGGGTGTTATGTCTGGCGGGCAACTGCCCGTAAGTTGATTTCGGATAGTCTTATCTATGTTTTTCACTCGGTAAACTAACTCTAACTGCGCGATGCAGGAACTGTGTGACGTCATGTCTTTGCTGCGTAGTTCGTATGTAGCGGTGTAACCGCTACACCCTTATTCAAAATTCATTTATTCACGTTACTCGTCCGAATTGAGTCAAATGAGAAATTCATATGTGTACCAAATTTCAACTTAATCGGTCCATTAGATTCAGAGCAAATTGGCTGTGACAGACAGAGAGACACGAGTGTTCCTATAAGGGTTCCGTTTTTCCATTCAGACCCTAAAAATCGGCCATACAAAGAACATCCGTCAAAATCGCTTAAAATAATTGCTTACCTGTAACGTCGGATTGACGAGAGGTCTATGTTGTGTGGGATGCGGGATGCAGTGCGCTGACCTATGTAGCGGCTCGTCTCTAAGCCCTCGAACACCGAGCAATGACAGCGGAGCACCGGGCACCCCTTCCTGTGAACAATCCATACTAATATTATAACTAATACTAATGGGAAAATAACACTGTCTGTTACCTTCATGCCTAAACCACTGAACCAATCGTTATGAAATGTGACAAATGAAATGGCACCTGGAGAAGAACAGGCTACTTTTCATCGTGGATTGTAGATGAAGTCGCGAGCAACAACTAGTGTTTTTTTTTTATATTTTTGAACGCCATGCCATTAAGCTCAAAACACACACAACGCGGGTGCGTATCGGGCGCAGGTCGGGTCGGCAGTACGGCGCGCTGCGGGCTTGTTTAAATCGTATTTCCGAAGCTATTGCATAGTATTGTATGGATGACAGCACACGAAAAGCTCCTGACCCGCTCCGCGCAGGCGTTTCGTGTACAATTTAAAGAAGCCCGCCGTAGTCCCGACCAGACCCGCGCGACTCGCACCCGCTTTGTGTGTAAGTTGAGCTTAAAGCGTATCAGCGATTTGATACACATTCAGAATGATGTTACAAGCCGCGCGCTCGAAGGGATTTCTCATCGGCAACAAATTACGAACTTTCATCCCCTATTTAAGAGGGCACCGAGCTTTTTTAAGAAAGAAGAAAGAAAGAAAGAAAAAATATTTATTGAGACAAGCACAGGAGATCACAAACTAAACTAAGATTAAACGAGAACTAAACTTTAACACACAAGCATGTTTTTATTAAGCTTGTTTGAAGTAGTAAACAATTAAATTAAAATGTAGGAAATTATTTTGGTATTATTCAGGATATGCGCGATGGAAACCTGATTTGATAAAGTTGTCTCGAGAGAATACATTCGCAAAGTTACCTCTTAACGAGTAATTTTTTCCTCTATTTTACAACTTTTTTATATAAATAAGTAATTTTTTGTTATGATTCATTTACTAAAATAAGTTCATAGACGACTGAGGCTTTTATGCGCGATAGTCTTTTATTTAAGAGCAATATGATGAAAATAACAACGAAAAACATTGAAAAAGTGGAAAAGTGTGGTTATTTTCTTTACTCTTTACACGTAAAGAAAAAGACAGAGACAGAGGCAAATGGTCGGTATTAACCTTATTAGGGGATGAATTTTCAAAAATCCATTCTTCTTTCGTTATATAAAGAACTCTTGTGTAAAATTTCATGCTTCTAGACCCAGCGGTTTAGGCTGTGCGTTGTCTGTCAGTGAGTGAATGAATTTAAGATTTGTATTAAGGGCGCACCGAGCTTATTGCGTTCGTTTGATCCCTTATTAGTTAACATTTAGTTATGCAATTAAAATGTAAGATATTTAAGGATTCACTTTATACATCATACACTTTAGAAACACGATTAGTGTTGTAGTTTACTCAATAGAAAAAAAATCTAAAGTAATCTCTAAAAAACAAAGTACGGCGTAAATACTTCACGGAAGGTCACCATTTTTTTTTTATAACAATAACACGACATGTTTTTAATAACGCATACATTTTCCATTTTCAAAATGTGTAAGTATATTGTTTGAATAATACGAAGGAAATACTTAAATTAGCGCGCGAACCGTCCATTCTTTATCCCGCTCTATCTTATTAATTAGCGGCAAAAGCTCGGTGCGCCCTTAAGTAGATATATCATTTTCTTACTTTAGTACACAGCATTTTTACGGCTTTTGACGACATTAGCGTCCAGTGCACTTTTTCGTGTGACATGTTTAACCGTTGCCGTCGCAGACTTAACTGCAACTAGAAGCAGTAAATATAGTGCAAACGATATTAAACTTTATATTTGAGTGTTAAGGTTTATAATTAAGATATATGCAATCGCGGCCACTTGAGGTTTTTGTTCTTAATACTTAATTTAGTGCTATTGTTGATCGAAGGTCAGGGGCTCAAAAAAATATTGATGTGTACATTTTATATGAACTCATTTAGATGCATCCGTGTCTGGGCCGGCACGGAGCTTTAGTGCCTGCCCTGTGTGTCACGGCCCAGGCACGGGCACTGGATAGACCTGCAGCTAACCTCATGGTTAATACCATACTTAATAACCTAATAAACCTTTGCGAATAAAGTATAAAAGACTCTACCTTACGTCGTAAAGGCTTCGTCGGGCTGACATCTTGTAATGTCTGCAGTGAGCCGGTCACCGTCACGGGCGGTTCAGAGGTCGTTATGGACGCCGCCTTAGGCCTGCAATGTTACGTCAGATAATATCAGCGTCACTAAGATGTTGGAAGAGAGAAAAGTAAGCGGTAATTTGGGTTATAGAGAAGATAACAAATGGAGTGCTTAACGTGTATATTTTTTTGTAGTTTTGTGGTCAAGATTTCCTTTCAAGAATTGTCGCGTGATTTTCGACATGGGTGTGAGACAACCGAATATAACAAAGCGTTACATTTAGCCACCGTCATATAATGTGGTGATACACACGAAATTAGAGCGCAATCTAACATAAGCGTTAAGACATTATATTGCTGCTAGGGAGTTTGTTGCGCCACTTCTTCCCAGCTAAAGCACTAGGAAGTGGTGAAGGGCGGGCGTTTTTGGGGGACTGTCTTATGTAATTTTGACGTTCGAAAAGTGCTGATTCTCAGCCTAGTTTGAATAAATTACTTTTGAATTTGAATATAACATTTCTGCACAGCAACATATGATTGATATTGAAAACCTATTGCACTCCATTTGCTTACTACTCCGTGTTAAGGGAAACGTGAAATGTGCTCAAAGTTAGTAGTGTTAAGGGTAAAATTAGAACAACGCAAATGCACATTTATTATTACTAAACATAAAACACAATTTACAGTACCGGTCGTAGATATGGCACACCGAGTTTTAGAAAAAGTTCAGCTTTGTAGAGCGTCGTCCCTGTCACTCATATTGAGAGTCTCTTTCTAAAGCCCGATATGTCATATTTACACTCGACACCCTAATTGCATACACACTTTCAATCAAAATCTGAATCATTTTGAAGGATATTGCTAATCCAGTGCTTCATATGTTCGAAAAATTTCTCTCTCTCGTTATGCTCACCAACGTAATTATCGCAATGAATGTTGTTGAACTATCAAAATGTAAGCCATTGCTACTGTAAGTGTGTTTCGCAATTACCCCGCTGGTCTTGTACATAGGTATAGTTTGACAAGGATTTTTCAGCGCATGGCCAAAATGGGAATCTTGTTGTTTCATTGCAATTACACAAATGTTTACCAACAACAAAATGACCCTGACAGTGTTATTAAAGCGCCAAAAGATCCTAATATAGTGCGCTTGTCAAGATAATGCGTTCTTGACACCTGTCAGTTCCATATCTACTAACGAATGTGTTTAAAAAATACAATAAACGACGTATATTTAGTAACCTAATCCGCTTAACTGAGAGTCATAAAAAACCCTGTAAGAAATCGAAACGTGTTTCACCTGTCAATGAGGCATCCTCAGAAAGAGTCAAGCCGCCAAGCGCCGAACGTAGACGCCTCTGCGTTCGGCGCTTGGCGTGGCAACATGTCGTCCCCGGATTTGCAACAAGTCAATCGTCATCCTGAGGATGCTTCGTTGAGAGGTGAAACACGTGTCGATATGTTACAGGGTTCTATATGACTCTTTAAGAACAGTTTAGCGGATTAGTTTACTAAATATACGTCATCTATTGCATTTTATAATGGATTTTAATTAACTAACTTGAATATATGTTTTGCGAATTTGAACCTTATTACTACTAGAAATTGTCCAACTGACAAGATTCAGGAACGCATTCTCTCGAAGGCCGGACTGTAATATTGTAATCTGCGTTCGCAATTAATTTGCCAAATATGTAAACAAACACGAGTTTTTGAAAAAACAACTGTAATGCCTATAACGTTTAGTTTGTGCTACAACTTCATATTTTTTATGATTTTTTCAACAGTACTACTCGGTCTAAAATCAGCTTTATTTACACTTGCATAAAGTTGATGTTTGTCTAAGTGGAAAACTCGTGTTTGTTTACATGTTTGGCAAATAAATTACGAGCGCAGCTAACGTACATAAGCACACAGGATGGCATAAGATGGGTGATGGTTTTAGCAAAGATACAGACAGACACACACAGTAGTTCATATTACCTTTTAAAATTTAGCAAGATAGTTGACAGAAACTCTTTGATCGACAGGTCATAGTTGTTGAAGATAAATTAACTTTTCATAGTCGTCGACTGTTTTTACCATAGACGTATAATTAAAATTATATCTATGGTATTTACAACATTGTGCATTACATTATAGATTTAGATTTTCTGGAAGTTTCTTTGCAGGATAGGCAATACAATATTGATTTACTTCCAGTGACAGAGAACCTATTCAATTTAACTGTATCAAGCGATTTGATTAAACTTTGACTACTTATAACAGTAGTTATAGTAATAGTAGTTGTAGCAGTTTAACGGAAGATTTAACGGCTTATTATTCTTCTGCTTTCTAAACTAGGGGGTTAATTTCAGTCCTACAGTTCGATTCAAAGTTAATGGCGGCTCGGAAGTTAGTTGCTCGCTGCGCAGTACCCCACCCCTCACTCCCTCTGACACATGAATTTGTTACTGCGCAGCGACTCGCCTCATGTTCCGAGCCGCCATTAAGTTTGAATCGGACTGTACCAATAGACTTTGAAACAAAAATAAATTGTAACTTGTGTGCCTTTATTTACTCAATACTTTAGCCAATTTAGGTATACTTTAGTCAATTCCCCAAATCACAGTGCTACAAAATGACCTGTCAACCTTCATTTTAAGGAATCATACAAAAAAACTAGCAGTTTTTTTAAAATTTAGCAAGATAGTTGACAGAAACTCTTTGATCGACAGGTCATAGTTGTTGAAGATAAATTAACTTTTCATAGTCGTCGACTGTTTTTACCATAGACGTATAATTAAAATTATATCTATGGTATTTACAACATTGTGCATTACATTATAGATTTAGATTTTCTGGAAGTTTCTTTGCAGGATAGGCAATACAATATTGATTTACTTCCAGTGACAGAGAACCTATTCAATTTAACTGTATCAAGCGATTTGATTAAACTTTGACTACTTATAACAGTAGTTATAGTAATAGTAGTTGTAGCAGTTTAACGGAAGATTTAACGGCTTAATATTCTTCTGCTTTCTAAACTAGGGGGTTAATTTCAGTCCTACAGTTCGATTCAAAGTTAATGGCGGCTCGGAAGTTAGTTGCTCGCTGCGCAGTACCCCACCCCTCACTCCCGCTGACACATGAATTTGTTACTGCGCAGCGACTCGCCTCATGTTCCGAGCCGCCATTAAGTTTGAATCGGACTGTACCAATAGACTTTGAAACAAAAATAAATTGTAACTTGTGTGCCTTTATTTACTCAATACTTTAGCCAATTTAGGTATACTTTAGTCAATTCCCCAAATCACAGTGCTACAAAATGACCTGTCAACCTTCATTTTAAGGAATCATACAAAAAAACTGCTATTACGGTTGAAAAAAGAGATTTATTGCAAATAAAAACTTAAATATTAAAAACAAGCTTAAAA
This sequence comes from Conistra vaccinii, assembly GCA_948150665.1. Taxonomy (NCBI): domain Eukaryota; kingdom Metazoa; phylum Arthropoda; class Insecta; order Lepidoptera; family Noctuidae; genus Conistra; species Conistra vaccinii. The sequence continues at coordinate 6,903,156 of OX411339.1, read as the reverse complement.
TATTGTTAAGGAATAAAACTTATATAAATAACATTTCGCTACACACCCATCCATTTAATACTTGTGCCAAATTAACTGAAAACAAGAAAATAAAAGTAAATTAAAAACTGAAGGGTAGCGAGCAAGCGATATTTACTGCCGATGATCGATTCGCGATAATTATGATCAATGTATCACTAAATCCCACATGCATCAATAATAACTAAACGCATTTAGCGCTAAACTAATTTAAAACATCGATTTATTTCCGTCAATCGTTTATTTTTTGTAAGTATTTCTAGCAACTATACGTTTGATATGATTTGAAGATGGCAGAGACAAGAATGATTTTTTTAATACGTTTAGCATTAAATGCGTTTAGTGATGATTTGTGGTGCAAGCAAGTGGGCATAAGGCTAGGATTTCCTATTAAACGCTGTCGATAACATCTGACGGTAGCTTAAACTTGTATTTTTAAGCTGTTGAGCTGCTGAGCGTTTTAAAGAGTACATTGGTCCATTGCTATAGCAAACATCTTGACGCGGCGTATAGCTTGTCCAATCTGAAATGACGCGCCCCATTTACCACACGCGGTAATGCGGATTTCTATGGTACAGTACGACACAACTAGGATGTAGCATAAAGGAGGATGCTTAAAAAAAACCCAGCTTCGGGGGAAAAGCGATGTATCTCAAATCATCAATAATAATAAGTACTTAAATAATAACCGGTTATGATCGTGATCCTTACTGGCAAACATATAAAAATTGCCAGTTTTATTCTGCAGATTATGCAATCGTCTATATACAAAATTGTTTTTTTTTTTTTTTTTTTGTTAGCCTATAGTGTGTCCCACTGCTGGGCAAAGGCCTCCCCTTTCTCCTTCCAAATCTCTCTGTTTTGTGCGATTTCAGGCCATGTTGGCCCCGCAAACATGATAAGATCGTCACACCAACTTCGGCGCGCTCTGCCTCGACGGCGATGTCCTCCTTCAGGCGTCCAGTGAGTGACGATCCTTGCCCATCTCTCCGGGTGCATTCGTGCGACGTGGCCGGCCCACTCCCACTTCAGCTTGGCTGTTTTTTCTCTTAACTTAATAACTTTATTCAAAAATATTATGTTAAAATGCGAGCTAGACTCATTTTATATTTTTTTACAATGCTTAAAGTCGTTGAAAGTATTTTGGATATATTTATTGTAACAGAAACTTCGAGAGTTCTACATCAAAATAGTCAGGATTTAACAGGATCGTCACGTGAAAATACTATACATACTCATGGGGTACCAATTCGAACAAATTATAATTAGTCTTGAAAAAAGATCATAGATGGCAGCATAGGTAACAATTATGAAATTAACAGTCACTAAAAAGCGATAAACGGAAGATTTTGGCTGAAGTAAGATTAGTAAAAATCAAAACTTCCTTGTTTAATGCTGATTTATCTATTGTAACTAATAAAACTCGTATTTTCAACAAAAAAAGATAAAACCTTTTTGTTTAGGGCTCTTTGCAATAGATGGCGTTTTACTCAATTTGTCATAACTGTAGTACATTTAGCCAGTCAATAGCCCGACTAGAGAGGTCTCATTTCTTTGTATGGGATTGGGTATCTGTACGTAGTATTATATTATCTGTGACATACTATTGTTCTTAAGGACTTCAAACTATACATACTATTGTATAGTTTGAAGTCCTATATTATCGCCATCAGCGCCATCTATACTATCAATAATTATATAATCACGTGAGGACACTTGAAGTTTTGGGAGTAGAGGTGAAATCAAACCAGAGTGTATTTATAACATTTTTTATTTACTATTTTAGAGGTATGAGGAACATCATCCTCTATAGAAAAGGGAGGATCCTCCGATGAGATAGGTGTCGTGTATGACGGGCAACTGCCCAACGATAGATGTCAGGATCTTGTATATATGTTGAACTTTGCTTGCGCGATGCCTCATTTTGATGCGTAGTTTACATGTGGCTTCACAGTGCCAGTTGAGGTTTTGGTGAGTCGGAACCGGGTGCTGCATTGTTCGTGGTGAGTAGGAACTGGGTGGCGCTGCGTTATAATCCAGTGAGTCGAATGTGGTACAGCGCCGGGTTGTGGCTGAAGGGCTCTGTTGTGGACGAGCAGAAAGTGCAGTGTGGTGTTTCAAAGTTGCTGCTGAGGCTGATGGTGATGACCAGGAATGCTCGTCCGCTGGCACTGTACAGCCACATGTGAACAACGCATGAAAAACATGGCTTCACAAAAATCCTACATAGCGCAAGCAAAGTTCAACATATATACATCAATCGTTGAGTCACACAGCCAGCCGGCATCCACGGCTTCAAAGGGTATCCTGAGCACCAGTATGCAGCGGACAGTCATTCCTGGTTATCACCTTCAGCCTCAGCGGCAACTTTGAAACACCACACTGCACTTTCTGCTCGTCCACAACAGAGCCCTTCAGCCACAACCCGGCGCTGTACCACATTCGGTTCACTGGATCATAACGCAGTGCCACCCAGTTCCGACTCACCACGAACTATGCGGAACCCGGTTCCAACTAACTGGAGCCTCAACTAGCACTGTGAAGTCACATGCAAACTACGCATGAAAATCCTGCATCGCGCAAACAAGCAACATATATACAAGATCCTGACATCTATTGTTGGGCAGTTGCCCGTCATACACGACACCCCTCTGGTCGGAGAATCCTCCGTTTTCTATAGAGGATGAGTGAACTTTACACCCTGTTTCTCATACCTCTAAAACAGTAAATAAAAAATATTATAAATACACTCTGGTTTGATTTCACCTCTACTCCCAAAACTTCAAGTGTCCTCACGTGATTATATAATTATTGATAGTATAGATGGCGCTGATGGCGATAATATAGGACTTCAAACTATCAAATCAATATCATAGTATTAACAATAGTATTTTCACGTGACGATACTGTTAAATCCTGACTATTTTGATGTCGAACTCTCGAAGTTTCTGTTACAATAAATATATCCAAAGTACTTTCAACGACTTTAAGCATTGTAAAAAATATAAAATGAGTCTAGCTCGCATTTTAACATAATATTTTTGAATAAAGTTATATAAACTAATTATCAATTTTGTATATAGACGACTGCATAATCTGCAGAATAAAACTGGCAATTTTTATATGTTTGCCAGTAAGGATCACGATCATAACCGGTTATTATTTAAGTACTTATTATTATTGATGATTTGAGATACATCGCTTTTCCCCCGGAGCTGGTTTTTTTTTCTATGGAGCTTGAGCATTCTCCTTTGAAAATTTGAATTCATTAATTTCAATTTTACGAATGTATTTGGTTTGCGTATTGCGTTTGCGTAAAGATCATTTTCACCTAAAGCAGTAATAAAGATTGGTGATTTTGAGGGCGCACTCAATTCGTATTGGTGATCGGTTTTACGAATTTTGCCGATGCTGTATCCAAGTTGTGTCGTACCTTAATGCGGTAGTGAGATGCGTCATTTCAGATTGGACAAGCTATACGCCGCGTCAAGATGCTTGCTGTAGAAATGGACTGACGTACTCTTTTAAACGCTCACTACAAATTAAAAATACTAGTTTAAGCTACCGTCAAATGTTATCGATAGCGTTTAATAGGAGATCCTAGCTTAGGGCCGCATGCACCACAAATCACTGTTGACGTTTATAGGACCCCAAAAAAACATAACTCCTGCTTTTTTGACTATACAGTGTGCATTTAAAAAAATCCACAACATTAATTTATAATATTTTTTTCAATCTCGCTCCCGACTATCGATTAAGAATAGTTACATATTTAACTGATGCATTTTGATGAACATACGACCTAATACAGAGCTGCAAATTACAAAAATCCTAAGAATATTCGTCGTATACATTGTTTATTAAAAAATCTTTCCTGCTCGCGATACCGCATATTTCTACTTGACACAAGCTGACGCCTACTCACTACAGTCTGTGGTAACAGTTTAACATTGACAGAGCCTTTATTTCGAAGCAGTATGGTTGAGTTTTGTTTGACGTAACATCTAATAACAAACGCTCTATGTGCCACTTACCTGAAAGGCGGTATTTCAGGTATTTTGCCGATACACATCTTCTTCTTGTCGATGGATTTATCGATGCCCGTCTGCTTCGGTGTTGTAGGTGTGACCGTACGAGGCGTGTTGCGGGCTGACGGTCGGATGTCGTCTTGTGAAGTACATTCGGACTTGAAGGAAATTTGTTTGTTAGTGCTAAGAAATTTTTGTAGATAAGGGCTTGTTTATTAGTCCACAGTTATTCAAACGTGTTGAGGGTTGGTTTCTAGGGTACAACCAGACCGCGGTCGATCGTCGACATCGTGAGTAGCGTGACATATCTATATATATAAAAATAAATCCCTATTTCTCTTGGTCACGGCATCACGCGTGAACGGCTGCACCAAATTGGACAAGTCTTTTTTTTGTGTAATTATTCTCTGGACAAGGTTATGGGTAGGTGTAGGTAGGATAGATAGGTAGGCAGGTAGGTAGGTAGATAGGAGATGTAGAGTAGGTAGCCGTAGATAAGTACTTAGTGCTATTCGTGCGAAGGCGAGTCGGGCAGCTAGTTTTAAGATAAATTGATGAATGAGATATCTTTTTTTTTGCCAATCAACCGCGTTCTGATTTCACCCTTAAATATGGATTACACATAAACTCACGCCTTCTTCCCATGGGAGTAGGCAGAAACTACAGAACGCCACCTGCTACGATCCTACTAATACTGCTTTTACCTCGTTTACATACATCTAGTCAATTACTAACTACTATAATACTTAAATAAGTGACACAAATAACTTTGGATTTATTTTATGGTCAGACATTTCACTTTGAGTGAAAGATGCCGAATGAAAGACAAAAAAAAAAAAGTTGAAGCGTTTGATATCGGATATATGTCAACTGACTACAAGTTCTTACCATAAGCGGAGCATGCGCATTCTTGATAGCCTCTCGCCTTTGGAACTCCACCTTCGCCATCTCAGTAGCCAACCACGCTGGGATCTCCGGTATGGCTATGCGAAGAGCTAGTACTATCACCAGGATTACGTGCTGAAATAGATACACATACATATATAATTATCATGCTCATTTACTAGCGTTACATGATCTTTTTTAGGGTTCCGTGCCAAATGGAACCCTATTACTAAACTTCTGCTGTCCGTCTGTCTGTCAGCGGGCTGTATGTCATGAACCGTAATAGGTAGACAGTTAAAATTACACAAACTATGTATTTCTATTGCCGCTAAAACAACAAAAAATAAAAATAAAATATAGTAAAAAATTTAAGGGGGTTCCCATATAAGAAAGTGTTTCTTTTACAAGTATTAAAAAAAAAAGTGGTGTAATACGGTGTGCCGTGGTACGGAACCCTTGAGAGTCCGACTCGCACTTGGCCGCTTTTTAAATACACGTTTTTCTGTGTCAATTTTTCTTTCTTTCGTGCGTGCCCGTATCCAAAGAGGTAAGCAAACGTGTATAGGTACTATACCTATATCTCAACAAAAGTATAACTAGTGAAATGTTACCAAACCTACTTCGAAATTTCACCAGTTATGTATAAGTTCCATGGAATAGGGGCCGTATCTATTGCCATTATACCGGGAAAAAATTCAGACTGAGCTGCCAGTGAGAAATCACTAATGGAAAACACCAAAGTCAAAGTCAAAGTCAAAGCATTTATTTCAAATAGGCCTTTGAAGGCACTTTTGAACGTCAAAATTTACAAATTATAGTTATTATATTATTGATTCTACCGCCCCTTCCAAAATGTAGTTTTCGTATGGAGAAGAATGGGCAAGAAACTCCACCGTTACTCTTTTAAAATGTTTTACAATATTTTGTATAAGTACATTATTTATATAATTATAATATGTGAAGACGATGCACCTAGAATAAAATTACTGTATACAGTAAGAATAATTTAAATTGGAGCAAACGACAGATAAATTAATTATGTGGTAGATACATGGTGTTCACATATTCACAAACATTGTAAAAATAGACGAATCTACTAAAAACTTACAATTAATAAGTCAGTGTGTGAGGAACTAATCACAGGATGTAAAATCAATGTCATATAATGAAAAATAAATACAATTAAGTAAGCAACCAGTTTGATTTTGTTTAGACTCTAAATTGTCCTATGGAGCAGGACCAGCATGTTTCCAAGCATTCTTATCTTGGATATAATCCTCTAATCTGTAATATGCTTGTTTACAAAGTGTACTTTTTACATGAGTTTTAAATTTTCTTTCATTTAATTGTAATATATCACAAGGTATTTTGTTGTAACATTTAACACAGTACCCCATAAAAGATGTATGTACTTTAGATAATCTGAAAAATGGTTGATCTAGTTTATCTTTATTTCTAGTATTAAAATTATGTCTATCACTTATTTTATTAAAAAGATGTAGATTTTTCCTTACATACATAATATTTTCATAAATGAATTGGCAAGGAACGGTCATAATATTAATCCTTTTAAATAGTTCCCTGAGAGATTCGCGACGACGGAGATCATAAATGGCTCTGACAGCTCTCTTTTGCAAAATAAAGATAGATTCAATGTCAGCAGCCCGACCCCACAGTAAAATGCCATACGACATAATGCTGTGGAAGTAGCTAAAATAGACCAAACGCGCGGTTTCTACATCTGTTAACTGTCTGATCTTTCTAACAGCATAAGCGGCCGAGCTTAGCCGCCACGCAAGAGATGTTATATGAGGTCCCCATTGTAATTTCTCGTCTAGCGTGATTCCCAGGAAAACCGTTTAATTAATAAATTCCAGTTTTTCTCCATTCAATATAATGTCACATTCGCTACTTCTAACATTAGGTAATTTAAATCTAATGCATTTGGTTTTATTTTTATTCAGTACCAAATTATTTACCGTAAACCAATCTTGGACCTGAAGAATAGAGCTATTCACGTCGTCAAGATTTTGCGACCGTCGGTTGATTTTAAAGATCAATGATGTGTCATCTGCAAATAACACCATCTTCGGTTGATTTTGAAGTAATTGGGGTAAATCATTAATATAAACTAAAAAGAGGAATGGACCCAATATCGAACCTTGAGGAACGCCCATTGCCATTTCAGACCCTAATGAGTTTATGCCGTTTACTTGAACTTTAACCTTTCTATCTTTCAGGTAAGATTTTAGTAAATCAAGAGCTGTATTCCTAATCCCATAATGCTCCAGTTTCAGCAGTAACACTGACAGACCTAGGAATCAAACCCAGGATCCCATGCATGCTTAGCAGTCGCACTTGCGATCGACCAGCGAAAATCAAACACATTTTTATAACAAAAGGAAATTGCGCCTTACCTCTAAAGCCACAATCACGAGTATAGTCTGCGCAGGAGTAGCATCTGGTAACATTCTATGTACGGGGCCTGATAGACCAATCAGCGCGCAGTTTACTAAAACCGCCACTGCTACCATGGTTTCCATTGCGTGCTGAAAGTAACAATATTAAAATATTTATAGGCAAAGTAAACTTGAAGGCTTGACTTGGATTGAAGCAGTCTTGAGCAAGCGTGGTGATCAATGGGTCACCTTCTCTGTAAGAGAAGAGGCCTTTGCCCAACAGTGGGACATTTATAGGCTGGTATTTGACCAAGCGAGCGAAGCGTCTCCGCTTCAAGTCTGGCAAAAAATTCTTTTCTCTATCAGTTTGTTAGTACTCTTTTACAGGTAGTATTTTACAACCGATCTGGACGAAACTTGCTATATAGGTTTTACGACTTTAAGAATAGATTTTTTTGCTGCCGGGTATTTTTGATTGGAGAGGTACTTTCTCCAAAAAGGGGCTACTGGATATGTCCGCCTTATAAGATCCAATTTCGAAGTTTCTTTTTTAATTTGAAAGGTAGTAACTTTAAGTAGGTATCATAAAAATTGGTGAAGATCTGATGAGGATCTTCGGGGTGATATGCAGGATAAGTCCTCAAAATGCACTGCAAATGCAATGGTGCAATGGTCACTTTTAGATTTCTAACAGTGGAATCGGCCTTTTAACTACTAGGAGGTAGGGATTTATAGAGGACCTTGGTCATCAAAACTAGAGAATTCTGAAAATTATTTTCAGAATTCTCTAAAACGTCAAGGCTTCATTTAGACCCTAAAGCCGCTGCAGCCTCTTCCAAACCAGATACCCGGATGGGTGTATAGTTATCCCGCTATTGTTCGGCCGCCATAGCCTCGTTCGTCACCTAGCAGGAGCACCGCAGGTCAGATGTCACGCCGCCTGTCCGCGCGAGCAGTCGCACGACACGTGTGGCCGGCATGATGTTATGGCCGCTCCCCCCGTGACTCCCCAATCCATTCCAATTGATTGATTCACGCAGTGATAGCCTAGTGGTGTGACCGTTAGACTCCCAAGTCATAGGCGTCGGGTTCGAACCCAAGGCATGCACCTCTGACTTTTCGGATTCGTGTGCGTATTGTATAATTATCACTTGCTTCAAAAACGGTGAAGGAAAACATCATGAAGAAACATGCATGCCTGAGATATATTTCTCGACGGCATGTGAAGCCAAGGCAGAAGCCCATGGGCGGCTTTAAAACTCTGACACCAATTAGTCACTAACCACCCGAAAAGAAGAAGAATTTAAATTTTTATTAATAACAGTTTCCATATACACAAAAATTGACGTACCTGCCAACTCCCAATACTCTTCACTCGTTCCCCAAACGGTCTTTGCGCGACATGGCACAGTTTAAACGCGTCGGCTCGTATCTCCGCCGCGTTGTTCAGGAGCGCGCACACAGCAGCCAGCGGGAAGGCAGATGAGAACAGGACCACGTGACCTAGTTGTGTCAGCATCTCGAGGTATTCAGCGAATGTGCCGTCGTACTGTGGACAATTAAATAACTTTTTATTTTAATATTTGCACGTCAGGATATGACATTTGTAGAGCAAGTGTACAGTTGGTGCGAACATCGTACAAAATCGATCTGCTATTTCACAAGGTGAAAAATAATTCGGTAAAGAATTGGTATTCAGGTACCTCCGGTGTACCATTAGACTGGAAGACGACCCCATAAAATTGGATAAAATATGCTAGATAGCATGGTCGGCGAGTGAAGGTCGGCCATTTATTTTTGAATGTGCTGGGATACGAGCCTTTTTGACCTCGTTTCCGGTCTTCCTTGTTCATCACAACTTATTATTTTTGTTTATAATTGCCTGTGTGCGTCCCCATAAATACTTTTTCTTCTTTTAGGTTATGTACAAACTCTTCTCACCTTGAATAGCTGCGACTCCAGCTCCGCCTGATGCAACACCTTCTGCCCGACCAGCGGCTCGGAGTCTCTCCTGTCATCTTTCTCCTTGTCAGTGCCTCCGTTCACGAGACTGTTCTCTGGAGGGTCGCCCGAGGAGTCTGTCTTTTTCTCGAACAGTTCCGTTAATTGGGCTGATGTTGGTACTGGAAGGGAAAGTATCGCGTTATAATATGTAAATAAAAATTTATAAGTAGCGCAGAACTGAACAATTCATGGTGTCTGTTTTGCCAGAACAGGTAATCTGCAAGGCAATGTATTTGCCAAAACATGTAAACAAACACGAGTTTTCCACTTAGACAACAAACTGAACCTTATATGTAGGCATTACAGTTGTTTTTCCTAAAACTCGTGTTTGTTTACATGTTTGGCAAATGGATTGCGAACGCAGATTAGATAGGTGTGCAAGAACGAAACAGTTCAGCTTAGTAGAAGTAATAACGGGGAGATTATTGTCATCAATCGGGCAAAGATTCGGACTCTGCTGCTACAGAGAAATGGTACATTCCAATGAAACCTTGCTCCATTTGGGAATGGAATCCTTTGTTCAGCAGTACCACTTACGACCACTAACAATTTTTTCAAACGTTCCCTCATTTTAGGAATTTCTCCTGTATTGTGGGTGCGTTTTTACAAACATGTAAACTGACATACACAAACAGCCAGACCCGGAACAACTACTTGTAGGTCATACAAATATTTGATCCGTGGGGATTCAAACCCGCGACACGCAGCACAGCAGTCAATCCTTAACCACTGCGCCAACCGTGCCGTCGAGCTAATATTGACTATAAATAAATTGGCTAGCTATTACGGTTCTAAATATACTGAGAGGGTGAAAAGCTTTTTCATCCTTTGGGCACGGAACCCTAAAAATTTATTAGATATAGTTTGACCGGGGCCACTGTTCCGCGCCTTAGGAATGCGCGGCGAGGTGGGGGGCAGCGTTGACGAATGAGCGGCGGCCGGGACGCCGCGCGCCGTGAGCGATGACGAATGAGCCGCGCACATACCTAGGCCCGGAACGGCGTTCTCGATGAAACTATAATAATATACCTACACTTACTTTTGCTCGGACTGATAGCTCCAAATACATCGACACAAATCTTGGCCAGTCTCAAGTTTTCAATCAAATAAGGCAGGGCCGACTCTTTGAGATTACCAATCACTTGTCGCGTTATCAACAAAACGGCTAGTTGCTGTGAACAAAAGATATTGTTATCAATACATATTCTATAAAATTAAAATAAAAACGCACGCGCACGCGCGTATTCCGAAAGCACGTTAAGCCGTTGGTCCCGGCTGTCATTTGTGGATCTTTGACAGTCGTTACGAGTCGTCAGAAGCCCGAAATCCTGACACCAGTCTTACCAAGGGGTATCGTATTACCCAGTTACTGGGTTGTGGAGGTCAGATAGGCAGTCGCTCCATGTAAAATACCGGTATTCAGCTGCATCCGGTTAGACTGGAAGCCGTCCCCAAGATAGTTGGGAAAAAGGCTAGGAAGATTGATTTGATTGACATACGAGTATTCTAAAATAAAGTCGAGTTTCGCGTTTGTCTGTGTCCGCGTTGTTCTTTTAGATCACGCAACAGATTTTGATGAGGTTTTCACCATCGTTTAGAGACTTAATCCGGTAGGTTTATGAGTATACGTTAATATTAAAGTTCCGTTTACCTAAGAAATCTCGATGTTTTGTCAAGTCGTAAAAACCGTACGAAGCAGAAGCGTGTCGGTAGTAAACACAAACAGTCTTAAATCAGGAAACGAATATCGCCCTGTAAATGGTAGAGTATTTCTAGGACCAGGGCGTTAGGCTCCCTGTCCACTAGAGCGGAGAGGAGAGAAGAGGAGCGGAGATGTGCCAAAATTAGCCAATAGAATCTAAACTCCGCTCCAGAGTTGCGATTCTATTGGTTAAGGTTGGCACATCTCCTCTCTTCTCCTCTCCGCTCCAGTGGACAGGCAGCCTTAAAATGGGACATCGACTTTTAAAACGAGACTGTCACACATGTATGGTGTGGGTGAAAGAGATGACGCACTACGAATCTGATTTTTTTCTAAAATTCGGTGTGCCATCCTTTAGGCCGTGTACCGTAAATGTTTGATTAAGGTGGAACTAGTCGCGTGCTCGAACTCAATGGTGGGCATGGCCAAAAACCACGCTGTCTCACCTGGCATCGTGTCCGACAGAGATAGTATCAGTGATGAGCAGTTAGAAGCTGGTCTACATGGACAACGTATAGTTCGCACGCACAGAAACACCGTAACGACCAATTTTAGTAAAACGAGCGCGTCAAAAATTACAAAAAGGCCTTTGAAAAAAGGTTTTTCTGAAAAAAACTACTGCATAAATCAATTACAAATAAAATTTATTGAAATCTTCGATAAATTTTCTGTGTCGGTACGGATTTTGTTTTCGAGATTTCACACTCCTTGTATTACTTATTTACGCCCAAAGTTGCGTTCAAATTACCAAGAAAAACGAATCTTTGTTGGCTTATAACTTTTTAATGGCTTTTTATTTTACTATTCTGCTTCCGTACAGACAAAATTAATAATGAGATCTAACGATATCATGTTAAACTTTGAATGTACGATGTCAAACAGTGGAGTAAAACCCCTCCGAAGTTTGTATGGAAAAAATATCAAATTGTTTCACCTTAAAGGTTAATATTTCGCAAACGAATCCATAAATCGGAAAATGGTTTTCACGCACCCACAATATTGAACGACCTTTTCAACTACACACCACACCATGGAATAGACGAGAAAAAAAACATTATTACTTTACGTGTACCCTAAAAAAAATACCCATGCAAAATTACAGCTTTCTAGTACTAACAGTCTCTGAGCTAAGCTGCGGACAGACAGCGAACAATGTGTGTGTAACAATTTAAATGAATTGTATGTGGTTCATTATTCTCTTATAAAAACTAGTTTATATACGAACCTCTTTTAATTTATCCATATCCTGCAGGTAGAACGCAATGTAGAACAAACTCATGAACGAGTTGAGGAATTGAAACTGAAAACAAAACAACATCATTTACTTATAAAACCTAAATTAACTTCAAATACATCAAAAGCGAACTATGTACGGTCTACTACAAAATACTTTAACAGTAATGGAATTTATTTATGATTAAAATTATATTAGTCAGTGTTTCAACATAAATCAATATTAAGGGCTGATTTTGGAATAGTCACATAACTTTTAACTAAAGAAAAAATATCACAGTTTGACATCACTTTTTATACAAAAAGCTGTCAACACACAATTAATATTCATTCCTAAGACAAAAGTTATCTGACTATTGAAAAATCTGCCTCAAAACTACATCTAGCCTAATCTCTACGTAACTGAAAGTTTAAACATGTGGAAATAAATAAATACTCGTGTACAAGATTATTCTCTTTGCAAGAATTAATTTATCACACTGGCGATTTGCCGGCAGTTATTTACATTAGGTCAGTGCTTATAAGCTTACATAGAAGTGGTTGTTATTATTATTGTCGCTAGTAATATATGAAGACCTTCAGCAATAGATCAGGGCAAGTTCTGTTTTAACTTTAAAAGAGTTAGCGAGACAACAAAAAGTATGAATTCAAATTAGTTTTATTAGTGAATGTCAACTGTACAGTCAACAAAACAGTTTGGTATGCGGGCTTCAAAGAACCATCTTAGCAACAGGTTTGAAATCTGAATTTGCAGTACGCATGAAATATTTAGTGTTAATGCGTACATTAATTTTACTTTACTGTTCTTTTTTCATGTGTTTTTTTGTGTGTGTGTCAGGCAGGGAAGTCAATTGTTAAGCACATTTACTACCAACTCATATTTAGTGCGTTTATTGAAATAACGACTGTCAGTCTTTGACGTAGGGTCTCAATTCGTTGAACAATGAATGGTTAAACAAATAAAATAAGAGCGGTGCCGTAACTTGGCTACTCAACACAAGCACCTGGTTAAAAGGAATTTAGAGTTGCCTGGTTAGGAATCTCTTTTGTTGACTATACATGCTACAAGTTATTAATTTAAATTCCCATGCAAGAGAAAAAGAACAGCGTGCAAGCTAAGTCACTGTGCCTTCAGATTATTATTCCATTTACCAATCTGTTTGGTTAATAACCTTCTCCGTTTACTGTCTAGAAGCAAAGCGAGATGCAAGCTTAGCTTTTGAGTATGGCGTTAGTTTTTTTACAGCATTTTTTAAATACAAACCAATGCTATTTTCACAATCAGGTGATTCTCATACTTTGTCTCGAGTCGATAGTTCTCTGTTCAAATAAAACGTCAAGATGTTCAGTGTTACCATTTTTTTTTGTTTTTTTTATTTGTAGTGTCCAGTCCCATTTGGTAAGCAGTAAAGAGAAAAAATAATATGCGCTATAGTTTATTTTCTACACACTGTGTTCTTCTACGTATTATTGTAAGTACTAATAACTAAAGGTGTCTATTTAAAAGTTCGATTAATCGACTATTTATTAATATTGTTTAAATAATTGTTGTTCTAAATATTGCTATACGAAGACAAATGTCAATTTCAAAACTAAGTGTCATGCAGAATTTTTCAAATATTTTGTTCTAATCGTACATATCCGATTGGTAAATAAATATAAAAAGAAAGAATATTTTTTTATATACAATATGTAAAAAAAAACCCTGTCCGATCCGAAAGGGGGTCATAAGTACTGCAATAAGATTACCTAAAAAAAGTCTTATAATTATTGAAAATAAAAAAGTTTTTCGTACCAAAATAACCCCAAATCCATTACAAACTAGCAAATATTTCAACATCATTAGATATGACTTGTAGACACTCGCTAAACGACGGCCGCCCGCGCCACATGTAATAATAACACGGAAAAATTCCCCATTGACAAAGTGTCACGATTTTTTTATTTTTTTTTCTGAAAATTACCACTAAAATAGACTCTCAGTATGATACCTAACAACAGTCTCACGGATCAGACAGGTTTTAAAAAAATATTTTGTATAAGAAAGCGAAGTAGATTTTGAATGGTTATCTAGCATTTTTGGACAATAAAGAACATATACAGAATAGTAATAAATTCGATTAGTGTAACTGTAACTTGGATATGTGCAAAAAGACTACCCGTAACCTTTTTCCAATTATATTTTTTATCATATTATTAATTTGGAAACAAAATAGTAAATTTTTACGGGCTATATCTACGCGAGAATCACACCTCATTTCGATTGTTATTTAAATGTATCCAAACTAAAGAATTGCACACAAATTAAAAACATCACACAAGTCTTAGGTCACTGGTATTCGAAGAAAGGATATTCTACAATTTTTGAAAAGTTATGAAAAATAGCCGACTGCCTTCGTAAAAGAATAAAAGTCTCACTCTCGAAGAAGTATTTCACCTAACAGAATGTTGTGTAGAACTTGACAGTACTCTACCGAGCAATATGATTATTACACTAGCTTTTGCCCGCGGCTTCGCCCGCGTAGATTACGGAAAATATCCCACAGGAACGTACCTACTACCGGGATTAGATGCATAGTAGCCGAGGAAAACGTCATTGACTCCTACCGCTGCGCCCGCGTTGTCGTCAAACATAATTATTTTGTTACGCGTAATTTTGAATCTGCGATATCTTTCAAAGTATTCATTTTAATGATATGAGGCATATTTTAATCTAAATTAAATGCCCGATTTAAATAACATATTTTATTGGATAAGGATTAATATAGTACCAGTCATAATAGCTTCGGAAATAACAATGACATTTTTATTAAATTCTGAAAGATAAAAATGGTTACTGTAGGAGTGTAGGTCATCCTTAGAAGATAGACATATGCTATCGCGGACTTTTTTGTTGAACTTTTTAAGGTGTACAATACTGTAGTACATTATTTTGATCTATCTCGTAGGGTTCAGCCAGCGTTTGCAATGTAAGCGCAAAAAAATGTGTTTATTTGCGACATCACATTAGAAACCTCTCAAATTATCAGTGTTTCTCTACTATATTATGCATGTATTATACATATAAAAATCCGTTGCGCAGTTTCAAAGATTGAAGCATACATAGGGACGGACAGACAGCGACTTTGTTTTATACTATGTAGTGATTAGTGACCGAGCGAAGATAGATCCTTTCAACAAAAAGAACCACAAATACAAAACAAACACGAGACATGGATTAAAAATAATACAAATGAACACTGCATTTCATGTTATTTCCCCATTTTGCCACGTTTATTTGGAACCCTGTCGCGACAATACCAATGCCCTAAGACCACAGACAAAACAAAAGAAAAATCAACCTCTTTCACACAAAAATCTTTCAATAACTTTAAAAAAAAGCGCTACATTACCTTTATCGTTGAGCCACCTCGCTATTCTCGCGTATACTTCTTCTTCAACCGCTATGATAATAGCGAGCAATGCGCGCGGTATCCATGTGAAATATATTATGTTTGTTTCCCACCAGTCCTGTTGAATAAATAAAAAAACAAGTGAAATTATAAAAAAGAATTTTACAAAAAAAAAAAAAAAAGAAAACGATTTCCAAAAAAAAAACACTAAAATAACTTTTTACAAAACAAAAACCACCGAATTGCAAAAAAATAAGCTTAAAAGTGAAAAATAACTTTAATTTCGGAAGTCGGTGGCAAAAACGAAAATATTTTAAATTATACGGGGTTATTTGGAAAACACCAGCAACCTCTTAAGGGGTCATTATACTCATCATTATGAATAACTTTTACTATGGGAGCAAACCAGAAATCGCGAAAAAAAAATCTGCTGTTCCCTACATTTTGACAAGATATGAGAACATAAATGTAGGGGACCTGTGGAAGACGCTCACATCCATTCATCAACTTTAAAAGAGCTGATAATCTACAAACGGCTGTTCCGATTTTGATAAATTACGTCTAAAAACCATCGCTAGAAAACCTGCTATCAAATAAAAAAAACCGCATTCAAATCGGTTCCCCCGTTTAACCGATATAAGCCAACCGTTTATACACGTTTTAACGTTCAAGCCCCGCGCTTTGACATTGACGCGCGCTTTACGTCACTTTTGACATTTTTCTGAGTTTTTCAGTGTTACCTGTAATTTTTTGGTATTTTTACTTCTAATTGACGAAAATATCCGTCAGGCCATAGAGAGAAACAGCCCCCAGACGATATTAGTCATTATTTAGCAGTAAAAATAGTGATTTAACCCGCGTGTACCTGCGTCGGCCATATGGCCGACATGGGGTTGAAGGAGGTTTGCGGCAGCCGTATGGCCGCCTTGCCCTTGGTACGTTACCGGTAGAGCTACGGTGCCATAGACACACACATAGTAGCGGTCAAACTTATAACACCCCTATTTTTGCGTCAGGGGTTAAAAATTGGTTTTTTGAAGATAAGCCTACCGTGTCTCATTAACCTTAGGCGTTATCTCCACGTGCGGAAGAATCGCAACGATAGTCACGCCATGCCATCAAATTATATTATCACTATGATATCCGCTGTGTGGAGATTGATTCCTAAAGTTTCTATTCAATTTGATGGCACGGCGAGATTGAGTCCGCGTATCACTGGTCAGTTTCCCTCAGTCGACAGTTTTATTTTATTAGAGACAAGAAGCAACAAAATACGATCTAGAGCAATGATTCCCAAAGTGGTCCAGGTGGACCCCCAGGGGCCACGGGAGACGCGGCGGTGTTCAACGTTGGCATGAAAATAAAATGGGGTTTCACAAGTTGTAACTGGGGGTCCACGAAAATTTATCTGGTTTCAATAGTAAATAACAAAAATGTTGCTTTAGCTTTACCTATCAATGTAGGAAGATAACAAATTACTTACACAAAAAATTAGGGAGCATAAAAAAAATCCATTTGGTGAAAATGGAATTTTTTTAAAACACAACACACACAAAAAATTAGGGAGCATAAAAAAATTCCATTTGGTGAAAATGGAATTTTTTTTATGCTCCCTAATTTTTTAAATACCAATAACAAAAATGTTGCTTTAGCTTTACCTATCAATGTAGGAAGATAACAAATTACTTACACAAAAAATTAGGGAGCATAAAAAAATTCCATTTGGTGAAAATGGATTTTTTTTATGCTCCCTAATTTTTTGTGTAAGTAAGTTCGGTGAAAAAGTGTCGTTCAATACGACCGTTTTTCACCGAACAACTTTAAAAAAGCATTTTGATGCTTTAAGATTCTAACTTTCAGATTGGTGGCAATCTCTTTTTAGGAGCTATGGTTTAGATGCAGTCCTAACAGATAGCGCGAAAAAATTATAGGCAGTGTATAGATGATCTTTGATGATCTTTGGGTCAACTACTCGAAAAGATCGCTGGATGTCCTACGCGTACTGTACATTAATGTTTTTAGGTTGCTATTGCGACTGCCGCGCTTTTGCAGTGCATCAGAAATGTTCGCGGTAAACCATACTGATGGATTTCATGCCATCATCCGCAAAAAAACGGCCTCACTCCTGAGCAGAATAAGAGGCAGTCACAATAGCATCCTGAAGGCTGTGGCGGAAGACACTTCCTCCGCCATAATAAGGCAATTTGTGCGAAGACTTATACCATAGTTAGACCATTACCTTGTCTCTTTGTGTCTAGATGTTGGGTGGTCTTCTCACAAATTGTCTTTAGTTTAAGTTACTAACAATAGTGATTAAGTGCAAACATGTTTACTAACAATTTATGGATCTTTTTCAGTTATCCGAAATAAAATGATTTTATTATTTTATTATTTATTTATTTATAGAGTGCCACCAGTGGCACTCTATCCCTATCGGATAAAGTGCCACTACAGGCACCCTAGTAACACCACCTCGGCCCGGCTAAAGTGCCGCAAGCATTGGATTGTCATTGTCACTGTCACTAAGTCACGTCACTTGGTATTTTGTTTGATTGTCGAGATTAGATCGCTGTAAAATACCACATTCCCAAAACATTACATTCTCTTGTGCCTAAACGGACCCTGGCACTTCGCCGACCGCTACCGCGGCACCGCTCGCTACGCTCGCTCGGCTCGTGCGTTGTGTGGTCACAGTTCTAACCTAACCTAACCTAAATAACAAGTGACAGTGACAATGCAACGCTCACGGCACCCTAGCCGGGCCGAGGCAGTGACACTAGAGTGCCACAAGAAACTCGCGGCACTCTATACACTTCGAAAATTATATTACAAAGGACATCATTCAAGTGTCGAACATTTTGTACCCAAAAACTAAAGTGCCGGCCAGAAAAAAAAAACATGGTTTTCTTATGTAAAATAACACCCTCAACATTTTTTACTATTACAAAGAAAGTATACAATTAACCCTTCCGCTGCTATTTAAGTTTGAAAAATAAAATATGAAAAATCTTATTTTGAGCATTACAATGTTTAATGTTTAAAACGAGAAACAACCTTCATCATCATCATTGCATCTTCATCATCATAATTTCAGCTGGAAGATTTCCACTGCTGGACATAGGCCTCCCCCAAAGATTGCCACTTCGACTGATTCTGTGATTCTCGCATCCAGCGGATTCCTGCGGTCTTCACTAAATCATTGGCTTGGTGAAGACCGTAAGAACCTCCACCTTGAACCTACTACTCAAGAACGTTTCGGCCCCATGCCCATCGGCTATCTTTTCTGCGAACAATGTAGGCTGCCCACTGCCATATAAGTTTAGCAATTCTTCGGGTTATGTCGGTTGCCTTGGTTCTCCTACCGATCTCTTCGTTTCTAATTCGATCACGTCGTCAAGGAATCTCCAAGCATAGCCCTCTCCATTTCCCTTTGGGCGACTTTCAGCGTCCTAACGAAGCCCGTTGTAAGCGACCACGTTTCAGTTCCATAGGTCATCACTGGCAACATGTGAGAAGAGAAGATATAGAGTAGCTTCCCAAAAACTGCCCAGCCAAGGATTCGGATTCCACGATTGACCTCGAAATTGGACCTACCTAACTGGACAGTTAGTCCTAGGTTAACGTAGTCGTCCATAACTTCGATTGTAAAGTCTCCGATAAAATTCATAAGGGCCATTTGACATGAACTTAGTTTTATCTATGTTCGTTTTAAGACTTTCTCTTTCGGAAGCTCTACTGAGGTCATCGAGCATTGTACTGGTCCTCCTCTCAGCCATGACTACTATATCGTCGGCAAACCGAAGATAAGTGACGTAGTTGCCATTGAAGTTGATTGCTACGCCTTTCCTGTCCAGAACCTTGAAAACCTCCAATGCAGCGGTGAACAGTTTGGGAGAGATAACGTCTCTCTGTCTCACCTCATCTCGCTGCATCTGGTCCTGGAGTCGGAACGATATAGTAGTAGTGTTATCACTGACACTGCAGCACCTTGGTTTACCAAAAGTGCATCTGGCACCGTTGAAGACACAGCCTAAGTCTCGATCGAATCGAAGGCTTTCTTGTAGTCCACAAACGCTATGCAGAGAGGCAGGTACTCTTCAATCTTCTGTATAACCTGCCGCAGAGTATGTATGTGGTCTAAGGTGCTAAAGCCTTTACAGAATCCGGCTTATTCGGGAGGCTGGAAGTCGTCAAACCAGCGCACTAGACGGTTCGTGATAACTCTTGAAAATTGCTTGAAAACAGCTTGTAGACATGGTTCAGAAGTGCGATGGGCCTATAATTGTTAAGCAGGGCATTGTTGCCCTTTTTAAAGAAGAGTATCACCACACCTCTGCCCCCCTGTGTCTGCCTGTGGCGTTTTACCCTCGAGTCTGCCTGCTATTGTAAAAGAAAAACATTTCCCTCAATCGTTTTCTCATGTCTATTTCTGCAATGGGCAATAAATGCTTGCGTCTTTAAACGAATGTCCAAAATATTGTTGGCAAAAACATAATTTTTGGTACCTACTTTCAAACTCAAATAGCAGCCAGGGGGTTAATTGTAGACTTTCGTTGTAATATAAAAAAATGCTCAGGACGTTATTTTCCATAAGAAAAAAGCATTTTTTTTTTCTGGCCGGCACTTAAATTTTTGGGTACGTAATGAATGATGTCCTTTCCATTGTTAGATCAAATCTTCACATTTTTTTACGGGTTTTGGGAATATGGTAAATTGTAGCAGCATGGGGTCCACCGAAACCAGGAAAATATTATGAAAGTGGTCTACAAGAAAAAAAAGTTTGGGAACCTCTGATCTAGAGGAATGTGGCCGCTTATCTTTAGATCGAATTTTGTTGCTTCGGTACGGGCTCCGGAGGACTTCTCACTGTACTCGCTGTGTGTATACGAAGGCTGTACCTGAGCCCGCAGCAGCGCGAAGGTGGCGGCGGCCGTGACGGCGAGGCACAGGCCCATGAGCGGGAACGACACGCCGTGGCGCCACGCGCGCCGCCGCCACGCCGCGTACACGGGCTCCGGCCGGCCCGTCACCGTGCTGGTGCTCATCTCGCCCTGGAGTTACATCATAATAATATAAAATCATGACTATATTCCTCAGGGCAAAAATATGAGTAGATTTAATACCTAAAATTCAAATGTGACTTTTTCCAAGGCTTTTCAGTAAAATTTTAAAGTACTATTCTCGTCATTAACATACTACTTATGATTAATATTCGTCACTTTCCATAATTTTTTGCTCTTGGCTGTTTATACTAGGTGTCCCGTAAATAATGGATCAAACGTAACTGGTAGGTAACTTACTTCATTTCCAACAACTAATTTGAACAGTAAAAAAACCGATAAGGTAACCAAAAAATTCAGTTTTTACTATTTTCTCTACCAGCATACAGTGTTTTTAATGCTGTTGCTGAAAATGATAACATTTTTAGGTGTGATTTTTGCCAAACATTTCTGAATAGCTTACTAATGTTATTAAATACATTTTTTTTTTATAACATCTTATTTGCCTTAGAAAAAAAATCTTGAAATAAAAAGTTTTTTTTTTACGATGAAAAGACCAGAATTAGACCAAATTAGTTGTTGGAAATGAGGTAAGCTACCTACCCGTTACGTTTGATCCATTATTTACGGGACACCCTGTATAGTGTATACCATCAAAGAAGTTCATATCTAACCAGTTCGAAACCAAAATCACGTGGACACGATGTGGCACATCTGTTACCACCCCAGTTCTACAGCCGCCGAGCGCTGCAAGTAAGAATAGTCCTTACGGTGTTTAAAAAAACTACCTGAAATAATGGTCTTGGTTCAACCAGCAACTCATCTCTCTGATCCAGTGTTCCCCATTTATATGCCAGCACATTAGAATATCTGTAATAAAATAAAATAATATAATTAATACATGCATAATATAATGACCTAATAAACACCTACTCGGCGTTCGCAATTTATTTGCCAAACATGTAAACAAACACGAGTTTTAAGAAAAACAACTGTAATGTTTACACATAAGGTTCAGTTTGCGCTACAACTTCATATTTTTTTATGAAGTTTTCAATAGTACTAAAAGTCTTATTTAGTCATAAAACAACTTTATTTACACTTGAATAAAGTTAATGTTTCATCATCATCATCATATCAGCCGAAAGACGTCCACTGCTGTACATAGGCCTCCCCCAAGCACCGCCACTTCGACCGATTCTGTTAGTGTTTGTTTCAGTGGAAATAACATCACTTGGAAATAAGGATTTAAATGGACCTTATAGTAGTTGGTCGTCAATATCGAGTTTAAAAAAAAGTTAGGCTTTGTAGAGACATAGCCTTTTTCTCAAACTCGATGTGCGGTATTGTACTATAGTACCTGGGCGACCAAGCTCTGCTCGGGGTGACCAAGTTCTTTCTTTTTGATAGTTTAATACATTGCAAACTATAGTTTTGTATAATTTAGAAGTATTTTTTCAGTTTTGTAAATGTGAGTACCATGGGGCTGTTTATTCTGTTATTATATTATGTTTTATGTTGACTTGAAAGAGCATGGCAGTTGAGACTTTGTCATGCTTACTTAAATGTCTCGCCGATGGTGGCGAGTGTGTTGGATCATTCGGTTCCCTACAAAATGGTTGAGCTGGATGGTGCTGATCCACGCGTCATGTTCGTGAACGGGCGCCGTCGGTTGAGACTGGTCATCTCTTTTCTGCCAAGGCTTATTTTAAATCTTATACTTTGAATTGTCTCTATTTCTTTTTTTTTCACATTGTTCTCACATATAGAAGCAACAAGAATAATGTACCCAGGATTTTGTAATGTCTTTATTTAAAAGAGTGTCCTGGGAGTTTATTGCCCGTTCTTCTCCACAGAGATCTACTTTTTGGAATGGGCGACTAGCTTCAACTTTCTGACTAACTGACCGACTCTTTGACAATTCAAAAGTGCCTGTAAATGGTTTAATTGAAATAAATGCTTTGAGTTTGAGTTTGGTGAAAATAGAGAAAAAAAAAAACCCAGAAATGAGACCTAGCTAGATCGATTTTTCGCCCCCGTATATTGCAACTAATCGAAATTGTTAGAACCGGATCTAATCCGAACTAGGATCCGGACGCCAGCGCCGCCTCGCGGCGCGTTCGACAGAGTCTACAACATATCGCTCGGAGCGGCCGGAGCCAAGCAGAGTTCGTGGGTGGCGGTCAAGCGGTATACATCATCATCATAATCAGCCTATTAATGTTCCCACTGCTGGGACACAGGCCTCCTCTCTGTGAGAGGGGGTGGGCCGTAATCTACCACGCGGGCCCAGTGCGGGTTGGTAGATGCCACATGTCTTCGAAGTTTTGGGTCTAAAACATGCCGGTTTCCTCACGATGTTTTCCTTCACCGTTTTGGGTTCGAACCCACGACCTACCACTCGTAAGTCGGGGCCGTTACCACTGGGCCACCACTGCTCACAAATATTGCTAATTTAATAGTATAGGATTTATTCATTAATTTATTTATTCTGTGGTTAATTTACCTTTTCCAAGTTTCTAAATACACACACGCCCAGAGCACGTTGAACAACGAAAATAATACATAAGCTATGTCCTTCCAATTATCATTTGCTGTGCCAAGCCAGATCTGAAACGAAAATGTGTGGAATCAGTCTTTATTTACAAAACCATCTCTTCATTTCTCATAAAATACACGAACATACATATATCTCGCCGCGTATATATTGTATAGTACGGACATTATGCCGGTTATGAAAAAGGGGGGCGACCCTTTTGCTAGCATAAATCCAGACATTGGGCCGCTAATGAGAAATTCCCGATGGAAAAGGCAACAACCCTTGCCCGATCTAGAAATCAAATCTAGAGCTGCTACTTGACTATGATGGCAGCAGTCCCACCAGCACGTCGTTTGTCGACGGAAGAATAGACTGAATGAGAGATGCACAATCAGAATCTATCATTTTGTCTATTCTTCCGTCGACAAAACCCGTTTCTATTGTAGTCATACTACGCGTACTGATATCCAGTATTTTATAGTTACGGAAAGTCTTTTAAAGTTACGATTCTCAGAACATTTCTCATGAAAAGTTGTGAAGAAAGGATATATTAATAAAGAAAAATAAATAAATAAAAATTACCCAAAATATAAATCCTACAGCTGCAGGCACCGTTAACGATTGTGTATAATGTCCAAGCCAAGCGAAGTACATTGCTATTTTAACACCAAAATATTCACTGATCTCATCTGGAATACAAAAAAATAGTCAAACTGGCGTTATTAAGGGTCGGCTATAGTAAAATCGTGTTATGGGTTTTGGCAGTGCTTTTTACATATAGTTTTTTTTTTAAATCTTCTTCAAGGTCTCAATCCGATTTTTTCACTGACTTTTTGGACTTTAAAACCTCTTCGTTTGTTTCGGCATTTCTTCTAAGGGATCAGTGAGATAGGAAAAGCCGGTGCCATATAGTTTTTAAATACTGGCCAAAAAATTACTTTTAAAAGTGTTTTAGAAGATTTACATACAAAAATAAAGATTTCAATTCAGTCAGAATGTTTCTCGTAAAATAAACTTACCTATAGGCTGTGGAGAAAATAATGTCTTCACCCACTTCCTTCTGAGGTTCTCCAGTGCGCTTCTCTCGTGGAGGGGGAACATACTCGCTACCACTCCTCTGCTCACACATGCTGGCACTGTTGACGAAGATAAACTTTCTTTATCCAAATGACAATGACTATATTTGCCAATATAGTCATTGTAAGTAAGCAAATAATTGTACTGTATGTACAAAATAACATAAGAAAATATTGTTTTATAAGCCTGTATGATAAATCATAAAATACAGGGTTAATTGTGAGATGGGACGTCACAGCTGAATACAAAACTATGAAAGCAAAATAGTCAAAGAAACCATGAGTTCGTTTTTGAGAACACTAAAGCTGCGTGCAGTTTGTACACGAATTTGTATCGTACGTAAACATACTGATTACGTTTTTCTCCGTCAAACAGGTAGAGTTCCGGTAATATCGCATTGAACGCACGAAAAATCCCAATAAGTTCGAATTGTTTTCGTACGTGTCGGGAACTATACGTACGTATTCGTACGACTAATTCAAATTCACACTCAGGCTGCGCGCTCCCTTTGCACTTGGAAGGTCGCGATCGTTCGTGCGTGTTCGCACGAGTGAAATTCGTAAGAAGTAGCAGTCAAAGTGAGCGCGGTCTTTAACTGCATTTTCTTTTCATAGTTAAGTCTGCACCCTAATTGCGTAACACACGAGAAATCACAATGTTTCTTTTTGACATTTCAACAACATTCATTACGATGATGAACAGATTCTTTTTTCGAATGTATGAAGCAATGGGTTAGCAATATCCTTCAAAATGATTCAGATTATGACTGACCGTGTGTTACGTAGGAATCTAACACCGATTTATACCTAATCTGCCAAACATGTAAACAAACACGAGTTTTAGGAAAAACAACTGTAATGCCTACACATAAGGTTCAACTTCATATTTTTTATGACTTTTTTAACAGTACTAGTCTGTCTAAAATCAACTTTGTTTACAGTTGTATAAAGTTGATATTTGTCTAAGTGGAAAACTCGTGTTTGTTCACATGTTTGGCAAATATATGCGAACGCCGATTAAATCTATTACGTTTACAAAAAACAGCCCTGTATTATTATTTCATTTATTTCATATTTAGACATATTATTTACATTTTTAAATATTTTTATAAAAACTAAATAAAACAAAAACATTTAAAAATATAAAAAATAGTAGCCCACCGGTATCGGGAACAGGGTCCAAGCTACCGGTGGTCAGGGCTCCTAAGAGAGGAATTATTATTATTCTCCTTGGCTGACTGTTATTTTCAAATACTGTGTCAAAACCCATTAAAATGTATCCATTAATGTCAATCGGTTATACATAACTCTTTCAGAAACCTAAGACCTATATAATAAAAACAAATTACAAACTAGAATGCCCTCCCATCTGTCCTTTACAAAGTTCAACAACAAGAGAAAGTGACCTTCCCGATGGACTCGTTGACTTTGTGTTCTAACCAGTTCAAGGTGAGTCGTCGAATAGTGCACAGATGTATTCTTAAACCCCTTTGTATGTCAGAATGGGTCAATAAAACTAATCCTGTTGTTTATTTTATGTACGTTTAATTTACAAAGGGCATGCTGAGATGGTTTGGTCATGTTGAGAGGATGAATGAAAGGCGACTAACAAAATGTATTTACAAGGCAGATGTGACTGGAAACGCCGGGAGGGGACGCCCTAGGAGGACATATTATACTGACATTATTGGTGATGTTCTTCAGAAAGGACAGGTGCGTAGTATTCGCAACCGGCGAGCGTGTATGACCAGATGTATGAACGTAAACGAGGCAAAAGGAGTATGTAAGGATCGTAGCAAGTGGCGTTCTGTAGTTTCTGCCTACCCCCATGGGAAGAAGGCGTGAGTTTATGTATGTATGTATGTTTAATTTAATTAAAATCAGACTGAAAGAGAGATTTTATTGGTTTTAGAGATTTTAGTAGTAGACTAGAAAAATTCGGAATAAAAAGTTTTGTACTCTTTTGTGGTATCACGAAAATTACCGAAGATCTGGCTTTTTGCTTTGGGTTTTTCTGTACCTACTACTGCTACAGTAACCAACCCGTCCAACCCGCCAACACGACTCTGATATCGGGGAAGGAAAACATCGTGAGGAAACTTTGATATACCCAAGTCTGAAATCGCCAACCCGCCTTGACGAAGCATGGTTTTCAATTCTCTTTATGAGAAGAGGTCTTTGCCCTGGTGGGAGACTAATAGGCTAGTATTATTATTTTACTGCAACAGTATCGCAACTTTACTCTTCCACAAGGTTAAAATAACTTTGAAGATAAACAAGACTATAATCCTATGTGTTATTGAAGGGTTTTTGCAGACTGTCTTTTATATGATGTTCATAAAAACTTTTTTTGCAAAAAAAAAGAACAACCGACTTCCAAAAAAGACACTACAAAGTCAAAAATAACTTTAATTTCGGAAGTCGGTGTATTTGGTTTTGAACATTCGTTTTTCGCCACCGAATTTTCTTTATTTTTTTTTGTAAAAAGTTTTTATTTTGCACTCTTTAGTTGTGGTACCTACCCCACACAAATTCGAATACCACTAACCTGTTATGTAAATAACAGTGATTGGAAGTTATCATCATATCATCCATATAAACTAAGTGGGAAAAATACGTATTATTGAAGCTAACTCAAAAACTATCCAAGTAAAGTTAATAATACTTATATGGGACCACCTCGGGAGCCTTTCAAATAAAAAAACAATTTTCAAAATCAGTCCACAATTGACGGAGAAATCGCGTAACAAAAAAAAAAAAACAGACGAATTGAGAACCTCCTCCTTTTGGAAATCGGTTAAAAATGCAATAATTTAAGTCTGTTGAATGAATTCATGACTCATGAATTCTTCAACCGACGTCACACGATCTTACGTCATCAAAAATTACGATATTGATGTCGCTAGCATGCCGTGGTAAGTCTTTGGGGACAAATGTCGAGAGACTGTTGTCCCCTAGTGCCCTAGTGAATACCTGGCTTACTTACCAATACTCTGTCCAGGTCTGAGGGTGAGGGCAGGTTCTAAAGCATGCTCGTCTCCGGGTTCTGCACGTGCTGACTCCAACGCATGCTTGACTAAAGCGCCCCGCTCTTGCGAGTTCAGAAGTTCAGCGGCTGAGGAACCCTGGAAAAATTAAAAGTGGTTCTAGTAAAATGGCAAAAAAAGATACAGTAGGCGCTCGGTAATTCGGCACCTATTTTTTTTCGTCATGCTGGATTACTGTAAATGCCGGATTATTGGATTTATATAGGAAATGTCAGCTAGTTAGTAAGAAATAATTTTAACACTGATTTGCAAAGGAAAAAATCTCTATTAGTTTACGCATTGGTAATAATACCTACTCTTAGAATTGGACCGGACTGCAGATCGACAACGATCAATACGCACGCTCTGTAATCCGGCAGTTTTGTATTAAACCTGCCGGATTACAGAGTAGGAGACGGATATCTATAGTAGTAGAGCTAAGATAGAAAACGTCGGACTACTGGAAGTGTTGTATTAGTGAGCGCCGCCGTATTACCGAGCGCCTACTGTACCTATTGGGTTTTTTTTTTGTCAAGAAACTTTGACCGGAGTTAGGAAGTTGGCTGGTGTAACACTCCCGTGCCACGGAGAGAACGTAAAGCCCTGACAAAACAGACACTTTATCGTGTTGCTAAGGAGTAAGTGTGGAGTTTCTTGCCCATTCTTCTCCACACGAAACTATAGAATCAAATCTATTTTCTTATAAATTTAACGTTCAAAAGTGCCTTTTATGTGCCTATATGAAATAAACGATTTGACTTTGACTTAGCTAACCACTTTGTATTGAAATAACAGCGCCATATAGGCCGCCATTAGATTCAACATCGACATCAAGGTTAAGTCAACTCAACAAATGTATGGGAATTTGTAGCACGAACCCATATTGAGCTTATAGTACAGTCAACCGTAGGTATTAGTTGACCTTGATATTGTCATTATTTCGTAGTTGCACAGATTAATACAGAAGAGACACTCCTCAAAATCATTTAAATAAAAAGCGACTCTTGCTACGACAGAATAAAGTGCAATTCAGGTCGCACAGCGCTAATCACCTACAGTTATATTCACCTAGAAGTTGCGTCTCTTTCTATCGAGTGACTCTTAGAAATTCTGACTACGTTACACTCACTGAATTGACCCAGCAAGATGGGCCCGCCGCGTACTTGTAGCTTCATACCTAAACTCCATCTGTATTAATCTGTAGTAGTTGTAAGAGTTGTTTTCGTTATTATAGTGTTACTACTACCATGGGGTACCAATTTGAACAAATTATAATTAGTCTTGACAAAAGATCATAGATGGCAGCATAGGTAACAATTATGAAATTAACAGTCACTAAAAAGCGATAAACGGAAGATTTTGGCTGAAGTAAGATTAGTAAAAATCAAAACTTCCGTGTTTAATGCTGATTTATCTATTGTAAATTTGTAACTCATAAATCTCGTATTTTCAACAAAAAAAGATAAAACCTTTTTGTTTAGGGCTCTTTGCAATAGATGGCGTTTTACATCACTGTACCACATTTACGCTGTAGCCAGACAATAGCCCGACTTAGGGAGGTGTCATTTCTTTGTATGTGACTGGGTATCTGTACGTATTATATTATCTGTGCTACTACTGATATCCAGTTGACTGCACAAGTATTACAAACTATGAAGCTTCTGATTGCGACTTCGTTCGAGTGGAAGTCGTCAGACACCACAATATACTAAAATAACAGCCACTTTTCCCACCCGTGCTATTACTTCGTTTTCGCTTAGCGTTCTTTCTGTTTTTTTTTTTTGCTTTTTGCTCGGGTCCTAAGGGTCTAACGTGATGTTAAATAGCCTTTAGCCTTCCTCAAGAATTGGGCGATCAAATGCAATAATATTTTTTCAAACCCGACTGGTAGTTCCAGAGATTAGCGCGTTCAAACAAACAAACTCTTCAACATTATTATAAGTACCTATATACATATGTAGATTACAAAAGTTGACTATCAAAAAACACGAGTTAACTTATTGTAAACCCTTACGTTCTTGATAGGTTTTGTTCTAAGATCAAGACTAGATTTATACTGCGAACACGTCTCGAAGTTAGACAGCAACAATCTTTCAAGCCAATTTTGTAAAAATCCTTGAGTTTTGCTATTTTTGCTGCAGAAACGAAAAGCTTGCGTGTCTTTCCAAGGATAAAAGATAATACAACCATTTTGAGTTAATCCGGAATTTATGCTGTAAATCTTCCACTTGTCTTGTTTAAAGATTCTATGTTATTTGAGTAAACAATTAGCAATTAAGATTGTAAGAACTTTATGAGTATCTTTATGTAGCGTGAGATAAGTTAGGTAACATGTAAAATTTGAGCTCGTCGTCTAGTCTTTTTTCTTTTTCGTTTCGAAGGTACATCAATGTTTCATATACAGGGTCAAATTGAATTAGCTAGCGAAACTCCGCAGACGTGATGGGTATCGATATCTTAAAGGCGGAGACTGCCTTATAATAACATTTGTTTGTAATGTATCATTCGAGGCTTGGTTGGTTGCAATACATATTGTGTATCACACACAAGACGCAGCGAACGCTCACTTCGAGCACCATGAAATTTTCGTTTCAAAGGAATTCACGAAACAGCCGACAGTCTCGTAGAGGATCTGGCACTTGCATCGAGCGGCTCGCCTCGCTGCACTGACTACTGTAACGCGTTACAAAAACTTGATACATTACATACAAATGTCAGTCTCCGCCTTAACACGATGAAACAAAAGAAAACAGATTTTGTCAGCTCATACTTCAAGTAACAAAACTGGTAGTTTTGTTGCTAGTACACAGAACCTACTTAATTTATATACCATTGTATAGATGATTAAATGGAGATTAATACTGTACTTTTTAACAATTGATTTAATGCAGCAGAAATGAACAAAGCATCAAAATAGTTAAAAAAAAATCCTGTCCGTCAATTTATGAACCCTGAAAACATTGTAGCTTGCGATAAATTAAATTAATTGAGTCAATTTTTTTTTTATACATTCGTATCAGCCGTAGAAGGAACCCTATTGAAAATAGCTCTTTTATTCAAAGTAGTTTAATTATAATTAATAAAATAGTAACTAAAATATAATATCTTTAACTAAATATTTCCAACCTTTGACTTGAAGTTGCCTAGCAACCGCCAAGTAAATATCTTTGTCAGTCGTTGACATTACGACTTCATGAAAAGTGATAAATTGTTAATTTTTAGGGTTCCGTACCCGAAGGGTGACAAACGGAACCCTATTCATAAGCCTCCGCTGTCCGTCTGTCTGTCAGCGAGCTCTATCTCATGAACCGTAATAGGTAGGCAGTTGAAAATTTCACAGATTGAGCATTTCTATTGCCGCAAGAGCAACAAATAATAAAATTAAAAAATAAAGGGGGGTCGCCATACAATAAAATTAAATTTTGAAAAATAAAAAATATGTGACCCTGGCATGTGGGGTATCATTTTCTAGAGCTCATCGAGTAGAGAATAAATATAATTTTTATTTGTTTTTATCTTCAAAAATTATGAATTAGGGGGCCGTAGAAGTGTTCTGTTTTAGACCATTTTTGTACGAGCTCTATCTCAACAACTAAACAAATTAGGAATTTGAAACTTGTGTGTATCATGTACCATATACTGTTTATAATCAACAAATACTAAAAACGCCGATTCATAACGTATTTTATATAATATGGGCGATTTTCTGCAACTTAAAGTAATAATTTTGTATTTCATGCTAATATTATGCGATATAAATTCCACAGATAACTATTTAATAGTCGGAGTAATGACATGGACTTAGTAAGTACCTACTATCATGGCAGCATATACTATTTCGATTATTTAAATTTCGATCATCCAAAAAGGTTTACAAAATAAACTTTTTTCACAAGATTTTAAAACCGGCCAGTATTTTTTGAGTTTAAGAACTTTATCGACTTTTTTCAAAGTATCCCTAGACGGTGTTGATGTGTGTACCTCGTGTTAAAACTACACTCCAATAGACAATATATTCAGTAACATTGAAATGAATGCTGGCACATACAGTGTACTATTCAGTTACCTAGCTTAAACCGTTGTGGATACAATTTCATATTGAGAAAAATTATTGGTGTAAAAATATTCGGTCACGGCGCACGGTGGTCAATTTCAAGTAATTAGCGGTACGGAAATCATAATTCTCAAGTTGAGGGTAGTTTAAAAAAATTATTTTAATCTGTTAAGTATTACCTACTACACAATACATATTGACAAAAAAGTCATTAAGTCAATACTTTGTGTGTTATTGTTTATCCAAGTTACCAGTTGAGCGAATTAGTTAATAACCTTTGTATTTCTGCGTAAAGTTAGCTACATTTTGCTGAATAGTTACATATTTGTTGGATTTGAAAAAAATGGTGCATATTAATGAAGGTATCTACAATCATGTCGTGTAATTTTTTTGATTAATATTTCAAAGTTCTTTTGTAAAATAATTATTTATTATGACATTGAATTTTCAACTACATTTTTGGCTTTCGAAGCGTGGATATTTCAAGAAACATGTTAGAACATAAAAAAATTGTGATAACAGCTGGAGTCAACATTCTTCTATAAGGTTTGATTTGATTTTTCACCGCGTACTACCGCTCCCGGAACTTATTTAACAAATCATGATCTATTCAATCATCTCTCGGAAAGTCCCCCAATTAAACCTACAACTAAACAATCAAAAGACAAGCTATTTAATTATGTTATAGAAGTGATTGGCACTTCTAATTTGACAATTCAAATTAAAAATCGTTTACGAGACACGATACATAGATTTTGTACATCTACTTCAAGAAATTGGCTGGCAACCGGTAGACATAAGGCTAAGTTTGAAACTAAATATAATGATTGGCTTTCTAAATGCATAATCACCTCTGGATGGCAAAATATACTACCATCTTCATCTGGAACTGTCACTAAGGGCCGGCCAAAATAACCATTTTCTGATATTTCCAATAAAACTAAACGAAGACGATTAAACGAGGAAATACATTCAAGAAGTGAAGAAGAATTATATTTAGCAGTTGAAATGAAGCTTAATTCTGTAGCAAAACGGAAGGCTGCTCGACAGTGCTCGATCTCTTCAAAATATTTTGTCTTCTCCTGCAACCAGGCAGTGTTTCAAAACAACAAGATCATGATGCTATTAATATTATCCAATATTCACACGAAGAAGCACTAGCTTTGTTTACAGAGCTGAAATTAACTGGTATCAGTTTATTAAACTGCGGGCACATGGCTCACTTAGGTTTGGGGTAATATGGAAAACTTTAAATTCTGGTTACAAAATTAATATCTAGTACTTTATTTGATAACAATGCTAAAGAAACAGCAAAACATTATTTTGAATTATACGACTGGTATCCTATGCCACCTACAGTGCACAAGGTCTTAATGCATGGCAAAGATATAAATAATTGAGAGTTTTTTATTGCCTATTGGTCAGTTAGGAGAAGATGCACAGGAGTGTCCTCATAAAGACGAAAAAACACTACACCCGCAAAATTTCACGGAAATATACAAACGTAAACCTATTTAAAATTTTACTTGTATCATCGGATAATATCATCAATGATGATGAGAAATGATTAATTTATTAACAATTTTATTCTGTATTTTCACATATTTATATAAATTAACAAATTTTCAATTATAAACACTAATTACAATTAAATTAGACTTGATATTTTCATTAATATATTAACGTCCCCCTAAATTTTAGAAATTGACCACTGTGCGGCGGCCAATCTCAACGGAGACTGGCCTTCGGCGCGGGAGATATTATAGTGCACAAGTGTGTGCGCAGACACGAGTGCACTCTCTCTTCCCTCACTCTCATAGTCCGATGGGATGTGTAAAAATAATAAGTAAGAAATATTAGATTTCTGTATGACTATCAAAAATAACGTAAATAAATACCTGTATTGACCCGTGCGTTTGCACTGGCGAAACATCACGACAAAACATGTTGAAATCTCTAGTTCCTGTCAAACATTGTATGAAAAATTGACAGAAAAAAATTGAAAAAAAAAACATTGTATGAAAAATTGCACTGGCGAAACATTCACAACATGTTTTGTTGTGAATGTTTCGCCAGTGCAAACGCAGTTATAATTAAAATTTGGCGTACTACTTACATTCTATTTTGTACAATATAGTCTGATGTAGCAAGAGAAATCCTTTTATTTATAAGTAACTAGCTTTACCCGGCCTGGCTTCACACGGTTAGCACTAAGTACTTATCTACGGCGCATCTACCTTTCCTAATTACCTATTTCTACCTAATTACCTATACTACCCTTCTTACCAGGGTAGGTAGGTACCTAACCTACCCTACCTACCCTACATATCTACCTGCTTACCTACCATATATACCTATAATTTATACCTACTAATACTATGTTAGTAGCAAATAAATAACTTTGACTTTAGTTAATGCATGTTACTGGATAAAGTTAACTTAATATTTTTCTCTTAAAATAAATGAAATATACTCCTACACCTATATTTTAACACAACAACATTTTCTCATTAAAATTAGACAATTTCTTTACAAATCTTTGTTTTTTTATAGCGCCTCTGTTGTTACGTTTACGAAAGTATTACAAAAATTCATAGTGTTAAATCTTGTACGACATGGTATGGAACCCTTCGTGTGCGAGTCCGACTCGCACTTGACAGATTTTATTAAACTATGTTTTGAATTTCTTTTTCGTTTATGAATGAGTGATAAGTATGAGGCGTGCACTTTTGGATTTTCCAAACTATTTTCATTTTATCGTGTTTAGATATCGATACCCATCACGTCTACGGAGTTTCGCCAGCTAATTTTATTTGACCTCGTATTGTTTGGGCATACTAGGTGCCGTAGGTAGGTAACAACGCTTCTGACGCCGCAATAAATATGCCCTATTTATTGCGGCGTCAGAAGCCGTTGTTCATATCGTCAATGGTGCAGGTGAACGGATCAATGGACATATCGGTCACTCTAGCAGATGGGACATATTCTATTCACGAGCACCTGGGGTTTCCAGATCTCAGGATTTGTCCTGAGATATAGGATGCTATGAAAAACGAACTTAAAGCATTGTACAAACTCACCAGTAAATACATAAAAGAAGACTACCAGAATCATAGAAAAAACACCCTACTAAGGCATCTGACAACCACAGGAAGCTTAAAAAAGGCCCGTAAAGAGCTACAAACACAGGTGACATGGATCGACAGCTTGGACAGCCTAGGAAAAACATCTCATAACAGAAACGAAATCATAGGAATAGCAACCGAATATTATAAAAACTTATACGACGCACCAGCATCACTCAATGAAGCACATGAGGAAAACATAAACGACAGCTACATTCCTGAGATAGCACCAATAGACGAAACAGAGATACTTGACAACATCAAGAAACTAAAATCGGACAAAAGCCCAGGACCAGATGGCATAACAAACGAGGTATTAAAGTACGGAGCACCAATATTAAGTTACCCACTGTCGTGTTTATTTAACCGAATACTTGATACCGCTACTACACCATCACAATGGTCAAATTCCAACATAATACTAATATACAAGAAGGGTAACCCGAAAAACATCTCTAATTACAGACCTATAAGTCTATTGCCAAGTGTCTACAAACTATTTTCGTCAATCTTGGAAAAAAGAATAAGCGCTACTGCACAAAAACACCAACCGGTTGAACAAGCAGGCTTCCGCAAGGGTTTCTCTACAGTCGACCACGTACATACCTTAGAGCTTCTGATAGAGAAATACCAAGAACAGCAGAGACCTCTATATGTCGCCTTTGTTGACTACCAAAAAGCCTTTGATACATTACTACACTCGAGTATTTGGGAAGCGCTTAGGCTACAAAACGTGGACTGTCGTTATATCAAAGTCATACAGAATATCTACAAAAAATGCACAAGTAAGGTAAAATTGGAAACCTCAGGCCCAGAAATCGAAATAAAAAGGGGGGTAAGACAAGGGGATCCATTATCTCCAACGCTTTTCATTTCTGTGTTAGAACATGTTTTTAGGCAACTAGACTGGAATCGAAGTGGCATACTTGTAAAAGGCACCAATTTTAACCACCTAAGGTTTGCAGACGACATAGTCATAGTGTCAGAGAACTCTAGTCAACTACAACACATGATTACTACACTTCACTCTGCAAGTGTACAGGTGGGTCTAGAAATGAATTCGTCAAAAACAAAAATTATGACCAACAGCATACAAAAACCAATAAATGCTAACAACGTACCACTTGAATATGTGAAGGAGTATGTATACTTAGGGAAAGAAATTTCATTTGCAAAAAATAGCAATTTAGTGGAAGTTGAACGAAGAGTAAAACAAACATGGAATAAATATTGGAATTTAAAGGAAGTATTCAAAAGCGACCTCCCTGTAGAATTGAAGAAAAAGGTTATGGATTCTAACCTCCTCCCATGCTTAACATACGCATGCCAAACCTGGAAATTTAACAACTCCATCAAGAACAAAATAACTACATGCCAAAGGGGAATGGAGCGCAGTATGCTTAATATAAAAAAACAGGATAAAATACGTCACTCAAAAATTCGAAACACCTCAAAAGCAATCGATGCCCTTACACATGCACTCAAACTTAAGTGGAAATGGGCAGGCCATGTTGCAAGACTGCACGATAATAGATGGGCCAAAAAGATGACTTCTTGGAAGGGACCGGTTGGCAAGCGTAAACGTGGAAGACCACACACTCGCTGGGAAGACGAGATCGTGCGTATAGCTGGATCACGCTGGATGGACGTGGCGAAACAAAGAGAAAACTGGCACTCTCTGGAGGAGGCCTTCACCTCAGGGGTTCTCAAATAAAATAAATAAATTAAAAACATTTAAATTAGTAATAATCATCACTGTAAAACTTTGAGAAATATAAGGCTTTTTTATTTTTTATTTTATTTTAATAGGATGTTTACACTCCTACGGATTTATGAAATCTCAGGATTTTGCGATTTTTTAATAAAAGGAAGTTCAAATTCAAATATACAATCAACATAAACAAAAATATGAACTTTGGATAGTATCACAACACAAATCAAAGTAATTAACAATTATCTTTTTACCCGCTTTGGTTTTAGGAATCAACTTGTATTAAATGAAGAAAAAAAATTATTAAGTGACTTGAAAAAAAAATATATAAAAATGGCGGGGCGGGCGCTGAAGTGCGCTCGGGACTTTTCTATGGAAATCAGGTTTTTTTGTCGGGACTTAAATTTTTCCGTATGGTAACCCTAGGAGCACCGCAGTCGCACTGGATGTTGGATGAATAGGTAATGCCCCATTTCACCGCTGCAAATCATGTTTGCAGCGGCCTACTTGTGTAATCAATTGAGTGCTTTCCAAATAGGACACTGCAGTTCGCGACAGGGAGGCAAGTGTTCTTGGGGCTTTACGAAGTCGTCTAGTAATTTACGATGGTGAAGGCGCCCCGTTTTTCATTGTCGTTAAACTTTATCTTCAGAACACACAATCATAATACCATGCCTATATTTCCCGAAGGGGAAAGTTACATTAGGAGACACGCCAGTGGTAACAAAACCAGTATAAGCTGGCCTCGCATTCTAGTGTAAGGAAGGACAGTACAGAAATTTCGTGCGTTCGAAACGGCTCACTCTCAGCGATTGTCGCGGTGCTGTCAGTTGCGGGTGCCAGCCATGCCGAGATCCCACACTTGTGGTCGCCACGATATTTTTAAAAATGGAGCGTAGGTAATTATTTCAACAAATAGGCCTAGTTTCCATGCTGTTCATATTTATACTGTGATTCTACGCTAGGCCAGCTGAAGGTCAAAATGTTACCACTGACCTGTGATCAACTGTATATAGTACATCAACACAGGTATTCCCAGTTATGTATAAGTTCCATGTGACTATAGTCGCCGTGTTAAGACTGAGTCATCGGGCCATGAATCATTTTTATTAGTCTGTCTCGCTCGCACTTATGCAACTTATGGAGCAGGTAGCAAACTATCGATAAGACGCAAAGCATTGCAAAAAAAATTCATGTATCAAAGGAGGATGCTTAAAAAAAACCCAGCTCCGGGGGAAAAGCGATATATCTCAAATCATCAATAATAATAAGTACTAAAATAATATGACCGGTTATGATCGTGATCCTTACTGGCAAACATATAAAAATAGCCAGTTTTATTATGCAGATTATGAAGTCGTCTATATAAGAAATTGATAATTAGTTTTAATTACTTTATTCAAAAATATTATGTTAAAATGCGAACTTGGCTCATATTATATTTTTTTCCAATGCTTAAAGTCGTTGAAATTACTATGGATATATTTATTGTAACAGAAACTTCGAGTTTTTCGAATTGTTAACAGCGATACTATGATATTGATTAGATAGTTTGGAGTCCTATATTATCGCCATCAGCGCCATCTATACTATCAATAATTATTTAATCACGTGAGGACAATTATTGAAGTTTTGCGAGAAGAGGTGAAATCAAACCAGAGTGTATTTATAACATTACTATTTTAGAGATATGAGAAACAGGGTGTAAAGTTCACTCATCCTCTATAGAAAAGGGAGGATCCTCCGACCAGACGGGTGTCGTGTATGACGGGCAACGGCCCAACGATAGATGTCAGGATCTTGTATAATGTTGAGGTTCCAGTGAATCGGAACCGGGTGCCGCATAGTTCGTGGTGAGTTGGAACTGGGTGGCGCTGCGTTATGATCCAGTGAATCGAATGTGGTACAGCGCGGGTTGTACCTTGCTTCGACGAGGAGAGGGTAGAAAGGGCTCTGTTGTGGACGGGCCAAAAGTACAGTGTGCTGTTTCAAAGTTGCTGTTGAGGCTGATGGTGATGACCAGGAATGCTCGTCCACTGGCACTGTGAAGCCAAATGCGAACTACGTATAAAAAACATGACGTCACAAAAATCCTACATTGCGCATGCATAGTTCAACATATATACAAGATCGCGACATCAATCGTTGAGTCACACAGCCAGCCGGCATCCACGGCTTCAACGGGTGTCCTGACCACCAGCATGCAGCGGACGAACATTCCTTGTCATCACCTTCAGCTTCAGCAGCAATTTTGAAACAGCACACTGCACGTTTGGCTCGTCCACAACAGAGCCCTTTCTACCCTCTCCTCGTCGACGCCAACAGTCAGCCACAACCCGGCGCTGTACCACATTCAACTCACTGGATCATAATGCAGCGCCACCCAGTTTCGACTCACCACGAACTATGCGGCACCCGGTTCCGACTCACTGGAACCTCAACTAGCACTGTGAAGCCACATGCAAACTACGCATCAAAATCCTGCATCGCGCAAGCAAAGTTCAACATATATACAAGATCCTGACATCTATCGTTAGGCAGTTGCTCGTCATACACGACACCCATCTGGTCGGAGGATCCTCCCTTTTCTATAGAGGATGAGTGAACTTTACACCCTGTTCCTCATACCTCTAAAACAGCAAATAAAAAATGTTATAAATACACTCTGGTTTGATTTCACCTCTACTCCCAAAAGTTCAAGTGTCCTCACGTGATTATATAATTATTGATAGTATAGATGGCGCTGATGGCGATAATATAGGACTCCAAACTATCGAATCAATATCATAGGTAGTATCGCTGTTAACAATGGTATTTTCACGTGACGATTCTGTTAAATCCTGACTATTTTGATATCGAACTCTCGAAGTTTCTGTTACAATAAATATATCCATAGTACTTTCAACGACTTTAAGCATTGTAAAAAAATATAATATGAGCCAAGCTCGCATTTTAACATAATATTTTTGAATAAAGTAATTAAAACTAATTATCAATTTCTTATATAGACGACTTCATAATCTGCATAATAAAACTGGCAATTTTTATATGTTTGCCAGTAAGGATCACGATCATGACCGGTTATTATTTCAGTACTTATTATTATTGATGATTTGAGATATAT
This sequence comes from Conistra vaccinii, assembly GCA_948150665.1. Lineage (NCBI taxonomy): Eukaryota > Metazoa > Arthropoda > Insecta > Lepidoptera > Noctuidae > Conistra > Conistra vaccinii. Next base: position 6,863,840 of record OX411339.1, on the reverse strand, counting down.
CGCTTTTCCCCCGAAGCTGGGTTTTTTTTCTATGGAGCTTGAGCATTCTCCTTTATCATGCTGTTGCATTTTTCCTAGACATTAGACAAGCAACGCCACCGTGAACTGTAAACTTAAGCTGGTCATGGACTCATGCTTTAGAAGTTTAGAAGATTAGGGCCAGCCCTAGTGACACTGTCTTTTATCATCATTTACGACTGTTATCGGAAAATTGATGGGAAACAATCAGACGCATCATTAGGCGAAAAACATAGCTACAACTATAAAACATCCATAAACAAATAGTGCGTGCAATAGGAACTATACGCGTGTCGGAAACGATTGTTCTGTGCATAACATATAAATTATTCATTGCTAATATTGATTTGCTTGATGTGACGTCGCGGTTTCGCAATCAATAGCTGCCTACGGAAATTATATGATGCCTCTTTAATGTAGGCAGTTATTTCTTATCACAGAGAACTTTTTTTTCAAAAAAACTTATAAAACTAAAACCCAACTACGAGAAAAAAGTTATCTAAGTAATAAAAAGGATGTTCAAAAACTAAAACCCGACTACTGAAAAATTACACCCTAAAAAGTATGAAAATATTTTAATATTAATTATTTTGGGGTTATAATATATTTTAATTTTGGAATGTGCTAATTAAGCTCTTTCATTCCCAACTCGGCACGATAAAAAAAATATATTGTTCATAACTTTGTCCTCTAGAGGGCGCCATATCTGAATATGCGGTCGATCAAGACGCTTCCAACGATACCTCATTTGTCAAATTATGATGAGGAGTTATGAGGTAACAGATGAATATACATACCGGTCAAAATCATAACCCTGCTTTTTGCTTCGCCGTAGTCGGGTAACGAAGAATCAATGTAGGTAATCCGGCAAAATAACTTGAGGTACAGTCGACCGGGGTTACTTTGAATCACGGGGTGACTTTGATCGAAACTTCCATTCATATAAAATCGCGAATTGCGTTAAACGAAACGCAATTTGGTAGTTTTTTTTTCAATGTTAGCAACACTGAAGAACTGTTAAATCCTTTTTTGAGGACGCGCTGGGTATTCATCAACGATTTTTAATTGAAAAAGTTAAATGTATTGTTCTTCTAAATAACTGTGCTGCAAAATTTTTATTGGGGCTACTTTGTAATCACGTAATAAAACCGGGGGTATCAAAGTAACCCCCATTCTACGTATAACTTTATCAGCCAGTTTTTATTTTTTTTCTCAGTTTCAAGACATATTTTTTCACTTATGATTACAGTAATGGATATCAATAAAAAAACCGATAATTCGAATTTTTTTGTATTTTTTTACACCCACAAATTTAAAAGATATGGACTTTGAAAGTTCAAAATTGATCAAAGTAACCCCGGTCGACGGTACCGAATAGTCTGTCGAGCTAGACGGCTGAAGTGGCCTTAGACCGGCTATGTCTGTATAAGGACTGAGTCGTTAGAGCAGATGAGTGACAGTCCTTGAGTGGAGAACTGGAGGCCCTGTATCGTCAAGCTACAAGAGCTAACATACCTAGAGAAAGCAATCAGCTCTGCCTGTTACGTACTAAGAAGTCTTAGAAACGAGGTAACCGTAAAGCATTTAAAAATGGTCTATTACGCATTAGTAGAATCGAAACTGAGATACAGCATACTTTTCTGGGGAGGAAGCTATGATTACAATACTAAAAAAGCTTTTATAATACAGAAAAGAGCAGTTAGAACCATAGTTAGAATCCAACAGCAAGAATCATGCAAGCCACATTTTAATGACTTAAATATATTGACAGTCCCAAGTTTGTACATTTTGGTCCTACTTAGTCACTTATCAAAATACATCTTTGAATATGAGACTGAAGATGAAAGGCGAAAAAGGGAGAGCACAAGAAGAAAAGATCTCCAGATGAAGCAAGTGCCTCACCTGAACGTTGTTAAGCATAGTGCCTACCACAAGTCCCTAAAGATGTTTAATAAACTGCCGACAGAATTAAAAAGTCTAGTATATACAAATGGATTTCAGAATAAGCTTAAACGGTTCTTGTTAAATAAATGTCTATATTCTATTGATGAATTATAAATTAATATAAAAGTTAAAAGTAACATAATTTTATTGAATTTTATTGGAATGAAAAATTTTATTGAATTTTATGAATTGACTTATGATGACATTTTTATATTTTTTATTATTTTTGGTATTATTCTGATTTTAATGTAATTGGATAATTGTAATGATTTGATGTAGATTGCATGCATGATGTTTTCTTATATAGGTATTTAGTTATAGAAATTCAGACACGATGTAAAAATTGTTATTGAATAAATGAATTGAAAAGCATAGCAAGGGCCGCCTGCAGATGAATGGACTGGCGACTTTATAAAGGTGACAAGGACAGACTGGATGCGGAAGGCCGGAAGAACCGGGTATTATGCTGGGGCTACACCAACGGTCAACGTCAATGCCCATTATCGCCATAAACAACGCGGTAATTATTCCGATAATTAAAGCGACAATTTGAATGGCTCGGCGTCAATGCTCATTTAATTACACCCGAATTATCGACCAACGTCAAACGGCAATGTGAATACCGTTGACAAATTATCGCGATAATTTATGGCTACACCGTTAACGTCCATCATATCTTTAACGACGTTTCTCATTGGTGTGGCAGCATTCGGTTACATAGCAAGTTGGGGGAGGCCTATGTCATGCAGTGGACTACGATTCACCTCATTGTAATGAAAGTTTGACAAGTTTGAAACTACCAGATTTCAAACTTGTTAGCGGCCTACTCCCAACAACAATATGAAGTTATTCCATTACAGAATTCTCACTACAAGCGAAATGTTATTAATATTATGCTAAACGAAATAGGTACTTATCTCTTTAGTGTTTCGAGGCTTATTGCTGTATCTATTTAGCTAAAAGGAAATGATCGTAAAACATTCCCAGCTTTGCCATTCAGTTGCTTTTCCGGATAGATTGTAATAAGTCAGAAAAAGAGGGATATAAATATTTCCTATTTAATTCGGAAATGTTTTGTTTTAGGTGCTTTAGAATAAAACATGTCTGAACCTCAGACAAAATAAAAAACCAAGACAGAGCGCTGTCAAGAGTGAAGTGAAGCCAGTTTCGTAATCATGTTTGCACTTTGTGTGGTGTAGTTTGATTGTAGTGTCATTGTAAAAGTTGTAAATGTGTGCGTGTGAGCGTGTATGCACAGAGCGGCGGTGAAGCCTTGGTATGCTTCACAGTATTGTTTGCGCGCTTGGTTTTTGATTTGGTCTAAGATCTGAACATTTCAGTTTTATTTTCCACTGGAACTGGATAGAGTTACAGAGTAAATATGGCTGAAGCTGTCCGAAAATTCTTACCCGTTTCATGATAATCTTTGATCAAGGAAAAGGCACATCAATCAAAACAGGAATGGCGTTTAGGAACGGCGTTTTCTTTGGATGCCTCATACCGAATACATTTCGTTGAAGATTTTATTCATATTTGATTAAATACCTTAGCAGACTCATGTCTGCTAAGGTATTTAATCAATTGAATTTCCTCGAGATCTGTGTCGCTGTAATAAGCTTCCGAAAAGCGGCTAAATCGCTGATCAGAGATGCTTGATCTCGAGGAAATTCAAAACTTCTTTAGTTTTCTGCAATTTGCAGGTCAGTATCAGGTTGTGTGTTGATTAAAATATGATTCGCGACGGTTACAACTATGGCTTAACAGAATTATAATAATTAGAATTAGTTAGCAATAAACTCCTTATTTATGTATTTATTTAAACTTTTCACACTCAAAAAAGGTACAAAGGTGGACTTAATGCCTTAGGCTTTCTCTACCCATCAACCAAAGGGTGGTGAAGAGATTTGATGGCAGGCAGATGCTCTGTTTGAGAGGAACAAAGAAAAATTTTATAATGAATTTATCATAACGCATTATTATAATAAATAGGTTATCAACTACATACACATACATACATACATTATTTAGTATAATAGCCGATGCTACATCTAAGTTGTGTCGTACATATATATATATATAAGAATTCAAGGGAGAGGTGTTGTGATGACTCCTTAAGTTAGCATAATCCTCAAATGTCATGATTTCATGAAATAGTCATTCAATAGGATTACATGAACTTAAAGAGTTGTATTAACATTATTGGTACAGTATATGGTTATACCTGCTACCCTGACGCTTTCGCCTTTAAACAAGAGCCTAAGCATAAGCAAGCCAAAAATATTTAGTTATAAAGGTTACAAAATCAGGTATCTCCTATTTAGCAAGCTAGCTACTTACGTAACATCGGTAACCTGGTACAAGTCCTATTGTACGCGAAGCTTTGGCGTAAAAGTTGAAGCAAGGCATGAATACTGAATACAGAACCTAAAGTAACATTTCTGAGCAAATCGGTGTTTCTTGAATTTAGACAAGGTTGTTTGTTGTCTATTGTGAACCTAAGGTATGTAAAGTGTGTTAATAAAAACATTCGTAAATTTCGTTGTTGTGTTTATGTGACACGCGGATTGGTCCCTGTCACCTCATATAACATGTTAAAGTTTTTGTATCCCATTATTATAAAAAAAAAGTCTTTTGAGTCGCTAATCCAGTTTATTTTTTATTGCTGTGTGGGCCTGCTCTTGACCTCGATCTCGCTATATTATAAAGGTATTTAAGTCTTCTTTTAGTGCGGTTAGTGATTAACCTAGTGTCATAGTTTTAAATCCGCCCATGGGCCTCTGACTTGACTTCACATGCCGTCGAGAAATATCTCTCAAGCATCATTTTCTCACGATGTATTCCTTCAAGTTTTTGAAGCAAGTGATAAATAAACAATATGCACATGAATCCGAAAAGTCAAGAGGTGCATGGCTTGGGTTCGAACCCTATTTTTAATACATCAATAGTTCGAACTCGATACCTATGACTTAGCCATCCGTAGGTCACACCACTATAGGTGGCTTTAAAACTCTGACACCAGAGAGGCAATTCCCGTAATTTTTAAGAACGTTCGCATTCGCATCCCATTCGCAATCTGTCAAAAATACAAACAATTTGCCAAAATTTTTGACAAGTTTGACAGATTGCGACTAGATCAGTCAGATGTACCTACTCCGTCAGGGCGGTAAATTCGTGATAAATCTATACTCTCATGCATCTCTCAATGTGAACGTTTTTTAAGTAAGAGAATTGGCCTTCTGGTTAGTGACTAACCACTTATAAAGAGAGACAACTAGGCTATCACTAAAATAGCCAGATCTCTAAACCAGTCAGGCTATCCTAACCAAGTAATCTAAAGTGCTTAAAATTCGGATCTTGAACACTTTAGATTCATTCATGTTTCTCGTCCTTGACCAAAACCTTTTACCTAGTATTTATGTAAGACCACCCATTGTGTCACCCTATGTAACATTTCCACATTTTTGTTTGTAACTAGCTGACCCGATGTCAAATGTGACAACCGCGGTGTACTTATGCGTATTCAAACATTTGTTGTCCCGAACAACAAAATGTTGCGCAGAAATTTTGATCGCGGTGTCTGCTCTAGTTTACATTGAACCTCAATGAGGTCATATTACGGCGTGCATAATAAAGAGTATTCTATATATCTATGTGCACTTATAACTGGGTTATTTCTTTAGCCAACATGCTGACTCACGCGAACTCAATTCACCCCTAAATTATCTTCCGAGTGCTCCCGGCAGAAACGGGTCATTAATGTTTCAAATTCGACGATCAAATAATGCTATATTTGTACAGGGTTATTTCTCAACACATAGACAATATACATACATAAAACTGAAACAACAGAACTCCACCTGCTACGTTCCTTACATACTCTTTTTGCTTCGCTTACGTTCAAAATTTTTTATAATTTAAACCCATTTTCAGAACCATAAAGGACAACACATGGCAGGTAATGGAAAGCTCAATGAAAAAACCGAAACATTAAAACATTACGTAATTACATAGCTATTAGCCCAAATTTCCATTAACTTATACGCCGATATCTACCCTTATCATCCAAATCGATTGAGCATCGTGCGTCTGCCAACTACGAAAAAACTTTACGACGATCGGCCCTTAGAATTGAGGAGCCGTGAAAACAGTATTTTATACCTTCGACCTTTACAAAATTGAATTTATTAGCTCTTCGAATTACGTCATTAATTTAAGGTAATTTAAGGGCCAGTACAAAGCCTCTTGATTGATGTGCTAGTATAACAAGCAGTGTTCAGAACGGTTCCTGTTACTTTGGTTCTTGGGTAAAATTACAGTTTTCAGAGCCCAGCGAAGTGATTATAATTAAGAGCTCCAGTTGCTCGGCGTCTCCGAAAAGTTTGTCGTTAATAAAGCTGAAAGATACAATAATATATTACAAATGGGGACGTTTGAGTGCTCGTTACTCAATCTCGCAGTTAGCTGAGTGTATTTCAATGAAATTTAAACCATATAAGAATAGATCCTGAATTTCGACAAGTTTTGCCAACTGAACAAACAGCTGTGCTGCTGGGCAGTTTGTTGCGCCACTTCTTCTTCCCAGCTAAAGCACTAGGAAGTGGTGAAGAGCGGGCGTTTTGGAGGACTGTCTTATGTAATTCTGCCGTTCGAAAAGTGCTGATACTCAGCGTAGTTTGAATAAATGACTTTTGATTTTTATTTTGACATTAGCGAAGCTGACATAGTTTGCATAAGGGCACAGACATAGAGTTAAGTTTATGGGAAGTAAGTAAATGTATTATAATACTTTATTTCCTGGACGGATTTGGATGAAACATGGCACACAATTAGGCGATGACCTGGATTAACATAAAGAAAATCTTTGTATCCATTTTGGGGTGTATACCGTGCAGTAGCTTCCCTGGGTTGCGCGTGAAACCGCGGACAACAGCTATTGGAATAGTTAAATACCTATGAATATATAGGCTCATTCATAATGTCATTATGTCCTTAATACATTAAGTACACATGGTTATAGACGAAATATCTCACGTGACACGTAATATATCATTGAGGATTACCTATATAGGTGACAGCTATTCATTGACATAATGTAGGTAGCAATCTAGGTACGTTTCAGACTGAATTTAGATGTTTGGAATGATATCAAAAACAGCAGAAAATCTACTGCGTTTGGTTTCATTCCAAAATTTTCTGGTGTCACTAGATAAAGTTCAAGACGTCCGTTCCTCCGTTTATTAATCAGACAAGGCAGAAGTCGCGTGGCAATTCGCAATGTATATCAACCCTCGTATATTTAACCATCAGCTTTCAATTTAATTATGACCGAATATCTCCTACATATTTCGGGGAAAATCTCGAGTACTTGGAAGTACTGTATGTACCACTACTACTAGCTGCAATACTGGAGACAACACTGAAAAAAATATTTAACCTAACTACTTCGGCTATTTCAGGAATAATCAAAGTTTAACAAGACTTTAATCAAGTTAACTTGATTTAATCAATGTGATTTGTCTATTAAAGACAAAACAGCTTATGTTATTTCAAGTTGAGTTATTGGTAAAAAAACATTTGATTAGCTTTAAACATACTGAAGTAAACAAACGTAAGTGGTTACAGGTTAATAAACTGTTATGTCCGATTTAAGCATTATCATCGATTACATAGAACAAACGTATTTTTATTGCTTCCAGCAAACGTTGTTGTTAAGTGCAGCTCAACAATAATTTCCTTATTCGTAAATTAATATTTTGTAACAAATAGCCTAATTTGTTTTGTGGAGCCTGACAAAACTCAGTTTGCATCATCTAACCAAAACTTTATAGATACGGTGTCTAATTTCGTTTACAATTAAAAGAAAACTTTGTTTATTTGTAAAAGAATCGGGACCGCTGCGCCCCGTACCCCGCTTCCGCTTCGGGATAAACTTGTCAGTTCATGTTCATTTACGTACAGAATATTACCGCGATCGACACGTTGTTGTTTGATTTTAGAAAAAGAAACTATAATTAAATAAGTATTGTGACTTACTGTGATCGGTTCTTTTGTGTATACGTTAAATACTTAATTCATTCGAAAGCCTCAATGGCTGGACCAGAAGAACACCTAGACCTGATGGGTGATTATTTTCGCCAATGTGGTCTTGAAATGTTCCATTCAATGGTAAGTTACTTTTTTTATCAATGCAACCAGTGGTGTGTTTTCAAAAGCGCACATTTATACAGATAGATACCTATGTCTTACTCATCTAGATAGTTTTTATCAGTGGAAGAAGTTTCAGAATTGGTTCAATACTTAGTTCCAGAGATAAGTATGTTTATATACTTATAAACATGCCAATATTTTTACAGAACAAGCTTTAGATTTGTAAGCTTTAAATGTTGTCTGAAACAGGCATTAAATAATTGGTAGTTGGCCACAGGGCTAAGTTTTGTACTTACACATAAAAAAATTAAGATCTAATACGTCAGGGGAAGCTATACAAATACCAATATGGAAGTGAGTCAACAATATTTTTTTTGTGTAATTGAGATTCATGCACACCAAAGAACTAATTCAGGTGCCCATCATGTTAGGAGTAGGCGCCTAGGTAGATTGGTACACTCTAAAGACATAAACTCGCTATTGTCTTAGTTATTACCGCTGTACTGTGTACTTTATGCAATAAAGAATTTATATATGTACTTCATTAAACTATTGTTAATTTTCAGATTTGTGAGGATTTTCAATGTGAAGAACAGTGCGGCAGTGTGACTACATACATTTTAAAGTTGCCGACAGAACTACTTATTGAAGCTGATGTACCTGACAAAGAAGACAATATTACCCCTGACACTTCTTGTGTAAGTTAATATTTTATTTACTTATTTTATATAAAGGTATTTTTTTAATTAACTTTACAACAAGGTTCTTAGTGCCTACTTAAAAAAATCACTATGGTTTGTATGAGTATGTACCTATGTATTTACACACTTCATTGTACATGAAATAAAAATAGGTAGGTAACTACTTAGAAAAAATATTACTTAAATTAGTGTACAAAGGCAAACTTATCGCAAGGAAACATTTCATCCATTCAACTTTTGAGTCTTCGATAGAAATGATGGGAGTGGGAGGGTGACAAGTTTTGTACAATAATAAATAAATAGCCTCACATTAAAAACATAATTTTAATCAGAAGAGAAATTTTTGATGTCGATAGGCATTCATTTTATATTGTGATTAATTAAATTTAAGATCTTCTAAGTACTGTTATTATAATATTAGGTACAGTGGCAGTCAATAATGTGTATAATATCTCTTTTACAGACAGAACTCTGAAGAGGTTTGGAATGCTGTCGCTGTTAGGGCACTGCCTTTTTAATGACAACCTCCTTGCTGAAAACAGAGACAAAAATGATGACTGACTTCATTTTAAGTATAATATTTATTGTTCATTATTAGTATAGTTTTGAAGTTGTGATAATTAAGACAATATAAGGCTAACAGTTGTGAATTTTAAATTTAAATAAACTTTCTGAAAATATTTTTGTCGTTTTATTCCATGTTAACTAACTACCTTCATCATTTTCAGAAATAATATAGCAAATAAAAGTTTGTTATTCATAATGGGGCTCACATACTTGCGAGTTTCACTGGGTCTCATCGTTACTCGTTTTTAAACTAATGTAGCTAATTACTATTTATGTGAGTGACGATGAGACCCAGTGGGACCCACAAGTATGTGAGCCCCATTATGGATAGCAAATTTTTATTTGCCATACTTATTAACACAAAAGTTTTGTTATACGTAAACAAAATATTAACATAAATGTTTTCCTATACGTAAACAAGGTATTTACACAATTTTTTTGCTGAATATAAACGCAAAACTTTAAATATAAGTAACAAATTTATTGGCTACTTCCAGTCAAGTCTTTTACAAATGGTAAACAAACAAATTACTTAAAGTAACCTAAATAATTTGTTGTATGTAACAAGAAAGTCAAGTTACATATTATCAATTGAATTGGTTTACATATAACAAAACATTTATTTAAAGTAAATTAAAATTATAGTAAGACGTAGGCAAACATTATGTTTATTTCTAACAAATGTAAGGCTAAAAGTAACGTAAACGTTTTCATAACACGTAACGAAAACTGCTTTGCAATATCCAACACAAGTAGTTTGTTAGAAAAATAAGCCAACTGGTTTTGGTTACATACTGCATAAAGTTATGTGGTCACTTTTTTGTGTTATAGGTTGACGAAAGTTTGGTTATGTATAAGTGAAAATTTTTTTCAGTGAATAAACGTTATTCTATTCTATTCTACTGTTACTGGGACATAATTTAAGTGTTTCATGGGATATAAAAGATACTATCTGCGTAGTTTTGTCTTATTACCAGACGCTATTTGTCATTTTAAGAGTTTTCAGAAGTTTCTTTATGATATCGTCGTAAAGACGCAGATTTGTGCTAGAAAAGACGTTTTGTTTTGACGCCTCTTTGTAGGGGAAAATGTTTACTTAATCTTATTTCACAACTACAATATTGTTCTACGTCAAAACTCTTAGCTGTCATTATGTCGTTAATTGATATTTGCAAAATAGCCCAGTTAACTTTGTGACACAAAACTATGAATTTACTTCTTACAGTTCTTACCATTATCGCCGTCAAAATATTGTCAGAAAATTTCATCCGAAATATAAACTGCACTGGTCTGGGACCTATCCTAATCATTTGCAGGGCATGCTAAGGTGACAGCTTGAAGCTGGTACAAAATTGAATGTCATGTCACTTTTCGTCTAACATTGACTAACTATAAGAATGTATGGTATGCCCCCAGGACGCGTAGCATGAGAACCATAGAAATAGGTTTACTACTACTTCTACTTTGTCTACGGAAGAATAGAAAAATATTATAGATTGTGATTGTTTATCTGTCATTTTGTCTATTCTTCCGTCGACAAAACCCGTTTCTGTTGTGGTCAAGCTAAGTGTGCAGTTCTGACTATAAAACTCGTCTATAACGCATAGCATATTTCCATAAACCTCTCGTCATATCATGGATGGAAGCATTAGAGCACTCGCTAAGGAGAGAGCAGCCATTACTTCAAGTATCGCAAACTGTGACAATAAGCCGGGAACACATTAGACTGAGAAGTGGACATTAAGCGTTGTGTAAGTATGCTTCAGACCCATAATATTTGAACACAGATTTTTACTGCTATATAAGTAGGTAAATGGGGGTTGAATTGAAAAGTTTTTTGGAGCATCTCGAACTCTCGAATAGCAAAGTTGGCAAACGAATATTACATTTGTCGGATGGTTCTTGTATTTTATTGCTTGCATAATTTTGTGCTTTGTTGTAATTTTTAAATGAATTCGGGGGTCTACCACCACCTCTAAAGCTATATCATTTTAATTTTACATTAAGTGTAGGAAAGAGATGAAGCTCTACATGACGTATAGCTCCATCTCTTTTCCCCCACTGAAGTAAGATTAAAATAATACTGCTTAAAAGTGGTGGTAGGCCCCCTGGTCTTTGTTGTACTTAAAATATGTCGAGTCTGTGAAAAATAAGGGAAACAGTAGCTACAGTTGCTGCGTTAAGAACTGAGTCGTCGGGCTATAAATCATAGTCTGTCTCGCTCGCACTTATGGAGCTTCTGGAGCAGCCAGCAAACCATCGATAAGACGCAAGGCGTTGCACATTCTTATTGACATTTACGGCCCGACGACTCAGTTCATAACATACTATAAGGTACTTATCAAAATTAAAATTATGTCATTGAATCGGCCTTCAATGTTCCCACGGTTGGGACACAGACACAGGTCATACAGGCCTCCTGTCTGAGAGAGTGATTGAATTTACCCAGCGTGCCCAGTTACATGTCCTTGAATTATTGGCTCTAGGACTTGCGGTTTCCTCACGTTCCTAACATTTACTTTCAATCATCTGCCTAGCCTTTTCCCAAGAATATTGGGGTCAGCTTCTAGTCTTACCGGATGCAGCTGAATACCAGTATTTTACATGAAGCGACTGCCTATCTGACCTCCACAACCCAGTTACTGGCTAACACGATACCCCTAGGTAAGACTGGTTGTCAGACTTTCACGATTCTGACGATCCGTAACGACTGTCAAAGATCCACGAATGACAGCCGGGACCTACGGTCTAACGTGCTTTACGAGGCACGGAGGGGTCTTGGTATGTAAAGATGGTCACCCACTCATCTACAGACCAATCGCGGCAAGCGTAGCCTAACCTGAGGGCTTAGTGCGAGTTTCATTTTACCATCTCGATCAAACGCATCGACCGCGTTTGGCGCTCCGATTGGCAGCCGGCCTTCACCGGTGATGGGCCAAACGGAACGCCGAACGCGCTCGATGCGTTTGATCGAGAAGGTAAAATGAAACTCACACTAGGCCCTCTGATCGATAGACCCGAGCGGCTGTTTTTACGTAGCCACAAACCCCTCCTTACTCCTGTATACCTTACCTTTTGAAAACAGTGCATATCTCGAACTGTGAACTCCTTGTATCCACCACCGAATTCTGGCTTCAACTGCTTCGGAAGATGCATCTCTTCAGCAGCTTGGAGGAGGCTGTAGGAAACATTTTGGCTATTAGTTACATACATACATAAACTCACGCCTTCTTCCCATAGGGGTAGGCAGAAACTACAGAACGCCACCTGCTACGATCCTTATACATATACTCATTTTGCTTCGCTCATGCATCAGTCTTCGTTCATCGTTCATCCAGTTAAATACTAGTCAGGTTATATATTTAGGGGCCGTTCAAGTATTACGTAAGCACTATAGGGGGTCGAGGGGGTCTTTGCTTTGATTATTTTTTATGACATTGGTGCTGGGGGGTCCAGATGGTGATTACGTCAACAGTAGTTATTTACTTTTTTACACATGGCAATGGCAACCCACACATTGTCTATGAATATTTGTACCTTACTCTATGTTGAATATCGTGTCAATAAAGTTTGTTGAAATGAATATTATGTGGGTCCTGAGTGAGTCCTCTATCTTAAGCCTATTTTCTTTAAAAAAACAGAATACATTAAAAGAAAAATGCATTTACCAATGTTTACATAAGCAAGGGACCCCAGGGTCCCGAGAAATGTCAAGAGACGTAAAAATAATAGTAATAATTAGCCCATATTGTCCCACTGCAGGGCAAAGGCCTCCCTTTCCTTTTTACACTTGACTCGATCCTGAGCTAATATGGTACAAGGTCATTTTAAATTGATCGGCATAACTTCACCTGTGTTAGGTATCGATAGATAAACATGATATACAGCTCCATAGCATCTATGACAGCGATGGCGAACCTTTATGCGCGCAATTTTTTGTAAAGAAATGTTTAATGAAGCAGACAGTTAAATGTGTCTGGAATCGAATTTCATATTTACGCAATTTTGTTACTGACATTTTTACTTATACCGCTTGTCAAATTTCAAATCAATTCCAACTCTTTCCTTGTTCCAATAAATTTTTGAATCGATCAGCTGCATATCAAATTCTTCAACAACTAAAATGCAAACCGTTACGATCGGTGGCGTGCCCAAAATATTTTGTCGCGTGCCATCAACGGCAGGCGTGCCATTGCAGCATTGGTGCAGCCATACTTGATCTATGATATAGCAAACTAAAGCAACTATACAGATACACCTCACCTTACCAGACACATAATTAAAACATGAATAATTGAATACAGTCTAGTAGCCTACCGACAGGTGAATCATTGGATGACTTCACAGTATTTGCATTTTTAAATAACCTAGGCACAGCGGAATGAGGTTGAGCAAAAGCAAAAGGAGTTTTGCAGCAAATAGAAGTCTATTGGAGTAGTTATGCTTTGTGAGACATTTTAGACTATTTTTATAGCCTAAACTGCTACAATTCTAGATAAATAACGAAGAAAATTAAACAGTATTTGTACCCGTTTAGGGTTGCTAGGTGTCAGGCTTTAGCTAGACATGTCCGGATTTTTACAATCGTGTCCGGCCAAATATACACAAGTCCGGCTTGTCTGGCTTTTGTTAGGCTTTTGGTCAACCCCGCCCCGCCAAAAGATGCCTGATTATTGATTGTTTTAAATTACTTTCAATGTATTGAAGAAGGCAAATTATTGATTGTTTTAGTTACTTTCAATGTAAATTGTGTTTTTCATAATTAAGAGAAGAGTAAGTCTCAAATGAATGTAAGTAATAAATACACAAATATAAGTAAGTAAGTACTTATATAAATTTTTTCTTTTAAAAAACAGTGTGTCGAAAGTCCGACACGGATACTGTGGCCTCTGGCAACATACAGACAACTGAATTGAACACGGGTGGGCTTTAGTCAGTAAGAGTCTGACACGCCCTAGCTCCGCCCAGAGCAAGAGATGTTATTTGATTGATTTCTCACTCAAAATGTCCGGCCAAGTATGAATCAGTGTCCGGCTTTTCTATTTCTGGGCCTGGCAACCCTATACCTACCCTTTAAAAGTTTTTTAACTATTCCACTATGAAATTCAGAGGTCTTTTTTTTGTGGCTAGGCAGTGTTTATTTTTAATGTTTGTTGCCAGAATATTTTATTTATTAACACAATAAGCTTACTTTACAAGCGTACCATTTTAGTTTTTATTGCGTTCCGAGTTGGTAATAACTTTAATGTTTTATAAAAATTCTCAAACGTCTGGGCAGTCTCCATAGATTCCTTGCCCATTCATTCATTTCATTTAATGGCCCTAGCTTCCATTTCACGCCAATTCTTGGACTAAACAACTAAGTTAATCGATTTCTTTTATCGCACGCCAATCTTAACACCTCAAACTGGTGTTTAAGATGTCAGATTTGATTTGCGTGCGATAACACTGTGAAAACTACTACAAGCGTTAATTAGGAACGACTTTTATTAGGCATCCACAACACTAAATTAAATAATATCAATATTTACATAAAAACCGGGCAAGTGCGTGTCGGAACACGCACAATGAAGGGTTCCGTAATGGAGATGGACTTATCCCAAAAACAAATTTAACATTGTAGTCGCAAGCATGTTCTCCCCTACATCGATATACGCCACGGTCAATTCAACTGTAAAGGTAAGTTTGTAATGGCATAAAATATTTTTCTTTGTGATAAAACTACAAATTGACGATTTTCGGACTTTTTCCTTTATTTGTGCTGAGACCTTGGTTCTTGGCTTTCATGAGTTTAGGCCTGTCGGATAGTCTTATGTATGTCATTCGCGCGGTAAACTCTAATTGGGCGTTTCAGGATTTGTGTGACGTCAGGATTTATGTGTGACATCAGGTCTTTGATGCGTAGTTCGCATGTGGCGATGTAGATGCCGCCACACCCTTATCCCAATAAATTAATGTTGGGTTGGCATAACATGTCTTTTTCTTCCATACTTCTCTTTTAGCCATATCATCTTTCACACAGTCCATCCATCGTTTCCTTGGTCGTTCCCTACTCTTATAGCCATTCACATTCATACTTAAAACTTTCCTGAGTCGCCGATGATAGAGTTCAATGGCGTGCGTTTGCACAGCTGTGACTGCTATACGCTGATCATGATAATTTTAAGCGAAGCTACAAGATAAAAAGGTATAACAATATCTCACTCACACATCGTCATCAGCAGTGATGTAGAAGGCGGAGCATTGTGACGACGCGTGTTGTCGAACGCACACACGCAAGCGAGGCCTACTCCCGCGCAACTTCTGCAGTAGCCATAGCAGCATACTGTCGGGGAGACCTGTGAAAAAACTGTAAGTTAATGATCACTCAGAAACACTGCGTCATCTGGGGATGTCAGGGTAAGGTATATATTGTAAAATTCACCAGATTATGGGCTTTCTTCCAATACAATCGTAAGGGCTTTCTGTTGCTGGAAAGTCCGGGTTACCGTGGCCCCTGGCAACGAACAGGCAAGGGAAGAAACACGGGTGGGTTTTAGTCAGTAAGAGTCTGATACGCCTTCATGATTTCCCAAAAATAGGTAAGTATATAAAAAAAGGGTTTTCTGCTTTTAAGTCAAACTCAAAGCATTTATTTCAAATAAACCAATTACAGTCAGCATGACGTCCTCCATATTTGATCGAAATCGAAGCATGGATCTCATTATGTGGACCGTGAACTCGGGTGATGCGACTCTAGGGCACCTTACAAATAAAGACTCCTAGGACTGCTTCGACTAACGAACTGAATCTTTAGACAGGCAAAATCATTGGTCTATCCATTTTGGCAGGATTGGATACGGTCTATGATTGGATGGATGTGGCACGGTGTACAGCCACGTCTTGTCGGATTACACCATCGGATTTCTGCTTCTCATCCTCTATCACAAATACGACGAAAAATCTCGTACTATTGTCTCGGAAACGTAAGGTAGTTTATTCCTGCGTAGTAATACTAAATCTTTCTTTTTCTTGATTCGATTTCTTGGAGTCTCGCCAGTTTCCGCATTACGTAAAGGATAGGGTCAAGCGCTCATTAACAAGTTCACGAACAGTTCGTTCATCCGTAATACTGCGTATTCCTTTAAGGAAACCGGATTTGGCAATAAGCCAGTACAAAATCTAAGATTACCGTAATTATGATTTGGTGTCGTTTATTCGTAAGTGGAAGATATTGTCCTATGAGCAGTTAGTAGCCAAAAACGATACGCATAGAACTTCGTAAAATATTTCAATGAATTTCGTGCCAACTCGACCAACTTTTAAAATGCCTATTTGTCAAAATAATAGTTGAGGGTAGTTATTTTGGCAGCATAGTTACCTACTTGAAACCCGGAAAAGGACATTACACTTCGTTGCTCCGGCAAATTAATAACTGAGGCCATTCTAAATAAACCATTAACGTATTAAATAAAGGCGACCTCTCCACCTTCCATTCTATCTAAAGCCCTGACGCGAAAATTGTGTGTACGAAGTCAACTTTCAAAGTGAATAAAACGGTAAGCATTAACACGAACATTTCTACGTACATCAGACAAAATGTAAAGGCTTGCTGAATACGAAGGCTGGCGTTAGGCCAAAAGTTTTATACTGAAAGATATTCCAGCCAACTTGGTATCTAAGCCAACATTTGTTTCAAAGATGAAGGCATTTCTGGACGCGTTTCAAAGCAAACAACGTGTATAGGAAGTGGTGATAAAGTTATTTAAGTAAAGAGTCATACAGACTTACTTATTGGCGAATATTTTCTGATTATTCTTAAGATTTTTCGATTTACATAAATAATCAAGTCGTATATAAAGCCCGCGTTTAGGTACACCCATATTCAAGTTGTGGTACTTGTTTTGGTTGGACTGTACCCTTAGGGGCGAGGACTACATAAAAAAAAAATGTTTAACAATTAAAGTGAAAACTTCTTTAGGCGTGTAGAGCAGTTTTTGGGTAAACAAAAATCATAGAACTCGCGTCATCGTCACCGAAGGCTATATGTATCGAACGAAAGACATCAACGCGAGAATCACCGAAGGCTATCGAACGAAAAATATCAACGCGAGAATCAAAAAGTTACTTCGTTTTCACTTTTATCGGCAGTACTCAAAGACTGCACGATGTTTTTTTATTTTTGTTTACTTTGCTGCTCATAGTACCCCTAAGCGTATACTCCAACTCCTACGACTCCGCCTCTAAAACGAAACAGGAAACCTTGTTTTTGACAACTTATTTTAGTTGTAAACGATAAACGAAACTAGTAAACACAAAATGTAGAGAACAACATGTTTATAATCTTGGTGTTAACGCGGGGTAAGGATTAGGGGCACCCACGATCACTTCCTATTAATTTTGATTTTATCAATCAAGGCTTTGCCTTTAAATAGTTTAAAGTAGGGAGCCGCCCCTGCGTCGCAAGATTTCTATGACATGTCAAAACATCGACATTTCCTTATTATACTTCAGTTTTATATTTAGTAATTATACACATAAATCTTTCGGAATAAATTACCTAAATGTTGGTGAAAACTGCATCAAAATCTGTTGCGCAGTTTTGAAGATAACCAGGGTCATACAGACTGCTAGCTGACATTTTCGGTAAGCAATAAAGCAATATCTACTCTACTAGCTCACTCTACTAGCTAAGTATCGCCCGCGACTTCGTCTGCGATCTAGGATGAAAACTATCCTATGTCCTTTTTCAATTTCATCCAAATCCGTTTAACCGTTTTAACGTGAAAGCGTAGCAAACAAACAAACACACTTTCGCATTTATAATATTGGTTAGGATCTAGGTGCTGCCCGTGGTATCTACCAAGGCAGCCCCCGCCTGACCACCCCTAACCCTTAGGGAGGGCAGATGAAAATAGATCTATAATTAAATTACTGTCTAGTAGGATACTGGTGACCTTAATCACTTGATATGAGTCGACCTATCCTTCGATAGGATACTTGAAACTGAGGTGGACGGTTCTCTAAGAGTTTGGGAAGTAGAACCTGATCTTCATTTCCTTACTAATTCTAAGACTGTTAAATTGGGTTCAAAAACACGTAATACGTACTTCGTTTAAAATAAATCAGCTTACGCTATAACGTAGTACAACAAAATATTATTGTTTTTATTATTTTTTCTCTAAAACATGTAGAAAGAAACCCTGTACGATCCGAAAGTGTAAAACGTAATTTAAAAAAATATTATTATTGAAAATAGAAAAGTTATTGCTATTTAAAATTCTCATTTTTAGTACTAAAATTACCACAAATCCTTACAAAATTAGCAAATTTTCAACAGGAGTCATAAGTTATGACTTTTAGACACTGCTAAACGACGGGCGCCCGCGCCCAATGTAATAACCCAGTCACAATCCCCATAGAAAAAAAAAAGTGACATTTTTTCTATTTTCCTGAAGCTTTCCACATGTTAGTATTACTCTCAGTACGATATCTAATAACACCCTCATAGATCGGACAGGGTTTTTTTACACGATGTGTAGATGCTCAACTGTCCGAAAGACTGATGCAGCTCGATAACAATAAAAAAATTACTGGGTCTCTTTAGTGACAGTCAAGCGGAGACTTGACAATTCAAAAGTGCCTGTGGATGGTTTGAAATAATTACTTTGAGTTTTTTTTTAGTTTTGAACTATTATGCATGCGAAATTATACATATATTTTCTTTTATAATATAATGTACAAGTACGCTAATCAATTGGAAACCATGCTTTCTTATTTATAGATACATGGGAGAATCTATTTATGACAAAGATTGTGGGTTGTGTGTTAATGCTGTGTATTTAATTGGCAAGCCTTCATAATAAATAAATAAGATAAATATGTGAAATTGCTGCCTGTCATCATCCTTACATATTATAAACAAAGTCCCCCGCCGCGTCTGTCTGTCTGTCTGAACGCGATAAACTCAAAAACTGCCGAACAGATTTTCAAACGGTTTTCACCCATGGATGGAGTGATTCATGCGTAAGGTTTTAGTGTATAATTCATTAAGGCATTGTGTAAATTGGCTGAAATATGACGATTATTGACGTAGATGTTAGAAAAAATCATACCGTCGTCGGGGACGGGGAGCTTTTACTTTACTGGTGTGTGCGTCGCGTAGGCCGTAAGATATACATCAAATTTATGTTCTACAAGATTGTAGATCTTAAAAAGTTCAACAACGCGATAGCATATGTATATTTTCTAAGGATGACCCACAGTAACAATTATTATCTTTCCGAATTTGAAAATAACTTCATTGTTATTTCCGATGCTATTTTGACCGGGATCATATTAATCTTTATCCAATTAAATATGTTATTTAAATTGGGCATTTAATATTGATTAAAATATGACATCATATCATTTAAATTAATAGTTTAAAAGATATCACAGATTCAAAATTACGCGTAATAACAAAATAATCATGGTTGATGGCAACGCGGGCGCAGCGGTAGGAGTCAATGACCTTTTCCTCGACTATTAGGTATGTAATCCCGTGGAATATTATCGTGGACAGAACAGCGCCTTCGCAACGCGCAAGCCATTCATTTCACATTTTACCTTTCGCCTCTGCAATACGTTTCGAAGTTAAACATGTGCTTAACATTAATAAATTCATGGAGGTACGCCGCAGAACCTATTACCGTATCAATTCGTACCTACAGCTGGAGAATCAATTCGACGTCGTTTAATAATCGGAGCAGTAAAGTCTCTGTTTTATAATTCTGTCGCGTAGTATGACAGCTATGTATATGAAGCTTTACTTTAAGTACCAACCAACCTATATAGCTTTATGAGGCGCAATATTTCTGAGAAGTGTGGCGTTTTTCTTTCCAGCTATTATCTATATACTTTAATTAATATACAAATCTGAAGAGTTTGTTTGTTTGCTTGAGCGCGCTAATCTCAGGAACTACTGGTCCGATTTGCAGTGTTAGATAGCCCATTTATCGAGGAAAGCTATAGGCTATATATCATCACGCTAAGACCAAAGGAGCGGAGCACCAATGAAGAATGTTTCAAAATCGGGGGTGTTTTTACCGTTAGCCCAAAGAACTATTCCACGCAGACGAAGTCGCGGGCAGAAGCTAGTGTACAGATAAATTGGTAACTGTGATTTATTGACAAAGTTATAGTAGACTCCTATTATTAATATGTAAAAGGGAATGGCTTTTCTTTAACGAAAAATATAAGTTATAAAAACTAAAACTCAAGCTCAACAACGACAAAAAATTCAACAAACAAGACATCACATATAGACAAATTAAAATCCAGAGTCACACGTCGCTCGTGTTAGGGCATTACGGCATAAATCGAATAGATTACTTACGTGTGACTCCGGTTTTTTTTTTTAAACTTCATGGACCAGCGGACGATCAAGACGCTTCCAACGATACCTTATTTGTCGAATTATGATGAATAAGGAGTTTAGAAGATATGACGGAACAGATGAACATAATACCCGGTCAAAATCATAACCTTCATTTTTGCTTCGCCGTAGTCGGGTAAAAAGAAGGATGAACGAGAGGCTCGAAAGCTTTTCTAAGATTGGGACTGACAGATATATATACTGACAGATATATATGGATTATATTTCGTGAAGTGTCAGAGTTAAGTGCAATGAGAGACTTTCCAAAAAGCACAAAGAGGTTTTTGGGAAATCGGGACCCACTTAGCACCTGTCAATTCATAAAGTAGGTACTTATTACTTCCGTCGAGTCTCAAGTAATTTTTTTTATTTATTTCTTTTCTTTTTAATGCTTTTGCTGACATGAATCGACCGGTGCTTGACCTCTTATTCTAAGCGGGCAAACCGTTTACTAAACAAAGAAAAGGTTATTTCTTTTGCCGAGTGGGTCAAAGAGGTCGAGTAAAACCTGTTTGATTAATTTTATCGCGCTATAAAACCAGCTTATCACATTCAGAAATAAATACGCAGGTATTATGAAATGGGTCAGGTTTGTGCAAGTTTTTAAGGCGTTAACAAAGGCGTTTATTTAAAATGTTGCTTAAGAAACGTTACTTAAAACGTCAAAAAATTATAGTTAGGTTAGGTTAATCATTATTTAACTTTAAAAGCAACGTTTACACTGGTACCAAACATTATTATTGTTTAAAAGCAGCGTAAGTCGCGAATTGTAGCGACTTTCACGTGTTTATTTATAGCGTTCTATGTTTCGATTACCTAATCGAAACGTTTAGTCATGTGCAAAAGCTATTGAAGAACGGATTTCAAGGCCGCAGCAAATGTTTTGAAGATCGATGATCAGCCGTTCAAATTGCATGTAGGGAAATATCTACCTGTATGTTCGATAAAATACCTACCTCCAATAGAAACTGAGCGCAATATACATGTGACCACAGTTTAATTGAAATTTATAAAGTACATAAACAATGCTCATATCAGATGATTTTCATGGAATTGTCCTATACGTCGAAATGTTTCAGATGAAAAAAATTTAGCTTAAAGAAAAACTATGCCAGATATAGTGAAATAAGTTCCTATCCTCCTTAGAAACACATGAGGCATATTTTCATCGGCGAAATGAACGTTTAGGGTCATAAATCGTATTGGTTATTCCCTAAAGAGAACATAGGCGAGACCGTTACTTAAATATTAAGATACACAACGTAAATATGTCTTCATAGAAACAGTAAAGTCTTGCCAAGTTAGATCGTTACTCTATCAAAGAGATTCATTAATAAATGTCAGCGTCACTTGATTGATTTGGATTTTAGTGTTCGAAGTAATAGACTGGATCCATTTACAGCACCCACGTTTTATTTGACTAGATTCGGTTTGTTTTGATTTTGATCACCTCGATACTCGTGGATTTTCGCGTAAATCGCAGAAAAGTATCTCTTTTTGCTTTTGGCCTAGCAGCAGTTGCAGATAAGTTATTTCTGGCTACATAACCTTGGGTACAGCTACTTCAAACTATTCTTTTACTACTAGGTATTTTCTCAGGGGCTTGCGTCAGGGTCTGTCTGAGACCTTGACGAAAGCTGGAGTTGAATCAAGAACGACACCACCAGACACTTAAGAGAAAGATTTCTTGATTGGAATTTCCGAGGGTTTTAATTACTCCAATATCTTCCTTTTAAGTCAATTTTAGAGCCAAAAACAGCGTTTAAACGAAGACGTACTACAAACCAGAAACCGCTCCTAACTATAAAGTGCGTTTACAAACATGGAGATCGTAATCAGAATTAATCCCAGTGCGCGTCACTGTTAGGCAATAATTGCACGTATACTAGTCTACAAAATAGACAGAAGTTAAGTAAATGGGCTCAGCAACTGTTCAATGTTTTGGCAACATCCCAACATGCTAATGCAGACCATATATCAGTAATAATAATACAATGCAAGCTAACTATGTGTGCGTTAGGGTCGGTCCACCCAGTCATATCGTAGTACATCAGGGCGGGTAAATGTTACGCTCGCGTTCATATTAGCATTTTTACTGTAATTTTATTAGCAGGAAAACGTCTGATGTTGCTTTTACTCTTTGGAATAGAAATAGCTAGTTTTCTATTGGTTTATTATACTGCAATGTTATAACGAGAGACCAATTTTAATGATTACTGGTTTCAATTGAATTTTGATGATGTTAAAAATTTAGGTAGCAAGTCGATTGGTCGGAAGTCAAAGCCCGATTGGTCAGAGCACTAGTTTTCCCGATTTTCCTCTATGGAGTTGACACGTGGACAGACAGCAAGAGAAAGACAGAGGATAGACGCATTCGAAATGTGGTGCTGGAGGCGGATGCTCAGAATTTCATGGACAGCCAAATGCACAAACGTGTCTATCCTTTCCCAACTCGACATCAAGACCCGATTGTCTACCTACACTGTAGACAATCGGGTCTTGATGTAAAACTGTAGACTACTGTTTGCCTTCAGTGGCCACATAATGCGAAGGGGAGATAGCAGCCTTGAAAAGCTGGTCATTGTTGGCAATACCAAAGGAAAGAGAGCACGAGGCCGGTCGCCAACACGATCCGACCAAGTAAAAGAAGCTACGTCCTCAAGCAAATTTCAGCAGGTGGTGATGGCAACTTTGGACCGGAACCGATGGAGGCAGATTGTCCGTTTAAAGGGGTCCAGTGACCACGATCCTCAGTAATGAGGGACCGATTGAAGAAGAACGAGTAAAACCGTGGTTATTTGTAGTGTACCACAAACGAAACTGTAGGATCCTATAACGTAATTTTGGACTGTAGTGCACGACCGAAAACATTTGTATAAAGCACATAAGCACTACATTGTGACAGTCTGACTATCTGCCATAACATGCGATGGTATAATGTTGAAAGTTGAAATACATAAAATATCGCACATTGACGCTGAATGTGTCGCATAAAACAGATCGTAATTCCATGCTTGCGATGCGACCGACAATGGTAATATTATCTGAAATTCTGAAACATAATATTCTTTGACAAATTGGGACTAGAATATGTAGGTACCTACAGTAAGCATCAAAGGTAGGTTAACTCTGCTGTATCCTGTATCTACTGGTTTGGAACAAGTACTTAATTTTATTGATGAGTAGAAACTTTTATTTTATTTTACAACTATATTTAGTTTTTATGGTATTCTTAATGAGTAAATCTGTGGAACATTTTCTATTTTGTACAGACGCCAGCACAACAAGTTACTACAATCTGTTAAATTTCTTTAATAGATTTTCAACTTAATCGCTAAAGGATAAGGTTCAATGTTGATTGGGAAAATTTGACAGATTGAAGTAGGTTGATGTGCTGCACGCGTAGCATGACCGCCGTAGAAACGGGTTTTGTCGACGGAAGAATAGACAAAATGACAGATAAACAATCACAATCTGTCAGTTTGTCTATTCTTCCGTCGACAAAACCAGTTTCTACGGCGGTCATACTACGCGTGCTGGTGTCTGTACCTGGTACTTCTTGATAGGCCTACAGTCCTACACTGTCCTCTCATACTCTCTATTAACACTGTAATTTTATTTGAAAACATTGTAAAAATACATTTATTTTTAAAAGAGTAACCGTGGAGTTTCTTGCTGGCTCTTTACCATAGGAAACAACCAATTGGAACCATGCACCTAGCTTCTGCAGTTTCATAAGTGCCCTTGTAGGTTTATGTGAAATAAAATATTTTGTATTTTTGAATTTGTATTTGAGTATTGAGTTTTGTCACTGACTGTACACAATTTGAAATTACCACATCATGATACTATTTTGAACTTGCTAAACTAGTTAACTATAATATTCCCATACATGTATTACGAAGACTTTGTTTGTTTTCACTTTCATAATTAATTATGTTGTCACGCAAACAAAGGGTCATTCCTAGTACATTACAAAGGCATTACTGAATAATAAACTCTAGTTTATCACAGTCATGTTAATTAATAATTCAAGCATCTCAAATGAAACTTTAACTTAATCCTTCTTTAGAGCAGGAATTAAAATCCTAATTCTTGTTAAAATTCAAACAGTAACAAGAAAAACATTAACTGTTATCATTTGTTCTCAGTTAAAAGGTAAATTAGAGAGAATAATTTTATGTAATATTTCAAAACCAGATTTTTAATTACTTATCATTGTCTGTAACTATGGTACAGCCCGATTTAAACTTAATGGCGGCTCGGAACATGAGGCGAGTCGCTGCGCAGTAACAAATTCATGGGTCAGCGGGTGTGAGGGGTGGGGTACTGCGCAGCGAGCAGCTAACTTCCGAGCCGCCATTAACTTTGAATCGAACTGTACCAGAATGCAATTTTGGTACATAGACTAAAACTTGCTTAGCACATTTTTTTTTAAAAGACCTTTTTAGGGACACACAAATTTGACAAATCCATAGATTTCATTTTGGACTGTTTTTAAACAGTGCTTTAAAACTAAGCCCTAAGTTGCCTTGCCAATATCTTACCTTTAGGGAATATCAACACAACATCGGTATGCTGTGTTGGTGTGGAATGCAGCAGCAGGCGCCGAGGATGCATCAGATGAGCACCTAACTGTCCAGCCATGGGGAGACGTCGCCGAAGCTCCCGACCAGCTGATCAAACACAAACATGACTTTAAAAAAAATCATAACCCTTCCTTTTGGCTTTGACGGAGTGAGGTAATAAATGACACTTCAAGGTAACATATTTTGCAGAAAGTGCGAAAGCCAACCATAGTATGTTTTGTACTGTAAGTTGTTTTCTACATTTATATCTGTAATTTTTATGGTGTAAGTACATAATAAAGAATATTCTATTATATTTTGTTATAATTTTTTCTGTTGCATAATAAAGTTTATATAAATAAATAAATGGTCTTCACATGATCTGACCAAGATTATGTCTGGACTTTAAAAGAGACTGTGACCTCTGAATTTGTTTCGGCCTTTGTTCTCAGAGTAGTCAGATAGGAAACGCCGACCTAATCTAGTTTAAAAAATATGATTGACGTGTAAAGTGTTTGTACAGACCTATTTACAGAAATAAAATCATTTATCATTAAATATCTAGTTCATGAAAAAAAATATAAACATTTTAATAAATGCACCAAAATTGGCAGGTAGGGGAAGTTGTTTCCTTTTCAATTTGGCCAATTAGGAATTAAGGAATTAAATTAAAATCTATTTTGATGCAGTGGTGTGTTGATATTATTATAATATTGAATAATTAATTTCAAGTATATTTCCCTTGCTGTCTCAAACAGTAGCAGCAGGACAGATATATGCCTAATGTAATAACAAAGCTACCTTGATATAATATAGTTATAGGTTCTTATTTTAAAAACAAAATTGCATTTTTATTACAATTTTTTTTGGAATACGATTTAGAAAGCTGACTGAAATCTATGAGGTTAAAACTATACTAATATTTATACTCGTAATTTATCAACAGCTTTGCTTCTTGATCACAAAATATTATTATTGCACTGTAATAATCCATTTTTAAATTACTAAGTACTGAAAAGTTTGAGAAATATCCATGAACATTATTTTTTTAATGTTTAGGGATAGGAAATATTCAGAAGGACAGCTGTTTACAAATTCCCAAAGGAAAAATACGCACCGCTATCCAGCTTGTCTTTTGCAAACTCAGCGAATGACCTGTGTTCTTGTGGAGTTGAATGGGAACTACTCTCATAATCTTCTTTTTCGGGATTTCCCACACTCCCATCTTCACCTTCCATGGCGAAAACTCTTGAAACAGTCCGTGAGACAATAACAATAAAACTATACACTCACAAGATCAGCGAGACCTTCAGTTTCTTACATCATCGACTATTATAGTAACTAGGATCATATGTTCGAACTATTGCATTTAATTATACAGAGAAAACGTTACGCCCCATTTACCGGACAAAGACGACCAACATTTTCAGTTGTTAACGTCGAGAACGCGCTTTATTTACTTGATAAATAATTTATTTTGTGACAAAACTGCGATCGCGGCTGTCACAATTCAAAATTGATTTTTGGCCGCCATTTTTAGATTTGGTGTTGCAAAATAATAAACTAATATCAATCTAAAGAAATAATGTGTAATCAAATGGTATTTAAAAATAACCAAATGGTAAATAAGATGAAGATTACGAAGAAAGACAAGTAGGTATTTTATCGCGGTAATGTTGCTGGACGCTGATCGCTGCTTCAGTATTTGAAGATTGATTTCGCATTATAATTTTTTAACTAGCAACATCGGACAGCCTACGTCAAAGAAGTTGTCAAAATTGTCAAATAAATGCATTCGGATACCTGTTAACCTGTTAAGGTATATCATTATTTTTACAAGCGATACAATTTGTAACTAAAAAACTTTAAAATTAAAGTATTTTGTTCCAAGTTTTGATAATATTGACTTAACGTTTATTAATTTCCATGCATTTGCATAAACGAAATGAAAACAATTATGTACGAGACTATCTGTAAACACTGTTGCGATAATCCGAACGAGTTAAAATATTCGCCTTTTCTGTCATTTCATTTGTAAACGTTCGTTAATTTGCGCGATAATACAAGTTACAATGGACGTGTAAACGAACATAACGTCTCGACTTTCTCTTAATTGTAATAGAAGTGTTATAAACGACAACATTCGCGCAACGGAGAAGGAGAAATAATTCCAAACCTGATAAAAGCCTGTAAAAATACAAGGTACGTAAACCTGTATTCATTATGACCTTTCTTTGTACCCATGTAATCGTCGCAATTTTCTAAAATTACATTTCTACTTTGAGTTTCTGCCGTGAAACTGCACATCTGAGCTGTAAAGTGTCTGCTGAGATGAAGTAAACGGTGTTGTAGTGTTTTCGGAAGTGTATTTATTGTTTTTGTGATAACCCACTTTCACAAAAAAAACAGCTGTTAAGTCGTCACGCCTAAATATTTAACAGCTGTGCTGTGGCATCACAAATACGTGTATCCTTCTTGAAATATTTAAAACAGTTACTTCCATATGGTTCAACAATAAAGATTATAATGTATGTACCTAGTTCTTTTTTAGACAGCCTAATGCCTACTTTTTGAAACCCTGAAGTATGTTCATAATAGGTTCCTGTTTACTATTAGAGCAAAACCAAATGTCAAATAAAGTATATCTTATTATTTCCCTTGAAAAGCGACCTAGTAATTTTACTGACTTTATCTTTTATTTAAGCAGGGAGACATAATCTATTTAAATAAAAATTTCTTTATAAATGAGAAGGAATATCTCAGTTTGATATCAATTGACACTTCCTATGTCCAATGTTTGAGGAGACCTCTCATCATAATCAAAGAGGTCTTGTTTAATACCAGAAACCAATCTTAAACTCAGGACCTTATCCTGATAACGATATTGGGCTTAATCAATAGTAGTAATGATTGCAGAATATGTTGTGGAAAATTCTATGGTATAATGCCTCCTCAACTAAGCCTGTTCCCTAAGGTCTCTTTATTATCCTGATGTCATTTTCGGCTTAGAATCAAAGCATGTAGATACAGCAGATTAGACTGTTGAAAAATTATATTGTCTATTGCCTCCTCAACTAAGCCTGTTACCTAAGGTCACCTTATTATCCTGATTTAATTTTGGGCTTAGAAATTTAGAATCAAAGCATATTTTCATAATTAGTTCTTAAATAACAGTAGATTAGATTGTGGAAAAATTGTATGGTTTATTGCCTCCTCAATTAAGCCTATTACCTAATTGACCTTGATTTTATGATTGTTTATCTCATGTGTATCTATTTCCATACTCCAAACAGTTTTACAACTTATTGATTGATGTGTTAAGCCATATGCAATATGCATCATATTATTATCATATGTTTTAAAAATTTATTTACAATCAAATGGTGCTATTACAGAATGATATTTTTAGAGCTGTCTGTCCCCAAGGTGAATATTCATAGACAACTCCACCTTGGAGTGTAAATGTGGTGCCGTTCCACAAACGATGGGACACTCAATATCATGTCCTGCGTCACCTTTGTGTCCTGTCAGCTTCACGTTACAGGAACTGATGATGCTAGTGATGGCGCCAAACACATAGCCGAATTCTGGGCCAAGTCCATTTAGATTGCCATTGACATGCCAAGAAGCCGACTTGTTTTTTTGTAAAATATAGATTATAAATTTATAATAGATTCATACATAAAATCTTCTTTAATGCATACAAATGGATTTGACAATAAGAGGCTGGAGAAGGAGGTTCTAATGGGAGGTCTCAGAAACACTACACTTTGGATTAGGCAACTTCATCGTTCTGACTGACCGACTCCTTGTGGTTTCAAAAGTGCCTGCAAATGGTTTAAACCTAAATATTTAAACCTTGGGCATACGACAGACATAACCAGCTCCACTCCACTTCAAGTTTTCGACTTATAAATCTTAAAAATCTGACATTAAACCTCTTAACAGATGAGTGACTGGAGCACCTTGCCGCTTCTTCCTCTGAGGTGTATTCTGGATTACCTCAGCCCGGAGGATGCTGTTAAGGCGATGTCAACCTGCAGACACTGGCGGAATGCTGTTCTGCTATACGAAGGACGCAGGTGAGTGGAGGTTTTCTATGAAAGCGGCGCCGTCATAATATAACGGACGAAAATTAACGGCCATCATATAGAGAGTGGTATGATGGAAGACCGTAAAGTCAAACAGTTCCCGGCTGCCATTTTGCGGCCATTTTACGACGACAGCACCACTTTCTTAATAAATTCCAGATTGTCAATAAATATCCAGATATGTCAGAAATGTTATTTGAGTGCAGGAAATCGTATATGCATCAGGGTTGAGATGATTTAAATCACTTGATTTTTATCAGTGAATAAAAACGCGATTAAAAAAAAGTAATATTTTTGAAAAAATCGTTGATTTTAATCAATAACTTTTTAATGCAACAAAATCAACCAAAAAGTGTCATGGAATGCAATCTCGTTCTCGCGAGATCTCGGCCTTTTTTAGCGAGACTCAGCCGAAAAATGGGACAGATCTCGCGAGTTTAACGAGATTGCACTCGAGCATAAAAACGTCTTATTCGAAGCGCGGTAGGCGTGTGATGTAAACTGAACAAGCCTTTCATTTGATATATTTTGTTAATTATTCTCTAATTTCTAATAGATCTCTGAGTAGGTATGGTTTTCTTTATTTGATAATAATATTTCAGTTTGGGTCCGTGGCTTAGGCCCCCAGTGGTCGAGGCACCTGTGGCCGACTCCCCCGATTTGATTTATTTCATTCAAAGCAATTTTTGATCAAATGTACTGTCAGACACAAAATGTTTTAAAGTTTGAAATTTTTTTAGAATAAAAATAATTAACCGCTTAGCGAGGCTTATATCTTAAAGTGAAAGAAAATATTATAGTTCTATGTTTACGTAAGTTTTATTTATTCCTTTTTAGTTCATTATAAGCTTGTTCAAAAAAAGTATTTTACTTATAAAATATGAAAAAAATTAAATATGCTTTTAATGGGGGAAAAGGTGTGTAAGGATAAGGTTAAGTGGCGATCTATTCTCTCTGCTATTTGGTAGATAACTTTTCTTTAGCAAGGAAAAATACTTAATTATTAGGGTGAAACACTTTTTTCATTTCATGTACTAAGTGAAAAAGCACAAAAAACAAAAGATATAGAATCGGGGGAGTCGGCCACAGGTGCCTCGACCACTGGGGGCGTAAGCCATT
The DNA here is from genome assembly GCA_948150665.1 of Conistra vaccinii. NCBI lineage: Eukaryota > Metazoa > Arthropoda > Insecta > Lepidoptera > Noctuidae > Conistra > Conistra vaccinii. Next base: position 6,833,290 of record OX411339.1, on the reverse strand, counting down.
AATAGTCAACTCAACTTAATTAATGACTTTCATTTTAGTTTTTGACTTCTTGTTGTTTTGTTATAAAAGAACTGTTTTATTATTAAAATTCTCTTGTTTGATATTAGAAAAGAAGACTGGTTGTTATTTCATTTCTTATTTGATTAGATACGTCAAGTTTACTACTTAAAAATTAAAAAAAAAAGAAATGATAGATAGATACGTCAAACAATGTTAATATTTGACGGATCTATCTATCATTTCTTTTATTCAATAATACATGAAATTTTATTGAAAAAATTCTTAAAAATAAATGTTTATTTCATAATACCTAAAATTCTTATTATTTTTTTCCTAAGTTATTCAAATATTGTGATTATTTGCAAGAATAAATACACAAAACTGCCAATCTCTATGCTCTCTCTCTATCTCGGTATTGTTATTCATAAACTCGCGAGATCTCGCCTGAGCCCCAATCTCGCGAGATTGCATTCCCTAGTCAAGGGACTTCCCCGAAATAAACTATGGCGCACACATGTGTACAATGCTATGTTTATCTACACAGTTCGGGTATTCCCTGGTCATTGATTAGTGAAAGCGTGAATACAACAAAATGGTGATTAAGTAGGTAATTAGTAAGAGCATAAACAACAAAAAATGTTAAATGATTGCGACCGCAGCAATACCCAAATGGTTATAGTTTAATGTCAATTATAATTGTTGAATTTCTTAATTTTTCATTGTTGATTTTTTTTGTTTTAATGTTATGTGACTAATATTGATAATTTTAGAAGAACTGCAATGTTGATTCTTGTTTATTTTATAATTAAAATAAACAAAGAGATGTTTTTTTTAAATAATAACCAACTTCCTAAAGAAAAAAGGTTGCAATAGGTATGTAAATAAATAAAAAAAATCTGATATATATCAAATCAATTCGATTAAAATGAAATAAATTCGATTTAAATCAAATACATCCGATTAGGTATTTTGATTCTTTTGAATAAGCCGTGATTTTTATCAACCCTGATTATATCCATAATGATTGAAAGTATGAGGACCCCATAGCTGCCGCTACTATGGGGACAAAACAAAATAATAAATATTGTAAAATACTATCTTTTTCAAGTAGGTTATGAAATGTCTTTCAAAGAGTCAATCTCTTGATAAATTTTGTTTAAGCCTAATCTTTTTAGACTAGGCTGCTTTGATAAGCTAACTCAACTATAACATATGTTACAATAATATGAGTGAAAGTAACTGTAATAAGTATCTACCAAACATTAACCCACATTTAATACAATTTTATACAGTTAATTTTATTTTATATTTTTAATACATATACATATAATGCAATTTATTAAAAGTCTATAATTATTCCTACAATAAATAGAAAAAATGCTAAATGATCATCAAACATTGTTTATCTTTCATATTATTCAGTGAAAGTGATTAGTAAGAGCAGTTCGCAATTTTTATTGTTGATTGTAACTCATTCAGATTTCATTGTGCGTATAATGCTCCATAAACATAATATAGGTATTTGTCACTTGTGTGTTCCATTGTCTGCTATCTTTGGCTTAGCCAGCAATGATGTGAGTTTTACTTATAGCATTGCCATAAGGTATACTCCGTTCCAAAAGTATCTGATAAAAGTGTAAACAAACCCTGTCCCGAGTTAAATTCTTATGCAACAAACTAGACTGATTAGTCGCAAACACTAGTAACACATACATCTGTATTTCGAAGATTTCAACATTTATACCTAACCACTTTTTTCAATAATTAATTATTGTTTGAATAACATTATTTAATTGAAAAGCAACTTTTAAGGTGATTTAAAATTACAAAATCGGGTAATTATGTAAATAATCACTCAATTTGTAAGTGGCACTATATCTTCAATAGATACTTTCGTAACAGACTACCTATAAGGGCTCTGTTACCACAGATTAATACATATGGGGCACTCCGCAAAATCATTTAAATAAAAAGCGACTCTTGCTACGACACAATAAAGTGAAATTGAGGTCGCACAGCGCTAATCACCTACAGTTATATGCACCTACAAGTTGCCTCTCTTTCTTTAGATCTGACTACGTTATTTATTACACTCACAGAATTGGCCCAGTAAGACGGGCCCGCCGCGTACTTATAGCTTCATACCTAAACTGCGGAGTGTGCCATCTGTTCAAATTCAAATTCAAAAGTCATTTATTCAAACTAGGCTGAGAATCAGCACTTTTCGAACGTCAAAATTACATAAGACAGTCCCCCAAAAACGCCCGCCCATCACCACTTCCTAGTGCTTTTGCTGGAAAGAAGAAGTGGCGCAACAAACGCCCCAGCAGCACAGCTGACTGTTCAGTTAGAAAAAAAACTTGATTCTATACAATAGTATGCAAATAATTTACATTAATCAACACAAAAACATTAAATAAAATATATTTGCCATAATGACAGCTAGCACACGCCAATAGCAGCAGCTAGCACACGCCGTATTCAGCTGTGATATTACTCATACCTCAGATAGTGTCTTACGTAATGAAAGGTCCATGCCCAGCATAGCTGACGTCTTCGGCTGAATGATGATGCATGATGAAACATTTTTCATCGCCGAATTTTAGTCTTAAGAGCTGTCTCGTCTACAACCCGAAAGTCTCGGAGAAAATTCGTAGTAATTAATAGTAAATAAAAAAATATTTATTGGCATAAACACAGTTTACAGAAAAAAAAATACTCCAGAGCTATGTTAGAGTATACCTGTATTTCAGGAGCCAAGATAATGAACATTTTATACAAATGAGATTTCAGACGACTTGCCTCTCGCTACCTTTTATGCACGGGAAGTGGAGGGACGTTTCCGACCGATCTATGTTTTGTATTTTATCACATACATAAATATGATCAGTGCAATAGTTCACTAATCCATGTATTTCAAAAAAACACTGCGATCCTTTAAAATCAATTTCAGTTGGTCCTTTTAGTCTCGGACTCGAACTTTATCCGACTTAAAATTACGTTGGGTCTAAGAATCTATCTATTCTACAATATGTAAAAAGACTCATCACATAGCCGTTATCTACGCATTCTGTACATCAACTAAGCAACATTGAGCAAAAAAATTTGCTGGGAAATTACTTTTATTTTTGGTGCGAAAAATAAATGTTTACGACAGTGTGTAATGTAGCGCACGCAAAACATTGTGCGTATGACGGGTACATGCAACGGTACAGGAGTTTTGGGGGTAGCTTTAAAGTTATGTACTTTTTACATAAAATAATTGTTTTCGTGAAAAAACGTTGGAAGACCTTCAAAATTCAATACATTCAAAAGTCATATAATTCAAACTAGGCTGAGAATCAGCACTTTTCGAACGTCAACATTACATAAGACAGTCCCCCAAAATGCCCGCCCTTCACCACTTCCTATTGCTTTAGCTGGGAAGGAGAAGTGGCGCAACAAACTCCCCAGGATCAATATTTCCGTAATCAGAAGGTTCCCAAGTACAATTTGTTTTATCAGAATGACAAAATAGTTTGGAAAATCCAAAAGTGCACGCCTCATACTTATCACTCATTCATAAACGAAAAAGAAATTCAAAACATAGTTTAAAAATGAACAATTTATCACTTTTCATGAAGTCGTAATGTCAACGACTGACAAAGATATTTACTTGGCGGTTGCTAGGCAACTTCAAGTCCAAGGTTGAAAATATTTAGTTAAAGATATTATATTTTAGTTAGTATTTTATTGATTATAATTAAACTACTTTGAATAAAAGAGCCATTTTCAATAGGATTCCTTCTATGGCTGAAACGAATGTATAAAAAAAAAATTGACTCAATTAATTGATTTTATGGCAAGCTACAATGTTTTCAGGGTTCATAAATTGACGGACAGGAATTTTTTTTCAACTATTTTTATGCTTTTTCCATTTCTGCTGCATTAAATCAATTGTTAAAAAGTACAGTATTAATCTCCATTTAATCATCTATACAATGGTATATAAATTAAGTAGGTTCTGTGTACTAGCAGGAGTGTAACAATAAAAACAGTTACAGAAATGGGGCAAAAAATTTTTTTCGATCGTAGAGCACACTCTAATGCTCCGCATTACGAGTCGTGCAAAAATAATTCGAACGTAACGCATTAAAATGAAGTCAAGAGTTACTTGTACGGGGAGTGCAAGTGACTTTCCACTTCGTTAAGTGTCTATTTACACCTGGTATTATAAATTTTTCTTCTTCAACTTTTCTATCATTCATAGGGACACACTGAAGCTGAACATCAAGCAGCTTGAAAAATGCAAGTTCTTGGCCTGTTTGTTCAAGAAGAACGTGCGAAGACTACACCTTTACATAGACTGCAATGAGCCAGAAATCGAGAAATTCATGAACCTGGTGTTTCCACTGTGAGTATATCATTTATTAAGTTTATTTATATAGTGGTCGCACACAGTCGTGTGCGTCGGTCACTATGGGCGTTATTATAAGGCTGAAAGTCACCCAAAGGGCAATGGAGAGTATGCTTGGAGTTCCCCTACGTGATCGAATCAGAAAGGAAGAGATCCGTAGTTAATTGACATTGCTCGAAAAATTGCCAAACTTAAGTGACAGTGGGCAGGGCACATTGCTAAGCAGATGGTCGATGGGGCCGAAGGGCCGATGGGGCCGAAGGGCCTGAAACAAGGTGGACTGATGACCTTGTGAAGGCCGCAGGAATCCGCTGCATGCGTTAAGCACAGGACCGGTAGATGTGGCGAAGTTTGGAGGCCTTGATGGCCAGCAGTAGACATCTTACGGGTGAAATGATGATGACGATTATGATGATAGTACCTACTTATATGTATTTTATTTTATTTAGGCAGTTACTAGTTTGCTACCTAATACTTCGTTTTCGCTTAGCGTGTCCTTTCTGACTTTTTTCTTTTTGCTCGGATCCAAAGGGTCCTAGCCTGATGTTAAATAGCCTTCCTCAAGAATTGGGGTAAATGCAAAAAGATTATATCAATCCTCCTGGTAGTTCCAGAGATTGGCGCGTTCAAACAAACCCCTCAGCTTCATGTAGCGCCCAAAAGGACCACTTTTTCATGCTGGAGGAAAACGTTCTAGTATAAATCGAAGTGTTCCTATATTTGTAAAGAACTAGCTTTTGCCAGCGGCATCGCCCGCGTGCGTGGCGGAAATTGTCCCACAGGAACGTGCTACCGGGATAAAATGTATCCTATTTCTTAATCCAGATCATGGTGTACGCATGTGCCAAATTTAATTCATTCCATTCAGCCGTTTAAGCGTTAAAGTGTAACAAACATTTATATTAGTAAAGTAAAGTAAACGTTTATTTGCATTGATTGCAGGTACAGTAAAAAAGATGTGACAATAAAAAAATATGGGTGATCCTAGTACAATCTACCTAGGCGTGCAACATTTTTATAAAATTAGTGAGTCTATTAAATGAGATGCAGTGATGACAATTTTTTTTTTTTTTAGAGTTTTTACATTTTAAGTAATTTTAACTATAGTCGATAGGCATTCATATAATAAATAAAAAATAAAAATGATTTCAATAATCTAGAATACATAGGAATAAAAATAAAATAAATTGAAACAATAAGTAATATCATAATTAGGAATGTCAAATCAATGAAATTACATTAAATTATAAGTCAGGGTCATTTAGAAAGTCATTCACAGATTAATAGCATTTTACAATTAATGATGTCAGTTTCTTTTTAAAGTTTTTTATTGTGTAATTTTTAATTACGTTAGGTATTTTATTATAAATTATTAGTTAGGATTTTCGTGTGAAAACTGAAATTAACCTGCAATTGCACTTTTACTTTATCGTGGTTCGTGGCTGTACTTCCCGACAAATCTAAGCACATGTTCAAAGCATTAAAGGCAGGCTTATGGAAGCCAAGAACAGTAATTCAATAGTTATAACATAAACATTGTTTCTTCAATGAAAGTATAGTGTGTTTATTGTTTAAGACATTCGCGCACAGGCTTAACATAGCTTAGCGTTATCCGATTACAAAATAGGAGGGGAAGTGTATTTCCTTTGAGTATTTATACCAACAGTTTACAGTACAAGATTTTAATAACAAACACTTTGATAATACATTGTTTGGAATATAACCGCTGAATACTAACATATTATGAACTAGCTGCGCCCCACGGTTTCTCTCGCATAAGTCTCGATCCCGTAGGAATATCGGTATAACTACCCCGCATATGTTCCTCCTGTCATCCTGAACGGTGCAGCCTTAAAAGTAGTGGAGCATTTTAAGTATCTGGGTCACATTCTAACAGGTGACCTTAAGGATGACGAGGACATAGAGAGGGAGGGGGAGCGCAGGGCTTTGGCGGTGAGAGGCAATATGCTCGCTCGCAGGTTCGCACGTTGCACCAACGAGGTGAAAATAACACTTTTTATGGCGTTCTGCCAGTCGTTCTACTCGAGTGGCCTGTGGGTGAAGCATACGCAGCGAACCTACAGAGCCCTGCGCACCCAGTATAATAACGCTTTTAGGATGCTGGTGGGGCTGCCGTGGTGCTGCAGCGCGTCTGGCATGTTTGCTGAAGCGCGTACGGACGGCTTTCAAGCCATCATGCGCAAGAAGGCAAACTCCTTGCTGCACCGCTTACGAAGCAGCGGCAACAGCATCCTAAATGCTATTGCTGCCCGTTTTGACTGTCCTTTCCAAAATCTGTGGATAAGGACAGCCATAGGCATCGGCTAGGCATAGATACTGACAATACTAACATAATCTTAGGTACATTTCTGTTACTAACACACTAATTTATGATTCTAGCTTGTAACATTATAATTAAGTATGTAACCTATTATGGAGTTTGTTCTCTGATATAAATAAATAATAATAAATAAAAAGTATCGTATGTCCTAACCCAGGTCATAGTGTACCCATGAGCCAAATTTCATGCAAATCCGTTAAGCCGTTTTAGCGTAAACCGTAACAAACAAACAATGTCACTTTCGCATTTATACTATTAGTTAGAATGGAGGGGCTTGTGGCTAAGTAATAGCTCGGCTCGATCCACCAGGTTAAGCTACGCTTGCCGCAGTTGGTCCGTGGATGGGTGACCATCTTTAGATACCAAGAACCCTCCGTGCCTCGGAAAGAACGTTAAGCCGTTGGTCCCTGCTGTCATTCGAGGATCTTTGACAGTCGTTACGTGTCGCCAGGAAACCGAAGTCTAACAACCAATCTTACCAAGGTTTATCGCTTTACCCAGTGACTGGGTTGTAGAGGTCAGATAGGCAGTCGCTCCATGTAAAATACTGGTATTTAGCTGCATCAGTTTGGACTGGAAGCCGACCCCAAACTAGCTGGAAAAGAGCTAGGCAGATTGATTAGGTTCAAAGAAAGCTTTAAAAAACAGTTTGATAATACATTTTTACAATGTAATATAACAGCTCAATACTAAGATAATATGAATGGTCCCATTATTATTAACAGAAGCTACGAAGCATTTATCATCTTATGCTGAAATGGCTAGTGATGGCACTGAATGGAAGGTACCTGATAGGGATGACCAATGGATTTTGGTTCAGAAGACACGATTAAGAAATAGGCTAACAACAAAGAAAGGAAATGCAGTTGTTGAGTCACAGGACAACGGGAAATTTAAAGCGGCAGATACTAAAGTACCGTTGTTTATTTCTAACGTCCATACCGATGTATGTGAAGAGGACATTATTGACTATGTTCGCAATAAAACGGGAGAAACTATTTCGTTAGTGAAGCTAAAAATGAAAAAACAAAAGAGCTACAATGCTTACAAAGCCTATGTTGTGAAGCATAAATTGGATATATTTCTAGAGGAGAAGCTGTGGCCATCAGGCATTTCCTTTAGGCGTTTTGTCAACTTTGGCGAACGGAGGAATGTGAAAACAGTTTCAGAAAGTGTGGCTAATATAAATAAAGATTTAAATGGACAAAGAAGAAACTAAATGTTCCAGTAAACTTATTAGTTATAATTGTAAGTCTGTCAAGAGATCCTGGGAAGGTGTTAGAGCCCTGTGCCAGTCTGCTGATGTGGTGGCACTACAGGAGACGTGGCTCCTGCCACACGAGTTACCTATGCTGAGCACTATCCACGACGAGTTCAGTGCGACGGGGACCTCCGCCGTGGACACGTCAGCGGGCTTACTCACTGGTCGCCCGTACGGTGGTGTCGCGATATTATGGCGAAAAAGTGTGTTCCAGTCAGTGTCTGTGATTAATTGTGATAACGTTCGTGTGACAGGGATAAAGATAATCGTGAGTAATAGAAACATAGTCATTCTTAGTGTTTATATGCCAACAAACAGTAGTAATAATTTACCGGTATTTACAGACTGTCTTAGTACGATACAATCTGTGATTGAAATGGAACAAAGATGTGGAACTGAGGCATTTTATGTGTTAGGAGACTTTAATGCGCACCCAAACGAATTATTCTTTAATGAATTAGTTGCTTTTTGTAACGATAACGCATGGTGTTGTGCGGATGTACATATGTTGGGACTACGGTCTGGTACCTATACGTTTCGTAGTGAAGCTCACGGGTGCGTAAGGTGGTTGGATCATTGCATTACAACACAATCTGCACTTTCCACCATTAATAAAGTATGGGTTCAAGAGGATGTGTACTGGTCTGACCACTTCCCACTTATAATCGAATGTTATTTGTATAAACTTAATATTAAATCTGAATATAATTTAAATAAAGATGAACACAGGCGGCAGGTAATCTGGGGAGAAAGACAGCCTAATCAAATTCGTAAATATCACGAATTATGTAATTCTAAACTTCGAGCAATCGACTTCCCATTAGCATTAGGACAATGTTGTGATTCCGTATGCCGTAATTCAGATCATTACGTAATTATTAATGATTTGTATAATGAAATTGTTTCTGTATTGTCGGAGGCTGCAAGGAGAACACATTATCGTTGTAAAAAGATTAGAACCAAGTCCTGTCATATAACTGGGTGGAATGTTTACGTCGCCGACGCGCATCGGGACGCTCGCACAAAATTTAAAATGTGGGTACTAGCCGGTAGGCCCACAAGTGGTATATTGTATGACGAAATGACAGACACACGAAAAAGATTTAAGTCTAAGTTAAAATCATGCCAAGACCGCCAAGAACAATTAAAAATGAATATTCTTGCCTCTAACCATTCGGTGAAAAATTTTAAAGATTTTTGGAAAAATGTTAACCGATCAAATGCGAAAACAAGCCTCCCGGCGAGTGTCGGCGGCGTGAGCGATCACAAAACTATTGCTGACATGTTTAAGGAACAGTTCACAATCCCGTCGTCCCTGGGTACGTCGTCAGCGAGTTATGTTCACGATGCAAGTGCCGTCGTGACTGAGCGTAAGACGTTATTTTCTGCTAAGGGTATCAGAAACATTATAAACCATATGCAACGTGGAAAATCGCCCGGTCATGACGGCCTCAGCATAGAACATTTCAAATACGCTGGTGTTCATTTGCCGCGTGTGTTGTCAATGTTTTTTAATTTTTGTATGTCCCATTCATACCTACCGGAGCCGCTCATGCGTACTATTGTGGTACCTATTTTAAAAAATAGGACGGGGGACTCATCTGACAGGGCTAACTACCGGCCCATTTCTCTAGCCACCACTGCGGCCAAGGTACTCGACAGCATGCTTAATGCGAACCTCGCGAAAATAGTCAGCCTGCATGATGCCCAGTTTGGGTTCAGAGCAGGGTTGTCTACTGAGAGTGCCATTTTAAGTCTAAAGCATGCTGTCGGGTACTATACAGCCAGAAGGACGCCGGTATACGCGTGCTTCCTAGACTTGTCGAAGGCGTTCGATCGTGTCGGATACGATCTTCTGTGGGACAAGTTGGGCAGCGCGGGTGTGTCAGGGGATTGTATCTCTCTCCTGAGGTATTGGTATGCAAACCAAAAAAACCATGTGAAATGGGCGGGGGCGCTGTCGGATGAGTACAAATTAGAATGTGGCGTTAGGCAGGGTGGTTTAAGCTCACCTCTGTTGTTTAACATTTATGTTGACCAGCTTGTGGAGCGGCTCAGTAGCACACATGTCGGCTGCTACATTGATGACACTTGTTTTAACAATATTAGTTATGCAGACGATATGGTGCTGCTGAGCCCCTCCATAAACGGACTGAGGAAACTTTTGTCTATTTGTGAGAAGTACGCGGAGGCGCATGGGTTACAATATAACACTAAAAAGAGTGAAATTTTAGTATTTAAATCAGGCAAACAACAGCCTATCCATGTGCCTCCTGTATTTCTCAATGGAATGGCCCTAAAGCAGGTTCAAGCTTTTAAATATCTGGGTCACATTGTGACCGGTGACCTTAGGGACGATGAGGACATTGACCGGGAGCGCGGGGCTCTGGCGGTGAGAGCTAATATGCTCGCACGCAGGTTCACACGATGCACGAGAGAAGTGAAAGTTACGCTATTCAAAGCTTATTGCCAGTCCTTCTACTCGAGCGGCCTGTGGGTGAGATATACGCAGCGAGCCTACAGAGCCCTGCGCACTCAGTACAATAATGCGTTCAGGATGTTGTTGGGTCTGCCGTGGCGGTGCAGCGCGTCGGGGATGTTTGCTGAAGCGCGCACTGATGGTTTTCATGCCATTATGCGCAAAAAAGCAGCTTCCCTGCTGGCCCGTCTACGGGGTAGCAACAACAGCATTCTGAACGCAATAGCTCTACGTTTTGATTGTCCTTTTCAGAATCAGTGGGTCATGTCTTGTCTTAGTGTGGCCAGTCATATAAAAATGTAAATAAACTTGTACTAGGTTAAGGTTTCTATGGGTCTATGCCACCCGAAATAAAGTTTATAATAAAAAAATAATAATAATTATTTGATGAATAAACCTTTGTGTATGGCCGGCGTTTGATTATACCCTTTGGGCGCATTATGTTTTGTGTGATACTGATATCTTTCGGAGAAATTGCTTTTGCTGATAATTTTATCCTCCTAGAACAAAGTTGAACATGAATCTCGATTTAAAAGGAGCAGATTTCATTGCATAACATTGCATAATCAGCCTATAATGTTCCCATTGCTGGGACACAGCCATACAGGCCTCCTCTCGGTGAGAGGGATCTGGCCGTAATCCACCACGTGGGCCCAGTGCGGGTTGGAGATGTCGCATGTCTTTAAATTTTTTGTTCTCGGACATGCCGGTTTCCTCTCGGTGTTATCCTTCACAGTTTTGAGAGCACTGGAGATGAAATAATTTACACAAAGTATTGCGCCTGTCTATGTGCGAACTTAAGACCTAAGTTAAGGCCACCAACAGATTTCATACTAATCTCAAATTATTTAATTATTAATGAATGTTCAGACACATAACATAACATCACTTCTTTATTCCCCGAAGGTTTAGGCAGAGGTATACCTATAGAACATTCGTCAGTTATGTTTAAGTCCCAGTCCCATGTATTAGAGGGCGAGCTTATTGCCATCAATCGGGCACAAATCCAGACTCCGAGTTGTTACTGAGAAATTCCTGAAAACTCAGTACGAGTACCTACTAGGTATCTAATCCAGATTTTTTTCTGCAGATGTGTACTATGATGACGATCTATTGTTAAAAAAATAGGCTCGGCAGTAACGACTGTGAATTCAATGAGCATTGAAATGATTGAATAGCAAACAGAATCATTCAATGCGAAATAATTATTCAGTCTCTGATGTCATAACCCTGACCTTGTTTATAGGTCAATCAATCTGCCGAGCCTTTTCCTAACTATTTTTGGGTCGGCTTCCAGTCTAACCGGATGCAGTTGAATACCAGTATTTTACATGAGGCGACTGCCTAGCTGACCTCCACAACCAAGTGAGGTACTGAGTAACACCATACCCCTTGGTACAGCCCGATTCAAACATAATGGCGGCTCGGAACATGAGGCGAGTCGCTGCGCAGTAATGAATTTATGAGTCAGCGGGTGTGAGGAGTGGGGTACTGCGCAGCGAACAGCTAACTTCCGAGCCACCATTAAGTTTGAATCGAACTATAGAATGGATGTGAGAGGTTCGGGCTTCTGACTACCCGTAACGACTGTCAAAGATCTACAAATGACAACCACACCAATGGCTTAATGTGCTTTCGGAGCAGGGGACTCGATATACAACGTGAAATTTGAATCACAGTTTTGCTAGAACAAACGTTGTTCAGACCATGGTCTACAACCATTCTACACTATTCAATAAAAAAAAAAAACGTCAATGGTATTTGAAAAAAATACAAAAAAGACTGATTTATTTATTTGCATTTTGGCCCGCATTGGCCGGACATCCTTGTAGTCCACGTGGACTCCTCATAACTCTTTTGAATGCCATATTGATACCGCGATGAGTCCTTTGATGTTACGGTAAATGTTTGAACACGTATGAGCAACATAAGACTTATTTGAGAACACCTAGTTTAATTTGTTTTAATAACATATTGGACGGTATAGAATGGTAGTAGACCATGGTCTGAACAACGTTTGTTCTAGCAAAACTGTGATTCAAAGAACATCCGACTTCGTTGGCATACCTATACCGACCGCCATTATGAAAAAAACTGGTTTTGGCGGCCAGTGATGAAACAAGTGTCAATCGATAGAGTAAGTGATTGCAAACAAAAAATATTTAGTGATGAATATCGTAAGTGATATACTTGCTGAGATATTTGAGTTAAAACATGAGAAAAAAAATAAAGTAGTAATATTTTTTTTAAATATCTCAGGAAGTATATCACTTACGATATTCATCACTAAATATTTTTTGTTTGCAATCACTTACTCTATCGATTGACACTTGTTTCATCACTGGCCGCCAAAACCAGTTTTTTTCCAAATGGCGGACGGTTAGGTATGCCAGGTCCCATACAAAAATGTCGGAACCCCTTTCACGGTGTATAATGAATGGTCACCCATCCACGAACGAACCTTTGAACGACCCGTGTGGCTCGCCTCACCTTATTTAATGTTATTGGAGAGCACACCAACCTTATTTATAGGTGTGCTCTTCAAATAGCATTACACGCTCCTGCAATATTGATTGTGGGTCTCGTCCGGGCTATAAATAGAACCCGTTACTCCGAATGACACCCACGCGTCATACGGATTGATCTCGAAAAAATTCGCAGTATTTACCTGTAATTTTATAATTTTTGTTGCGAATTCTTTTTTATGGACGTGGGTTACCGTTCAGCTTTTATATGAACAATGCCTGCATTATGCAATGCAATGCATTATCTTTTCTATAAAACTGGCTTCGTATGATGACGTAGATAGGTACATTTCAAGTTTTGAAGATACATACGAATTGGTTCTGCAGTACTTATAGCATAAATATTTACTAAGAAAATCAGGTGCAGGATATAAAAACCGAGCGTAAGAAAGGACGTTAAAATGCAGTGCAAACGTGGTCAAAATATTTCTGCTTTAGCCATATTATGTCCTTTGTGAACGTCTCCATAGCGTTGCGTAGCGAAGCGTTGGAAGGCCTCCCACAAGATGGACCGATGACCTTGTGAAGGCCGCTGGGATCCGCTGGATGCGGGAAGCACAAAATCGGTCGAAGTGGCGGTGCTTGGGGGAGGCTTATGTTCAGCAGTGGACGTCTTTTGGCTGAAATGATGATGATGATGATGAACGTCTCCATCGCTCTAAGGACCAAAAACTCAATGGATCGTGTCTGACCGTCTTGCAGCAAATCGACTCGAAACATGACGTATACAGCCTAACGACCGCTCAATTACAACTATGTACACACAGTAAGAAAGTCAATATCTCGTCTAAACTTGCACATCGATCGAGTCTTATATTAGAACGTGTTTAATCAATACCATCGGTCGCGTAGCGCCGTCGTCTTGCAAGTGATGTAACAGTGACACAACTACACACAACGCACAATATATGTTTACGAAACCATCTCGTAATGTTGAAAATACATAAACCCAGTTCCATTTGATTGTACTTGACTTTCTCACGGGTTTTGTCGCACGGAAGTTGTAGGACCAATTCCGCGGAACGAAGGATCATCACGCGTAGCATGACAACCATAGAATCGGACTTTCTACGGGTTTTGTCGACGGAAGAATAGAAAACATGACAGATTGTGATTGTTTATCTGTCATTTTGTCTATTCTTCCGTCGACAAAACCCGTTTCTACTGCATGGTCATGCTAGGGGCCTACGAAGATACGGGCCCGTCTGAAAGGAGTTCGAAACTAGTACATAATTTATATCCTACACCCGATTAATTAACTTTTTTGGACGGATTAAAATATATCGGGAGTAAGGACAACTGTCAAATCGTGATGTCATTAATTCCTAGGTCGGGTCCTGAACTAACCTTATGTCCGTAAGGGTCTAGGGGATACGGAGTAAAGCATTGAGTAGTAATCGCCCGTAACTTTGTCTGAAACTACGCATTTCTTGCTTAGGGAGTAAGACCCCCTGTATGGAGCGTCTTTGTAATTTTGTTACTTCTTTGATGATTTCAACATGATTTGGGGCTGGTAGAAATTTCTAGCTGCGTAATTGACATGACCGACCCTTCTATTCGTTTTTTTTTTTTTTGCAATGTAGCAAATAACTGAAACCTGTTCAATATTTATAGATGAATGTAGTCCGTACTTTTACGACTGCTCCAAACCTTGATTACTTTGAGAGAAACCTACAAAATTATATAACGTCTAAAGACGTCAGAGCCAGGCGGAGGTTAGTTAAGATTTATAAAAAGTTTAGAACAGCAAGGAACATTATTTGTTTGTGCGACCTTTCAACTAATATATCACAAAGGGTTCATGGTTTATTGTTGTTTAATAATATAACAATGAATGCCGGTTACTGTGAAGTTCGGGTCAGAGACGCGTCTATAAAGACCAGTCTGGATTTCTGGAAGTTCGAGCTTCGTCTCGTCTCGATTCGTAATAATTTGCGCCTGAGATTTGCGAAGCGAGCGGGACTTGTTAAAATGTTTAATGAGAAATTAATTATTTATCGCCGACCTTGTGATCCTCGAAGGTTTAGGCAGAGACAATGATGATTTTAATAGGTAGTAAGTTGCAAACTTCAGTTTACGCCACTTGGATGTCGTGCTCCAATTCCCGGCTGAAAATTGTACCTATTTCACATTTATCAAGTTACAAGCCATGAACCCGATGTGATTTCCCAACGGAAAAATGACGAACTTCCATGTAAACATTCATCCCTTATTTCCCTTTACACGATGGATTTTCAAATATCGTTCCTTAGTGCTCGCTTTCGTTATTTATGGAACTGTTCTGCAAAATTTCATGCTTCTAGTCCCAGCGCGATTTAGAATGAGCGTTGTCTTTAATTGAATTTAAGATTTTTTTAAAGTAGATGACGATCTAGAAAAAGCGGGAGAATTTTTACGTTTGTCTTTAAGGAGCAAATTACACTGGACGGCCTGAAAATTGAAACCGTAGATCTTCAAGCATTGAGTACATTTATGCCTCAAACAGGGTTTGTAGAAATTCAAGCCACTTCCAACCTACTCCTTTTATGTTGCGGCCGCATCGGCATCTATCGTGACGAAGCTTCGCACAGTGATACGATACACGCAGATGTGACCAACAATTATCGGTTATCGTCGCGATAGTTTGGGCTGCGTAGCACTTATCGCCTGGGTATATAATAAGCGTGGCGCTTAGTCGGACTCTAGCGTTGGTCAATTCGACTGTTGTTTCCGAACTGCGTAGACGCTCTGTCGAAATAATGGAGAGCTTGGAAATCTTGGATGATTCCACGATAATTCGTTTAAATTATGAAGCCGCTAATTTGTCTACTGCATTAGCGCGATAACTTTTTTGCGAGCGAAACATACGAAGCTTCGGCATGCATTGCTTTGTCACGTTAGACACATATGCGGCCGCGGAATTATAAGTAACCATTAAAATGTATTAGAAACAAACGAAATACTTAGCGATGCAGCGTCATACGAAAACTTTCCAAAACTCGCCGTTCTAGGTGTGCATACATACATAATTACACCTAATTTTCTTGTAAAGAAATTCAAAGTGTCTACTGTTAATATGCGGAGAGTGACCGAATTTTGCAGAGACCTATGTTCACCAGCAGTCTTAGCTAAAGGGGGAATGTACGGCTGCTCGTAATAACAGTTATACAATGTTGTATTTAGTTATGAAACATGCAATTTACATGTTGTATAAATATATGAATTAAAGATAAGGAATGCTGTTCTTTTACTCAATAAACCGGAACACATATTTTTATTTGCTATAGAGCAGTTTGTTTCTTGTTTTAATTGAAAAGTTACGTGGTGAGTGTATTTAGGGCATGGGCCTTCGATGGAGTGAAATATAAATGAAGACGGGGATGCCTTGCAATCGATACTGAATCAATAAAATATGAGTCAATTGCCAAGTAGAACATCTACACGCTTTCTTTATTTATAACATTATTTAGACATGTACCTAATAAAATTCTAACAAACATTTTTTTTCCGTTTGTCTGAATGTATGTTCCGTATTGACGCAAAAACAGCTGAATGGTTTTGGCACATAGATAGGTCTATAACCTGGTTTTTAACGCATAGGGTACTTTTAATCCCGGTAGTACGTTTCGACATCCACGAGGGCCAAACCGCGGGCAATAGCCAGTACATAATACGGCGATGCTTTTTCAATGGAATCCACACTGATATTATAATTGTGAAAGTAACTCGTCCATCTGTTACCTTTCTACGCCTTTACGACTAAGCAGATTGGGAAGAAATTTGGCACACAGGTAGACCATAGGTCAGGACATAGGATAGTTTTTATTCCGGTAGGTGGTACGTTCCCGTGGGAATTTCATCACCACGCGGACAAAGCCGGAAAAAGCGTATTTAAATATCAAATATTATTTTAACAGAACATCACGCCTGTATACCTTGAAGCTGTAGACAGAGGCGAATGGTACACCCACATTCCGCCATTTATAATATATCTATCATCATTCTCCTGCCCTTATCTCAATTTATTTGGGGTCAGTGCAACATGTCTTTTTCTTCCATACTTCTCTATTAGTCGTCATCTCGGTAGTCACCCCCTTTCGAGCCATATCATCTTTCACACAGTCCATCCATCGTTGCTTTGGTCTTCTCCTACTCGTATAGCCATCCACATTCATACTCAAAACTTTCCAAACGATATATATCCCTCATTCCTCATCACATGCCCGTACCATAACAATCGTTACAGCCCGATTCAAACTTAAGAGGGTTTATTCTGAAAGTTGGCAACGTCGCAAATAGATGTCAAATATTTCGCTGTTTTGATTAATTTGATAATATTTCTGTATGGAAATAAAAAATGTGGCTAACTAGCGAACTAGAATATTGATTATGAAATGCAATTATAACATTGATTTTGATGTTGTACGCGTTTTAGGTGTAAAAAAATTATTTGGAAAGTTTCCAAATACTTTTTTTACATCTAAAACTAATTATTCGGTGTTACGATATTAATTATTGCAATTCATTATTAATATTCTAGTTAGTTAGTTAGCCACATTTCTTATTTCCATACAGTATTATTTCCAAATTAATCAAAACAGGTGAATATTTGACAGCTATTTACGACGTTGCCAACTTTTAGGATGCACCCTCTTAATGGCGGCTCGGAACATGAGGCGAGTCGCTGCCCAGTAACGAATTCATGTGTCAGCGGGGGTGAGGGGTGGGGTACTGCGCAGCGAGTGGTACACTTCCGAGCTGCCATTAAGTTTGAATACTAATTGGGTAAAAATCCAGACTCCGGGCTGCTACTGAGAAATCCTTCATGGACAAACCCAATATCACTGGAGCATCTGAGAATCGAAGTCAGGCACAAGAGCTGCGCTAGCAACAATTTTTGAAATACTGTTTCTTATTTTTTACAGATTTTTTGACACTTCGCGTCTACAAGAGTTATTATTCATTGGACCAAGCTACGTACAGCAAAGTAACCATGTGCCATTTATAAAGCTGAAGAGGTAAGGAAAGTTATTTGGTGCCGTATTATGACGTTTTAATGCCATCGTGATTCCAGTTAGAAAAAGGAATGGTGCAATCGGTTATGTATAAAGCACAAGAATCTTGTGGCGCGTGGCCAAAATCAGAACTAACGCCGTCATCTTGATTTTAGGGTTCCGTACCCCAAAATGAAAAAATGAAACCCTTATAGGATCACTCGTGTCTAGCTGGTTGTCCGTCTGTCACAGCCAATTTGCTCCGAATGTATTGGACCAATATTTTACCCCATAATACCGGTATTATGAGGTAAATTGGTCCAATAGATTCGAGTTAACATTGTATAATCAAGTAATTTATTTGCACACTTTTTTCTCTTCTGAATTTTTGCGAGTTCTCCCTTTGGTAAGGGTAACCTAGACCAAAGGACTGAAGAACTGTGGAGCTGGCAAACAAGTTGCAAAAAATACTCAGTTCAAAAATCCTTTAAGTCAATATTTGGGTGAATACCTACAGAATTCATTGAATGAATTACTGACAGAATTACGTTAAGAATATATTAAAATTCAAAAATTCAAAATCTTTTATTGATACGGATTATAACCTTTGTTACAAAAGTACTTAACGATTAGGTTACAAGTTCAGATATATAAAGGTAGCTTAAATAATGGGAACCCTGCCTCCTAAACTAGGGGAAACCTGTGACTTAGGAGTCAGTGTATAAATTAGGTACTGGTTTTTTGAAGCTGGACCAATATTTCTTAAATAATAAAATAGTCTTATGAACCCTTGTTTTACGTATCCTTTGACATTTTAATGTTGTTGTTTTCAGGATACAAATCGAGAGTTTGATATATAAGAACACGCTCAGCCTGCAGAAGCTGGGCTTTATGGGATGCAGTTTGGGCACACCGAAGAATGAAAATGAGAGACAAGTAAGTGTTACCTCACTCTCTTCTTTTCTTGTGTGAATTCGACCTGAATTTAACTCATGCCGTGGTAAAAGGTACCGCACCTTCCCAATTATGGGTTTCTAAAATGACTGTCACTAGGTGACAGCACTGAGACGCCTGGTCTGGGCACCTGTCAAAAGTGTCAAAGCGACTATATGAATTAAACGAATGATGAACGTCATCATATAGAGTCTGGCTAACGAAAGTTGGCCCCAGAATATTGGCGGCAAATTTAAAAAATACATGCATGACAACACTAAATACACCAGAGATACCGAACGACAACCTTGTCAAATTGACGTTCACGTTCATACAGAGTTGCTATATAAAAAGTTCGCAAATAATTCCAGGGCCAACTTTCGTTAGCCAGACTCTAGTTTATATTCACTGTCAAAAATATATTATTAAAAATTTTAGACTCGTATTATTAATCTGGGAGAGGAATACGTTAATAGGTAATGAACGCTAACAATTACGTGACCGCATGTCCTCTCAGTTCTAAGATTACAATATATAGTAGAAACCAATCACATCGACTTCCACCATATTTTTAAGAGAAATCTTTTAAAAGGTTCGATCCTATTATCTGAATTTCCGGAAGTCTTAGAACTACCCAGTATGCTTTTACAAATATATCCAAAGATTATCTCTGAAAAAAATAATGGAAATTATTAATACTTCCAAGCTTTCCAAGGATCCCAAGATTACAAGTAAAAATTGAAAACTTAACACAAAGAGCTCAAATATATTCTGAACTTCAACGCAGTTATCAGACATTCTAAACAGAACCTTCACTTGACAGCAAAGAGGCTGAACTATAAAGGTCATACGTCGAACTCAGAAGAACTGCTTTCTTCCTCTTACGTCATAGACTAGTCTTGCCATTTAAAGGTCGAACCTTCGCGTTCAATGTCGGAACCACTCGAACTTGTTTTGTTATGAAATGGAGCGAGTTCTAGGATACAGTTTATTGATAAGATCATGTAATGACGTAGTTGTAGTTAAGTTCTTATTTTTAAAAGAGGTTGTGCATCTTATAGTATATGTATAGATGGGCTCGTGGCTAAATAATAACAGCCGCACGGGTCGATCGCAGGTTAAGCTACGCTTGCCGAGGTCGATTCGTGGATGGGTGACCATGCATAACATATGCAGATCCCTCCGTCCCTCGGAAAGCACGTTAACCCGTTGGTCCCGGCTGTCATTCGTAGATTTTTTACCGTCGTTACGGGTAGTAAAATGTCTAATAAACAGTCTTATCAATTGTATTACCCAGTAACTGGATCGCTCGTTGACTTGAATTCAGAATCTTAGATCATTTACTTTCCGTTTCCACTAAAATTTAATGTTATGTAAATTAATGTATGATGATTTTTGCGTGATAATAACATAACCAATTAAACTCACTCGATCAAATGTTAACATCAGAATTATTACGCAATTATAAATGTTTTGTAAAACGTGTCAATCCCACTAAAGAACACTGCCCTTCAAGATACAAGATTTTCCTAGTTTGAAGAACAAGACGTGGTAATTTCCATCGGTGGCA
Organism: Conistra vaccinii; assembly: GCA_948150665.1. Classification (NCBI taxonomy): domain Eukaryota; kingdom Metazoa; phylum Arthropoda; class Insecta; order Lepidoptera; family Noctuidae; genus Conistra; species Conistra vaccinii. Next base: position 6,812,812 of record OX411339.1, on the reverse strand, counting down.
ATCCACTGATCGAGTATGGGTTACCCGCTCCGCAGTCATTTAAAAATAAAAAAGTACTATTTTTTTTTCTTCCAATGGATTTTGAACTTTGTCTTGTATGACATTGAGTTTATAATTAAACAAGTCAAAGAACCTCGATTGACAACAAATATTTTATTACAGCACAATTCCGTGGAACAATACTCGCGAGCGCTGAAGTTTGACTGCATCCCGAGTCCAGCAGACAAAATATTGACAAGAGCCAACCAATGCGTGATGCAGTTCACGAAAATCCGTGTAAGTATAGCTAGTAATTATATAAACTGAATATAGTTTTTTTTACATTACTGTCTTGGCCTGCAACATGGGCATTGATGGACGATCGTGAAACTGTGGATCGAGATGAAGCCGAGGCGCACATACGTGAGTCCATCAATGCCTGCACCCTAATTACGTAATGCATTTTCAATTTTAAATTGAAACCAATTGAAAAAGATTGCCAGTCCATTGCTTCATAAGTTCGATAAAAAAAATTGATCAGATTATTTTTGTCGAACTTATGAAGCAATGGACTGGCAATCTTTTTCAATTGGTTTCAATTTAAAATTGATCGTGCATTGCGTAATTGGGGGGCTGGTTGAATAGTAATTTCTCAAATAATGCGCGGAAATTCAAACTTACTAAATTAATTATAAATTCTAGAATCAATGACGGACAACGATAATTTTTCACGCCCCAATATGTTCATTTTTTCTTCGTTACTTTAAACAGCTCTATTTGGAAGCCAAATCAAAATCTTTGATAAGTTACCTCCTTGGTTGCCATGTGTTGAAGTAAAAAGATCGTTCCATTTTAAAATAACACGACAAATATGAGTGTTCATAGTAATTTATTCGGCCGCTAAACACGACAGATTTGGATTTTCATACAAACTTTGTCAGCCGGGCGCGTAGCAGTTTCGATTCATCTCGAAGAAGGTTGTCAAAATAATGCTCTGTTTGAGAAAAATATATTAGTACTGCTGGTGGCAGTGATGAAATAAGATAGTGATTAATGATTCATTAAATCTCTATAACTTTGACTTTTAACCGTCTTAATGTAATATCTTTGTTCCAGCACATAATAGCGGACATCGATCAGATAAATACAAGCTCACTGGAGACGCTATCCGGTCTCAGCAACCTCCGCTACCTCTCAATAAACATCACGAACAGGAAACTGCCGGATCCGTACCATGGCATCGACTGGATCGGTCTGGAAGACTTCTACGAGACTCCACTGAGAGTCGCTGTTAATATTGTAAGTACAAATTAAAAATAATATTACTAGCTGTTACCCGCGACTTCGTCTGCGATCCAGGATGAAAAATGTCTGTCTGTAAGACCGCGTTGTTCTTCTGAACCTTAAATAAATTTCAATGCGTTTTTCACAATCATTTAGATAATTTATTTCAGAAGGTTTATGTGTATAATACATTATTTTAAAGTTACAAATAATAAAGAAATCTCGTTTTGCCAAGTTGTGCGAGGCAGGGGTAGGTCGTTAAAAAAATAATAGAGCGACCTCCTCTCTATCGCCATCGACCGGATCGGCCTGGACGACTAAATATTGTAACTACTCACAATATACCAGAAGCATGCGCTTCGGCAATCATCGTCTATTTTCGGAAATACGAACGCGAGAAAATATTTATAGAGTATATACAGGGAAATTGCTATGCAGATAATGCCTAGCAATTTCCCTACTATATTGGGGTTTGCTTTACTTTGCCATTAACTCCCCATCTCTTAATTTATATTAAATGTTGTTACAGATTGAGAGCAGTGGTGGCCCAGTGGTAACGGCCCCGACTTACGAGTTGTAGGTCGTGGGTTCGAACCCAAGCAGGCGCTTTACTTTGTGTAAATAATTTCATCATCACTGCTCTCAAAACGGTGAAGGAAAACATCGCGAGGAAACCAGCATGTCTTAGAACCAAAAATTCTAAGACATGTGACATCTACCAACCCGCACTGGGCCCGCGTGGTAGATTACAGCCCACTCTCTCTCACAGAGAGGAGGCCTGTGTCCCAGCAGTGGAAAAATTATAGGCTGATTATGATATGATATGTTGTTACAGATTGGGGTGCCATACAGGAGATTCGACGATATCATACAGAAAGTTCTAGTGGAGGGAATGACACTAATATCGCTGAAAGTTATGTTTTGTAAATCTGTGAGTAACATTTAATACTTTATTGTACGTAAATAGCTGATTGAAACTTGTCTACTAAATAACATAAGGTTTTTGTGTAGGTCTTTGCTACTTTTATATTTAGCCATTTTAAAGCTTTTTTAAAATTTACAATTTAATAAAAAACGCAATCAAATCTATGCAAAAAAAACATCTCTCGTTTCAAAGTCAAAGGCAAAACGTTTATTGCGAACTAAGTGTACAAAGTTGGTGTTATGTTATGTTAGTACTTATGACTTAGCAGCCTTTTACAAGCATTGCAATTATCATTCGCCTGCCCTCATCATCCTAAATTAGCATGCATTAAACATTTTTATTACTTAATATTTCTATATTAGTACAATATTAAAATGAGAAAATATAGTTATGAAAATTAAAATGTCAATAATAATGAATTTTATACAATTATTCAGCAATATTAATGCAATTATGTTATTATTATAATTTATTATTCACTTGGCATACTTGCCCAAAAATTATTTGGCCAATGATAATATTTTAAATGCTATTTTTATAAAAATGTAATGTGTATTAGGTACAGGTACTTAAATATACAAAAACAACCGGCATATGATATTTTTCTTCAATAATATAAACAAGTGTTCATTTTTGTTACAGCTATACACCCCTCTAATATCGCACGTGTCGCGTCTGTACCAAAACTCGCTGCGAGAGGTGATGTGGGTAGACAGTCCCTACGACTCCACCGACCCCTACCACAGAATTGTCAGGCCCTTGCGACACAATCAGGTAGACATTTTGAAACTCTATGTACCATCGAAGAACTTCATATCTATACACCGTAGAGACTATTTCTGCTTGCAGCGCTCGGTAGCTATAGAACCGGGGCGGTTACAGATGTGGTCATCGTGTTCACGGGATTTTGTTTTCAAACTGCTGAGATATGAAGTTTTTCAATAGTACAGAACTTTATGTACTCGGAGAAAAGTATACCCTTCGGGAATCATCGTGTCTCTTCGGAAATACGAACGCTGTTGATGAGATCTAACATATAACAAAGCTGTTACAAACCATGAAAGTACTTGCCTATTTTGTATTACTATGATTACAAAATTAATGATTATAGTTTTACCGAGACCGCTGTTCCGCGCCTTAAGTTCGTGCGCGGCTCACGGGGGCAGTGCAGGCTGCTCATTCGTCAACGCTCACGGCGTCCCGGCACTCATTCAACAACGCTGTCCCCCGCCCCGCTGCGCAATTCCTAAGGCGTGGAACAGCGGTCTAATGTCGCGACATCGTCTACGTAATAGTAGTATAATGTCGCAAAGAACTCGAGTCTTCGAGTCCTATTTAAATGACTCGAATGATGAATTACAAGACTCGACTCATTACAACAGGGCTCTTAAGACTAGAGAACTAAAGTCTCTACTAAGACTAGAGAACTAACTTTATGCGGCGAGTCGCACTAAAGTCCTCTTCGTGTATGTATGAGTCTAGCAATGAATTGTTACATTTACACGGGACTTGGAGAAAGGTTGAGATAAAAATTCACATCTTTATTTTCTTAGAAGTGGGTTTTTAGCTGATTTGTTATGATTTTCTCTTATCAGATTTTTTATGCATAGTTACATGATAACCATTTATTTAAACTTATCACATATTCGAGTGTTTTCGAATGATGAGCTTCAAGTCTCTTCTTCATGCTCCGAGTTTTTCTTGAAGATTCGAGTTCATTTTAAGACTCGAGTGGCTGTTAACCTATTGCATGCCAGAGCATAAACGCAAGCGCGTGCCCTGTATGCCAACGACACAAATATGTGACAAAAATCCTCACAAATTCGATTCGCTGGAGTCTCCACGGCACGCGCTTGCTTGTCACGTATATATATGACTACGGCATTCAAAAGGATGACTCAGGCTCGGCTTGAATTCTAGCCTTCGAGCCTTTTTAGCACACTGAGTCTTGCATAATTGAGTCGAGTCTTTAAAATTGCGACTCGTGCACTCGAGTCCTTTGCAACACTAACTGAGTATGTTTGTTTCACAGGCTGACACGTACGCACACGTGAATCCGTTCGTGCTAATGTGCTGGCAATGCGCTAGCCTTCAGCGGCTCGTCATACATGGTAAGTTGGTCAACTGTTTACACTTAATTTTAGCAGTTGACAAGAGTTTTTCATTCAAATAAACATAATTTCACGCCCAGGGACGTATTTATCGTATGGGTAGGCGTAGGGCACGGCGCGGCTGCCTGCCTTATGTCCTTGTTACAAGCTCTACTTATCTTCTACCCTGCCGCCTTGTATTTTCTTAATAAGCACTTATAATCTTCTAAAGTCTAACCTATCCGAGTCAGGGTGAGCTCTAATTCGCGTGCAATGTCACGTGTACGATAAATTAATCTAAATTCATTTACAGAGTTAAGTTGATTTTGGATATTTTTAGCTTGCAACCATTCTACAATATAAAATTCATATAGTACATTACTGTCGAGGCCTGCAAAAGGGGCATTGATGGACTAACTCCTATGTAATAAAGGGCGAGCCTATTACTATAATTTTTCTTCAATATTATGCATTTGTGTAACCGCAAACAGCATTTTCTGAAAGCCAATGCGATTCTTTCTGTTTGGCTGTAGTATGTATATCAATAGAAAAAAAAACTACTATTGATTCAAATATCTGAACAAATAAATCTTCATCGAAAATATAATTTTGTAATTACACTATTTCTAATTCCAGGTTACTGGATATGGCAATACGACGTCCTCGGCTTCGTGCGCCTGCGCAAAGATCTGCGACATCTGGAAGTGTCGGCGATATACTACAGGCAGGACAGGTTCCAGAACTTTATTAACTCAAGCGAAGAGGGAGCCATCAGAGTGTTGTGCGGGGACTCGCCACCGCCCATCGACGCGGAACATATTCGTGTGAGTTAGACTGTTGTATACTATCGTCCGTCAGTACGTAAGAATAAACAACCTTTTAATAATAATAGGGATGATGAAGGTTTTTTTTTTTTTCATTAGTTCAATAAAAGACAGTATTAAAAACCCAAGAAAAGAATTAAAAGTTCAATTCTACTACTGCTTACTGCTCAAAAAAATTATGAAATTCCAACAATTTTCTACTGCAGTTTAAACGCCCGTTTCGTCCGTCACGGTCATGATGTGACGTCATTTACCACGTTACTGTGTCGTTACATCTGTTTTCTTCTGCGCGAAGTTCTGAACTGGCAAGTTATATCGGCCGTATTGTACTCTATCCAAATGCCACGACGAAAAACGACGGCAAAATGACGATGAATGGACGGCTACGAAAATATGTTACATTTGCTTTTCTAAAATCATAATTTTCAAGTAAACTACAGGCTGATCTCTGAATATAAATAGTATACTAGCATGGAATAGAACAATATAGTCTTTATAACGTACACCATATGAATTACAGTACGACACAACTTAGATGTAGCATCGGCAAAATTGGTAAAACCGATCACCATCCGAACTGAGTGCGCCTTCAAAATCATCAATCTTTATTACTGCTTCCGGTGAAAATGATCTTTCGAAAAAGCTATAACTTGTAAAGTCTTATAGCGAAATACATTCGTGAAATTGAAATGAATGAATGAAAATGTTCAAATCTATGCTACATCTAAGTTGTGTCGTACTGTACAGATATAAATTTAGAACTTAGAAGTATTATTATTATGTTTGATAAAAGACTACAAACTAATTGGGTTTAGTAGGCTCAATTTTATCAATATTTTCTTTCTCTTGCACATGTGGTTAGTGACTAACCTGGTGTCAGAGTTTTTATATCACCCATGGGCCTCTGACTTGGCTTCACATGCCGATGCCGTTGAGAAATATCTCTCAAGCATACCGGTTGCCCCACGATGTTTTCCTTCACCGTTTTTGAAGCAAGTGATAATGAGATTAATAAAATTATTCTATTGTAGAGGTCTAAATTAAAACCAACCTAGGGTTAGTTAAAATGACACTCTCCATTCGACAACTACATTTCCAGTCTTTATCAGTCTGTTAGAGTCTCCATGTTTTGCAAGCAGATGAGGCTAAGATAAACAAAGAACCTCTCATTTAATTGCAGGAGGTAAACGAGTTCATAGAGTACCCGTGGATCCCGACCCGCTGGGCGGAGCTGCACCCGGCGCTGCGCGCGCGCGCGTCGGGCCGGCAGCGCGCCGACTACGTGCTGCGGGAGGCCAGGGCGCCGCTGGCCATGTGCGACGACTCACGTAAGGCTTTTTCGGCTATAGTTAATTGACTCAGGCGTGAGTTTGCGGAAATCCATAAAAAAAAAAAACGTATATATATATTTAGTAACCTAATCCGCTCGGTCCGCTATCCGTTCGCTCTGCGACCAGCGCTCGGCGTGGCAGCACGTCGAGTTCAGGTTCGCAAGTTTTCGTAAGTCAATCGTCATCATAAGGATGCCTCGTTGAGAAGTGAAACATGTTTCGATTTCTTACAGTTTTTTTATGACTCTTTGGGAATAGTTAAACGGATTAGCTTACTAAATATATCTATGTCTCTTTTATTTTATTTTTGGCTATGTGTACAAATATCCCAAGACCAGTAAGCGCTTCGGGAATCATCGTCTATCTACGGAAATACGTGCCATGATAATATTTAATATAGAGATGTTACAACCATGGAAATACTTACCCATTTTGTATAACCATGATTACAAAACCATATAATCACAACTCTATGCATGTCCAAAAAACTTGCATGACGTAAAAATAGATGACGATTTGAAACCAGAATCGGTTAAGTACTCGAAAGAACGAATACTTCATGAATAAACGAAAACTTAAGCTAAACAAAGCTGAGGAGCTTTGCCTCAGTGGGGGAATTACTCAGTGGCGTGACGTTCGTACTAGTTCGTAGTAATTCGGAAACACGAAGATTACCGATATGTATACATTTTCTGGTTTACTTGCATGTATGGATGTATGTAAGATATGAATCAAATGGAATATATTTCTATATATTTTAAAGTATTATACCAGAATAGCGGCTTCATATTATAACGAATGAAAACTGGTGCCTGCACACAGGCGAATACGTACGGTGATCTCGGTTGAATATCAATCGCGAATCACGCACGCATTACACGTGAATCGTATCTACGTGTGTGTGCGTTTTTTCTCGTTGAATGGAGCCGACTGACGACTGTACAGTTACGAGCATAAATATAATTACTAAAATACGTAACATCCCACTGGAAACATAAATATCTGACATTGATTTGATTATTGATATTAATTTATTATTTCTAACATTACTGTCAGATATTTATGCTGCCAGTGGAATGTCACATTTATTTGCAACAAAACGGCTCAAAATATTTTACGGTCAAATTTTTATGCTGCCAAACTGATGACAGATATTTTTGATCACAACGAGATATCACATTCTTCTGAATTGAAGAGTAGGTAGATATTTATAACGCAAGGCATGTCCGATATTTATGCGTTCTGCGATCTTATATTTTGGCATCGCTTGTTTGGTCAAATAGTTTTGGTGTTTCTCGATATCATATGTTTTTGCCGCTGCTTGTATATGCCTTTCACTGATGATCACATATATTTGCTGTCTTCTTGAGAACAGATATTATTGCCGAACTGTGTATATAATAGTAATACATATATTATTGCTCAACTGTACCTACTTTCTGTTTTGTGTTAACTAATACAGTAATAATGAGTTAAATTCATTTATTTTAGCTTAATATTTGTACAGGTTGCCCTCAAAACGATTGGTGAACTGCTACAGCGGAATACGGAAGACTCATATCTGCTAAGTATTATATTTCGATAAAACACCTTGTGATAATTGAAATGAAGTCGAAATTACGGTAAAGGGAGGGTATTGGATTAGTCTAAGTTGGATTACTACTTAAGAAAAGGCTTTTGATGCTATTGTTTTTATTCTTGACTGATTTTTCGAGCATTTGCATATCGTTTGACAAATATATAATATATTTTTTCGTTATATACTTAACTATTTATTTTGACAGTTGCTCATAAAAAAATATAGAATCTCACACAGTATTAAAAACAAATAATCCAATTTAGATGAATCCTAAAATGTTTGATACACAAATATACAACCGGTATAACGAGTTGCTTTCAATAATATTGATAAAGCAACGAACGACAAAAATAAATAATATGTTCTACAAATAATTCTACGCTATACAGTGTCGTATTAAATTAGCTAGCGAAACTCCGCAGCCGTAATGGGTATCGATATATTATCATGATAAAAATAAAATATAAATTAATATGATGAGTTTTTTTTTGCGGTCGTCAGCCGTAGGTAGTGTAGTCACTTGAAATATCAGTTCAAAAATACCCTTTTTTTGGTGTAAAAGTGATAAAAAAACAAATAGTTAATTGATTCAGGCGAGACTTACCCATTATAAAATACAATAGACGTAGAAATATTGAATAACGTTTTCCGCTTAACAATTCCTAAAGATTTATAAAAATCCCGTAAGAAATCGACACGTGTTTTACTTCTCAACGAGGCATCCTCAGAATGACGATTGACTCGTCGACGATTGACGCCCGACAGAAGTGATAACTTAAACTTACAGATTGGCGCCGTAACGCGTTACGTAACGAATCGGTTTACCCTCCCATAACTTCTTATGGGAGGGTAAACCGATTCGTTACGTAACGCGCTTATTATTATCACTTCAAAAAAAAAAACTCAACTCATACTTCAAGTAACATCACTACAAACAGTCGATGACCCCAAAAAAAAATCATCAAACCTTTTTTATTTTATCGTGTTTAGATATCAATACCCATTCCGTCTGCGGAGTTTCGCTAACGAATTTAAATTGACCCTGTATTATTATAATATTGAAAGTAGCTACCGACTTTAGATAAACAAAGACAAAAATGGCGTGGGTTTCTAAGTTTTATAGTTTCTTTATATATTTAATATTATATCCGTAGTTGTAGGGAAAATATAAAAAGTATAAAAAAAAATGTTTTTTGCTCTATAAATGTAAAATTTATCGAATTTAGAGCCGAAAGTTTAAATAACTCAAAATTGACGGCCTAAAGTTGTCGGGGAAATCTCTTTACTTGACATAATGTGTCAATAATCATTACTTTCTAGGTGTAAAAGTATTAAAACGTTTATCTTATATGAATATGATCGCATATCGAATATCTGTTACCAAAATGCAAGCGATCTGTTTACATTTATAAATATGTACCGCTGTTATCAGTATTTGAGGCGGTATTGGAACGAAGCGCGGGCGTATTGTTAAACATTTACAAATATATAAACTTTTATTAGCAAAATTATAAATATTGCTTCTGTGATCTCTTTATGCGCACCGTAGTATTCAACGTTTTTCTTCTACCGCTTTAGTGTCGTTGATGAGAGTTTCTCGACTCGAGTAGGCGATTTATCCAAAGGAAATAAAAAGGTAACTCGTGTAAACTGATCGTACGATCTTAAGAGGGGAAACCACCATCACTTCGCGTTTAGAAATTCGGAGTGTCCGGTAAACAATAAATCGGATTTCGAGTTGCCAAATCGCAGGTCGAGAAATTCGCTTGGTGAGTCTCGAATGGTATAATTATATTCGAGTTTTTGTTGCTCGCTTTCTAGTCTCGCATGGACACACTCGCTTCTCGAAGGTCGAGTAACTCTCCTCATGTAATCGAGACTTCAAATAAGTACCTGAGCAAAAGTACTGGTTTCAGCGGTATAACTGTTTTTTACATACATTCGAAAATATTCAGTATCAAATAACAGAAAAAGTTCCTGATTCAAATACAAATATGGCATGGTTGTATTTAATAAAACGATTTTTTATTGATTTGTTCAATAACTGGTGTATTTAGATTAGCGTCCGATCGAAAGTTCGGTTTCGCCCAATTTCGGGCGAAACTTGTAAAAGAGCCGGAGATTCGGTTTCGGCTAAAAATCGTGTTTCGGTCGAACACTAATTTAGATGTGTTAAAGATAACAACAAGCTGTAAATAAGCTCTAAGTGTAGATTTCTCTCTAATAAGTATTAACAGAACGATTTTTTCTGTAATAATATGTAAAGACGTTATTGTACTATAAAAGATAACAGACAAAGTTTATACCAAAATTCTAATCAGAAATATTGTAATCATATTTATAAGACATTTACTTATATTATGGTTCTTTTACGCCAGTCGGTTTATCGTTGTTTTCCATCGCGCGGTATTTACGCATTATACCTGGCTGTCTATTCTGTAAAAATCTAACCGCGAAAGCTTTCAGTGCGTTCATTATGACGTGACGCGTGATGTGATTGGTCGCACTGAATTTTGCAGTCAAATGATTAGTAGTACGGTTCTGTCAGTCGCCTTTTTGAACTCTATTTGTATTGAAACTAAGACTCGTATTACAACACCTCACTCAAGACTCAAGCATTACTTAAAACGGAATAGTCCCATGAGCGTAGTGATGGGTTGGCTATGATAATCATCATCTCAATAATCCGTGCCACTAACATGCATTCGCGGCACAAGGCATAAAAAACCAATATCAAGTTATTCGGCTTCGATGAAGCAGCCCTACCTAGACAAGACTGATGTACATGTAACCGATGAACTGAGAAGAGATTGCAATAAATCGCGATAGATAAATGAGCTTGTGTCATGTAATGTTATGCTACTTAAGTTCCGATGATGTTTACTTAAAACTAGTTTCACCCAGTCAAAAGGCTTTAAACTATGTAGTTTAAAGCCCTTAGTAATGCGCGCTAAGGCCCGAACCTCACTCAAAACTCAAGTTTTGAGTGAGGGGTGCGGATTTCACAAATGAAATTGAACGCGTTCAGCACATCTAAACGCGTTCAAGAGCTGTCAATGTACAGACGCCAGCACATGAAGTTACTACAATCTGTCAAATTTCTTTAATAGATTTCAGCTTTATCGCTAGAACATAAGGTTCAATGTTGATTGGGATAATTTGACAGATTAGAGTAGGTTGATGTGCTGGCGTCTTTACAATATTCCATATCAATTTTGACACTGACAGCTCTTGAACGCGTTTTAGAAATGCTGATCAATTTAGTTTCATTGGTGAAATCAGCCCTTACACAGCAATATTCAGTGCTACCAATCGTGCACGAATCAAGTTATACTGAACGCAAGAGCTTGAAGTGAGTTATCACTCCACCTGACACTAAAGATTGATACTATTGACAGTTGACTTCGGAGGAGCTCGTGGCTAAGTAATAACAAGCCACACGGGTCGATCCATCAGGTTAAGCTACGCTTGCCGGGGTTAGTCCGTGGATGGGGGACCATCTTCATCCGTCATCTTCATACCGAGACTCCTCCGTGCCTCGAAAAGCACGTCAAGCCGTTGGTCCCGGCTGTCATTCGTGGATCTTTGACAGTCGTTACGAGTCGTCAGCAGCCTGAAAGTCTGACACCAGTCTTACCAAGGGGTATTGTATTACCCAGTTACTGGGTTGTGGAGGTCAGATAGGCAGTCGCTCCATGTAAAATACTCGTATTCAGCTGCATCTAGTTAGACTGGAAGCCGACCCCAAGATAGTTGGGAAAAGGCTAGGAAGATTGATTTGATTTTCACCTACGTTCTCACAATGAGGTTTTTACAGAATACGTCGGCCGAATGTAAATGACCGTGACTGACCTGCCGCATTTTTGTATAAAATATTATAGTTACTAGTCCTGGCGGTAAAACGACTAGTGTGAACACACCATACCTCTAAAATACTACCCCACCTTGCCTAAAATGAACATTTACTAATTTGATTCGATACAATTTTACTTTAATTTTGTTTCCTTAGTAATAGGACTGTACTAATATAGGTAACATAGAGAAAGGCCGAATGATATGTTTACTGGCAACATCTCTTAAAAATCGCGAATTTATCATGTAGTTGTAATAATTGCAATGTTAGAGAAAAATGTTTTTTAATTATAACACGTCACAGTTGTAATGGAACCTGCAAAACGTTATTATATAAATATAGATCTGTTTAATTATATTGTTAGAAGATTTTATAAATATTTGATAAACATTCCTGAGGGCGAATTTTGACATTAAAACTGAACGCGATCATTACATCTAAACTGAGTTCAAGAGCTGTCAGTGTCATTATTTTTAAAGAAAATTGACACTGACAGCTCTGAGCGCGTTCAGTTTCATTGGTGAAAATCCCTCTGTATCAAAGAAAGTTTTTATTACGAGTAATTGCGCGCTTACATTCTTATTTGATGCGGTACAAGGTACAAGACAATACAAAACTTATTAAATCTAAAAAATATTATTATTACAAGCAGGTTTTATTACAGCTTCGAGCGAGTCTTCACGCGCCAAAATCGAAGTCGCCGAACTACAAATCGCACAAATCCTAACATCATAGCGACATTGACGAAACTTAGAACATTTTTTGCGAGTCATACGTACTTTTGGTGTGAGTCAAAGTGAAAATGATAATAAATACACTCCCAGACTTCTAAATCGAGCCACCGTGCAAACTGCAAATCCATGTGAGATATAAAGGCCTAAAACATCAAAAGAATGATAAATCAATGAAAAAGTTTTTAAGCTGTTTGATAACAACATACTGGCCATCATTTTGGTGTCGTCATTGTTCTGAATTTGAAATCACGACGTTTTAGGCTCTTTTAAACGTCAGACGCTACTGACAGCGTGTGGTGACGTCACGACGGACGACCGACACGCCGCTGGTTGCCAAAATGTTCGTCGCAACTGTCCGTTGTGGGCTGCGTGCTAGCGAGACCGCGCCCATGTGTTTACGAACATAACATTCGGCCGTCATCGCTGACGGACGAGATAGATAGATCGCAGCCTTAAAAAGTTATAGACTTCTTTACAAAAAGTTTATGGTGGTTCGATTTAGGAGTCCAGGGAGGGTATCTAAACGAGCGTTAAACATCTTATCTAGTCAAGGGACCCGTAGAAAATTGTACATATAGAACAGATGATAACCAACGGGTTCACGAACATTGCACAAACGAATAACAAAGTATTACAAATACATAATTTATATCAACTTAGAGCTTTAAGCGAACATTCGCGATACTGTATCAAATACAGTGATTTTTATTATACAAGTGCCACTGCTAATAAGCTGTAAACAAGATTGAGAATGTATTAAAAGACAAACGAATATAGGAATATTTTATTAGAAAATGTAGGCAGACTTTCGAACCAATGCAGCTAGAAACTAGTTTAAACAAAATATTAAATATGCATTTTTTTAAAGATTGACGAGACAGTAGTTCGCTGTGATGCAAAGCGTTTTTACAATTAAGAGAACGATTAGAACGAACGATACATAATATTCGACGGCATAGGCGTAACTGGGGTCAAAAGTTATATTACAGATGGGTTTTATCAATTTCGGACAAAGTTGACTATGTTCCTATTGTAAACATCATTTTGTAATGGTTTTCGGGAAACACAAATCGATTATTAGTTTTTTTGTTTACTAAGCTTACATAATGTATCAAGTTTTATCAAATAACAGATTGCGGTAAACAATCGATTTATGTCATGCCAAAGCTCTAAAATAGGAATTTGGCATGTGTCATACAACCCATATTTTTCTGAACAGACTATAATCGGGCAGAATTTGGCATGTGTCATAAAACTCATATTTTTCTGAACAGACTATAATCGGCCATCTTACTCATTATACAACGTTATTTTTTATTCATTACAAACCTCTTAAGGGGTCATTGTACTCATCATTATGAACAACTTTTACTATGGGACCAAAGCTAAACCAGCGAAAAAAAAATCAGCTGTTCCCTACATTTTGACGAGATATGCGAACATAAATGTATGGAACAGCAGATTTTTTTTTCCCGATTTCAGGTTTGGTCCCATAGTAAAAGTTGTTCATAATGATGAGTACAATGACCTCTTAAGAGGTTTGTAATGAATAAAAAATAACGTTGTATAAGTGAATAAAAACTTATTGGGGTTAGGGGATCCCAGTTGCGCCTGTGTTCGTACATTCGCGATAAACCTTCACAATATCCGGATGAAGTGACATAATGCTCCGTCCCCCATAATATTCAAATGCATTTGAAAGTATAGACTGACACCGCTCGTTCAGTGAATGTATATGCGGGATTCGACGAACCTAAATGAACCTCTATTTAAGACCGCTGCCGTTCTATAACAACTTAATTTAACGTATTTTTAGCCCCTCTTTCTGACAGCCTGATTAATTAGTTAGTTTTAATTATGAAATTAACAAATTTTTCTTAATTATTATTCAAATTGTTTATAAAACACAGTAAATATAATTAAAAATCAGGCTTCCAGAATAGGTATTATTAATATTATTATCATAAAACATCCGATTCTTGTAATAAAAATAATAAGTCGAAGTTAATAATAATCTCAAAAATATAGTTACGCACAATCTTTGTGAAATAATAACGAACAAAAAGACAAAAACTCTCACATATGCCTTTCTAGTATAACACGTTACGACTATAAAATTCGAAATTCCAAAATATTTTCAATTTTAGATTATACATATATTAGTATAGGTAAGTCTTGTTTGATTGGGACAGTGTTATAATAATAACCATAGGTAAAGTCCGCGCCACCACTGAAGTCTTTTTGACGTGGCGCTAGTGTCTATGTCATTGCATTAAAAAACATGTAGTTCCACACTTTTCCGCCGGCCTTCTCTCGTGGCGCGCACTCTATAATCTTTTTTCGAGCATACTCATATCGGGTTAGTTTTCATTAACGGAAGGTATGTATATCTCAGTTTTAATGTTTCCATAATACATACCTACCTCTCTCTCTCTCTTCCTGGCTATGTATCCCACATGGTGATGGGGTCAGCCTTCCTGGTCTTTCTCTTCCATTTCGCTCTATCCTCGACATCGTCTTCGGATACCTGACACTCTTTCATGTCCTTTAGCACTACAGCTTTCCACCTTGTTTTTTATAATACATACCTACCTAATGATACATGTCGATGCTAGACATGATAAGAATGATGGAAAAGTATTACGACGGAAGTAATATTTTTACATGTTAAATTGGCTGTAACTCCTGAACCGGCCGACGAATATCGTCAGTTTTTATACTGTTCACATAGGTACTGCGCATACTTTAATACTATAGAAGTATCAGCCTTCCTAATGATCGTTAATGTTTTGATAACATGACGTCTTTGAGCGGCCATATCTAGTGAACCGGCCGATGAAAATCTTCAGTATTTTATACTGTTTACACAAGTAATACTTATATCATAATCCCGTACTAGTATCAGCCTTCCTAGTTATTGTTAATTTTTTGTAACCATAACGCGTCTTTGGGCGGCGATACACTGGGTCAGCCTTATGCGGGCAGACCGTCACCATTCCCACCAGACGAGGGCCAAATACTGAATCAGCCTTCCTGGCGATAGTTACCAAAAGTACGGCTATCTCTTGGAAGATTACGTCTGCAGTACAACGTACACACCTGCGGGCTATCATATTCGCGCGTACCAACGGAGCCCTTCGTTCCCTCTCAATGTCAGTGATTATAGACCTCCAAATGTCTGCCTTGACATGAAAGATGAAACTATTGTAAACCGGCTAATTTCAATAAAATAAAAATTGCAATTGAAGCTCTCTAAATTGTCTTATAGACAAGCACATTCTCTTTTAAGATACTCGTAAAGCCAAGTTTTTTTTCTACCGGGGAGAATGAATTTCTTCACGAAGAATTTGCAATTTTTAACTAGTGGTGAATAGCACGTTCCTGTCTCAATTAAACAAGACCAATAGGCCAATATAAGAGGCCAATAAAATTATTGCTTCAAATAGTTTGTAGGACTAAGTACTCTTTAAACTTAGAGCACGATAAAATTATATTTAAAAAAAGTTTAAAAATAATTTCCTTCAAATATTTTTTATGACATTTATAAAAGTTCGAATGCGTATGAACATAATTTGTAAGGCAACGAAGAGACTTACCAACATACATTCCCTGAGACTGAGAAATGCATAGAAGAGGCTAAGATCATAAATAACAACGTTATAAATATTAAAAACAAAATAATATTAAGAATTCAGATCGTATGGACCAGAGAGACTGAGAAAAGTGCTAGTTTAAACTGCATAACACACATTGTATCACAATCCAAAGGATTTTGGAGGACTTTCATAAATCATTGCTATATATGTTTGAAAAATTCGTCCGCACGAAAATGTAAATAACGGAATGAATATTGTTGAATTGTCATCATGCTTTCCATTGGGATTGTGACTCTGTTTCGCAGTTACTCCGCTGGACCTAATGTCACTTTTATACCACAAACCATCCCAGAGCTACAAAAAATGTACATGGGTATGTATCTAGCATGAATACATCTATCGCTAACATGTATTTATGAAAAAAAAATACCGCGGGCTCCTAGCGTGGTCGTATTTAGATAAATACCAAATGCGATCCACGCCTATAGGCAGTATGTTCGAAATAAAGGGATGACAAAAAGCACTTGAAACTTTCGCCCGTTTTTAAAGTGCTGTCGCTAGAAAGAGAATAATATCTTAGAGGTCCAAAGTCACATCATTTATTCCAATTAAAGGCAATTACAGAAAACTCGTTGCAAAAGGTGAGAGTGAGGAGAAGAATGGGCAAGAATCTCCATTTTATATGCAGCAGTTTGACGACGAATAACTTTTTTTGAACTGGTAACTCTTGTTCATACGGTCTGATATAAAGAACTATATGACAACACAAATTGAGTGTTTATTTTTTATTGTGATAATATCGTCACAAGTTGTACTGAAACAATTACTGAGCATTATTCATTCCCGCCTCTTAGTTTATTGATAACATTATTATTTAACTCTGTCCTACAATGAATCTCTTTTGTACGTGATAATAATAAAGTTACAAAAAATGGAAGGTGCGAAGAATTACTTTCAACTTTTTGACTTGCTCAATACTATTTAATAGAATGTATTAAATATTGTGATCGGAAAAATCTAAGTCGTTTATATTATATTGCCATAATAGCTGCGTTTGTAAAATGTTCTGCTCAGATAATATTTTTTATTGCAGAATATAATATCGCTGGAGATACTGTAGAAGTTGAATGAAAAGTATCAATATTATCGGCACTATAATATAAATTGTTAACAAATAATCGAAAACAAGAACCTCAAAATTTATTGTAATGGATTATAAATCCTCCATCTTTATAGCATTAATAATTGACCTTCCTAACCAGAGATTGTCTGGTAACAAAAAAATATTTACAAAGTAATATTAATAACAGTATTTTAATGAGGACAGAGTTCAAATAGCAATTTTTATACCACCAAGACTCAATAAGGCTGTGAAACAACTGAGATCGGTTTGGCATCTTATGATGAACAAATATCAATTTATATAATAGGGAATAATCATTGTAAAATATTATCTTACACGAAGAGTTAAAAACTCTGACACTTGTTACTGAAAAAATGCCATTTATATACAGCGGGTATTATTTTTAATATAAATAGAAAATAATGAATGTTAAATCATCCCAAAAATGGGTTATAATTCGCCTCAGAATTTGTAACTTTTCGTGTACTTAGGCGTACAATGTGCGATTTCTTTCAGCACTCTTGTACTAACGGTTTTTTAGAAGTACTTGCCATAGAAAAGTGTCGCTTGAAATCGCACTCTTGTAGCATTCTATCGCTAAACCGAATTGCCTAGAATTAGACGAATTGTTTGTACTTATCCATCTAATAGTGATAATTAAAGGGAATGTCGGAAGGAGAAGAAGAGACAAGTGATAAATAACAGTTGTGTGTGAGGTCCATTTTGTTTTATTCTTTGATGATTGTTTTTGTTAACGTTAAACGGACCTTGAATATTTTTATCTATTTCGAGAGTCTATTTGAGTTTTAAATAATTAAATCTGATTATTTCTGTGTCTTTGAATGTTGTGTCAAAAGTTATACAATTTTTTTAAATTAATAATTATTATAAGTATATGTATTATTAGTAATGTTTTCAAATTTAATCGTTTCTATGGAATGTGTAATTGCATAGCTTTTGCATGAAACAATAAATTGAATAATAATGAATATTTTAATAGTCTATGACATTTAGTGATGTACTTTGACGCCTCTCCACCGCTTTTATTGTTAATGTAGGCAAACTTCTGTGTAATATTGTATGTAAGTATACAAATTCATGGATGTTATCACTTTTTCCAAATTTAAATATCAACATGTTTTGACAGTTATAACCTAAAGCATAATTTTTTTGTCGTCACTGCCTTTAATTTATGTAAGAACAAAAAAATATCACGCTAACTGATATTTATGTAAAAACAATGCTGTTAATCATACTTTTGACAAGTTCTAGATTAATCTATGTCCTGTCAAAACTGTCAAACATGTGAAATAGCACCGGGAGGCCCGTACTTACTATTGAATGAACATTCTGTATGTGTATCTGTTCTATATAATATGTATTTCACGATTTAATAAATATTCATATGTGTAGTAGTTATATTTTGTTTTATTTTATTCGGCGAAGATCCCAATTTCGTTTTGTTAATGACTTTGTAAAGCGTCGGCTGTCACGTGGACATTGGCGTACAGTCCATACACACGAAGAAAGTTCCCGTGGTCACATGGCCATTGACATTCAGTCCTATCCTCTGTTTTCTGCTTGGGTAATGATTGACACTAGAGCAATTTTTTACGAAGCAATCGTATGTCTACCACGGCACGTGTCAACCATGTTCGTATTTTGTTTGTTTTTCTTATTTTCTTTCTAATATTAATTTAAATACTACGCCAAAAAACAAATCGTAGGGACATGGCAGTAGTAACATTAAACCAGGGAAAAACAGGAATGTGTTCGTCTGGAATGAGTGTTATGTTAATCCTTATAGGATATTGACGCTAGGCTACTAGGGTCACAGTGTACCTACTTAGGACTTGCCGCAAAAGTAAGGAAGCTAATTCAATATTACAAATGCATTAAATCGGCACTGACCCGAAAACTTCGTGTGAGTCTATCTGGCAGGCCCCAACGAGATTTATCAACAGGTGATAGGTTTACATAAGGACATTATTTTGTACCTATAGAAAATAAATAAGATATATTTTGTACCTCGACAGTTTTTGATTAAATGACGTTTCTATGAAGTGTCTAGCTAGCGGGCCGCTTATGATTATTTTTATTGTTATTATACTTTCAGATCGCCCAGTAGTGCTCGGAGTTAGAAAATATTATGTACCTTACAAATCCGAAATTTCGACTTTCTGTGAGCTATACTTTAGGAGATATTCGTTACTTAGACAAACGTCCAGCCAGCGGGCCACTTTTTAAATACTACTGTTTTATATCATACAATAGCAGTAGGAGCTTAATCCTATTATGTACCTTACAAATCCAAAATTTCGACCTTCTGTGACCTATACTTTAGAAGATATTCGTTACTTAGACAAACGTCCAGCCAGCGGGCCGCTTTTTAAATACTACTCTTTTATATCATACAATAGCAATAAGAGCTTGATCCTATTATGTACCTTACAAATCCAAAATTTCGACTTTCTGTGACCTATACTTTAGAAGATATTCGTTACTTAGACAAACGTCCAGCCAGCGGGCCACTTTTTAAATACTACTCTTTTATATCATACAATAGCAATAGGAGCTTGATCCTATTATGTACCTTACAAATCCAAAATTTCGACACTCTGTGACCTATACTTTAGAAGATATTCGTTACTTAGACAAACGTCCAGCCAGCGGGCCACTTTTTAAATACTACTCTTTTATATCATACAATAGCATTAGGAGCTTGATCCTATTATGTACCTTACAAATCCAAAATTTCGACTTTCTGTGACCTATACTTTAGAAGATATTCGTTACTTAGACAAACGTCCAGCCAGCGGGCCACTTTTTAAATACTACTCTTTTATATCATACAATAGCATTAGGAGCTTGATCCTATTATGTACCTTACAAATCCAAAATTTCGACACTCTGTGACCTATACTTTAGAAGATATTCGTTACTTAGACAAACGTCCAGCCAGTGGGTTTGTTTCTAAATACTACTCATTTATATCATACATAGAATAAGAAGCTTGATACTATTATCACCCATCAGTCTATACATCATACAGTCGTCTGATGAAGACGTCTAAGACAGGGTAACCTTGCGGGGCGTGAGGGGCGAGACGGGGGAAGCGCGCTCCCGGACTGCTTACGCTACCGTGTTTGTAGTTCGGGAAATAACTTTCAGGGCTATCGTGTTGAATTTAATATTGTTTTAATTTATGTATAATATTATAATGGTGCATACGACGTGTGTTGTGAAGAGTGCAAGTCGTCATCTTACGTTAATAAAAAACTGCGATTTCATCAATTTCAGCTTAAAATACTAGCCGTGATCGCTTCGGAGGACTACAAGTCCCTCAGGATGATTTTGTGGATTACATCCATAGCTTGGAAACAAAATTGATGTCGATTTTTAATTTTTCTGGAAACAACATTGGGTCTAAATTGTTTGAGCATTTGAGTCAAATAGAATTCAATACCAAACCATGTTCATGCTTCCCAATATTGTTTTTGTATTACGATGAGGATTTTTTATATAATTAAGTTCAACAACAGAAACAAATCCAGTAAATCTAAAAACCAAAAATCTAATAAATAAATCTAGTAAATCTAATATTTCTCAGTCGCCCATTTATAAAGATACCTACAGTTTTATAGATGAGTGGCTGGTACACAAAAAGACGATTTTTTTTATAATTGTTAATTATTGTTTACAATAATGTTGATGCCCATGTTGATCTAAAATAAATTAATAAAATAAATATTGTTAACTTGGGACAACCCTAGCTATCGTGACAATGCCTACACGTCGTCTGCATTTACCACGAGATCAAAGGCATCGTCCTACTGTATCTTTTTATACTGTGCTATTATGTACCTTCAATCTGCCTAGCCTTTTCCCAACCATGTTGGGGTCGGCTTCCAGTCTAACCGAATGCAGCTAAATACAAGTATTTTATATAGAGCGACTGTCTATTTCATCTCCACAACCCAGTAACTGGGTAATACTATTATGTACAGACGCCAGCACATCAACCTACTCCAATCTGTCAAATTTTCTCAATCAACATTGAACCTTATTCTTTAGCGATAAAGTTAAAAATCTATTAAAGAAATTTGACAGATTGTAGTAACTTGATATGCTGGCGTCTGTACCTTACATATCCAAAATTTCAACTTCCTATGGACTTCATAAGGTATTCGTTAATAAAATAAGCGCCTAGCTGGCAAACCCGTTTTCAAACATTATAGGTACCTGCTTTCATAATCACTCAACAGTGCTACAACAAAACTGGGGATTAAGAAAAAGAGTAGTTCTTAGGGCGCTATGTAAATGATTAAAAGAGAAAATGTAATACCTAGTAATTATAATCTTTAATGAGTAAATGATAGCTTGAAGATTGACATGGGAGAATGGAATAACTTCTAAAGTATAGCTCACAGAAAGTCGAAATTTTGGATTTGTAAGGTACATAATAGGTCAAGCTCCTAATGCTATTGTATGTTACAAAAGAGTAGTATTTAAAAAGTGGCCCGCTGGCTGGACGTTTGTCTAAGTAACGAATATCTTCTAAAGTATAGCTCACAGAAAGTCGAAATTTTGGATTTGTAAGGTACATAATAGGATCAAGCTCCTAATGCTATTGTATGTTACAAAAGAGTAGTATTTAAAAAGTGGCCCGCTGGCTGGACGTTTGTCTAAGTAACGAATATCTCCTAAAGTATAGCTCACAGGAAGTCGAAATTTCGGATTTGTAAGGTACATAATATTTTCTAACTCCGAGCACTACTGGGCCATCTGAAAGTATAATAACAATAAAAATAATCATAAGGGGCCCGCTAGCTAGACACTTCATAGAAACGTCATTTAATCAAAAACTGTTTAGGTACAAAATATATCTTATTTATTTTCTATAGGTACAAAATAATGTCCTTATGTAAACCTATCACCTGTTGATAAATCTCGTTGGGGCCTGCCAGATAGACTCACACAAACTTCGTGTGAGTCTATCTGGCAGGCCCCAACGAGATTTATCAACAGGTGATAGGTTTACATAAGGACATTATTTTGTACCTATAGAAAATAAATAAGATATATTTTGTACCTCGACAGTTTTTGATTAAATGACGTTTCTATGAAGTGTCTAGCTAGCGGGCCGCTTATGATTATTTTTATTGTTATTATACTTTCAGATCGCCCAGTAGTGCTCGGAGTTAGAAAATATTATGTACCTTACAAATCCGAAATTTCGACTTTCTGTGAGCTATACTTTAGGAGATATTCGTTACTTAGACAAACGTCCAGCCAGCGGGCCACTTTTTAAATACTACTGTTTTATATCATACAATAGCAGTAGGAGCTTAATCCTATTATGTACCTTACAAATCCAAAATTTCGACCTTCTGTGACCTATACTTTAGAAGATATTCGTTACTTAGACAAACGTCCAGCCAGCGGGCCGCTTTTTAAATACTACTCTTTTATATCATACAATAGCATTAAGAGCTTGATCCTATTATGTACCTTACAAATCCAAAATTTCGACTTTCTGTGACCTATACTTTAGAAGATATTCGTTACTTAGACAAACGTCCAGCCAGCGGGCCACTTTTTAAATACTACTCTTTTATATCATACAATAGCAATAGGAGCTTGATCCTATTATGTACCTTACAAATCCAAAATTTCGACACTCTGTGACCTATACTTTAGAAGATATTCGTTACTTAGACAAACGTCCAGCCAGCGGGCCACTTTTTAAATACTACTCTTTTATATCATACAATAGCATTAGGAGCTTGATCCTATTATGTACCTTACAAATCCAAAATTTCGACTTTCTGTGACCTATACTTTAGAAGATATTCGTTACTTAGACAAACGTCCAGCCAGCGGGCCACTTTTTAAATACTACTCTTTTATATCATACAATAGCATTAGGAGCTTGATCCTATTATGTACCTTACAAATCCAAAATTTCGACACTCTGTGACCTATACTTTAGAAGATATTCGTTACTTAGACAAACGTCCAGCCAGTGGGTTTGTTTCTAAATACTACTCATTTATATCATACATAGAATAAGAAGCTTGATACTATTATCACCCATCAGTCTATACATCATACAGTCGTCTGATGAAGACGTCTAAGACAGGGTAACCTTGCGGGGCGTGAGGGGCGAGACGGGGGAAGCGCGCTCCCGGACTGCTTACGCTACCGTGTTTGTAGTTCGGGAAATAACTTTCAGGGCTATCGTGTTGAATTTAATATTGTTTTAATTTATGTATAATATTATAATGGTGCATACGACGTGTGTTGTGAAGAGTGCAAGTCGTCATCTTACGTTAATAAAAAACTGCGATTTCATCAATTTCAGCTTAAAATACTAGCCGTGATCGCTTCGGAGGACTACAAGTCCCTCAGGATGATTTTGTGGATTACATCCATAGCTTGGAAACAAAATTGATGTCGATTTTTAATTTTTCTGGAAACAACATTGGGTCTAAATTGTTTGAGCATTTGAGTCAAATAGAATTCAATACCAAACCATGTTCATGCTTCCCAATATTGTTTTTGTATTACGATGAGGATTTTTTATATAATTAAGTTCAACAACAGAAACAAATCCAGTAAATCTAAAAACCAAAAATCTAATAAATAAATCTAGTAAATCTAATATTTCTCAGTCGCCCATTTATAAAGATACCTACAGTTTTATAGATGAGTGGCTGGTACACAAAAAGACGATTTTTTTTATAATTGTTAATTATTGTTTACAATAATGTTGATGCCCATGTTGATCTAAAATAAATTAATAAAATAAATATTGTTAACTTGGGACAACCCTAGCTATCGTGACAATGCCTACACGTCGTCTGCATTTACCACGAGATCAAAGGCATCGTCCTACTGTATCTTTTTATACTGTGCTATTATGTACCTTCAATCTGCCTAGCCTTTTCCCAACCATGTTGGGGTCGGCTTCCAGTCTAACCGAATGCAGCTAAATACAAGTATTTTATATAGAGCGACTGTCTATTTCATCTCCACAACCCAGTAACTGGGTAATACTATTATGTACAGACGCCAGCACATCAACCTACTCCAATCTGTCAAATTTTCTCAATCAACATTGAACCTTATTCTTTAGCGATAAAGTTAAAAATCTATTAAAGAAATTTGACAGATTGTAGTAACTTGATATGCTGGCGTCTGTACCTTACATATCCAAAATTTCAACTTCCTATGGACTTCATAAGGTATTCGTTAATAAAATAAGCGCCTAGCTGGCAAACCCGTTTTCAAACATTATAGGTACCTGCTTTCATAATCACTCAACAGTGCTACAACAAAACTGGGGATTAAGAAAAAGAGTAGTTCTTAGGGCGCTATGTAAATGATTAAAAGAGAAAATGTAATACCTAGTAATTATAATCTTTAATGAGTAAATGATAGCTTGAAGATTGACATGGGAGAATGGAATAACTTCTAAAGTATAGCTCACAGAAAGTCGAAATTTTGGATTTGTAAGGTACATAATAGGTCAAGCTCCTAATGCTATTGTATGTTACAAAAGAGTAGTATTTAAAAAGTGGCCCGCTGGCTGGACGTTTGTCTAAGTAACGAATATCTTCTAAAGTATAGCTCACAGAAAGTCGAAATTTTGGATTTGTAAGGTACATAATAGGATCAAGCTCCTAATGCTATTGTATGTTACAAAAGAGTAGTATTTAAAAAGTGGCCCGCTGGCTGGACGTTTGTCTAAGTAACGAATATCTCCTAAAGTATAGCTCACAGGAAGTCGAAATTTCGGATTTGTAAGGTACATAATATTTTCTAACTCCGAGCACTACTGGGCCATCTGAAAGTATAATAACAATAAAAATAATCATAAGGGGCCCGCTAGCTAGACACTTCATAGAAACGTCATTTAATCAAAAACTGTTTAGGTACAAAATATATCTTATTTATTTTCTATAGGTACAAAATAATGTCCTTATGTAAACCTATCACCTGTTGATAAATCTCGTTGGGGCCTGCCAGATAGACTCACACGAAAACTTCTCGGTTACAAGAAGTCATGTCAGGTGAATGGACAAACACAAAAACATTAATACAAGTTACCTCATAACGTAATAATTGATTATTCCATAAAATCGATTATCATGTTATGACATTATAAACTGTGATTTAAGTTTCGTAATAGGTGGGTACAGTACAACTATTTTCTTAATGTCCCTCGGCAAACTTCGTGTCTCGTCAGTCGTCGGATTTCTATCGGTTGCCCTTAGCACTTGGTGCAGACCGGACGCTCTCAATATACTTCCAAGTCGATTGAGAGCGTCCGGTTTGCATCAAGTGCAAAGGGTAACTGATAGAAATCCGACGACTGAAAACACGAAGTTTACCGAGGGACATTAGAAAAATAGTTGTATTGTACTAGGTACTAATTTCACACTTATCTCGAAAAGAAATAAAACAAATTATTGAAAGTCGGAGCCTGTTGGTTGTGAACTTATGACCATCACAAAAAAAAAAACTGACTCACGAGGATTATGATCCGGAAAGTGAGACTGTCTGTATCTTGTTTTTTCAGTTCAAAAATCAAGCGCAGCGAAGACCTCGTGGCTAAGTAACAACAGCCGCACGGGTCGATCCATCAGGTTAAGCTACACTTGCCGGGGTCAGTCCGTGTATGGGTGACCATCTTTACCTACTGAGACTCCTCCGTGTCTTGGAAAGCACGTTAAGCCGTTGGTACCGGCTGTCATTCGCGGATCTTAGACAATCGTTACGGGTCGTCAGAAGCCCGAAAGTCTTACGAAGGTATATCGTATTACCGATTTACTGGGTTTGGCAACAAGCCGAATGCCGATGGCCCAACTGATGGGAAGCAGTTATCGCCACTGATGGCTATTACCAGGAGCTTCTCTGAACTGAAATGTCTCATGTGCCTAAACCTTTACCCTTCGAACAGGAACCACATTTTGCCAGTTATGGGAGTTTTCAAAGTAGACGCTGGTAACTTGACGTGGCGGGATTCGACGTCAAGGGAATAAATCGAAGTCCTTAATAACTCAGCTCAAATTCACTCTATCTCGCTCGCTCACTACCGACTGACTGAGAGTGAGACTGAGTGGCTGGGAGAAGGCTCCAAGGCGCCGATAGTTTAGGTAATGTTTTTCTACATGATGGAAAAGTCCAATAACACTTGACCTGACCTGGGAATTGGACCCAGGAAGACACGAAGCTTAAATAGCTTTATTAAAGTTTCGCCAAAATCATCTTCCGCCGCTAACATTTCGTAATGCCATTGTTTTAACTTTTAATTACGGGTAGGCGTGCCACTGGCAGTTATCAAATCCTCAGTATGTCAAGATGAGTCAACGGCGGGCGTTAAATGTAATCTTTATTACGTGATGTTATGCGCCCACTAACCACGGGTTAAGGTTATAACATACAGTTATTATCTGAAATTATTCGTAGAGACAATGGGTTGGTCTATTGTTGAGCGATGAAAAAGCAAATTTCAAATTAAGCTTCAAATAAACAAGGTCCCACTAAAAAAGATGGACAAATTTTAACACAGCATTCAGTACGGCTAACCAAAGATTAAATGATAAAAAAAAAACACTAAGGGCCTATTTCACGATGTCCGAATAGTCACTACTTACCGAATAAATTCAAAAATGGAACAGAATTTGTATGAAATGATCTGCCAAGTAAGTTATTAGAAACTTAATCGTAGGTGGTGAAATAGGCCTTAAATGGCATTGGGTAACCAACATTTTTAGTGTATTTTTTTATTAAATTAGGTTGGATCAGGTGGCGTTCTGTAGTTTCTGCCTACTAACACAGAAAAAGGCGTAAGTACTCGTAAGTGTGTAGGTATGTGATATTAAATCCAATACTTCGTGATGGTTTCCGATTCGAGACACTACAGGATTCGAGTGTTTTAAACAAAACATAAGGGATTGCCCTTTGCTTAGCCAGGACCTACACGACCTACCTAATAGCTGTTCCCAAACAAAACATAAGGGATTGCCCTTTGCTTAGCCAGGACCTACACGACCTACCTAATAGCTGTTCCCATGATAGTGTTTGAAAACGAGAGATGTGTGTGTCGCTTTCGCTTTTAGCCTATAGGGGAAAGTTCAAACGGTATCTACGAGTATGTAGATACTAAATATGTGGGTACCTATACAGCAGGAAAACACGTAGCGACAATAATATTGTGTCGACTTGAAGTTGAGTTCTCAACGGAAAATCTTTATTCAGTGTCTAAGATTGGAAACTTCGGAACAAAGTACCTACATGTAACCTACCCAGTCGGTATTTAGGCGTATAGTCCCAGTCGCCCCCACATGGATTGCCCACCAGGTGGCAATTGGGAAAAAAATTCAAAAGCAACTACAATGAAGAAAATCTTGTTCGTATGTCCCTAAAAATATCACTTATCTACTAATAATACCACATTGGAAATGTGACCATCAAACCCCGTCATGGCGGCCGTAAGACAAATAGCGATGAGGGGGTTTGGCGATACACGCCGCAATGTACAGCGATTTGAAGTGGGGGCAATAAGTCCCAGTCGTCTGCCCGGCTTGGGTGGAGCACCGCCGTGTCCTCGTGCAGGCGATCGGCGGCAGTGACCTCTCACGTCCGGCCCTGGTCCAGGCCGTATAGTCCCAGTCGCCCCCACATGGATTGCCACCAGGTGGCAATTGGGAGAAAAAAATCCCAGTTGCCACCGGGTGGCGACTGGGACCTTATTGCCCCCACTTCAAATCGCTGTACATTGCGGCGTGGATCGCCAAACCCCCTCATCGCTATCTGTCTTACGGCCGGGATGACGGGGTTGGCGGTCACATTTCCAATGTGTATTATTATTATTAAATCTTGTTTGTGTGTCCCTAAAAAATATCACTTATCTACAAGTGATATTGTATATTTAGTAGTGTATTACTTTTTCTTCTTGTAATATATTATCTGGTGTACAATAAAGTATATGGTATAAATAAATAAATATTTTTTAGGGACATACAAACAAGATTTTCTTTATTGTAGTTGCTTTTAATCACTATTATTTCGTTTATTCATTTAGATACTTATTCGATACATTTTTAAATATTTTTATAAAATTCATTAAAAAAAACATTTAAAAATATAAAAAATAGTAGCCCACCGGTATCGGGAACAGGGTTCAAGCTACCGGCGGTCAGGGCTCGAGAGAGAGGAACCTCCTGACAATGCGAGTCGTGTCCAGGAGTACCGCTTTCTGAATCAAGCCCCTTGACCCAGCTGCCTAACGAGAGCCTCCTTAGGTGTTGGTCGAGGCTCTTGGCAATTAAGCCATTGGCTGATGCTACTATCGGCACAATGATCGCTGAGTCCACATCGCACATGTCGACAACCTCGCGAAACAAGTCAAGATACTTGTTAATCATTTATTATTATTAATCATAAAAACCTGGTGTAAATTCGTATCACACAAAATCTTAAACTCAAACTCAAACTCAAAGCATTTATTTCAATTAAACCATTTACAGGCACTTTTGAATTGTCAGAGTCGGTCAGTTAGTCAGAATTTCAGAAAGTTGAAGCTTAGTAGGATTTACAATAATTATACTAAAAACAAAAGCTAGTCATCAGTCACAGATAATCAAAGTACATATTTACAATAACTATGTTTTATCAATCAAATGTAAAAATTACCTCATAATCATAAAAACTTGGGTGTAAATTTGTATCACAGATCGATAATCAAAATATTTACAATAATCATATTATTATATTACAAAAAAATAATATCTACGAATAAAACCACATTGGAAATGTGACCGCCAACCCCGTCATCCCGGCCGTAAGACAGATAGCGATGAGGGGGTTTGGCGATCCACGCCGCAATGTACAGCGATTTGAAGTGGGGGCAATAAGGTCCCAGTCGCCACCCGGTGGCAACTGGGATTTTTTTCTCCCAATTGCCACCTGGTGGCAATCCATGTGGGGGCGACTGGGACTATACGGTCCAGGCCATGGTGCGGAGCGAGAGGGCATGGCAGGCTGTCACCTCCTTCTGCGAAGCAGTAATGCTCGTGAAGGAGGAGGCGGGGCGCGAGAGGCAGAGACAAAGGTCTCTCCCTCGAACCCCTAGCCGCCGCGGTAGTAGACGCCCCGGGCGTCGGGAATCGATTGCCGATTTCCGGCCACCGTAGGCGCGGGCTTGCGGACGGAGAGTGATGGGTAGCTCTCCGTCCGATCAGGACCAAGCCCGGGTCGACGGCGCGTAGTGTTCCACGCGCGCCTCAAAGAGTTGTCAGCGAAGCTGAAGGGGTCCGTTAGGGCCGATGCCTACCACTGGGGTTGCGGATAAGTCCTTAGGGGAAACCGTGGCCCCGGTCTAGGCAAGGGAAGGAACACGGGTGGGTTTTAGTCAGTAAAAGTCTGACACGCCCTTCCGCTCCGCCCAGAGCGGGAGAAGTCATTTGATGATTTCCCACCCAACAAAAAAAAAAAAAAGTCCCAGTCGTCACCCGGTGGCACGTGAGATTTTTTTTCCCAATTGCCACCTGGTGACAATCCATGTGGGGGCGGGCGACTGGGAATATTCGTAGTCAGGTACGTGCCTATACCAAGCATCCGTTCTACTATGCCATTCGCTAAAGTAAAAGTATGTCCCATTCTAGTTACGGAGCACACTATGTAATACACACGACATAAGTGAGCCAAATCCCACGGTAAATCACTTCAAAAGTGAAGATTAATGTTTTCTTATACACAAGGCTTTACGTTCTATGTAACGATGTCCTACAATCGCTCTGTCTCTATCTATATTAGGTGTTAGATAAGGATGGGAGATGTATTGTTCTAAAGTCGTGGGAAATCTACTGAGTCATTGCTCTGCTTGTAAGGAAAACGACCCTCAGTCAGAGTACTGTTCTACCATTAAGACTCAAGGATTGCCGTTTTCCTGCAATTGATAAAATATATAAAAGAATTATGGTAATATTATGTATTATTCTCAGCAAACGTCGCTCAAACGTTGTTCAAACTGAAACAAGTATTTATTTCAATTAAAAGACAAGACACTTTTGAATTGTCAAGGAGTCGATCAGACAGAAGAAGATGAAGCTAGTTGCTCATTCCAAAGCTTAGTAGGTTCCTATGGAGAAGAACAGGCAAGAAATTTCGTTTATTTGATATCTCTGCTAGAAGCATCAGTTATTTGCAGGTTCTTCGTTTTTGCATGCCTCAGGCACTTTATGGAGTCGCAAGGTCTAATGCCAGCGACGAATGGTGTGTTGACTAATTATGTGGTAAGACAGTTTTGCCTCTTCAGCAACTTTGTCAGATCGGTATAATAGATCCTGACTACAATATTAAAGAACACAAACAGTACACTGAAAATATGAGATATACAAAAAAAAACATGCAATTATAAGGTAACATAATATTCCGTTTTCTTTTTATCGACTCAGGATGAGTCGATAAAAAGAAAACGGAATATTTGAAAGTAGGCTTCTTATTCTTCCAGATACATACATACCTACCTACAAGAACTACTATTAAGATCATGGGATGAGAGATTCTAAATTTTTTTTATTGTGATACTCGCTGCGTCCCGCGTTTTCACCTGCATAAGTCTAAATTCCATGAGAATATGGGGATAAAAAGTATCATGTCCTAATCCAGGTCATGATCTACCCATGTGCCAAATTTTATCTAAATCTGTTCAGCCGTTTTAGCGTGAAAGCGTAACAAACAAATAAACAAACTCCATTTCACATTTATAATATTAATTAAAGTTAGGATGGGCCAGCGTTTAGGATGGGCGTCGTTAGGAGGGACCTAGATCTCGCTTGATGAAAAGCGATGGATGAGATTTGAGATGGTACGAGCAAGCCCGGAAGATGCCTGTTCACTCTTGCTTTGAAGGCGGGAATGTGGATGGGAACACGTACGCTATCTTGTAAATGGTACGCCATCGCCATCTAATACATCCGAAGCCAGAATATGAATGATCTTGGAAGTTTTAAATATGATTTTTGAGATGCTCTTTTTGATTTATATTTTATGTAGTTGTAGATACCAAAACTAGGGCTACAATAGCCATAATGTTAACAGTTGAACCACTTGCATCGCAGTCAATGATTTACTGATTGAATAAGCCAGGCACAACGGGCTAGCTATAAATCAAACTGTTGCTATTTTTATTGCAAATCTATGTTTATGTATGAACCGACATAAATGGGTGTGCCATGGCGGCGTCACTTTGTCTGCAATATGGTTTATCTTTGTAGGGAGTGGTACAGTCTAATAGGTACCTTCTAACCTATACAATGTGTTACAAAAACCCTGTACGACCCGACCCGATTCCAAACAAATTTTTTAGCACTAATTGATTTTTTTTGTATCGATTGGTTTAGCGGAGATGTGTCAATATTAACCAATAGAATCAAAACTCCGCTCCAGAGGTGCGATTTTATTGGTTAATTTTGGCACATCTCCGCTCCTCTCCTCTCCTCTCCGCTTCAGTGGACAAGCAGCCTTAATAGCCCGGTAAAATTCCTCAAAAATGCAGCGAATTTTTTTCATTTCGTTTTTCCTGAGTATTACCACATAGGTAGACTCTCAGTACGATTACCAGACACATTCTTAACAACACCCTAACCTGTGACTTTTTTTGCATACAAACTTTCAGAAGGTTTGTATGCAGCTTGTATTTTCCCTACTTTTTTGTTTGTGTTTTTTCTTTGCGTCTCTAAATTACTGTACCTATTTTCTTTTCTTTTTCCTTAATTCAAGTTTGTTTCTAGGGTCAAATTAACTGCGTATTGCTTGTCCATTGTGTAAAGTGGGACGATTTTGAAGCATTGCTGCGCAATTTTTGAAATGCCCGTCATTAGATTTAGAAGACACTAGGGGACAAAAAGTCAGTAACTTAACAGTCTAGAAATAGCATCCAACGCAGTCGCGCAACACCTAGGAAAATCGGTCGCTTTCGCTGCCTTCACAAAGCATTCCGAACCGACACTTGTAGATCGATAATTACAAAACCGAAACACTGGACGCTCCATTTAGATCAAAGTAAATCAGCGCGCGATTGCATTCAACGATAAATTAATTAAAAAAATATTGCGCCACGCATTTGCATAGTCAACCTGTTATTATACGTCATTTGACATATACGTTCCCGCGCTTCGAACGCCAATCAACGGCCAGTATCGCGTTGAATGCGTGCGCGAGCGCGCGTTCCACTTTCAAATTTAAAATCACGTTCGAATGGACAGCCAGTGTTATTTGAAATAGTGTTAAGTTTAGTGTTTATTTTTTTTATGAATTATTGTGGATATTGAACCTCTTTGGTTGAACGGAATTGGAGTTTCTAATTGAAGGTTTGTTATTAAGTTATTTTTGTTTGTGGTTTGGGTGAGGTAAGTAAATAACTCCAATCGTCTTGCGAAATGTTTTTGTTATGATACAACTCTGGGTCAGTCGTATAAATGACACGTTTGTGGCTTAGTAGTAAGATTTCGACAGTTTCTTTGTGACAAAGAATGACAATATTTATGAAAGTTAGGAATATTTATGTGACATATTAACTAATTTATATAATACACATGACATGGATGCTGCTACTTATGACATTCACCTTTTAAAAGTTAAAGTCCACTTCAAAACGCACTTTACATGCTTAACACTTACTTGTACTAACTTTAAGTGACTTGACCTAGTACACAAAGTACGTAGCTACATATGCCTACTACACTCCAATTTGAATAATTAACTAATTATGAATATAAATGTGCATTTTTTCAACATTACTATGTTAGTTAACAGAATTTGTTGCAACACATATATTTACATACAAAAGACATCAACGAGCGCGCACACATTTTTATTAAGAAGTAGAATAAAATCATGTTCAAGAAATTAATTTTACTATCCAACAAGCCGTCGCGACCTCGCGTGCTTGATGGGATTTCCCATCGGCCAAATGATGAAGTACAAAACAAAATATCATACCCTATTTTAACCTCTTTCATCATCATCATTTGAGCCGAAAGATGTCCACTGCCGGACATACGCCTCCCCAGGCACCGCCACTTCGATCGTTTCTGTGCTTCCCGCATCCAGCTTCCCGCATCCAGCAGATTCCTGCGGCCTTTAGTCTAGAAGAAAATGTATCCCCTAAAGGGAAGGGGGACCCCTAGGGCGTAAATTTTCTTCTAGACTTAATGGCTTTGCGTTGCATGTCAGTGAATGATTAAGATCTTTATTGAGTTCAGCCTTTTAACATGCTTATGGGTCTTGTATTTAATTAAGCACTGCTAAGGAGAACCAATGTTAAGTTTCAGTTTAAAAAAATGGAAATCTAGTACACAAAACTAAAAGTTTAAAACTAAAAAACAGTGGTCTACTGTTTATAAGCTCATTTTGTTCAAATATAAGTTAATTCTGGCTATAAGTCCCTTGCAATAAAGGAGTACTTAAGTAATTTCTAGGGGTGGCCTTTTAAATACTTACTAAAATTTAACTTTTTGCTAGATAAAATGACCGCTGCGATAAATAATTGATATTACTGAGACAACACGAGAACAGGTTCTCCTGCAGAGAAAGATTCGGTCTGGAGTCACTAAGTAACTACACACATCAAAAGTGTCTAGGGATCAAGCATTTTTATGCGGATTTCTTGAGATTGAGATGTGGCTTTGTAATAAATTTATGATTTTATAAATTTATATGGATCCTTTTTGGTGCATTTCATAATTTGAATCAGGAACTGTGAATCAAATTCGAGTAAAAGATGAAAATCAGCTGTCAATATTTTCCCTATAAAAACATACAACGCATTGAAGACATTATTAGTGCTACTGTTTCCCTACTACTGATTAAAACCAACGTTATTATGGAGCAGCGACGTCATTTAAGCAGGGAAGAAATGCTCAGAGCCGTGGGAATGATACAAGCTGGTTCCCGGCAACGTACTGTGGCTTTAGCTCTGAATACAAGTCAGAGTGTTATCAGTCGACTTTGGACACGTTACCGAAGCACTGGTACCGTGGCTGAGCGCCATGGAGGACGGTATCGCTGCACCACACGGAGACAAGACCGATACATTCAAATCTTAGCTCGAAGAGCTCCAACAATAACCGCCATGATGTTAGCCGTGAGGCTTCATCACTCTTCAGGGAACTTAATTAGCGACCAAACAGTCAGAAACCGCTTGCATGAAGTGAACCTTCATTCCCGAAGACCGCTACGGGTACCACCTATAGCAATGCACAATCGTAGGATTCGATATCAATGGGCTCTTGAACACAGAAATTGGGCAGAAGAACAATGGCGTTTCGTGTGCTTTTCTGATGAGTCTCGTTTTGGTATGAGACCGGATACAAGACGTATACGACACTGGAGAACCCCTGGACGCCAACAGCGATTAAAATCCTGCCAGGAAATCCATCCTTATAGTGGTGGAACCATCATGGTATGGGCGGGTATTTGGATCGGCGGAAGAACTGAGTTGATTTGGATCAGAGGCAACCTCAACGCTCAAATTTATGCTGAGACGATTGTATCAGACGTCATCGTTCCTCTACAAGTGCAAATCGGTCCCTTATTTCAGTTAATGCATGATAATGCACGACCGCACACCGCAAGAGTTGTAAGACAGACTCTCGCCGCAGCTAACATCAATGTCCTGCCCTGGCCTGCTCAGTCGCCAGACTTGAACCCGATTGAGCATGCATGGGATATGCTACAGAGAAGAGCTCTGCCGAATATGGAGGGTATCCAGTCGCAAGAAGACCTTTTTTTGTTGTTGCAACGAACATGGGCGGCCATTCCACAGCGTGATTTGGATGAACTCATTTTGAGTATGCCAAACCGATGTTCTTGTGTTGTTAGTGTTCGCGGTAGAAACACGGATTATTAATTGTTTAAGTTACCCAATAAAATTTTAAAGAAAACTGTTATTTCAGTCTTTTTTTCGAACTTTAATGTTAGTGGTTCAAATGTCAAAAATCCCTTTATTAGGAAAATGGCAAATTTCTTTATTAATGCAAAGGTGACTTGGTTTATCGTTACTGTGACAAACGAAAACACTTTATTTGATGAATCCTTAAAGAAAATTTTAATTAATATCAATCAGGAGAAAAGTTATTGCAAAAATATATGTTGATCCCTAGACACTTTTGATGTGTGTAGTTTATTTACTAGGTTATTTTTATATCGGAGGAGCTCGTGGCTAAGTAATAACAGCCGCACGGGTCGATCCATCAGG
Source organism: Conistra vaccinii (assembly GCA_948150665.1). Taxonomy (NCBI): domain Eukaryota; kingdom Metazoa; phylum Arthropoda; class Insecta; order Lepidoptera; family Noctuidae; genus Conistra; species Conistra vaccinii. Next base: position 6,777,223 of record OX411339.1, on the reverse strand, counting down.
TTAAGCTACGCTTGCCGTGGTTGGTCAGTGGATGGGTGATCATCTTTACATACCGAGACTCCTCCGTGCCTCGGAAAGCACATTAAGCTGTTGGTCCCGGCTGTCATTCGTCGTTCTTTGACAGTCTTTACGAGTCGTCAGAAGCCCGAAAGTCTGACACAAGTTTTACCAAGGGGTATCGTATTACCCTTCAGTGGTTGTGGAGGTCAGATAGGCAGTCACTCCATGTTAAATACTGGTATTCAGCTGCATCCGGTTAGACTGGAAGCCGACCCCAAATTAGTTCGGAAACGGCTAGGCAGATTGATTGATTGATTTTTATGTCGACACCAAATGTCATTTCAGTCAGTTCAATCAATGTGGATGGTAATGGGGTCCGAGTGCGCGGGTCCTTTTTAAGGAAATTTCTCGCTGACTGGTCGACACTTCACGTGACCAGAGGGCTGGCTCGTTGCTGCCAGTCTTTTGGGCACGTTTCCGGATGATAGCGATGCGGACGAATACTTCGACGCCTAAGTGTCCGTCTGTTTTTTTAATATTTATTTATTTGTATAATTAGTCAGTCTTAGTCATCATCATCATATCAGCCGAAAGACGTCCACTGCTGGACATAGGCCTCCCCCAAGCACCGCCACTTCGACCGATTCTGTGCTTCCCGCATCCAGCGGATTCCTGCGGCCTTTACAAGGTCATCGGTCCATCTTGTGGGAGGCCTTCCAACGCTACGTCTTCCGGTACGCGGTCGCCACTCCAGAACCTTTCGGCCCCATCAGCCATCTGTTCTGCGGGCAATGTGTCCTGCCCATTGCCACTTAAGTTTGGCAATTCTTCGGGCTATGTTGGTTACCTTGGTTCGATCACGTGGGGAAACTTCAAGCATAGCCCTCTCCATTGCTCTTTGGGTGACTTTTAGCCTTCTAATAAGGCCCATTGTGAGCGGCCACGTTTCAGTGCCATAAGTCATCACTGGCAGTCTTCTTAGTACGTAGTGTAAATAGTTAATTATGTTAAATATAATAGAACGTTAAATATAATGTAAATACAAAAATAAATTGTTTTATGTCCGTTTTCACCATCGTTCCCTCAAGTGTCTCAAACACTTCCTTACTAAGGATCTCTTAACCTAAGAGACTCCTTAAATGACCCCCCTACCTAAGTTTTCCAAATTCAAAATTCCTTATTAAAAAAAAAGAAAAAAATTAAGAAGAAAATTTCAACAACAAATGAACTGTCACTTATCGCTAAGATGCCGAATATCGGGCCCCTATATTTAAAGGATCCCTTAGCAGAAACGAACACTTAAAATGTCTTAAGAGACTCCCTAAATTTAAGGAATGATGGTGAAAACGGGCATAATGTCTAGCCAATAAAAAATCAGAGTTTAATTATTGGACCTCACGATTATACGCAGTCGCACCTGTAACCACTAAATCAACAAAGCTATGTTGTAAGTACGGTTGTAAGAAACACAACCATATACTTATAAATCATTTATTTACTCATTTAGACGCAATAAGGCGTAATAACGTGTGTTTACGATGATAGATTAGCACATTGACGCTATGTTCAGGCTTTGTTTGACTAACAAAGACATATTGTGATAGAATTATGTACTTTAAAATTCATTACTGCTTTAGCTGGGAAGAAGTGGCGCAACAAACTCCCCAGCAGCACAGCTGTCTGTTCGAAGAACTTGATTCTGTACAATAGTATGCAAAATAATTAACATTACAAAACAAAGAACAACATCATATCTCTGTCTGGGTGTCTACATCTCTTGTTATCCTCTGTTCTATCGCAGGTATGCTGGAAGAGATTTCTTTAGAAATAAGCATCTTGTGTACGTATTTTTGTGTTCCTTGTTTCTTGACTATTTTATGATATTTGTGTGTACATAAATGGTTAAATAAATAAAGGAACACAAAACATAAAAAAATATTTGCCATATCATTGTGATAGTCAATACGAGAAAAAAAAACTTGGTAATAGTTCTTTGTTCAGGCAATTGAGTCCGTTCGGGAAAAGCAGGGAAACGTGTGTACATCTTATTTAAAGTTTTTTTTCTACCTAGCACAGTAGGTAGATACAGAACTTGAATATTGATTTAAGAGGAGGTCGTGGCTAAGTAATATCAAGCCGCACGGGTCGATCCATCAGGTTAAGCTACGCTTGCCGGGGTTGGTCAGTAGATGGGTGACCATCTTTACATAACGAGACTCCTCCGTACCTCGGAAAGCACGTTAAGCCGTTTGTCCCGGCTGTCATTTGTGGATCTTTGACAGTCGTTACGAGTCGTCAGAAGCCCGAAAGTCTGACACCAGTCTTACCAAAGGGTATCGTATTACCCAGTTACTGGGTTGTGGAGGTCAGATAGGCAGTCGCTCCATGTAAAATACTGGTATTCAGCTGCATCCGGTTAGACTGGAAGCCGACCCCAAGATAGTTTGGAAAAAGGCTAGGAAGAAGAAGATCTACCTACCCAATATTCTTCAGTTTTCATAAGAGTCGACAAACGTGTGATTAGAAGTGAGTTACTCATTGTCTCTCGACCAGAACTAATCTGAAAAGTGTTACGTTGAAAGTTATAATTTACGACAATACGAAGTAGGTACTTTAATTAACTGTGTACAATCCTAACAACATCACATAATCGTCACGGTAGTTCACTTAATTTGTTGTAGTACTGCAATTTGAAACAATAACTACATGTATATAATTTATTTTAATATTTATCTTTACCTAGAACTTAAGTTAACTACATCAGATACTTTTGCTAATTAATCTAAATTAATATTTACATATTTAAGTATTGGGGGGCCTGGCGATCCGTAACACAGGTATTTTATGCCTTTTTCGGACACCATTAGCCTCTCACAAATGCCAACTCTTTTTTTAAAATTAAGCACATCCTGTCCAAATCAACATTTGTGATGAGAAATAAATAAATAAATAATTATAATTTATTTTTATTCGAGACAGATATTTTTCGACGGCATGTGAAGCCAAGTCAGAGGCCCATGGCGGCTTTAAAACTCTGATAAACCACACGAAAATAAGAAGATCTTCTTCTTCAAGACGGCCTATCTTTGCCATTGAGGTAGTACAATTTATAATACCTCAATGATCTTTGCTAGGAAATTCGCCATACACCGCGCACGTTGAAGTGAGCAAGTACACTCGACTAAAGGTACCGTTTCTCAGTCTTACAAAGAATCTACTCAAAAAGAAAATATATCTCTATGAAGCAGGAGAGGCGTGCGTGATTGATGAAAGTACAAGATGTATTAACAGTACTAGAAGTGTAGCGGGCCACACACCGTATGTAATGTTATGTAATGTTATGTAGCATACGGTTGATACGGTAGGTACCGCAAACTCGCAATATGTTATGGTACATGTTATTTTATGACTGCGAAATTCACACTGGATTAACACTAGCAAAAGAGGAGCTTGTGGCTTAGTAATAACAGCCACACGGGTCAATCCATCAGGACAAGCTACGCTTACCGGGGTTGGTCCGTACCGTGGATGGGTGACCATCTTTACATACATACCGAGACTGCTCCGTGCCTTGGAAAGCACGTTAAGCCGTTGGTCCCAGATGTCATTCGTAGATCTTTGACAGTAGTTACGGGTCGTCAGAAGCCCAAAAGTCTTACAACCAGACTGGTACAAAAATTGTCAAGGTAAAGCCGTGGTCGCATAGGTACCTACAATATTATAATGGCATGCGACCACACCTTACCCTCTCTTTTTATTGTATTTGCAGATGCAATATATAAATATTACTAGCTTTTGCCCGCGGCTTCGCCCGCGTGGATGTCGGAAAATATCCCACAGGAACGTGCTACCGGGATTCAGAGTATCCTATGTCCTACCTAACTCAGGTCATGGCCTATCCTTATACCTTCTTTCTTCTTTTTCAATTGAAAAGTTAAGTATGTTCTCAATCCAGTTTGGAAATTCGGGCAGCCGAGCCGCTTACAGCTTTGAGACGGAAACCTTTTTTTTTTTGAGATATCATCAAATAACTTATCTCGCTCTGGGTGGAGCGGAAGGGCATGTCAGACTCTTACTGACTAAAACCCACCCGTGTTCCATCAGTTGCCTGTACGTCGCCTGGGGCCACGGTCTCCCCTTAGGACTTTCCCGCAACCCCGGCAGGCATCGGCCCTAGCGGACCCCGTCAATTGTGCTGACATCTCCAAGAGGCGCGCGTAGAACACAACGCGCTGTCGACCCGGGCCTGGTTCTTATCGGACGGCGAGCTACCCAAGTACCCATTGTGACAGGGCGCTAGTCCTACTCTTTTTTTCTACCCACAACGGGGAAGCTCTTGGCCTGCATCTCACCTGATGGTAAGTGATGATCAGGCCGAAGGTGGAAGCGAGCTTCACCCGGAATCTTCAACCATTAGGGGAACAGCTTATCTTATCTACTGCCGAAACACAAACATGCTGTTAACATTGTTGTTATACTCACACTATCGCCCGGTTTAAAAATAAAAAACAACTGGTTTATATGACTCTAAATGCCTTACTTAAAATACTAATTATTCATTTTCCTATTAATAATATCATTCCTACTCTAGGGCCGCCATTGAACACACAATACTTATGTACATGACGTTAGAAAGGTTAATTTATGAACTTTAATAACTTTTGACAGACTGGGAAAATTGTAATTAAATAAAGATTAAATGATAATTCAAGATCAATCAATCTTCCTAGCCTTTTTCCCAACTATCTTGGGGTCGGCTTCCAGTCTAACCGGATGCAGCTGAATACCAGTATTTTACATGGAGCGACTGCCTATCTGACCTCCACAACCCAGTAACTGGGTAATAGGGTGAAGGGCGGGCGTTTTTGGGGGACTGTCTTATGTAATTTTGACGTTTGAAAAGTGCTGATTCTCAGCCTAATTTGAATAAATGACTTTTGCTTTTGAATTTTGAATACGATACCCCTTGGTAAGACTGGTGTCAGACATTTTCAGGCTTCTGACGACTCGTAACGACTGTCAAAGATCCACAAATGACAGCCGGGACCAACGGCTTAACGTGCTTTCCGAGGCACGGAGGAGTCTCGGTATGTAAAGATGGTCACCCATCCACTCACCAACCCCGGCAAGCGTAGCTTAACCTGAGGGATCGACCCGTGCGGCTTGTTATTACTTAGCCACGAGCTCCTCCTCGAGCTCGAGCTTTAAATGATAATTCAAGATAAGGACTATTAAGTATATTTCCAATACCTTAAATCTCTTTAAAATAAGACACAAAAAAATCAATATTACATGGAAATTTTAAATTCAACCCCTATTTGACCCCTTCGGGGATTGATTTTACAAATACTCTGATACGCGTATTTCCTTATTTTTTACGAAAAGCCTAAATGCAAATTTTCATATCGCTAACATAAGAAATCCCACAAACCATACAAACTTTCATCCCTTATATCACCCCCTTAAGGGTTATTTTTGAGACAAAAAGTACCCTATGTCCTTCTCCAGGATGCCATCTATCCTCTTGCCAAATTGTATCGAAATCCGTTCAGTGGTTTAGACGTGAAAAGGTAACATACAGACAGACAGACAGACAGACAGAGTTACTTTCGAATTTATAATATTAGTATGGATATAGCCTATGTCACTCCCACGATTAAGACGAATCACACAACACCCCATGTGTTAAAATCCATCAAGCCGTTTTACGAACTTATGAAGCAATGGATCAGCAATCTGTTTCAAAACGATTCAAATTCCGATTGATCGTGTATTATAAATTATGGTACCTACGGGTGTAATAAAGTTTGTAACTCTTGATACCCATTTCATTATTGAATTCTAGCTATACTACTATAGCTAGCCTTATCCAATGTCCCTACGTGATCCAAGGTTCACAATTCTCTTGTGGCATCCTTGAGCCCGTTGCCTTCGTTTGTTCTGTTTAATTCGTTCTATAACCGCTGCCCTTTCTAAGCACTATACTTTGGTATAAAGGTCGATTGTAGCGAAATTATAAAAATAAACTTACATGTAAAAATGCCTATTTTTTGTACCTTCCTGTTGAGAATGAGACCAAAAAACTACCTCATAGTTATTAAGATGTTTTTCCTCTCGCTTTCCTGCAATATGTGGTAGTGATTTTGTGTAAAGGGACGGAAGTGTGTAACAGGAAGCCTCAAGCGCGCGCTATTTGATTTGACTAATGAGCGCGCGTTGTGCTAGAGTTGGCCGCCAGATGGTAGGTACCACCAACCCTTGAGATTCTTGAGATGTCATATCTTACACATCTTACGCAACTACTATAAGGCTCGCTCGTTGTTCTTATCATGGTGCTGATGAAGTTTTCATAAATATAACGTTTATCATGTTGATTTTTTAATCACTTTTACTCTTGAATCTCATAGCTACTTCCACTGTAACTCCCTCAACCCAAAAACACGTGTATATTTTTCGTAAGTACAAAGAAAAATCTGAAAAAGGGGGGGGGGGTGTAGTAGTTATCACGTGTATTTTTTTTTTCTTGAACGCTCAATTTCTAAACCGAAAAGTGGAATGTGATCTAGACTCGCTGTTGCCAGTCAACGATAAAAATAATATTCAGATTTTTCTTTATACACTTACGAAAAAAAAATACAGGTTTTTTTTGGGTTGGGGGGAGTTAGTCTAAAACCTCACCACGTATTGCTATAAAATACCACGTGATTTTTTCTGAACCTGAACCTCCCCCTCTTTAGAACCTCACGTCATTAACGCACGAGCCGAAATCTATGCAAGTGTCCGCACAAGCCAAAATATCCACATATCCGATTATACAATATCTAATCAAGTGGTAAAGTGAAGAACTAACATACATTACGTTTACACCGTATGTCTCTCTTATGTCAATATTTAAAGAGTGTCGACTGTCGATATTCAAATATTGAATGTCTAAAACCTTCGATAAGGTTTTTTTATGAATATCTAGTGTTTATTTACTTAACATGAATGTGTTAAATAATGTGTTAACTATTGGTTAATTCCTGAAATAACGTGTTGATAAACTTATCTAATTATCATTTTTTTTTTATTGTCAAGATATTGGACGTGACCGTACTTCTGTCTGCCATATACAGGGATATAGGTAAAACACTAACAACCTCCTAACGGGTCATTGTACTGATGATTATCAGCAACTTTTACTATGGGACCAAACCTGAAATCGGGAAAAAAAATCAGCTGTTCCTTACATTTTGACGAGTTGAATCCTATCTATCAATTCAAACTGCAGTCACCAATCTATGAATTAGTAACAAATTAGGGGTTAAATATGTACATGGAGCATTAGCGGCCAATTGGAAACTGCCGCGACTCGAGTTGTAGGTATTAGGTTCGATTCGAACCGAGGCAGGCACTTTGTGTGAATTATTTCATCAGCACTGCTCTCAAAACGGTGAAGGAAATCATCGTGAGGAAACCGGCATGTCTTAGAAACAAAAATTCGAAGGTATGGTGACGTCTACCAAACCGCACTAGGCTCACGGGATGCATTACAGATATACAGTCCATTCCCTTTACAGAAAGGAGGCCTCTGTCCCAACAGTGGGAATAGGCTGATTACCACTGATAACCAAACCATTGGTTAGGTGTTCCACGGTATGAGATAATATACTAAAGTAACCCGTGGCACCACGAGAGAAGAAGAAGAAGATATGGCATTTCTTCAGATCTTTTATAATCTTAATAATAGCTGCCATTGGTCATGTTGATCGTGGAAACGTGGTTGGTGGTATGGCCATGTTAACAGTCTAATAAAAATATGGTAGTGATTATGATAACTATCTTTTTATACGAGACAATGCATCGTATAAGTAGTGCATATGATGCACGCACAATGCAGTATAGATACAAATCTATAGCTATAGTCTATTCCCGACAAGATAAGTTTTATCTCGTCCGGAATCGAACTTGCGACCCTGAGCTCTGAAAGCGAGCATTCCACCGGTTAGCTATTTAGGTCGTCCGATACAAGTACTTATAGATAGGTAGAGTAACTGTAGTCTGCGACTTTGATACAGAATTCAAGTTTAGCGTCCCTTGGATTTGCATTTGGGGAAAGTTTCACAAAACTCTTTCTTAGTACATACCTAAGTGCATCTCCAATACATCTCTACGAGTAATACCCGTTTTAACTAACATTCGGCAACATTAATTTGTAAGGCCTAAACAAAAGCGGCTTATTAACCGATAAAGACTCGCGACGCCAGATCTGACACGCGCACTGGCACACTGTACCAAAACCGTAAAGCCCCGACGAGGCAGTACTGCGTCAGTGTATAGGCATCGATGCAACGGCCGATTTTACTCTATGTATTGGCAGATCTAGTCTGTTCTTGGCTTTAATTTATGGTAGGATAATATACCTGTCAAATAAATCGACTAAAACGTCAAAATATGCAGAAACAACTCTAAAAAAAAGTAAAAATTGAACATTTTTGGTACGGCAAAATGGCGTCCGCTCATGCGTGCCGTGCACTGCACTCCGCGTTCTATTTATTCATTTTCTATTGTTTTTTAAGTGTAAATCGACGGGAAATGGTGTTATTTCAATAATTAAGTAGTGTCGTCATCGTATATAGATAAAATTTGCACAAAATAACATCGTAATTACCTATTACGGACCCATCAAAAAATGTAAACAAACTCGGTAGAGAAAAAACGTGTTGATGTGAAATTTTGAGTTTTGTGTGTGTTTTGTGCATGTAATCGCTGGTAAGTCATTTATTTTATATTATTTATTAGTTATTGCATACTATATATGCCATTTTTCAGAAAAAAATAGGAGTTCAATATTTTTTATCAACTAAGTAATGTTACGTAATGATACGGATACCTATTATTGAACTTTTTTAATTATTGGTGTTTTTATTTATTGTGTTTGTTCGTAAAAAATGGTTTTGACCGATAGTATATGTATTCATAATGTATCCTGCGAAGTTTCATGTGAATCGAACCAGTAGTTTTATTATAAATAATCAAAACAGTGAACAAAGGAATTTCTTATAAGAATCTGATAAGAATGTTTATTTATCAATACTAGCGTTCGCTTACAAAGATTCTAAGTATTATAAAAAATCCTTTGTCTAATCAGGAACCCAAAACCATTAACGATAAGACTATTTACGTAACAAAAAGATCTCAGTATTTGTTTATGTTAGCGAGCTCTTATCTCCGCTGCGCCGGTGGGTAGTTCAGCGGGCCCCGCTGGATTTTCGCACGCGCGTGGCGCTGGCGTCGCGAGTCTTTAGCGGACACGGCACGGGCGAATCGACACATTTAAATATTATTTTTTTTCTTGAGGGAATTCGCATGAAGTTAAGAAAAAGTACACTAACTTTACTGCATAAAAATCAAAATGTGCCAATTGCCTAATACGTATTTCTGGAGTTGTCTATCAACCCACAAATAAATTAACTTTGTGCAAATCGCCTCAAGAAAAAATTATATTATTTAAACGTGTCGATTGGCCCGTTTCGGGTGAATCAAGCAATAAGCTACAAAAGCGCATTGATGGATAAAAGCAACGCTAGTCTCGAGAGTTGAAAATACGTGTAATAAAATTAAGGTTCTGCCTAGCGCTAGTCAAAACGGGCTAAGGTGCATTTTTTACCAATCATGCTTCTATATGTTCAGATAGTCAATTTGGAATGAATACTGAATAAATACCTACTTGATTATTGTCGCTTTGTTGATCCTCAACGTCTGTCTTCATGAGTCATCGTGGTGATTATAATTTTAATTATGACTCAACATTTTGCGTGTAATTACTTGTAAGTACATAGCCCTCAACTATGAGGCACGGGCCTCCAATGGGCGGCTTGTAGAATGGTTGGAGGTGGTTGATCTTTAATCAGGAAGATAGACAAGAGATGACGTTAGTTTTATTACCTGTCATTGCACTTGATACAGTTTTAAACTAAAATAATTTCAACATGAGGTCCACAAGGGCAGTACTCCAAGAGAATCAGCAGGAGCAATAGATTTTTTAAATTTTTCATGTGACATCCTAATCCTAACTTATATAATACTGGCGGACCTGGCAGACGTTGTCCTGCCCGATCAGCTCCACCTACCGGGTCCAATTGTGTTTTCAAACCATCCAGGGACCCAGTCAAATATACACACAAAATTTCATCCAAATCGGTCTAGCCGTTTAGGAGGAGTTAGGTGACAAATATACGTAGAATTATTATAATATATAAAGATTATAAATGCGAAAGTGAGTTTCTTTGTTTGTTTGTTACGCTTTCACGCTGAAACGGCTGAACGGATTTGGATGAAAATTGGCACATAGGTAGACCATGACCTGGAAAAGGACATAGTATACCTTTAATCCCGATATTCCCACGAAATCGGGAGTTATTCGAGTGAAACCGAGGGCGCAGCGAGTCTCACAAAGAGTTGAACTTATGTAAGTAGGGAGAGCGAGGTATTATATTTCTAAAGACCAGTTACGGTTGTCATAATCACTGCATGAACACAAAATACCTACGCGATTGTAGGTGTACTATAGGTACACTTCTGCCTAACCCTACGAGAAATACAGCCGTGATGATATGTTATGTTAAACGCTACAAACTAAAGACAATAACTTTTAATGAAATATTGAGAACATATAAAAATAAAACGGAAATAAAACCATACCATACAATCATTAAGTTCATGGGCGATCACCAATTTCGTAGTCGCACAATCGTGTACCGTTAGCCAATAATTTACATCAAATCTCTAGTCTTTGAACCATTCACAAGTTGTATATGGCCATATTTTACGTCAGCCTTCGAAATGGAAAAGAGGGGGAAACCTAGTGTGTCAACATCGAGTTAAAGTTTAAAAACCGGCCAAGTGTGTGTTGGACCACGCAAAATGAAGGGTTCCGTAGTTGAGATCAATTTATCGCAAGAACAAACTTGGTCGTTGAAAATCTTTTTATAAAAAAATAAAAACGGTTATACCGGGTATAAAGTCGTTTTTTTTTATAAAAAAATTATATTTTTCACTTTTTAGTTGTGGTACCTACTCCACACAAATTCGAATACCACTACTTGCTATGCAAATATCAGTGACAGGAAGTTATCATCATATCATCCATATAAACTAAGTGGGAAAAATATGTACTATTGAAGTTAACTCAAAAACTATCCAAGCAAAGTTAATAAAATTTATATGACACCACCTCGGGAACTTACCCTTTCAAACAAAAAAAGAATAATCAAAATCGGTTCATAAACAACGAAGTTATCCGCCACAAACATAAAAATATATATATACGGTCGAATTGAGAAACCTCCTCCTTTTTTGAAGTCGGTTAAAAAACATATGGTCTCATACGGAATGTAGGTATGGGAGAACATGTTTTTGCAACCGCAAATATAAGTTGGTCGATTATTACTCGCTAACTATTGTAGAGCCTACTGAGCGGCGATAGTTTTCTATTTAATTTCGTTGTATATTCTACTGCCGTGAATTTTTGCACACATCCGTAAACCATTTAGCTGGCAGGGGGGGGGGACACACTTATTAACTCTAACAAAAATTAGAACTTTATAAGTATTTCGCAAACGGACCCTTGAATTCAAAAATGGTTTTCACAAACTATATTTTTGACCGAACTTTCCAACGACACCTCACGCCATGGGATGATGGGATAGATGAGGAAAAAAAACATCCCCTCTTTACGTGTAGAACATGTATTTTGTACCCAAAATATATGTATTTTCATGATTTTATTTTACCACTTTGCCGGCGTGATTAATATGTATAGAGATGCCAAATTATAGTTTTCTAGTACAAAGAGTCTTTGAGCTAAACCGCGGACAGTCGGACGGACAGAGAGACGGACATGGCGAAACTATAAGGGTTCCTTGTTTACTACGGAACCCTAAAAAGATTTCAAAAGAGCGATAAATGTAGCAAGTACTTCGCAAGTAGTTGGTACCAGCCTCTGCCTACCAGTAGTAGACATAACATAACATCACGCCTATATCTCCAAGGGTTTAGGCAGAGGAATACCTATACTATAGTACACCCATCCTTCGTCAGTTATGTTTAAGTCCCACCCATGTAATAAGGGGCAAGCTGATTGACATCAAGCGGGCACAAATCTAGACTCCGGGCTGCTACTGAGAATTTCCTGATGGAAAAACCCAGTAACTCTTTGCCCGACCTAGGAATCGCACCCAGTATCTCATGCTTAGCAGCACTAGACCAACTCAGCTCAGCACTAGACCAACGAGGACAGAGCAGACTCTCTTGTAAAAGGCGTAATTCAGGGAAGAACCAAAACTATAAAACGTAATTCAATGCTGTGTCCCAAATAAATAAATAATATTCAAAAGTAACATGGCCGTAAAGTCTGGATAAGAAGTTCTCTCGCTCGAATTTAGGGAACTCTGTCTGTAACGCTTCAACACGTAAGTTTAAGAATCATCAAAAATTCAGATTCTCCAAGTTCATCATAATGTATTCGAAGCTTCCAAGAAGGACCATTCATTCATGTCAAACTATCGTAGGTTTTCCTCCACACTTCATCGTATTCTAGTAAAAACAAAAAAAAGAAACTGACGTAATACACGGACGAGCGCTGTATGATATTGAGTAAATGTAAATGCGTTGACTCACTACATTAGCATGCTGTCTGCGTAGGCGACACTGGCGTGCCCAATCCATATTGACACTTCACTGTGGCGCTGCTTGCAAAGGGGCCCTTCAAAATTCTGTACAATTTAGCTTAGTTCCCTTTTCTGCCACGGGTTATTTTAAACTGGTCACTAGGTCGAAGTCATACAACAATATTTTACCTCTACAAACTCCTTTTATTTGTTGCATTACGAATTATTTGCTTGTTGCTCGATGAAATATTGGCTGTTATCTTTATTTGTAAGGCTCAGTTGGTGCTGTCTGCCGATGTCGAATGGACATTCTACGATGTAATTTATTGCTGAACTAAAGATAAAACCTCCATGTTCAAGGCTTGGCTTATAAAACTAGCTTTTATAATTGTATGCAAAGTGGCTTGGGGAAGAGCATGCAATGCAAATCCCAAGTACTGTGGCTCTCTTTAACCGACTTCAAAAAGAAGGAGATTCTCAATTTGTCCGTATTTTTTTTTGTATGTTTTTACGCGATTTCTCCGTCAATTGTGGACCGATTTTGAAAATTGTTTTTTTGTTTGAAAGGGTATGCTCCCGAGGTGGTCCCATATAAATTTTATTAACTTTGCTTGGACAGTTTTTGATTTAGCTTCAATAATAAGTATTTTTCCAACTTAGTTTATATGGATGATATGATGATAACTTCCTATCACTGTTATTTGCATAGCAGGTAGTGGTATTCGAATTTGTGTGAGGTAGATACTACAACTAAAAAGTGCAAAATAAAAACTTTTTACAAAAAAAAAACAACCGACTTCCAAAAAAGACAATACAAAGTCTTTCACTTTAATTTCGGAAGTCGGTGTTTTTGGTTTTGAACTTTCGTTTTTGCCACCGACTTCCGAAATAAAACTTAATTTTGACTTTGTAGTGTCTCTTTTGGAAGTCGGTTGTTTTTTTTTTTTGTAAAAAGTTTTTTTCGTTTTACAGATATCTACCATCTACCTATATCTACACAGGTGAAAATTGGTCTTGTTGCGGAATGTTCTGTTAACGTCAACCAGTTGACAGTACGTAACAAATTGTAGGTATTAATACTTTCAAATCCAAACACTTTTTATAGAACTTATAGCTGGCCATGCCGCCATACATATTGGAAGTGAACCCTCCGGGAGGGTTACCTTTATGTTAAATTACGTTTGCGCTTATGTATATCATTACGTTTGCGCTAAAGTTAACCATCGCGGACGGTCAACGGCATTAGGTTTAAAACCGTGTTATAAAACACTGTTGAACGAAGTAAAATAGCGTTTTCTCTTCTTTTTTTTAATAGGGTCTTGCTTCTAAATATTTTGTGAATATTTGTAACCGTGAACAAAAAAAAATTATGCTTGGGTTTTAGAACCAACGCATATACTAATAAATCTTGTTAAAAACATCAGATTTTATTTTCACGGTTTATAATGCTGTACTCGCTAAGAAAAACCTACATTTAAAAAGAGCCCTCCGCGAAGGCTCCTGACCCGGCATCCCATATGCGACTAGGTAAACCCTCCAGGAGGGCTCTCGGCACTGAACGTGTTAAAATGGGATCTCTATTTATCCTTTTGATGCTAAATAAATCCAACGTTCAAAAGTTTAACAGACCGACTCTTACAAATTAAACTAACCCTGACGTTTTAGCCTTTAGGCAACGATTTGGATCCCATTAAACTTTTCGATACAAACCTCATTATTTTTGTCATTGCAAAATACAGAAAGTTACATTACAACCCGCATGCTACAATAAATTCATTCGATTACATTGTTTTTCACATTAAAGTCCGACATTTTACGCATTGGTGTAAATAAAATGTTGTGTTGATTACTTGACTTTATATTCCAACAAACTAAACTGTTGCTTCGTAACTTTGTTGTAAATTAGAGTTCTTCAAACGTAACTGTGCCACTGCAGTTCTCCTCAGTTGCATCAGCTGCATAGCATGACTGTAACTGGTATGGATTTGAGCCTAGTTATCTGCAATAGGCTCGCCCCCTATAAACAGCGTGTAACAATAACCCGGCTGTCTGATCCGTGACTGTTGTTAAGAATCGTACTGAGAGGCTATTTATGTATTAAAAATCCGGGGAAAAAAAAATGTTCAAGTTTTCACTTCTGCCGGCACTCCCGGAGTGCAACCCATTATTTTTTTATTTTTTATTTTGATAGATATATATGTAGGCTGTGGCCATGTTTGGCACGTGTGCAATGGCGACATGTCAAATTGTTACATCGATATTATGTTCTATATCTAAGATACCTAATGGTAATTGATTAGACACATAAACCTTCTGGCATAAATTCTCTAAATGATGGTAAAAACCGCATCAAAATCCGTTTTGCAGTTTAGCAGATCAACGCGGTCACAGACATACCCGAAAAAACGACTTTGTTTTATACTATGTAGATTATGGAAGATACGTATAATTCGTATCCCATAATCATTTTATTCATATCTGCATACCCAGAATGTAGTGGAACCGGTCCCTCATAAAAAGACGAACAAACTTTTTTATCAGTCCCATCTGTTTGGTAGTTGGCTGCATAAAAACGCAGCTAAACTAAAGGTTTTATGCGGCTGTTCACATTTACTGCTGTGCTAAAATGTAGGTAAAATATTACGCTTTTCACGATAATGGCGACAGTGTGCTTTTAAATATTTAGTTCAGTGCTTTCTAGTTCTACAGTATTTTGTTCAGAAATGTGAAAATGTCCGGGAAAGTTACTAACGATTAGTAGATAAAATACAAAGTAAATTAAATGCAAGTCATTAAGTTGCCTGTCCTGTCCCTGCAAAATCCGGAGTTCTGTACAATTGTACAGAACTCCGGATTTAAAACTTCTTCTTTCTTTTCGGTGACTAACCTGCTATCTAATTACGCAACACATTTTTGTAAACAATTCCGACTTATCTGTTTCATTTTGACAGTTCAATAATATTCATTGCGCTATTTACGTTGTTGAGCAGATTCTTTTTTCGAACTAACGAAGCAATGGATTCGCAATCTGTTTCAAAACTATTCAAATTCTGATTGATCGTGTATTACGTAATTAGGGTCGAGAAATATCTCTCATGCATGCCGGTTTCCTCACAATGTTTTCCTTCACCGTTTTTAAAGCAAGTGATAATAATTATCAATACGCATATGAATCCGAAAAGTCAGAATTGCGTGCAGTCCGACGGTCACACCATATAGGCTATCTCTGCTATATCCGGATGAAACTAATCTGGTTCTGTGAGCCTTACTTACCTAACCGGTCTCTTAGGATGATGAATAATAAGCCCTTGCACCTCGTTTTATTCATTATATTAATTCTTAGTGACCACCAACCAGAGAGGAACTGTAGCGGTTACGCATACGCATACGGCATACGATCTACGCGTCAAATACATGACGTCACACAAACAGGATTTGTGTGACGTCATGTATTTGACGTCACACAAATCCTGCATCGCGCAACTCGAGTTTATCGCGGGAACGACATAATATTATATAAGACTAACCGACATTAACTTTTGGGCAGTTACCCGCCAGACACAACTTTCGTCTGGCCGGAGAATCCTCCCTTTTCTAATGAGGATGAGTGAGCTTTACACCGTGTTCCTCATACCTCTAAAGAACGAAAGAAATATAAAATAATAAAAGCTAGTAAAACATCCATAAGCAATAAGGAAACCAGGAAAGTGCAGAATAACTACTGGTTACATTTTCAAGGCAAACTGGCAGTAATCGCAGCACAACAGGTTAAAGAAAGCCTCAAGTCTCTCTGTACCAAGAATTATAGTTATCGACTGTAATCTTACTTTATAGACCAGAGAACAAGCAACATGGAATCGTTAGCCTTGAGCTGAATTCCAAATAGCTGACCATTTTGTGTTTAATAAACAAAACCGACAAAATATTAGCCACACTAATCAAACATGAGCGGTGTTTTGCGCAAGAACGTTGCCACTTGATCAAACAAAACTAAAGAAAATTATTGAATTGAAAAATTCCATGAAGCGAGTTAAGAAATACTTATTGGCAAAATAGGTAAATTTTTTATGTCATATTTTTCTTCTCGCTTTCCTGCAATCTATGGGAGTGATTTCGTGAAAGGGACGGAAGTGTGTAACAGCTTAGGAAGCCGGAGAAGCGCGCGCTATTTTATTTAACCAATGAGCGCGCGCGGTGCTAGAGTTGGCCGTCAGATGATACCAATCCATTTTCCGAGAGGTTGGTACTGACTGACAGCCAAGATGTTATATATTACACATCATATACTTATTGAAGGCTCGCTCGTATTTTTTTTAAGTGAAATCTTCTTTAGACGCGTTGAGCACTTTTTGGGTGAACAAAAATCATGTAACTCGCGTTATCGTCACCGAAGGCTATATGTATCGAACAAAAGACATCAACGCGAGAATCACCGTAAGCTATATGTATCGAACGAAAGACATTAACGCGAGAATCACCGAAGGCTATATGTATCGAACGAAAGACATCAACGCGAGAATCAAAAAGTTACTTCGTTTTCACTTCTATCGGCAGTCCCCAAAGACTCGTCGTCTTACACAATGTCAAGACAATCTGTTATGGTCGGAGGTAATATAATACGAGTGTATTACTCGTACTGACAACTCTTAAGTGTCAGGAAGGTTTTAGTCGGTTGAAGTCTGTAATCTAAGGCCCGTATTAAGCCGCCCTCCGACGGTGCGCCATATCGCGGACGCACGCGCACGACGCACCGTGGGAAACCTAGCGTGCGTGGTAGCGCAGACGCGCGTTGTACGCGTGCGTGGCGGTGCGTCCTCGTGCGGGCTGGTGCGCGTCCGCGATATGGCGCACCGTGGGAGTTGGCTTTTACAGAACCTCACTCATGAGTCAAGCACAACTAAAAACAATATAAATAATGGTTAAACCTAGCTTTAAGTACAGTCACAGAATAGTGCAGAAGGCGCACTCCGCATTTTAGGTATGAAGCTACAAGTACGCGGCGGGCTCGTCTTGTCAGGCCAATTCAGTGAGCGTAACCTAGTCAGAAGATATTATAAGAGTTACGCGATAGAAAGAGAGGCAACTTCTAGGTAATAACTGTAAGTAATTAGCGCTGTGCGACCTGAATTGCACTTTATTGTGTCGTAGCAAGAGTCGCTTTTTATTTAAATTATTCGGCGGAGTGAACCATCTGTATTGTTTGCTAGTACAGTGAGTCTTGAGTGAAAAGAGAGTCCGTAACTCCATTCTCCCTAGACAGAGTGAAAATCATGATTTAGGATGCTAAAGAATGTATAGTCGTCCAGACCGTATTTCGGCCACGTTGACCAATCTCAACGGAGACTAGCCTTCGGCGCGGGAGGCACAGGTGCACTCTCTCTTCCCTCTCTCTAATAGTCCGATGGGACAGCAAACCGGAGGCATGGCGGTATCACACCGCCAAACTCCGGGCTGTTACTAAGAAATTGCTAATGAAAAAACCCAATAACACTTTGCCCGACCCGGGAATCGAACCCAGGAACCCACGCTCAGCAGTCGCGCTTGTGACCATGAGACCAACGCTGAGCAACCAAGACACACTACCTAAGCCATTGCTCTGAACTCCATAATATATCTAAGTGTAGTATCAACCTAGATCTTCAAATCGAGGCTCAAATTGTTTCCTCACATCTGCATTCCGTTCACGTTACTCCCTGAGGCAACCATTGAACTGTTCCTCAACCCAACTCACGCACCACGCCATATCATCACGCCTTCAGAAACGGTGCTAACTGTAAACTGACCGGCAATGCGAAAAGGACTCTATATTTGTAGGAAGTAGGTTGATTATTGAGGTTATTGTGCTGGGCTATCTGCTTCCGATTTGAATGATAGATTTTTGTGTCCTTTTTGGGTCATATATTAGGTGTGTCTATGTCTACACTCCGTTTGCGATTTCCTTTCCAAATACGGAAACAAACAAATATGTTTTTTGGAAAAACAACTTTAGTAGGTACTCACGCATTTATCGTCCTAATGTCAAAAATTGAATACGTTAAAAAACCATTTCATATCAATTGTTTCTGCTTTTGGGCATTGTCATTTGTAACTAGAGCAGTGGTGGCCCAGTGGTAACGGCCCCGACTTACGAGTTGTGGGTCGTGGGTTCGAACCCAAGCAGGCGCTTTACTTTGTGTAAATAATTTCATCGCCACTGCTCTCAAAACGGTGAAGGAAAACATCGTGAGGAAACCGGCATGTCTTAGAACCAAAAATTCGAAGACATGTGACATCCACTAACCCACACTGGGCCCGCGTGGTGTATTACGGCCCACTCCCTTTCACAGAGAGGAGGTCTGTGTCCCAGCAGTGGGAACATTAATATGCTGATGATGATGATGATTTGTAACTAGGGCTGTTGGTGTCTGACCCGGCTGTTATCGAAGAAGCGATCGAATATTATGCTGTAGGTATTTCTTTACAGTTACATAACAGCCATTTAGATTGTTTCGATAACTGGTTAATTCATGACTCGGTATTGTATAACTTAACTTCCCATGTTTACTGAGTACTTTATTAAAATATCAATAGCTTCTCCTCTACATCTATACAAATAAATCTATAAAATTGAAGTATCTGTTTGTAATGTCAAAATAATAGCTTTTTACTAAATGCATATGAAAGTATGTACACACGTTGTGTAGTACTTAATTATAAGAAAAAGACAATATTTAAAAAAATTGTCTGTCTGTCTGTCTGTTTGTTCGGCTAATCTCCGAAACAGCTGGACCGATTTAACGGAACTTTCACTGGCAGATAGCTGATGTTATAAGGAGTAACTTAGGCTACTTTAATTTAAGAATAGAAAAAGATTTAGGCTCCACGTGGCAAAGCTGCCGGCAGCAGTTAGTATATAAACTAATATTATAAACGTCTACTCTCTGCCTGTCTACCTGTCTATTTGTTACGATTCCCAAGCTAAACCAGTTTAAACCGACTTCTTTAAATCTGGCTTCAACCATAAGAGAGGACATAGGCACTTTAAAACAGATGTACTCGTAAATGGTTATAACGGAGTGCTTGTATCGGAAAATCCTAAATTCTGGCAGATGAAGCCGGAAAAGCACTAGTATTATTATTTCTATAGAATTCAAAGAACATACTTTTAAACTTAACATTAAGCAGTCTGTCGAATTCACATCCGAAACATAGATGTAGAGAAGTTAACAAGAAAATTCAATTTTACTCGTCGCTAACAAGTTTTAATGTAATTTTCTCAGAACTTGGAGCTCACCTTAATACCGTGTGTTGTAAGTAGAGTGCGACCGAAAACCATTTTCGTTTTTCGGCAATTCTCGGTCGAAATATGCATTTTCGGCATTTCGGGTTTTCGGGCGAAGATAAATAAGTGCAACTTAATACTTTTAATTCATTTATTTAGAGAAAATAGATAATTACCAAAACTAAAAGCACAATAACTTTTCATCGCATACCTATAACATCAAATTGTCTGATTATTAGTTTTCGCCCGCGGGTTCGTCTGCATGGAGGTCGGAAATTATCCCCGGGAATGTACTACCGGGATAAAAAGTATTCTATATCCTAAGCCCTGGTCATGGTCTATCTATAAGCCAAATTTCATCCAAATCCGTTCAGCCGTTTTTGCGTGATCGAGTAACAAACATTCAAATACACAAACATATGAGTTTGAGAAAAGTATAAAATTTCGTGTCATTTAAGTTTAAACGGTTTAATACAATAATTAAAAGAAGGACTCTGCATTTCTTTCACATTTACCAAAGAAAAGTCGTTTCTGGTTTTCGGCCGAAATATCAAATCAGGCCGAATTTCGCTTTCGTTTTCAGCCGAAAAAATAGATCTTGGCCGGACTCTAGTTACGAACGAGTAATGAAGTACTTCAACTGGTACATAGAATAACAAAATAATTAACTAGGTACTTTGTTTGTCCTAGGAATGTTGTTTTGTTATAGAACTGTTATGGCTGCAGGAACTGCATACATTGGTTTGTTTTGTGATATTGTCTATTTGATAATACAATGAGATTATTGATTTAATTGTTGTTATTGTTACTTCTTGTACGGTTTTGATTAGGTACAGAGGTGGTTAAAATATGGCCTTGTAAATTCAGATCGATCGATCATCGATTATAATCTCAGGATCTTTCCGACCGAAGGACCAAACATTTTTAGGTCCTTGCTCTTATTTTGTTATGTGTAGGGCAAGTGTAGGGCGATAAATGAGATACTTGTGGTCTGATCGAACAGCATCTGATGATGAACATAATTATGTATACACGGTGTCTCAAATGTAGTGGTCCAAAGGTAAACAGGGTAAAGCGGAGGACGCCACCTATCTTTAAAAAAAAAATTAAGTTGGATATTCACAACAGTACCCTAATTACGTAATACACGATTAATCAAAATTTGAATCGTTTTGAAACAGATTGCTAATCCATTGCTCCAAAATTTCGAAAAAAAAAACTGATTCATTACGTTATTTACGTTATAACGTAAATAACGTAATGAATATTGTTGAACTGTCAAAATTAAACAAATTAGTCGGAATCGTTTACGAAAATGTGTTGCGTAATTAGATAGCTCATCATAATTTTCAAGAAATTTTACACTTTCATTTGGATTTTTCGTTCCCTGTGGACAAAATGAGTTCAAATCTGGCTGGGAGATACCTTGATAGAAACTTACTATGGGTTTAGAAAGCAGCGCAATTTTTTTAAACGATTTCTGCTCACCTCCGCTTTACCCTATTTGCCTTTGGACTACTAAGTTTGATACACCCTGTATAAACAAATCCGGTTCTGGTATCATTATTACGGAATCATTCAGTAAAGTTAAAACTTCGAACAATTAAACATTATTACATTATAATTGAAATCACTGACCAAAATTGAGGTCCTACAAGTAACTTCTATTGTCTTTAAGATGATGGTATTTTATTATCGAAGTGTATAGAGTGCCGCGAGTTTCTTGTGGCACTCTAGTGTCACTGC
The DNA here is from genome assembly GCA_948150665.1 of Conistra vaccinii. NCBI lineage: Eukaryota > Metazoa > Arthropoda > Insecta > Lepidoptera > Noctuidae > Conistra > Conistra vaccinii. The sequence goes on along the minus strand of OX411339.1, from coordinate 6,755,566 downwards.
CTCGGCCCGGCTAGGGTGCCGTGAGCGTTGCATTGTCACTGTCACTTGTTATTTAGGTTAGGTTAGGTTAGAACTGTGACCACACAACGCACGAGCCGAGCAAGCGTAGCGAGCGGTGCCGCGGTAGCGGCCGGCGAAGTGCCAGGGTCCGTTTAGGCACAAGAGAATGTAATGTTTTGGGAATGTGGTGTTTTACAGCGATCTAACCTCGACAATCAAACAAAATACCAAGTGACGTGACTTAGTGACAGTGACAATGACAATCCAATGCTTGCGGCACTTGAGCCGGGCCGAGGCGGTGTTACTAGGGTGCCTGTAGTGGCACTTTATCCGATAGGGATAGAGTGCCAATGGTGGCACTCTATACACTGCCTTTTATTATTAGAGTCTGTCAAGCGAATCGTGTCCACGACCATTTAGCTGAATTCTTATAATGGCAATACTTATTATCTGTCAAACAGATTGTCACAAGTTTGTTTCAACATCAGGAATGGAAAAATGCGCAGATCACACTATTATTAATGTAGAAAACCAACATAAAGTTAGGGACAGGACAACCGAAACAGACTTGGAACCCTTCATCATTCTGTGCGTACTGATGATATTGACAGTGATTTCTCTTATGAAGGCGAAATGGGTTCCAAAGTAGATGTTTTGACGCGTTTCGACTTCACGCAAAATCATTTTTTCTCTTAAAAAAACACCGAATTTGCGTATTTTTTTTTATGATTATGAAAATTGAAGAGTGTCCTTAGTGAAGTATGATGCCCGAAACACGATTGACACAACTTTCCTCGATACAAAAAAATCACAAAGTTTCCTTAAAATCTGCATTTTTTGTTACAACCGTGTTGAGAAAAACCCATTTCATTCGATTGTTATCGAAGCAATTGTAATTAAATTTTGTCTATGTGTTCACTATTAAGTACTTTAAGGGATTATGGACTTATTTTTCTATACCAATACAAATAAAAAATTAAATTAAATATTTGCAAACATAATGCAATAGAATTTGCGCGCGGGCCGGGTCATACCGCCGCGCCGCTCGCGGCTCCCGTCAGTCGTCCGCAACGCGTCGTAGAGAGCACCCGTGTACAACTTTTTGCGCGCGTTGTCGGCGCCTCCGAAAATATTCTACAATATTCTTCCTAAGGTCAAAGTGACAAAAATGGCGAATAAACGTTATAAAACAAAAAACAAATCGTTATAAATTAAAGAAGCTGAAATTATTGAACCTGAATAGATAAGTTTATTTATCATACCAATTCATTTTATATTCTGCTTTAGTAGGGCCACCATAGACGACGGATTTTTTGTACGTGAAAACAAAAAACCTGCGAAGATGGGTTGTTATGGATTTTTATTCATTATTTTACGCAAAAAAATTTGCTAAATTGATTTTAGCGCATGACAAGTATTTTGTCTGTGGTGGCCATTATGGGTGCATTTATCTAATCACCTTCTTTTCTATGACACCAACGATGAGCGCTTCGAAAAAAAAAGCGTACGTGAACCTACAAATACATCCAACCCGCTTCGTAGTTCGCGTCTTCGTAGGTATGAAATAGTAGTCAATGTACTTTATTGCAAATCCTTTCTGGCAACTGCATACAGAAGGCCTTTGAAAATATAATTTATATTTAGAGGTCATGAATAGAGTTGACAAACCGGTTTTATCAGAAACCGGTTTTTATTTGCCGGACCTAAGAATTCAAAACCGGTTCAAGATAAAAAAGAAGCGGTTCAAGATTTGAAAAAAACGGGCTATAGCACGATTGCTACCGATGGCACTCACGTCGTACTTTTTTACATAAGTGCGATTTCTATAAAACGCTAGCCGCGTTTGCCTAATAGTTACCTATTCACTCTCCTCTTGGAGATGCTAGTTTCCAGAAAACAAAGATTATTTTGGTCTTTTCAGCACCCTTGAAAAAATACTTGATACTGACGGAACAACAGGAACAGATTCACGACAATTTCCTTTTATCGGTGCCACACCTGGTGGAGTCATTGCAGAAAATACAGTCGTCGAGGTTAAATGCCCTGTAGCTGCTTTTAGAAACGTCATGGAAAATGCTGTCAAGCAAAACAAGATCCAAATTCTACAATATAATAAAAAGAATGAAAGAAAGAAAATACATTTATTTAGCACAGACAAAAAGGCACACAGCACAACATAATTATAACACAAGTAAAAAAAGAGAAAATAAAAAGGAAACAAATAAAAAGTGTAAAATAATAATTTAACAGGAATGTGTGCCTCGCGGCTACGCCAAATAGGCCCAGTTCAGCAAAAATGCCAGACAACTAGTGCCTGACGCTGGTTTTCAACTGGTTTTCAATGAAGAAGTCACACTACACAAAAAATAGTAACTGGTACTATCAGGCCCAAGGGCAACTACGAGTGATTGGCAAGCAGAGATACATTTTCAGGATATGTGGTGGAGAAGATGAAAAAATGGAAGTCATATATATCCAAAAAGATGACGAATTTTGGAAAAATAAAATGGAGTCGAAACTTATTAACTTTTACCAGGTAAACTTTAATCAAATACAAGTTCTTCCTGAGTTGGTAGATTCCCGCCGAAACCGGGATATATCTTTGAGAGGATCTGAAAAATAGTTTCAGGTCGATGGTGGACACTTTACGAAACGCAGCTTTTTGAAGTGAAAACTTCTTTAGCGGTGTTGTGCACTTTTTTCGGATGGGTAAGAAATTTTAAACTTGCGTCAGAACAAATACAACGCACAACGCGCCGTCGACCCGGGCCTGGTCCTTATCGGACGGCGAGCTACCCATTGCTCTCCGTCCGCAAGCCAGCACCTGCGTTGGCCGGAAATCGCCTACCAATTTCCGGCCCAGGGCATCTCTTGCGGCGGCTAGGGCTATGGGCGTGAGGGCGCGAAATTTGGCTCTCCCTCACGCGCTCCGCCTCCTCCTTCGCGAGCATTACTGCTTCGCAGAAGGAGGTGACGGCTTACCATGCCCTCTCGCTCCGTACCATGGCCTGGACCAGGGCCGGACGCGAGCGGTCACCCCCGCCGATTAATGCCACGTGGACACGGCGGTGCTCCGCCCAAGCGGGGCAGATCCCCACCGTATGCTCCACCGTGTCCCCCGGGAGATCCACACAGTGGTGACACCCGGGCGTTTCCTCCCGCCTTAAGCGAAACAGGAACGTCCCGAAACAACCGTGTCCGGTGTGGACCTGCGTCAGGCGGAAGATGAGGACGCCGTGGCGCCTCTCTAGCCACTCCTCAAAGAGACGACCTATCGCCGCAATTATGGCGTGTCCAGCTCTGGGTTATGACAATCGCACTCTCCAGGTCGCCTTGAGACCCACCGGAGCCTCGTCCGCTGTATCGTGATTTCTCGCGGCAGCGGAGTTACACCCCGGCGTTTTACCTCCTCGCGCCACTCCCAAATGTGGTCGAGGACTTTCGCCTTCCAATCCCATGGCAGCATTGGGCTCGCCGCGTCACCGGAGACTGTACGGTAACCCCGGACCATCAGGATGGCCATGACCCTTTGGGACGCGTTCAACGGACGCGGGCTGGCCGCAACCTCAAGGAACGCGCCCACACCGATGCCCCATAAAGGGCACACAACGCAGCTAACAATAATATGATCCCGCATTTGTGATTTTACATAAATATAAAAAACGGACATTTTTAAAGAAACCGGGTAACAGTAAAACCGGTTTTAAAAAACCTGGTTTGGATTCCATAATTTCCTTCTAGTAGTAGAATACGTACTACCTATGTTTTGTACTGACTGTATTATATTGTTATGTAGTTTTATTAGTAGGTTACTCATAAGTAGTAGATAGATATAAATAAAAAGGATTTTTTTTGCATAATACACATCATATTACACACACACTCACATTGTTAAAAAGATTTAAAAACCAGTATAATATTTAGCAGTCTTATCCCTAAAAGCGACAACGTCCAGGCAGCTTTTGAATAAATATATTATTTAGATATGTGATAGTGATCTCCTAATAATACAATAATTACAATAAAACGCAAAAATAAACCACATGCATACCTTTAGATACAGTTTATTTATTTATTTTACCATTATATTATGTACTTAGTAAGTAGGTACATTCTATAAAAAATACATATGCGAAAATGTATTTTTTTTTTTTACAAAAAAAAAAATTGTATTATTATGTAGACCGTATGAATATTTGCCCGCTAGCAGTAAGCCGGGCGACAGAGCGCGTGAGTGGCGTGAGGGGGGCGCCCCGCGCGCCGCTCGCCCGCCGCGTCTGCTTCACCCCCTCAAAACCTACGCTTCCACGATACCATTTCGCCTGAAGGCATTTAATTTCTAGTTTCTGATTTTGATTAGTAAATATAAATACCTACATTGAAATGAACTTTTTTAATTTATCCCAAAGAATTTTTTTTTCTACAAACATTGAAGTATCAAACCAGTTTTCAGCGTACTATATCAGTGTTGACCCCTGTAAGATTTTTGAATTTACCACCTTTTTCATGGGACAAGACTCGCTTGACAGACTCTAACATAACACTTAGTCACACACAGTAATATTTAGGCCACTATTGCTCAAACCGACAAAACATTAGGACTCGGAATTTAGGAAAAGACACACTATACCATTTGTGCAAACTAAACCACTCGTCCTACTTACACACTTTAATGCTCAAACAATGGAGCATCGAGCATTCGAGCATCGGTCTCTCGACGCAACCAAGTTTAATAACAAACGTTAGTTATTTAATCATTAACGTGTTGCGTATCCTTCCGTGTTGGTTGTAATTAAAGCATTTCTTTTAGTTTTTGTTGCGTTGCATCGTTTGTGTGCTAATAATTGATTCGGACAATGTTTATTGGAGCTAAATGGGTGGTAAGTGTAGAGGAAGCATCTCTGTGTACATGTGGAAATCGATTAAAATGATGGTGGGAAAAAATATATGGGAGCTGGTCCAACTACCGTCACAGTTAAAACCGCTGTAGTTTTGAAGACAATACTTGTATCTACTCAATGTCAATACTCGGTCCAAGTGTAGGAAGGGAACACCGGGGTGGTTTTTAGTCAGTAGGAGTCTGACAGACCCCTTCGCCCGCCCCAGGGCGATACACCATGGCGATGCGGACATCCATGAGGTACCGAAAAAAAAGGTTCGGTTATTAAGTAGGTTAGTTTAAGCCGCAGATAGAGAAAAATACTTTAGATCACACGTAGCTCGGTTCCTCTCGGATATAATTATATTAAGATAGTGTCATAATAAAAAAGATTCAGTATTATTTGCTCTTTTAAGTACTTAAATCACACTTTGTGAAATGAAATGAAATGAAATTGTTTATTCTGTAAATAGGATATTGGAATTTACACGTCATATTAAAATTAGCTAGATGAGTTCGGCGTTTCCTATCTGACTACTCTGAGAAGAAAGGCCGAAACAAACTCAGAGGTCACAGTCTTTTAAAGTCCAGACATAATCTTGGTCAGGCCATATGAGGACCATGTAGACTAGTGTCTGAAATTGTATTTTGAGGAAAGAACCATACAGATTTGAGTGGACCTGTCCAGTCAGTGCAAGCATTTGTCAGTAATCGCGGAGCTCAACTCTGAACTTAAGGAGCTCAACTCGACGAACAGTACCAGTGAACAGTTGTGGCTGGCGCAACTGGGAACATTATCTCCCACTATCCTTTCTGACTTCATTGCCATTATCATTGGTAGCCGTGTTCCACCCACCGCTGAGTGTAGACCGCCTCCCTATTGTGCAATGCTTCCCTGGTCTGTACGAGTCTCAACCAGGTCTTCCCCACGATCGTTCACCGACTCGTGAGTGACTCACTAACTGTCATTATATCTATAGAACCATGTAAGTCCATTATATTTAGGTACAGTATACTTAGGGCTGATTTCACCAATGAAACTGAACGCGATCAGCATTTCATTATACAGGGTGGCAGGGACATCGACGCGAAGCCGATAACCATGGATTCAGTACATGATTCTGAATCTAGTACATTTTAAAAAAAATCTGCCGTTCCATACATTTTGACCGCGTAGGAAACAACTGTTCTATGAAACAGTTGTTTTTTTTTTTATTAATAACCGACGAAACATTTCAACGCAGGGGGGTTCAGAATCGTGTATATGAATATTGCATATTTGAATATTGTACACTGACAGATCTTGAACGCGTTTAGATGTGCTGTACGCGTTCAATTTCATTGGTGAAATCCGCACTTAGTTATAATACAATTGAACACACTTGCTGGTCCTTGGATGCTAAGTGTTAACTAACATCAGGCAATTAGTAAGAGGTGCTAACTAACAAGACTGACAACTTACCAGCTATTCCTAATGCATAAGTTGTGTAAGACCTACTTGTCTAAAAACACAACAGCCTCACAGTGTTGAGTTTGAAAAGACTAGAAAGCGAATTCCATGTCCTATTCCAAACTAATATTAACAAAAATGCGAAAGTGATTTTGTTTGTTACTTTGTTACGCTTTCAAGCTAAAACGGCTGAACAGATTTTGATGAAATTTTGCACATGGGTAGACTATGACCTGGAGAAGGACATAGTTTACTTTTTATCCGGATATTTTTACGGATTCGAGATGTATGCTGGTGAAACCGCGAGGCGCAGGTCCAGCTAGTAAACTCAAAAAACCTCTGTATTTTGTAGCAAACAAACTGCAATGATTGCTGCATTTCCTGATCAGCAATCGAACCACATAATAATTGCTAAGTTTCGTAACACTTCTGGGAGATAATATCAAGGAAATAGTCGATGCAGTTCGTTGCTTTAATCAAATCAAACCTTTCTTCGTAGACCGTACGTCTGAATTCTCTGTCGTCTAATCTGCGCTACATTCTTATCTGTCTAAGATTAAGAATTAACTGCGTTGCTCAGCTTTCCTGTAGTTGCCTCTAAGTCCAGTATTAGCTATGATACATGATATTTACTACTTTATTTTTTTGTCCGCAACGCGCAGCCTCTTGACCAGCATCTCACCTGATAGTAAGTGTGGATCAGGCAGAAGGTTGAAGCGAGCTTCGCCCGGAATTGGACGTAGGCAGAACCACCACCCTACACTCTCACCCACATTTTGACATTTCATAATTATGTTCAGGTCTCATGTATTAGGGGCCAAGACAAGCCTTTAAACCGGGGTGGACACATTCGGGCTGCCGTTGAAAAACTTCCTATAGTAGACAAAATGTCTGATTAGCTATCTGATGATTGATCAAACCCACGCTCATCAATTGACGCTCTTGCATTTCACTTTTTATGTATTTCATTTTTCATTAATAAATGTTATTCTTGTTTCTTGCATCAACTATAGGACAACGTAGAAATACAACCGATAACTTGGTCAGGTCTGAACATAGCACTACGAACTTTCGCGCATGTTCTCTCACTCACACTCGCCTCATGTCACCATTTGATTCCTAAAAAATGTTATTGCGCAGCCTTCCGCGCGAATTTCAGAACTGCCAAGTTTTATCAGCCGTATTGTAGTTGTATAATATTGTCTCACAGAAGAAGCAAGTCTAACAGAAATCGAGATACTGACTACATTGAATGTCGAAACTTTCTACTACAACGGACACTAAACACCTGTACAATCATATCTCCCGTCTGTTGCCACAACACACAGTTCATTGGAGGTCGTAGATAAGGACTTTTACCATAGAATAAAACCTTATAGAAGCGAAACTCATGTAGTTTCCTATGTGTACTTTACTTAGGGTTGCCAACCGTAGTATAATATATAGTATTGTACTATATTTCGGGTCTGCGTACTATATACTGTTGAAAAAATATATAGTAGGTACGCAAAAATATTATATTTTCAACACCGAAAACTAGCAAACAAATCCCTCATTTAAAAAAATTATGAACGCGCCTTTACATTAGCTTTTGACTTATTATGCCTTATCATGCATCCGTACTCATCTGTCATTGCGTTCCGAACTTGTCAATAATGTCAACAACGACAAACTAATTTTTGATCTGCTTTATTTTTGTTTTGGGATTTTGGTAATTATTATCAATTTGATGTTGTTCTTCCTTTTGAGAAGTTGAAGTCCCAAATAAATTAGATAGGTATCGGAAGTGGCAGCGATAATAAAAATGCGTTAAGTTCAAGTGCGCCGCTAACACCGCCAAAAATTAAAAAAAAAAACAAAGTTGAAAACAATATAGGTACTTAGTTTTTCTATACTTAAATAAATAAGTAACAAATATATTTTTAGAACTTTTTTGTTTTTTTGTAGATCAGTACTGTATTTTTTTGAAGTGTACTATATATTTTTTTAGCTTATTTTGAAAAATACTATAATTCGCCGAAAAAATGTTGGCAACCCTATGTGTACTTTACGTATTGTGTATTTAGCCAAATAAACAACACTTCCCTATTAAGTTCCGTAACGATTCATTACTTAGAGAAGACTGGCGATCTTCCTCAAGAAATAGCCACACAGTTTAAGGATCTGAAAGTAGAACTGACTAGGTAGGTTACTGGTTGGTCAGTCCAACATGCCCGAGGCATTCGTTCGGCGCAGGAGTTTCGCATCTATTCGAAGTACTTATAAATAAGAAACGACTACTACTAGGTACTGCTACTAGTACTACTACTAGTACTTATGAAATAAGATTAGACATTTAACTAAACCTTTTTTACAGCCCGTTCAACCGATTTTGACTTCTATTGCGTTGGTGTCATGAGTTCATGACAAACGGCATCTGCAGTAAATAGTTGGTATCAGTACCACTTTTGTCCTTTTAATGTCATCCATATGCCTACGGTATAGAAGTCAAAATCGGTTGAACGGGCTGTAAAAAAGGGGCTGTATTTCAAATGGAGTTTAAGTACTTACTATGCAGAAGCTTCTCATATACGAAGTACTATTTCTTTGTCTATGCTTTACCGAGGAAAGCGAAACAGATCAATGTAGACGCTGCTTTATAACTACGTGCATAGAATATTTGAACAGACAACAAGCAACTGTACCAACAGTTTTGGAAGGTAAGTAAGTATTGTGTATTGTGGAAGTATTAGTGGTAGATTAGTATGCGAGACGGGTGAGGTTGAGTCGCTTAGTTCCATCCTGTGATTGGGTGAATGAGGACGAGCTGGTAGGGAAAAGTGGAACCGCAGTTGATACGGTGAGTTATAATGAGTGCATGTGGTTAATTGTTGATGGGCGTACGAATAATGCACGTTATGCTTAGCTGGTTTTTAAAACAGTATCGGAGAAGATCTCCCAGTAATCTACAACGGCAATTCTCGTATCTATAGATATGGAAGAGAGCATTTAAAACCACAAAGAAGGCTATTTACAAAAGGACATTTTTGTGACATTATCCATCTCAAAATATGTCTGCCGTGACTGGCCGTGAGTAAACTGTCAAGTTATTTCCAGAGATCACGCATTTGTCGTTTTTTTTTTTACTCATACGTATGACTGGTGCAAGTTAATGTAGTACTAACTATACAGGGTGTTAGGGTAAACACCGTTATCCTTCATACCAGTGGTTTGGTTTCGTTTATAGAACATAAATTCAATGGAAAATCACATATATTTTTTTTAAAGATGTACATTTAGAATCGTCACGCAATTCCTAAGGTAGGTATTTTTGCCTGTCTTAAGCCAGGAAAAGGTTGTATTGTATTTATTAATGTGTTGTGAAGGTAGGTAGGACGGGCGGCGATCGATTACGTCACTCGGGCGGGCGCATATCCATGAATTTGCGGACGGTGTCGGACAATAACCTTTTTAATATTGTTAAAGAAAATAACGTAATTTTTTTTTTACTCGGTTTTTTATGTTTATATTTAAGCCAACTACCCATAGTTTGAGTGACAACGGTGTTTACCCTTCCATCCTGTATAAGTACACCTCTGCCTAATGCTTCGGGGAAAACAGGCGTGATATAATCTGTTAAACTAGGGAAATACTGTTTTTACTATTAAAAAAAAATTGGCAGTGTAGAAAATAGTTAGTGTGTTTAGTGTATTTGGAAACCCTAAATTGCACCAAACTATTGGTGCCGAGAAAATATCACCAAAGTTTCTTTCGGGATTTGTGGCATAGATGTGATCTTCCCAAACCTTAATATTCCCTATATTAAGGTTTGGGAAGATCACGTAGCGGGTCTAAATTTGTTTCCAAGCTATTTACGGCATAGCCCCCGCCAGGCTCTCTTGGCCTCTTGACTATGCCGTATCTACACATTTTTACATCCAAATTTCTCCTAGTAACAGTAGTAGTAACATTGCCTTTTGTACATACACAAAATGTCAATTTTAATAAGCAAATAAGTGGTTTTTTTTTCAATCGAATGGCAGCGAACTTACTTCAACACTCATCCAAAATAACAACTGACAGTGACAATGAATTGCATTGGGCCACTATTATGCCGCAAATTGCAGCACTTTATCCGATAGTGATAGAATGCCGCTAGCGGCACTCCATACCGGAAAGATTCATGGGAACAAAAGATCGGAACTGTGAAGAGTGTGAAGGAAACGAATTCCTAATTGATTAACGAAGGCGTGTAAGCAGTCATTTTCACGGCCAATGGTTTATTGTGACAAATTGAACGTCCCAGTCGCCCTTGCATTGTTATACAAAGTGATATCGAGTACAAACAATAATGAATAGGTGTCAACTACCGATTGATCCATAGAATAGAGAAGAGAAGAGATAATGGTGTAATTAGCAGGCGAACACTAGCGAATAAATTAAAAGCTGAACTACTGAATGAAATGGTCGCAACATAAATGGTAATAATTAGTCTTGAGCACTGAACTGAAATATAGAACAAAATATACCAACCATTTGAACTATTTGTAGTAATTTTTTTGGTCCAAAATAAATGATTGTTTATTTAATTTATTTATTTATTATTACAGTTTGATTAAATTGAGACAGTCTTCTTTTTCTTCATCTTTGTGTCGCTGGAACGACAGTATTTCGGATCTTGTTGGCCCAACACTTCGCCACTTCCTCACGGCGCACGCGACGTGCGGCGTCGTCGGTTGCAGCGAAGAGGTAGCTTCTTTGACTGCATCTTTTGGGACGCAGAGGGCAGAATAGAAGGTGGAGACAGTAATTAATTGTAATTAGAGTAAAAAGAGAGATCGTCATAACGAACCACCAGGCTTGGTGGTTCTAAAACTGGTTCTAGAATATTCTAGATACACTGTCTATTATTTAGAACTAGCTGCACCCCGCGGTTTCACCCACATAAGTCTGAATCCCGTGGGAATACCGGGATGAAAGGTATTCTATGTCCTTTTCCAGGTTATGGTCTTCCCATGTGCCAAATTTCATCCAAACCCGTTCAGCTGTTTTAGCGTAACAAACAATCTCACTTTCGCATTTATAATATTAGTTAGCATTATTTAGTATTAACGCCTTCTTGGTGAACTTTTTTCTCGGAATTAATCGGTTCAGTAAAGCGGCTTTATCATTAATTGGTCAAAGCTTTGTATAAAACCCGTGACTCTTTAATAAAGCAGTAAGGCTCATTGGTTAAACTTACTGAGTGCCTGATTGTTCCCGTCATAAAACTACAAATCAACTACTCTTCCTGACAAAGCATCTGCTGCAAATTGCCATTGAATAAACCTAAAATCATATACATCATTAGTAGTGTCCGACCGAAACAGTAGGTACTTTCTACCGAAACCGAAAACGAATCTTCGGAATCTGTCTTAATTTCGGCCGAAACCGAAACCGAAACTTTATTAGACATGTTAAAAATCTATTGTTGACTGAAAACTGACTGAATTTTTTTTCTAAAATTGAAGTAGGTATAAATTTACGTGAAAAAAACTATTTTTTTGGGTAGGGTAATCACAAACAGTTTAAAAATTATGGATAATTTTTTGATGTTGTCACACTTGTAACAATTTGTAAGTAACAAAAACCTGATGATGGCGGGTGACACGATCCACGAACTCGGGCGAAGTCAGCCGAACGACCCGCGATATTTCACGAAAGCAGAGTTTCGGTGCGGCCGAAGGTTCGGCAGATTTTCTGCCGATACCGAAACTGATGCCGAAACTAGATTTTCTTGCCGAAACTTGCCGAAACCGAAACCGAACCTTCGGTCGGTCAGTAATCATTAGTAAACGCAAACCCACACCAGAATTAAAAAGAAAAGTAAAACCCACTCAGGTAATATCTAATAAGGAACCTTGGGTACGCCTTCGATTAATTTTAAACACATACTCTGTACATAATATTTTCAAATCCAAGGAGAATTAAATACTAGATACTAATCACTGTAGGAGTCACAGTACTTAGAAACAATATGGCGAAGGCGTGTGTAGTAATAAGTCTTCTTGTCATGATGTACTGCCTACCAACCTTGGCACAGTCTATCTGCTGATTGTAGATGCGATTTCCTTTGAATATGCTTGTAATTATTGAGATATGGCATGTAGATATAGTGTGGAGGTGCTTATGGAATTATTGCTATGTAAAATACTTCGTGGAGAGATCGAAGGTTGAGTGACGTTGAGGCGAGGTATTTACGAGGTAAGCCGCTGGCGGTAGCTAGTCTACAGCTACCGCCAGCGGCTTCGCCCGCATGATATCCTATACTCAGTGATAAATATAGCATTCTACTAATGAAAGAATTTTTTAAATCGGTCCAGTCGTTTTTGAGTTTATTTTATTCGTTACAAACAAAAATACAAATCTTTTATCTTTATAATATTAGTAGAGATATTACTGTAGATGATAAGAGATCCACTTTGATTACGAATTGGGAGCGCTCTACGTATTTATCTTTAAGAGTTTCATTGATCATGTCGTCGTCCAAACGGGGTAGCGCCCTAACCAACCCTTCACTCATGAGTCGACATATTTTGACCGTCATCAGTATCATTCGGCCGAAAGCTTTGCTGGACATAAGCCTCCCAAGCGTCGCGACATCGACCAGTCCTGCGCACCTATCCTTTTTTCGTCATAATATCTCCCACAAATCTAGTATGTACGCACGGCTACACATCAAGCTATAATACATTTCCAGTTTTTGGTGATCTCTCATCGTAAACGATTTCCGTACAATGCGAGGTCAGCTTAAACTGGAAATGTATAGCTTGATGTGTAGCCGTGTGTACGAACGGTCATGAATGGAAAAGCCGACTCAGAAATAATCTGACCAACTGAGCCGCCAATCAATCTGCCTAGCTATTTCCAACTATGTTGGGGTCGGCTTCCAGTATAACCGGATGCAGCTGCATACCAGTATTTTACATGGAGAGATTGCCTATCTGACCACAACCCATTAACTGGGTATACGATACCCCTTGGTAAGACTGGTTGTCAGACTTTCGGGCTTCTGACGACCCGTAACGACTGTCAAAGATCCACGAATGACAGCCAAGACCAACGGCTTAACGTGCATTCCGAGGCATGGAGGAGACTCGGTATGTTGTAACGTTGTAACGTTTCCTTTTCTTTTTAATTATTCATAAATCACATATTTAAACGTTAAACTAGGCTCTTTCTAGGCATTTTTATATTTGTTTACATATTTAAAACCAAATTATCAAGTTCCAACATATTCACAACAATAAAACGTCAAGTCAAACCACAGACGTAATAATATTAGGGATGTCTTAAGTTACTAAACGTAATTAGTTAGCTGATAACGCAATAGTGATGTGCGCGGTCGGCGTATCCGAACGCGTGAGTGAGGATTGCTGACCTTGGCTTAACCTTAGCGACACCGCAGTGATTTTCACTCAGGATGACCAGCACATTCGAATTCCTGCTACGGGCGAAGACACACGTTCACTTGATCCTAGATCACATGTGACCATACGTGTTCTTCGCAATTTTTCAAAGCCTAAAGCAGGCAACAGTTTTAATTGACTCATAGTAGTCAACCCTATTAAATTCTGTGTTTTCGTAACCCCATACTGGGTAAGTGTTGAACAGCTAACTATGTTTTAGATTGTGTGTACCTACCTATTTAGGTCAACTTAAGACGTGTGCCTTTTTGCTCATTTCATTATGTATTAAATTAATTGCCTTCAGCTTATCATGCAAACTATTTGCCATTAGCTCTGCACATTTTTTTATACTATGTTCATTCACTCAAAATGTGCAAGTCATGTCATGTATTTTCACTTCCATCTTTGTAACTCCGCACTGATTTGTGACATCCACACACCACCTTCATTAAGCGCACTAGTACATCTCGCTTTGCTTATGCTTTGGTGTCACAATCAGCGGAGATGACAATTTTAGTCATTTTGTGACACGCTGGACGTTACGTTCCAGGGTCCAAAATTCCGGCTAGCAAGTCCGACTTCCGGCTACGCTTCCGGTACCTCATATACTGCACAAGTTCCGCGCCGGGTTCATATTTACCCGCGTGGCCGTCGAGCTGTCTACGGGTCAGGCACGACCATCTGCCGACCTACACCGTTCCTGGCGTCTGCAGCGTGGCACACCCGCTGGGGTCATCGTCGCGCCAGGCTGAGCCAGGAGAGTACTGCGCTACTCCCAAGGGAGTTGAAAGAATCTTGTGACCATAGACCTACCTACCCCATTTATTAATATACTTTTATGCTGACAAGGTTACGTGGTCTTATTTCTACCCCACGTAAACCCATTCCGTCACATTGGCGCCCAAAAACGTGGTTTTATGGTCACAATTTTTTTAATTCTCCTTGGTGGGTATTTTTTTTTTCCTGTTGGTGTTCTTGTGTGTGTTCGTCGTGTTGTAAGACGTTTCATTTTTATGGTTGCTAGCAACTGATGCGTACGTGACGACACATTTATTCTTAGGAAATTGTTTTTTATTTTTTTTTAATAGTGGGTACACAAGGAACATTTATTTTCTTGTTGTACACCATCTGGTACTGGTACCATAATTGTGTGCGTACTAGCTCGTAGTAGTAGAGCTTTTGTGAACAGCTCGCCCCGGGGAAGTACTACCACCATTCCTATTTCTTCCGGTAAGCAGCTTTGCTGTGTGCCGGTTTGAAGGGTTTGGGTGCCGGGTGTAATTACTGGCACATAGGACATTTTAACTTTGTCCCAAGGTTACATTTCCAAGCGCATATTCAACTTATATCGCTGGTAATTGTTAATTTACCTGGTTTTTTTTTATTATTCAATTTAGATTCCTTTTGTTTTTTTTTAAACCTTTTAACTTCAATTTTGTTCACAATTGTACAACAAGTTTTGTGCAGAGTTATATTATAACATAATGATTTACTGTAAAAGAAAAGTATTCTATGTTGTTACTATGCAAGGTCTCGGACTTATAAATTGTAAATATTATTCTTGGTTCACTAAATGTTTTTACGGAAAACAATATTGTTTTTGTGACCACTCATTATTATTAAACAGCTAACCTTTAATAATTAAAATTTAAACAGTTGTCATTTTTTTTTTTTTTTTTATAAAAATACTTTTTCTACTGGGTACACTCAACAAAAACATTTGGTTTCCAGGTAGGGAAACCAAAACTTTTTTTTTTTGTTTGTTTTGTTATATTTTTAGCTACGCATGTACACATCAGTTGCACCTGTTGCTATTGCAGTGTTGTTTCCCATAACAATTTTTTTTTTTTTCGGTTAATTTAAATATTAATTAAGGACATCAACCAAAACGTTTCTCTTTTAGTTATAATTGTAACAGTCGGAGTATTTTTGTTTGTTTGATTGCTGTTCAACGCTTACCTTTTTATTAAATTATATTATAATCACATTAAAACTGACACATCTTTCGAAATGGCTTATCCAATCAAATTTATGCTGTCGCACACACGGTTGGCAAAATAGACCGTCTCTAGGCTGGCATGATGGGCACACGCATTCGTGTCGTTCTTTATCAGCGGCATGACCCTACATATGCGTGTCCTGTCTCTCAGTCACGGTTGTCGCCGTTGTACCAGTAGTATTTTTATTTTATTAAATTTAATTAACAAATCGGAGCGGTTGGATACTCCTTAAATAAGCCTTAATCCAGTTATAAGTAAAGTAGCCCAGTAGACTACTTTTCTTGCTCGCTCTTTATATAGCGACATTTTAATCCTAGTTGGGGTTTGACAATTTGGTTAACTACTAACTTTTAGTTAGATTAAAGAATTTGATTTTTTAGTTCTACCTACACTTCATTACTTTTACTTTTAACCAAGTTTTTTGTTTTTTTTTCCTATTATAACTATTGGTCATATTATTATCAGTAGTTGCTATTTATTATTCTATCTGAGCGGTTTGTAACTCAATAAATAAGCCATTGCAGGGGCGGTATAGTTACTCCTTAAGTAAAGCCAAAACTAAAAAGAACTTTATTTCTTGTTTTTATTTATTTTTATTTGAGCGGGTTGCGACTCATAAAATAAGCCTTTGCAGGAGCGGATGGTTACTCCTTAAATAAGCCTTCATCCAATACCTTATTTTATATATTTTCTATGGTAACTTATATTTATATACTTGGTTTTGAGTAGAAGTAGCTACTAGCTCATTCTGATTTGCGCGAGTATTTAGTCAACTACGGACAAAATACTTTTGCACACTTGTCAGGATGCGGACGCACCTCCCTTTTTAGGTGGTCTGCTAGGTTAAAAGGATTATGAATGAATGATGGATAAATGAAGATGAATAAAAGGGCCGTATTTCGGATGGTAGTAAGTGCATTAAGGCAAGGATTTTTACTCAGGTAAAAACCCTAACCTAAGTGGGGGGGTATTGTAACGTTGTAACGTTTCCTTTTCTTTTTAATTATTCATAAATCACATATTTAAACGTTAAACTAGGCTCTTTCTAGGCATTTTTATATTTGTTTACATATTTAAAACCAAATTATCAAGTTCCAACATATTCACAACAATAAAACGTCAAGTCAAACCACAGACGTAATAATATTAGGGATGTCTTAAGTTACTAAACGTAATTAGTTAGCTGATAACGCAATAGTGATGTGCGCGGTCGGCGTATCCGAACGCGTGAGTGAGGATTGCTGACCTTGGCTTAACCTTAGCGACACCGCAGTGATTTTCACTCAGGATGACCAGCACATTCGAATTCCTGCTACGGGCGAAGACACACGTTCACTTGATCCTAGATCACATGTGACCATACGTGTTCTTCGCAATTTTTCAAAGCCTAAAGCAGGCAACAGTTTTAATTGACTCATAGTAGTCAACCCTATTAAATTCTGTGTTTTCGTAACCCCATACTGGGTAAGTGTTGAACAGCTAACTATGTTTTAGATTGTGTGTACCTACCTATTTAGGTCAACTTAAGACGTGTGCCTTTTTGCTCATTTCATTATGTATTAAATTAATTGCCTTCAGCTTATCATGCAAACTATTTGCCATTAGCTCTGCACATTTTTTTATACTATGTTCATTCACTCAAAATGTGCAAGTCATGTCATGTATTTTCACTTCCATCTTT
The DNA here is from genome assembly GCA_948150665.1 of Conistra vaccinii. Classification (NCBI taxonomy): domain Eukaryota; kingdom Metazoa; phylum Arthropoda; class Insecta; order Lepidoptera; family Noctuidae; genus Conistra; species Conistra vaccinii. Next base: position 6,738,129 of record OX411339.1, on the reverse strand, counting down.
GTAACTCCGCACTGATTTGTGACATCCACACACCACCTTCATTAAGCGCACTAGTACATCTCGCTTTGCTTATGCTTTGGTGTCACAATCAGCGGAGATGACAATTTTAGTCATTTTGTGACACGCTGGACGTTACGTTCCAGGGTCCAAAATTCCGGCTAGCAAGTCCGACTTCCGGCTACGCTTCCGGTACCTCATATACTGCACAAGTTCCGCGCCGGGTTCATATTTACCCGCGTGGCCGTCGAGCTGTCTACGGGTCAGGCACGACCATCTGCCGACCTACACCGTTCCTGGCGTCTGCAGCGTGGCACACCCGCTGGGGTCATCGTCGCGCCAGGCTGAGCCAGGAGAGTACTGCGCTACTCCCAAGGGAGTTGAAAGAATCTTGTGACCATAGACCTACCTACCCCATTTATTAATATACTTTTATGCTGACAAGGTTACGTGGTCTTATTTCTACCCCACGTAAACCCATTCCGTCACAATGTAAAGATGGTTAACCTGACGGGCCGACCCGTGCGGCTGTTATTACTTAGCCACGAACTCCCCACCAACGCGCAACGTGGTCATATAAATATACAATAGTGTCTGAGTACCTTCTACGTCCACTGTCATTAAAAAGACGTCTTGGTCAGATGAGTACCTTGGTAACGGTTCATAGAGACATTATCTTTTAGTTCCCAAAGTCATAGTGGGGTAATTGTCAACATTCCGAGATCACGCAGTTTCAAGTTAACGTAAACCTAAGTTCTATGAAAATAACGTCTACTAGCAGTGATAGCTTAGTGGTGTGACCGTTGGGCTGCCAAGTTGGGTCTCGAGTTCGACCGTAAGACCTCTGACTTTTCGGATTCATGTGCGTATTGAATAATTATCCCTTGTTTAAAAAACTGTGAAGGAAAACATCGTGAGGAAACATGCCTGGGAGATAGTTCTCGATGGCATGAGGAATGCAAGGAAGAGGCTCATGGGCGGTATAAAAACTCTGACACCAGGTTAGTGACTACACGAAAAAAAAAAAGAACATCTTCTACCCAATAACAGTCTTAACTGGGTTTACACTGCGCGTCACGTAAAAAGAACGCTAGCCGTTTACCTGCGCACTGAGCGATTTATCGATTCCAGCCTATTCCATAGTACTAAGTAGCTAATAAAGTACCTATTATGAATCTACAATAAAACAGTTACACTTATATTATAAAACCAATAGCCTAGTACTTTAGGATATGACTGTACCCATGCGCAGACACATCCCCTGCACTGTCGCTCAGCGTTCTTTTTACGTGACGCGCAGTGTACGTCGTACGGCATTTCATACAAACTTTCAAGCCCTTATTTTTTGAAATTACTGAACCGATTTTAATGAAACTTCATACGCATATGCAGGATACATAGGTCTAAAAACTTAGTTAAGAACATTTTCAAAATGTCTTATTTAAAATCAGATAACTAGAAATCTCTGTTTCTATGGAAAATAAAATAGATTGGAAATTCCAAAAGTGCACGCCTCATAACACACATTCATAAACGAAAAAGAAATTCAAAACATAGTTTCTAACAAAAATTAACAATGTATCACTTTTCATGAAGTATGTTTTGACTGCTGTTTTACCCATCAATATGGGTAAATTTCTAACCTCGCAATCCTTCATAAATCCAAAAATATTTTTCGATCGTAGAGCACACTCTAATGCTTCGCATTACGAGTCGTGCAAAATCTGTCTAATTTGGCTGTAACACAATTTTTCGAAAATGTTCTTAACTAAATTTTTAGACCTTTGTATCCTGCATATGAAGTTTCATTAAAATCGGTTCAGTCATTTCGAAAAATAAGGGCTTGAAAGATTGTATGAAAAGCCGTACGACGTAAACCCTCTTAAAATTCGCTGACAGATTACGCATTACCTAAACCGCTAGGTCTATAAGCATGAGCGCAAGAGTTCCTCGTGTAACGTAGGTGACCACTAAGAAAGGACATTTGAAAGAGCGTCCCCTAAGGCTGCCTGTCCACCGGAGCGGAGAGGAGAGGAGCGGAGATGTGTCAATATTAACCAATAGAATCAAAACTCCGCTTCAGAGGTGCGACTTTATTGGTTAATTTTGGCACATCTCCGCTCCTCTCCTCTCCTCTCCGCTCCAGTGGACAGGCAGCATAAGGCTCAATTCATACTGAAATGGCAGCGCCCGGCAGCGACGACGGACGCGGCGAGCAGTTTTAATGATTTATGTGCAATATCAAAAAATATAGATACGATTGATACAAGCCTAAAGGGAATGAAAGTTTAATAGTCTAATTGGACCCTGTATAATTATGTAGGTACCTGAGTCTATCTACAGATAATCCTGTATTTTCGGTGGATCCTGGTAATGTAATAACATGCTTCCAAAGTTCATTATTTCCATAATTCCAAAGAATTCCTTTCTGATATACAAACCAGATATTCTTAGGAATTTCATTTTATAAAGAAACAATCTGAAAAGACCCATACATCCCTATTAGGTACATGGAACTTGAACATAACTAGCGAAATATGGGTGTACTATATGTACACCTCTGCCTCACCCTTTAGAGATTAGAGGAGTGATGTCAATCTGAAAAAAAAAAAAAAATAATCTCTTACGATTTTATGAAGTCAATTGACCATCCAGTTTCTGAAGTATAACAAGTCTATTAACAAGTCGTTAAAACAAAACAACTTGATTAACTTAACAAGAAGGCGTTACGTTTACTTCGCTTTTTACACTCATACACAATTTCAATGACCTACATATTATACAAATTCACTACCAAAACAATAATTACAATATCCGACATATTTTCTACAATTCAAAGTGTTAATGCGTATGCTGCGAGGTCGATGGACGCATTTACATACGCATATAAAGTACAGGTTCCGATGCGAGCGACGATATGACTGGAATTTGGAAAGACTGCGACTGTCCGCGACGCGACGATTTTTATATTTGGAGCTATGTTAAAAATAGCTTTGAGACTGAATTATATTTAGCAAAGGTTTAAACTTGCAAAGTTTTCTGCCCGTTTTCACTAACGCTAGGCGTTGACGACATCGACAGCTAGATGAATGCCTAGTGTTTCGGAAAACGGGCAGATTTCTCTTAGCCAGTGAAAAGCCATGATTTTGAAGGATATTGTGCTAATCGATTGTTTAATAGGTTTTTAAAATTCGTCTGCTCAACAACGACAATAGCGCAATGAACGTGGGTGAACGGATTTCCTAAAACCAGCTATGATTGATGATGATTAGCAAAGTAAGCACTAAATGAAGTAGCGCAACAATCTGCACCATTAGAATCAAGCATCATTGATTTGGAGTGGCATCTATGAATAAGTTTAGAAATAGAAAATATTCATAGAAATCCAAATCGAAGCCCATCTTCAATCTTGAATCATTGGCAGCCTTGTGAGTAAGGCCCCATCCCTTTTATCCCATGCTGCCCTGGTCTGTGTGAGTCTCATCCAGGTCTTGCCCGCGATCATCTGTAGGCCCTCCACCCATTTGGCTGTTGGTCTGCCAACAACCATTTAGTTACAGCTCTGCATCACCTGCCATTACCACATCTAGCCAAGTGTGATCCGCACTTCCATTTCAGATCCTAGAGACAATACATAATCAGCCTATAATGTTCCCACTGCTGGGACACAGGCCTCCTCTCTGTGAGAGGGGGTGGGCCATAATCTACCACGCGGGCCCAGTGTGGGTTGGTGGATGTAACATGACCGAATTTTTTGGTTCTAGGACATGACGGTTTCCTCACGATGTTTTCCTTCACCGTTTTGAAAGCAATACACAAAGTTGAGTGCCTGCCAGGGTTCGAAATCACTCGTAAATTGGGGCCGATACCACTGGGCTACCACTGCTCTCTAGAGACAATAATTAAGTTTATTACGACGCTAAATATTGCAGCTCAAACGCCATCTGGTTCAATAAATACCGCAATTTAATGCTTTAAGATTATGCTCATATCCTGTACCTACGAAGTAATTATCATAAGAACTTGTTACGCTAGTAGTTAAAACATAGTGTGTCATAAAAAGTATGTCAAGGCAGGCAACTATTCCTTGTGAAACGAACTGTCCCTTCTGTCTACTGTGGAATTGATCGGTTCACAGGCTATTGGAGTTATTCAATGATACGTCATTTTCGTGCTGGGCTTTCAAATCATCATTACACAGTAGCTCAATTAGAAGGCTTGTCTACGGTCATATTATATTCGTATATTCGTTTCAAAATTATGTTAAAAACATCCAAACAGGCATCATCTTACATAATCCAAAATAGTTGTGAACAAATGTCGCTCATTCCTTTCATAAATCCGAAAAAAACTGTAAGAAATATTTTGCGGATGAGTAGTCACCTAAGTCGATTCATCTAATTAGATGGATATTCTAAACTTTTAAAGTAAGTAAAATCAAATCATTTATTATAACAAAAATAAAACAAAACTTTGTATGTATAAAAAAAGGTTTTGTAAACATATTTTGTTTACAAAACCTTTTTTTACATATTTATTTATGTAAACAGATCACTATGTTTTGCCATTGACGGCGTCAATAAAGTAGACCGTAGGTATCTAAAACAAAATCTATCAACGCTAAATTACTTACACTTATACTAAAACAAAGTTAAATAAAATAATTATAATAAGTCTAATAAATACATAAATAAAGTTTTATTTTTTTAATTTGTATATTTATTAATAAAATTATTTGATAAACGTAACATTTCTGCTACATTTTACGCATAGCGACTGTCCTCCTTGAATCCCGAAACATTCCACGCATGGACTTGCTGATTGTTGAGGCATACATGAAATATTTGTTTTTATTTACCTCCGTTTTCTATACCTATTCTGCCTATTCATTAAACACATTTGAATCAACATGAACGCTAATTACAATATCCCTGAGAATTTCTATAAAGACACAAAAGGGAGTTTGCCATTCCTTAGAACAACAATGTATACGTTCAGTTCCTCCGCTTTTTTAGAGACTCCAGCCATATAGCGGTTGATGGTAAACACCATTTTGTGTTCACAATTAGATGGGTTCCCACCATTCATCATGGCAGACTGGTGTTTCTCATGGAGTCAATGATTCGGCCCTTGTACTGACTGAATCGGGATGTATTAAGACTATTGCTCTGCGATTATTTGCATTTACTTCTTGTATGATTTAATTTAATTGGCTAGGAAGTATTTATAGTGGAGCTTGGATGGATGAATTGTTTAGCTATATGATCAAGCTTGTCATTTAATAGCTGGTCTTTTGTTTTTGCCATCGTTATAGCTTTTCCAAAAACTTATCTAGTCACATTCACTTTCATAAGATACCATCTCTGTCTTACCAATCATCGACCAATGTCTAGCCCACCGTCTCTCACTCCGTAACTTTGGCTAGATCTATGATAGCATTGTAAAGTGATTTGCCGAAGAAAATATGTATAAGTAATTCGTTCAGTCCGGTAGACTCCCACAGTTTATCTAGCTTGTGTTCTTTGATCCTTATTGTCCATTCAGATTTATTCAAAGACTTGCAAAACAACAGACAAGTAATTCACAATCTCGGTTAATCTTATGGGAACTAAATACTTATGCGCAAAAAGGCTCGCGTCATTTGCGCAATAGAATGATCCCATTAAACGCAAAACTGACTTACGTATTATGCTCAGTCAATATTGGATGTGTATTCTCCGAAGGTGAGTGCAGAGTACACACACATTTTACCAGTTATGGTTAAAGTCCCATGTAAAAGTGTGTGAGAATAGGTAACTAAGTTAACATTGTAGCGGTTACACCGCCACATACGAACTACGCATGAAAGACGTCACACAAATCCTGCATCGCGCAGTTAGAGTTTACCGAGCGATTGACATAATATAGGTATACAAGACTATCCGAAATCAAATTACGGGCAGTTGCCCGCCAGACACAACACCCATCTGATCGGAGGATCCTCCCTTTTCAATAATGGATGAGTGAACAGCGAAGCGATTGCCTTTATTAAGATCTGAAAGAATTATATTCCTAGAGTTGGCACTGATATTTCTTCATCTGAATGATCCAACTTCATCTTTTCTACAGTTCTATATACTTACCTACTACTCTTACATATTAGAAAACATAATTATACAGAAAATTAATGAAGCATATTATTTTCGAAACAGAAATTAATACTGTGTTTAATACTTACCAATAATAATTATTATCGGATGACTGGCTACGTTAAGCAAATTACTAGTTTTTATTACCTACAATAAAAACATGGAATTATTGAAGGAGGTAAAAAATGTGAAATAGATAGACGTTGCAAACATTGTTAACTAAATACAAATGTGTTAACTGTACTTTTTGCAATATTGCTACCAACATATCCATTTCTACACAGAATTCCGTCATAAAAAGTCTAGGCGATAATTAGTACCTAATTTGTTAACAACAAGTAAAATTTTAGCCTCAGAGTTAAAATGTTTGTAAAATATTGCACCTTGTAGAACTTGAATCGATTTCTGTATCTATCCATTTTTGCAAAATTATTGTCTACTTTATTGTTGTTTTTTGTATTTTGACTATCTGTTTTATATGAAGATTAAAAACTTAAATACCCCTTGTTTCTTTTCCAGATAATCCCCGCCAACTGAAGACATCCAGAAAACAATCTTCTCATTCTTTTGAGAAGATGTAGTATTTCAAATCTCAAAAATCTTCAAACCTTTTACATTCAGAAAGCAGTCCAACTAAAACCATGTCAAATAATAGGCAAAACACCAAACTAGTAAATCATACAGAATTATGAGAATCAACGAAAGTTCTAGACCATTTGCCAGATCCCCAGAAACGAAATTAAGTACTTATTGAATAATAATGAGAAATATCCAAACTTCTAGAGCATTCGAGAGATATACAGGAATGTAAAAAGATTGCTTTATAAGTGATTGTTCAAGATGTCGACGAGTAACGAGCTGAGTGACTTGGAGACGCCAAAGCTTCGAATGAAGCCGGCTATCAGCAGGATATTTTGCTGTAGTGTAACAGCTGCTTCGGGATTCATTGCAGCTTATGCGTTGGTAAGTAACCTTCTTGCATAGTGAACTAACCACCAAATAAACAAAAACTACAGGGTTTTTACAAGACTGTCTAAAAGATCAGACTTGAAGTAGGTTATTCCAATAGTTTTACAGTTTCTGACTCTTGGAAACATTTCCTCACATGGTGTCCCACAGGGACCAATAGTTGGTCTCATCCCTATAATTATTTTTCTATGAAAGGTTTCTCGAAGGTTTCTTTTTCTTATGGCCTTTGAGCGAGTAAACCACATCATTGAGGTAATCTTATGTCTTATCATGTAGTTTCCGCTGAAGGGAAGTGAGTAGTGACGTGTGATTATGTGTAAGTTACCGACTGTAGTTCCTGCGATAATTACTTACTTATTTATAGCGTGTTTGTAGGACTTACTAGCCATATTGATTACTGACCGGCTGTTTATGAAAGGTTTTGAGTCTATAGATTTCGCCTGTTGCTTGATCATTAATGGATCTAATAGAAGCTTTGTTAATGTATATGTATGTACACCATAATTGTTATTTTACCAGCTCAGTACAACTCATAACTGCACGATTTTCTTCCCTATCGTTTTAAGGTTGCAATGACAGTATCAACCATACAGCCTTTGCTTAAAACTTAAGCTGGGAACAAATTATCGGACGCTTCCGCGGACGTTCACTGTCAATTCGAACGTGAATTGACGTGATCGTAGGGAACTGACAGTTAACGTCCGCGGACGTTAACTGTCAGTTCGAACGTGAATTGACGTGATCGTAGGGAACTGACAGTGAACGTCCGCGGACGCGTCCGATAATTTGTTCCCAGCTTTACTATCTGAAATCATCAAGTACCTACCGTACAAATAAGTTTCTTGTTGAGGACAATACTACGTAACGCTTAGTTGGCGAAGATAATATCTAACCTCCTCTTACCTTGAGGCCACAATACATTTATGATTAAAGTGTTACATCGCAATATCCTCCAATCTTTTTCCATCTTCAATAAACCACACGCGACACAAAACTTATCTAACGACTAAACCATCCGCTTATTTAAAATTCACCCGACATCTCACGACGGAAGTAAAAACCGAAACTTTCCAAAATACATTGATCCCTCACCATGTCATTTGAGTCGGAGGGTACGTGGTTTTGTAGGCAAAGCTCGGTCCAGTTAGACTGGCCAGCAGTAAGGCCGTGCATTTATCTTGAGAGATGACGACGCAAAAGTGAGAGTAAACTTACTGGAACTGAGACTGGATGTTGACTCGCTGTTGTGACATTATTATGATTTGTTTGGAAGGTGGGGTTTGGGTGACGTCAGAGGAATTGATTGCAAATTCTAAAAGAAGGGTTGCTTACTTCACCTTGAAAGAAAATATAGTAAGGAGCTATCTATTTTTTGGTCAGTTTTAGTCCAGACTGTGACGATCACTAAGTAGGTACACCCAAATCTAATTCGGTGGGTACCTACAGCAAAAAACCAGCCACTATGTTTCAAATCCTTTATTTTTTATAAATGTTACTGTAAAAGCCCGAACTGCGGTAAATCTTAGGATCTACCGGTAAATTCTGAGATTTACCAGGTTTCACCGGTAAAAGTCCGAATTGTTCTATTTCGGACTTTTACCTGCATTCAGTCGGTAAATCCTAGGTTTTACCGCAGACACTGGTAAATGTCATGTCAATTTACATGGAGCGACTGCCTATCTAGTCGCTCCATGTAAAATACTGGTATTCAGCTGCATCCGGTTAGGCTGGAAGCCGACCCCAAGATGGTTGGGAAAAAGGCTAGGAAGATTGTTTGATTTAAATATTATGATAGCAGACAGTTACGACCATCAAAGGTGTTTTAGAATGACAAAAAACCATTGGGTGTCAGCGTGTTTACAACTTGATTTATTTCTACGAAATGATACATTAGTACTGTATGCAAACCAGTTTGTTCATTTAACGAATACAGTTTTTTTCCTTGTGACAAGTTGTGTTCCTCGTGATTCAGATTTAACAAGTTCTTAATTTATTTATTAAAACTTTATGCATAAGTAAAAAAAATACTGTACAAAGGCGGACTGAATGCTTGAGGCATTTTCTACCAGTCAACCTTAGGGTGATGCAGTGACAAAACATGGCAGGTGCAACATAATTGATAGACAACTCAAAAAATAATAAATACTAATACATAGATACATACATATAAACAAAATAAACTTAGTCAGGAGAAATAACGATAGGTAGAGGAGAAAACGAATCCTGCAAATCAGCGCTGGGATGATTCTGCCAAATTCTTATGAATATGTTCACGTGTCTTCACTACGATAACCAACTAGTTGCCATCCTGATTTTCACAGGGGCGAATTTCCAAAGAAAGACAGCCTGCCCCCCAATTACGCAATGCACGATCAATTTTAAATTGAAACCAATTGAAAAAGATTGCCAGCCCATTGCTTCATAAGTTCGACAAAAAAAATCTACTCAATTTTTGTTGTCGAACTTATGAAGCAATGGACTGGCAATCTTTTTCAATTGGTTTCAATTTAAAATTGAAAATGCATTACGTAATTAGGGTGCTGGACGAAGATAGAAGAGTGAATGAAACCAGAGCGGTGAGAAGGACATCGTAGTAGACGACTGTTGGTGGAACTAAGATTTTTAACTATGGGCAGACCATAAAGTATTGAACATGGGAAGTCAGGAGAAGTGGGTTTGTCGATATAGTAAATAAAATAGACAGAGACCTCAACTCTGCGCTGACGAATAGGTAACCATTTTAAAAGCAATCGATGCGCGGATATATGGTCATACAATTACGAAGATTGAAAACGAATCGAATGTAGTTATTGAGAAGGCTTCACGCTTTACACTACATAAGGTAAACATCCTAGGATTGATGATGATTATGATGCTGAAGATACAGCAAGAGGGTTGGCTCTTCTATGACTACGGGATTACTTTTCAAAAGCTAACGTCTCATCTCCTTGAAGTACAAGGAGTTAGAGTACCTACCTTAGTAGGTACTTAGCCTTAGTAATTCTGATCTTCGCCTGAGTCCAACGGCATTTACGTTGTTCTTTGTACATACAGCTTCCCATAGTTCACACATAGCCCAAAGGCCTGCACCATGGTTTCTTCCCAGGCTGTCGGACTTTAGAATGTCGTTCCTAATGAATGAAACACCTTTCCGTTTGCTCAAAGGATTTCCGGTGTTGTGGCTGCAATTACGCCCACACGCGTACAAACCAAATTACATGCCATTTAGTATTTATTGCTTGCAATCTTTACGAAAAGCAAATTGCTTGATCTGATGAAGTAGCCGAGGAAAACGTCATTGACTTCTACCGCTGCGCCCGCGTTGTCGTCAAACATAATTATTTTGTTACGCGTAATAATTACGCGTGAATGATCTTTCAAAGTATTAATTTTAATTATATGATGTCCAGGCATATTTTAATCTAAATTAAATGCCCGATTTAAATAACATATTTTATTGGATAAAGATGAGTAAAATACCAGTCATAATAGCTTCGGAAATAACAATGAAACTTTTATTAAATTCTGAAAGATAAAAATGGTTACTGTAGGTCAAACGCTGTTTGGAGGAATGTAATAGGACCCCGTGTAAATGGCCTTATCGTCGAACAGTTTCGCATAAGAGATAGACTATCCACGATCTGTTACCAAAGGATTGTCTATCTGGTCACATTGCCTGTCGGGAACCAGATAATCTTGAAAAGTTAGTAACCGTATGGCGGCATCAACATCGCCACATGCAAACTACGCATCAAAAGACCTAACGTCACACAAATCCTGAATCACGCAATTGGAGTTTACCGCGTGAACACCACATATATGTATATCTTCCCCGCCATCAATCGTTGGACAGTTGCCCGCTAGACACGACACCGGTCTGGTCGGAGGATCCTCATTTTTCTAAGGAGGATGAGTGAACTTTATACCCTGTTCCGCATACCTCTAAAGAACGACGTATAAGAACATAATACATAAAGCCACGAACCTTTCAGAGACACGACCTTCAGGAATAAAGTACTCGACCAAGAAGAAGAAATGGCCTTCCCTTCGTATGGTTTCAGTTAGTTAACCTTGATAGCTAACAATGTGTGTAGCCGAAAATTGCTATCAAATAGCACGCCCGATAGAGAGTAACATTTTTCATACGACCAATCTTATAGATAAAACAGTTTCCGGTCACTTGAAAGTTTAAAGTAGGTGGTCCTTAACGCATCACCCTTCATTGTAGCGGTTTACACAAGACGTTTTCAACTTTGAACTAACATCATGATTCTTCTCAGCACAACTTTCAAAGATGATCAGTTAAAACATATTTCATCATTATGTTCCAGGTGGCATACGCGATTGCGTTGATCTACGAGATCGTGTGGGTGGTGGAGTCACAGAGCGGTCTACCGCTTGCGTCCGCGCTGCTCATGGTGTGCTACTGCATCGTCATCGCCGCCACCGTCGTACTGGTGCACGGTCTTATATCTGTGAGTATTCTATTCTAGTCTCTATTCTACTCTATTTTTCGTATTATCTCCCTAAGAGACAAAGACAATGGGTGTTCTTCAGATATGCTTCGCAAAGCATGTAACTTTTTGGAATGCCCTGGCATATCCATTTTCCATTTTTTTAGATCAATCCGATTTAGTAGGGGTCGGTTTCCGGTCTAACCGGATGCAGCCGAATACCAGTATTTTAACATGGAGCGACTGCCTATCTGACCTCCACAACTCAGTTACTCGGTAAAACGATACCCCTGAAATACAATAGACGATGTATATCTAGTAACTTAATCCGCTTAACCGTCCACGATACCCCTGGTAAGACTGGTTGTCAGACTGTAAAACATCCAAGAATGACAGCTGGGATCAACGGGGCAAAGAGGAAAGAAAGAAGGTGGTCACCCTTCTACGGACCACCCGCGGCAAACGTAGCTTGACCTGATCGATCGACTCGTGCGGCTGTTATAACTTAGCCACAGGTCCCCATTAGAGTTTTAGAAATCTAGAATCGAAATTAGTCTCTCAAGTTTTGATACACCAACTTACTTATTGCTTGTCTTATAATTTTACAGAAAAACAACAGATGCCTGCTGGCGTGGTTGATAGCAGTCATACTAGTTCTCATACCAGAATGTGCTCTAGTCTTTTACATGTCTATAAGTCATTGGGTAAGTTCTATCTTGTTTATATTTTTAACTAGCTTCTGCCCGCGGCTTCGCCCGCGTGGATGTCGGAAATTATCCCACAGGAACGTGTAACATGTCCTAAATCAGCGGGGTAATTGCGTAGCACTTACAATAGCTATGGGTTTCATTTTGACAGTTCAACAATTAATTGCGTTATTTACGTTATTTCTCGAACATAATTATTAAGCAATAGCTTCCACTCGGCGCTCTGGCGCGTCATCCCCTGGCTGGACCGCCCCTCCACCCTCGTTCTGTGCGCCGTCGACTCAATATCGCAGGTCATTCTTATCGTTCTAACTTTTAAACTATTTGTCCAAATTACTTAGTGTAAAAGACAAACTTTATCTACATTAAATACTAAAAGCGATGAAGGTATTTTTTTTATAAGAATCAACTAAATACTCTAAAATATGCAATGTAAAAAAAGTATTCAATTTAACTGTATTTATTGCTCACTATTTTGGTTATAGGCTTCCATATAAAAGGTAGTAAAGGTAGATATATGCTGTCGCGGACTTTTATTTAGAACTCTTTAAGACAAACAATCCAAGCACGCAGCATACGGTGGAGGTCTGCCCGGCTTGGGTGGACCACCGCCGTGTCCTCGTGGAGGCGATCGGTGGCGGTGACCTCTCGCGTACGGCCCTGGTTCAGGCCATGGTGAGTGGAGGCCGCGCCCTAGCAGCCCTAGCCGCCGCCGCCGTAGGAGACGTCCCGGGCGTCGGAAATTGATAGCCGATTGCCGGCCACCGTAGGCGCGGGCCTGCGGACGGAGAGCAACGGGCAGCTCGCCGTCCGATAAGGACCAGGCCCAGGTCGACGGTGCATCGTGTTCCACGCGCGCCTCAAAGAGATATCAGCAAAACTGACGGGGTCCGCTAGGGCCGATGCCTGCCGGGGTTGCGGGTAGTCCCAAGGGGAAACCGTGGCCTCTGGCAAGGCAAGGGAAGGAACACGGGTGGGTTTTAGTCAGTAAGAGTCTGACACGCCCTTCCGCTCCGCCCAGAGCGGGAGAAGTCATTGGATGATTTCCCACTCAAAAAAAAAAAAAAAAGGCAGCGCACGCAAAAATTGATCTCAGAGGGCAGGAATTTTTCCGACTTACTTGATACTTATCGTTATATTATGGCCAAATCCCATAAAATCTTTATAAATTGTAGCCTATGTGTTATTCTAATGTATAAGCTACATTATTGTAAAGTTTCATCAAAATCCGTTCAGTAGTTTTTGTGTGAAAGAGTAACAAACAAACATCCATCCATCCATCCATCCATCCATCCATCCTCACAAACTTTCGCATTTATAATATTAGTAGGATCAATGTAGGGCAGTGTTTTTCAACCTTTTTCATGACTGCGCCCTTAGTATGAAAAATTTTTTCGCGACCTCGACCATTCGAGAACGATTTGAACTCAGTCGAGATTCCCGCTGAGTCGAAGTTTCTGCAACACGAAACCTAGCGTGATGTTCCCGAGTTGCAGAGAGCCTTGCCTCACGACCTTCCTCAGATTCCTGTGATCGAACTAATCTCATCCTTTTAGCATTTCTGCTACATTGGGAGAGGTTGTTGAGGCATTCTCTTACAATAAAATAGTACTAACTACTTAACACACAGTTATTTAGTAAACACGTACTATCGTAAACAATTACTCGTAAATTATAAATACTTACATATTATTATACAGTCTAAAATTATCACAGTTTAAGTAATAAGTGTTAAAACGTGTAAACCAAATTTACTAACTTTATAAAACAAAAGAATTGCTAGTAAAATTAATTACTAACCTGAGCTAATAAACTTATAATAAAGAAAATCAAGAAAAGAAATGCCTAACCTATACCAAATACTTATAATATTTATATACAAACCCTAAATAAAAATTAAGATAAGTATACCGAAAATCAAGGAAAGAAATGCCTAACCTATAACAAATGTTCGCCGTGATTCTTTAAATTGACATAACTTTTTTATTAATGAACCGATTGACATGAAATAAACACTAAATGTTAAGTGAAGCTTATTAAAATATATTAGTGAAAACCGCATCTAAATCGAATAAGCCGTTTCTGATATTAGCGTGCACAAACACACAGACAAACAGACAAACCGACAAACAGACAAACAGACAAACAGACAAACAGACAAACAGACAAACAGACAAACAGACAAAAAAAATATTAATTACAATCTCGGGTTCAGCATCGATATAATAACAACCCCTGCTACTTTTTTTTCATATATTTCCATTGTACAGACACCACTTATCTACAATTTTATTATATGTATAGATAGATATAGATAAACGTGATATTAAAATGGTAGGTTCTTATAATATGAGCTGAGCGGCCAAAGTGTGGAACTCTCTGCCAGCGTCTGTGTTCCACGTAGGTACAACCCGTCAGCTTTCAAAGCAAGAGTGAACAGGCATCTTCTGGGCTTGCTCGTTCCATCATAGACCTCATCCATAGCTTTCCATCAAGCGAGATCGAGATCAAGAGCTGGCCTGAATCGCAATAAAAAAAGATCTTAGGGCTCGTCTACAACCACTCCACATGGCAGCGACAAAATATGGGCAAGCAGTGGTTACCGTGTGAATAGTGTCGCTGCAACTTCTTGTAGCTGCGTTGTCGCTAGTAGTTGCGATATGGTTACGTTGTGACTAGTGCTTGCAGACAGACCGATCGTTGTGTTGCGATGTGGCCAGCCGCTAGTGCGCGGTCTCGTTGGTGGTTGCGTTGTGGCTGCGACATGGCCTTGATGGATTTGACGGTCAAAAGTGGTCCATGTGAATTTCATAAAATTAGCGGCCGTCCATGCGATGTCGTTTTGCTGTGGTGTACGTACGTGTGATCGGGCCCTTTGAGTTAGGTCGATTTTTATCTCCCGCTTCTTTAGCAATCACGAATTCACGGGCAAGATTGTAGTTTTTCTGTAATCATGCTTCGACCCATACCTATAGTTTAATCTTTTTTAAATTGTATTTTGTTACAGCTGTAGCTACAATCATGCATTTGGTTTAAATAGATTTTTATTATTTTATTTATCTTTTATATGGGTAGATTCTTTTCCTCTAGATTTTGTGAATGAATGTGAGAACCTTGTAGGCTTAACAGACTGTATATCTGTGGTCCATTTTCTATTTTTCTAAGTATCTGGTACTTTTTGATAGGCCTACACTGTCCTCTCATACCTATTATCACTGTAATTTAAAAAAATCCTTTGTAAAAACCAATTTATTTTTAAAAGAGTAACCGTGGAGTTTCTTGCCGGCTCTTCTCCATAGGAAACGACCATTTGGAACCGTGCACCTATCTTCTGACGTTTCATAAGTTTGTTGGTTTATGTGAAATAAAATATTTTGAATTTGAATTTGAATTTGATCCACACTTTGATCAAATATTTTACATTCCCACTTTAGAGTCTTGTGAGATTATTAAACTTTATTTATTGCTATTGTGTTCGATTCCAGGGTCTTCAAGGAGTGTATGGCGGTGCTGAGCTGGCGTGCTACGTGGCGCGGCTACCTGCCATCGTTTGTGGAGTTGTGCTCGTACAATCTGCATACGCTCTTCGGGAAGCTAGGTGAGTTACAAACTATGCTAGAGACGCTAGAGTACTCGACGTCTTGTCCTGTCAACAAAGAATAAATAAGATCTGTGCAATAGGGTGTGTATCTTAGCGTCGATACCGCTTCTTAGCACATGATTTTTTTTCCGATAAAAGTTATTTGAGTACTTACTTTGGTAGGTACTTAATTTTAGAAAAAGAAAATCATATTTTGCTCTAAAACTCTAAAGTTATAGTAGGTACTAATTAGTACGTACAATACAAATGTACTGATCAAATTCTACAGGTTTATCAAGAGCTTCATTTATCTTCAAACCTGGATAGCTTGTCATAGCTGTAGTAAAGTAAAGGGTAGTAACCTTCTTGTAGTAAGTTCTACTTACTGTGTTAGTATAAACACAGATGAAAAGGTACAGCTGGTTCACTCCGTTTTTTAAACTCCCACTACACTACTCGCGAAGTTGCTTCAACGAAGTGGTCGTCGAAAATGACCGAAGTCCGAAGGTACGTGACTACACACTCGTGCGAAAGACTACAGGGACGTTTCGAGTCCTTTGACTGGGGCGCAAAAACCGACGATTGGAAGTCGCCCGAGGCGAGCGGAGATTGCACGAAGCGAACCGAAGTGCTCTTCTACGCTCTCGTATTCGCAACTTCGCGAGTAGTGTAGTGCAAGCTTTAGATATGAAGGTACAAGTACGCGGGGGGCTCGTCTTGTCAGAAGATCTATGAGTTACCTGATAGAAAGAGAGGCAACTTCTAGGTGAACATAACTTTAGGTAATTAGCGCTGTGCGACCTGAATTACACTTTATTGTGTCGTTGCAAGTCGCTTTTTATTTAAATGATTTTGCGGTGTGAACTATCTCGTACTCATCTGTGGTAGACATTATATACAGCTCGCCTTACACAGTTACACAACAAGCTACAAATAGCGTAAATTACCCAGCAAAACCAACTTACACATTACTTCCTCGTTAATTCCCAGGAAAGCCGGTTTCAGCGCAGGCGGAGCGGTGAGCGGGAGCGAGTTTGATGCGAGTCACTTTGTGCCCGACGCACCGAACGCTTTCACCAACGACGGCTTCCTGCAAGACAACGGTAATGCGGAAGTTAACTGTAGAAGTGTAGATTATTATGGATATTTAGATTGAGGAGTCGGCGAAAAAAAAAGAAGAAAGGACTCGGTGGAGGCTCGTGACTCAGGGCTGATTTCACCAATGAAACTGAACGCGATCAAGAGCTGTCAGTGTCAAAATTGTTATGGAATATTGTACACTGACAGCTCTTGAAAGCGTTTAGATGTGCTGAACGCGTTCAATTTCATTTGTGAAATCTGCACTTAGTAATAACAGCTGCACGGGTCGATCCATCATCGGGGTTGGTCAGCGGATGGGTAACCATCTTTACATACCGAGACTCTTACGTGCCTCGGAAAGCAAGTTAAGCCATTGGTACCGGCTGTCATAAGTGGATCTTTGAGAGTCGTTACGAGTTGTCAGAAGCCCGAAAGTCTGACATCAGTCTTACCAAGGGGCATCGTATTACCCAGTTACTGGGTTGTGGAGGTCAGATAGGCAGTCGCTCCATGTAAAATACTGGTATTCAGCTGCATCCTATTAGACTGAAGCCGAGCCCAACATAGTTGGGAAAAGGCTAGGCAGATTGATTGAGATTGAGGAGTCTGTTTTGTAACTGTAAGCAGAAGTGAAGGAACAGTTGAGATAATACGTTCACGCGACGGATTTAGGTGAGCTGAGATTATTGAAAGCTCATCTTCATCACCCGAATGGTGTCCCAAGTCAGAATTTTGATGGCATTCTTGTTTCATAAATCACAATGATCGAAGTCAAAAGATTACTGTAAGGCCTTAACAGGGAGAAATTACATTAATTGTTTGTATATTTTATAGGCGGTATCTCCGGAACTACCAGTCGGATTGGTAAAATTCTTTTTGCATTCTATAGCCCAATTTTTGAGGAAGGTTATAACATCAAGCTACGAACTCGCAGGCAGAAACTAGTTATTCATAATTATTTTATCAGACTAGATTGAGGGTCCATTTCTTATATAGAATAACTTAAAATAAATGGACTATCTAAGTATTTAGATCCCACGCATAGACATTCCGTTTTTTTTTGTTCAACATCTTCAAACTCGTGTTTCATGTGCCTATAGATATGTACTAAAAACATATTTTCCAATTTCCAGGTAAATCCGGCTCCATGCCAGATCTCCGGCGTCACCTCGCGAGCCGTCAGTCCATGAATATGGGCTACCCACCGCACATGCTACCGCAGCCGCCACCAGCATACTGGCAACACCTTGCTGACAGGCAATACGCCGCCAGCTTAAGAGGCTACCCCAAGTCCTACCAGTCCCCACAAATGTACGGCACCTGGGTAGGACCCAGATCAGGGCCTTACGACAACCCTTACAAACGAAGACACTCCATCGTCGGTGCCTTCCAAACAGACGAATACCCACCAAAAGGATACGAATACGAAGACAGAATGGACTGTAAAAGCGAAATGGCTTACCCTTACTACCGCTCCTCTTACCCTTACGACCCGAGAGTTTACCCTCCAAATTACGACCCGAGATTTTACCCCGAATATAAAAGGGAGGATGCGGCATATGGGGTGAATCTGCTAAGACATGAACCGTATCATTTTAGTGGGTCAAGAGAACGGGTGTTTTATGGTTTACGAAACAGTCATACATCTGTAGGTAATGAGTCGGATGATTTGACTAAATATAAGGATGTAGCTTTGTAGGAACCTACCTATATTACGTTTTATTTTGAGCCGACTGCGAAGTCGCGAAGCCCAAAAGGAGAGGGTAACAACCTGCATAGATTGTGAGCTGTCTTTATACCAAGAATAAAATGTCAATGTAAACATTATATTTTTACCGATTTTTGGATTTTTGCTTATGAAGACAGCCAAAAGAATTTAAATAATGTTAAGCTAAAACATTAGCAACTAGGTATAATAATTCCAGTAGAGACATTATTTTTAGATTTGTATTCAGAAAAATTGTGTATTTTTATAAGAGTTTATTAAAAAATCTGAATCAATGTAAGAAATGTTTTATAGCTAGTTAGTTACCTAATTAACCAAAGGTATTATACAGTTAATTGTAAGTAGGTGTTTAAGATAACGATTATGTAAACCAACATGAAATCAGTCACTACCTTTTATAAATTGAATCAATAAATCGAATTTGTATAAAGAGTTCATTTGTTTATTTTTCCATTCTTCCCTGTGAAAGAAATAATAAACTCGAGTACTTTTACAAAATGTTGTATAATTGTAATTCAAGACCACTTTCGTCGTTTTTAGGGTTCCGTACCTCAAAAGGTAAAAAAGGAACCCTGAAAAGATCATTCTCTTGCCCGTCTGTCTGTCCGTGTGTCACCACCCATTTTCTCAGGAATGGGTGGACCTTGCAAGTTGAAATTTATACCAGATATTGAGGTCTATAGTCCCTATTAGGTGTATAAAAATCAAGGTCCTGAGTCAACACGATAAAAAGATATGGTCAAATTTATATTTTCGCGGAAACTTGTTACCTTTTAATTTTCAACTTTTTTTTATTTTTCGGAATTTTACCTTTACTTGTGCTGTAGGACCTTTACTTCATAATAATATGTTCGAAAAATTTGTCTGCTCAACAACGTAAATAACACAATGAATGTCGTTGAACTGCCAAACGTAAAGCTACTGCTACTAAAAGTATGTTACGCGTTACGCCTACCCCAGACCCGCCCGTGTGGCGGTAGGAGATATTGAAGTCATTACGCACTAACTTGACGGATTAATGCATTGTCTTAGAACCAAAAATTCGAATACATGTCGCGCAACCCCTCGGCTTACGTGGTAGATTACGGCCCAATCCCCCTCGAAAAGAAGAGGCCTGTGTCCAAACAGTGGGAACATTATAGGCTAATTATGAGACGGATGAAGTTATTCCTTACTCATTCCCAGTCCCATACACCGAACAAGTCTCATTTCACAAAGATCTCGCAGCGCAGGTGCAACAGGTGTTACTCCATAGTGGGCAGGGTCCAAGATAATCATAGGATCCGGCGGCATTATCAGCACATTGCTTGGACATACAAACCAGAGTCCGCCGTCGAGAGAATGCATTATTGACACCTGGCAGTTTCATACTCAGAAGTGTTTTGCGAATTTGATCTGGAAATTGTCCAACTGACAGGGGCCAAGGACGCATTCTCGCGACGCCGGCTGGACACACGGTAGGTTCACAAAATTCACTTTCCCGGGGTAAGTAGGCAGGCAGAAACTACTAGTAGCTACAGAGGTAGTTTTGCAAGGTAGCCTGATTGTTATCCAAACTTTAACTCATGAGGTGATCACCTAGAATTTCCAGCAGCAAAGTAAAAATCAAGTCGTGGTAACTTGGCCACCAAATAACCACCCCGGATAACCCCCGCTAGATGTCAGCAGTGTATTTGTTTAGCAATACTAAGTCACGTCACTTGGTATTTTGTTTGATTGTCGAGGTTAGATCGCTGTAAAACACCACATTCCCAAAACATTACATTCTCTTGTGCCTAAACGGGCCCTGGCACTTCGCCGGCTGAACGAAACTGCCTGTGCATGGGCGTACCCAGGGGGGGGGCAGAGGAGGGCAGCTGCTGCGGCAGATTTTGTATGAGTCACGGTAGGACTTCCTTTACAATTACTATATATTATTTTGAATTAATTTTAGAAAAAAAACCGCGCTGCGCGGCTTTTCATGTTGTATTATGCATAATCGACTTTAAAAAAGGAGGACGTTTTAGGTTCGACTGTTTTTTTTTTACTATGGTTAACGATATTCTCGTCAGTTGTGAAGCAATTTTGAAAATTCGTGTATCATTTAAAAAAAGAAAATTATATTCAGCCCACAATTGACGAAAATATCGATATACCTACTTAGAAAAAAAAAGCGTCCTTCTTTTTTGAAGTCGGTTAAAAATACACGAACGCAGCAGCAATATCGAACTATGTAAAACATGTGGGGGGGGAATTTCTGATTTGCCCCCCCCTGGGCCAAAAGTTGGGTACGCCCATGTGCCTGTGAGTCCTGCACTCTGCAGTACACCAGAATGGCTATGAGTTGTGTAAGACTATTGTCATAATAACGCTAAACCAAATTGAAGGGATCAGGGTACATACGGTTGTTATTT
This sequence comes from Conistra vaccinii, assembly GCA_948150665.1. Classification (NCBI taxonomy): domain Eukaryota; kingdom Metazoa; phylum Arthropoda; class Insecta; order Lepidoptera; family Noctuidae; genus Conistra; species Conistra vaccinii. Next base: position 6,717,095 of record OX411339.1, on the reverse strand, counting down.
TATTTTCTGCGAATAGATGATCCTCATTCCCAAACCAAAATAAAGTTGTCTCAAAAGCCTTTGTTTCAATATTTTTTTAAAATGTTGATACGTTTAGTTAGTAAGGCACTGAAATGTACTAATGATATCGATTACTTTCTACTTTATTATGAAATGCAATGAATCAAAACTCAACACAGAACTCAAGCAACATTCAAAGTTGTTAAAAGTCAACATTCAAACTTGTTAAAAGTTAATTTTCTAAATAAATCGATTTAGGCCACCTTATGATCGCACTAACCTAAGCAAGAGCAATAACTAAACGCCATACTTCAGTTTCAGTGTTACTACCATCCATTTAGTAAATTGCAATTTATTTATTCAGCTTTTGTATTTCTGTTCTACTGTATTTTAGTATTTGCATCACGAAACTGACGAATTAAATAAACTGACGACTGAGGGAAACTACCGGTGATAGGCGGACTGACAAAAGCATATTCTGCAAGGCTTCACATAATTTTTATTGGCTATCAGTCAAATTAAGGAAAACAAAATGGTAGTGTTATAGGTATATAAACTTTGCTTTTACAATATAATTTAATTTAATTTTAATCTTAATTTAATTTGTAAAAATGTTATGTTATTATGTTATGCCTATACCAATTGTTATTATGAGTCTATTATGTTACTTGAAATAAATGATTTGAATTTGAATTTGAATTTTACAGAAATGCTACTCAATTATTAATGAATATTTTGAAGACTCGCAAGAAGAGACTCTCTAAATTTTTACCTACTTATTTTTTTTTCTAACTTTATTCGATAATCACCTAATACAGCAACAATAACCAACATTCGTATTTAATTTTCCCCATAAAAGGGGAAACTTTATGGAAACTGGCATCAGCCACCACTTGTTTTCCAGCTACGCGTATAGATAACTTAAAGTCACAAAACGAGCAATTCTGAACTTTAAGCCAACGTGATAAGGTGTTTGATTTCCAGAGGTATACACACACAGCATGTTGGATGACATTGTGCTTGTTTACCGTGTCGAAACAACTCAGCCGGCTTGCGTTGCATATCGTGCTATCTCTGTCTATCAGTCAAAAATTCAAGAGTTTAGTTGTCGACACGGCTAAAGTTTTAAAGTTTTTACGATAATCTAAAAGTTACTTTGTGCATGTAATCTTGTGTTTAGAGGCATCTGTTTATCATAATAAAGTGAATAAATGGTGTGTAGTCAATGTGAAGTTTGTTTTCGTGATGTTTGAAGGCTGTGTAACTGTATTGTTTCATGTAGGTGGCTACCTACTGTTGTAGTGGGTCCAATACTCCAATGTGAAAGTGTTTTGGCATAAAATTCAGATCCCATTGTTCAATCTTTCCGGGTATACGCTGGGAAAAACGCTAATAAGTGTGACTTGCGTAAGACGTCGCTTAATATTGGTGAAATGTGTGTTATTTTAGTGTTTAATTCTGATTAACCATTGAATTTAATATTTGGTAAGTGTTCAAACGTGACATTCTTTTAAAACACACTCGAAATAATGTTAACACTCCACTATATAAATCCACGACCTCACTATATTGCGATTATAATGTGCTCAAACTTTTGATATAAATCAAAACTTGATGAAAGTTAAAAATGTTTGTGGAATTTGTCTAAAGATACTGCTACCTTTTATCCAAAATGTCGTGATTATCAATCGAGCAATAACCCTGTTAATCAGCGCAATGTTAACAATAGTTCAGTGCTTTATTTTCCATTATTAAAAGTAAGTGCGTGTATGAATCTTGTGTTAGAAATTACACACACCTGTTGCATAAAATAAAAACTTTACTTCAAAGATCATAACATAAACTCTTGGTTTCCTTGAAGATGTCTAATAATTTTGGTGATGATCAACTGCAAGCATGAATTCCGCAGATTGAAAGGAGTTTTAATGAAACCTTACATTATTATTGAGCTTGACACAGTCGGTTAAAAAGGAGGAGGTTCTCAATTGAACTATACTAAACATGCTTGTGTATTTTTGGCATTTTATAACCTATTCAAAATATAATTTTAATGAAGAAAAATAAAAATAAAACAAAACAAAGGAGAAGGCGACTTCTGGGCCCAGCAGTTAACTAGTTGAAATGTGTATTAAAAAAACCGTCATATTTTTCTAAGGAAAATCACAAAATATGGTACCTGGTTTCTATCTAGGAAGCGAGAAAAGTTAAATTAATTCTCAGAATATGTATGATCGTTTCGTGGAATCGATTCATAGTGAATCGAACTCCTTTAATTTTTCTATGATAGTTAATAACATATGTTCTGTGCTGACAGATGTCAGGCAGAAAAACTCGGTACACGGGTACTCGTTCGTTTTCTTTCGTTCTGAGTGCTCGCGTATTTTCCATTTTTTATTGTATAACCCCACGACCTCGGCTTTAAATATTATAAAGGACTATTCGACGGATCTTGCTACTTTTAATTATCTGGCTCTCTATTTTGGACAACTGATTACGCCTATCGATCGGATATTGACGACATGGATCGCTGTGTGAATTGTACTATTGCGACTGGTCGCAGTAATTCTATTGGCAGAAGAGTCTTGGACGATGAGGCGATTTTATCAGTTATTCGTCAGTGGCGTGCATCTCAACCTGTAAGTACCTATTCAAATCGAGCTTTTAGCCTATCAAGCGAACAAAACCAGACTATGTATCTACTGTTTACAGTCTCCGGCGTCATGTCTGTCGGTTGTCTTTCTGTAGGATAGCATATTTTAAAACAAAACTTACTTAATAGCTAAATAGTTGATTAATTAGCCATACGAATCTATTGAATGTGCCATTTGACCGTTTCACTCATAAACTCGTAGTGATTTGGTTGAACATGCATTAACACATAACTATACTTCATATAACTTGATTCCTGGATAGCCAAATTTCACCAAATTTTCAGCGAGGCCTTGTTATTATATCCTCTTACAAATAAGGCTAGTTTGATTGAGTTAACACCTGGGCCCAGAAATCTATGGAGTCGTTCCCTTCTCCTTTTACAAAAATACTGCAGAAAAATTTGAGTGAAAATATTAATAATTACGTTGTAGGTATCAATTTACTAGATAGTTCCAGGGACTATTATTTTATCATTCTTCAAATTCAATCAAACCAAATCATCAAAGTTTTTAAACTTTGACGTTCAAAAGTGCGTTTTATTTGCTTATTTGAGTTTGTGACTATACAATTTGAGATTTAAAATGTTCTAGAAAGTGTTAATTGCACAAGCTGATGCAACCAACTTGCACTGATAAACAATCAGTGTAAGTGCAACTTGCAGCAAGTCAACTTGCTGCAAGTCAACTTGCTGCAAGTCAACTTGCTGCAAGTCAACTTGCTGCAAGTCCTACTAAACAAATATGTCAAAATAAGTCACATATAACTCTCGGGAACTCTCCAAAGTAGACCCCCCTTTGGAGAGTTACATTCAGACAGAGATGTGTTCTACATCTTGCCAGTTACATTAAAGTCCCACATAATAAGTGGCAATCCCATTGCCATAAACTGGCCACAAATCCAGACTCAGGGCTGCTAGATTGTTCGCCTCTTGTCTGCTTTTCTCCGTCATTCCCTCAAACGCGTCTCCAAGTTATGCGGTCTTCTGCAGTGCGGTCCGCTCGGTAAATGCTGCGTTCAACAACCTTCTTGATCACACCTAACCATCTTGCCTTTCATGCACAATGGTCCACCCAAATGACTAATTGTGGAAATCAAACTCTCTAACATAGACCATCTTGCTGGTGCTCTACCTAGAGAGCGCTTTCGTACCTCCCGGCCCAGTATCATAAGCCTTTCCAGACAATGCTTAGGTGAACGCATTATTTTATAACACTTTTCACGACTGCTTATTGTTAATTTGATTCTGCTTGCTAACCTACTGCCTTTATTATAAATTCCTAACAGTTGTTTTTAATATTGTGGGAAACCTCTGGTTCTATGTAATTTTTTTATTATGAGAAAATAATTCAAAAGTAAGTTGTCCATAAAATAACTTGTTCTGATTAATAGACTATTGTTTTGTAGTAAGTATTAAGTAGACATTTGTTATAAGTACTGAGTTTTTTTTTGTGTTGCATGGTCATTGTGAATCGTAAAAATAAGTACCATAATATTTTCTGTTACTGCTTTTTGACTTTTAGTTTGGAGATCTTATTGTTCTCTTGCATTATTATATGGTTTTTTAAATGATTCATTCTCATGTTTCAGCATGGAACCCACTGCAGCTACAATGAATTTACAACCTTTGGAGAACATATTTTCTTCGGGTAAGAAGATTTTATTTTATTTGATTAATCCCACAAAATCAGTCACTGTAGAAAATAACTACTGAATCCATCAAGTTTCCACGAATCAACGTAAGAACTTGATAAATTGTAACAATTAATACAAGAAGTCACCCCTGTTTTTCCCACAAGGACATGCAGAGGTTAGCACACCCATTTTGCGCCCATACAGGATGTCCGTAAAAATAAAAAATAAAATCGTTTAAGTACAGACAAAATATATTTTTTTTTACGTTTCCTTAAAAGTAATTCAAATAAACTATCCCTAAAATTATATACATAAAAGATAGGTACATAATTTCAAAATTTTTACTTGTGGACTCCATACTAGGTCAAGCCTGTCTCATGGAGTGTCACAAAGAGAGCCTACTGCCTTTAACTGGGCACAAATTTAGGGATTTACTGAGAATGAGCTCCAGTAGGCATTTGCTGGCCCAGCGATCGTACTCAGTACTAGCGTTGCAAAACTTCGGTAAAATTCGGAATAATTCGCAATAATTCGGAAATATTCAAAGGAATACTTCGATTGGAAGGGAGAAAGAATTAGCTGGAAAACTTGAATTAATGCCATCTAACGGGCAAGGGTAGAACTGTAAATGGCAAACTTCCCTCGTTAGTCGCGGCCGTTCATTCATAAAATCAACGTAGTATTATTCGGAATTATTCCCTACTTACCTACTCTGCGGGAATATTTCCCGTAAGTAGTTATCTACTTGACTAGGTACTTATTATTTTATTTTTGTATGGTTGAGTTAGAATTTGTTGATTTTTTTGCGGGTGGATGTTTTGTACAAGTTTAGTTTACTTCGTAAAAATGTTTATTGAAGTAAACTAATTAGGTAAGTAAGTGAGTAGGTAGGTACTTACCTACTTTTTACGACAATGTACTAATTTTACTTTGATTTGTAGAAGTGTTCAACCAAAATATAGTTCAAATAGGTACTTAGGTATGTACAGACGCCAGCACATCAACCTACTCCAATCTGTCAAATTTTCCCAATCAACATTGAACCGTATTCTTTAGCGATAAAGTTGAAAATCTATTGAAGAAATTTGACAGATTGTAGTAACTTAATGTGCTGGCGTCTGTGCTAACACTTGAAATTATATTATTATAAGTAATCCTTACTTAATTAGAATTACCTTTTTATTACCGAATAAGGTACCTACCGAGGTACCTACCTAATACGTACCTACCGAGGCCACGGTAATATAAATAGGTATCTACCTACCTATGTTTAAAAACTCTCTATCACTTTCACACCTAAACCGCATAAAAAAACTTATTACGAAGTAGGTACTTACTTATCTAAGTAGATGAAAAGAAATATTCGGAATATTTCGGAAGTTTTCAAAATCGTATATTACTCAGTTTTATGAATGAACGCAACTACACTTGCGTGCAATAAAATCGACCCACCCCGGACGCTTTCGTTCAGAACACAATAAATAAAAATCTAAAATAAAGTAATGAATTCTTTTCACACTGCTTGTTAAATTTCAGTCTAAGATTACAATACACCAGCTATCTAATTACGCAACACATTTTCGTAAACGATTCCGACTAATCTGTTTCATTTTGACAGTTCAACAATATTCATTTACACCGAGTTAAATTTTGTTTAACTTTTATTTATAGGCTCTATCTCACTTATTGACAAGAAAATTAAACTAAAATAATTAAACTATTTTTTTTTTTTTGATGTTCCTGTTTGCTTTAATGTGTTTAATTTTCTTGCAATTAAGTGAGAGCCTATAAATAAAAGTTAAACAAAATTTAACTCTGTTACATTTTTGCCTGAACCACTATTGCAAAAAAACTTTGATTAATATCTTGCGCTGGTACAATATGTTTAATTTTGTTGGATAGCGCATTAAAACATTTAATTAGGTAATTTAATGCCAAAAAACAGCTGTTAATATTTTTGCTTGAAGTACAATAACAAAAAAAAAATAACTATTTTTTTTTCGAAATTTCCGTGGACGATGTTGTTTAATTTACTAACCTACTTGTAATACTCATCTCTTCGACAAATACTCCACACAAACATATCTGTTAATATTTTTTTCTACCAAGGAATATTGAATTAAAATGTTTTCTTAAAAAAAAAACGTACAAGCGGGGGTTAACTTTTCGCGGGATATATTTTAATTTTTAACATTGTCCATACCCTACACGTTAAATGAAAAAAATCTATTTTTTTAATACATGCAAAGTTGGCCTAAAATTCGGCGTAAATTCCCCGGACTATAAACAATTAATTGATTAACTTTTAACACAATGCAATGGCACTGAGATTGCGTTATTAACTCGTAGGGTTCAGCCAGCGTTTGCAAAGTAAGCGCAAAAAAATGTGTTTATTTACATCACATTAGAAACCTCTAAAATTATCAGTGTTTGTCTACTATATTATGCATGTATTATACATACTCGTATAAACTTTCCTCTTGAATTACTCTATCTATTAAAAAAACCGCACCACAATCCGTTACGTAGTTTTAAAGATCTAAGCATACATGATAGACAGCGGGAAGCGACTTTGTTTTATACTATGTAGTGATAAGAAATGAGGGTGTCCGAATAAACGAGTCAATATCATCAACAACATCCCGTGTATTGAAGTGTAGGGTATGTACAAATAAAGTTTATGAAACATACCTTCAAATTTTTATATTATTATAAAGTGTTCCGAATCGAAACTTACAAGGTGGGTCGATTTTTTTTGCACGTAAGTGTATATTTAAAGTCACTGGCATCAACGCCATCTAGTAGTCAATAGTCGAACTTCAATAGATAATCCAATAAACTGTACAGTACGACACAACTTAGATGTAGCATAAATTAGATTTCATTCAATTAAATTTTACGAATGTATTTGGTTATATGACTTCACAAGTTATTGCGTTTGCGTAAAGATCATTTTCACCTAAACCAGTAATAAATATTGGTGATTTTGAAGGCGCACTCAGTTTACTGATGATGATCAGTTTTACGAATTTTGCCGATGCTTCATCTAAGTTATGTCGTATTATACCCGACTTACGTGCACGTGGTAGTCCTAGCCTCGCGGGCGTTCATTCATAAAATCAACAAAGTATTATTCGATGCCTAAGTACCTACTCTGCGGGAATAATTCCGCGTAAGTAGTTATCTACTTGTAACTTTATTTTTCAATGGTTGAGTTTAGAATGTGTGGTTTTTGTGCGAAGTAGGTAGGTAGGTACTTACCTACAAGTTTAATTTACTTCGTAAAAATGTTTTTGCTTTACGATTTACTTAGTTAATGGGAAAGAAACATATAAAATAATTTGTTAAGTAGGTAGGTAGGTAAGGTAGTATACGTAAGTAACTACTTTTACGACGATGCATGATGTTATAGGTAGGTACCAAAAAGGTTATTTCTTTCTTTGTAGAAGTGTTCAGCAACCGCGAACCGTAATCAATAGTTCTAAGCTCTGAAACAATTAGTTTAAAGTAGGTACCTACTTAGGTACATACCTACTTACCTACCTTTTTATTTAAGTAGGTACCTACCTAATAAAAATATGGTAAACAATGTTATGTACCGGTTAATAGGTAGTCGAACTTTAATAGATAATCCAATAAGGCTGCCTGTTCACTGGAGCGGAGAGGAGAGGAGAGGTGCCAAAATTAACCAATAGAATCGCACCTCGGGAGCGGAGTTTTGATTCCTTGGTTAATATTGACACCTCGCTCCTCTCCTCTCCTCTCCGCTCCGGTGGACAGGCAGCCTAAGTACCCGAGTAGATGAAAGTAATATACGGAAAATTTCAAATCGTATTATACTCAGTTTTATGAATGAACGCGTAGTAATATATGTCACTAGTTTTAGCGCCATCTAGCAGGTAATTGCTGTAACTGTACAACTTCCATCGGTAGGGCTTGCCTGTATGCGCTTTCTGCTGCTGCAGTGACCAAGGTTTGCTGATAAGGATAATAAAGACTAGTGGAAGATTCTTGGATATGAATACACAATCACTAGCACGCAACATTTATGACTGTAATTTGCAATGGTAATTGTGTCGCCATCTAGCGGTAAATAGTCGAACTCTTGGCGAATTATTCCGAATATTACTCAATACTTCGGAATGTTTCGCGAATAATTCGACGGGAATACTTCGGAATATTACTCTCCGGCAACGCTACTCAGTACCCTACGCTCAGTAGTCGCACTTGGAACCACTAGACCAACGAGGCAGTAAGTCGAATATGGCACATGTATGTCTCAAAAAATAAATTCCCAAACATTATGCAGCTAATTTAGATCTAACTGCAACCCATAACCGTGTGAACCAGACATTTGCGATACAAACAACAGTGTAAAAATATATCTACCAACTTTAAACAATTATAACTTGTCATTATCAACCAGCTATGCATTGTCTAACGGCATCCATACACGTCCTAAACTAATTACCTTTTACATTTACAAACAATTAAAACCTCTATTTCATAGGTTTTTAAGTACAAAATCGCGTGTGGTTTGCTGATAGCTGTGTCGCGATTGTAGTAAAATAAATGAGGTAGGTATTTAGAGAATCCCATTCTGGTAGTACTTTACAATGGAGACTGTTTCGTCAGTATAACTATGTTACTGTTAAATTCTCACGTTGTTGCAAGATTTTCTTGTATCTTTGTGGCAGCTACTTAGGCTTCTATACGCAGGAGTATAAATTAGGCTTGAGTATATAGTCTTTGAATACTTACCTATTCATATTAGGCTGCCAATCGGCACTTTTTGAACTGCAAAAGTTACAACAGCTAACCCCAAAATGTCCACTCTTCACCGCGTATAGACTTTACAAAAAGAAAGAAGTGGCGCAACAAACTCTCCAGCAAGAACGAAAGGAATCTGGAGTTACGTTAAATATGTATACGAGGAGCAGCCCTTTATCAGTTCGCAATAAATCGTGAATTCAAAATGATGATGAATTCATATCCAAATTCTGGATAGTTCCCTCGTAAATAAGACTCCCAAAAAGAACAGCAGAAAGATTATGCCTCTCCCGATTCTTTCTGGGTCAGGATCTTAGACTAGAGTGTCTCTATATTTCAGCTAGCTATGAATGACCTTGTGATAGTGCCTCTCGAAACCAATAATACAGTAATCATAAGAATCTGTCCCCTCAATCTTCACAGTTTTGACAAACCGCTGCATAAAAATGTAATTTTATTCGGCATATTAATAAAACCGTTAACGAAACATTTCATCCATGTTTACGTCCAAAAGTTTTTCGCATACCAGCCCCGTGGACTCCCCTAAATCCACTGAGGGTGTTGAATACTTTAGCCTCTGTCAGATATAACCATTTGTTCCACCACATGACTTCCATCATTGTTCGCCTGTTCTACGCACATATACGCAAATTTTGTTCGCACAGTATTTAACGGGGAATCCAGGGACTCCCTCGCAGTTTTAGTGTCGTCAACTTAGAATTCTATGTAAAATACTGTTGCGTTTGTGTGAGTACGCTACGTGACGAATTTTGGGAGTGAAGTATCTGAGTAGTTGTGCATTCCGTGCCTCACTGGAAGGCTTCAGAGGGATCGATGCCGCGCGTGCGCCCTCGCCCTCGCCCGTACAAAGGCAAGGCTGCTCCCTAGCAAGCTGGGCCTGTCAAAATAATACACGGTTTTCGCGAATTTCACACGCGAGCCCCTCAAATATTGTTTAAAAAATTAATTCACTTCAAACTCTTGTTCAAAAATGTTCTTTGAAAGTATTAAACGATTAGTTGTACCCTAAGTTTCGGTTATTGATTCCAGTTTCTTACTTTAGACTTTTTTATTTTTTTTATTTGTTATGTTTAATCTTTGATGTGATGGTGTCTTTTTGTGTTCGACAGTTAATTGAATTAGTGGTGTCGTACAAAAATGTAGCTGGTTCGGTTTTTGCTGTGTAGGTATGTATGAGACTTGTAGCATTCGTTTACTTGTTGCGCTTGATTTTAATGTACGGATTATGTAATGCGTCATTATAAACTTTAGTGATTCGCCAACTGATGTTGAAATTTCGTGCAGTCTATATAATGTAAGCGACATTTTGTTTTACTGCCCACGAGAACCGTTAAATAATATTTACTTTATAATTAGGCAGAATTATGATGTAGTTTAGCTGGTTTTTTAATGAGTCCCAGTTGGGCGCCACTAGGTTGTTCAAACTTTGCGGATCAATTAATGACTTGAGATCTATAATTTATGTTTTCTTTCTACAACAAAACCAAACATTATTGTAGAATATATTAAGGGAGAGCCTTATAACAAGGCCCGTTGGAAAGCCTAAGTTACAAAGACTTTAGAGAACATAGACTTTACAAAAGGCCATTCAAAGAATAAAAAACTATTCGCTGTTCCCGCGGGTGTGGCAATTAAGGCAACCAAAAGAACATGTCGAACTACACAAATACACATAATGTCAACTAGAGCCCATTTCAGCTCCCCAACCTTTCACGCTGTACTAGCAACTAGCACAGTCAACGATGCCCCCAGACCAGTATAATTCAATTATACTCGCCCAGGCCCAAATAAAAACAAATACCTGTGACCTTCGTCACGTATTAAAGGACCTTTTGAGGGGTTAAACGTTTTTTTTACGATCGTCATAACGTGCAATATTTCTTATGAAAAGAACGGGGCTTATATCTGCGACACATTACCTGAATTTATTTCCCAATTGTAGTCTTAATATGTAATATTATGTAATTAATCCTTTTTAACGAATATGGGAAGAATTTTTGGAAGCTACTTGGGTTTTTCATTTTGTGCTCCGCCCTGTTTACACTGTTACGGTTCGTGACATTAAAAGATGGTTGCAATAACTCCTGATTTTCTATATGATTCTTGAACATAGGGTTATCCATCTTTTCTGGGATCCCCAAATTGATCAAGCCCACGTAATCATTATTCTTGAAAGACAATTTTATGTACACCTCAAGGTTCCATCGAGCCTTAGCTCCGAATGTTTGGCAGACTGAGGAGTTGCAAACGCATCATTCATGTCATAGATGCATTTGAACTACTTTCTTCACTGGTCATTGACCCATCTTCAAACTCTTTGGAATTATGAGCTGCGCATAAGTTGGATTCATATGTTACGGCCATGTTTGATGAGCTAGCTCGCGATCCAGTAAATTATTACCGTTACAACAGTCTCAGCTACGGCCAAGAATCTCGGCGATTCTTAGCCGGGAACCGAGACCGTGTTCTCGGTTAGATTTGTAGCCGAGAATGCCGAGATCCAGACCGAGACCGAATCATCCAATTTCATCAAGAACAGTGTCTGCAAATTCAAGCTAGCATTGAAAATAAAAGCAAATTCAAAAGCACAGTAAAGAAGGGAAATAACAAAATTGAGGACATTAAAGACCCTCCACGATACTTAACGATATATATATCTTCGTAGCCTTTTCCCAACTATCTTGGGGTCGGCTTCCAGTCTAACCGGATGCAGCTGAATACCAGTATTTTACATAGAGCGACTGCCTATCTGACCTCCACAACCCAGTAACTGGGTAATACGATACCCCTTGGTAAGACTGCACGATACTTAACGATACTTAAACTAAATTAATATCTCCGGCACGCCCTGAATGCTCAGCACCGCTACCTTGTTGACTGGCAAATATGTTTACCATGATGAGTTAGGTATTTTTGTAATAAATACAAGCCTAATTATAATAGCCGTGTACCAGATGGGATGTCCCATCGGCAAAAATCCGACCTTCCATACAAAATTTCATCCCCTATTTAACTCCTTTCGGGTTGGGTTTTCAAAATTCCTTCGTTAGTGCTCACTTTCGTTCGCTATCAAAGAACTCATTGTCTGCCTAGCCTTTTCCTAAGTATATTGGGGTCGGCTTCCAGTTTAACCGGATGCAGCTGAATACAAGTATTTTACATGGAGCGACTGCCTATCTGACCTCCATAACCCAGTTACTGGGGAACACAATACCCTTTGGTAAGACTGGTTGTCAGTCTTTTAGCAGTTCTTGTGCACAGCAGAGGTTGAAGCTATGCGATGTTTAAGATTTGTATTAAGTAGAACATAGGAGATATCAGACAGCTCATTTCGACCCGAAAGAAGAAGAAAAACTATATTCTGTCTAATTTCAACGCACTTCACTTAAATCCCAAAGCGGAACATATCAGGGCCATTCATTGTCTTCCATTTACAGATGTACAGAACATCAATCTTCTCATAATTCACGTGAACTAATTAGACACGCTTTTGATTATTGTCCATCGCACGACCGCACCGTAGCTGGAAAACTATATTTGGCTATTATGTCCGTAATGGATTCTACATAATGATCGAAGTCTGCCAGATTTCAGTTTAAGTACGACAGTAAAAGATTGGTAAATGGTAAACTGAACGAAACCTATAAAAATAAACGCGTTATTATTGGTCTTTTTACGATTCTCTTCTAGGTCTTTTGCATTGGGATATTTTCTGGGGTTATGGCCTTTGTACCATTGATAATCTGCGCTAAGTTGATGCTGCTAAGTACCTTTGATTTGAGACACAGTCCAAAACTACATTTGACGTTACACCTTCTGGCCATGGAGTCATGTTAACTATCAATTGGTGGATGAACTCCATTATCAAGACACGGATCAGATTTATAAATGAGAACTGATAACTGTAAATATGTTTGAAAATGAGGAAAATGTATTGAGGAAAGTTTTGAGTATGAATGTCGAGCTATAAGAGTAGGGGAAGACCAAAGAAACGATGGATGGACTGTGCGAAAGATGATATGGATAGAAAAGGGGTGACTACCGAGATGACGACCAATAGAGAAGTATGGAAGAAAGGGACATGTTGCGCCGACCCCATATAAATTGGGATAATAGCAGGAGAATGATGAACTGTAAATATGTTTACAGTTTTATATCCCAATCAATCTTCCTAGCCTTTTTCCCAACTATCTTGGGGTCGGCTTCCAGTCTAACCGGATGCAGCTGAATACCAGTATTTTACATGGAGCGACTGCCTATCTGACCTCCACAACCCAGTAACTGGGTAATACGATACCCCTTGGTAAGACTGATGTCAGACTTTCGGGCTTCTGACGACTCGTAACGACTGTCAAAGATCCACAAATGACAGCCGGGACCAACGGCTTAACGTGCTTTCCGAGGCACGGAGGAGTCTCGGTATGTAAAGATGGTCACCCATCCACTGACCAACCCCGGCAAGCGTAGCTTAACCTGATGGATCGACCTGTGCGGCTTGTTATTACTTAGCCACGAGCTCCTCCTACAGTTTTATATCCCGAATCCAACATATTACTAAAGTAGTTGTGAACTACAAGCATACGCATCAGTAGGTATCAAGAAATATAGTAATACTCTTTGGTTAACGTTATAAATTCGTCTCGCTGGATTTAACGTGCTTCACGCATACTGATACGTTATGCTGTTTCTGTACTAATGCGTTCCAACGATTTGTTACTTGTTACTGACCATAATATGGTCATTATGTCTTTGTTGGTTTACGAAATAGACGCAATTTCAACCTCAAAGGTGAACACCTACGCGTGATTACGAGACTAGTGTTCGCAGTGTTTCCAGTGGCGAATTTAAGAGCTCATAATGACATTGTGGATATTTGGTCCTTCTAATCTTTATAATGACGAAAATTTTTCGTCAAAGCATACATCTTTAGCTAAAGTTAACGATGATCAGTTTTACAGGCCTGTTCTGGGTCTAGATGTAACTCATTTAAAGCTCAAGTCTGAAACTCTAATGTAACGTTGTCAAATAACATTCGAAATATCGTCAATAACAGCAATGTTTGAAATAGAATAACTCTCTTCAATACCAAAGTTAGGGTAGGCTACATTTTCTTCGAACCCAAAATTGGCTAAAGGCAATGGATTAATCCAATTTTTCCAATTTGTCCTTACAACTTTGCTCTTCCATTAGGGGTCGCTACTTCGCGTATTTCGTTCATTTTCGGATGATTCCATATACTTACTTATCTTAGTTTTTTTTTTTTTTTTTTGCTAAATATTGCAAGTACAATTTTATTTTACTCTGGAAACGAATTTGAGATGATTTTCGCAACTCCATATTCATAGAGCACTTTATTAGGGTTACATACCTCAAGAGGAGATACCGGAACCCTTATATGATCATGATCACTCGTGTGTCTGCCATGTCTGTCCGTCTGTCACGGCACTCACAACCAATTTGCTCCGAATCTAATGGACCGATTAAATTGTTTGGTAAACATAATAATATATATTTCTGTGACCCAAACACGGACGAGTAACGTAAATAAATGAATTTTGAATATGGGGGTTACTTTTGGGGGGCAGATACGAAAATAAAAAAATAAAGTTTTACAAACTGTACCGTACGACATATCAAACAAAAGGGCTTTTTGCGGGGATCTCAATATATTTTTAATTATTTTAAAATAAACACAATTTAAGATAGAAAATTTATAAAAATTGACCATCCCCGGGGGCCTTATCTCCGAAATTACAGAGCCTAAAATTAAAAAAAAAACATACAGAGAATGGTTCTTTACTCATAGATTACAGGAAAACCTATAAGAAGTCTATGGTCCTAAAATAACATGATAAATCTCTCAATAATGTGGAATGGAATGGAATGTATGTATGGGAGAACATGTTTTTCGACTAGGTGGTCCGACACGGACTTGGCCGGTTTTTTATTCATATAAAATTGCGCAGTTAAACTGCATTTATATGGAAGTAAATGCTTAAAGGCACACAGGGTTAAATGTACGTCAAAGCTCTGTATATTTTCAGGAACTCGCAATATCCTGACTGGAAAAGCCGTGCGCTTTTTAATGGGCACCCCGACATTTTCTTTGAGCAATATGAAACCCAGAAAAGGGGCCGGAAAACGCCCGAGAGATAGCAGAAAACCTTTTCACTACCGTTCGTCGGGACAAACTCGAGCAATTTACTTGTGGAGTCGAATAGACTCCATTTAAAATTATTCTCGAAAAATCTTCTTGTAAGCCTGTAATCATAGTCATGACCTTTTGAGTAATCTTTATTATATCGCCCATAATAACCGAGACATTGTAGGTAGCAAACAAACCGTAAACCTGCGGTCGTTAATATGGGGATATGCAATAAACGCGTATTATATCACACAACAACCCACGACACGTGCCGACATAATCCCGTTATATGACGTGGTGTTAATTAGATTCCTCAAATATCGTCCAATCGGAAAATTAGAGCCCTTTGCCCTTGAGTGAGGAGTGCTCAAAGAGCCTCTCAGTGTAGGGTTGCCAACCGTCCTGTTTTCCCAGGACATGTCCTGCTTTTTGGGATTTCCTGGGGTGTGCTGGATAGTTTTTCAAGTAACGTAATGCTTATGGGTTTTTTAAAGCATCCTGGTAAAGTCCTGTATTTCATTTTTCGCATTTCGCGGTCATAGAAAATACTATTTTATGTCCTGCAAATGCGGAGCGCCGCTATTTTAAAAATAAAGATGTAACGTGCACTCTGTTTGTTGTCTCTTTCTCATTACATTTTTTTTTTTCATTTCCCTATGGCTGGGCAGAGGCATGCACTTATAGTACACCGTACACCCACGTTCATGAATTTTAACACAAAACAATTCTTACTCTCCTCTGTAACAAATCGTTTGTAATAAAGCATTCTACTATGTTGAAGAATGCGAAAAGTCCAAAGAAGTTCAAATTAATTCGGGAATAACTCTCTTTTGTGATTGCTGAGAAGGGAACGCCGGAACTCCAAGAATGCCGAAAGTTCGAAAAACATTCAGTACCTACCTATTGACCCGACTGTTCTGGCTTTGGAAATCAAAAACGGGCTTCAAATCACCTTGTGGAAGAATACAAAGTATATAAGTAATAAAGCTGAAGAGTTTGTCTGTTTGATTCGTGATGGAACTATCAGTCGGATTTGTTCTTGTAGCCTAATTCTTGCCTATAAATACCATCTCACTTCGACCCTAAGGAGCCGAGCAAAAAAAAAAAGTCTGAAAGAACACAAAAACTGAATAATAGAAAGAAAGAAAATACATTATTAATAATACAGCAGATAAAAATAATAAAATAAAAAGACGTGGCACTCGGGGACTGCCCCGGCGAAGCTATTGCATAGCATTTTTTATCAACTTACGCAATTGTAAAATATTAACCCGAATACAAGAAATAGCAATGATGACATTGACAGGAACGAGGGAGGTTATTCACATTTATAGTTTTTAAAACTTGACACAACGTAATGGCCGGGAACATCAAACTAATAAAAAGGTTTTAATTTAACTATTAATAGTCAAGGATCATTCGTCTAAGTAAATTTGAACTTTATTGTTAAACAGTTAAACATAATTTTCAATACAACACTCTCGTATCATTCGTCTAAGTAAATTTGAACTTTGTTGTCAAACAGTTAAACATAATTTTCAATACAACACTCTCGTATCATTCGTTTAAGTAAATTTGAACTTTGTTGTCAAGCAGTTAAACATAATTTTCAATACAACACTCTCGTATCATTCGTTTAAGTAAATTTGAACTTTGTTGTCAAGCAGTTAAACATAATTTTCAATACAAAACACTCTTTTCTTAGGTAGTATTTTCGTTACGAAATTTCTGGATTAGGTCTCCACGCTCAAGGCCCGCGATAGAAGCTATGCAATAGCTTAAAAATCAAATAAAAACTGTAAAATCCAATGTAAGATATTAGCAGGGGAGTGTGCCTCACGGCTGCGCCAAAAAGGCCCAGTTCAGCAAAAATACCAGACAGATAAGTGCCTGGTCCTGAATAGCGCGGGCAGGCGATGAGATGCGAGGCGGTGGGTTGGGATTTTTCTATTTCTATGGTTGGGGGCCTGAAATTTCACCGCGGGCAGAAGAAGCTAGTTTTAGTTTTTGAAGTTTATCGAGTCTACATTTTAGGAATGTTGCAATGCTATCTTGGAAACACGTGTTTTCTATCTCTTATCTATCTTGCCCTACTGACCGACGATCTTCAGTCTATGATCAGTTTTCTAAACGTAAACGCCAAAGAAAGCAATAATGTTTATCTGTTTACTCGCCTCCACGCTCAACTGATTAGGTATGGGCGTTATTTCACGTCACTAGTTACAATAACTGGCTACAGGGCATGTAGCCGAATAACTAGTTTCGAGTCACACATAAACACGTGATTTTTGTAACTAGTTACATAACAAAGCAGTGATCGAATCAAAAGCGAGAAACGAAACAAAAGTCTCACGTTGCCATTGCGAGCGCAAAAGTAGCTACAAAAACTTATTCGTTCAAATAACTTAAAGCTAATGTAACGTATTACATATGTAACCATTTATATTTTCGTTTCGCAAATATACTTCGATATAATCACCATGTTGAGTCACCGAATAGAATTAAAAAAATAACTAGTTACTAAAATCACTAGTTTTCAAAACAGGTGACGCGTTCGAAGTCACTAGTTACGTTACGTTTCGCGAAAATCACGTAACGACCCATACCTACAACTGATTGCTTCAACTTGAAATTCAATATCTGAGAATCTCGTTATCTGATATCCAGTTTACTTTCCCACAAGAAAACTGAAATGTCTTTAATATTTCTGTAAATTCCAGACAAATCTACGTACTATTATTCTAGTCCAGTGGTAGGCAAACTCAGTAGTCAATAGAGCCAAATATCAATACTATAACGACTAAGATTTCTTATGAGAGCCAATCCATTATGTGTTACACTTTTCTTAATCCTTTAAACTCCCATCCTCTTTCACTCCACAACTCTTCCTAAAATGCACTTGCTAAGAAGTAGGATGCCTTCATCATCATCATCATCATACCGACTGATAATAATATGATGAAGGCATCTTACTTATGAACAAGTTAACCTTGGAAAACTTTGAAGGTACAGTAAATGATTCATTTTTGATATCCTGTTAATTTTTGGTGAAAATAGTTCGGAAATAAATCTTTGAAATATAGTTTGAATTTTGAATGAAACTTTATATCTTGCTTGACCGAAACCCCGGCCCCCGCGCGAATCTACGCTCGCACTCATCTTCATTTTCTACAGAGCCGCAATCCATAGGCCGAAGAGCCGCATGCGGCTAGCGAGCCGTGGTTTGCTGACCACAGCCACAGTCCTAGTCTGATCAAGTTCTCTGGCAAAACTTAACATTCTGACCTTTGCTTCGAAGCTTTGGTCCCTATGTAGTAGTTTTCAGAATGGTCTTTATACTCTCTTAGAGATTTGGTCCTTATCGTACCGTAGTTCTGTCAGTATTAAAAGTGCATACATTTCTCATCATCATCATTTCAGCCGAAAAACGTCCACTGCTGGACATAGGCCTGGGACCAAGCATCGCCACTTCAACCGGTACTGCTTACCGCATCCAGCAGATTCCTACAGCCTTCACAAGGTCATTAGTCCACCTTGTCCATCAATGTCTACTTAATAAATTCGTTTTCTGACAGACAACGCACAGCCTGAACAGCTGGGACTAGAAGCATTAAATTTTGTACAAGAGTTCCTTATTTAACGAATGTGAGCACTAAGGTGTTGCTGGTTTTTGCTGGAGCTTAGGTAATTATTTCAACAAGTAGGCCTAGTTTCCATACTGTCCATATTTAATTATTCCGATCTGTCACCCTTCTTTGTCCTCTTAAGGGAGACAGATCGGAGACAGATGATTATAAACCCAAACCACTAGTCTTTTATTTAATGTAGGTAATGTTGCTTATAATGTGTGGCATTAGTTTTAAGAGTTAAAATAATATATAATTCAGTTCTATGGGGGACAAACAGGAATAAAAAGTATCATCTGTCTCTCTAAGGGGACAAAACAGTTAGATCGGAATAATTCTCCATATTTATATAGTGCTTAAAAAGTTCCTCCTAAAATCCCTTTGATAATATCTGTAGAGATATTTAAACACTTCGCAGCTTACTCCATTCACGGATACTCTTAGATGACGTCAAGGGGGATCAAAAGCTTAAAGCGTTATTGTCTGTTCTCTGATGGCCCTTTGTCTTTGGTATCAACCCCCGAGACCTTGCCTTTCAATAAAATCCCAGGAGACGCCTTTTAGGGCCTTAAATCTGTGACCGGATATCACTAAAGCTTAAGATTAAGAGACGTTTTAGAGGTTAAGAGACGTTTAAACAACAAAAATAAGTAAACATTACTTAACTTTAAGCAACATACATTACATAAACTCCTGTTTTAAGCCTCGTGCAGACAGGCGCGAAGCGACGGCGGTGGCGCAACGCGACAGGCGACACCGGTAACTGTTCTACCGTGAAGTTTTGTTAGAAATTGTTTTGTTAGTCATGTCACGCTGTCACGTAGCGCCAGTCTGCAAGAGAATTTGTGAATATAGGAGTATTTATACAGCATGTATAGAATCTATACATGCTGTATAAGTACTCCTATATTAATTACTAAAGTACAGCTTACAATATAGTAATCGTGGAGAGGGGCGGGTCTTCGTGGATGGCACTATATATATAATCAGAAAGGTGTGGTACACTACAGACCATCAAACTGAACAACTCTTTCAATAGAACCAACTTCGTAATCGCGGAAGATAATTTTTCATCACACCTATTCGAAAAACGACAATTGCCTATAGAGGATAGCGGGAGCAAAGTTCAACTTTGCTCCCTAGGAAGTTTGGGGTTTCTCTCTTCTGATTGGTCCATTCCGCGCTTTTGATAGCGTACTGATTTGTGTAGTTAGGTTGGCAGCGCTCGCAAGAAGGTTTAATGTAAAAAAAAACGAGTACGTGGCTTTTTATTTTTCTCATAGGTAGTGATGAAAAATAGAGTGTATCACTCGGGGACAAAATATTTTGTTCTCGGGCGGCGTATATTGAATTCCTCGCTAACCTCAGGATTCTATTTTAGAACCCTCCGCTTAGGTCTGAATTCAAAATAACGCCCTGGAAGAACAAAATATTACTTTGTCCCCATGTAACACAAATAACTATTTCCGCGATTACCGCCGCCGTCCCATACACTTACGTCGAGTAGATTTTGAAGTTTTGTATGGGACGTTGATAATATTTTCGCGATAGCAATATTGGTTACTTGGAGAAAGTTGATCAGTTTGATGGTCTCAGGTATCACACCTGTGACCACACCTTTCTGAAACACGCTGTGTATGCAGGATGCGTTATTGACGTGTAGTGCAAACAATCAATCGCAAACATGACCCAGATATCGGCCGAATGGCTGCGTATCGACTGTGAAGTGTCTTCGAGCCGAAACTACGGGCTCACAGCCACTCTAACTGGATTTAACTGAGTACAGTCTCATCCTCTGGGTTTTATTACATGTAACAGTAGCTTTACCCGAAAACTTGGGGCCAGTGTGTGTGGATCGACGAGAAACACCGTTCGCAACAGCTGCGCAGTTGTTTGAGCCAATATTGGCGTTTGTTGGGTCCAATGTGTGTAGTCGGGGGTAAGCTATGTGCTCAAGTGTATATTAACTTTGTTAAGTTGCTTCTGAAGTTGCGAAAGTACGTGTAGCGTCTTAATTTAATGAAAACAGTGTGCGATGAAGACAAAGGGGCGTGTAGCACAAAATTATACATGGAATACAGACATGGAAGTTTGTGGGAGTATGTTTTAGGTGATTGTAATTATTTTAGTCTTGGATTATAATGATAGAATAATGGTATGGAATATGCATAACCATCTCGGAGTATCAAAAGCCTAGACAAACCCGTATTTACTTCTAATGGGTTTATTCCGGCTTATTCTTCTTCTTTTCATGTGGTTAGTGACTACCTGGTGTCAGAGTTTTAAAGCCGCACATGGGCATGCCGTCGAGAAATATCTCTCAGGCATGTTTCCTTACGATGTTTTCCTTCACCATTTTTGAAGCAAGTGATAATTATACAATACGCACATGAATCCGTAAAGTCAGAGGTGCGTGCCTTGGGTTCGAACTCGAGACCAACTTAGCAGTCTGACGGTCATACTACTAGGCTATCACTGCTCTCAAGGGTTTATTAAGATGATGTATTAATTGCCCCGATGTTTATTAGTCTTTAACAAAAAATGTACATGTAAAAAAACCCTGTCCCCTCCGTGATCTTGTTAAATATCATACTGAGAGTCTATTTATGTGGAAATCTATCAGGAAAACAGAAAAAAAAAACTCGCCACCATTTTTTTCAATGGGGAATTTCATCGGGTTTTTTACGACTCCTGTTGAAAATTTGCAAATTTTTTATGGTTTTGGGATAATTTTGGTACAAAAAATCTGAATTTTAAATAGCTAATAAAAAAAAAAAAAAACTTTATTTTTTTCAATAAAAATACGATTTTTTATTACTTTTTGGTAATGTTATTACAGTACCTATGTGCCCCTTTCGGATCTAACACGGTTTATTTTATGTACATTTGAAATTCACGTAATGTGGTAGTCATCTCTTTATGTAATAACTTCTATATCGATCCTCCCCAGACCAGCTAGCTGTGGGCCAACAACAATGTAGATAAATATAGAACTGGCGACATTTATACGGACCCAGAAAAGTACGTCTGTGAAAGTTCGGATAGTTGTATTGACATTGCAAAGTGGCGATATAAAACTCCAGGGCTCGGATTTGGCTTCGTGCCCATTGTAAGGCTAGTGTACGAATGCGAATGGTCACATCTTTGAATTATCCCGGCTGTTACATAAACATGTCCGTGCTTAGGCGTTGTCTGGGAGAGAAATTCTTATCTTATGGTGTTCCCTCACCGGGAGCATTTGCCTGTATGTAACGTTACAGATTCGGTTTGGAACATTACGTTAAAATACTGGCCTCCATGATTGACGAGCATTCGCTTGTAATTATAACCTTTCCAATTCGATTTTGAGCATTACGTTACATACAATACTGCCTCCCTGACTGACGAGCATTCGCCTGTAATGTAATTATGTAACATTCCAGATTAAATATTACTCCCTAACTGATGTAACGCTCGAATTGTATCATTACAGGTTGTGAACTGTAATGCTTGGTTCACCTCCCTGATGTGGTACCTACCCCACACAAATTCGAATACCACTACCTGCTATGTAAATAACAGTGACAATAAGTTATTATAACATCATCCCCATAGACTAAGTGGAAAAAATACGTACTTATTATTGAAGCTAACTCAAAAACTATCCAAGCAAAGTTAATAAAATTTGTATGGGACTACCGCGCAAGCTTCCTCTACCAAATGAAAAAAAATCATAATCGGTCGAAAATTGACGAAAATATCGACGAAAAAACATTTAAAAAAATGCTTACAGACGAACAAAGAATGATAGAACCTGCTCCTTTTTTGAAATCGGTTAAAAACTAGAACATATTACTAAGTTTCTTAGATTTAGAGGTGCACAAAGAAACGATCTAGAACCCAAGGGTTGAAACTCTATGGGTCTAATGGCGGCATGGGGTATTGCAGTTTCTATACGAACGAAGTCGCGGTCGGCAGCACGTTACAATTACTTGAATATTTTAATTAGAAGTGAGAACCGAGTGGAATGAACCATTGTTATCGTGTCACAGAATTACAATTAACATGAACTAATGTAATGCGTTGGCGCACGACACTTGAAACTAGGTAAAGGGGTTCGTTTATCGCTACTAAAAATATTATTTTGACATTCTTGAATGAAATATATTTCCGGGGTGAAGACAACCGATCAATACGGTAATAAAGGTGAACTGAGCTGTCAATAGAGTCAATCCCAACCATTAACGTTCACATTCAAATCGCAATCTGTCAAACTTGTCAAAAATGTTGGTAAATTGATTGCATTTTTGACAGATTGCGAATGAGATGCGACTGGGAACGTTCTTAAAAAATACGGGAATTGCCCCTCTGGGTATGATCGTTTTACAGAATATTATTGGTTGGACCGGCTGTTATTGGTTTATTTGAAGAGTGACTGGTATACAGGGTGGCGATTTGGTAACCTGCACCCGTCAAAGGGGTGATTCTTCCCGCCATAGTGAACAACTTTCGATATGACACTCATATACTTACGAGCAGTGAAAAAAAACTTTTCATAAATGCATCGAAATAGTCTGTCTACGGTTGAATAGACATTGTTTTTTTTTTTCGAGTCGAAGTTGTTTAGTATGGCGGGTAGAATCACCCCCTTGACAGATGAAGGTGATCTTAATCGCCACCCTGTATTGCTACCAGCTGATATAGTTTATTTATTTATTTATTTATTATAACAAATAGTAACTTCTAAGAGATCAAGTAATTATAATAAATAGTAACTTCTAAGAGATCAAGTAATTATAATAAATAGTAACTTCTAAGAAATCAAGTATTGTGAGAAATCATGAGATCTTGCTTGATAAGTGCCTTACTACAAGGAAACCTAATACTGTGCTGTTGGCATTGTTTTTAATTGCATAACATTTCCTGGTTCACGAATTGCGCCTAAGAAAGACTTCTACTGTCTTATCCTTCACCTTAAACATTCACGATCACGACTAAACACTTTAGTCTAGCATTTTTCTCAGTCTGTTGTCGTAGCGTACTTTGAAATATAGAATACGAGCTGTGTCCCGCGGTTTCACCCGCATAAGTCTCGATTCTGAGGGCATATTGGGATAAAAAGTATCCTATGTCCTAACCCAGGTCATGGTCTACCCATGTGCCAAATTTCATCCTAATCCGTTCAGCCGTTTTAGCGTGAGGGCAGAACAAACAAACTTACTTTCGCATTTATAATATTATTATTTATTTATGTATTAGGGACAAAAAACAGTTAGATGCTACAAAATACAAAAAAATAATCAACCTAATATTTAACAAACATGTAACCCATTGTCCACGTTTTAACTAAAGGCTAAAACAGTGACAAGTGATAAAAAAAAAAAAAAACAAAACAAAAAAACAACATAGTCGCTGCCACAATATTGCTGTGTTTGCTGTGTTTGTGTATTGTGTGTATTAGTTAGGACTATAGAAGAAACTAGCCAATATCGCCTCTGTGTTAGAACACGCTTTGAGATTTGTTTTGTTATCGCTTTATCTATCTTCTATATTATCTTCAATCTATACTAATATAATAAAGCTGAAGACTTTGCTTTTTGTTTGAACGTGCTAATCTCTGGAACTACCAGTCGGAATTGAAAAAATCTTTTTGTATTTGATAGCCCAATTCTGGAAGATTTAACGGTACGCTATAGTGCGCGCGGAACTACATAGTTGGCCGCGCCTTAGGTAATAGATTATTATAGAAATAGATTGAGCGGCTTATCTTACTTAATCTATTCCGGCGCCGTACTTCGCGACGGCAACACGCGTTGAAAGTTCCAGCTAGTTTAGACAAAACGCACATGAGATTGCAATAGCGAGATGAGTCGCCACCTAAGGCGCGACCGACTAGTTCCGCGCGCACTATAGGACCCTCACGACCCGAGCAAAAAGAAGATCCTAAAGCTGGGAGACATTAAAAGGAACAAGTTGTAATATAGCGATCAGAATATTTTTACTTCTGAAGCAGATCTGCAACATTTGATCTAAAACGCAAAGTGAAGCGTAGCAATAGAAATAGAAAGCCGTTTGCAATATAATCAGTGTCCATATAAATGCCATTACCAATTTAAGTAGGCACTTTATATTCATTATCTCTCTACCTCTTAAGATGCCCACGCAAAACGGGCCGGCTATTCATAACCCCAGCAATTCACTCTCAAAACACATTCAGCCATTTGTATCACGAGAATGCACAACAAAAGCATGACAAGTCAAACAGACAGTTACAATTTGGGATCTGTCCAACTTTAGATGAGCTGTCGCCATTCTGCTAGTTTCCGTTCTTCCAAACCTTTTGTTTGGGTGACACAGCGCGGTGGGTCTAGTTATACTGGCTTAGCTTGGCGTTCAACAGGGTTGTATTCTAAGCCTTGACCTCCAGGAAAGTGGGTCAGGCCGGGCGGCCCCGTCTCCGGATGATTATGCATTTTGTATGGTGCTAAATGGAGAAATATGGTATGTGTTTTCCTTTGTTTTACTTTTATTCTGCGTGAGAATAAAAGGGATCTGTGTTAACGAGGTTGTATAATGTTTTGTACGTGATTTTCACAACGATGCGCGATGGTGCTGTGCTCGTGTTTGAATATTGGATTCTAATATTTTTATACGGCTTGTGTGCTTTGGGTTTAAGAGGCGGTGATGTTGATTCAAGTAACCGATCTATGGTTTTGTATCGTGCCACCTATTCCCCATACAAACTTATCGTATTTTTCGGCACGTGTCGCATTCGAGAGTCGTTTAAACTTTAAGTACCAGCATAAACCATCGACGAAATCGTGAAACTTGGAACTATTAAACCCAATCGCTTGTAAACCCACAATCAATACCACATTACGCGTACCAAATTAGAATTTACGTACAGAATGTTTATAAGCAGTTCCAATAATAACATACGACCAAATCAAAGCGTAGTTTCCGTTGAAACTCGAGTAGTCGATGCGATCGGAAGGCTGGCGACCTTTTCATATTCCCTCGGATAGGGATGTCCGACTCGCAACCTATATCCGTTTCCGTTGTCTGCATCTGATAACTTCCACGCGATGGATTTATTCGTATTTAGCTCTGAGAGACGTTCTGGAGTATCCTTTGTGTTCGATGTTGATAGATTTGTAAGAAAAGTTGGATAGATTTTTCTTGTTGCTTGATGAAGGGTTACCTTACTTTACCTGTGTCCAGTAACCTACTGGGGTATTTTAACCGGAGTTCATCTATTCTATAGTGTTATTATTTGCATAGGTATACCTACTGTACACTGTTTGCGTCTAAAAGATTATTGGTTTATAATATTATTTGATCGTGTACTATTATATATTTCTTAATTTTTGTTATGATATTTTTTCCGACCGTTTTCGATTTTATTTTAGTATTTATCAGCGAAAACCTGGAGGTAAATCTTTTGTAAAAGTTATATGCAGGGTGGTAGAGACATCGGCGCGATAATTTTCACCATGGATTCAGTGCATGATTCGGAACCCCCTACGTTGAAATTTTTCTTCTCTACCTTTAAAAAAAAAAATCTGCTGTTCCATACATTTTGGCCACGTGCGTATTGCACTTTTCTGTGAAAACACAATTTTTTTTTATAACCGCCGAGAAATTTTAACTGGAACGGAAAGGGGGGTTCAGAATCACGTAAGTACTGAATCCATGGTAACAGTTTTCGCGTCGATATCCCTGCCACCCTGTATATGTTATTTTATATTATTAAACGACACTGTAAGTTTTCGAACAGAATAAAATAAATAAAAGTATTGGGTTTGTGAGCAAGAAATAGATAAAGTCGAATTCATGAGAGTTCATGAGTTCTGAAGTCCGGAACTTCAGATCTGTGTGAACCGGGCGCACCAGTGGAAGAAAAAAATCAAGAAAGAGGTACAAATAGAAATCATGTTTAGGGACTGTCATGTTTTAAAATTCAATTTAATCTCACAAAGTATTCTTCGTAAAAGTACAAAGACGACGACGATGTCATGCATTTGCAATTTTATGAAGCCGTAAATTCTAGTTCTTTGTACAAGGTACAACAATGTTTGATTAACCGAAAGGACAGATTCCATCTCTTCAGAATTCTTTGTAAAGCTTGCAAAGGGCTTGTAAATACATCTTCTTTTTTTTGTAATTTAATTTATATTGTGGAGGTATGAGGAACAAGGTGTAAAGTTCACTCATCCTTCATAGAAAGGGGAGGATCCTCCGACCAGTAGGGTGTTGTGCCTGGTGGGCAACTGCCCATGGATTGATGTCGGGAAGTTATACAGGGTTATTTGTAAAACACCAGCAACCTCCTAAGGGGTCATTAGACTCACCATTATGAACAACTTTTACTATGGAACCAAACCTGAAAACACGAAAACAAAATCACCTGTTCCCTACATTTATGTTCTCATATCTTGTCAAAATGTACAATGACCCCTTAAAAGGTTGCTGGTGTTTTACAAATAACCCTGTATATATGCTGATCTCGCGCTAAACTCTGCTTGCGCGATGCAGGATTTTGCGTGAAGTCAGTGTGATGCGTAGTTCGCATGTGGCGATGTAGATGCCGACACAATATTAGACCAAGTGAGTGCAGCGATAGAATTTGCAGCGACATTGCTTTGGCATTTAGCACTTTGCCGAAGCAAAGTGTATTTCTAACTGTTCCAAAGAACTATATTACTGTTAAGAGAACCTTCAAAAGAATTTGATGCGAAAAATCTAGAAAACAAAGCGCTTTTGCTTTGATCAGACTTTGTCAGTCAACACTAAAATGAAGTCCCTGTTTAAACATGTATGCATCCTCTCCCGGCATTAAATATTCCGAGCATATTCACCTTTATGCGTAAAGTACCCGCTATTCTGAATATCGTTTCGCTTTAACCACTGTGTAAATAAGTAACAGTATTACCTATATCTTCATAGAAAACGGCCGAAACGGCGCGCTTCGAAATCTCAGTGTATATCAGTACGCAATATAGTGCAGGGCAGTTACGCACGGACGCAGAAGATTTATCTACCGAGTGGCCGTAGGTAATAGGCCGTAGGCTGTTGACTGGGGGAAAATTATTCAGTCCTTCAGTCAGATAATAAAAAATACTAGACACGTATTTAAAAAAAAAAACTAGACCTGTTTTTTATCATAATAAAAAATGGTTTAGATAAAACGCATTAAAGTTGGGTAGTGGGGGCTCGCTACGTCACAATTCAGTATAAAATCTACCGGAAAGTTTCGTCATGCTACATTTTAACTCAATGTATTGCCGTAATCTTTCAATTACGAAAGAAAATAAACGTGTAATAATCCAATATTTTTGACTTTTTTAGTTTTTTTTTTTGTCATTATTTCTATTATTTCAAGGTGTCTGCCGAGACATAATACTGTTACTTATTATACTTTGCTTTTACTTTACATGCAAACACAGGGTCGATTTGTAACAAATACCCTAGCGTATCAAAGTACATTGCTTGAATTCCTTTCCGGAGTGAGGCCAAAGTTGTCAAGTTCACTTGTGAGGCTTTTGCCAGCGCTCGGGAACTTACGCTTGATAAACATTTGTGTTCAGTTTCAGAACACGGCTTTAAATGGACGAGATACGAAATGAAATACCTTTTTGAAATTAAATAAGGTTGGAGTTTTGTGCTGGGAGTAGATATGAATAGTTTGAATGGGTATTTTTAGAACTTTTCTGTAGAGTGATGCGAATAAAAGTACCTTTGTGCGTCATAAATAGATATCGGATATTTGGATGCATATTTACCTAAAGAATAAAAAAAGTTCCCGGAATTCTATAAAAACATGGTATGGAAACGACTTATCGCCCTTTTGTAAAGGTTACTTTTTAATCTACTGTAAACACCCGAGTTGTTAGAGTAGTTCACCGAGTTGTTTGTCGCTATGTGCTATGCCAATTTGGCAAACAACTTTACAACATTAGCTAGCATTTCTATAGTCAAAACGTAATAAAATCAATTCCGGAATCGCGACACGCGACTTTCTTGATTGATATAAAAGTGCATTACATATTATTAGCCAACACCTGAACGTAAGTAAATATACATTCGATTCTATTACACTGGTAAACAAAATTTAACTTTTTTTTTGTTTTATGAAGTTTCTAACCTGTTTTTTAGTAATTTGAGTTCGCTGATTTCATATCTACACTCAGTTTTTTTCTAGCAGCTCTAGTTTTTGTGATACAGGTACTTCTTAAAATTTCGTTACGCGGCTTACTAATATTTTTTTTAGTGTAGAAAATGATTAAATTCCATAAATAAACCGATATGTCTACATTAAGAAGAGCTTGCTTAAACGATCCAAATAGTTTTTGTGCTGTTTGTGGTAAATATATGTTTCGAGAATGTCGTTTGAGTGCGTCTGACTTTATAAAAAAGGCCTACTTGGACTTCTTTGGGGCGCCATTACAAGTGTTTGGTAAGCCATGGATCCCAAATTTTGGTGTGAGTCTATCTGGCAGGCCCCAACGAGATTTATCAACAGGTGATAGGTTTACATAAGGACATTTTTTTGTACTTATAGAAAATAAATAAGATATATTTTGTACCTCGACAGTTTTTGATTAAATAACGTTTCTATGAAGTGTCTAGCTAGCGGGCCCCTTATGATTATTTTTATTGTTATTATACTTTCAGATCGCCCAGTAGTGCTCGAAGTTAGAAAATATTATGTACCTTACAAATCCGAAATTTCGACTTTCTGTGAGCTATACTTTAGGAGATATTCGTTAATTAGACAAACGTCCAGCCAGCGGGCCACTTTTTAAATACTACTCTTTTGTAACATACAATAGCATTAGGAGCTTGATCCTATTATGTACCTTACAAATCCAAAATTTCGACTTTCTGTGACATATACTTTAGAAGATATTCGTTACTTAGACAAACGTCCAGCTAGCGGGCCACTTTTTAAATACTACTCTTTTATATCATACAATAGCATTAGGAGCTTGATCCTATTATGTACCTTACAAATCCGAAATTTCGACTTTCTGTGAGCTATACTTTAGGAGATATTCGTTAATTAGACAAACGTCCAGCCAGCGGGCCACTTTTTAAATACTACTCTTTTGTAACATACAATAGCATTAGGAGCTTGATCCTATTATGTACCTTACAAATCCAAAATTTCGACTTTCTGTGAGCTATACTTTAGAAGATATTCGTTACTTAGACAAACGTCCAGCCAGCGGGCCCCTTTTTAAATACTACTCTTTTATATCATACAATAGCATAAGGAACTTGATACTATTATGTACCTTACAAATCCAAAATTTCGACTTTCTGTGAGCTATACTTTAGAAGTTATTCCATTCTCCCATGTCAATCTTCAAGCTATCATTTACTCATTAAAGATTATAATTACTAGGTATTACATTTTCTCTTTTAATCATTTACATAGCGCCCTACTTAAAAGAACTACTCTTTTTCTTAATCCCAGTTTTGTTGTAGCACTGTTGAGTGATTATGAAAGTAGGTATAATGTTTGAAAACGGGTTTGCCAGCTAGGCGCTTATTTTATTAACGATCATACCTTATGAAGTCCATAGGAAGTTGAAATTTTGGATATGTAAGGTACATAATAGTATTACCCAGTTACTGGGTTGTGGAGGTGAGATAGGCAGTCGCTCTATATAAAATACTGGTATTTAGCTGCATTCGGTTAGACTGGAAGCCGACCCCAACATGGTTGGGAAAAGGCTAGGCAGATTGAAGGTACATAATAGCACAGTATAAAAATATGCAGTAGGACGATGCCTTTGATCTCGTGGTAAATGCAGACAACGTGTAGGCATTGTCACGACACGACAGCTAGGGTTGTCCCAAGTTAACAATATTTATTTTATTAATTTATTTTAGATCAACATGGGCATCAACATTATTATAAACAATAATTAACAATTATCAAAAAGATCGTCTTTTCTTCTTTGCCGGTTTCCTCACGATGTTTTTCTTCACCGTTTTGAGAGCAGTCGTGATGAAATTATTTACACAAAGTAAAGCGCCTGCTGGGGTTCGAACCCACGACCTACAACACGTAAGTCGGGGGCGATACCACTGGGCCACCACTGCGCCTGTTGCCATCATAAATGCGCGCGTAGTACTTGATCATTATTTTGCTGCGATGTTATTTTAAAACTGCGATATCTCCTAAGATATTCATTGAAATCGAATGATGTAAAGAGCAATTTTGTTTTAAATTAAATACTTGTCATGAATAACGTATTTATTTGGATAAGGATTAATGTCAAAACACCTTTGCAAATAATGCATAATTTTTTAGTTCAGTCGCGGGTTGAAGTTAGCGTTAGCCCAAAGTAACTATTCCACGCGGACGAAGTCGCGGGCAGAAGCTAGTAATATTATAATGGTGCATACGACGTGTGTTGTGAAGAGTGCAAGTCGTCATCTTACGTTAATAAAAAACTGCGATTTCATAAATTTCAGCTTAAAATACTAGCCGTGATCGCTTCGGAGGACTACAAGTCCCTCAGGATGATTTTGTGGATTACATCCATAGCTTGGAAACAAAATTGATGTCGATTTTGAATTTTTCTGGAAACAACATTGAGTCTAAATTGTTTGAGCATTTGAGTCAAATAGAATTGAATACCAAACCATGTTCATGCTTCCCAATATTTTTTTTGTATTAGGATGAGGATTTTTTATATAATTAAGTTCAACAACAGAAATTTCAAATCCAGTAAATCTAAAAACCAAAAATCTAATAAATAAATCTAGTAAATCTAATATTTCTCAGTCGCCCATTTATAAAGATACCTACAGTTTTATAGATGAGTGGCTGGTACACAAAAAGACGATCTTTTTGATAATTGTTAATTATTGTTTATAATAATGTTGATGCCCATGTTGATCTAAAATAAATTAATAAAATAAATATTGTTAACTTGGGACAACCCTAGCTGTCGTGACAATGCCTACACGTTGTCTGCATTTACCACGAGATCAAAGGCATCGTCCTACTGCATATTTTTATACTGTGCTATTATGTACCTTCAATCTGCCTAGCCTTTTCCCAACCATGTTGGGGTCGGCTTCCAGTCTAACCGAATGCAGCTAAATACCAGTATTTTATATAGAGCGACTGCCTATCTCACCTCCACAACCCAGTAACTGGGTAATACTATTATGTACAGACGCTAGCACATCAACCTACTCCAATCTGTCAAATTTTCCCAATCAACATTGAACCTTATTCTTTAGCAATAAAGTTAAAAATCTATTAAAGAAATTTGACAGATTGTAGTAACTTGATATGCGGGCGTCTGTACCTTACATATCCAAAATTTCAACTTCCTATGGACTTCATAAGGTATGATCGTTAATAAAATAAGCGCCTAGCTGGCAAACCCGTTTTCAAACATTATACCTACTTTCATAATCACTCAACAGTGCTACAACAAAACTGGGATTAATAAAAAGAGTAGTTCTTTTAAGTAGGGCGCTATGTAAATGATTAAAAGAGAAAATGTAATACCTAGTAATTATAATCTTTAATGAGTAAATGATAGCTTGAAGATTGACATGCGAGAATGGAATAACTTCTAAAGTATAGCTCACAGAAAGTCGAAATTTAGGATTTGTAAGGTACATAATAGTATCAAGTTCCTTATGCTATTGTATGATATAAAAGAGTAGTATTTAAAAAGGGGCCCGCTGGCTGGACGTTTGTCTAAGTAACGAATATCTTCTAAAGTATAGCTCACAGAAAGTCGAAATTTTGGATTTGTAAGGTACATAATAGGATCAAGCTCCTAATGCTATTGTATGATATAAAAGAGTAGTATTTAAAAAGTGGCCCGCTGGCTGGACGTTTGTCTAAGTAACGAATATCTTCTAAAGTATAGGTCACAGAAAGTCGAAATTTTGGATTTGTAAGGTACATAATAGGATCAAGCTTCTACTGCTATTGTATGATATAAAAGAGTAGTATTTAAAAAGTGGCCCGCTGGCTGGACGTTTGTCTAAGTAACGAATATCTTCTAAAGTATAGCTCACAGAAAGTCGAAATTTTGGATTTGTAAGGTACATAATAGGATCAAGCTTCTACTGCTATTGTATGATATAAAAGAGTAGTATTTAAAAAGTGGCCCGCTGGCTGGACGTTTGTCTAAGTAACGAATATCTCCTAAAGTATAGCTCACAGAAAGTCGAAATTTCGGATTTGTAAGGTACATAATATTTTCTAACTTCGAGCACTACTGGGCGATCTGAAAGTATAATAACAATAAAAATAATCATAAGGGGCCCGCTAGCTAGACACTTCATAGAAACTTCATTTAATCAAAAACTGTCGAGGTACAAAATATATCTTATTTATTTTCTATAGGTACAAAATAATGTCCTTATGTAAACCTATCACCTGTTGATAAATCTCGTTGGGGCCTGCCAGATAGACTCACACAAATTTTGTATGTGATAGTTGCGTAATATCATTGCGTTTATGGGCTAGTAAAAAAAGATCTACTTTGAAGTTCAAAAGTCCTATGATTTGGCGTGAACCGACAAATCATCACGATTACTGTTATTTTTATGTTGTGAATGTTGCCAGAATAAACCGCATAAATCGTTCCAAATGGACTTACCCTCATTTAAAATCAGCTATTAGATTAATTGAATGACAGTATAAAGAGAAATCTGCATGGATTGAATTTTTTTGGGTGTACAAAATTTCTTAGGAAATAAAAAGTCTCCAGACTACATTCAACACTTTGAGCATCTCATGTTGCGCTTTCAAAGACTATGATGTAAACATGAGCATCAAGATGCACTTCCTCTTCAGCCGTTTAGACAGCTTCCCAGAAAATTTAGGCGATTTAAGCGAAGAATAAGGAGAACTTTCATCAGGACATTCGCACGATGGAAGAGCGATACCAGGGTCGTTGGAATGCAAATATGATGGCTGATTACTGCTGGAGCATTCAAAACAAGGCTGAACTTTCGATTCATGCAAGAAAATCTGATAAAAGAAAGATTTTTTCATGTTAGGTTAGAGAAACAATTTTTTAAATTTTAAAATCGGGTATTTTTCGCTAAAAATGTAATATGTCAATATTTCAAAAACTAGAGCTGCTAGACAAAAACTGACAACAGATTTGGAATCAGCGTGGCGGAATCATACAAAATCAGGTATGAAACTTCATAAAACAAAACTACTGTTTACCAGTGTTATCAGAACTCTAAATTTGTCGATCCCGGAAATCCGGGATTTTTTTATACAAAAGTGCTTTCTTTTCCATATTACCCACCACCTCATCTTTTGGTAAATATGCATCCGAATATCAGATCTCTAGTCATAAAGGCACTGGAGTAGAGAATAATGCTGTGGAAGTCCTAGAGCACTTTGAAGGACTTCTTTCGGCGAAGTACTACAACCGCACCTATTTCTATTGATTTGAAAAGTTTGGGTGTTGTTTTGGTGTAATTTCATGTTCGCATAATTCTTTTCTTTGTTTCTAACTCCACCTGGCTAACTACCACCATCTTATCTCAGTCTGTCGCCATACCAACAATTTTAACAGCGTTGTTGTGTTTCGGCAAAACCAGCTCCTCTGTGGTTGAGAATTCCGGGTGAAGCTTGCTTCCACCTTCGGCCTGATCATCACTTACCATCAGGTGAGATAAAGGCCAAGAGCTTCGCCGTTGTGGATAAAAAAAGAAAAAAGCTGATGGGCCGTTTATTTGATTGCCAAGCATATTCAAAAATCACGACTATGCGAAGATCACATGAACACATTTCAACCACCTACTACTGGGTCTAGAAGCATGAACGTTTACACAAGAGTTCCATATAGAAAATAACGGGATTTTTGACACTTCGTCCCCAAAGGGTTTAAATAGGGGGTGAAAGTTTGTATGAAAGTTTTACCGATGAGCATTCCCTTCGGGCACACGGCTTGATCAATGAAAATGTAACAGCGGATGTCCAATCCAATATCTCAATCACAAAAGCCTATGAACCACTCACTCCGAAACACGTGCCACTTCTCACAATATTACGAAGAAATGTGTCAGTGGGGTGTTTGTGCGATTTGACAGGCATATTCTTGTATCCTGTTGCCTGTCGATGCCTATTAAACAGATTGACACCTTCGGGGCAAAAGGTAGTATTATTCGGAAGCTTTCGATACTTCTGATATTTATACATAGATGGAAGTATTTCGATCGAAGCACTGTTGTTCCAAGACTTTGGAAAGGCTATAAGTTTAGCAGGGACTGAGTTAATTAAGATGCGGAAGGCTGTTTAATACAAGGGTGAATCCAGCCTTCGAGTCAGGGGGGGTTACATAGTCGGGGTCCAGTCAAGACAGGCTCAAATCATTCAGGTCTATTTTGTTTTATTGCCCCGGTCTCCCGACAAAACAAAATGAGCCCCCCCCCCTGGTCTTCTCAGTTTATGTAGGTGTTTACTAATATTTTGCAAAAAAAAAAAAGTTATGACAACAAAAACCACCTTGGACCTCGCAACCGGCAGGATTATTCTTTTCAGGGAGGTGCATTTTCATCTCCTCAATAGGCTATTTACGAAAAGCAAGAAAGAGGAAGGAATTTTTTACACCTGATCTCGGAATTCCCGGTTAGGTTTCTATTAAATATCCTTAAGGAAATAGGAGTTGCTTTGTCGACTTAAGCTGAAAATTTTGAGAGGCAGAAGAATTCAAGAGCGAGCGAAGCGAGCTCGAAAAATTTTTCAAGGGTGGAGCTTTATGTGACCGTTAGATCGGGTATATGTTGAGAAAAGCTTTGTAGGACGATGATGAAAATTTTAAATCTTTCGTAACTAGTACTGACATAAACCTATTATACAAACTGAAACGTACTAGAAATAGAAATCAATTACTATCGCAGTTCACTGCTGGACATAACTGCCCGATTCTATGCTTACCGCATCCAGTCTATCCCAGCCACATTTTCAAGTTGACGTAATTATGCTCCCAATTACACTTACCCAAGCTTCCAAAACGATCATCGCTTTCTAATAAGACGATATTACAACAACGTTCTAACCAAAGCTAATAACTTGATTGAGGTACAGACGAACCTCGTCTAACGAATTTACGGTAACCGCCAAGATGCTGCCAAAGTAAACAACAACATTATACTCATTACGTATGTTTTGATGATCCGGTGTTGCTGAGAATTCACAGATTTCGAGTATTTTGGTTGCTAATGCTTCTTGAATTGATGTGTTTTATTTCTATTGTGGGAGTTTGTTTGCAATTAGGCAATGATAAAGAACGTAAGAAATGGCCCCTTTGTCTATATAAATCTAGAGTATTGTGAGTCTATATACAGGGTGTTAGGGTAAACACCGTTATCCTTCAAACCAGTGGTTTGGTTTCGTTTATAGAACATAAATTCAATGGAAAACCACAACTTTTTTTTTTAAAGATGTACATTTAGAATCGTCGCGCAATTCCTAAGGTAGGTATTTTTGCCTGTCTTAAGCCAGGAAAAGGTTGTATTGTATTTATTCATGTGTTGTGTAGGTAGGTAGGACGGGCGGCGATCGATTACGTCGGGCGGGCGCATATCCATGAATTTGCGGACGGTGTCGGACAAAAACCTTTTTAATATTTGTTAAAGAAAATAACGTATTTTTTTTTTACTCGGTTTTTTATGTTTATATTTAAGCCAACTACCCATAGTTTGAGTGACAACGGTGTTTACCCTTCCATCCTGTAGATACTATGAATTAAAGTCGGCTTTCATGTCTGTCTGTGTCGATTTTGATGGGGTTTTCACCATAATTTATTAGAGAATTTATTCCAGTAGGTTAAACTTAACTTGATAGAAGTACGAACCGCGTCTAACGTATTTACGGTAACCGAGAATGAATTTTGATGATCAAGTGTTGCTGAGGATTCACAGAGTTCAAGTATTTTGGTTGCTATTGCTTCATTGAATTGATGCGTTTTATTCCGAGAGCTTGTTTGCTTTAGCCAATGATAAAGAACGTAAGTTACGACTGCTTTGTCTATCTCAATAGAGTATTGTAAATTGATGATAATGATGCTAGCTGTATATCACTGTACTAGGGTATCTACACCATAAGAAGTAGAATGTATTGTAGAAAATACCATCAATCTGGAACTGCATCTATTTAGATTGCTGGATATTTTGCAATGGACTATTCCTTGTAGTATTAGTACAGACCACAGCTTTGTTATTCCTTTATGGAAAACTCGCATCACTTCAACCAACGAATCGAAAAGATGATGGCGTCGATGAAGTCTTTCAAAGAAACGATGGATACCTTGTCTAAAAACTTAAAAGGCTCATGCATATCAGCCCGACGCGATGGCGCGTGAAGAAAACTTCACGTAACCGGTGTCGCGTCGCGCTGCCGAGTCGCGCTGTCGTGTCGCGCTGGTCTGCACGAAGCTTACGCGGTGTCCTGCGTGAGCGACGAATACGACACGACACGACACGACGCAATAGTTCGTGGTGTCGCGTGTGGTCGCAATCAAAACAAATACGTACAAATACGTCGCGTCGCGTCGTATACGTCGCTCACGCAGGACACCGCCTTAAAGATAATAATTGTGTCTAGAATGAGGTTAACTACTGAGATGATGGCTAATAGAGATGTATGGTAGAACACTGTGCCAACCCCACTTAATTTGGATAAGGGCAAGATGTTTAATGACTTCAACCGGATCTTCAAACACTGCTGTCCGTTGTTTTAACATACATATGCTGTTGTTTGGTTCCAGACGAGGGCGGCGGCAGTTCGGACTCGCGCTCCGACAGCAGCGAGGACGAGGTAACTGAGCACGTGACGAGATCCACGCCACCACCAGACATGGCCGCCGCCAGGGCACAGGTAAAACTAACGGTAAATCTCGAATATTCCAGAATTATTAGGACTGTCTTCCTTCTTTCTTACACGATGTCAACTGCACCCTGAGCATCCCATTCGCTAATCGATAAATAGTAATTTTCTCCTAAATATATTCTAGGGTTTCTCCCGAAGAATATAGGTACACGGTGGAATTCCATCGTGACACAATTTTTTCCCATGGATTTAGTACAATTATGATTATAGAGCCGTCAGCGATGAATTTTCTGGTCGGTTTTTTTTTTAATATTTTGTTTCGTACAAAATTGCAAAACCTCAATGAATCTGCCTAGCCTTTTCCCAACTATGTTGGGGTTGGCTTACAGTCTAACCAAATGCAACTAAATACCGTATTTTACATGGAGCGATTGCCTATCTGACTTCCACAACCCAGTAACTGGGTAATAAGATACCCCTTGGTAAGACTGGTTGTCAGACGAGTTCGGGTTTCTGACGAACCGTAACGATTCTCACAGATCCACGAATGACAGCCGGGACCAACGACTTAACGTGCTTTCCGAGGCACGGAGGAGTCTCGGTATGTTAAGATGGTCACCCATCCACAGACCAACCCCGGCAAGCGTAGCTTAACCTGATGGATCGAACCGTTCGGCTGTTATTACTTAGCCACGAGCTCCTCAAAAACCACACGCAAAACCTACACGGCTAGCGTGTCTGGAAAAGTTTTTTTTAGCTAGTGCCAGTAATTTCATTGAACTTAAATTGTGTCATGTACGGACCGCTCATTATTCTTTGTGCCATATATCGTACTTCAGAGCCCCATCGGTTTGGACGAGACCATTTTTCAAGCTCATATTTATCAAAACTATATACTTAATGTATAAGTTATGACTACAACTGTGTTATGTACTTCCAGGTGCCGACGATAAGCGTAACGCCCCACAGTCCGGGGCTACTTGAAGACAGCTTGCAGCAGCTGCGACGACTGCATGCGGCCGTGCAGCGCATGAGAACTGCGCCACTGCCGTTACTGGTAATTATAGTAGACGACGTATATTTAGTAACCTAATCCACTTAACTGTTCTTAAAGAGTCATAAAGAACCCTGTAAGAAATCGACACGTAATTCACCTCTCAACGAGGCATCCTCACGATGACGATTGACTTGTTAGGAACCCGGACACGACGTGTTGCCGCGCCGAACGCAGAGTGTGCCACACCGCCCGGCAACTCCACTTATCTCTTTCGTTTAAAAAGTCAATCGTCATCCTGAGGATGCCTCGTTGAGAAGAGAAACACGTCGATTTCTTACAGATTTCTTCATTTCGTATTTCCTTCTAAAACCTGTTATTCTTTTATTCAGGCGACGGGCACCAGTCGTCTCAGCACGTCATGTCCCTCTCTATGCAAGGACGGCACGGTGGAAGTGGACTGCTCGTCACCGACACATCTCGACTTCTACCCACAGAGCCGGAAGGGCAGCGGTGAGTTACGTTATAACACATCTATAGTTCAAGCTGTTGTTCAGGCGACAGACACCAGTCGTCTCAGCACGTCAAGTCCTATGTCACTATGTAAGGACGGCACGGTGGAAGTGGACTGCTCGTCACTGACACATCTCGACTACCCACAGAGTAACATTATAACACATCTTCTATATAAGATTATACCGTGGAGAAAAGCTGTTGTTCAGGCGATACGCACCAGTCGCCAGCAGTCAGTTATGTGACATTACTTCTCTAGTTTAAGGGGAGTTGCTACCAAGGACGAACTGGTTTTTTCTCGTGATTTCTGTGCGAGATTATAATATGATGTGGTGAAATCCAGTTTGCAAATTTGATAACCTTGCCCAGAATGAGCCTGATGTTCTAGGTGTCGTAGACCAGTGATATCATTACCAAAACTATCTGCCTTGAAAAGTTAGAAGAGTACAAAATATGGGTGCATCAAACATTAAGAGTCTTTATCATAAAAGTTGGCGACGTCGCAAATAGCTGTCAAATATTTACTTGTTTTGATTAATTTGACAATATTACTGTATGGAAATTGTGGCTAAATTAACTAGCGAACTAAAATATTGAATATGAAATGCAATAATTAATATCGCAAAAACGAATATTTAGTTTTAGATGTAAAAAACTATTAGAGACTATTATTACCAAATAGTTTTTTACATCTAAAAAAAAAACTAAAAAAAAGCATTTGGAAAGTTACCGTTACCAATGGTAACTTTCCAAATGCTTTTTTTTACACCTAAAACGGTTACAACATCAAATTCAGTGTTATAATTGCAATTCATTATTAATATTATAGTTCGCTAGAATCGCTAGTTAGCCACATTTCATATTTCCATACAGTAATATTGCCAAATTAATCAAAACAACGAAATAATTGACATCTATTTGCGACATTGCCAACTTTCAGAATAAACGCTTGATGGTAGGTAGGCTATATCTGGCTCGAAGACGAGACGAGAACAGTTAGAAGGTTGCAATTTTGTGCTTCAGTCTTACAACGTAGTGATAGAAACTAAACGATATCTCCAAGATAGATTTTGCTTTTGGAATCTCCATGCGACTGAAAACGAAGACATAGGTAATATAGGCATTTTTTTTTCAATGTTAATAATTATGTTCCGCATATTTACAGGTGAATCCCGACAATGGGGTCTGTGGGAGCGCCGCGACGAGGGTCGTCGCAGCAGTTGGGCGGCGCTCGAGCCCGGCCCACGCACACACGACTCGCACAGGCAGCGGAAGTATGTCGCTTTATATATATTCCTTTATAATAGACTGAGCCATTTCCAGTGGGTGACGGTGCTTGATCTTGCCCCCATGTTGTTACATGGTATTATGGACTCCTAATGTTTTAGGAGTCCATAATACCTCAGCTCAAATTCACTCTTTAACTCGCTTGCACGATACTGCTCGCGGACTGAGCGGCGGGGAGATATTAATATATAAATTACCTAAACTATTGCCGCCTTGGAGCCCAAGGCGGCAAAAGTTTAGGTAATTTATTTATACGGTGAAAATAATAATAAAAAAAAACAGTATCTGCTTTATAGGTAGTTCAGTTATTATGCAAAAAGTCATGATCTAATTTGAAGTGTTTTTTAATACCAGGGGTTTATTTTTTCGGTTTGGAGGTAACTTTGTGTTTTTTTTTCTATCAAGAGAATTCTATGGAATCATGTTTTTGTCACTTAAGGGTACGCTAGTCGGTTATTTTTCCATACACACGTAGTAAGGTTTATTCCTCTGTTTGACGGTGTACGTTCAAAACTAAAAATTATATAGTTTGCCTTGTCATTATCTAGCCCTGTATGGAAGCAGAAAGGAAAAAAAAACATTGGTTTGGAAGCTATGAGCGTCGAAAGTTCCATATTTCACCACAAATTTCAACTTTTGTTTGGGCGTAAATAAATAACTAATTTAGTAAGAAAATAGCTAAATGGAAACCGTACAGGGATAGATAACTTATTCAATAGTTCAACTAATTTTATTTTGAGTAAATACATTCAGTAGTTTTTTCATAATATGTAAACGCCCAAAGGTCTATTCATGAAATTTTACGCGCTCGTTTTCGTTATAAATCATTGTCTATTTCATTCGCTAAATAAATAATTAGACTAATTAGTAACGCCCACCAACGAGTTTGAGCTATCGACTAGCGTACCCTTAACATTAATCCTCAACTTTACCATATAGTTATATTTTCGACTTTTATTTATAATATGTATAGATATACAATAGATGCATAAGAATATGCTCATAGTCGTATGAAACGCACAGTTTACTTAGCAAAGTAAAGTCTACGTGCGGTCTATGAATCTTGCCCTAAGATATTATTTACTTGTCTCGTCTTTCGAAGTACATTGTTTTCTATATTCCAGTGCGTTGAACGGTCACAGCGCGTCACTCTCGTCCATGGAGTCGGAAGGAGAGGTGCCGCGACCAGTCAGGCATTCTACACACTCACTCAACGACAATGATCTCGCTGTAAGTATTACCACAGTTTTATATACAGATAGGACACTCCGCAAAGTCATTTAAATAAAAAGCGACTCTGGCTTCCACACGATAAAGTGCAATTCAGGTCGCTGTCGGTCGTCATCTACTGTTATATTCACCTAGAATTGCCTCTCTTTCTATCGCGTAACTCTTAGACCTTCTGACTACGTTACACTCACTGAATTGGCCCAACAAGTCGAGCCCGCCGCGTACTTGTAGCTTCACACCTAAAATTCAGAGAATCTATGTTATAGATTCTGAATTTACCATCTGTCTGAATTTACCGTCGCAAACTCTTTCGAATCAAAATTAATTTTATCGTGTTTTGCTATCAATATTTATCACGTCTGCAGTTTCAATTCAAATTCAATTATATTATTTCAGATAAATTACAAACGTTATCTTATTCATCCATAGTACATTTTTAAATAATATTATACGAACACATAGACACCCACACAACAGAAATAGACACACAACAATAGAAAAACATAGGATCAGGACCAGATTGCTCGTACATGTAGTTTTGTCCAATGTTCCATGAGGGAGCAATCCGTATAATGTTCCATGAGGGAGCAATCCGTATCTATTCTCCCTCCAATAAGCTGCAGGAAGCTGTTGGGGCTGCCCCGTATGCGGCGCATCAGAGTCGCTATTCTTTTGCGATGTATCGCTTGAAAGCTATCCACTTGAGCGTCTGCAAACATACCTGATGCGCTATAAAAGCGTGGCAGCCTCATCAACATCCTGAACGCGTTATTGTATTGGAGACGTAGGGCATTGTAAGTCTTCTGCGTACGCGTTAGTTGCGTTAGTTTCGCTAGCTAATTTACTTTGACCCTGTAGAAGTTAAAAAAACTTCATCTATTATGAAAACAATTTAACCTCGCGTCAATCGTTGCGGTTGATACTGCAAATGTTTGTATTGCCTGGAACGTTTCTCAAAATGCAACCTTCACATCCAACAGAAAGACTTCGAGAAAGTAACAGCGGCCCTCCGCGCGGGCGGCATCGCGCCCGGCTCGGGCGCGGCGGCCCCGGCGGAGGGGGCCCGGCTGGCGGCGCGCCTGCCGCTGCAGAAGTCGGTGTCGACGCCCAGCATCGTGGCCGCAGTGCAGCCGCACCTCGCGCAGCCGCCCGCTAATGTGTACGTACTATTAAGGTTAAGACCCCCTATTATTTGTTTTGTATACGATTTTAGACTTTAAGGGACTTT
Source organism: Conistra vaccinii (assembly GCA_948150665.1). Lineage (NCBI taxonomy): Eukaryota > Metazoa > Arthropoda > Insecta > Lepidoptera > Noctuidae > Conistra > Conistra vaccinii. Next base: position 6,674,180 of record OX411339.1, on the reverse strand, counting down.
TTGCTCAATTTTGAGGACCTAAAGTAGGTCATTCGCGATCGACATAAACCATTAGTAAGTAATTGCAATGTAACTCTTATCTCCTAAAGATAAGATATAAATTAGACTGATTGCTAAAATGTTATCAAACTCACAACAATCATTCTAATTTATACTTTATCATAATGACATAAGAGTTACATAGCAATGACTCACAAATAGTTTTATATTTCGAATGTCCTACCTTAGAGACCTGAGCGGGATTTAAGCCGAGATTTATAAATGTTAGTAAGCTTGTGCTTTAACTTAGACATCTTCCCGTCTCTGTCTTACACTTTTAGTTTGACAGTTGTCCGACAGTGACAGCAATAGCGCTTAGCCTAAGTATGATTAAGTAACGTTTATAGATCTCTGCCTTATACTCCATGTTGGACGATATCGGGGAACTAAAGGCTAAAATGTAGGTACACTTCTGTGACACAGGTTGATCATATAAAAACTTTTTAGTCAATGAAAAAAGTTTGTATGATTTTTACGTAGGTCAGATTTCACTCTAGCTACTCACAAGTAAGCGTAATTGTAGCCTCATAAACTCATAATAAAATATGTGTTGATAAGGTCGAAAATGGTTAAAAAGAACTTCTTTCTTTCTCCTGTGGTCAGTGACTAACCTGGTAGTTTTGTCTCTGACGTCGCTTCACATGCCTTCAAGAAGTATGGGCGTTTTCTCACGATGTTTTCCTTCACCGTTTTTGAAGCAACTGATATTCTTATCCAATACGCACTTGATATCTAAAAGTCAGAGGTGCGTGCCTTGGTTGAAACTCGAGACCGACGACACACCAGTAGGCTATCACTGCTAAAAGAACTAATAAAATGAGAATAAATTTTAGAAAATGCTGATTGGTGGACTGGTTTCACTGGCTAAAGATTACTAAAGAAATCGAGACTAAGAATACACAATACATTGAATTGAATTTAATAAAATACTAATCTGACGTTCTTTCATAAATATTGTTTACATAGCAGTAGACTTGAAATCATAAGTAGATTGCCCCGTGTCAAAAGTTGAACCCTTATCATAGTTGAAGGGCAAAACCCGATTGTGCATGACACACAGTGAGCCCGAACATAATATTAATCAAACTAGACTGGTATACAGGGTCAAATTAAATTAGCTAGCGAAACTCCGCAGAAGTGATGGATATCGAAATATAAACATCATAAAAAATTTAAAAAATCATTTGATGATGCTTTTTTTGGAGTCATCAACGGCCTGTAGTCAATCAATCTTCCTAGCCTTTTTCCAACTATGTTGGGGTCGGCTTCCAGTCTAACCGGATGCAGCTGAATACCAGTAAGTCCTTGGTAAGATTTGTAGTCAGCCTTGGCTTCTGACGACCCGTAACGACTGTTAAAGATCCACGAATGATAGCTGGGACGTTGACGGCTTAACGTGCTTTCTTAGGCGTGGAGAAGTCTCGGTATGTAAAGATGGTCACCCATCCACAGACCAACCCCGGCAAGCGTAGCTTAGCCTGATGGATCGACCCGTGCGGCTGATATTACTTAGCCACTTAAAATATCAATTTAAAAATATATATTTTTAGTGTAACGTTCACAGACGTGATGGATCGATATTTCAACAGGATAAAAAACAATTTTATCAACTTATACTTCAAGTAACAACACTAACAGCGGTCACAGATAAAAAAAGAAATCAAGCTTTTTTTTTGTCGTGTTTAGATATCCATACCCATCACGTCTACGGAGTTTCGCTAGCTAGTTTTATTTAACCCTGTATTTCACATGCTTAGAGATACAGTACAAATCCTATATTTATTCAGTTACTAGTGTCGATTTTAGATAGAATACTCCTCCTTACCATGTACACCATAAAAATGTCAGATTAGAAATCTTCCCCGTATTATAATTTATTAGTTCCCTGAGACTTTAGCTAGGACCTTATAAGGCTGCAAACGTATAGTACCCCAATACAATTACGTATTTTGAGACATAAAGGACCCACCCTCTTCACCACCCTTGGTTGACTGGTAGAGAATGCCTAAGGCATCAAGTCCGCCTTTGTACCTTATTGTGTGCGAGAAATTTAAATAAATAAATAATAAAAGAAGTAACAACTGCAACATGTTTTTAGAAATATTTAAGAAAAGTAATATCACAGTCAGACCTCCATTTAACACACAGTATACAACTGTACAAGGATCTTTTGGCGCGTGGCAGAAGGAACTAACGCCGCCTGGCATCTTGTTTCTTCAATACAATTTCACAGATCAGTCTCAAAAATGTCAACCAACAACGCCCGTTTGTCAATGTCATGTCAAGTACCAAAAGATCCTTGTAGAGTTTAGAAATATTTAAGAAAAATAATGTCACAGTCAGACCTTCATTTACACATAGTATAGTATAATATTATTTTTATAGTTTGCCCGATATCGCTCTGGCCTTAGGTATGTGCGCGGCTCATGGGGGGGCAGTGCAGGTTGCTCATTTGTCAACGCTCACGATGTCCCGCCCCCCGCTTCGCCGCGCATTTCTAACACGCGGTATAGCAGTGTCGGTCAAACTATAATCACGTACAAGCGTCCATAGTATATTAACACTCTATGGATCTTTGTGGTCTGACAATAAAGTTTTAATAATAATTAATTTTGTGCATGTCCTGTAATGAAATTGTCCAGTTTAGTTTTTTGTTGTTGTTTTAGCTCATTTTGAATGAACAACCGTCTTTCGTAGTAGACCCAACATTTAGCGTAACATAATTTATTTGCGTTCATAAAACGTGCTAGAAGGACGGTGAATACGCGCGAATACGGCGCGTCTCATGACCGCGGCTGCCACAAACTTTGGCGTATCCTATAGAATGCCTAAGGCATTAAGTCCGCCTTTGTAACTTATTGTGCGAGAAGTTTAAATAAATAGAAATCACAGTTCCGTTATTTTCATCTCGCTTGCAGAGTATGTGCGCAAGCGAGATAGAAATATCTTGAATAAAAGTGGGCATGGCTTTTCTACTCCTATTTATTTTGCAATGTTGGTTCTATTATGAAGTTGGTATTATGCATGTGTGAGTCAATGTTTTTGATTTGTTGTCGCACTGTTGCTTTGCTCAGGTTGAATTTGATAGCACTTCCGAATCAGTACACAGACAAATGTTTGATTTTTTTACATTTTATTTGCACTTATCATGTATTACTTTCGTGATTTATCATTATTTGACTAGAAGGGGGGCGTCATCCCTTTCCCTATATTACATTCAAGGCTATTATTTCTTTTCAAAAGTATGATAAGGGACATTTCATTGATCCTTATTTAAGAAAATTGTATTTTTAAATGTTGCAAAGGAACGTTGAATAATAATATTGTTCCCTCTAGCCAGAAATACTTGTTTCTTTTCGAACTTAGCAGTCATTCATAGTGATAAGCTAATTTGATATTACTTTTTTTAAACAAATGCAACATTTTAATTAGATCGTGCCGAAAACATAATTTTAACTCACACAAATGATCCCAAAATATGTCCCCCAAAGCCCCCAAATTAAATCACGTCAGTACATACATACACGAGCATCATAAGCGTGTGGTTAGCGGCGGCGCGGCGGGCAGCGACTCGGAGAGCGACGACGCGTCGGCCGTCGCCGTGGGCGCGCCGCCCGCCCGCCTCGCGCCCGCGCAGGACCAGCTGGGGTTACACCGACTTACGTTCTTGGAGCAGTGAGTATCAGAGAGACAGGCAGGATAGGAATCATTCGGATATTCGAATCCTCGGTCTCGGTCTTCTGACAGCGAATCTACATATACTAGGTTCGGGTTACGCTAACGAGTCGAGTTAGTCACGACTCCCACTGATTAAAGGGGTTGAAGTTCCCCAAATTAGTGGCTGAAGTCCCCAAATGGAAGGATGAAGTTTGTAAATGTGTGACTCAAGCCTATTAATAAAGTGGTTGACTCCCAAAAGGGAGGAAGTCCCCAAATGTGTGGTGTAAATGGGTGACTGAACTTCAAAATGAGTGACTATTGTCTCTTTAGAAAACCATTGGATCTGTTATCGCGGATATCCGTAATCTTGTAATTCTTTTCAAAATGGTAGGGAATCTCTCATTTTAGCTGTAAAAACAGATAATCTAAGGCATCAGAGCACAACATAAACAGAGTAAGTAAAAAAAAAAGAAAAAAAGCACATTTTTTTATTAAAATTAGCATGCTAAAGGCACAGGCTTCGCTTGATGTGTTCGTTTGATTTTACACTTATTTTTAATTATTACAAAATAAACGATTATTATTAATATTGTTATTTTTCGCTTTTTTCTGCATGTCACAGAAACAAAACACGAATACATTTTACACAAGAATTAAAATCAGGGAGGAAGTTAAAAAAGTGAGGTTATGTGTTTCATTGTACATACTTATAAAGTTGATTGTTTTACACAGAGCGGCTTTTGATCATCACGCTGAGAAGAGACGAAAACGGGGTAGCTTGTTCTTCAGGAAGAAGAAGGTAATAAGTGTTTATAATACTTTATTTATTTGTGTTGCCTAGCACCGTTATGTCGTTGCGCTTTGAAGGATAGTTTAGCTTTGTGTTCGCCAGACTGTCTGCTTTTTTTGCCACTAATAAGTAAAATATTTTATTGTTTAATATTAATTTTAAATATGTATTATAAACTAGATGTTGCCCGCGGCTTCGCCCGTGTTTAATTAAATTTTTTTCTAAAACATACGAAGGCTAAGTTACTCATTATAACATCAGCTATCTTCTAGTGAAAGACCCGTCAAAATCGGTCTAGCCGTTTCGGAGATAAGCCGGAACAAACACCTACAGACAATTTTTTCTTTGTTGTATGTACCGTAGATACTTTCATATGCATTTAGTAAAAAGCTGTTATTTTAACATTACAAACAGACACTTCAATTTTATTTTTTTGTTTAGTTAACTAGCAGCGCCTCGCGGTTTCACCCTTATACTTCTCGATCCCGTGGAAATATCGGGATAAAAAGTATTCTATTTTGGGGGTATGAGGAACAGGGTGTAAAGTTCACTCATCCTCATTTGAAACGGGAGGATCCTCCAACCAGACGGGTGTTATGTCTGGCTGCCCATATGTTGATTTCGGATAGTCTTACCTATGTTTTTCGCTCGGTAAATTCTAACTGCGCGATGCAGGAATTGTGTGACGTCATGTCTTTACTGCGTAGTTCGTATGTCGCGGTGTAACCGCTACACTATGTCCTAACCCAAGTCTCTCATGTGCCAAATTTCATTCAATTCCGTTCAGCCGTTTTAGCGTGAAAGCGTAACATTCAAACAAACAAACAAACTCACTTTCGCATTTATAATATTAGTTAGGATATTAATCTACCTCTATGGAAGTTGACAACTCCTAAAGGCTAGCTGCATCAGCACTCATATTATACCGGCATCGGGGCGCATCGTATCGCACCGCACAGCGAAATAACATCCGGATTAAGAACGTTTCACCAATAAAGTGTCACGGTGCCATTGGAAGTACAGTCTGTTCATACGTTCTAGGACAAATCCCGTAAGACTGCGCATGCGTGGTCCGCGGCATGCTCCGGCGGCGACTGCGACTGGTGCGGGCGGGCGTTGGCTGATAAACCTGCTTTGTATTGTGACAGTAAGTGTTTTATCATTGTAAATCTTATTAACAGGCTTATAAGAGTCATTCTAATAGCCCTATCATACGGCTTTGAATTTTCCCATTTTACTCCATTAGAGCCAGAGAGCTTAGGTGGACTTCAAAAGACTCCATTGGCTAAGCCAGAGAGCTTAGTTGAAATTCAGAAGATTCCATTGGCTAAGCCAGAGAGCTTAGGTGGACTTGAAAAGACTCCATTGGCTAAGCCAGTGAGCTTAGTTGAAATTCAAAAGATTCCATTGGCTAAGCCAGAGAGCTTAGGTGGAATTCAAAAGACTCCATTGGCTAACACGAGTTTTAGGAAAAACAACTGTAATGCCTACACATAAGGTTCAGTTTGCGCTACAACTTCATATTTTTCATGACTTTTTCAACAGTACTAGTCAGTCTAAAATCAACTTTATTTACACTTGCATAAAGTTGATGTTTGTCTATGTAGAAAACTCGTGTTTGTTTACATGTTTGGCAAATACATTGCGAACGCAGATTACTATGGTTGTTTAAAACGTAAAATTTTAATTTCAGATTGTACAAAGACGGTGCACCAGAATGTATGCAAAGACTACTTTGATTGCACTAAGCCGAAAGCATCAAAGGTATGTACCGATTTTACGCAGAGAAAACCTACTTGCTCCTCATTCGGGGCTCCTGGCTGATGTGACGTAGCCAAACTATAGCTTCAACTGTTACCTAGTTAACATAAGGCTTATAGAGAATCAGCTGGCCATCATGCAGTTCCGTTTTAGAGTCATTTGTATTTCCCGAACTTACATACAGGATTTTTTTAAACCAGTAACCAAACTTAAACACGTGACTTTACTCATATCATTATGAACAAGTTTTAATATGAGACCAAAACTAAAATCACGAAAAAAAAAACAGCTGTTCCCTACGTTTATGTTCGCATAACTCGTGAAAATGTAGGGAACAGCTGATTTTTTTTTCGCGATAAGTTTGTGCACTGGTTTAATTTGTTTCCTGTATAGCCAATATTTACTCACTGCCTCGTTGGTCTAGTTTTTACAACCGCCACTGCTGAGCGTAACATCTTGTACTCTTATTACGTAATACACGATCAATCAGAATCTGAATAGTTTTAAAACAGAATCCCTTGTACAGACGCCAGCACATCAACCTACTCCAATCTGTAAAATTTTCCCAATCAACATTGAACCTTATTCTTTAGCGATAAAGTTGAAAATCTATTATTGGTAACTTGATGTGCATAAGTCTGTACATAAGTTCGAAAAAAATCATCAATCAATTTGCTCAACAACGTAAATAACGCAATTAATGTTGTTGATATTGTCTAAATGAAACAGATGAGTCGTAATCGCTTACGAAAATGTGTTGCGTAATTAGATATCTGGGTTCGATTCCCAGGTGGGACAGTGTTATTGGGCTTTTCGATCTGGAATTTCTCAGTAGCAACCCGGAGTCTGGAATTTGTGCCCGATGGTGGCAATAGGCTCGCCTCCTATTACATGGGAATAAATAAAACAGGCGAAATGTGGTTGTACCTACTACAGGTACAACTCTGCCTAACCCTTCGGCGAAACAAGGCGTGGTGTTATATTGGATGTTGTTACTCACAAACGTATATCTTCACAGACTTCAGTGGCCAAATCCCTGAGCGCAAACAGCGGTAAGAGCAGCAAGCGTAGCTCTGTGTCCAGCCAATCACAAAACACCAATAGGTAAGTACGCCATCTGTCTGCACACTGTTGAACTAAAACTTGAGGGGATGCGTCTCGTCGCTGCTCCTTATAAAACGTTATGTTTCTCAAATCTAGACACTTTTTAAGAAGATTTTTTTTTGGTTACTTAGGATATAAATTAATCGTAGGATGAACTGATGAAAATATCTTAGTCTTTAATTCAAAATTTGCGGGTGGAAGGATGAACAAAAAATAAACTCCCGATCTAGATCCAATTCGTGTAGTTACCTTACAATATTCGGGCGTATAAATACTAAACCAGACTCAAACGGGCTTAAAATCGCACTTAATACATTTTTGGGGCATATAACATGCCCAAATTCTGCTTCTATAAAAAGACAAAGAAAGAAAAGAAAAATTGTTTATTCTACACAAACAAAACTCACATTTAAACAATAAAAGACAAAAAATACACACATATAAAGTCCCCAAAAGCCTAGTATTCAACCAATAAATAAAAGTTTTACAATGTTGTTTCATTGGTTGATGTCAACGCCACGGAATATTGCGTAGACAGAGTATTCTAAATATTGCGTAACTACTGTTGCGTTGGCAACATTGGCAAATGACAACAACATAACAAAAATAATGTCGATTACAGAGTTAACTTCTTTTAACTTGTAACAAATAATAGAAAAATTAAGCTATACGAAATTTTTGTGAAGAGTATTTTTTTTTTATTTGAGAATCATAATAAAGTAAGGAGAAGCGACTAGAGTATCCCCATTAATAAGATCAATAAACAGTCTTATGCCAGAATGCGTAGTGACTATGTACGGCATATGTTTTGCAGCTTTATATTTGATTGCCGACGTCGGCGCCGCGCTGATGCATTTTTATTGTTTTGCGTGCGATAATAATGTAATAATATGCAAATACATAAATATGGTGTCGGGAGTTTGTGGGTCTTTTGACTGGTGATTTAGAAAAGACAAAGTAAAATTAGAAAAAATAACTGCAAGAAAATTGTATCGCGAAAATTTCTTGTTATAATAGCCGCGTTCAGAACTGAGTCTTCGGGCATACGTCATTGTTATTAGTCTGTCTCGCTCGCACCAATGGATTAGGTAGCAAACTTTGGATAAGACACAAGACGTTGCACATTCTTATTGCTACTGACATTTCTGGCCCGACGACTCAGTTCATAACGTTCGTAAGTGTTTTCTAATAATAATCTCAAAAACGGATGGCTAAAACGTGTCCATGGGAACGACAGATCCTAACATCCGAAGACACAATATTTTTATGGGGCCGCTTTGTCTCAAAGCTTATTGAAGGAGAACGAGATAAAATAGCACAAAATGGTACAGTAACCTTTTCTAAACAATCTGTCAAAAGAAACTAGACAATCTCCCCAACACCTTACGACTCAATTTCGAATAGCAACATACATGATAACAGGACATAGGTTCGTCAAAACTCAATGTCGTCATACAATTTAAGAGATACACAGGATGTTATTAAAGTCTACACTACAGATTACATACTATACAGATACCTCACTTTTACATAAAATTGAATTTAGGATTTCATAACGCCCTTATCATGTTCCATCATCACACACATTTGAAGTTCATTTCCTACGAATTGATTCAGACTTAAGAGCGTGCGTTCTGAAAGTTGGCAACGTCGTAAATAGCTGTCAAATATTTATCTGTTTTGATGAATTTGGAAATAATACTGTATGGAAATAAGAAATGTGGCTAACTAGCGAACTAGAATATTAATAATGAATTGCAATTATACCACTGAATTTGATGTTGTAGTAACTGTTTTAGGTGCAAAAAAGGCATTTGGAAAGTTTCCAAATACTTTTTTTACATCTAAAACTAAATATTCGGTGTTACAATATTAATTATTGCATTTATAATCAATATTCTAGTTCGCTAGTTAGCCACATTTCTTATTCCCATACAGTAATATAGTCAAATTAATCAAAACAGCGCCATATTTGACATTTATTTGCTACGTTGCCCACTTTCAGAATGCACTCTCTTAAAGTTACTAGAAATTGTGCTACTGGAACTGTCAGGAACGCATTCTCTCGACGCCGGAATAAAAGTACAATTGTTTCATAAAAAAGAAAAAAAATGCCGAGGTATCTTATCACATTGCACAGGCGTTCGTGTTTTTTCTTGAAGTCTTTATTTCTTGAAAATGTGAGCTGACTGGCGTCAAATGTTGAAAGTTAGTTATCTGTATACTGCGTACTCTGTGCCAACACTATCTATATTATATTTCGCTTCGTACTCTCGCTATTTATTTACTCTTTGTATATACCTTCGAGTTTCGACTTCTGTCAGCTATTTCTATGCTATGTTATGTTTCCTGTAAGCTATATACTTCGTGTTTTCGTTGGATTTTTCATTTTATTTCGATGGACGGAATGGTTTTTCTATAAGTATCATTTTGGGTTGTGGAGATGTTGAGGTGGCATACTATGCAATCTTAAAAGTTCGAAACATATCCAAAATAATCTTAGGTGACAAATATCATAGTCTTAGCAATTTTATTTTTACCAAAAACAAATACAGTAGACGCTCGGGTCGCTCGGTAATTCGGCGCTCACTAAACCAGCACGTCCAATAGTATTCTAACTTAGCTCTCCTACCATAGATATTCGTCTCCTACTCTGTAATCCGGCAGGTTAAATACAAAAGTGAATTACAGAGCGCGCGCATTGATCGTTGTCGTTCTGCAGTCCGGTCCAATTCAGTAGGTATTATTTCGTAAACTAATAAAGATTTTTTACTTTGCAAATATGTGTTATACATTTTTCTTACTAAAGAAAATTCATAATCCGCGTTTCCGATAACTGGCGAATAAAATGGGTGCCGGATTACCGAGTGCCTACTGTGGTCTAATTCATTTCACTCTTCAATTTATTTTAGTTTCAAATTATTGGCTGTTTCTCATAAAAAAATATATAAGTTAGCTTTGTAATAAAACTCTTGGCCGAATTCTCGAAAGTAACTCAATTTGAAGTCGGTCTAAGTCGTAAACAGTCTGTGTCTCCACTGTGTCCCTGTAGTGAATATTAACCTTTCAAGTTGCTACCAATACGACATTTAATAACATTATCTGTTTACCGTGGCTTACTTGAAAATCTTCGGGTCTTGAAAGTTTAAGAACGTCGAAGGCCTGATTTCACCAATGAAACTGAACGCGATCAGCATTTCTAAAACGCGTTCAAGAGCTGTCAGTGTGAAAATTGATGAGAAACAGACAGCTCACTCACTGACAGCTCTAGAAAGCATTTTAGAAATGCTGATCGCGTTCAGTTTCATTGGTGAAATCAGCCCTTAATGTTTAGTCATTTGAGAATTCGGGTATAGAGCCATATTAACACAGTCACAAAAAGGCCAAAAAACATAAGTTTGCTACCTCGACCTCTCCACTCGCGTCACAAACGAACCAACAATAAAAATATATACCAAAAACTGCCAAAATATACCACGCACACATATGTACCCGTGTGTTATTCGTGTGTTCGCGGCAACCACAGCAAGAAGTCGGGATGCTACTCGCCGTGGCGCCGCGTCGCAACCAAGCTGGGCGTGCAGTAAGTTGCGGGAATGCTGCAAACAAGCTGCCTATATATTTCTATCTCTCTCATCCATACATACATTCACATACATCGTTGTTTGTTAATGTTCTGTCTCTGTCTTGTTCACTTGTTATGTGCGGTTGTCTTGTGTCATGTGATCCTGGTAGGATGTGGGTGTTTGCAGGGTCTGTTGTTGTGTTTTGTGATGAAGTTAAGTTTACGAATTATTATCATAACTACAACCAGAAACTACTTTAAATAAGGAAAAAAAACAAGTATAATTTACAAGCCAAAAAAATATATCAACATTATTACGACTTCAAAATGTATTTAGTAGTCGATGAGACGTAGATGTATTTAGTAACCTATTCCGCTTAACTATTCATAAAGATTCATAAAGAACCCTGGAAGAAATCGACACGTGTTTCACCTCTCAACGAGGCATCCTCAGGATGACGATTGATTTGTCGCGAACCTGGCGTGTTGCCACGCCGAGCACCGGACGCAGAGACTTTGACCGGTGTCGATTTCTTACGGGGTTTTTTATGACTCTTTAGGAATAGTGAAGCGAATTAAGTTACTAAATACAGGATGGAAGGGTAAACACCGTTGTCACTCAAACTATGGGTAGTTGGCTTAAATATAAACATAAAAAACCGAGTAAAAAAAAATTACGTTATTTTCTTTAAAAAATATTAAAAAGGTTATTGTCCGACACCGTCCGCAAATTCATGGATATGCGCCCGCCCGAGTGACGTAATCGATCGCCACCCGTCCTACCTACCTACACAACACATGAATAAATACAATACAACCTTTTCCTGGCTTAAGACAGGCAAAAATACCTACCTTAGGAATTGCGTGACGATTCTAAATGTACATCTTTAAAAAAAAAAGTTGTGATTTTCCATTGAATTTATGTTCTTTAAATGAAACCAAACCTGGTTTGAAGGATAACGGTGTTTACCCTAACACCCTGTATATCTGCGTCTATAGTAAATTCCGCAAGGTCATGCCTGAATCAATTACAACTTTATTACGACTGGTCTCAAGTGCGACTTTTGAATAGCATAATATATTTTTGATTTCTACTTGAAGCAAGATTAAATTAAGTATAACACTTCCTGTCCAAACAGACAAAATAGGTAAACAATCGCTCTGGACCATTATGAGGTTCATGGGACAAGAAAAGGGTTAAGTATAATAATCTTTCCGTCAGTAGAAATAAAGTTTAAACAGAAATACATATCAATGGAATTTAAAAGCTTTATTTAGGTAGCTTAGTAGACAGGGCTTCTGGCACAGTATATTGTAATATACACCTACTTTCGTATTGCTGCACAGACAAAAGGTCATAAAGTCACACAGTACGATCACGGTACAGTCCCGGCTGTAAATATTTCACACCGAGTTTTAGACTAAGTGCAGCTTTGTAGAGCGCCGTCTCTGTCACCAACAGTCTCTTTCTAAACCTCGATGTGTTATAACAACGCCAGGGTACGGGCATCTTGCGAAAACGTTTATCGCTTTTAGGACTTTGTCACATTAATCTCGTTCGCTGATGCGTCGTGTTTGGACGTCGCTCTTCGCATCGTGTAATATGACAAGGTTCTAAAGTGCAGGCCAAATTGGGAACGAAGCTAAGTTGGTTTACCGCGTCTTTTCATAGTTCGCGTTGTGAACCGAAGTATGCAAACACGCGGTAGGTACAGACGCCAGCACATCAAGTTACTATAATCTGTCAAATTTCTTTAATAGATTTTCAACTTTATGGCTAAAACATAAGGTTCAATATTGCTTGGAAAAATTTGACAGATTGGAGTAGGTTGATGTGCTGGCGTCTGTACATGAGCGAACCTAAACGAACTTAGCTTCGTTCTCAGTGTGGCCTGCGCTGGAGTCGGGTTAACGTTTCGTAAGTAGTCGGTAACGTACGATCATTTGCTTCTTTTCGCGAGAACACCGCGCTAAGTCATGACGTCATCACATCGAGCAGATTCTTCTAGAACGTTCTCGAATCATCCACGACGCCTTACTTGTGTATCTTTCTGTCTGTAAAGACGGTAGTTTGAACTTCTCTTTGACATTGTCGTAGCACTTGTTCAATTTAATACGTTTTTTATTGTAATTTGTCAAGTTATGCTGGAGACTTTTTTCTTTTTTTGTTTCTTATAGGTCACAGGTTTTGTCTGTGAGAGGTTTTTAACATGAGTTCGTCTGAAAAAGGATTATTGTATAAAAATTTCGACTTCCTTCTAATAAGTTTGTTTGAATGAATTGGCATGTCGATAAAATTATCTGATAGTTTCAAAATTTTTATAAAACAATATACTATCACTTCCTACACAAGAGCCTAACAACATGGTCAATTGCTTCAGGATTATAAACTCATATGATTAAGTGTCAATGTCACCAATAAAACTGAACGCGATCAGCACATTTAAACTGCGTTCAAAACAAAAAATTGCTGTCAGTGTCAATATACATACCATAATAATAATGGCATTGCCAGCTCTTGAACGCGCTTTAGATGTGCTGATCGCGTTTAGTTTCATTGGTGAAATCTGCTCTAAATAAGGGCAAATTTCACCAATTAAACTGAACGCGTTCAGCACATTGAAATCGCGCTTAAGAGCTGTCATTGTCAAAATTGTTATGGAATATTGACACTGACAGCTCTTGGACGCGCTTTAGATGTGCTGATCACGTTCAGTTTCATTGGTGAAATCTGCTCTAAATAAGTGATTGATTTACCGACAGTAATTTGTTACTGTATCAAGATGAATCGAATCGAAATCACGTGGATGACTATAGTTTGACCGAGGATCTTAGGAATGCGCGGCGAGGTGGGGGGGGGGGGGGGGCAGCGTTGACGAATGAGCGGCGGTCGGGCGTGAGCGTTGACAATTGAACGGCCTGCACTGGCCCTCCCCGTCTCGCCGCACACATACCTAAGGCGCAGACCAGCGGTCTCGGTCAAACTATACCTTACTGCTACAAAGGGTATCATGTCCATAAAGCTCTTAAGGCGAAAGCGTCAGGGTAGCCCGCGAAATTCAAATTTTCTTAAGTTTTTCGCAATTTGCAGGTCAGTATCAGGTTGTACGTTGAGTTAAATATGATTTGCGACCGTATCAAAAGTTTATTTATAGAATTATAATCATAGAAATCATCAACACAACTCTTATAAGTTCATGTAATCCCCAAATGTGATGATTTCATGAAATCATGACATTTGGGGGTTATTCTATCATACGGAGTTGTATTGCTGATTCTAATGATTATAATTCTGTAAAGCCATATTTGTTACGCTCGCAAATCAAATTTTAATCAAGATACAACCTGACACTGACCTGCAAATTGCAAAAAACGTTACAAAATTTGAATTTCGCGGGCTACCTTGGCGCATCCCCCTTAAATAAATTGTAACAATCTAAAACTGATAGCATGTCACTTCTGATTGTCCTGATCAATGAAAATAGCAAGTTAATCCCTTTTCAGTAGAACATGTTTTACCTCGAGCAGACTGTAGAATTTCTTCGAAGCAGCAATGAAGCTATCTTTATTATATAAATATTTTATTTTTCATATTTTTATCAAAGTTCTGCATGACACGTATTGTGAGTTCTCTGCTTCTTCTTATTATTTAGGCTTTGCTGAACTATAAATATAAGAATTAAATAAATTGAGATTAATATTTATGTGTAAGAGTATTCCTAAGGTCCAACCAGTAATGTATTTTGTCACGTGTCGGTTGAATTGACCCTGTCTTTGTATTTCGTTTTTTTTTTTTTGTATGGCAACACAGAATAACTTGCATTGGGTAACACCTTTAACGATGCTACAGTCACAATATTATTTCATTCTTGTGAAATGATGTAAAATATTCTGTTGATAACTAATAGTCAGAAAAACTGACATCCTAAAACTATATTTGAGCATCTATAATCATAATTTTAAAGACAACCTATTTCTTCCTTTTCTTGAATAGCACAAGTTTTCATAAGTTTGTTCAATAAAACCGCGTTTATTCTGTGTTGCCTCCCTTCAATAAGTTTCATCATAGCAACAAATATTGATGTTGTATTTATATTTACAGCACCAGCCACATCTATAACGACGACAAAGATGGCTCCGACCACAAACATGACCAGAGCAAGTAAGTATTCCATACTACAAAGGAAAATTATATAAAGATCCCCACTCAGGCCTGTAAAAGCTACTCTAGTTGGACCATGACCGCTGTACCGCGCCTTAGGTATGTGCGCGGTGAGACGGGGGGGGAGGGGCAGCGCATGCCGCTCATTCGTCAATCCTTGAGAAAGCTCGCCGCTCCTTGAGAAAGCGCTTGTTCAGGTTGCATCTTCTTGAAGTGAAAACTTCTTTAGCGGCGTTGTGCACTTTTTTTGTGATGGGTAGAAAATGTTAAACTCGCATCAGGCGTCAGGACACGTGACCTGATCGAAAATTCGTAAGACAGAGGGAGAGTAGAATTTGTTGACAATTCCAAAAAAATAAACAGGGTGCGCCTGTTTATTTTTTTGGAATTGTTTTAATGGAGCTACAGCTTTCGTTCTTGTACTGACAGCAAGCCACATAAATTCCTGACATTTTCGTTAGATGGCGTTACTTAGTTTTCACTTCCATCGGCAGACCCTAAAGATTGCCCCTCATGTTTATTTTTAAGCACTGAAATGCCCCCTATAAGACATCTGCAATACAAGAGACATCGCAGGTCTTCATTCAGGTCTTCCGTCAGACGACGATCCTTCGGACTTAGACAAGTCGCCAGTTTGTGTTATAAAAAGCTCCTATCTTTTCCTGCCGCCAAGCAACATTGTTGTATTCCGGTGTAGTTGAAAACTTTCGGGGTGATTTTTAGTGCTGATGCCCTTGGTGATGCCAAGTCATGTTGGCACTATTGCTTGTCAAGACATTTTGAACTCTGTGAGTATTGAAACTAAGCTTGACAAGCAATGGTGCCAATATGACGGCAACGGACAAGTTATAGTGAACGGTCTGTACCAACGTCTAACCGACTCGTGCTTACACTTAACTTAAAAAAAAAACACTAAGCCTAACATACTAAATACTTCGTTTCCAGCGCATCAGACGACGCTGGCGTATCAGAATGGCCGGAGGTATTCCTAACTCCAGATCAGCTAGGAGATGAGGCGATACGTCTGGGACTGGGTGCCTGCGAGCCAGATACATGGGCTGCAGGAGCGCCTAAGGGACTTGCCAAGTAAGTCATTAACCATAAGCAATTTATCTCTTTCCGCGGGCCTACCATATGCAAAAGATAATATAGCAGATAAATATTTATGTGCATCCACATCAAAGTTGCTTTTTATAGAACAACATTATGCAACATGATAACATTGAGTAACTTTAGCACTTGCAAATGTTGCTCCACAAAAAGTTGCGTCGGTGTGGATGCACGTTTTGACAAAAACTGAAGTGTAAAGCGATTGTGTGCCATGAACTGTGCTTCTAATTAGCTGATAACTTTACTTGAATATTATGATAGTTTATAGTTTCTGGCCTCAGTAGACCTAATTCTATTGTGTCCTAACTAAGGGACTACTCACACTTATTCAGCTCTATTCAGCTTATGCCCATAGAAAACAACGAGTTTGTATGGAGACGCATCCGTTCAGCTTTCCGCGTCTATTCAGCTTTCGCGGCAAACAAGTATAAAATGAGGACAAAAGTGTTATTATCATGCGAGTGCTATAGATAGAGTTCAGCGTTGTTCTGCCGCGTTCAGCTCTGTTTTGTTCAGCGCTGGACGCGGCTGATAGAAGCAAAACTGTATAAGTGTGACCAAAATCGTTCAGCGAAACGTGAATGGAGCTGAATAAGTGTAAGTAGTCCCTAAAACTTAAAATATAGCTATATTTTATTAGCACAAGCATAAGAAAGAGAAGAACATAATAAAAGTGCTAACTTTTATTATTCCTTTACCTAGGTATTTTTAAGACTGTGACGTTAGATAACTTCAAATGTTTTCATTTATTTCCAGACAACTAGGTGACAGAGAGACGAAGCGACAAGAACACATCTATGAGTTAATATTGACGGAAAAACATCACTGTTTGACGATCAGGCTGATGCAGAAGGTAACCATATTCACAAATTATGCAAAAAGTAACGGAAATAACTCACCTCTATATTCAGAAAGACTCAGCACAATTATCCGAGCTACAAATCTGCTGTGAAATCTAATGTATGCTTTGACCAAAACACAAAATAAAAATGAATAGGGTTTCTGGAATGAAATATCTATCATTGAAATCATCTGTTGGTTCTTTCCTATTCCTTATCCCTATCATACTTTTGTATTACCAAAGATTAATACAGATGCGACACTGCGCAAATTCTTTTAAATAAAAAGCGACTTATGCTGCGACACAATAAAGTGCAATTCAGGTCGCACAGCAATCATCTCCAGTTATATTCACCTAGAAGTTGCCTCTCTTTCTATCGCGTAACTCTGAGATCTTCTGTCTACGTTACACTCACTGAATTGGCCCAGCAAGACGGGTCCGCAGCGTACTTGTAGCTTCATACCTAAACTGCGGAGTGTCGATCCCATCTGTATTCATCTGTGGTATTACATTGACGCCTTCATTTGGATCTTATACAATGTTTGTAAGTTTATAGTTCAAGGGTATCATGTTCCGACTGTACAATATCTTTCTTTTCTCCCAGATGTTCGCAGAAGGCATGGTCCGCGGCGCCGGCGTGTCCGCCGCTCAAGTAGCCCGAATGTTCCCGAGAGTTGACGAACTGTGGGCTCTTCACGCCGCGCTACTAGCGAGGTTGAGGGCTCGGCAGAAGACCAACCCGGCTGTGGCTACTATAGCCGATATACTGTGCGATACCTTCGCGCCGCCTGCGCATCATAAGCTAAAGGCTTCTTATGGTAACTACATAATTATAATCTAAGGGGGCGTTCAAGTATTACGTAAGCACTGTAGGGGGGCGGGGGGGTCTATGCTTTGCTTATTTTTGATGACATGGGGGGTGGGGGGGTCTAGATGGTGATTACGTCAGCAGTAATTATTTACTTTTTTACAAATATGGCAACGCACACATTGTCTATGCTTGAAAACGAAACGCATATTCGGGAATTCCCACAAATGCATATACCAATGTTTACGTAAGCATGGGTGGGGGGAGGGGTAAACGCTTTGCTTACTTATGCTGACAAGGGGGATGGGGGGGTAAATAATTGTAGTAAATCTGCTTACGTAATACTTGAACGGCCCCTAACCAAAAACATTAAACATTCTGGGCTTGCTCGTTCCATCATAGACCTCATGCATCGCTCTCCACCAGCATGCTTAGCATGATCACAATAGAAACGGGTGTCCTCTTATACTTATCATGCTTATCACTTATCGTCTCCAGGTGAATTCTGTTCCCGCCATCGCGACGCAGTGGAAGTATTCAAGGAGTGTTGCACGCGAGAGCCGCGCTTGTCTCGGTTCATAAGGAAGTGCCAACAGAATCCACTGCTCAGGAAAAAGGTAACTCACACTAAAAATTAAGTATTGAAATACACAACGACAGTTAGTACTTCCCTCTTGACAATACAACAAAATCCTTTGCTGATATTTTCACAGATTGTGAAATAGGTACTGTAGCAAACCAGACACCACAACTGCGTCCAGTGCGAACGTCCCGCGGTCGCGTGCCGACGCGATATAAAGATTAGTGTCTGTCTCTTTCCCTCGCCTGGCGTTACGAGGAAGGCGCCGCGCGACGCGCCGCAGTCGGCTGCCCACACGCACTGCGCGTACACGCGTATCGCTCGGTGCTGCGCGCCTGCCTCGTGCCGCCATTGTCGCACGAACTTTATTTACGGTTCTTTCGTCCCCGATACCTATTTTATTATTTGTGTATAAGTGAAATATACTCTTTCTCATACAAAGGTGGTTTCCCTGACCTCCTCCTCTCATAGTACACAAAAAATCAATCAATCTGTCTAGCCTTTTCCAACTATGTTGGGATCGGTTTCCAGTCTAACCGAGCGCAGCTGATTACCAGTATTTTACATGGAGCGAATGCCTATCCGACCTCCTTGGTAAGACTGGTGTCAGACTTTCGGGCTTCTGACGACTCGTAACGACTCTCAAAGATCCACGAATAACAGCCGGGATCAACGGCTTAACGTGCTTTGCGCGGCATGGATTAGTCTCTGTATGTAAAGATGGTCACCCATCCACTTACCAACCCCGGCAAGCGTAGCTTAACCTGAAGGATCGACCCGTGCGGCTGTTATTCAGGTCGGCGAGCTCCAAATTTTGAAATACACAAAATGTGAAAATTTCAACTTTCAAATTCATGCTATAGCAATCTATATATATAAAAGGAGAAACTGATTCACTGACTGACATATCAACGCACAGCCGAAACTACTGGGACTAGGAACGTGAAATTTTCCACACAGCTTCCTTTAATAATGTAGGGGAGCACTAAGAAGGGGTTTTTGAAAATTCGACTTTTATGGGGGTGAAAAGGGGGGATTTCGATTGTATGCAAAATCTTATTCCTTAAGTTAATAGACTTGAAACTTCGCACGAATACTTACCTAAGTAAATCATAAAGTTTGTCATTTTTAGTTTATCTAAGCTACCCCCTAAACGGGGATTGGGGGGTGTCAAAGTTTGTATGAAAAAATTTTTACGCAAGGTCCGAATAACTCGAAACTCTGTATTGTGTTTATTTTCGATTTTAAGTATTTATACTTAAAATCGAAAATAAAGAATAATGCGTATCAAGGTTTTTCGGAAACAACCCCTAACGGGGTGAAAAGGGTTAAAATATTTTAATGACGGCTGCGATTTACTCATTTTTCGTCATGGGTGTCGTTTTCGTAGTTTTCGATAGTGCTAAAGCCGATAGTGAGGTCAAAATGTAAATCCAAGATGGCGGCTGCGAAAGTTTTCTTATTTTTCGTCATGGGAGTCGTTTTCGTAGTTTTCGATGGTGCTAAAGCCGATAATGTGGTCAAAATGTAAATCCAAGATGGCGGCTGCGAATTCTTTTTTATTTTTCGTCATTGGTGTCGTTTTCGTAGTTTTCAAGGGTGCTAAAGCCGATAGTGACGTCAAAAAGTAAATCCAAGATGGCGGCTGTGAATATTTTCAAATTTTTCGTCATGGGTGTCGTTTTCGTAGTTTTGGATAGTGCTAAAGCCGATAGTGAGGTCAAAATGTAAATCCAAGATGGCGGCTGTGAATAATTTTTTTATTTTTCGTCATTGGTGTCGTTTTCGAAGTTTTCAAGGGTACTAAATCCGATAGTGACGTCAAAAAGTTAATCCAAGATGGCGGATGTGAATATTTAAAAAAAAAATCGACATGGGTGTCGTTTACATAGATTTCTAATGTGCTTAAGCCGAAAGGGAGGTCTAAATGTAAATCCAAGATGGCGGCTGCGACAAATTTGTCATTTTTCGTCATGGGTGTCGCTTTCGTAATTTTTGAGGGTGCTAAAGCCGATAGAGAGTACTTCGTACGAATACGTATCTTAGTAATAAATGGGGATTAGGGGTGTCAAAGTTTGTATGAAAGATTTTGTATGCGAGGTCTGATTTACTCGAAACTCAGTATTTATACTTAAAACCGAAAACAAAGAATAACGTGTATCAATATTTTTCGGAAACAACCCCTACCGGGATGAAAAGGGTTGAAATATTTTACTTGCATCGCACTGACCTATATCAAGATACACGCAACGACATCTATTTTTTGGAATTTGCTATTCACAATTGGGCCCGATAGGTGACGCTGCAATCGAAGTTTAAGACGGTATTCTGTTCATGACACGTGCACAATTTCTGAGCAGTACCTAAACTAAAACTACTAGGGTTTCATGAATTCACGATATAGTATTTCAATTATTAAACAATCAATCTGCCTAGCCTTTTCCCAATTATGTTAGGGTCGGCTTCCCGTGTAACCGGATGCAGCTGAATACCATTATTTTACATGGAGCGACTGCCTATCTGACCTCCACAACCGAGTTACTGGGTAATACGATACCCCTTGGTAAGACTGGTTGTCAGACTTTCAGGCTTCTGACGACCCGTAACAACTGTCAAAGATCCATGAATGGCAGCCGGGACCAACGGCTTAACATGCTTTCCGAGGCATGGAGGAGTCTCGGTATGTCAAGATGGTCACCCATCCACAGACCATCCACGGCAACCGTAGCTTAACCTGATAGGTCGACCCGTGCGGCTGTTATTACTTAGTTTCCAGCTCCTCTACAATTCTTCTCTCAATTTCTATCAATTCATCAATTTCTATCATTAGACATCGTGCACTATTTCTGAACAACCTAACAAAAAGTACAATCATTACGTTATGCTAGGATTTGGCGATTTGGATTTAGGCGACAGATAGTTTATAACCTGGACAAAGAATACTTTTTATCCCGGTAGTACGTTTCCTTGGTTTTCCGACATCCACGCGAGCGAAGCCGCGGGAAAAAGCTAGTCAATAATAAAAATGAAATAAAGTTAATGATGAAAGGAAACGTGTTTGGCCGGTTTTTATTTAAACCGGTACCCTAATTACGTAATGCACGATCAATAAGAAATTGAAATGAATTGAAACAGATTACTAGTCCATTGCGTCATAAGTTCGAAAAAAAAATCTGCTCAATTTATTTTTTCAAACTTTTGAAGCAATGGACTAGTAATCTGTTTCAATTCATTTCAATTTCTTATTGATCGTGCATTACGTAATTAGGGTACCGGTTTGCCTTCGTGACCGGGTACTATATCTGCACCAAACATGCTGCCATCATCATGATCAATTGTCCTTTTTAGGGTTCCGTACCCGAAGGGTGACAAACGGAACCCTATTCATAAGCCTCTGCTGTCCGTCTGTCTGTCAGCGAGCTCTATCTCATGAACCGTAATAGGTAGGCAGTTGAAAATTTCACAGATTGAGCATTTCTATTGCCGCAAGAGCAACAAATAATAAAATTAAAAAATAAAGGGGGGTCGCCATACAATAAAATTAAATTTTGAAAAAAAAATAATCTGTCCCTGGCATGTGGGGTATCATTGTCTAGAGCTCATCAAGTAGAAAATAAATATAATTTTTATTTGTTTTTATCTTCAAAAATGATGAATTAGGGGGCCGTAGAAGTTGTCTGTTTTAGACCATTTTTGTACGAGCTCTATCTCAACAACTAAACAAATTAGGAATTTGAAACTTGTGTGTATCATGTACCATATACTGTTTATAATCAACAAATACTAAAAACGTCGATTAATAACGTATTTTATATAATATGGGCGATTTACTGCAACTTAAAAATAATATTTTGTATTTCATGCTAATATTATGCGATATAAATTCCACAGATAACTATTTACTAGTCGGAGTAATGACATGGAATTAGTAAGTACCTACTATCATGGCAGCATATACTATTTCGATCATTTAAATTTCGATCATCCAAAAAGGTCTACAAAATAAGCTCTCTTCAAAAGATTTTAAAACCGGCCAGTATTTTTTGAGTTTAAGAACTTTATCGACTTTTTTCAAAGTATCCCTAGACGGTGTTTGTTGATGTGTGTACTCGTACCTCATGTTAAAACTACACTCCAATAGACAATAATATTCAGTAACATTGAAATGAATGGTGGTACATACAGGGTACTATTCAGTTACCAAGTAGTAGTGGCAAAAGTATTAGTCATACGAAAAAATCCAGTTTCAATAATGTTGTACATGAATCTATAGCAAACATATATTTTTTTCAAATCTTTTAACCCAGCCGTTAATGAGAAGATAGCTTTTTAAAGTGACCGTTTTACGGTACTAAACGAGAGTAAGGCCCTTAAACCGTTGTGGATACAATTTCATATTGAGAAAACTTATTTGTGTAAAAATATTCAGCCACGGCGGCCAATCTCAATGGAGACTAGCCTTCGGCGTGGGAGATATTATAGTGCACAAGTGTATGCGCAGACACGAGTGCACTCTCTCTTCCCTCACTCTCATAGTCCGATGGGATGTGTAAAAATAATTTTTATTTTCGCTTGAGTTTAGATTTCGATATTTTTTTTTGTTGGTACATTGGCGTGTGCTAGCTGTCATTATGGCAAATATATTTTATTTAATGTTTCGTGTTGAGTAATGTAAAATATTTGCATACTATTGTATAGAATCAAGTTTTTTTTCGTAACTGAACAGACAGCTGCGCTGCTGGCGAGTTTTTTGCGCCACTTCTTCTTTCCAGCAAAAGCACTAGGAAGTGGTGAAGGGCGGGCGTTTTTGGGGGACTGTCTTATGTAATTTTGACGTTCGAAAAGTGCTGATTCTCAGCCTAGTTTGAATAAATGACTTTTTAATTTGAATTATGACTATCAAAAATAACGTAAAATACCTGTATTGACGGAATGTTGTAATTAAAATTTGGCGTACTACTTACATTCTATTTTGTACAATATAGTCTGATGTAGCAAGAGAAATCCTTTTATTTATAAGTAACTAGCTTTACCCGGCCCGGCTTCGCACGGTTAGCACTAAGTACTTATCTACGGCGCACCTACCTTTCTTAATTACATATTTCTACCTAATAACCTACCCTACCTACCTACCCTAACTGCTACCTAACCTAACCTACCTACCCTACATATCTACCTGCTTACCTACCACATATACCTATTTCAATCAATCAATCTTCCTAGCCTTTTTCCCAACTATCTTGGGGTCGGCTTCCAGTCTTACCGGTTGCAGCTGAATACCAGTATTTTACATGGAGCGACTGCCTATCTGACCTCCACAACCCAGTTACTGTTACAACACATATACCTATTTATACCTACTAATACTATGTTAGTAGCAAATAAATAACTTTGAATTTAGTTAATGCATGTTACTAAAATAAATGAAATAAACTTCTACACCTATAATTTAACACAACAACATTTTTTCATTAAAATTAGACAATTTCTTTACAAATCTTTATGTTTTTTTATAGCGCCTCTGTTGTTACCTTTATACTTTCGTATTACAAAAATGCATAGTGTTAAATCTTGTACGACATGGTATGGAACCCTTTGTGTGCGAGTCCGACTCGCACTTGACCGATTTTTTAAATAACACCGTTTACCAATCTAATGACCTTGTTTAATCTTCAGGGTGTCCCAGAATGCGTATTGTTCGTCGCACAAAGGTTAACCAAATATCCGCTACTGTTGGAGCCGCTGTTGAAGACGGCGGGCGATGACGTCAATGAGAGGGAGTTGCTGCAGAAAGCGCTTTGCGGTGTTAAGGTACATTGAACCTTGAGTTGATTTGATATAAAGCTGTTTTTTCTACTAGCAAAAATGTATTTTGAATTAATTTACAAATATCGTCGGCGTCAGTGCAGGACCTTGTAACCCCTTTTTTACAGGAGAGACTAAAAACCCTCTAAATACTCGTAGTAACACACAAATAGTGACACAGCGTCACCAACGAATTATTTTAAACTGCAGATACAAGGTACTGCTTTAAATTTCACCCAACAAGCATGTCGAAGGTCCTAGATTAGTCTGTTTTACCGACTGTGCGCACTGACTAGCTACCTCAATGTTTTGCGGTTAGATGACAGGCTACTAAATTTATCAATTTTGATGAAAAAATGATTTTGCCAAAAAATGTAGATACAAGGTCCTGCACTAATGCCGACGATAATATCCAAAAGTAGAGTCTTCTCGTCGCGTATTCTACAGGGCCTAAAGACGAAGATCTTCAATCAGTGCGTCCTGCTTGTTATGATTTACGGAGCCGAAACGTGGACAGTCACAGTACGGCTGGTCCATCAATTCAAGGTCGCTCAGCGAGCTATGGAACGCTATGCTTGGCGTTTCTCTGAGGGATCGAATCCGGAACGAGGAGATTCGGCAGAGAACCAAAGTTGTAGACATAGCTCACAGAATAAGCAAGCTGAAGTGGTAATAGGCTGGCCATATTAACCGTAGAACCGATGACCGTTGTATTGTATTTATTTATTTCTCAGTATATGGTACATTAAGATCTTACATTATAACACTGTTTCACACATACTACCATTGCTGGTGTAGAAATATTCAAAAATAAGCTAGGTACATGCAAATCAGAACTAGGTTACTAAGTACATACATTTTATGAATTTTATATAAAATTATGAAAATTTGGGTTAAGTTTGAATGTCAAATTAATGGACTCATCATACATTCATCAAAAATGGATTATTTATAATGTCAAAATATTAATAGTATAATAAAAAAAAAAAATGTAAATCATAATGTCAGAAATATAAATCATAATGTCAAAGAATAAATCATAATGTCAAAATATAAATCATAAAGTCAAAGTAAAAAAAAATAATAATAATTAGAATGTACAAGAATTTATAATAATGTCAAAGTGCTAATGTCATCATTAATAAGATCATCGATATTAAGATTTTAATTTCAATATCAAAAAGTATGATTAAAAAATTCATTGACGGAATAAAAACACATGTCTAAGAGCCAATCAAACATCTTACGTTTAAACTTGGGCTGGCGTTGGGCTAGACGTGTTGTTGAGTGGAGACTGCGGATCGGCAAATGTAAGGTAGGACGCGCTAATGCTAGGTGGAGCGAAGATCTCTGCAGGGTGGCCGGTAGCAGTTGGATGAGTGTTGCCGAGATCAAGCTGAATGGCCTACAATTGGCCAATTGGCAAATGGAGAGGCGTATGTCCAACAGTGATCTGCTATAGGCTGATGATGATGATGATTCTTCAAAGACAATCTAACCATCCTTTTGAAAAACTTAAACCTTTTCTTGGTTGGATTT
Source organism: Conistra vaccinii (assembly GCA_948150665.1). NCBI lineage: Eukaryota > Metazoa > Arthropoda > Insecta > Lepidoptera > Noctuidae > Conistra > Conistra vaccinii. The sequence continues at coordinate 6,648,416 of OX411339.1, read as the reverse complement.
TGCAGGAAATCCTAGTGGACGTAGACAACCAAGTAGCTGCTAAAGAGCGCGAAGACCGAAAACTGGAGATATACCACCGAATAGACGCGAAGTCCTTCGCTAACTTCAGGGGACGCAAGTTTAAGAAGAGCGACATACTGCAGGGGAACAGGAGCTTGAAGTAAGTATACACGTTACATATAATAATATTTATACCTTCTTGTTGAGATGTGGTGGCCCAGTGGTAACGCAGCAGAACATTAGGCACGCCTCTGTTCTCAAAATGGTGAAGGAAAACATCGTGAGGGAAGCGGCATGTCCTAGAATCAAAAACTTCTAAGACATGTGACATCTACCAACCTGCACTGGGACCGCGTGGTCGCAGCAGTTACAAACATTATTGGCTGATTGTAAACTTTTTAGCTTAACCCCAATGGTAATGGTTAATAGAAAAAGAAAATATTTACGTGTGAGTTTTTAAAAGCTAGATTTAGAAAAAAGGATTTTTATAATTCTGCAAAAATTAAATTGTTTCGCCGAAAGTAAATTAATTTGCAAATAAAATGCTGAAATATTCCTCTTTTATACTCAGGTTCGAAGGCGTGGCGACACTGATGCAGGGTCGCAGCAAGATGCAGACGTTACTAGTGATAGTACTGACGGACGTGCTGTTCTTTCTGCACGATAACAACAACAAATATACCTTCTTTACGCCTGATAATAAGGTAAGACTAAACTCCTATTCACACATGGATGAATCGTCTTGTTTCAAATAGAAAGCTATTTGAAACACACGCATCAGGTAATTAGCTTCTAGGGTGTTTAGCTTGTGTATAAAGAAGGGTTCCGTAGTTGGAATGAATTTATCGCAAGAACATACAACATGTTCTCCCATACGATATGTATCGGTGAACATGTTTTTGGAACCGCAAATATAAGTTGGTCGATTATTACTCGTTAAATTGTAAAGCCTACTTAGTTGTGATAGTTTTCCTTTTAATTTCATTATATTATACGGGGTGTCCGGGACATCGACGCGAAGCCGGTTACCATGGATTCAGTACATGGTTCTGAACCCCCCTGTGTTGAAATTTTTCGTCAAAATCAGCTGTTCCATACATTTTGACCGCGTAGGTATTGCACTTTTCTATGAAACAGCAGAATTTTTTTTTAATAACCGACGAAAAATTTCAACGCAGGGGATTCAATACATGTACTGAATCCATGGTAACCGGGTTCGCGTCGATGTCCCAGACACCCTGTATACTACTGCCGTGAATTTTTTCACCTATCTAACCAACCATTTAGCTGGCAGGGGGGGGGGGACTTGACTCTAACTAACGGTATGTTTGAAGCGCCCGTAACGACGGCCGAAACTACAGATTTCGCTTAGCGAGTAATCTCCCTCGCAAATTAGTTGTTATTTATCGAAATTGTAATGTTCTTGTTGTCCGCAGACCGGCGTAGTATCTCTAGTGAAGCTGCTAGTCCGAGAGAAGGCGGGCGCAGAAGGGCGCGGTCTGTACCTCATCTGCAGCGGGCCCACCGAGCCCGAGATGTTCGAGCTGCGAGTGCATCGCCCCAAGGACATACATAATTGGATACAGGCCATCAGGTATGGAGAATTAAATGGCGTAAATAAAGATCTATAGTCTAAGATTTTTTTACATAACATCATGGCTTGTTTCACCGAAGGGTACCTATGTTTAAGTCTCATGTAATAGGGGGCGAGCCTATGGCCATCAACCGGGCACAAATCCAGACTTCGGGTTGCTACTGTGAAATATATTAAATTATTCTACGATTCATTGTTTATTCTGTAAAGTGTCATTGGAATCTAGTCACTGCGTCTTACAAAGGTCTTGTAATATACTCTTATATTACCAGGGCGGTTGTCCAAAGCTGTCCCGACGAGATAGAAGAGTCAGAAGTAGGAGCGACGGCGCCGTCCGCTGAGGAACGACAGCGGCAGCTCGACGCAAGGCACGAGAGTATAAGACTGATCACTGGTATGTACGATTGTGAAGCTTGTTTGTTTAGCAGTAAAGTTTAATTTCTAACACCTGTATTTCAGTGCTTATAACCTTCAAATTTTGGGTCTAATCTAGCAATTTACACTTTTAAATACTAAACGTATTCAACCTTATTTTTATATCAGTAAAGTTTATTTTGATTTGTATCTCAATCCTACTGCTTTTTATAAGAATTAAAACCTACTTTTTTGAACTCGATCATTCATAATCATAAGGATCATTGTGAGCCTTATGTGTATTATGGGAAGGTTCAATTTCTAATACCCATATCTGGTAATAATACCTTTAGATTTGGCTCTCATCTAGTTCTTGATCGAGTTGAATGCCTCAACCTTATTTTTATAATAGTAACGTTTATTTTGCTTAATATTTCAACATAATACATACTTTATTACTCTTGTCATGAGACGTGAGTTAAAAAAAAACAAGGTTTTAAACCTACTTTTTTGAACTCGACGTTTCCGACCCGTAAAAAGCTTAAACATCAAAAAATTCAAACTGCTTGTTTGTTTCTCAAAGAGCTTTTTTTGGATCGTAAACAAGAATTTAAAGGATCTTTTACGGAATTTAATTTAATTTTGTACTTTATTTTCTTAGCATTAAGGGCTATTTTGTACTGTCTAGTGGCGTAAAACTTAGTCTTTACTACAAAGTGTAAAGACGACGATTGGCAACTACTATTAGTTTACTTCTCTTCAAAATTATTTTACCTACTTTGAGCCAGTATGGGGTAGCCATTCAAAGTGAGTACCATTTATACTTTTGTATAAATTGTACTTTAGGATCAAATCACATTAACGGTAATAGGCATTTTATCATCATCAGCATATAGCAACTGAACAGCATTCGAATTATGGAACTTATCACTAGCACAGAACCAAAAATCGTCCACGGAAACAACGTTATAAATAAAAGAAAGAAAGCTAAATATTTTATTTGGGACACGCAGAAGAAATACAACAATAAAAAAAGAACATTAAAACTAACAAAATAGTAAAAACAAAAAAGAGAAATAAAAGAAGACCTGTGCGAGGCCAAAAAGCCATAGAGGCGAACCATAGAGAATCATAGAGTTTCTTGCCTGTTGTTGTCCATCGAAATCTGATTTGGAACGCGCAATTAGGATTCTTACCTTTTTGCCGTCTGTGATTTGATCCTTCATTTCAAATAACTTTGAACAACAACGAATATAAATTTTGTTATCAAGCAGAGGATACACCGTGGTGGCAAATAGAAGGTGATACAAAACTGAGTAATAAATATGCCTGTTGCATGATAGCATGCTACGTTACAGTGCGTTACGCTGAGGTTGTCTTTGGTTGCGGTGCAAAATTTATGCGGTTTCTGCAAGGTGAAATTGAATTTATGGGCATTCCCTTTAGTTAGATCGTTCATCCAAAAAGTTAGCAACGTCGCAAATAGCTGTCAAATATTTACCTGTTTTGGTTAAGAGTATTTATTCTGAAAGTTGGCAACGTCGCAAATAGATGTCAAATATTTCGCTGTTTTGATTAATTTGGTAATATTTCTGTATGGAAATAAAAAATGTGGCTAACTAGCGAACTAGAATATTGATTATGAAATGCAATAATTAATATCGTAACACCGAATAGTTAGTTTTAGATGTAAAAAAAGTATTTGTAAACTTTCCAAATGCCTATTTTTCACCTAAAACGGGTACAACATCAAATTCAATGTTATAATTGCAATTCATTATTAATATTCTAGTCAATTGGTTAGCCACATTTCTTATTTCCATACAGTATTATTTCCAAATTAATCGAAACAGGTAAATATTTGACAGCTATTTACGACGTTGCCAACTTTTAGGATGCACCCTCTTAATTTGGCAATAATACTGGAAATAATAAATATGGCTGATTCTAGTAATTCTAGTGAATTAGAATATTAATAATGAATTGTAATTATAACACTGAATTTGATGTTGTAAGCGTTTTAGGTGTAAAAAAGGCATTTTGAAAGATTCCAAATAGTTTTTTTTACATCTAAAACTAAATATTCGGTGTTACGATATTAATTATTGAATTTCATCAAACAACCAAACTCACTTTCGCACTTATAATATTATAGTTAGGATTGCGGGAAAATCTGTGGACCAGTGTAGAAATTTATATAGGCCTGACTACTTTAGCCGCTACCGATTTCGACAGCCTTGCGATTGACACATTTGAAAAAGTTTAATTATCAATAAAGGTTATTTTCCATTAAAGTGTGGATTTATTTACCATTTGTGTAGATTATGTATAAATGTATTTATTTCGTCGTTAGTTATATTGAATGTGATCACAAGTAAACAATGTTAGCCCTTAATAGTGTGTATATCCTTTGTAAAAAAAAACAAATTCGCACTCGGTCCATTTGTATAAATGTAAAGAAATTGCAATTATTAGAGCATTTATACTAAAGACGGAACAGACTGGTTCCAAGACTATACTCCGTTGGTTTAGGGAGTTAACTAAAGGTAAACAAAAAAGACCACGTGACGAGAGAGCTGTCAAAGTCTTCTGGTTAACCGACTGAAAGTAATACCTGTCACTTCAGTTGACATGCTATATCATAATTGTACTCTTCAATTTAGCAACGTTATAAATCGGTGAGGTTTAAAGAACCTGTCTTTTTGGGCTCTTTATAATAGTATATTACAAAATATTATATTATCAAAATAATTATGCTCGAGCAGTTATATCTACGAAGACTAGTTTAAAAATAAATGATAAATTTTAACATACATTAAAAAAAGAGGGAACTGTCGAAAAAAATCGATAATAACGGTTATAAATTTTAATGTATTAAAAAAAAAAAGTTACCTATAAAAAAACCTTTTTACAATTTGTTTAAACCTTCAGTTAATTACCTAAACCAATGGAGTATAGTTACAAACATAATATTACGACACTTTGCAAGACCCCAACAAACCCTAGAGCACCAAAATGAGATTACAGTCAAAACAATTAGTATGGAGTAATAAGTAAATGGAGTACCCATACGTTACACGAATACAACTAAAATAAATAATTATCTACTATTTTACGATTACCAGCTCTTTGTAAGCCTTGATTTTAATTGGAAACTGGATGCAATTTTTGAGCTTGAACAGTTCAATTCCAAAGGTTCCGACACGAGGAATAAAGAAACAACTCAATCCCGTTTACGGATATTTGAATTCCCATTTACTTACTACTCAAAAAATCAAAATGGCGCATGTAAATGTTCCATACCCTATAGTCAAACTGAAAAGCACAAAACTCGTCAAGTGTAAATGCTCTAAGAACAAAAACACTTTATATGATTCTTTCAATATAGCCCCGCGAAGTTCACTTACGTTTTTTTGCAAATAACGACATTCAAATATGACAATTTGCATCGTCATATCTTTACGGAATTTAATTTCGAGAGCTATACCTATTGATCATTGATGTTTTAAATGATTCATCATCTGTCTAGCCTTTTCCCAAATATGTTGGGGTCAGCTTTCAGTCTAACCGGATGCAGCTGAATAGTGAAGTAGTATTTTACATGGAGCGACTACCTATCTGACCTCCACAACCCAGTTAGTAGATAACCTTTGGTTGTCAGACTGTCAGATGTTTTTAATGATTATATGATCTAGTACTTAATTATTTTGATTAATATTACCCCATAATGAATTCTGATCAACATTCACATAAAACAGCAATTTGCAAAAAAACGTAAGAAATTTTGAAATTTAACTGGCTACATTGACGGATCCCCCTTAATAACAATTCCCTATACATTGCTCGTTTTGTTGGTACAGAGGCACTAAGAGCTAAAGACAGGGAGCATGCTACGTTGCTGGAAGAGAAGATGACGTTGCATAGGAAAATGGTGGGCATTACGGATGAGTCGTGGCTTACCTTGCCACATACAGGTGAGTTGAGTTAGTATCTATCCATTATTTAGTATTTTGAATCCTTTTTTTTTTGTTTGTGATTTGTTCTAGCATGTGTTTGTCTAAATGTTTTTACGGTGTGTGTGCTTTTTACGGGCTTTTTTCTTACATTAAAACTGGGTCAACTTGAATTGTAGCTTCAGTTTCGTTAAGAGAAGCTAATATGGATGCTGAAGACTGGTATCCGTTTCGTTGTTGTTAGGCGAATAGTGGAACTAAATTCTACACTACTGCAATAAATTGCTGATTGAAATTCAAAATTCATTTATTCAAACTAGGCTGAGAATCAGCACTTTTCGAACGTCAAAATTACATAAGACAGTCCTCCAAAAACGCCCACCCTTCACCATTTCCTAGTGCTTTAACTGGGAAGAAGAAGTAGCGCAACAAACTCCCCAGACAACAGAGATTGACTCTTCATCATTCTCCTGCCCTTATCCCAATTTATTTGTGGTCGGCGCAACATGTCCCTTTCTTCCACACTTACTTCTCTATTAGTCGTCATCTCGGTAGTCACCCCTTTTCTAGCCATATAATCTTTCACACAGTCCATCCATCCTTTCTTTGGTTTTCCCCTACTCGTATAGCCATCCACATTCATACTCAAAACTTTCCTCACGACATTTTCCTCATTCCTCCACATCACATGCCCATACCATGACAACCTATTTCCGCACAACTTTTCAGTCACCGGTGTCACTTTCAGACTCCCTCTTATATACGCATTTCTTATTCTATTATTTTATATTTCTTTTCTTTTCCATTCATTTAACACGGACACCACACATCCCTCTTCGCATCTCGCATTCTCATCTCAGCTGCATGCAATTGCCTTTCATTCCCATGCATCCTTTTTGTGCCCAACATTCTGATCCAAACAAGACAGCAGGTGTAACCATTATTATAAGTGACGAGTATTGATATTTATAAATTGTTAGAAGAATTTAGTTCCAAGCTAATTACAAAAACCTTTCAATTACTCATTTTTATTTAACGCTACATAGCGTAAAATGGTGAAGGAAAACATCGTGAGGAAACCGGCATGCCTGAGAGACATTTCTCGACGTCATGTGAAGCCAAGTCAGAGGCCCATGGGCGGCATAATAACTCTGACACCGTTACTAATCACACGAAATAGAAGAAAGAATAGCGTTAAATAAAAATTAGGCAGTGTATAGAGTGCTACCTGTGGCACTCTATCCCTATCGGATAAAGTGCCACTACAGGCACCCTAGTAACACCGCCTCGGCCCGGTCAATGTGCCGCAAGCATTGGATTGTCATTGTCACTGTCACTAAGTCACGTCACTTGGTATTTTGTTTGATTGTCGAGGTTAGATCGCTATAAAACACCACATTCCCAAAACATTACATTCTCTTGTGCCTAAACGGACCATGGCACTTCGCCGGCCGTTACCGCGGCACCGCTCGCTACGCTCGCTCGGCTCGTGCGTTGTGTGGTCACAGTTCTAACCTAACCTAACCTATATAACGAGTGACAGTGACAATGCAACGCTCACGGCACTCTAGCCGGGCCGAGGCAGCAACACTAGAGTGCCACAAGAATACTCGTGGCACTCTGTACACTTCGTAAAAATTATAAAACTTATAAATTGTAAAGAGCAATCCCACCCAATTTCTGCTTGCTTTATGTTTTATTGTGTTTTTCAACACGATACAAAGATGAAGGCTCTAACATAAAATGTTATTTATTCAGGAAGCAGCACTGCATTTCCGGGGCTTGTATTTCCCGACTACGTGCGACTAGCGGCGCCGTCAGCTGACAAGTACGCGCTTTGGCAGGATGTCTGCAAAGTTGTTATGGTATGTCATGTTGATTTGCACTTTTTACCTTACTTAGGCCCTTTCCTCAATGGTTGATGCGTCAGCGGTGAGGGTTCAGCATGCTCGGTATACCGAGCGCCCATATTTCAATGAGCGTTTCCTCATTGACTCGCGCGGTATACGGCGGGAGTTTGCAATCCTTCACAAAACTACACTAGAAACGATCTATGACTATGTACGTCGATCTCTTTCGACAATTTTCCTATATCTCTTTAACTTTTTCTTATCTAGGATGCCCTAGAGGCTAGCAGCAGCCCCTGGCAATGCGGCGGCGCACTAGGCCGCAGTACTAGCTCGGCCGGCGAGAGACACTCCGTCGCCTACGAGAGCCCCGCGCTCCCGCGACGAGCTGACACCTTCGCGGGCTTCGACGCCAGTCGGCATAGAGGTGTGTATGAGGCTTTAGTGAGTTGCTAGGAATTGGCACTTAGCAGTGTTACCTCGGCTAGCGAGAGCTACTCGTCGTTTGTTTTTTTTTAACCGAGACTGTTGTACCGCACCTTAGGATTGCGCGGCGAGGGGGGCAGCGTTGACGAAGGAGCGCCGGGACGCCGTGAGCGTTGACGAATGAGAGGCCTCCACTGACCCCCCCTTTCTTGCCGCGCATGTACCTAAGACGCGGTACAGCGGTATCGGTCAAACTATACCAGACTATGTTGGCCATGGGAGTGTCACGAACGAAATTACCGACTTATAGCGTTAGAAATACTTCAAATTGAAAAGCGGGGTCTGAATAGTATATAAATCATTAATATATATTTTCATAAGCTTTTTCATAGAACCATATTCATAAAGAACATTTTTCACCAGTTTCAGGCGTAAGCCTCCGAATGTCAACGGATACGCCCACCGAGGGCGGAGAGCCCGAAGTGGACCCGAAGATAGCTGAAGGTGAACGACCTGAAGTGAGCGGCGAGACGGCGCTCAAGCTACAACATGCCATATACACGCTTACCTGTATCGTGTGGCAGCAGCTTACTACTATACATAGGTAAGAGAGCGGAATGAGCGATTGAAGTAAGGAAGATAACAAGTAAAGTAAGTAAGTTGAAGTAAAGAAGAAGAAGTACATTATCCGGGCGTAATATGGCTCATGGAGCTCTACAAAGAGAATGTGACAAAGAATGAGTGAAAGAAACGACTTTTCTAAAATTCGATGAAATTTTGTACAGGCGCGTACTTAGGGAATGCAATCTCGTACGAGATTTCCGCCTAGCGAGATCTCGCGAGACTCAAAACCCAGTCTCGCGAGATCTCGCAAATTACGGGATCTCGCGAGATTGGGAGAATCGCAATTAAAACATATGCAAATGCTTGTTTTAAGAACTAGTAATTGACATGATATGTAATTAAATAGAAACTGCGTTGCTTAGTTATAAAAATAATGTAAGTTTTATTTTAAAAATCAACAGAGTACTTATTATTTTGTCTCTAACTCTAATAACACTTGTTTATGTCTATAATTATTATACCTACTGTAGCTAATCAGTTCAAATTCTTACAATATTGGTAACAAAACAATAATTATCTATATTTAGTCTTTTGTAAATTATTACTTTAGTTTCAATAATTAAGAGTAATAGGAACTTTACTTATGGTAAATAAATACAACAATACAAAAACTTAACTTCACAAGTTCTTAAATAAATGTTGTGAGATCGTATTAATCAAATAAAAGAAGTTTAAAGTAGAAGTCAGATGAAGTTATCAAGGTACGGAAAGGCAAGTTAGTTTGTCTGAAAATGGCTTCTCAAAAAACACATCATGTCGAGAGTATCACCTGACAGACGACTTCTGATTTTGCATGCCAAATACCCCGCCTACCCCTCTTGTCCTGTGCCCGCGCCAGGCGCGGCCGCACGGCCGGTCAGTTCGCGCGGACGCGCGCAGCCGCGCTATGAAATACACGTCGTCACGCTGCATTTGTCGATCTCGTTATCTCGCGAGATCTCGTACAAAATTTGACGAGATACAATCTCGTAAAATATGGCCGGGATCTCGCGAGATCGGGATCTCGGCGAGACGAGATTGCATTCCCTACGCGTACTGTATGTATATTGTTGACTTATGCATTGTACGCTTAGCGAAATATGTTTGGTTGGTAATTATATAGGTGATTGCTAGAATAAATTGGAGACTTATCTTTTTCTTTCGAGAAACTCTTTCTATTTTAGCGACCATACTCTATATAAAACCACAAATAATCAAAACATTTTTGGTCCCGCAACAGCTTAGAAGCTCAAGTGAGCGCGTGGCGCTGGCAGGGCGGCGGCTCGGCGCGCACGCCCGACTGGTCCGACGCGCAGCTCGAGGAGCTGCGCCACGCGCAGGCGCGGCTCACGCGCGACCGCGCCGCCTTCGACGCGCAGCGGGCGGCCGACCACGCGGCCTTAGCTGCAGGTAAGTGCCGAGTCTTGATTGAAGCAGGTTTGCAGAAGCAACGACCGGCAAACAAAGAAGTACGGCCTCAGGCTAATAAAGAGAAGATCTTCGCAACGTGGCCGGTGGTAACTGGATGGCATGAAATTGGGGAGGCCTATTTCTGCTAAAGCGAGTTGATATCTCGTACATATCATTGGATAATAATATATATTATTCTTAAAATTGTAGATTCAAAGTCTATAAAATATTAAGAATAACTAAACTAACTTTTTTTTTTACCGACCAAAAAAACGATACTGTTCTCAAGTCGACGCGTAGTTATATTAGTTTTTTTAAGTGTATTTAGGTACATGTAAAAAGTTATGCCTTTAGCACCGCCTCAAAATTAGTTACTAACATTAATTTACGAAGTTAGTTAAACTAAAGTCCGCAAAATTTCAAGTATAAGTTTACCAGCCTTCCTCTCCTCGGTCCACAGCACCGATAAATTAACCAGGAACATTTTATCTTCCTCACTGGTCGATTTTGAGGTACCGTGTCTGACCGATGCGTTGAATGCTTGGAAAATGGCTTGTCCCAATACGGATTTGCCTGACAACCCGTCCTCCCAGAGACGGTGGGACGCGCCGCTCTGCAGTATTATACGGAATACCCTGGTCAACACGTCACCTAATACTGTTGAGCGTGCCCGTCTGCTAGCTGTGGGAGAATGGGAGTCAGGCTTGTGGCTTCAGGCGCTCCCGTCATCCACCATAGGGACCATGATGGATGACTCATCGTTTCGGCTCGCTACGTGTCTCCGCTTGGGCGCACCTTGTGTTGCTCCGCATCAGTGTCACTGCGGCGAAGCTGTAGACAGTCTCGGGCACCATGGCCTGTCCTGCTACAGGAGCGCAGGTCGCATTGCACGGCATGCCAGCATCAACGACATTATTCGTCGAGCCCTTGTCACCGCCGGCGTACCAGCTGTATTAGAACCAAACGGCCTGGTACGTGACGATGGGAAGAGACCAGACGGCATGACGTTGTTGCCTTGGAAGGTGGGTAGGCCTCTGGTGTGGGACGCAACCTGTGTCGACACCCTTGCGCCATCTCATGTTCCAAGCACGGCGGGCTGTGCTGGCGCCGCTGCTGCGGCTGCTGAGGCCCTCAAGCGGCGCAAATACTGTAATCTTATAGGTAACTACAGTTTTGAGCCGTTTGGGGTCGAAACGCTCGGGTCATGGGGCCCGAGTGCCTCAAAAAGGGCACGCGGCCCTTTTTAAGGACATTTCTCGCCGACTGGTCGACACCTCACGTGACCAGAGGGCTGGCTCGTTCTTTGGCCAAAGAATTAGCATTGCCATTCAACGTGGCAATGCTGCCAGTCTTCTGGGCACGTTTCCCAATGACAGCGATGCGGACGAATACTTCGACGCCTAAGTGTCCGCTTGTTTTTATTATTATTATTTTTTATATTTATTTGTATAGTTAGTATAGTTTGTTAAACTAAAAGGTTTTCTTTTATTTCATGTTTTTTTTAATTTAATAATTTCGTCTCGTGATCCAGAGACAAACAGTGGTAGGTGTAAAATCAAAAGTGGAATAAATATTTATTTAAATATAAGGATATATATATACCTACTAGCTGCCCGTCCCAGCTTCGCATGGGTAGCCCTAATTAGCAATAAATTAAAATTGCGGCTATAAATTGAGATTTAAACTATCCTATCTCTCAAGTTGGATCGAACTGCACATGGTGTGCGAATTTTATTATAATCGGTTAAGTGGTTTAGGAGTCCATTGAGGACAAACATTGTGACACGAGATTTATATATATTAAGATTAAAACAATTTTTTGCCATTGAAATCTAATCCACCCCCAAACTTTTAAATTTTCACTATGTTACTGCAACCAACACACATACTACAAGTTACTGTAACACGTTACAGAGCGCCAGCAGTTGCAAGCCGCTAGACAAGAGCTCGCCGAACAACAGAAGGACGTGGAACAACAACGTGAGAGGCTGTTCAGGCGGTTGGAGCGGTTGCAGCAGCATGGTATGTTATTATATTTAAGACACTTGACAGATCTCTTGATCGATGGTTAAGCTACGCTTGCCGAGGTTGGCCCATGGATGGGCCAACCTGACCATCCATTAGACATCGAGATGCTTCCGTGCCTCGGAAAATATGTTAAGCCGTTGGTCCCGGTTGTCATTATTAGATCTTTGACAGTCATTGTGTGTAGAAACTCGAATGTCTGTTACCAGTCTTACCCAGAAACTGGGTTATAGAGATCAAATAGGAAATCGCCCCATGTAAAATACTGGTATGCAGCTGCATCCGGTTAGACTGGAAGCCGACCCCAACATAGGAAAAGGCTAGGGAGATGATAAGCAGGCAATATTGTAGTTAACAAACACTTCCGTCTGCAAATTACGTGCTTGGACGTTGAGTTGCGGACACCAGCCCGTCTTGCGTCTTATAACTAACAATCAGGTATTTGGATTTGTGTTGATAGCAATGGGGTCGCCCTTGATTACAGAGACTTTAACAAAACTGGTGAAATGTAGGTAAACTTACCTTTTTCTTTTAACTTGACACCCCTTCGAGAATGGGTGTGATGTCAAGTTTTATTAGCTAGCGAAACTCCGTGACGTGATGGGTATAGTTAACTAAACACGATAAAACGAGGAAGAATAAAAAAAGTAATTTAAAAAAATCTAAAACCGGACTGCGTAAAAAGTGAACTTTCTTCTCCAAAACATAATCTCATGCAGCCCGAGGCATCTTCTTAAATTGAACAATAAAGAACTGTTTGATTGGTTTTTTTAGTTTCGATTTTTTTTACCATTTTTCATTCCAAATTACATTTTAATATATAATATAATTTGTCTATATTTTGGTTATCACCTTATAAAACCCTTTATTTTGATACCCTACTCGATAGGTTTGGAGTTTTATTTTGTAACGTTTTGGCACCAAATATCCGCCATTTTGATTTTATTTTAATATACCCAGTGACCCCTGCGGAATAAATACGAATCTAACGACATATCATTCATCAAAATCGTTATCGTTGTTTTGTAGTTACGAGGGAACATAGAGACGGACATACATACAGGTCAAACATATAACACTTCTTTTTTGAATTTGCCACAGTTGGGTAAAAAGAATTGATGTTCTTCTCCGGACCACTGCGGGGCTAGCACAGGGCGTACCCAAGAATTATGTGACAAGACATGATAAATTTTATCGTGTCTTACAATTTGTCTTAAATGCTAGCACGGGTCAACCATGTGATAAAATCTGAGGCGCGACATGCCTTTCTTGTTGCTAACTTTATAGTGTGACACAGTAAACTTAAAAAAAATTAATGTCTATGATCATCTGAATATGCGACCAAATAAAATAATACGTTTTTATAGTGCTGGTTCATACAGTTTTACAACTTTTTAATTTTGTTGTAAACTAATTCACTTTTGACGTACGGACGACAGTCTCATGTGGCGTTTGTGACAAAATTGGTGCGCCCATAGTAGCAAATAAGACATATACTATGAATCCAAAATAAACGTCAAGAAGTTATGTCACAAGTCAAGAGATTATCTCACGCCGCCGTGCTAGCATTTGTGACAAAACTGTTTTATCGCCTAAATTGTGATAAAATGTGTGACTCAAGCTATCTCACAGTACGCCATGCTCGCTGCGCTGGTGTAGTTACTTGAAATAGTTGAGAAAACGTATTTTTTTTTGTTTTGTCATGTTTAGATATCGATACCCATCACGTCTACGGAGTTTCGCTAGCTAATTTAATTTGACCCTGTAAAAAGATAAATTATAATTATAATTCTTATTCCCACTTACATAAAGAACATTCCTCCCGTATAAATTACGTACTACTAAGGCTGCCTGTCCAATGGAGCGGAGAGGAGAGGAGAGGAGCGGAGAGGAGAGGAGAGGAGCGGAGATTTGCCTTTATTAACCAATCAAATCTCAACTCAGGGGCGGAGTCAAGATTCTATTGGTTAATATTGGCACATCTCCGCTCCTCTTTTCTCCTCTCCCCTCCAGTGGACAGGCAGCCTTAAAAGGACGTAAAATAATATTAAAGTTGCAGCGTAAACTAATCGTTACGTGTAGGCAATTAAGTTGCTTTTCCTACTAAATAGTGAACGCAGTTTAAACTTTCTCTTAGCAGGCGGTTCTCAGGAGGAAATAGCGAGCGTTGGCACTTTATCACCGGATTCCAGTGTCAGCGATACGACGCGACGGAAAGAGCCCAAGTGGCGAAGTACGTTACATACACTTTCAGTATGCATGCACATAGCTACGCTATGCACTTCCAATTACAACGTTACAAGGTTATTTTGGCGCGTATCCAAAATTGGAACTAATGCCGCCGCCATCTTGTTTTGTCAATAATTATAGGGATGTTGACAAGAATTTTTTGTTTGTCTGTCTTTTAGATTATTAAAAAATATTGGGCGCGATTTTTTTTCTTTTTTTACATAATCAAAAGATTACGGCAATACATTGCAGCACAGCAGTACGTTAAAATATGGTATGACGTCACTGACCTGTAGATTTTGTACCGACTTGTGACGTAGCGAGCTCCCACTCCGGAACTTTAATGAGTTTTATCTAAACCATTTTTTATTAATATGATAAAGCAAAAAATACGTGTTTAATATTTTTTTATTATCTGACTGACGGACTAAATTGTTTTTTTACAGTCAACATCCCTATACAATTTTTGTGATAATGTCGCCATTCTGTCAATGTCATTTAGACGCCAAAAGATCCTTGTAGCACTCTCACTTTAACCGCACGTACTATCTCTCTCTAAACTTTTGACACCTGTCACCTTCTCACTGACGACGCGCCGTAGTTATTCGGAAACGTAATATTGCCGAGGCGCATAACTTTAATCGTAGTACTGTACTCACTTTTAATATGCATGATTAATAAAATTTCTGGTGTGGTGCGAGGGTAGGGGTAGAATAGAAAATAAATGATTCCTATTCGCTGTTACAAAGCATAGCATTATGCTGATGCACTGTCAGTATCTGCCTCCTTCTCTATGTTTTCTTCACCTTTTTACAAGAGGTAAAAAGGCTCACACTCTTCCTGTCTATTGGTTTGGGAGTAATACAAGACAAATAGCATCATTCCTATGCCCAGAGGCTAGTCAATCCCATAGGGTTTTCGGGGGTTTAATTAGTGGCAATCATACATGAGCTATAGTTTTACCGAGATCGCTGTTACGCGCCTTAAGAATGCGCGGCGAGGCGGGGGGCAGCGTTGACGAATGAGCGGCGGGTCGGAGGCCGCGCCCTGTGAGCGCTGACGGGATGAGCGGCCTGCACTATCTCGCCGCGCACATACTTAAGGCGCAGAACAGGTGTCAAGGTCAAACTATAACAGGCTCGTGGACTAACGGAAGACAGTTTTAGCTTTTAACACAAGTCATTGTAGTAGAGATGTGACTAGCTTTATAACTATCAAAATTCGACTTTAGCTGCGTTTGCATACGACTGAAATTGGTATTATTTAACACAATCGCACTGAAAAAAAATTCGCCGAATGTCTTGTTCAGCCTTATGTTAGAGTAACTAAAGTCGATATTATTAACTGACTCTGTTGGACCTTAATCATATGGCCGTCACACTTTAACGACCCAAAGTAAATGGGAATCGATAAATAGATTATATTTTTAATGCTTTACTTTGACTCAAGCTGGCGCTGAGTTTTATTTTTTGGTGTGTGGCTCTCAAAACTCTTTATAGAAAACACTAATACTGTTTGTCCACCGCACCGGGAACGGGACGTCAACGAGAAACAAGATTACGTGGCCATAGTAAACGTACTGTCGCTACTTCGACGTCTTCATCTCGTTCTCGTGGACGGTGTGGTGGACAAACGGCCTTAGGCTTACTGTACATGACACATGCGCCGCACCGCCGTCGCACCAGAACCGCGTGTACACTAGCATTGGTTCAGTAAAGCATTGTCAACTAAACATGCGGTCCTGCCGGTGGCGCTCCGGTGTCATGTACAGAGTCGTTGATATTGGAAAAACACTTTCCTACTAACCATTCAAATAATCTTCTTCGTAAATGTCTAACTCCCGGTTTCTGAGGTTTCTCAACTGTCGTTTATTTATTTGATTTAGCGGAGAAATTTTGCTTAAATTGATAGACAGTTTATCGAGAAACCAGACAAGTGAAAATTCTAATTATTACTTTTATAAAAGTATACTAAAACGTAATGAATACTACAGATAACCGCGGCTCGACCGGCTCCGAGTCGTCAGTGAGCGCGTGCAGCGTGCGGAGCGGGGTACTGCCCCCCCCACAGCTACTGTCCGCGCAGAACGAGACCCGCGCCACTGTCCATGCTTCGGCTATATCTGTGAGTATCTCTGTGACGTCACTATTTCACCAACCCAGGTGACCCCACAACCCGTCTCCAGGACAGTACACAACCCTCCAGGACAGCAGTAGGGCCACCAGTACAGTACACAACCCTCCTCCAGGACAGCAGTACAGTAAACAAAAACAGACGACCGTCATTGCGACCTCGCCGCCGAGGTCCCGCGCGATCACGTCCCGATGTAATAGACCCCGACCTTTGCTCGATAAAGCGCAAGCCCGCGCCTAAGCTAAGCCTCTAGCTTTAAATACCCCTGTTAATAATATGCACCCTAATTACGTAATGCACGATCAATTTTAAATTGAAACCAATTGAAAAAGATTACCACTCCTTTGCGTCATAAGTTCGACAAAAAAAATTAAGCAGATTTTTTTGTCGAACTTATGAAGCAATGGACTGGTAATCTTTTTCCATTGGTTTCAATTTAAAATTGATCGTGCATTGCGTAATTGGGAGGCAGGTACATATCAAGCTAAATATTCCAGTATAAGCTGATCTCCCGCCCTCATAAAGATCGGAGACGCTACGCTCGAAGTTGTAGACGAGTATGTTTACCTAGGACAAACTGTTCAGCTAGGTAGGTCCAACTTCGAGAAAGAGGTCAATCGTCGAATCCGACTCGGTTGGGCAGCGTTCGGGAAGCTACGCAATATCTTCTCGTCCCACATACCACAGTGTCTCAAGACGAAAGTCTTTGACCAGTGCGTGTTGCCAGTGATGACTTATGGCACTGAAACGTGGTCGCTCACAATGGGCCTAATTAGAAGGCTAAAAGTCACCCAAAGAGCAATGGAGAGGGCTATGCTTGGAGTTTCCCTACGTGATCGAATCAGAAATGAAGAGATCCGCAGGAGAACCAAGGTAACCGACATAGCCCGAAGAATTGCCAAACTTAAGTGGCAATGGGCAGGACATATTGCTCGCAGAACAGATGGCCGATGGGGCCGAAAGGTTCTGGAGTGGCGACCACGTACCGGAAGACGTAGCGTTGGAAGGCCTCCCACAAGATGGACCGATGACCTAGTAAAGGCCGCAGGAATTCGCTGGATGCGGGAAGCACAGAATCGGTTGAAGTGGCGGTGCTTGGGGGAGGCCTATGTCCAGCAGTGGACGTCTTTCGGCTGATATGATGATGATGATGATGAAGCTGATCTCGCATTGCATGGAAATCCTGTACAATGCGAGATCAGCATAGACTGGAAAACTATAGCTTGATGTGTAGCCGTGTGTACACTACACAGACCAGCTGTTCATGTACATCTTCTGCTATGGTCGCAATTAATTGTATTTTAAACTCATACAAACATAATTATCCATTTAACTACTCTATAAGAAAGTGACATTTCCTTACAGCAAATGGTAAAACAGCAGCTGCCACTGAAGCTAGCGAGCGGCAAGAGTCAACAGCCGCCGCCCGGCTACCATCGACTGCACGAGTCACCCAGCGATGTTAGTACTTCTAGAAATTAACAATTGTGTGTTTGTGAGGTCTTATCTTTGTTATGATTATTATTATACGCATACCTAGTCGGGAATGGGTCATTTATAGGCCAGCCGTCAAGAAAATGCTTTCCTGACACCTGTCAGTTGGACAATTTCTAGTAACTATAAGGATCAAATTCGCAAAACACATACTTATTAGTTAGTATGAAACTGACGGGTATCATGAACGCATTCTTTCGACGGCCGGACTCTAGAGGTTTTTACCGCGCCTTTTTTTGCAAAAGTACGTTTTGTGTGAACGTTATTGTCATACGGTTACGCTCGTCATAATTTTACATTTTGTTTTTCAATATCTTTCGTCGTTGGTGCTTTGTAAATAAGTACATATTAGAATGAATTTACATAACCTTAGTTCTCTTATCTGATAAAGTAACATTTTAAGAATAGATTTATTTAATTTTTTTGTTTGACATAAAACAGTTTTTTTTTTAGATTTTTAATTAATTCTTCATTATGGCACCTCTTCTTTTTCGAGAGCAGTGGTGGCAAAGGAAACTGAAGGTCTTGAACTTGTAGGTCGTGGGTTCGAACCCAAGCAGGCTTTACTTTGTGTAAATAATTTCATCACCACTGCTCTCAAAACGGTAAAGGAAAACATTGTGAGGAAACCGGCAACTCCTAGAACCAAAAACTTGAAGACATGTGGCATCTACCAATCGGCAAACGTGTTAGATTACAGCCCACTCCCACTCACAGAGAGGAGGCCTGTGTCCCAGAAGTGGGAACATTATAGGCTGATTAAGCATATGGCACCTCTTCAGATCATGACCTATTCAAATATAAAAAAAATATTTGGCGGGGGTAGCGAGACAATTTATGACGTGACTATTACAATGTACATAATAGAATTAGATAATTCTCTTGTTCAAGTTTTTAACACTGTTTTAAGTTGATTTAATAATGTTATGTAACATAATATACATAGTTGTATATACCACCTTGAATAGTGATTATTCAGAATGATATTTTTGAAGTCAAACCTTCATTAGCGGCGTTGTGCACTTTTTTTGGGATGGGTAAAAAATGTTAAACTCGCGTCAGGACGTGACCGTAAGATCGGCTGCCTAGCAACCGACAAAGTAAATATAAAAATAAATAGTTTTTGACATTACGTAAAGATTGCGGGGAATGAAATTTTACCCATATTGATGGGTAAAAAAAAGCAGTCAAAAGATACTTCATGAAAAGTGTTTATTCAAAAATGCACAACGTTAATGTTCAAGTTTTCAATTCTGCCGGCACTCCCGGAGTGCAACCCGTTGTTTTTTTGACCAACCCATTTCTCAAATCACAAGTAGCGAAACAGATCAAATGGTTGTTGCCTGTTGCAGGAATTCGAGTATCCGAACGTATTTTAACGTGAATATTAGTTTATACTGTAAGTAATATTAATGTCCAGTAGTATTGAGTATCTGTATACACTCGTATTTGTGGTAAATATGTGTTAGTTTGAAATTGTAGATTATAATATGGCGCTTAGTTACACTTAAGTAAGAAAAATTTTAGGTTTTTTTAAATCAAAATAATAGTTGCTATGCGGGTAAGTTTAATTGGAACTACTTGTAATCTCCAAAAATGGATACGAAAAAGTAATCTATCTCTAACAGATTTTTATATCAGAGTATACTATTCAAACTGTAAACTCGCGAATCTTGAGTCAAGAATATGAAATCTTTGGTTGTTATCAGTTATAATGAAATCCCGTTTAATTTAAAGGTTAAGTTTTAAAGCAAACATCATGAACTTCAGTTCAGACACGAGTTGACACGACTAATTTTATCTGGTGAAACTCATCAAAGTATTTTGTAATTCAACCTCATATACGATTGAGTAACAACTACCTTCAATAAATAAAAAATAAAATACTTAATCGTTTATTTACAAAATTTTATGATCCTTGTACAATCTACCTTAAACTAGTCATTAAAAAAATACACATCAGTGAAATTAAAATAAGCTTAAAAAAATTAAAAAACTAAAGCCAGCGTACGAAGCACGTAACTTGGCAAGAATCATAGATTCGTATTGGTTTTTTTCTAAACAGACATGTTTAAAAATAGTTTAGGACAACAACTGTAGAATAATGTCAAGCAATAAAAGTGTCAATTTTTTTGTTGCACTAAGTTCATACACCACTGCGCCAAAACCTTGCCAAGTTACGTACCGGCGACATTATTAATATTAATTAGGAAACACACAATGTCCAATATTTAATCTTAAGCGTAATGTCATAAAAAAAATCATTAATTGAATAATAACACTTATCATTTATCTTAGTAGGTAATCAAAAAGATAAAACATAATTTTAATTCAAATAAGTTCTAAACTCACAGCACCAAGCTTAGCTTCAACATTAAGCACAAAAATGAAAACAAATAATGAAACAGTAGGTATGTAAGCGCCCACTTTAGCTTCGGTAGTGAACTATACTGTACCACCGCGCAATTGGCTTCCACGTCTATTCTCTTCAGTATTCGATGTGTTTACAACCATTTCGTCTGTTCCGCTTTCGATGTTAGAGCATGCTCTGCTTAGATTTTTATTGTATTCGGATAAGTATTCCAACGAACTGTATATTTAAGTTTCTTCATTTACTTAACACGAATAAATGGGTAGTTCAGTACCTGTTAGCGCGGGGAGCAATAAAAGAGTGGACAGTATTTTATGCAATGGTTTATGGTCGTGCTTGTAACAAATTATAAACTGTGCCGGACGAACAATTAAATATTAAGTTAGAGAAGAGAATCGTCTGTAGCGGTGGAGTCCGTGGAAGCGAGTGGTCATCGCTCCGAGCAGAGTCGCCGTCGCGCCGCGCGCTGACCACGACGCCTACGCGTGCAGACCGCGTGCAAGGTGTTGTGTTGGGTTCGATTCCTAACAATACCCATGCCCAATTCATTTTATACGCTAATTTACATGATTAAATCCCAAAAAGCATGTCATAAGAAATTAGAAATTCACATTTCATCATAAAGAAGACATGGATGTATGACAGCGCTTGCGCAATGTTGTATTCCATAGTAATACTATGTAAGGTACTATGACGTGTTAAAGCCATAATTGTTCCAGTGTCAGAGAGAGATGTAGCAATATGGGATGAATAGCACTATCCCTTTTTCACAATGGAAAAATGATAGCTTTAACACGTTATAGTATGGCCCCTGGGCAGCGAAAATGGTTAATTAAGCGCTTTGAACCGATGTTACAAGTTTTTGAAAGCCTTTACTTGAAATTTAAGGTTCCATTTAAACTCACTAGCAGCCTGGAGTCTGGAATTGTGCCCGGTTGATGGCAATAGGCTCGCCCCCTATTACATAGGACTTAAACATGACTGGCGAAATGTGGGTGTACTATAGGTAAACCTCTGCCCAACTCTTCGGGGAAACAAGGCGTGATGTTATCTTAATTTATATATAAATGAGAAAATTCTGTATTATAGAAGAAAAACTGGGCGTACAATACTTTCTAATTTTCAATGACAATGAACTCTATGGAATGTTACTATCAAGAAACTTATTTAGTGAACTAAATCAGTGATAATCTGATAATGTAATGTGTTGCAGCATCAGAGCCAAGGTCTAGTGATCCACCACACTCGCACGGGCAGCTCGCCCGCCCCGCTGCCCTCGCAGCAGCAGATCAACAACAAAGCCACCAGGTGAGTCTGCTATTTAGACGGGTTGAAGTAAAAAGTTAGCTACATTTACAGTATCTGGTATTTTATATGGGACATTATATTATAGTTCGAGTATCGAACGCTGAACAAAGCTGAACATATTATTTCCGAATCAAATTTTTTGTTACTCTATGTGGCGCATTGACTACAGGACACCGCGGTACCGGCGTTTTCCTAGTTTTGTTCTCATTTGGAGAAACGCGCATGCTTTCGGAAATTCAATAAATTCTGTAATAACTTACTCTCGTAAGTGAAAATCACTTCTGAATATAGCTCCGCTAATGAAATCCAATTCATACTCATAAACTCTGTGATAAAAATATTATTTTACAGCTGCGCCCCGCGGTTTTAGCCGCATAAGTCTTGATCCCGTGTGAATATTGGGATAAAAAGTATCCTGTGTCCTAACCCTGGTCATGGTCTACCCATTTGCTAAATTTCATCCAAATGTGTTCAACCGTTTTAGTGTGAAAGCTTAACAAACAAACAAACTCACTTTCGCGATATTTTATAATATTAGTTAGGATGTAGCAAAGTGTTATTGCAGAGCAGTGGTGGCCCAGTGGTAACGGCCCCGACTTGCGAGTTGTAGGTCGTGGGTTCGAACCCAAGCAGGCGCTTTACTTTGTGTAAATAATTTCATCATCACTGCTCTCAAAACGGTGAAATCGGCATGTCTTAACTAAAAATTCGAAGACATGTGACATCTACCAACCTGCACTGGGCCCGCGTGGTAGATTACAGCCCACTCCCTCGCACAGAGAGGAGGCCTGTCTCAGCAGTGGGAACATTAATAGGCTGATTATGAAAGTGTTATTGGAATTTTCCCATCAGATTTTGTTTTAGTAGCAGCCCGGAGTCTGGATTTGTGACCGGTTGCTGACAATAGGCTAACACCCTTTTATGTGGGACTTTAAACATAACTGGCGAAATTCCTCTGTCTTATCCTTCGGGGAATACAAACGCGATGTTAAGTTTATGTTCTGTAGCAAACGGCTAACCTGCAGTTCTATAAATTTTACAAAAAAGAAAATGTCTCGTTTCTAACCAAATTGATCCTCCCACAGAACAAACACGTACCCGAAGCTGCCCGACAAGTTCCGCGTGCGCTCGCCGGACGCGGCGCCGGCGTCGCCCGCGCCGGCGCCGGCGGAGGAGGAGGTGATCTTCTTCTGACACCCGCCACACGCCGCGCCGCACACGCGCTCCTGAGACTGTCGCCTCTCATAAGACCTTCCCACACTTATAGCGCCCTGGTACTTTTTAATTCTGTGATGTAGTTTTGTTAGTTATTTTGCTACGTTGCCTTCTGTAATGTTATGAAATCTTAGTACGGTCACAGTATAAATAAGTAACAGTAAGTAAGTATCTTCATAGAAAACGGCCGAAACGACGCGCTTCGATATCTTAGTGTATATCAGTACGCAAATATATCGAGTGCGCGGAAGTTACGCACGGACGCGAAAGGTATATCTACCGAGCGGCCGAAGGTAATTATTTCAAGGTCACTGCCAAGACATAATACTGCTACTCTACACTTTTATATGTTCGTCACTGTCATATTCTTTCCTTTATAAAATCAGGAACACACAATAAATACCTTTTGAAGCTACGGCACCGAGCAGACTATTGCATAGAAAAATATATTTAATTAATTGATAACAAACATCAAACAAAATAGCACACTACTTTGGCGATTGCCAATTAATGACCTGGCCATTTTATGAAAAATAAATAAATAATTTTTAAATTTAATTACTGTTAGTGTCACATTTTTAATTCAGTCCGACATGTGAAGACGATGGCTAAATGGCATGCTGAGTCGGTAAGCAAATTCTATCGTGCAATGAGCAGACAAAAATAGCCCTTAAGGTGACGAACATATTTTAGCTGTGACTGTACTTATGGATAATTCTGTTCTGATATTGCCATCCGCGATAATATGAGACCCTACAGTCGAGGGCAAAAATATGAATACATTAAGCAAATTCCAAAAGCCGTTTACTACAAAATTTATAGACAAAATATGTGAGATATTTATTTATTTATCAGGAAAAATATTCTTTATTGTACACCACAAAAATACACTACAAAATATACAATTGGCGGCCTTATTATTTATGCTATTATGGTGAGAATAATAGCTCAAAACCACTTTTGAATTTTGTTATACTCCAATTGATATAAGATTAGACATTTAAACAAACCTTTTTTACAGTCCGTTCAACCGATTCTGACTTCTATACCGTAGGCATAAGGACGGTTTTAAAAGCAAAAATGTGGTTACAATACCAACAGTTTACTACAGCTGCCATTTGTCATGCCACCAACGCAATAGAAGTCAAAATCGGTTGAACGGACTGTAAAAAAGGTTCAGTAAAATGTTTAATCTTATTTCAAATAGAGTATAGTGTTACATATTTTTGCCTTTGTGCTCTGAAGTTCAGCTACTAGAAATATTATTTTAGGTTTTCTTCAGTTCGTTTGATGATACATATTATTGGATAACGTTATTATACCTTCTGACTACTTTTAATAGATAAAAAATCACCACGTACGAAAAACTACAAGGATCTAAATACACAATTATAGCTATTATTTTAACTTCTTAATGATTACTATTGACTGTCTTCGAGATTGGTTATAAACAACTCTAGTCAGTATTTATGACTGACTTATTTAACTTTACCTTCATAGTTAATATTAGTGATGTGCTTTCTAAAAGGGCAATAAGTCATTTAAATTGTCTACAACTTTTTATCGATATATCGAAAACTACAACACTATGCAGTCAGCACATCCCTAGTCTAAATACTAACTTAATAATTACGATTTAGTAACATTTTATTCATCATGCATCTACACTTTTTTTTATCAAAATGAAAGAAATTAATAAAAATATTTTTACTGACTATTTTAACTATTGAAACATAATAATTTACAAAATATTTTAACCCTACTATATTTAATAAAACAAAGATTTAAAAAAAAATACAGCAGCTATATGTTATTCTTACACAATGATAAAATTTTAAATATTTATTATAAAGTACAAATAACAAACAATACGAGCTTATAACAACTATCAGACATTCCATTTTAACTAAAACGATCTCTATTTTAACCTTATAAAATCTATTTTACTGTAACAGTATTTTAATCGCAGCTTTTTACTGAGGCAACTATTTACACTGTTCCTTTTTATTTAAATTATTTATATTTAATAGGAAGGTCGAGTGAGGTGAAACTTTAAATATTTAGATTAGAATTAACTTGATGTATACATAAAATAATAAAAGAGTGACGCTTTTAGTCGAATGCGTTAACCAAACGTCGAGCATGGACTAAAACAGTGGTACATTTAAGGAAAATAATACTAAATAACGCGTATACGGACGATGCGTTCGTGTGACTGTAAACTAACCAAGACAATTATTGTACTTTGTGTCTAAGTTCAAACAATTTAAGATCTGAGAGCTAATAAAAAAGAGTGACGGCTACTGTAATAAGTCGTTCCTGTAGAATGTATAACGAAATGTATATTATACCAATAGAACAAAGAGATGGGCGATAACGTTACATTTATTCGAGTTCCCTGTTATTATTAGGTGGTAAGTCGATTCATTTTGCCTGATAATCGATACTTAATCAATACGATTCTGCTCTAAAATACTTCAGAACTGTGTAGACAACAAACTACGTTCACTGAACATTAATGCTTAAACATCGATATCTTATTCGATTTTGTATCGAGTCCATAATCGATTAACAATTTAAAAGTAAATGGGAAAATACTTTAAGATTTTAATTGTAGAAAAATGTCTACACTTAGCGGTCTATAGGTAAATAATAGAAATTGTTATATTAGATGTTTTGGAAATAAATGAAAAATCTTGTTGTTGAATATTATACATTGATATATGTATATAATTATGTATGTTGGGAGCATTTACTAATAAAATGGCAATAGAAACTGTAACTGTGATGAAAAAAGCATAAGACCTTTTTGAAATGAAAATAATTGATTATAAAATACGACATGGCGTAATGGTAAATGCTTTCAACACTACGAATAAAAATGTTTGAGAAATTAATAAAATTGTTTGTTATGAAACATTTTTACATACATTATAAACTTTTTGAATCACTTGTTACTCGGTATTATTGCTAATATTTGTGTTGTATAGAAATGAGACACGATTTGACATAAATGATATGAAAAACATGGGTTTAGCCAAGGTAGGGGTTGAAGAACTAAAAAGCTATGCTGGTTTATAAGAAATGACGTGTCAATCTAACAAATGAGAGAGAAGGAAAACACTATGAAGGCTATGTTATTTAGAACGGGATAGAAAGAGACAAAATACAAGGAATTCATACATGCAGTCTTTCATCTGCAGCTTAAAATATAAGGCATTAAGACTAAGTTTACGAGTGCCAAAAGATTTTATAACATAAATATATATGGGGAGAGTACCTATTTGCTTGACCTTGGCTAAGTCTATGCATAGAAAAAATTCTATAAAAATAAAACTATATTTCACAACTGCAGAATAAACTTGAAGCACGCTGTTTCAAATCAAATAACATTTTAATTATATACTTTCAATAGTAATGTAATTGTTACATTTTATAAGCAACTACGTTTTAACTTAATAAATTAAAATATAACTGTTAACTGTATATATGTTGGCATATTTACTATTATGTAATAGAATGTTATCCGAATATACTTGTAATAATAATTAATGTTTCGGATTGGCAATTGCATGTTTTGTAAAAACGCTATAACGGATATTTGCTTGACTATGCTGGATAAAGGTTTTGCGGTAACTGGGCAGTTTAAGAGCTTATTAGGGTAATTTTAACTTCGTTAAAACACCGCGTTTGGGAGAAAAATGTGAGAAACTCAATCGAATTGGTATCGAAGGAATATAAAATGTTTTTTCATCTTGATTGTTAAAGAATAACTAACTGAAGAAGTGCCGTAGAGCCTTTTGTAAAACGACATTCAATTGCTAGTCTGTCAGCCGAGTTAGCAGACCTACTTCCTAATAGACCCCAATCCAAAATCAACTTTAAACCAACTTGCTCAAGGTTGATTTTCCTTCACCAAATACTTTTACGTCTGTAAATTCGGCTGCTCTCATTTATTCTAGGTTTGTGTGCAGTTATTGTGTGTTTAAAAGTGTCAATAAGTTTGAAACTATGGCGAGCGCCTCTTACGGCAATAATCAAAACTAATAAAAAATATAAATATACTTCTTTGTAAAATATTAATTTGTCGTAAACGTATGATACCGGCACACAACAGTTGTTTAGCTCATTTAGAATACTGTTGTTATAAAAAAAAAAACTCATAAGACTATGTAACTATTTTTCGTGCATTTACTGTAATCCTTTTTACTATTTAGTCTTTAGACAAGGTGATATTTAAAATCTATTTTTCTTGTTTAGGAATACCTTTTCATACTGTGTGTATATATATTGACGTTGATGTTTGAACATATTAATCTTAAGATTTATCTTATAAACCGATCAATGAAGTTAGGTTTCTATCGCGAGATCGAAATTTTCAACTTGCAATAAAATTAATAAATTTATTCGATACAAAAATCTTTAATAATAAAAAAGTATATGGCAATTTTAAAATAGTAGTTAAAAATGTTTTAAATGAATCGGATTTAGAGTTTATGATACTTAATTTTTATTATTTGTATAGATCGTCGGCTACTAGCCGGAGGTTTCGACTTCAAAACATCATGACAATAAAATATAAAAATAAAAGTTCTATTTTTCTGAACGAATACGACATATTTCAAACTCACGTTTGTTATAAAGACCTATTTAAAGAGTTTCGCTAAATAGACTTTATTTTATGATGCTTAACAACGCGGCCATTGATATTTTCTAATAATATTCAATCAAATTATACGCTTTTTAATACAATCGCATTCCAATGGCCAGAAACGATGCATTTAAATAAATAATAATTGTTCCTTAAAATAGGATATAAATAAAGTTTGTCTTGTTCATTGGGTATTTTGCTATTATAGACCTAAGCATAATATTGCATTTAGATAATTGAACTGGAACCAGAAAGGGGCTTATTTTATTAAACGATCTACTCATATAATATGTACAGATAGCCAGCACATCAAGTTACTACAATCTGTCAAATTTCTTTAATAGATTTTCAACTTTATCTCTAAAGAATAAGGTTCAATGTTGATTGGGAAAATTTGACAGATTGGAGTAGGTTGATATGCTGGCGTCTGTACTTCATCTTTATTAAATAAATATATATGTAGTGACAGATGAATACAGATGGGCTACTCCGCATTTTAGGTATAAAGCTACAAGAAGTACGCGGCAGGCTCGACTTGTCGAATTCAGTGGACGTAACCTAGTCAGAAGATATAAGAGTTAAGCGATAGAAAGAGAGGCAAGTTCTAGGTGAATATAAATAAATAAATAAATATAACTCAGTTATTAGCGTTATTGCACTTTATTGTGTCGGAGCAAGAGTCGCTTTTTATTTAAATGATTCTGCGGAGTGTACCATCTGTACTAATCTGTGGTAATATTTTGACCATTGCAAATGTATGAGGCATCTTTATATTTGCATTCTTATTGTTAGATGTCTCGTAAGTCAGTCTTTAAACAGCTATGTTACTTAAACCATTAAAAATGTTGCTATTTCAGAGTTTTAAAACGTTTAAATATTAATTGCGAGCTTCTAGTGCAAGACTGGCATGCAAAACGCTCTTGTGTACAGGAAATCAAGAGTCCGTGCCTTCTATGATAATTAAATTCGGTTAAAAGCTTTCCATTTTGCAATTTTGATTATTTTCAACTTACATGTTATTTACATGTCATCATATTCACCCTTTGACTGCAATAGCACAGATGAATACAAATGATTCACTCCGCATTTTAGGTATGAAGCTACAAGTACGCGGCGGACTCGACTTGTCGGGCCAATTCAGTAAGTGTAACGTAGTCAGAAGATCTAAG
The DNA here is from genome assembly GCA_948150665.1 of Conistra vaccinii. Classification (NCBI taxonomy): domain Eukaryota; kingdom Metazoa; phylum Arthropoda; class Insecta; order Lepidoptera; family Noctuidae; genus Conistra; species Conistra vaccinii. The sequence goes on along the minus strand of OX411339.1, from coordinate 6,619,634 downwards.
AGTTACGCGATAGAGAGGAAATTTCTATGTGAATATAACTGTCGGTAATCAGCGCTGTGCGACCTGAATTGCACTTTATCGTGTCGCAGCAAGAGTCGCTTTTTATTTAAATGATTTTGCGGAATGAACCATCTGTTTTCATCTGTGGCAATAGTATAACAAAGAAGCAGCTAACTGACTTGGTGTTTTTAAATGTTTCACATAATAAAAATATTTAGGAATAGTACTCTGTCCTTTAGCCTATATATATAATTATTATTATCTCAAAACACAGTCAAAGGGTTTCAGTTGTTTATATCAATAGTAGATACGCAATCATCAGTATATTATCGATGTGATGTATTTTCTTTCGACTGCGCGTTCAGTATTTAATGACCGTCATTCATACCTAGACATTATGTTAGTGAGATATAAATCAGTACTTAACATTGTAGCCTTAATATAAGTTCGATTGTTGCAATATTTAAAAAAACTTATTTAAGCTTTAACATACTTATATTTATATTTTAGTTGATGTGTTCCCTCCAAAATTTTTCCTATTATTTTGTGGCAACGACAATACATTAAGTATTGCTCAAATTATGCTCATTTTTAATCCTTGTACTTATTTCTAGTGATATTAATATTTTATTCGTGTTTAATAAACGGTTCGTATCGTTTAACTATTTTAAACTTTTATTTGTTTGTGTTTAATATCTTGATCTGTGAAGATTAGCGGGTTATGCCTGCCTTGTATTTAGAATAGATGACAGAAATAAACATTTACCTAGTATCATTTTATGTGTTTTTATTTTATTTATAAACAGAATAAACATTAGCAGTTCAACGGATTGTTAATATTTGTGCTGTGGCCATACTAAAACGAGTGAGCGAGCGGATGTACTACGAAATTCGTGTCAACTAACTGGCGCAAAAAGTCCCGTGACTTCTTAGTCGTTCGTCGGCTCCACAGACAGGCGCAATACGACACTGGTAGAACAATTTCCGTGATCATAGATTTTTTCGACCAGGAGGCTCTTCCCGGATCCTACTTGCTCGCTTCAGTTAGGCCAGAGCTTTTAACTCTTGGGGGTTTATTTATAAACGTTGCTTAAAGTTAGTGACGTTCAAATGTACCGTTAAAGTGTTAAACAGTCGCTTATCATTACTTAACTTTATGCAACGTTTATAAATAATCCCCTTTGTGTTAGCAAGTCTTCGAAACGAGATATAAAAGCAGGTAATGTCGTTGCGAATACTGTACACATAGATATAACAGAACAGGAATTGAGTAGATTTCATTCATAAATTCTCTAAGAGCTAGCAGTAATCATTAGAATATTATGTTTATTGCGTCACTTTTATATTCAGTCTTACGAAATTGTTATTAAATCACGAGTAACACATATTTGAAGAACAAATAACTGATGAAATCCACTCAAATTAATCATTTTATTTAATTAAAAACATTAAACAAACACCAATAAAGTTGCTTTTCCATTGACACATGTTAACAGGCAATTAAAGTGCGTTATAAAGTTGTACATTATTATCTTAGTTTTAGTATCGATACTGGACTAGGGTTAGGTTGAATACATTGATAAGAAGTGCACGTACGTATTAATCTTATAGAAACTACGTGAAAAAAAAACTAATTTATGTACTAAAGTATTACATTTTTTATCAAAAGTAAAGTGGATAAATATTCACTCGGTGGATATAAGGGCTTGAAAAAGTGATACTTGCGAAAGGTGCTTCAAAGAAATATGTACCCTAGCCAGTTTAAGCTAAGGTTCATAATCTTATAAGAACGTTGCTGTTTGTAAGCCGTATTGGCTGAACTGTTGATAATGATAATAGTATGTCAACATACAATCACAAAACAAAATGGAAGACATAATAAATCATTTTAAATGCAACAAAATGAAAATAATACTTTTTCACAACATCCAGGCTTTGAATACGACACTACCTCTCAGTAAAGGTATGTAGTTAGACCTAAGTAGGAGTAAATAAAAAAATAGCTAATAACTTCATATAGCAGCAAGGGCGGATCCAGAGGGGGGCACGTGCCCCCCCCAAAACGGTTTAAGTAAAATAAAATGAATCTTCTGAATGGAATGGCCTGAATGCATATCTATCAAGGCATTGCTTCAATGATGAAGTAGGCTATCTTCATTGAAAAGGAATGAATCCCATAAACAGTTTAGTGCAATACAAGATTTGGAAGACATTTCTTATCTGTCAGGCCCCTGACAGATAAGAAATGTCTTCTCTGTGCCCCTCCCACAATTGAATCCTGAATCTGCCCTTTTATAACAGTGATATAGCTTGTCCACTTCAGAAATGATGTGCCCCACTAGGTACCGCATTTTACAAACACGGCGCAAAGTGGAACGAGTGTATGGGAGAGGTTGGGACTTAGGCATTTCCGAGAACAAAAAAGTGTAATTTCGAAAAACTAATAATGCCATCATATACAATGTCGCCCATGCGCATGTGACCGCCCGTAATTTTCTGAATATTCATGAAAAAATATCGAAAATAAACTTCAAAGGGGGGGGTCTATCTATAACATTTTTCATGTTGTTCAATTATTAATTTTTTAAAGATTTGCTTTCTGTTTTTTGACACATCTCCGAAGTTTATGGGTCGATTTGGATTCTGTTTATTATTTTCGAAAGCTTATGAGTTATTTTAACAGGTTAATTAAAATTTTTACAAAAAATTATCGACTACGAAAAAAAAAACGAAATCGAAGTCATTTTTTCGGTAAAAAATTGTGTATTTATTTTAAAAAAACTAGTGAAAAATGTTATAGATAGACCCCCCCTTTTGAAGTTTATTTTCAATATTTTTTCATGAATATTCAGAAAATTACGGGCGGTCACATGCGCATGGGCGACATTGTATAGTAACTTACTGATATGCGTAATACGATAGTAAAGCCCAAAACTTGAAACGAGGCCGGAATCAGGCGGCAGAGAGCTTGATACAGTCATTTTCATAGTAAAATTTCACAATTTTCTCATTTAACTCCTGAAATACGAGAGATAGAAAGAAATTCGTCAGTCCAAGTTTTGAACGCATTTGATAACTAAATACGATGGCATTACTTACTAGTTTTTCAAGATAAAGACTTATTATTCTCGGAAATGCCTAAGTCGGTAGTGGTGAGCATTTCAGAGTCGACAAGCTGAACTGGCGTATGAAACGCCCGATACTATAGGGAAATGCGCGATTTTGATGCACTTGGAACGCGTATTTTGCTTATAAACGAAGTATTTTTATTTTTTCCAAGTATATTTCCACCAATATGAAGTCTCTTATCTTATATGAGATAATCTGTTTTATTTAGTGTCGCATTGTAAACCATGCTTCAATAATTTCAATAACTGATTCAACCTTGTGAGATCCAAATCGTAATAATTATTATTTTTAATTCAAAACAAAATAAAGGGACATCTTTATCAAAACAAAATAAAAACTAAAATTCAAATGTTAATTTTAAAGACTGGAAGAATAGGATCAGCGATTCTTCAAAAAGCAGTCTTATTTTGCTACATTTAAGGATGAAAATTGAGTAGGTATCTATCTAGCTAGCCACCATTATAATCAAGGCACATCTTAACAATATTCTATAACGATTTTCTATTCATAAACTAAGTAATATTGTAGCGAAAAACAATGAAGTTAAAAAAAAAAACAAATCTTTGCTTGAATTTAATAACACCAAAGTATAAAAATCATCACTATTTTTTTTTTCAGGCATTGATATAATCTTCAGATAACAATCTTAACAATATCATAAAAATAATTCGGTCAAATACATACCAATAAAAACAAAAATTGTTCATGGTTTTATACAATCTGGACTAATTTAGTCATGACCAAAAAATCAAGTAATTTGTTTAATATATCAAAAATCAAGTAAGTAATTTGTTTAATATATCATGGCAGTTAGGTCACAACTATTTAATACTAAATTGTTATATATTTGAGCCAATACTACTCCCTAATGAGGAAAACTATATGTGACTCAAAGCATTCTGAAACTACCTAAAATGGAAATTTTTCTTGGCATTCAAGAGACAATTCTCTTGATTTTAGGTCTCTATAATAATATTCCCTCATCATTTCCAATTCATAACATGTCCCTAACAAATTCGTTGGAAGTCTTCTCCCAAATCTTACCTGATCTATACAGCCTATAGATTTTATTGCTAACTAAATTCTGCCCATATTTCATCATTGAACCCTCAAACTTGTGCTGGAATACCTGCATTTGTGTCTCATTGTACCCCACTCCACTAGGGTTGATTATTTTAGGATCCCTACACTCTGTATACTTATGAGATGCTAATATTTCTACTGGCAATACCTTCACACTTGAGTTTACAGTAAATATATCTTCAAAAGTTTGCATGGCATCTAAATTTCTTACATATACTGACTTTAAGTCTTGAGACATTATATTATTATAGTAATGCGTCTTCTTCATAATATCTGGATATCCTTGTTCAGTGTTATCATCATCAGGTTGATTCAAGCAAAACAAAAGAGGTTTCACTTCCAAAGTCTTGAACTTCCTTGTGGGATCAAAATCATTGAATATTTCCTTTACATTATTGTGGACTCTTGGTACCAAGAACTCATCCCATGCCAACACCATGGCATGACTAACTTTTTCAGCTTCTTCTTTATCAAATCTAAAATGTCTGAATAAGCAGTCAAGCTCAATAGCATCTCTTACAATGCTGTAAGACTTAGCAAATACAAATGGATAGTTAAGAGGGAAGAATTGTATATTCCACTGAGTTATATCAGGAGGCAGTAAGTTCAGTCTCCGGATAATATCTTCAGATATCATGCTGTCGTATATTGTGAAGAAATTAACCCCCATCATATGGTGGAAAACTAGGAACTCTATGAATGCATCTCTTGAGACCAACGGCACTTGGTTTGGTATCACACAAATGGCAGGTTCTATATTGTTCACAAACTTAATGCTACTACTCTCCCTAGGTTTTCTCTTAGTGTTAACTTCAATAACTCTGTTAATTGGGGCATGTATTGGGTTGATGTTGTAATCATTGACATAGAAGCTTATTCCCTTAGGCTTACCCAAATTCTTGTTTAGTGAACACTGGAAGATGTATAAACGAAAATCATTGATGGGTTCTGATACAATTTTATAGCTGAACCTTCCTGCTTTAGGCTTGTTTGTGTTCTCCAACCAAATGTTGCACCGAAAATTGGGTGGTACGTGCGCCTTGCCGACAACAATTGTATCAATGTTGTGAGCATGCATCGGCGTCAATTTATCATACTTTTGATAAGATCTCAAGAATGACGAATACGAGTAGAAATTTTCATCAATCTGCTGAAACAGGGGCGGCGTTTCGCGGATTTCCAACGAAGAATTACGAAGGATTTCGGACAGCATCGTCGCATTAAAGCCGGGGCCGCAAAACTCGATCGGTTTGCCGAAGAAATTCAACACTTCTAGCACATACCTAAGCCTGTAGTACTCATGGCGGTATATGAGTAATGTTACGATGCTTATAAAGCATACTATGACGAGAATAAGTTGATAATATTTCCTCATTGTGGTGGTCCCTGATGAGTTTCGAGAAGTCTTCATTTAATCACCGGCATCTAAAACATTATATGCCGTTAAGAAATTGGACAGTCACTTTACACTTACAGATAGAATATAGTTTTAAAACTTACCAGTTCATTTGAAAACACAAATAAAAGTAAAATAATAGTTTTCGAAGAGGAAAATCATTTCACAGCATTGCAGATGATTGTGATGAATGAAATTTAATGAATGAAGAATGAACTATCCACAGATGACAGAAATATGAATGAATCATTGAGGAATGGATTTATTTCACAATCACTACTGTCATAGGTGTCATAGTGTAACCTGAATGACGTAATTTTTCTATAGGTTGGCTATGCTATTTCTACTTTTTGGTTCAAATAGAGGTGGAATTTTACCTTGAACTGAACCGTACAAATGAAACCCTTCTCTGCCGTCATAACTCGATTACGGTCGTCGGTATTTACGTTATAATTTGCGTTTATCGACCCTCTCTGCTGATTTAAGTGATATCTTCAGGGAGGGTAAACCGTTTCGTAACGTAAGGCGTTACGGCGCCAGTCTGTCTGCTGGTATTAGTTTTGAATCGGTAATGGAGGATTCACGCAAGAGGTTAAAATCAAGTTTAGTAATAAAAGTATAATTTTACCACATAAAATTATACTTTTATTACTAAACTTGATTTTGTTTTTGCCAACATCCCCCAATTATTTACAATAAATTAAAGCATAACTTATCTTGGCTCAAAATAAATGTTTTTTTTTCAAAATGACGAGTGTTCCTAAAGATTTTAGTAAGTTACCATAATACCTCAGATAGAGAATACTGTAATTACAATAAAATTGATTAGTAAATGAAGCCTTTTATTTGTATTGTTGAGGGTTTAGTTGACCTAGTTGAGTCTATGAATAAAAATAAAAAAATACTTTTAACGACGATTTTATTAGACGGATTGTTTTTACAATAATGCAAAAAAACATCCGAGGGCGTCCGGGGAAAAATCTTCATTTTACCCAAATGTCCGGAGTATTAGAAGTTTTTGCCCGGGGTCCTTAGGTGATGGCTACCCTACTTTTAACCACTTTTTGTCATTGCTGAATCTTTAGAAAACTGATGCGCACCGACTTCCTTACAAATACAATTCACACGTCTTCGGCATTGTGAAAATAATTAGTTAACAATTAATGTTCCGCTTGACCGTTCAAGAGGACATCAGGTGGGCATAACAATTAAAATTCTATTGTCTCGTTAATGACAGCTGATGGTATAAAAAAATTATTCAATTTTGGTTAAAGCTATGCTAGCGCCACTTTGACAGTTGCCAACCCCATTGAACATCACGTATTTAATAACAATCAAATATAAGCAGTGTGCAAGTCCTCGAACTTGTTCGGTGTTTTTAAATGGTCTGAATAAATTGAATGGAGTGTCTATGCTTTTACAATAGACCTCGTTGGCTACCATCTCTAGTCAATGTCAATTCTGCCAAAGTAAGAAAATAAAACCAAAAGCGAGCAAGTCATCGGCGTTTTCATGGAATGTCTTGATAGTTGAATAGAAAATAAAATAAATTCTAAATATGTCCACCAATAAGGACGAGACTGTGAGACAGTTTTGCGATGTTACTGGCGCCGATGAGGGTCGCAGCAAGTTTTTCCTGGAGTCATCTAACTGGCAGTTAGACGTAAGTGCATTCCTTGTTTTATCACCTTTTTGCTCTTTTTCTCGTCATAATAACGTATTACCTGCTAAGAAACAACGTCAATCGACCATTTGAATCAAATAACATCAGTTTTGTTTTGGTATTGACCTCAATGAGGCTTTCATTCTGTATTGGTTAAATTTTTGTTTTGCACGAAACAAAGTTCATTATGCAGCTAATTTAAGTATGTAGCGACTCAACATACTTATAAATATAGTTATGTTGCGTTTCCATGAGTAATGAGTTGTCTATAATCAATAATTTCGCACGAGTCTTGTATGAATCAATGAACTGTATTGTTGAAGTTAAGTGGTTGCTTTGTTGGCCATCATTTTGTCCATTGTTGACATAAGTATTTATGATTGACGTCAACAAAGAGTCTTGTATTGAAATTAATCGTTACCAGAATCTTATTAGCATTTTTGAATCTTACTGTCATGTCCAAGATGACTGTAATGTACGTCTCTAAATCGTCTCAGTGTCTGTCTTAGGGACGGACATGACTACTTATAGGCTTTCATTCTCAAATTAAATACAATTTAGTGTTCACAGTATAAATCTCTCAGTGATAAGCAATGACACCTTATAACCTAAAAATATGTTTATAGGTAGCACTATCCAGCTTCTACGAACACGGAGGTAATGTAGACGAGGCCCCTTCAAACCCTGCAGCTGCTGCGTCATCTCTGCCTACTCTCTCAGACAGTGACATGGAGTCACCTCCAGGGTCACCGCTAGCGCCTCCAAAGAAAGACAAGAAGAAGGTACCGGGCCAGAAGTTCGCTACGCTTGACTCGTTGCAGCAAGAAAGCTCAAGTGATGAGGAAGAAGGTGATTATTTAGTCTTAGAAAGCATGTTTATTTGTAAAAGCTTCCTGTGCATGACGCCGGAGCCACACTGGCACCGCATAGATTTTACATTTTCATTCTGAGATGTTCTGAATTGTTCTGTCACTTTTTCATTTTGCATTCTGGCACCAGTGCGGCTTCGGCGTCATGTACTGGAAGCCTACTTCTTTTCAACACTGTCACAGACAGTGACAGTGAATTTTCCTGGATTCTTACATGTTACATGAAAATAAATCATGCAGTGTTAAAAGGTCAGCTAAATTGGTAGTTGGTTGGTTTACTCCCTAGTTTACCAGATTTACTCAGTCTTGTCACTCTATAATGTACTCCAAAAGATTGATTTACCCACAAATTACATAGGAGATTCTCCAAGTATAGTAAAACAGTAATTTCTACCCAAGTGGGTTAAGAATTGGAAAAGATTCTTTAGACACATTGACTTATGACAATATCTGAAGAGACCACAATAAATTCTCATAACATATAATGCCATAGTACTAATTCCTTAAAAAAATACTTCAGGTAGGGATTTTTTAATACAGTAAGATCAAAATGGAGATGATTTACAAAGGAAATACAAATGATAGTGAATGATTTCTTTGGCGAAACAGCTGCATGTTCAAAATGCCCCCCCTATACGCCAACACAGGCAGTAAAGGACGAATTCTCAGAAGATTCTGATTATGTGCATGAGATGAATAAATTGAAAAAAGAAGTGGAGAGATTGTTATGTGAGAATAGTGCGTTGAGGAAAGAGTTAGCAAGAGTGAATAATGAGGAACCTCCCAATGAGGGAGAGGCAGGTCTGTGTGTTATTCTGTCTTGTAGTGTGTTGATTGTAGTAACAAAAGGTTTTGCCTCCTCGAGGAAACATGTTGTGTCCGGGTTTGCAACAAGTCAATCGTCATCTGGAGTATGCCTTGCTGAGAGGTGAAACACATGTCGATTTTTTACAGGGTTCTTTATGACTCTTTAAGAAGAGTTAAATGGATTAGGTTACTAAATATACGTCGTCTATTGTATTTTATAATGGATTTCCGCAAAGTCTGAGTCAATTAGCTACTGGTTTCAAATCGGATTAGACAATAATTACTTTATTGTTTCAAAGAACTGGGCAGTAGCCTAATTTGTTTGGATATAATCAAATTAGGAAGTCTATTTTAGCAAAATAGTCTCTCGTGTTCAGTGATAATGTATTATGTACTATTATTATCAGTAGTAAAAAGTAATTATCAGTTTGTTCATAGAAATTTTTCCCTTGTTTCAGGCCAAGCGTTCTACGCGGGCGGGTCGGAGCGCTCTGGACAACAGATCCTCGGACCAGGGAAGGGGAGAAAGGACATAGTCACTGAAGTCTTTAAAAGCGTTAGAGAGTGAGTTGCATGTTTTATAATTAGTGTAGTAGATTTTCTTGGCAACTGTGTTACATTGTCATTTTAGCTAAAAATAAAGCAACAATTCAAAATTATAACTACCTACGAAATTGGTTGAAGATGTTGGCTAATGCCAGCCACACACGTAACGATTTGCTTGCACAAACTTAGGTTTGCGCAAATCTAAATTGACGGGTTTTCAAAGAAATTGGCGCAAATTTCTTCCCACACACGTAACGATTTGCTTGCGCAAACCTAAATTTGCGCAAGCAAATCGTTACGTGTGTGGCTGGCATTATACTTACCTATAAGTAAGTCACGATTTTTCAGACAAGTACTTGATATGGTAAACAGGACTCTATGAACTTGCTTGTTCACTCGTATTTGGATGTCCGTAGAATTCGGGCCACCCCCGAAAAGTACACGACTTAAAACTGCCATCAATTAAAAATGCCGAATGTCCGTCGCAAAATCTTCGGCGTGTGTCGCTACGCTAAACGTTGTCGTGTATTTATTTTATTACTTTTGCAAACTTGGAAGTTCAATTATAAGTATTCACTGATAATATTAGTGTGCATCAAGATTCAAGACACAGTAGACAAGCAAGAGAATGTAAAAAGTAAACTCATTCGGTGATAATTTAGATTAGACTAGACAGGTTTCAGTGACCTCCAAAGAAGTAGTTACATATTAATAACTTTTTAGTTTAGGGGGACACACAAAATCAGTATGAACGTCTTCGAATTAATTCAGCTTCGCCGTCACACCACCCCGAATTTCTAAATGCTACTAATGTAACTCTAAGGGTCAATTCACGCGTACCACAACCACACCACGTCGCAGCGACAAAATGTGGTCAAGCTGTGGTGGTTACGTGTGCATAGTGTCGCAGCAGCTTTTTGCAGTTGCGTTGTGGTACCGACAAAATGTCGTTGTGGTTGCGTTGTCGCTGTCGTTGCGATGTGGTAACCACGTGGTCATGTGCAGTTATACACCGGCTTTCGTAGAGGATGCATGTCGTGGCGATGTGGCCGCGTTGCCGCCGCCGGTGGTGGCGTTGCCGTCGCGATGTGGTTGCGATGTGGTCGTATTACACAGGTGGTCGATAACAACGGCAAAATGTGGTACGTGTAAATTGTAATATTCATTTTCAATACAAAATATACGCCCGACCACATGGCGTCGTTGTAGTGTGGTTGTGGCTGTGGTGTGGTTGTGGTGACTCCGTATCAAAGTTGCGACAAACAAAGGCGCGACAAATGCTAGGGCGACAGTACGATAGGTCGACCATCAGCGGTGCGACAGAACATCAGCTCGACGAACGTTAGCGCGACAGATTGTTTTCACGACAAACGATGGCACGACGAAACTTTTGATCGACGAACGTTATTGCGACTGATTGTTTTCACGACCATCGATGGGACGACGAAACTTTTGATCGACGAACGATAGCGCGACACAATTTTCGCTCGACAAACTAAAGCACGACAAACATTTCTATAATATTTTGTTGCTAATAGCAGATAATAAAAAAATAGGTTCTTTAATACATGGTTTTCGCCTACCTTGCTCGTAGCTGCACTCGCGCACTGCAGTCATTTAACATTGACAATAAAGAATATTGCCAATAAAAACATTAAAAACGAAAGTACTTAGTACTTCACACTTTTTGTTATCTGCTATTAGCAACAAAATATTATAGAAATGTTTGTCGTGCTTTGGTTTGCCGAGCGAAAATTGTGTCGCGCTATCGTTCGTCGATCAAGAGTTTCGTCGTCCCATCGATGGTCGTGAAAACAATCAGTCGCAATAACGTTCGTCGATCAAAAGTTTCGTCGTGCCATTGTTTGTCGTGAAAACAATCTGTCGCGCTAACGATCGTCGAGCTGATGTTCTGTCGCACCGCTGATGGTCGACCTTTCGTACTGTCGCCCTAGCATTTGTCGCAACTTTGATACGGAGTCGGTTGTGGTACGTGTGAATTGACCCCAAGTCTCGGCGCAAACGAGCCACTGACCACAGTCATCGGTGGCTGTCACCTCTTGCTACGCTGTTGAGTATTGCTGTAGCCCCGGTCGCCACCAGCCGCATGTGTGCGACGATGACGCGTCCATATAAAACGTATGACAAAGCATGGGAACTACTTGTCACTCGGCAACCGGTGGCTGTGGTCGGTTGCGCCGTTCCTAACATGTCAGATAATAACCAAACCATTATCTTATTAAATACAGGCGTGGCGCGGTGGTGTTTGAAGATGAGCCGTCTTCCACAAGCCGAGGGGGGCGCTCCGCGTTCAGCGGCGTGGGATATAGACTTGGTAACTATACATAGTAATTTGTAATTTTATTATAGTCCTATTCCTTAATAAAACTTCATACATGTTCCACGCCAAACTGTATTATGTATTATAGACTTGGCTTGGTAGTATATACTTACCTATATTAATTTTATTATAACCCTATTCCACCTAAATAATTGGACTTCTTATCTTTTCTGCCGTCAAAAGATCTCTTTTCTTAAAATTTTTGGCAATGTTGTAAATAAGGCGTTATTTACAACTTTGCCCCGCATGATATTGTCAAACAAATCTCTTGGATAGTTACTGGCGGCTGTAACGGCTATTTCTGATATTGTTTGACCGAGACCGCTGAGGCGAGACGTGGGGTAGTGCAGGCCGCTCATTCGGCACCGCTGCCCTCGCCTCGCCGCGCATTCCTTATACGCGGAACAGCGGTCTCGGTGGTCAAACTATAACAATGGATATCAATCAATCTTCCTAGCCCTTTCCCCAACTGTGTTGGAGTCGGCTTCCAGTCTAACCGGATGCTGGTGAATAACAGTATTTTACATGAAGCGACTGCATCTGACCAACATTGGATATATTGGTATTCATTGTCTGGATTTTGTACAAAATATCTTGTCAAAAGTTAAACTTGAAATTTACTATTATTTGTGTCTTGTATTGACATGTCATGTAACAATATTAGCTAGTCAGCAAGATGGTAGCAGATCTGACTGCCGATTTAAAGTAAAAAACTACTTGGTCGTAATAGTCTCTGAATAAAAAATAAAAAAAACATACAGTCGAATTGAGATCCTCCTCCTTTTAGAAGTCTGTTAAAAACGAGAGTGAGCACCGATGTTGCGGATCAAAATCTAAGCGGGGAAAGATTCAGAGAAAAACTTAGCTTATGCTAAGTTTTTCTCTGAATCTTTCCCGGCGTATCGTCACTCTCCATTTTAAAACGATTCATGGAGTAGTGTTCACTCATCTTCCATAGAAAAGAGGGGATCTTCCGACGGGTGTTTGTCTGGTGGGTAACTTCCCGAGACGATTGATTTCCGGACGTTGTATATATGCCAGTCGCGCGGTAAACTTTGCTTGCGCGATACATGATTTTGCGTGCTTGTGATATTTGTAATTCGTATGTGGCAATGTAGTTGTCGCCACAACGAAAATAAAGTGCTGACTGCTAATGTTGTGTGTTACAGGTCAAACAGCAGATGATGCCGAGACAGCATCGGCTGATGCCGCCGGTGGGAACCCACAGGCGCCACAAGTAAGTCTTCGGTGATTACTTTCAGAACATGTCATGGCTTGTGTCATCATCATCATCCACACCAAAACCACACCACGACCACACCACAACTACACTACAACCACACCACGACAACACCACGACCACACCACGATCACACCACGACCACACCACGACCACACCACAACCACACCACAACCACACCACAACCACACCACAACCACACCACAACCGCACCGCAACAACACCACGACCACGCTATGACCACACCACAACCACACAACAACAACACCACGACCACACCACGACCTCACCACGATCACACCACGACCACACCACGACCACACCACGACCACACCATGACCACACCACAACCACACCACGACCACACCACAACAACACATGAATAGTTTATTCACACGGACCACATTTTGCTGTCAAAATCAACCGTGACGGCGATTCCTATCATGTCGCAGCCACAACGCAACCACCAGCGAGACCGCGCACTAGCAGCTGGTCACATCGCAAACCCAGTTGCGTCGGCCATTTGATTTGATTTTGTAGTTACCACACCGCAACTGCAACAAGCTGTAGCGACACTATTCTCAAGTAACCACTGCTTGCCCATATTTTTAGCTGCGATGTAGTGTGTATGTAGTACGTGTGATCCAGCCCATAGGGCCACAGCGCATCACATGTAATGTATTATGGTTCATACAAAATGTACGAAAGCATTATAGGCAGTTCTTGCGTTGCATGCGGCTGACCCAAATGTGCATCAGCCTATATTGCAAAAAATATATATTGTATGTTGTGTATCCTCTACATTTTTAATAAATAAAAACATAATCTCCGTCCAGGGCGCCGACCAGCCGCGCTCGGTGCGCCTGCGCCTGTACCGCGAGGGCTTCACCGTGGACTCGGGCGCGCTGCGGCACTACACCGACCCCGACCACGCCGACTTCCTCAACTGTATACGTCGGGGGTGAGTAGTGGCTAAATTATTCAGCTGGAAGACGTCCACTGCTGGACATAGGTCAAGCTAACCTTCGGTTCTTTCCTCAAAAGATCATTTCAGACACTACTTCATGGTCTCCACATGATCTGACCAAGATTTTGTGGCCATTTCCGACACTAATCTACATCTCACATGATCTGACCAAGATTATGTCTGGACTTTAAAAGAGACTGTGGTGACCTCTGAGTTTTCCAGCTAGGAAACTCAGAGTTGAGCCCGAGTGTGAGTTTTACCGCTAGGAAATGCCGGCGCCATCTAGTTTGAAATATTGAACATATTTACTTGTAAAAGTGTCATAAAAGATCTACTTACAGAAATAAACATTTCATGCATCATAGGCTTGAAAAATTCGTCTGCGTAAATATGGCAATAAATGTGGCTGAACTGTCAATTGTATATGAATATTTGTGTTATGGAATTACCCCACAAGATAAAATTTTTTAGGCTGTGATGAAATAATATATTATACAGTATGTTAACTAACAGAGGGCGTTCCCGAACTAGGCACCCGCCAATGTTTCGCACAGTTTTTACGACTCGACAAAACATCTGATTTCTTTAGTAGGTATATGTATGTTTAATATGAATGTATTGTACACATAAACTTTTCGTAAAAAATTCTCTAAATTATGGTGAAAACTATATTAAATTGATACGTAAATGTAACACTCTGTACACGTGTACTTGTCTTTCAACGTGGAAAGACAAGTGCGACAAGTGCCTTCGAACAACTGCGGCGATAACTCATCTTGTATATGTGATATCTATATTTCTAAAGATGTTATACTTACGACACTCAAATCACTTGATCCTTCTAAAGGGGCTGGCCCAGACGGATTGCCACCTGCCTTTTTCATCAAAACTGCTGATAGCATTCATGGTGTTCTATATTTAATTTTTAATAAATGTTTAGGTGAGGAGGTTTTCCCGGCTGTATGGAAACGAGCGTTTATTACGCCTATTTACAAAAATGGAGACAAAGAAAACGTCGAAAATTACCGCCCAATTTCAATCCTCTCTACCTTGTCGAAACTATTTGAGAAGCTTGTGCATGATGCTTTATATCCTCAATTTCATCGACTGATTATACCCGAGCAACATGGATTTGTTAAACGGCGTTCTACTATTACAAACCTTATGATATTTACCAACTTCCTATTTGAAAGCATGGATCACCGTGTCCAAGTTGACGCCGTGTACACTGATTTTCAGAAGGCGTTTGACAAGGTAGATCACAAGCTCCTTTTGGAAAAGCTGGCCTTTAACGGAATTCGTGGGAACTTGCTGCGTTGGTTTGTCTCATATATTTTTAACAGGACTCAAAAGGTCGTTATTAATGGATACGAATCTCAAGCCATTATTGTAAATTCTGGAGTTCCTCAAGGATCCATTTTAGGACCTTTTCTTTTTATTATATTCATAAATGACATTAAAGCATGTTTCATTAATGCTCGTTTCTTAATGTATGCAGATGATATAAAAATATATAAATCATGCAAAAATATCGAAGACTGCCAACTCCTCCAAGAGGATCTTACCAGACTTAACAACTATTGCAAAGAGAACAAGCTCTTTCTTAGTCTCCCCAAATGTCATAGTGTATCATTTACAAAGAATAAGAATAAAATAAATTGTATTTACTCCATTAATAATCATCACTTAAATGTAGTAGATTCCGTTCGCGACCTTGGTGTTATTATGGACTCGTGTTTGCATTTCAACCTGCACATTGATAGCATAGTAAATAAGGCTTTTCAAATGTATGGCTTCGTCATGAGATCCTCAAAAGACTTTGTGCGACCCTCTACTTTTTTGATGTTGGTCTTTAATACGCTCTCAACTTGAATACGCCGTACCGATTTGGAATCCGTATTACCACAAATACAGTGACAAATTAGAAATGATACAGAAAAAATTCTTGCGCGGCATGAACTACAAATGTTTTCATTCGAAGATTCACTACACACAATTATTACGTAAGTACAACATGCTAAGTTTACAATCTAGACGATTACTTTTGGATGCAATGATGCTGCATGGTTTGTGCCACAACAGATTTGACTGTACTGAAATTACAAATAAAGTATGTTACACGGTACCCAGAAATGTAATTAGACGTGGGACTCGCGTGCCCCGCCTATTCCACGTGATTTCATGTAAGACCAATGCCGGGGCGCGAGTACCTCTTCGTCGCCTTGTGGAAACTTATAACACACACTTCATGGACATACCTCCTGTGGCAACACTACAGCTAACAGCTGATTTGAATTTGCTCTTGTAATTTTATTATTAAATATTCAATTAATTTGTTTTTAAGGCCTATTTCCAATTACTCATCAAGTAATTAGGCTAATAATGTGTATTTTGTATTAGTTTCACTTATCAAGTGCAAAGTGTAAATAGTTCAATTAAATCGGTGACAGTTACCCGGCACAAGTGAATTTTTGCATTGTCATCTTGGTAATATCAGGTACAATTCTTTATATTTTACTTGCTATTCGTTTGTTTACGTACTATAATTTCACCATTAGATAGTTCACTTTTAATAAGGCTACTTATTGATGCCAATGACCTTTAAAAGTAAACATAACCTTAGTTTGGTTTGGTGACAGAACTTCCTTATTTACATCTAAATTTCATTTTTCCTTTTAAACTAATAAATCATCTCTTAAACTACTGCCACAACTATCTTCTCTTTTCCTATTTCTTGTCGCTTCCTTATTAAGTTATAATCATGATTATGACTCGCAGCGCCCGTGCTCGCCTCGAAGAGTCCAAACTCAATCAGGCTTTGAGCGAACTAAAGGCTTCAAAGGAGTCCTGTGACCAACTGAATAAGGAAATAGATGACAATGAAAAGGTGCTCTTTGATGCCCATGAAAAGAATAGGAAGTTGAAAATTGAAATGGCTCAGATATATAATCAATTCACTGATGCCATAGAAGAAAGGGACAGACTTCAACTTGTTGTGGACGGGTTCAGCCAGTGTAGCATAGAGTATGAACAAGCTCTTAGTCACAAACATTTATTACAACAACAGCTACATGAGGCACAAAGTCAAATAACAGAACTTCAGACTACAAACCATAACATCACCGCCTCGCTGAATCAAAGTCTGTTCAATGAGTTGATGCCTATTGCCCCGTCAATGGTTTCTGCCCTAAACCCCTCTCACATTATTGATTTAACAGCGGATGAGGATTCAAAGTCATGTAATTCAGTGAGGGTAGTCACCAGTAAAAATAAACTTAAAAAATACATTAAAATTAATAAATACATTGTTAGAACACAAAAGATGATTAAAAGACAAAAGTTCTTTATTAAAAATGTTAAACTTAATAGAGAAAGGCTAAATTTGCTTAAACAATTAGATATGTATTCTTTTAATTTGGAACAAAGTACTAGGAGGTACAACATTGACACAGAGTACTTGCAATCTGAACTTGACCATTTACAGGAGAAACTTAGTTCAATGACTAACAAATATAATACCTCTGAACATCTAATGAGGGAATATGTGTTGGCAATGAATGAGCTGGTAAACTCACAAACAAACAACTGTGAGCAGTGTCAAACACCATCCAATGTACTTACACCGGACCATTCATTGACAACATGCAATACCACCTTACCGCAGTCCTGTGTTGATTTGATATTTCCTGCTATCAATTGTTCAAATAAACAATTGAAAAAAATTGGAAAAAATGATGTAGTATTATTCTGCGATGAGATTGGAAAGGACTTAGGCAACTTGTTAACAGATGAATATCCAGGTCACTCCATACTAAATTACTGTATGCCTGGTTGTTCTTTATTTCATATTATGAAAGAAATTATTAAATGTAACTTTAATCAGGACACTACATTATTAATTTTTATGGGTAATAGGGGAAGTGTGAACAAAGGAGAACTGCTCCAATATTATAGAACGTTGTGTAATCTTAGTTTAAGAAAAATTGTGTTGTTTACATTCCCTTATAGTAACAGTTTGCCACAGGAAGAGAATAACTTAAGATTTGAATTAAATATGACATTGCATAATTGGACATTCAATAATAATCTGTTCCATCTAGTTGATACTAACAATTATGTTGGTAAAAATCTGTATTTGACAAGAGATAGACATAATATTGTTATGTACTATCTTTCAAACTACTGCAAAAGACAGATAGCTGTGTCGCTATCATATTTTTTTTCTATTACAGCCAAAAATTTGGCTAAACGACTTGCTTCTTTTGAGCAATGCAATGACATTTTTAATAATTCTGCCAATCTTTTGGCAACAAATACTGACATTAATTATAATTTAAATTAGAAATAAGGACAATAGAGGAAACCTCTTGCTCAATAAATGAAGAAAATTTAAATACTGGTTTAAATCATAAGAAGGTTTCAAAAAGTTCTTTAATATCTCACCCATCAAATTGTAGTAATCTAAATAAATGTAATAATAATATTCTAAAAATAGTTCATCAAAATATACAGGGTGTGTTAGGTAAGGAATTAGAATTGGAGCTGTTCATGAACTGTAGTTATGTTGATATCCTATGTGTAACTGAACATTGGTTAAAAGTCCACCAGTTCATGTTCTGCTTTAACAACCACCAGGTTGCCAGCTCATTCAGCAGAGTTAATATGATACGTGGTGGCTCTCTAATAATTGTTCGCAACAATATGAAGTTTAAAGAACGTAAGGATATTGTGAGCCTCTCTGTTGAGCGAGTTATTGAAATTGCTTGCATTGAGCTTGAGCAGTTCATTGTATTGAGCGTGTACAGGCCCCCATGTGCTTCATATGATATATTTGAGAAATATATGGAAGAAGTATTGTTAAAGACTTGTAACAGTAATAAAACAGTTGTTGTCTGTGGAGATTTCAACATTAATATATTGGAAAAATCTGCTGTAGTAAATAAATTCATAAGTTTATTAAAGTCTTATAATTTGTACAATACATTCTTTGAGCCGACTAGAATAACTGCCACTAGTGCTACCTGTATTGACAATATTTTTACTAATTTAAAACCTTCATGCCATTTAATTATAAATGAGTTGGACTCTGATCACTGTGGCCAGTTAGTCACTTTCCCTCAGAAAACAATCAGAGCTCAAAGAAAACTTGTGAGTTTTGTTCCTGTAAATAAAAGTCGCTTGGAACAATTTAAAAATAATTTAATGGAAAAACTACCGGGTTTGCCTTATCATAACGACCCGGATCAAGATTATGCTTCCCTATTTAACGTCATCAATTGTGAGTTTAGGAAGGTTTTCACCTCAAAAACATTGCCTGTTTGTGACCGCGTTATATTTAGTGATTGGGCAACACCAGGTATTTATAAAAGTAGGCAGAGGTTATTTGAATTGTATCATGAAAAAACATATAACCATGATGAAACTTTCAAAGAGTTTGTTAAGAATTATTCTAAAACTTTTAAAAGAGCCTGTTCCTCAGCAAAAGCCATACATATTAAAAATAAAATAAAATCTTCTGGAAATAAAATTAAAACAACTTGGAATATTATTAATTCAGAAACGGGAAGAACGACAGTACGGAATCGTGACTTCCATCTAAAAATCAATGATGTAGATATTAAGACGGACGTGGAGGTGGCAACTGAGTTTGAAAATTTCTTCACTAATATTCCAATTTTAACAACCAAAACTCTGTCATCGTCGTCCTCCACTTCTGCTTACTCAATACTTAAAGAATGTGTACCAGAATGTGACAAGACTTTTGAATTCACAATTATTACTGCTAAAGACATAATAGAATCTTTTAAAAATCTTGATGTAAAAAAAACTGCTGACCTTTGGGGATTATCAGTACATACCATGTCTTCAATAATTGATGTTATTTCACCCTTTTTAGCAATCGTTTTTAACTCTTGTATTGCATCTGGTGTATTTCCTGATTTGATGAAACTTAGCAAAGTGATTCCACTGTTCAAATCTGGCAGCACAACTGATCCCACAAATTTTCGGCCTATTTCGATATTACCTACTTTGAGCAAAATCTTTGAAAAATTAATTTTAAACCAAATGTTAGGACATTTCAATGCACATAATTTACTGCATCTGAAACAGTTTGGCTTTACAAAGGGTCGTTCAACTACAGACGCGGGCGTGGAATTACTGAAGAGCATATTCGAGGCCTGGGAGGAGTCGCAAGATGCTCTTGGCATTTTCTGTGACTTGTCCAAGGCCTTCGATTGCGTACATCATGATACACTCATCAGGAAACTGCACCACTATGGTATGAGGGACAAGGCTCTTGACCTTCTGACTTCTTATTTGAACAACAGAATTCAGAGGGTCGATGTTAATGGCAAGAGATCTGCAGGATCCGCGGTCACCATGGGCGTTCCGCAGGGTTCAATTCTAGGTCCTTTCTTATTTCTAATTTATATTAATGACTTACCTTACCACATAAGGGATAATCACAAGATCGTATTATTCGCAGATGATACATCCCTCATTTTTAAAATCAAACGTCAGTTAGTCAACTTTGAACAAGTTAACGATGCACTCTCTAAAGTTGTGCATTGGTTTAATGTAAATAATCTTCTCCTGAACGAAAAAAAGACTAAACTCATTAAATTTTCAACGCCAAATGTCAGGCAACTAACTACCAATGTTCAAGTTAACGGAATAGAGTTGAACCCTGTTGAGTCAACAGTTTTTCTTGGAATAACTATTGACGGTAGATTACAATGGGGACCACACATAGAAAAATTGTCAGGAAGGCTAAGTTCGGCCGCCTATGCTGTTAAAAAAATTAGACAGATAACTGACGTAGATACAGCCAGAATTGTTTATTTTAGTTATTTTCATAGTCTGATGTCTTATGGGATTCTTCTCTGGGGAACCTGTGCGGACATTAATTCTATCTTTGTTCTACAGAAAAGGGCTGTCCGAGCCATTTACAACCTAGGTCCAAGAGAGTCCCTTCGAGAGAAATTCAGAGAAATAAATATTCTGACTGTAGCCTCACAATATATTTTTGAAAACCTATTGTATGTACACAAAAATATATCAAATTTTAAGAAAATGTCCGATATTCATAGTTTAAATACCAGGAACAAACACAACCTTGCTGTACATCGCACACGTCTCCACAGAGTAGGCAACTCGTTCATGGGTCAATGTATACGCTTTTACAACAAACTTCCCATTGACATTCGAAACTTACCTATTAAACGATTTAAAAGCTGTATTAAAACCAAACTTTGTAAAAAAGGGTACTATAAAATTTCAGATTATTTAGAAGATAAAAAAGCTTGGGATTGAGCTGCTCGCTCTGCTAAGCCTTGTGATAAAACCATAAAACTTGAAATTTTAATTATTACTTATAAACATCAAAATAAACCAGATTTATATTCACATTGACATTATTTAAAATTATATACAAAATGACATGATTACTTTGTAAAGTATTAAATTATTTTTAATTATTGTGAATGTGAGGACTATGTGGGTTTTTTTTCCTCTTTAAATTTGATTTCTCAGGTAATTTTAATGATGGTCTGGCAGTTTGAGTAGTTAATGCGGCCTACCCAAATGTCCTTTCTTTGGTATTGTTCGTCGATTTGAGCTCCTTAAGTTCTGAGTTGAGCTCCACGATTACTGACAAATGCTTGCACTGACTGGACAGGTCCACTCAAATCTGTGTGGTTCTTTCCTCAAAAGACCATTTCAGACACTAATCTACATGGTTCTCATATGGCTTGACCAAGATTATGTCTGGACTTTAAAAGAGACTGTGACCTCTGAGTTTGTTTCGGCCTTTCTTCTCAGAGTAGTCAGTTAGGAAACGCCGACCTCATCTAGCATATTTTAAACATTTTTTTTAATATGACGTGTAAAAGTGATTCCGATATCCTATTTACAGAATAAACAATTTCATTTCATTTCATTTCATTTCATTTCATAGACATCTTCTTTTTCTCTAATCAAAAATTCAAAACTCTCGCTATAGCTTCATTAACATCAAAACTTTAACTTCAAATTGGACTTTAATTCAAATAACTTAGATCAATATTCTTAACGTCAGCTTCCGTTTTTCACTTATTTGATTAATCTGTGGACAATAGTGTGGGTTATATGTTTAACTATTTATTTTAAGATTCTTATTGTATTGCCTTAACATGTAACTGTTTTTTTGTCCCTAATAAATAAAATAAAATAAAATAAAGTACGCGTGTACAGAGTGTTTGTTTTACGTATGAAATTAATATTTTTTGTGAATATTTTACGATAAAAAAATCAATCAAATTTTTCGATTTTCATATTTTTTCTAGCATGTAAGGACGCTATACTATTGCGGGTTAACGGGAACGCCCTCTGTTAGTTACATACTGTATTACTTATTGCTTTTATATTTTTTTCAGTGAGATCCCTCCCGAGCTATCCGGTACGGGAGGTGAGGTGCGCGTGTCTTTAGAAGATCGGCGTCACGAGGAGTGTCCGCGACACATCGCCAAGGCGCAGCCTTTCTCCGGCAAGGGGCATCTGCTCGGCAGGTAGGGAGATTAAAACAAACACGAGGGAGTCTTACAGTAGTCACTGCTGTGTAAAATCTGACATCTTGATCATCAGCTGATAGTACCAACCTCTCGGAAAATGGGTTGGTACCATCTGACGGCAAGTTCTAGAAGCGCGCGCGCTCATTGGTCAAATCAAATAGCGCGCGGTTCCCTGGCTTCCTGTTACACACTTCCGTCGTTTTTCACGAAATAAATACGTGGCAATTGACAATTCCATGTGTTTGTAAGGCCGCTTTCCGAATTAGAACGTAATCGCTCACAGCACTGGAATCAATTATTGCCGTTCCGAATAAGATATCACGATTATGACAGCTGAGGGCTGTCACTAATACGGAACGCTCGTGAACGCGCTCACAGTGATCTTTCAAATGTTAAAACTTTCATATCATATTTCTTTGTGTATAATATACACAAAGAAATACCACAAATTTCTTCTTATTCTTGGGTTAGGGGACGAACGCAAGCCAGAAGCACAATTTCGAAAATGCCACGTTAGTCTAAAGATATAATGCGACTCAAAACAAAAACTGTCAATTTTGACAGCGCTCACGGTGATATCAGGAAAAGGCATGGTCGGCGTTATCGCAAGATGGCGCATGTCATGACGTCATCGATGACGATGCATGGAACATCGATATCGCGCTCACGCTTTTTCGGAACGGCTTTTAGGGTGCTCAAATCGATGACAGTCTAACTCGGACCGTACTGTAACAAACACTTGAAATTGTCAATGACTTGGCCAGTTACTCAAAAAATTTAATCTAGTTGCCCATTCCAAAATGTAGATTATGCAGAATAACAGGCAAAAAACTCCATGGACACTTAAATCAAGTATGAATTAATCTTGTTGCTTCTATATGTGAGAACAATCTTAACTAATATTAGAAGAAAGTAATTTTTTTTTGTTTTTTACACTTTCACGCTAAAACTCAGCTTTCAGCTGACCGGATTACGATGAAATTTGGCACATGGGTAGACCTTGATCTGGAGAAGGACATAGGCTACTTTCATCCCGGATCGCAGACGAAGTCGCGGGCAACAGCTAGTATAAAATAATTCAAAATACACTATGCATCTTCCATGTTATCTCTACACTCATCTTTGTTAGACTGGTTTTGGATCTTTTGTGGCCCAATGGGAATGGCTGTAGGTTGTGGGTCCGAACCCAGTCAGGCGCTTTACTTTATGTAAATAATTTCATCACTACTCTCTCAAAAGGCTGAAGGAACACATCTAGAGGAAACTGGCATGTCTTAGAACCAAAAAATCGAAAAAATGTGATGTCTACAAACCCGCGCTGAGCCCGCATGGTGGATTATGGCCCACTCCCTCTCACGAAGCGGAGGCTTGTGTCCCAGCAGTGGGAACAATATAGGTTGATTATATTTATATGCCTATGCAGGTCCAAAGTTAACCACCTAGTGATGATAATATTGTATCTAGTAATTAATTAATAGTTTGCATCCCCAGCCCGACGCCCACGACGGTGGGCGCCACAGTGACCGTCGCGGGCGACGCGGCCGACCGCGCCGCCAACCAGCGCGCCGCGCAGGACAACGTCAAGGTCGACGACACAGAGCCCGTCACCACTATACAGGTAATATATTATACAACCAGCGCGCCGCGCAGGACAACGTCAAGGTCGACGACACAGAGCCCGTCACCACTATACAGGTAATATATTATACAACCAGCGCGCCGCGCAGGACAACGTCAAGGTCGACGACACAGAGCCCGTCACCACTATACAGGTAATATATTATACAACCAGCGCGCCGCGCAGGACAACGTCAAGGTCGACGACACAGAGCCCGTCACCACTATACAGGTAATATATTATACAACCAGCGCGCCGCGCAGGACAACGTCAAGGTCGACGACACAGAGCCCGTCACCACTATACAGGTAATATATTATACAACCAGCGCGCCGCGCAGGACAACGTCAAGGTCGACGACACAGAGCCCGTCACCACTATACAGGTAATATATTATACAACCAGCGCGCCGCGCAGGACAACGTCAAGGTCGACGACACAGAGCCCGTCACCACTATACAGGTAATATATTATACAACCAGCGCGCCGCGCAGGACAACGTCAAGGTCGACGACACAGAGCCCGTCACCACTATACAGGTAATATATTATACAACCAGCGCGCCGCGCAGGACAACGTCAAGGTCGACGACACAGAGCCCGTCACCACTATACAGGTAATATATTATACAACCAGCGCGCCGCGCAGGACAACGTCAAGGTCGACGACACAGAGCCCGTCACCACTATACAGGTAATATATTATACAACCAGCGCGCCGCGCAGGACGACGTCAAGGTCGACGACACAGAGCCCGTCACCACTATACAGGTAATATATTATACAACCAGCGCGCCGCGCAGGACAACGTCAAGGTCGACGACACAGAGCCCGTCACCACTATACAGGTAATATATTATACAACCAGCGCGCCGCGCAGGACGACGTCAAGGTCGACGACACAGAGCCCGTCACCACTATACAGGTAATATATTATACAACCAGCGCGCCGCGCAGGACGACGTCAAGGTCGACGACACAGAGCCCGTCACCACTATACAGGTAATATATTATACAACCAGCGCGCCGCGCAGGACAACGTCAAGGTCGACGACACAGAGCCCGTCACCACTATACAGGTAATATATTATACAACCAGCGCGCCGCGCAGGACGACGTCAAGGTCGACGACACAGAGCCCGTCACCACTATACAGGTAATATATTATACAACCAGCGCGCCGCGCAGGACAACGTCAAGGTCGACGACACAGAGCCCGTCACCACTATACAGGTAATATATTATAACCCTGCAGTGGAACACAGGCTAAAAATATAATAAATAAGATGCAGATATGAACCCTAATGGCCAAATGCAATGCTAACTCTCTACGCTAACATTATTAACGTATTGTTTTCTAACTTCTCTCTGTTTATTCTCCAGTTCCGCCTCGCCGACGGCAGCCGGCTGACGGGCCGCTTCAACCACACGCACACGGTGCGCGACCTGCAGGCCTACGTGTCGCGCGCCGAGCCGTCCTACCAGCTGCAGGCCTTCGTGCTCCTCACCACGTTCCCCAGCAGAGAGCTGGCCGACCCCGCGGCGACCCTCGCGCAAGCCAACGTCCTCAACACCACGCTGCTGCAGCGGCTCAAATAGGAGCTTGCGGTGACGGCATAAGGTCCATTCTCGGTTGGCGGTGCCCGTTCTTAGCGTTGAACTTCTTGGCTGTTTTTTTGGGGTGTCTGGTTTCCGCAAAGAGAATTGCCATTTTAATCAATACTATCAAAAACGGCTATAACTGTAAAAATATCTTTTGGCGCGACAAAAATCAGAACTTCGCCGCCATCTTTTTTTCAATACAATCAATCTGCCTAGCTTATTCCCAACCATGTTAGGGTCGGGTCAGTCTAAACAGATGCAGCTGAATACCAGTATTTTACATGGAGCGACTGCCTATCTGACCTCCTAAATCCAATTACTGGATAATACGATACCCCTTGATAAGACTGGTTGTCAGACTTTCGGGCTTCTGACGACCCGGAACGACTGTCAGAGATCCACGAATGACAGCCAGGACCAGCGGCATTAA
The DNA here is from genome assembly GCA_948150665.1 of Conistra vaccinii. Classification (NCBI taxonomy): domain Eukaryota; kingdom Metazoa; phylum Arthropoda; class Insecta; order Lepidoptera; family Noctuidae; genus Conistra; species Conistra vaccinii. The sequence goes on along the minus strand of OX411339.1, from coordinate 6,593,395 downwards.
CGTGCTTTCTGAGGCACGGAGGAGTCTCGGTGTGTAAAAATGGTCACCAATCCACGGACTGGCTGTAATTACTTAGCCACAAGCTCCTCTTAATTTTTCAATACAATTTCACAAATATTTACCAACAATGCTCCCTTCCTATCCTTCATTCTCAATGTAATTCGAGTGCCAAAAGATCCAAAAAGCACTGTAATGTAAGTTTCTGTCCATATTATCATCTTTCTGCGTTAAATCTGCGCAAAATTCCAACTAGCGAGCTCAGAATGGTCAAGAAGTTTAGCGCAGTCTAAACACACGAACGGAATGCTCCAAAACGCATTTATAGATATCGGCTTTTAGGACTTTTTAAATATTTAAAATATTGGTACCTTTTGTTCGTGTGTTGGTGTATTTTTATACGTAAGTGTGAACGGGCCGGAGCTATTATTACGCGATCTCGCGAGTGAAACAGTGTATTGGTCAATAAATAAAGTTTTTAAGTTCCTTTACGATTGTTTTTCTTACCTACATTTGATATGAGAGAAAATAGACGAAGGCTCAATTCACATTGAAATGGCAGCGGTCGGCAGCTACGCGGCGAGCAGTTTTAATGACGTTATTATCGTTAGTATATAAATAGATAGTTTTAAAGGCATTATAGGCATTATAGGCGCTGGATAGAATAGAAAGGCGGCTCAAAAAACACGTCTCGGTGCGGCTCTATATTTCATATATCTCGGTATCTAAATTTTTTTATATTGCACATAAAGTTTATAATGCCTTGTCATTAAAACTGCTCGCTGCGTCGCTGCCGGCCGCTGCCATTTCAGTGTGAATTGAGCCTTATAGAGAATAATAAGCCTTATAGACAAATTGCGCCGACCCCTAATTAATTAAGGATAGGGTCAGGAGAATGATGTTGAGAGAAAATATAATAAAAAATATCTCTATAAGCTCACCCACCCCCTCTAAGGGTCGCGCCACACCTGCCGAACGTTCCGCGGCGGAAGGTTCGGTTGAATACGCTCCTAATGTTTTTCAAGTTACCTATGACACATCAGCCGAACGTTACGTCCATAGAAATGCAAGCAAACAATGACGCGACGGAACGTTCCGCCGCGGAACGTTCGGCAGGTGTGGCGCGAACCTAAGGGTCGCACCCTCGCACCACACCTGCCGAACGTTCCGTCGCGTTATGTTTTCTTGCATTTCTATGGACGTAACGTTCGGCTGATGTGTCATAGGTAACTTGAAAAACATTAGGAGCGTATTCAACCGAACGTTCCGCCGCGGAACGTTCGGCAGATGTGGCGCGACCCTAAGTAGCTCGTCTGTACACGCGCATCTATCTCTTTCTTACTTACCGTAAATGAAACGGAGCGCAGCGATCTATCTGCTAGCAATGATTTTTGATAACCTGCTATTGGCACTTTGTGCTAAAGGGACAACCTGCAATTGGCACTTTGTGCGAAAGGGACAACCTACAATAGGCACTTTGTGCTAATGGGACAACCTACAATAGGCACTTTGTGCTAATGGGACAACCTGCAATAGGCACTTTGTGCGAAAGGGACAACCTGCAATAGGCACTTTGTGCTAATGGGACAACCTGCAATAGGCAGTTTGTGCGAGAGGGACAACCTGCAATAGGCAGTTTGTGCGAAAGGGACAACCTGAAGAGGTAAGTAGGGTTACCGTAAATAAAACCAACTTTTCTTTAAAAAAAAACAATTTACTCATAACATTACAAAATATAATTTAGTAAAAACAGTATAATTATATCGTACAATTTACTACTAATAATATTCAAAATTATCCATAACACTATTTATATAATTATGTATAATAAATTCAAACATGATTTCTTAACTCCCTTCAGTAACCGTTTCACATCTAAGGCTCTCCTCTGAGCATAACCGTCGAAAAGGTGCCATTATGTTAACCTACGCTTGAATTTGGAACGTGTCGCAATATGGCGGCTACGAACAGCAAGCCGCTCTGGGGAAGACGCACGCACACGGATCGGTAGTTATACACTCCGCGGGGCATATGCAGCTGCAAGCTAGAATATTAAAAGAAGATTAGAATAATGCCGTTTCTACATTAGGAATATTGGGTAGGTTGACATAATCGGTGGTTGATATACCTAATCTTACTATCGGAGTTTATTAATCTCTTGTACCCAGAGCTGGGCAAAATACATGCTTTGCTTTAATTAAAATACAAATTACAAAATACTATCTCGCACTTATTTAAAATACAAATTACAAAATATTTTTAAGTTGTGTATTTGAAATATAAAATACAAAATACAGTATTTTGACTATTTTTATTTAAAATACAAAATACAAATTACAAAATACAGTCTGGTGTTAGGTTAGGTATATAAATAGAATAGAACTAATCCAGCCCAGCCTAGGGCAAAGGGAATATATTCTTACCATCATATTTTACAAAATGGCGACCGCTAAATATGTCACAGCATTCACAGGATTCACTCCATCGCCGAATGAAAATTACAATTGACAAGTTATGTAATTGAAAATTTGACGTATGTACCTGCAGTACAGACTACAGTACAGTTTAAGTGCAGTGTTGCCAACTTTAAAGATATTACATAGGTATTTAGCGGTCGCCATTTTGCTTACGAAAACTATCGAACGCTATTTTCTGCAGATCGCACCCATTCATAAGATCGCTAAATGTATTTATGTTCAAATGTATTTTGGAGCTACATATAAGTATTTGAAATACTAACTACAAAATACCTCAGCGGCAGGTATTTGAAATACTAATTACAAATTACATTTATAAGAAGTAATTTAAATACAAATACCAATTACGTATTTGTATTTCAATTACGTATTTCAATTACAAGTAATTCAAATACTGCCCAACCCTGCTTGTACCGTAAAACGGGGTGAATAGAAATCGTGGGGTGAATAAAGACAAAACCAGGAAAGCTTTATTACCGCTGTAAAAAAAAAACTTTTAAAAAGGGCAAGTTTTTTTTATGAGATGGCAATTTTTGAACTATTCACCGAGAAGTAAGGCAAAAGTAAAAAAAATAAAAATATAGCAATCGCGGGGTGAGTAAAGACAAAACCAGGAAAGCTTTATTACAGCTTTAAAAAAAAATGTTTTAAAAAGGGCAATATATTTTTATGAGATGGCGACTTCTGAACTATTCTCCGAGAAGTTAGGCGAAAGTAAAAAATAATTAAATATCAACCGCCATACACGGTGACACTTTGAGCTCCTTAGAAGTTGGTGATTTAATAGGAAATACAAATTATTTTGTGATAAAAGGTTTATAAAGAATGTTCCTTAGTCCATCAGGATAAGTTTACAAGACAAAGGTCATGTCGAATGCTCATGTAACACACTCACTCTCATGAAGATCGGAGAAGCTACGCTCGAAGTTGTGGACGAGTATGTTTACCTAGGACAAACTGTCCAGCTAGGTAGGTCCAACTTCGACAAAAAGGTCAATCCAACTCGGCTGGGCAGCGTTCGGGAAGCTACGCAATACCTTCTCGTCCCACATACCGCAGTGGCTCAAGACGAAAGTCTTTGACCAGTGCGTGCTGCCAGTGATGATCTATTACACTGAAACGTGGTCGCTCACAATGGGCCTTATCAGAAGACTAAAAGTCACCCAAAGGGCAATGGAGAGGGCTATGCTAGGAGTTTCCCTACGTGATCGAATCAGAAAAAAAGAGATCCGTAGGAGAACCAAGGCAACTGACATAACCCGAAGAATTGCCAAACTTTAATGGCAATGGGCAGGGCACATTGCTCCCCGAACAGATGACCGATGGGGCCGAAAGGTTCTGAGGGCTTAGTGCGAGTCTCATTTTACCATCTCGATCGACCGCGTTTGGCGCTCCGATTGGCAGCCGGCCGGCCTTCACCGGTGAAGGGCCAATCGGAACGCCGAACGCGCTCGATGCGTTTGATCGAGATGGTAAAATGAAACTCACACTAAGCCGTCTGGAGTGGCGACCGCGTTCCGGAAGACGTAGCGTTGGAAGGCCTTCCACAAGATGGACCGAAAGGCCGCAGGAATCCGCATGGATGCGGGAAGCACAGAATCGGTCGAAGTGGCGTTGCTTGGGGGGAAGCCCTACGTCCAGCAATGGACATGTTTCGGCTGAAATGGCAATGATGATGATGACAAGCAAGTAAGTACAATTTTACTTTTCATTCATTGATACGAATGAAAATTTTATATGTGTGACTTTACTTACTGCTTCTCCATCTGGGAAGGAATCGTCTTCTAACCAACCGATAAGTTCCTGGTACTCACGTTTGCAGTCGCCGTACTGGCACGGGTCCATGTATTCTGTGCAATCTTCGCCGGGTGGCAGGAACGACGACCGGTACACAGTCGTGGCTTCCAACTGCAGACGGAGATCGTACAATTAACTTGTAGCACTTTAAGAAAAGAGTGACTTGTTGGTAGGTAAGTGCTGCCGCGTAAAAATACTTCAAAGCAAAACCCTCAAGTAAAGGTAGGTTTTTAGGGGATTTCTGGGGTCGGTATCACCCATCTGTCAGAATGCGCTTTGCTTTACGTAGTCAGTAGTACTTCAGTTCGATTGGTTTGCTTGCTACTTTGTGCTACGCACGTTAAATTGTCGGCCCCAATTTTCATTCACCTACATCACGACAAAATGCATGGGGGCAGCTGATTTTCTTCTCGACATTTCATCTTTGGTTTCATACAAAACGTAAAATCGATGTAAATTGAAACTTATGCATAGTAATATAGAGCTAGAATGAAGTCACAATGGACACTTGGTTTGTAATGCATTGACCTTTTGGCATGGTTTAATGTACTGTCCCTTGCACGCCCATGGCGGTTTCTGCGGTTGTGCCGCGCACACCGGCTGGTAAGACATCTTCTGCGTTGTTGACGACTCCATTTTCGCTGAAACATGATAGTTTTTTTAAATATTTATTTAAACTTCTCGCACAATAGGGTACAAGGGCGGTCTTAATGCCTTAGGCATTCTCTACCAGTCAACCAAAGGTAGTGAAGAGGTAGGATGGCAGGGATGGGGGATTTTTTTAGTGTTGTTATCCTTCGTTATACAAGTAAAACTCCATATTTATTGACTAAACAAGTAAATTGATCAACCACACGTCTTTGGTTTACATAACTGCAGCGAAACGAATTTAAAGAGAAATTCAGCAGGAACTGCGGCGGCGAGAAAAGTCCCGCTAAAAATAATTTTATCACATAATTAACCGACTTCAAAAAGGAAGAGGAGGAGGAAGTCGGTTGCAAAAAACGAAAATCAAAAGCAAATATATCGACTTCCGAAAATAAAGTTATTTTTTACTTTGTAGTGTCTTTTTTGGAAGTCGCTTGTTTTTTTTTTTTTGTAAAATGTTTTTAGATACTTATTATAACAAAAAATAGCCAATCATGGTTTATTCTACATTGGTACCTACATAAGCTTGTAAAAAACTCTTCGACAATATCTAGCCTGATGATCAATAGGGTTCCTTATAAGTACTTACTTTGAAGTTTACTTACAACATAAACTTTAAAGAACAACAACTCACCTGCTGGTTTTTCGTAGCACTTTAGCGGAGCGTAGGAAGTAGGTATCGCACAGCGGCCGGGGTCCAAGAACGACATGCGGTTGATAGTTCGGTCTGTCGACAATATTTGAAGGATATATAAAAACACGCTAGAATCGTCTTGCCGATGAGCATTGCAATTAAAGCAAATTAATAGGCCACAGAGTAGAAAAGTTTGGACTGCCAACTGCTCTGAAGAAAACAAAATGACGTTTGAGAAGATGGATATTATATTAAAGAGCTTGATAAAGTAGGAAGAGCTGTTAAAGGTACGGTAGGCCGCACATCAGCATAAGCTGGTCTCTGATTCTATTAAAACTCCGTACAGTCCGTACTACGCTAGGCCAGCCCAAGGTCAGTCCGTGCTACGCTACACCAACTGTTAAAGGTACGGTAGGCCGCACGGCATGGCAGTGGTAATAAAAATCCGTACAGTCCGTACCACGGGAAGTCCGTGCCCGTTTACATACCGAGACTCCTCCGTGCCTGGGAAAGCACGTTAAGCCGTTGGTCCCGGCTGTCATTCGTGGATCTTTGTCAGTCTTTACGGGTCGTCAGAAGCCCGCAATTCTGACAACCAGTCTTACCAAGGGGTATCGTATTACTCGGTTATTGGGTTGTGGAGGTCAGATAGGCAGTCGCTCTATGTAAAATACTGGTATTCGGCTGCTTCCGGTTAGACTGGAAACTGACCCCAACATAGTTGAGAAAAGGCTAGGCCGATTGATTGTAAGTTTGTATGTAGAGTAATCTCTGGAACTACCAGTCAGTTTTTTTTGCATTGGTTAGCCCAATTCTTGAGGAAAGTTATAGGAATATAGACGAAGTCGCGGGCAGATCTATATTTTGTCGTCCGGCTGTGCCGAATCGTGCGGAATCATGCACACCTTAGACTCCAATATTGCACACCTCTCGTCAAAGAAAGATCTCTCCTGCCAAAAGCCAAAAGGGACTCACTCTCAAACGGTTGTTCAACGCAGTGGAACTTCGCTGGCGGCTTGCAGGATTCCCTGATGGCGCAGGGTTTGGGCACGTAGTCGTGTCGTTGCGTGGTGAGGTTCTGCATGGGCCCCTGACCCCACATGTCGTGGTGGCACGGCCGCATCGGTTGAGTCACACATGTTGGGTTCGGGAGGTACGATAGCTGGAGGATACACAAGTTTTGGTAAATATTTACGCATTCGTTTCCTAAAAAGTGGTGCCAAAGATAAATAAATAAATATTGCAAAATAAAATATGTGCATTGCAGTGCATTGATAACTGTATCAATGCAAATGTTAAACTGTTAACAAGAGATACAATTCATGCAGACAAGGAAGAATGTAAGATGCAAGAGCGAGCGTTGCGAGCTCGAACGTTTTTGAACCCTCCTTGGTTAATGTTAATTCGTTCATAGAGAAATAGGAGTTAGGTACTTTGTCGAAAAATCTCAAAAATTTTGCATCCCGCCACGGAAAGCTTAAGATTTCTTTTGAACATTTCTATAGAATAAAGAGATAATTTGTTGACTTAAGCAGAAAAGTTTGAGAATTCAGACTTCAGAACGCAGGCTGCAAATTTTTTTAGCACCCTACCTCGGCTTTTCTTTTGCCCTTTAAAGTAAACTTTGTCAACGTGTACCTACAGAAAATTTTGAGAAAAACGCCGTCTTTGCTGTCGCGCAGTCGGGTAAAAAAAGAGAGAGTAAGAGTTATATAAGAAAAATTGTTAAAGAAATAAAAGGGTCAGCTGTTCGCGTAGGGTGCCCCCTCATTTCTGGTGCCCTGGGTGGGGTACCCAGTGAGGCGCGCCCTGCGCTAACGCCCAGATGAATATTTTCAGTTCTTGACAGTTTGTGGCAAAAAGCACTATGAGCTAGCTTGTCAGCTAAGCAGAGAGCGAATGTCTCCTACCTTTTGCACAGTATCTCCTTCCATTTGCGCTGTAGAGGGGACCAGGTTCGGCAGTGGCTTTATAGGCATCGCGATGGGACACTTCGTCGGCAAGTAACTGTGGGAGGAGATGGTGTGAATAGGTTTGTTAAATTTAAACAGTGTCAAAGTGGCGTCTTGGAAGACGCTGGTCAAGGGATGATGCCTGGGTCAAAAAAATTAAATACTGTTTAGTCCGTCAGTCAGATATAAGAGAATATTACACACGTAATTTTAGCTTTACCATAATAATAAAAATGACTTAGATAAAACGCATTAAAGTTGGGGACTACGTCACAAGTATAAAATCTACATACTCGTGACGACATGGCACATTTTAGCTCAATGTATCATCGTAATCTTTTGTTAACGTAAAAAAAGAAAAATATTATGTGTCGAATATTTTTTTTCTAATCTATCTGACGGACAAAAAAAAATTGTCATCATTCTTATTCTAAAAAACGTATATTCTAATATTTTGAGCTAAGACATTCTTCTTCCCGAGAACATTCAATTCAAGAGAAACTATACTAAATCCTCTGCAGTGAACACTGGGCAGTTAGTCCCGCAATTTTTTTCTGAACGGGCAATAGTTTCAACACCTCACGAGCTATTTTCGCAAAGTCCGTGTCACCACCACCGAGAAAAAAATTAATTAATTAATTTTCTTTTGACACATTTCCGCGTTAGGCTATAGTTTTTTAGAGGGCAGTGGTGGCCCAGTGGTTACGGCTCCCGTCTTACGAGTTGTAGGTCGTGGGTTTACTTTGTGCAAATAATTTCATTACCACTGCTTTCAAAACGGTGGAGGAAAAAATCGTGAGGAAAACGGAGTGTCGTAGAACCAGAAATTCGAAGAAATGTGATATCGCCTAACCCGCACTGGGCCCGCGTGGTAGGTTACAGCCTACTCCCTCTTGAATAGAGGAAAGAGGACTATTAATATTCTTGTTCGCTAGTTAGCCACATTTCATATTTCCATACAATAATATTGCCAAATTAATCAAAACATCGAAATATTTGATATCTATTTGCGGCGTTGGCCAGTTTGAGAATAAACGCTCTTAAATAAAAGCATATATTACCTACTGCAACAATTATTACCTGTTCTTATAGATGGTCTGTCCTTCAAAATTCCTGGACGATGTGACGGGATTCATGCAGCTATCAGGAATAATAGCTCGTCGGCGACAGTCACTAGCTGCGTCCAAGTAACTAGAAGGAAGGAACCGAATGATTAATCAAACTCAAACTCAAAGCATTTATTTCAATTAAACCACTTACGGTCGGTCGGTCAGTTAGTCAGAAAGTTAAAGCTAGTTGCAAATTCCAAAACGTAGATCTCTGTGGAGAAAAACGGCGCAAGGGCAAAATGGGCAAGAAACTCCCAGGACACTCTTTTAAATAAAGATATTACAGAATCCTGAGTACATTATTCATGTTGCTTCTATATGTGAGAACACTGTAAAAAAAAAAAAAACTAAAACAATTCAAAATATAAGATTAAAAATAAGCCTTGGCAGAAAAGACATGACCAGTCTCAACTGACGGCGCCCGTTCACGAACATGACGCGTGGATCAGCACCATCCAGCTCAACCATTTTGTATGGAACCGAATGATCCAACACAATAATTCACGCCTCCTTCACAGTAACGATCTGTGAGGTTCAGCTGCGCTACCCACGGCCACAGCCTTGAATTGGTGACCGTCTATAACACATCCTCGGAGAATAGTGGCTCCATAAATGCAAATGAGATGAAGGTATTCAAGACGTAGGGTACAGCACAATTTCTTTTTCGCTCTGGAAAAATGATGATGACTTTCCCTTTTACGATTGTTACAAAAGCTCATAAGCACAGTATAAATAAGTCACAGTATTATGACGCGCTTCGAAATCTCAGTAGGTTTCAGTACACAACGGTTTGTGTGCGCAGGAATTACGCACGGAAAAGGTTTATAATATACCGAGCGGCCGTAGGTAATTATTTCAAGGTCACTGCCTATATACAGTATGTTAACTAACAGAGGGCGTTCCCGTTAACCCGCAATAGTATAGCGTCCATACATGCTAGAAAACATATTGAAAGTAAAAAAAAATTCATTATTTTTTTTAATTTATACGTAAACTCACACACATACGTAAACAATTTGTACACGCTCACTTGTCTTTCAACTTGGAAAGACAAGTGCGACAAGAACGCGTGTACAGAGTGTTTGTTTTACTTATGAAATTAATATTTTTCGTGAATATTTTATGAAAAAAAAAATTTTTTTTTCTTATTTTTTTCGATTTTAATATTTTTTCTGGCATGTATGGACGCTATACTATTGCGGGTTAACGGGAACGCCCTCTGTTAGTTAACATACTGTATGTATCGGCAGTGACCTTGAAAGTAAAAGAAGCAGAAGAAAGAAATTATGTTCGCATAGCTCATCAAAATGTAGAGAACAGCTGATTTTTTTTCGCGATTTCAAGGTTGGTCCCGTAGTGAAAGTTGTTCATAATGATAAGTACAATGACCCCTTAAGAAATTACCAACGAATTAAATTTCATCCTGTATAATAAGTGCCTGACGCTAGTTTTCAACAGGACCTGCTATAAAACAACATTGGTCGAAGATTATAAGAGATGAAACATGCCAAGTTTACCTCATAGTGTAGGTCGTATTGCCTTCCAGTTTCTGACAAGGCTTTTGATATTGTCCCTTGCAGGCCCATGGTATCGGCTCTTTGGGCATTATCTGGAATTATAAACAAAATTTCAGCTTGTTTAACTTTCTTCAAGAAATAACAGAAATCTGAATTTTTTGCTGTGTTTATTGTACCGGACAGATATTTGGTGCGTAAGGGCGCTTACTTGGCGAGGCGCACCGCAGCACGGTTGTCACTACCAAACAAATATCCACCTTGCTACACTTGAAATAAAGTTGAGAATAAATAAACTTCCATTAGCTGGAGAGTGCATCTATACGGAAAAAGGAGAGCGCATCTAAGCAATTTCTTTTCGATTTTATTTTAAGGGAAGTAGTATTGATTTTTGTTTATCAGTGACAACCGCGCAGCGCTGCGCCTGGCCAGATGTGCACCAGCCCTATGGAGGAAACTGCTACAGATTCGTTGGTTCTGCTAGTATCACTTGGCAAAGATTAAGAAACCAGTGCTCAGTCCCCATATACAAGCTAATGTCGAACAAGAGAACATCTATAAAAGCCTAAAAGGTATAAAGCAAAGTCGCTTTTCATGTCTGTCCGTTTGTCTGTCTGCTTAGTTCTCCTAAACTACTCAAATGGATATCGTTAGTTTTCACCTTAATTATAGAATTTATTCTGGAAGATATGTGTATATAATACGTTACTATTTAACTTGGATGTAGCACATATTTCACAATAACCCGTGTGAAGCAGTGGCAGGCGATAGTATATCATAATCCCATCAACACGTAGATGGACTGCTGTCAAGTATGTGTTAATGAAGATAGTTCAAATTCAGCAGAGCCTACCTGGTTAGGCATATAGCTCATCTTCTGCGTGGTAGTGCCTTCCATCTTGGCAGCAGGTCGCTCATAACACCGCTCCGGCGCAAAAGACTTGGTCGGCACAAGGTTCTCGGGCGGCAGATACGATAACTTGTTTATTGTGCGGTCTAGAACATGGGGAGAGTTTGAAAAGGAACATTTAAAAATGTCACCAAAATTCAATCATAGTTTTCTATCTTGTTTTGAACATAGGAGTACTCCGAATGAAAAATCTGATGGGATACATTAGCAGTTCTTCATCCAATGTTTAGGTAAAGTGGGTGATAGAACGCGAACTTAAAGTCCGCGAACTCACTCGGTTTGCCGTTGGTGACACACGTGAAGCGTGCTCACACTGCATCGCGATGTTGTAAAATTTTCTGAACCAAACTAAACAAACATTACACAAATGTCAAAACAAAATGGCGGCTCGCGATTCGCGGTGATGATATACGCGTACTTACTATGGCACACGGGTGAGTAAGGTCGCCGAGCCATAAGTACGCGTACTTGCTCGTACGTCTATCACCCCTTTAAGTGGTACTACACAACTAAGATATCCAATGAAATCTTTGTTGATCTTAAGTCAACTTGGGGTCCCCAAACCGTGTTCTATCATTTAGCTTAGTTCATGTTATCTGTACAGTACGTGTCAACTTTTCAATTTATTTGAATTTACCTTTCAATACAACATAAATGTTTTTCTTTTCACGCTAAATTTGACGATACGAGTTTGGCCATGAACAGTTTTGTATAGGATTTAAAAAAGTTATCGTCTCCTAACTTTCAAAGGGCTGTTCAACGCAGTGGAACTTCGCTGGCGGCTTGCAGCTCTCCCGAAGGACGCAGGGCTTCGGCACGTAGTCGTGACGTTGAGTTGTGAGGTTCTGCATGGGCCCCTGACCCCACATGTCGTGGTGACACGGCCGGATCGGTTGAGTCACACATGTTGGGTTCGGGAGGTACGATAGCTGGAGGATACACAAGTTTTGGTAAAGATTTAAGCATTCGTTTCCTAAAAAGCGGTGCCGTCATACCATAATATAAATATTGCAAAATTACATCTTTGTCCTTTTGTCGTTATTCCGAGTTTCATGGAAATCGTGATAAGGGCGGGAAGATTATATAAAAACTTTTTTTTTACTGAACAGACAGCAGTGCTGCTGGGGAGTTGGTTGCGCCACTTCTTCTTCCCAGCTAAAGCACTAGGAAGTGTTGAAAGGCGGGCGATTTGGGGGACTGTATTATGTAATTTTGACGTTCGAAAAATGCTGATTCTCAGCCTAGTTTGAATAAATGAGTTTTGAATAGGAATTTTGAATTTTGAAGATGATAATCAGAAAATCGCCGTAATATGTACTAAAGCTCAACGAATCTAGGAATGATTCAACTGTCTTAAAAACCGCTATCAAATAATAAAAAATAACGGAAAAAAATAATATGTAATTACAAATCCGAATCTCAGTTTAATATTTTTGTGTGATAATTAATATGTTTGTGTGTTATTTTTCGTGATACGTTGTCAAAAGCGAAGGCCAAGTGCGAGTCGGAAACCAAGGGTTTTGTCAAGTACCGTACCGTACGTACCGTATTAGGATCGAGCAAAAAACGCCCAAAAAACACGTTTCTTGTGTGGGGATCCCGTAATTTTTTTTTGTTATTTGTTGTGATAGTGGCAATAGAAATAACAACAGAGAAGTAACCGTAGAGAGAGAACACACTTATCGACGTGGTATCGGCTTGAGCCGATCAGAAAGAGCTTTGCCTATGTCCATGCAACAAGAGCGAAAAACACATCATTCGGCTCGTTTCAGTTCGGACGACACGACTCGACGCTGCGTCGAACTAAATGTAAGAAGTGATAATGATAATGATAAATGATTTTATTTCTGTAAGTAGGTCTGTACAAACACTTTTACACGTCAATCATATTTTTTAAACTAGATGAGGTCGGCGTTTCCTATCTGACTACTCTGAGAAGAAAGGCCGAAACAAACTCAGAGGTCAGTCTCTTTTGAAGTACAGACATAATCTTGGTCAGATCATGTGAAGACCATGTAGATTGGTGTCTGAAATGGTCTTTTGAGGAAAGAACCACACAGATTGAGTGGACCTGTCCAGTCAGTGCACGCATTTGTCAGTAATCGTGCAGCTCAACTCAGAGTTTAAGGAGTTCAACGATTCGACGAACAATACCAAAGAAAGGACATTTGGATAAGCCGCATAAATTACTCAAGCTGCCAGACCATGATAAAAGCTAACTGAGAAAAAAAAAATATAAATGAAAGGAATGACCCACATCGTCTTCACATTTACAATAATTAAAAGAATATACCTAGTGCTTTAAGAAGTAAATATTCATGTCATTGTATAGTATATAAAATACATTAATGTCAATAAAAACCCAGAAATAATCTTGGTCAAATCATTTGAGGACCATGTAGATTTGTATCTGAAATGGTCTTTTGAGGAAAGAACCGTACAGATTTGAGCGGACCTGTCTAGTCAATGCACGCATTTGTCAGTAATCGTGTAGCTCAACTCAAGAGCTTTAGGAGCTCAACGACTATACGTGATCGGCTCAAACCGATTCAGCGTCAATAAGGTCACTTCCTTCGTTACTACAGCATACAAGACTATTATGATGTTCAGAATTACCTTCTGTACAGTACAGCCCTCCATAGGCTCGCAGCTGGGTACGAGATTAGGCGCGGGTTTGCGGGCCTCTCCACGCAGGTTCCTACATCCATCCGTTGGCAAGTACGACAGTTTGTACGTCGTGCAGGACTCGACTGGCGCCTGCGGGCGCATGTAGCAGCGACGCGGGGCGTACGAGTCTGGGATTCGAGGTTGTTTGTAGCACTGGAGGATAGGATAAGAAAACCTTTTATATAATTAGTGGTCTTAAGGATAATATCCCCCAAACAGCTTGCATCGCATCGGATCGGATCGGAAAGAATACGAACGGATGCGGTGACAGCCGATCGCGTCCGGCAGGATGTCGACGAATACGATCGGCGCCGTACCGTCGCTTGCGATTGCGAAGGTATCCGTTTCTACGCCTAGTCAAATAGCCATTCCTACCGGGTTGACGTGTTCTTTTTCCGGTCGTATACGATGACAAGCAAACGGAGTCGATAGTGCGTTGCAGCATACCTTCGGCTACGATAGGAGTGTCGCGGAAGACGCTCGCGGTCAAGCTGCCGTGTGCGGCTTGGTAATGTAGACTTTAAATTATTGTGTACACGATTTCATATCGTTTAAAAATTGTAAAATCCGTTCCAATCCGATGCGATACGAGCCGTTTGGTGGAAATCATCCTTTAGGTGACTTCGTATCTGGGGTTGGTAGATAATGCATTGACAACATACAGACGCTGCGGTAGCGTGGCGTAGACGTGATTATATCGAAAGTAAATTCATGTAGACGTATATAGCGAGCAAGCGCAACGACATCTCGTGGATGTCATAAAAAACGACGTAATTATCAGCGTCTCCTCTACGACAGCCTTATTTTTTAACGTAGCCGTCTTCTTCATCTACATTGCACTAAGTGCTCGTTGAGCGGCACGGGCCGCACTAAGTTCAAACATATTATGGCGTTGTATGAGAGCGTTTACGGAAAAGCGATTATACACGCGTTTGCTTGAAATCCAGGCGGAGCCCGCATCGCCGCGGGCCGCTCCATGCGCCACTTGTCTGTAAATTGAAAAAAACTTCCGACGCCCTGCGAAACGCCACGCTGCACGCGACGCACAACGCCCCGCGTCTCCGTAAACGAGACCTAAGGCTGCCTGTCCACTGGAGCGGCGAGGAGAAAAGAGGAGCGGAGATGTGCCAATATTAACCAATAGAATCTTGACTCCGCCCCTGAGTTTAGATCAGTGATCCTAAGTCAAGATTCTATTGGTTAATATTGGCACATCTCCGCTCCTCTTTTCTCCTCGCCGCTCCAGTGGACAGGCAGCCTAATACCTATTATAAAAGAAAAGATTTGTACTTTAAGACAATATTTGTACTTTGTTCGATAAGTTTATGCTTTATATATGTATGTATTTATTATATTATGTAAATGGTACACCACTGACTACCTGCAGTATTGTGTCTCCTTCTTACTTTAATCCGTCCAAAGGTTGTCTGTAAAATATCGCTTTTAACGATAAGACCGCCCATTGTGTCACCCATGTAAAATTTCTAAATTAATGTCTGTAATTTTTATGGTGTACATATTAAAGAGTATTCTATCTATCTATCTATCTTCTTTTGTTTGTAATGAATAAGCTGAAAAATCACAGGACTAAATTAATAATTCTTTCACCAGTAGAATGCTTTATTATCAGAGTAACGTGGGCTATAATTTATTATAGCTATTACACACTGCCTGGCCGCCGGGCGCGCCCGGCACTGCCGCACAAAGCCGCACAAACAAACGCAAAGGAAATGAAGGCGCAAAAGCCGGAGGCACGTGCCGCGCGGCATCCGGCGGCCTCGCCGCCGGCATGTGTGTAGTAGCCATTAAGATATCACGCGGGTGAAGCCTCTGACAGAAGCAGCTAGTGTCCAAAAAATAAGAAAAGAAATTGTTTATAATGCTATGCGATCGCTCTGAACATAATCCGGCCGCATTTGCGTCTATCGTGACGAAGCTTCGCACAGTAATACGATACACGCAGATATGACCAACCACTATCGGTTATCGTCGCGATAGTTCGGGCTGCGTTGCACTTTTCGCCCGGGTGGCGCGATAAACGTGGTGAAGCCGTGAATGTGACCACCTCATTAGCACGATAACTTTTTACCGAAACATACGAAGCTTCGGCACGTATTGCTTTTTCACGATAGACGTAGATGCGGCCGCAGCATTAAAAAATAATCTTAGTGACCATGTGTTAGTGACTAAAAGAAGAGTTTGTTTTGCAGGCAGTTTTTATTACGTTTACGAAGCTGCAGTCAATAAATACATTTTGGTTAGATGAACTTCTTTAATTTACCTCAAGTAGCTGACATAATTTCTGCTCTACCAGCTAAGAGTTTGAAAACTAAACATTTTTCTAAAAGCCAAGTAGGTACTTTTGTGTAACGTAACTTTATCTATTTCTGAAACTATCTCTTTGGGGCCGCCTCGCCTCCACGAGCGAGAGAATCGCAACGGATCCGCGCTTCTACGTCGGGTAATCTCCAAGAACGAGGATTATTCCGGCAGCGTATCGTCGTGACTGGGGACGCCTGCTCGCCACGCTCTCGCTGCGAGAGCAGCACGTTCCGCAGCGAGTGCGCGGCGGGCGCGCCGCCTGTCGTGACGAGCGCGCGACGATACGATGACGTTTCGATGACGTTTCGCTCGCATTCTGCCACTCGTCGCATCGCCGCGAAATATGTTGTACGACGAAATAATTATCGCCGCGATTCTCTCACTCGTGGAGGCGGCCCCTTTTGGGTTTATTTTAATCGCTCCATATCAAAACGTCCTAATAGCAAATAGTCATATTAGCAAAACGACCCATAATCAAAACGACACTTTAGCAAAATGTCCTATTAGCAAATCGTCATAAGAGCAAATGGTCCTATTAGCAGAACGTCCTACTTGTAAAGTACAGTAACACTGAAAAATCACTATCGGTTTTGAGGGGTTCGCTCCGGCTGAAAGTTTCTTACAAACTTGCTTAACATCATCATCATCATCAACCTATTAATGTTCCCACTGCTGGGACACAGGCCTCCTCTTTGTGAGAGGGAGTGGGCTGTAATCTACCACGCGGGCCCAGTGCGGGTTGGTAGATGTCACATGTCTTCGAGTTTTTGGTTCTAAGACATGCCGGTTTCCTCACGATGTTTTCCTTCACCGTTTTGAGAGCAGTGTTGATGAAATTATTTACACAAAGTAAAGCGCCTGCCTGGGTTCGAACCCACGACCCACAACTCGTAAGTCGGGGCCGTTACCACTGGGCCACCACTGCTTCTTGCTTAACAAGGAAATGAATATTATTTTTGTACCAAAAGCTTCCGGATGAACTGCTGTGGTGGCATCTATACATCGCCACATGCGACCTACGCGTCAAAGTCAGGTCTTTGGTGCGTAGTTCGTCACACAAAATCCTCACGTCACACAAATCCTGCATCGTGCAATAACAGTTTACCGCGCGAGAGACATAATTAAGACTATCCGAAATCAATCGTTGGGCTGCTGCCCGCCAGACACGACATAAACATGTTTTATTGGCACTAGCATTTAGTAGGCTCTCCAAATAAGGGTGTAAGGAGATCCATCACATAGCCGTCGTTAATGTATTCTGTACATCAAACTAAATAATTGCTGAAAAACGACTTTAATTTTTAACCGACTTTAAAAAGGAGGAGGTTCTCAATTCGACTGTAGGATGTTGTTTTTTTTTGTATGTTTGCTACTCGATTACTCCGCCAATTATGAATTGATTTTTATGATTCTTTTTTTGTTTGGTACTGTCATACTTCGGAGGTGGTCCCATATAATTTTATTTACTTAGCAGGTATTCATATTTGTATGGGGTGGGTAACACAACTAAAAAGTGAAATATGATAACTTACTACAAAAAAAAAACAACGACTTCCAAAAAGACACTACAAAGTCGAAAATAACTTTTATTTCGGAAGTCGGTGGCAAAAAGCGAAAATCAAAACCAAAGACACCGACTTCCAAAATTAAAGTTATTTTGACTTTGTAGTGTCTTTTTTGGAAGTCGGTTGTTTTTTTTTGTAAAAAGTTTTTTCTACATCACCTTGATGCAATAGCGTAGAGATTGATGCAATAGAGCAGTTCGATGTAGCCTATTTTGACTTCCAGAAGGCCTTTGACCGGGTTGATAATGACATACTTCTAAGTAAACTGGCATTGGCAGGTTTCTCTGTGTCATCGCTTAAATTCTTCGCGAACTATCTGCACGACCGCAAGCAATTTGTAACGTACAAAAATGCCAATTCGGAGCGCTACTCGGTTACTTCTGGCATTGGGCAGGGCACAAACCTGGGCCCCTTCTTTTTCTAATAGTAGTTAACGATCTTCCCACATATGTAAAACACTCCACAGTCTTAATGTATGCTGATGATGTCAAACTTGCTCGCCCAGTGTCTAACTCTAGTGATACGGCCACACTTCAACTCGACATCGACAACATTCACACTTGGAGTACTATAAACAACCTCAGCCTAAACATTAGTAAATGCGCGGTCATGACCTACTCAAAAGCCACACAGCCCATACACAACATTTACACTATGAACAATGAGCCCCTGAAACGCGTTATGACCGTTCGCGATCTGGGTGCTCAGTTTGATCCACACATTACATTTAACCAGCACATACTACAGACCTGCAACAAGTCCCGCAAAAGCCTAGGTTTTGTCTTGCGCCAGGCCAAAATTTTCACAAATCGTCAAGCCCTAACGATACTGTACAACTCCTTCATCCGCAGTTTGCTAGAGACTAACTGTGCAATCTGGAACCCCCATGAAAAAGTGTATACACTGGTATCGAAAAGGTTCAGAAGTCTTTTGTTCGTTACCTCTACTTAAAACTGTATGGATATTACCCGTACATGTACCCAACACCATTTGTGCTAGGTATGGTGGGCTACCAAAGTTTAGAAGTAAGGAGAAATCTTAGTCTCGTAAAATATTTCATACGACTAATTCGTGGTACCCATTTTAATGCCTTTTTACTACAATTTATCTCATTTAACATTCCGCTACCTATTAGACACACACTTCGCCCTCGCCAACGACGGCCCCTATTCTCAATACCTCGAACCAGTACCATATCCCTCATGGCCAGTCCATTGTACCTAGCCCTCACCCATATAAACAACATTTTGATGTATGACGAATCCTCTGACGTGTTCGCGAATTCTGAACTGGGATTCCTGAACATTGCTACTCGATACCTGGAGTCCATTGCCACTCCCAGTACAATCTCATTAGCGTAAGTATTTTGTTATTGATAATTTTATTCCAATTTTTATCTCAATTGTATCCAATTCTATTTTATTTTGTCAAATTTTACCTAATTTTGTTTTATTTTATTTTATTCGAAATTTTTGTCTAGTGTTATGTAATTTATTCTCATTTTTTGACATCAAGTTTTACGTATTTTTTTCTCATTTTTGACATTAAGTTTTATGTAATTTATTCTCAATTTTCGACATTAATAAGTTTTATGTAATTTAATCTCATTTTCTTTATGTAAATGTAATTATTAATAGATATTGACCGATAACTTGTATGTGTGGTGCAAACTGTTAGTATAAGTTGGTATTTTAATAAATAAATAAATAAAAGATTACCACACTAGTGCTTTTGCCTTAAGAGATGCTAAGATGCTCATACCGGTTTCACAGCGGTAGGCTGGCCACAGCAGCAAGTCCGACAGGGGCAGGGGTGCTCCTGGTTGCCATCGATAGGCTTCCCGTCTCGCAGCCCCGATTTGATGCCCGCCGACGGAGCGCAGGGCGCCGCTGCCGGGCACGGTACGCAGCACCTGCAATCATGCACAAGGGATTATTAGCTAAAGTTATTTTTTATTAGATAGCAAGTTTTTTTTTTATTAGATGGATAAAATCCATCACATGACACACAGATAGTTTAACCTGTAGGGTACTATTTATCGCGGTAGACAGCTCCCATGGGATAATTTTCGAAGAAGAAAATATGTAGAAAATAAAATTGTTTAGAATTTCCTGCACTAGTGCATTTTATTTAGTTAACTTCCAAAATGGCTTCGGAACCCCAAAAGGGGCATTCGGGGCCTCAAAAGTCGAAGTGCCTAGAGGCCCTGGTTAAGTCCGAGCGTTATGACGCGTGACGCCTGCAATCAGTACAAAACAAGCGTCATTCTAACTTCAGTTTATCTACACACCACATCAAAAATATATTCGGCTAATACGTGACGAGATAACTGGAGCCAGGAACAACATAAGTTTATCTACATGCCCTTTACCTTGACCTACAGTGTAAATGTAACTTAAATATTAGTAATCAGTTGCCGTCGATAACTGCAACACGCCTCTAACTTCATCTACAGTAATTTACAGTAAATTTATTTTTTGGGACAGTGATAAGTGCATCAGATTGGTAAGTCTTTGGTGTGATAAAAATGAGGATAATTGTGATTAGTGATAAGTAAAATGCATTTTTTGTCAGAACGAGTACTAGGCTAGCAGGAAGTTATTGCATTTGTTATTATTATAGCGGTGCGGATAAATTTTGTGATGCCGAATTCTCTTCTCGCTTTTTTATATACATGTACATATATCCTTTATTTCATTTATGTAATTATCAATTACATTTTTAAATATATATAAAATATACACGTATATATTATTTTAATTCTGTTAGCTTATATTGTATGTAAGTAAATATTTATTTTAAAAATATAAAAATATTCAAATTAGATTTTTGATAATAGTCTAGAGCAGCCTTTCCCAAACTATGTGTCGCGCCCACTGGTGGGCCATGAGCGTATATTGAGTGAGCCTTGCGAAAATTGTTTTTCAGCTATGACTAATATAAAACTAAATACCGAAATAAATTGCATGTATCAAACTCAAGACGATTAAAAACAACTAAAATTGAAATTGATGCTAAAGCTATAATGACAAAAAATTGGAAACAAATACATTTTTCTCATTGAAATAGCACTCCTTGTATTTAAATAAGTATTAAAATTTTCATTTGTAACTGAATGTTTTTTCTAATTTGAACAGTCCTTCATTCATGTATAGTTATGCCCCTTTTCTTCTCCATGACAGCCAAGAAGTGAGTCCCGAAATTTGAAGTTTTTGTTAGGTGGGTCGCGGTCCAGTCTACTTTGGGAACCACTGGTCTAGCGTTAATCAATTTGTTAACTAAAATGCAAGTTAGGATAACTTTATCTATGCATTTTCAACATTACTTCATAATTTAATTTATTTTTTTGACGATGACATCATCATCCGCCAGGATTTGAAATTGTGACAATATATTATTAGAAAAACCTGGTATACAACTAAGCTATCGTCTTTCGCATCTTGCTGCGTATTTACCCCGTAAAAGACAACATATGGATACAATTAAGTGCATTCAAAAACATCAGTAGGTACTCAGTCTGCCTTTACCTCCTGTATTAGCACGTTTCCTGATAAGCAAAAGATTAACTGAACATTTCGTGTAATGTACAGACATGATAGCCCGTGTTTGTTCTAATAAGTGTGTAAGTAGGTTTGTACAAACACTTTTACAGGTCAATCATATTTTTTTAAAACTAGGTGAGGTCGGCGTATATCTGACTACTCTGAGAAGAAAGGCCGAAACAAACTCAGAGGTCACAGTCTCTTTAAAAGTCCAGACATAATCTTGGTCAGATCGTGTGAAGACCATGTAGAATGGTGTCTGAAATGGTCTTTTGAGGAAAGAACCACACGGATTGAGTGGACCTGTCCAGTCAGAGCACGCAATTGTCAGTAATCGTGCAGCTCAACTCAGAGTTTAAGGAGCTCAACACTCCTATGACCTCCACACTCCACAATCCAGTTACTGATGGGTAGCCAGTGGGTAGCACGATTCCCCTTGATAAGACTGGTTGTCTGACTTTTGGGCTTCTGCGTAACGACTGTCAAAGATCTACGAATGACAGCCGGGACGTGTTTAACGTGCTTTCCTAGCCACGCAGGGGTGTCGATATCTATTAGATGGCTACCCATCTAGGAACCGACCGCGGCAAGCGTAGCTTAACCTGCGATCAACCCATGCGGCTGCATTTAATATAGGTAAAAATTGTGGTTGGTACTTACTCTGTCATAATTTTGTAATAATCCTGTTTAAATCCACTGTATAAAAAAAAATGTTAAATAAAAAACTAAAGCTAATATGAAATTAACTGAAAAAATAATTTATAAAAACATTTCAGTCAAAAAATGGATCATAGAGAAATGACAGTTTGGGGAGTTAGCATTTGTTTAGGTTTTATTTTCATTTCGAGAGGGTCGCATTCCTTATTTGAAAAAGTACGTAAAAAGTTTCAGACACTTATTTATTCACAATAGTTTCAACGTTCAAGTTAGCCCAAACTTTATTATTTTACAATAGTGCTGCACGCGGGTTTGCCCGCGTGGACCCTAAAGGCTTTTGCAGACCAGCGCCACATGAACAATACAATTTCTAAGAAAACTTCACGGTATAACAATAACCGGTGTCGCGTCGCGTGACAAGTCGCGCTGGTCTGCACAAAGCTTAAAGGTATCATTCGTAGCCAACCGCAGGCGCGGCAACTGCAGGCGACGCGCGACGTGTTGCCGCGACACGACTGGTTTCTATGAATTTCTATGAAATACCTTCCGTAGCTAGCGACACGTTGCGTGTCATTTGCAGCCACGGGCGAGCAACAGACGACACGTGTAGCCCGACCGCAGACCAGTGCCGCCAACGCTCGATAACACGTTTTTTTATCTTCTATCTACCGACTGGAATACTGATGCTGCTGCTGCCGCCTGCGGTCGGGTTCGGAATCATGACTGCAGGGGACATGACGCGTCGACACGTCGCCTGCAGTTGCCGCCTGCGGTCGGGAACGGAACGGTACCTTAATTCTGTGTAAAAAAAAAAAACCCGACTGCGTAAAAAGTGAAGTCTACAAAAGATGGAAATATGATGACGTATTTCCGTCGAATACTTCCAATCTAAGAGCAGTGGTGGCTCAGTGGTATCGGCCCCGATTTACGAGTTGTAGGTCGTGGTCGGTCGAACCCAAGCAGGCGCTTTACTTTGTGTAAATAATTTCATCACCACTGCTCTCAAAACGCTGAAGGAAAACATCGTGAGGAAACCGGCATGTTGGGCACGCCACAATTGCGATTGGAGAGACAAATGTTGCGCCGTCACGCCCCTAGCCGCCGCCGTAGGAGACGCGTCGGGAATTGGTAGCCGATTTCCGGCCACCGCAGGCGCGGGCTTGCGGACGGAGAGCAATGGGCAGCTCGACCAAGCTCGGGTCGACGGCGCGTCGTGTTCCACGCGCGCCTCAAAGAGATGTTAGCAAAATTGACGGGGTCCGCTAGGGCCTATGCCTGCCGGGGTTGCAGGAAGTCCTAAGGGGAAATCGTGGCCCCTGGCAAGGCAAGGGAAGGAACACGGGTGGGTTTTAGTCAGTAAGAGTCTGACACGCCCGCGCGCCTTTTCCCTACGCTCAGAGCGGGAGAAGTCATTTGTTGATTTCCCACCCTAAAAAAAAAAAGATGTGATAGGATTACCACTCCCTCTCACAGAGAGGAGGCCTATGTCCCAGCAGTGGGAACATTAATAGGCTGATTATGTACTTCCAATTTTCTTATTTGGAGAATGGGTACCCAGGCACAAAGTTAATTCTACAATTATGGAGAAAGATAATTATGTGAGGAAGTTAGATTGATTAAAGGGAAATATTGAACGTAGAATACGTTCAATATTTCTAAAAACTACTTGAGAGAGAGCTCCCACCTAATTCTTGCCTTTATTGGCCGGCTTGGGTAGAGACTCGCCAGAGCAAACGTGCTCGCAGGAAGGAAGTATTCCAGTAAGTGCCGGTAGAAATCTTGACCATCTTCCGGGCTCTGGGATTGTTCTGATAGCCGTGGAATACCGCTCCACCCCTCAAGCACCTCAGGAAGTGTTGCCCCCTTGTCGCTACGTCACTATATGCTGGTGACCGTTTCGGGGGCCCAATAATGAGTGTGCAAGTCACCCCCTGCCATTTTATCCGTGTATGTACCATTGATCAGGCAGGGGACATAGGCCTTACATAGTTCTAGGTAACCAATCCACTATAGCCACCTAAACCCATAACCCAATATGTTTTGTTTCAATGTTCTGCAATAATCCTACACCAACCGGGGGTTGTCCTTGGGTGCCCTTGCATAGTGCAAATAGGGATAAATTTGTCTCAGGGGCCTGTGCGAGTTGACTTCAGCCCCTCGTTTTCCAAAGGACCGGGATCCAAAGTCCCGAGATCTGTTTTTAAAAAATAAGCTTTATTTTCAGGCAACTTAGGCCCATAGACAAAATAATCTTATAAAATAATAAAATAATACATAATGAAAACATCACTACAAAATCTAGATAAGCCGGCGCATTGCTCAACGGATCGCGAGCTGCATTCATTTTAACGTAGATATCAATTTTCCGCATAACACCAGATATGATAAGTTATCGGTACTTTCATACCATACATACCTTATTACCATACTTACCTTTGCCTTATTCATATTCATACTTTTCTACAGTCACAAGCATAAACATACCTTACTCTTACCACAGATGAATACAGACGGTTCAGTCCGCATTTTAGGTATGAAGCTACAAGTACGCGGCGGGCTCGACTTGTTGGGCCAATTCAGTGAGTGTAACGTAGTCAGAACATCTAAGAGTTACGCGATAGAAAGAGAGGCAACTTCTAGGTGAATATAACTGTAGGTAATAAGCGCTGGTGGGCAGGGAGCAGTGGTGACCTAGTGGTAATGACTGCGACTTACGAGTTGTAGGTCGTGGATCCCAAGCAGGCACTTCACTTTGTGTTAAAATTATTTTCATCATCACTGATCTTAAAACGATGAATGAAAACATCGTGAGGAGACCGGTATGTCCTAGAACAAAAATTCGAAGACATCATGTGACATTCGAAAACCCGCACTGAGCCCGCGTGGTGGATTATGGCCCGCTCCCTCTCACAGAGAGCTCCTGTGTTCTAGCAGTGGGAACATTATAGGCTGATTATGCGCTGTGCGACCTGAATTGCACTTTATTGTGTCGTAGCAAGAGTCGCTTTTTATTTAAATGATTACCGAGTGTTCCTGAATCTTTACTAATCTGTGCTCTTACGCAAAATTTTTAAGTGATCTTAAAGTATTGATAGATATTTTATGCTGTTACCAATATAGTATTATCGAAACCATAATGATAACAGCCGCACGGGTTGATCTAAGATTAAGCTACGCTTGCTGCGATCAGTTCGTGGATGATTGACCATCCATTAAGTACATCTTAAGACCCCACGTTGGTCCGGGTTAAGCCGTTGGGCTTGACCCTTGGACCAACAAAAATCTACGAAAACAAAAATTCGTCGTTCGTCATTCGTAGTTCGTTACCAAGGGGTATCGTGTTACTCACTGATTTAATTGTAGTGGTCAGAAAGGTAGTCGCTGCCTATACAATACTGGTATTAAACTGTATCCGGTTAGACTGGAAACCGACCCCAACATTCGGTGGGAAAACGCTAGACAGATCGTCTATTATGAAACCTTTTTCTAAATATTCAACGAGAACGAGGAACATTATAATTCTCATTTTCAATTTGGATTGAACTCGA
Organism: Conistra vaccinii; assembly: GCA_948150665.1. Taxonomy (NCBI): domain Eukaryota; kingdom Metazoa; phylum Arthropoda; class Insecta; order Lepidoptera; family Noctuidae; genus Conistra; species Conistra vaccinii. The sequence goes on along the minus strand of OX411339.1, from coordinate 6,568,056 downwards.
ATCTTGAATTCGCATTCGGATCTGATGCAGAACCGCTCTTAAGCAGGATTCATGAGCAATTTTCTCCTAAAATATTTTATGGTGTTGCCAACATAGTACCAATAATACCTAATAACCACCAAATATAATTACCTAATTAATTCTGACATTTTTTAAATCTTTATTTTATTTAATTGAACAAACATTTAGTACAAGTGGTTTGATGCAAACATTTAGTACAAGTGTTTATAATAGTCTAATTTTATTATAGTTGATGATTAGACTATTAAACGCTTGTACTAAATGTGTGCATGCCTAATTTAAGGTAGAATGTATAAGGATTTCTAATTATTATAAAACATCAGATTTTTTTTGTACCTATGTTCTATGCAAATAAATAATTATTCTATTCTATTCTAGTATTACCGAAATTATCCACTTATGAAACCTTTCTCAAAGATGAAAATTTCAAGAGAAAAGTGCTTTTAATGTTTAAGGAACTCATCATCATCATCATCATCTTCCTGCCCTTGTCCCATGGTACGTGGGGTCGGCGCAACCCGTTTTCTTTTTCCGCTCGCCCTCCCCTGTCAACCGCCACGCTATCATTCACTCCCATTGGACAACTGTAAGATATTTCTGCTCGTGACTGTACATTATGAGGATAATTGAATTATTTTACGTTATTCCCACAGTTTACAGCTCTTTGTGAAATAGATTATCCGGGGAAGTACCTACCATAGTCGCCATATCATATCTGCTATGTTCCGATTTCAAAAAGTACTGGTGTAATTAAAAGCACTGGACTATTCTCGGGTATGCTCGGAGTTTCTTTGAAGGGTTAGTTCAATCGTTAACACGTTCAGTACCAGGAGCCCTCCTGGAGGATCGGTATGGGATGCAGGGAGCCCTCGCAGAGGGCTCATTTTAAATATAGGTTTTTCATAGCGAATACAGAATTATAAACTGTGAAAATAAAAACAGATGTATATTTTAACAATATTTATTGGTATATACGAGTATATGCGTTGGTTTTTAAATGCAAGCATAATTTTTTTTTTTTTTCTTTTATGTACCAATATACAAAATTGTTCACAAAAAAATTTAAAAGGTTGGAAACTACGTATAGCGACAAAACCCCCTGAAAACACAATTTAACTTCGTTTTACAGTGTTTTAAACCTAATGCCGTTGACCGTCCACGATGGTTAACTCTAGGGCAAACGTAGGGCAAACGTTTGCGCTAGAGTCCCAGACGGTTCACTCCCAATATATGGCGGCATGGCGTATGAGTTCTATGAAAAGTGGGTGGAGTCGAAAGCAGTTTCGTCCATAGGTTCTAGTATTGCTGATTTCGTGGGCCACCCAATCCGCTATTTTCCAAAGCTTCGAAGGATCGTTGCTTAGCCATTCGTGACGTCACAATGATACTATCTACTATACACAATCCTATACCTATTTATATCTATATATATCTGTACATATACATACATATATAATAAGCCTATTAATGTTCCCTGCTGTGACACAGGCCTCCTCTCTGTGAGAGGGAGTGGACTACAATCCCACGCGGGCCCAGTGCGGGTTGGTAGATGTCACACGTCTTCAAATTTTTGGTTACTAAGATATGCCGGTTTCCTCACGATGTTTTCCTTCACCGTTTTGAGAGCAGTGGTGATGAAATTATTTACACAAAGTAATGCGCCTGCTTGGGTTCGAACCCATGACCTACAACTCGTAAATCGGGGCAGTTACCACTGGGCCACTACTGCTCATATCTGTACATATAATAAAATAAAATAAACTCGCTTTTCTATCTGCTATTTGCTCTGTTTGTTTGACTGCGTTGTACTTCTAACTATGCAAGGGATTTTGATGCGGTTTGTCAGGTAGGTACATGCGTCTTAGACTCTGCGTCACAGTGTCATCTATGCTATATGGTGAATTATTGCTCTTGTTAGTTGTTTTCTAATTAGCTAATGAGTAATACGTGTTTTGTGACCATTTAAGGTAATCAGTCGCCGTTCAGTGCGCACAGAAGGATGAGTCAATGATTTTCGTTCAATACACAGTTCTTTGTTCGGAAATAATAACATTAATGTTAAAATTATTGTATTATAATAAATAAATCTTGATGTTTTGTCAAGTCATAAAACCATGTGAAACAGGGGCGAGTCGCTAGTAATCTATACGTATACATAGTATAAAACAAATTCGACTTTTCGCGTTTGTCTGTATGTCCGCGTTGTTCTCTTATACCACGCAACAGATTTTGATGAGGTTTTCACTATCGTGTACAGAATTTATTCTAGAAGGTTTATGTGTGTAATACGCTAGTATTAAAGTTACGTTTACCTAAGAAATCTCGATGTTTTGTCAAGTCGTAAAACCATGCGAAGCAGGGGCGAGTCGCTAATATACGTAATCATATAGATAGGACGATATTATTGTTACAAAAAGGACTAGCACTGTGTCCTAAGTTAGTGTTGGCGCCTTCGTTGTGGTGTCTACACGTCCGATTACTTATAATATTCAAGGTTAGTACATAATAATTATAATATTGGTATTTGTGAGTTCGTTTTCGCACAACAGACATCGTGAGTTAGGCCTGCCATTTTTCGAAATCTTTTTTAAATTTTTATTACAAATAATTATTTTCTTTTTCTGCTTTACGTATTAATTATGATAATTCCTTTACTGTATTAAAAACATATAGTGTAAGCATATAGCTTGTTTATTTATTTATTACTTGGTGAACCCTGCCTCGTTGGGCGGTAAACATAAATATGCCTATGACACTCACAAATAACGTGGCTTTCTATTGGTAAAAGAATTTTCAAAATCGGTTCAGTAGATCCCAGAAAAAAAAGAAAAATTTAAAAAAATTGGTAGAAGCAGATACATTGTATGAATACCAAGAGTCCTGAAATTAGTATTTATTTTCTTAATTTTTGCCTAAATACGCATAAAACATAGACTTTGGAAAGTGGTAAATCGGGCATGGAAAAATTGCAACTAAGTATTTTTGCAACTGTTTGTTTACACCGGGATTCCATTCTTTGCTATCGACACCCGTGGGATATAATCTAATACTTTTAAACGAGCAATTCTTGAATAATATATGTATATATAATCTGAATCTCGGAAACGGCTCCAACGATTTCGATGAGAGTTGCAATTTAGGGGTAAAAAATCCATCTATTTAGATCTCATATCTGGGAAAAGTGGTTTTCTCTATTTCTACAGCCTCGGGAATGTTATAAAACGTTGGTGTGCCTGGATGATATCTTTATATTTTCACCCCGATCAGAGCTCGGCTTGACCAGAGATATGTAGTAATAATAGAACACATTATATTAGTAAGCAACCGAAGGTCACAAGGAACTTATTAGCATAATAATTATTATTTACATAATTGGTACATTGTATTTACAATAGGTAGTTAGGAACACCTATAGTGCAATGCTGTTACTAATTACCAAAAAAAATTTATTTATTATTGTTTATTTGCTGTTGCTCACTTTGCGTTCGGCTCTTATCGTGGCAACAGGTCGTGTCCGAGTTCGCAACAAGTCAATCGTCATCCTGAGGATGCCTCGTTGAGAGGCGAAACACGTGTCGATTTCTTACAGGGTTCTTTATGACTCTTTAAGAACAGTTAAGCGGATTAAGTTACTAAATATATGTCGTCTATTGTATTTTATTTTTTATTACAATTAACTACTAATTGATATGTAAAAATAATAACTGGCTCATTGGTCTAGTGGTCGCAAGCGCTACTGCTGAGCATGAGGTCCTGGCTTCGATTCCCGGGTCGGGCAAAGTGTTATTGGGTTTTCCTATCTGGAATTTCTTAGTAGCAGCTCGGTGTCTGGATAATGGCAATAGGCTCGCCCCCTATTACATGGGACTAAACATAACTGGCGAAATGTGGGTGTAGCTACTACAGGTACATCTCTGCCCAACTCTTTGGGGAGACAAGGCGTGATGTTATGTTATATAAAAATAATTATAACATGAATAGGTCTGAACTAACGACTTACCCCCTTACTAATAAACGTTGTATATCGTCTGTTACACAACGATTTGTCTTCTTCTTTCAAATGTCAAATTACTGACGACTGAAAGAGAGAAATCGGTGTGTAATTATACAGGCGATATACAACGTACGAGTATATTAGTAAGGGGGTTCAATTACATTATGCAAAATTATTGTTATGGGTTTCCGATTATTGTTTATCTAATGCGCCGTGTCTGCTTATGGGTCTAATCCCATTTAAGGCAACCAAGTGTGTGGTCCGGGCTTCGGTTCCCAGGAATTATTTATTACATAATCAGCCTATAATGTTCCAAATGCTGGGACACAGGCCTCTCTTTTTCGAGAGGGAGTGGGCCATATTCTACCACGCGGGCCCAGTGTGGGTTGGTAGATGACACATGTCTTCGAATTGTTGGTTGTTGGACATGCCGGTTTCCTCACGATGTTTTCCTTTGTCGTTTTGAGAACAGTAGTGATGAAATTATTAACACAAAGTATCGCGTCTGCCTGGGTTCGAACCCACGACCTACAACTCGTAAGTTTGAGGCCTTTACCACTGCGCCAAGACTGCTCTCACCCCTAATTAATTATTTTTATAAGGGCCTGTTAACTTACTTGGCAGATAATTTCATACAAATTCTGTTCCATTTTTGAATTTATTCGGTAAGTAGTGGCTATTCGGACATCGTGAAATAGGCCCTAAGTGTTATTATTTGTTTTTACCAACTTTGAGGATAATTTTGTTAGCAGTAGCTTGAGTCTCATTTCTGGCGTTAGGACCAATTCTCAGCATTCATTAAGTTCAATTGGATGACTTGTGCGACACATTTCTCGTCCAATTTATCCTGTCACTTGAATTTATCGGAAACTGCATTCTCGTTATCGTAGTTATCATTATGCATGCAATCACCATTTTAAAAAGAATTTTTATCCTGATGCTTATCATTGCACTTAGTAGATTAGTGAGATTGATTCACATTTCACATACTTTTTCAGTTTTGTAACCGACTTCTAAAAAGGAGGAGGTTATATTCGTCGTGTAAGTTTTTTTTTGACCACCGATAGCTCCGTCAATTGTGAACCGATTTTGAAAATTGTATTTTTGTTTGAAAGGGTATTCTCCCAAATTGGTCCCATATTGAGTTAGCTTCAAAAATACGTCTTTTTCCCACTTAGTTTATATGGATGACATGATGATAACTTCCTGTCACTGTTATTTGCTTAGCAGTTAGTGGTATTTGAATTTGTGTGGGGTAGGTACCACAACGAAAAAGTGAAAAATAAAAACTTTTTACAAAAAAAAAAAACAACCGACTTCCAAAAAAAACACTACAAATTGAAAAATAATTTTAATTTCGGAAGTCGGTAAAGTTATTTTTCACTTTGTAGTGTTTTTTTTTTGGAAGTCGTTTTTTTTTTTTTTTTGTAATAAAGTTTTTATTTTTCACTTTTTGCATTTGTCGTCAAAGTCGCAAATAACGTTCAATAATTTGACTGTTTAGGGGGTCATGTCGTATAAGGTTAAGCATAGCATAGCCTATATTGCTCTCACAGGCCTCCTCTCTTCGCGAGGGAGTGGGCTGTATCCACGGCATTCCACGCAGGCCTAGTGCAGGTTGGTAGATGTCACATGTCCTCGAATTTTTGATTCTAGAACATGCCGGTTTCCTCACGATGTTTTCCTTTACCGTTTTGAGAGCAGTGGTGATGAAATAATTTACACAAAGTAAAGCACCTGCTTGGGTTGGAACCCATTCGATAGTCAGTGCCGCTACACCAATGGGCCACGACTGCTCTCACTGGGCCACGACTGCTCTCACTGGGCCACGACTGGTCTCACTGGGCCACCACTGCTCTACCTTTAGCATGTACTTTACTTATTCCTAAATCCTCGTTTTCCTTATCCTGACTTTTAGAGCCACTCCATATAAAATACTGGTATTCAGCTGCATCCGGTTAAATTAGAAGCCGGTTAGGCTAGGCAGATTGATGGCGAAAAGTGGGGGTACTAGTATAGGTATAGTTCGCGCGCGACTAGTTGGTCGCTCATCTCATCACAAATCATCTCGCTATTGCAATCTCATGTGCGTTTTGTCTAAACTAGCCGCAACTTTCACTTCGCGACGGCTACACGCGTTGAAGAGAACACGCACATGAGATTGCAATAGCGAGATGATTTGTGATGAGATGAGCGGCGAACTAGTCGCGCGCGGACTATACACTTCTGTGTAAGTCGTCGAGATAAACAGGCATAATTTTATGTTATTTACTGAGATAAAACACTTAATTTCGTGTTCATGGGAACACCCAAACCTTTGAAAGTGTTTCCACTTGTAGTGGTTACACCGCCACATACGAACTACTCAGCGAAGACATGACGTCACTCAATTCCTGCATCGCGCAGTTAGAGTTTACCAAACGAAAAACATAGATAAGATCGACTATCCGAAATTAACTTACGGGCAGTTGCCCGCCAGACATAACACCCGTCTGGTCGAAGGATCCTCCCTTTCCTTTGGTGGATGAGTGAACTTTTCACCCTGTTCCTCATACCCCTAAACACTCATCCCGATGTTTGGCTATATGTGCAAAATTCTGTAAGAAGAGGGAAAGGTCTAGGTATTACTGAAATTATGTTTATATTGTTTTAGTAAACACTAAATAAAGATGCAGTGCGACTGTGACTACGTGACTACTGGCAATGAGGATCTGGAGACGCACTACGACAACTGCCGCTTGATGTGGGATGAACTGCATCCGGGGAAACCCTGTCCCAAGTAAGTATTCTATATTTAGTCTTAGAGAATGTGCGTGTGAAGGATTGATATGAACACTCTAGTTTAAGTAAAACAATTTTATCCATAACTCAATTTGTTTATTTGTTAACGTTTGTAGTACCTACTTAGTTCATAATAATTTTCTATTCTTTATTTCTATAAATAAACATTTGATACTGCCGTGAATCATATTTAGATCGACTACTGTCCTGCAAATTGCAAAAAAACGTAAGAAAATTTGAATTTCGCGGGCTAACTGGACGCTTTCGCCCATTCACTCTTTATGTAAACGGGGTTAGACTAATTTATTATATCTATTCAGTAAACTATTTTAGTACCAATTTGTTCTTCGCAGGAACAGCGACGGCACTATCAAGCTGCCAAATAAACACCTCGAAGACCTGGACGTGGACATCCTGTATCATTTAGGATACGACACGCACAACAATGACCTTCCAGCTCTGTTTGGAGATGTTAAAGTAAGTCCTTAACTTTAGAATATACAGGGAAAAATCTAAGGTGTATAATTGTTGCCATCCTTTTGGGTTAAGACTAAACGAACATAGAACCAGAATAATTAAACAGCATTCTTTTCTTGGTATTTGCTTGGCGTGGAATACCTAAGTCGTGTCCGGGTTCGCAACAAGTCAATCGTCATCCTGAGGATGCCTCTTTGAGAGATGAAACACGTGTCGATTTATTACAGGGTTCTTTATGATTCTTTATACAATGTGGAGACTACCATACAACAAAAAATTTAAATACTGGCACTACTAATGCTTAAGAGTATTTTGGAACTGACAAATAAATCCTAGCTTCGAAAAAAAAAAACGAGTTTTTCAAACAAATTAAATGTAATGTAAGCCGGATCCACCCTAAGCCTATAAATTCCGTTTATCCAACTAGGCCTTGGGTGAATTCTCGGGCATACATTTCAGAATATCCACCTTAGGGTGGATTTTTGAGGTGGATAAACGAAATAGCCCGAGCCGGCTATGGATTTTGCCGAGCTATAATGACTAAACTATTGAATATATTCAATTGAATTTTTGTATACAGAATGGGAACGTCATTATGGACACGCCGTTTAATTTTTTGTTGTATTGTCGTCTCCACCTTGTATACGTCGTCTATTATATTTTATAATGGATTTCCGCAAAGTCACGACTGATACTTATGGTGTTACCCAGTAACTGGGTTGTGGAGGTCAGATAGGCAGCCGCTCGAATTCAGCTGCATACGGTTAGACTGGAAGCCGACCCCAACATAGTTGGAAAAATTTTTGACAGATTGATTGATAAAGAACCTTAGTTACAAAACATTAAGCGAACATGTCCTATCACGTCTCTTCATTACAGGAAATGTTCAGTTAATCTTTTGCTTATCAGAAAAATGCCAACAGGCTGGCCTTCATAATAAAATGCTGTTTGTGATAACGCAGTAATCTTCACTTCAATAAATTGCATTAAAGTGCATTGTATCGATTACCTACTTTTGCTTATGTTTATCAATAGCGTTATCATTTATCATGAAGTTGCTAATCAGACAACTGCACTTCTGGGGTCTTAAAACGTCCGCTTTAGCAGAATCATAATAAGATAATATTATGAATCACACAAACTGTTACAAACTGACTATTCGTAATATTATCTGCGTTTTCATATTCATCTGTTTGACTGTTTTATATTTTATTGTAATAACATTTAAAACTGTAGAAATAAAAATCTCATTTGATTAACACTTTCGACTCCATCCATTTTCGTCGAGTTCATACGCCATACCGCCATACATATTGCAAGTGGACCCTCCGGGAGGGTTCCCGGCATCCCATCGCGGATGGTCAACGGCATTAGGTTTAAAACCGTGTTATAAAACACTGTAAAACGAAGTGAAATAGTGTTTTCTGGGGATCTTGTCGCTTGTTTCCAACCTTTTATTTGTGAATATTTGTAACCGTGAACAAAAAATTAATCTTTGATTTGAAAACCAACGCATATAGGTACTAATAAATCTTGTTAAAATATACATCTGATTTTATTTTCACGGTTTATAATGCTGTATTTGCTAAGAAAAATCTACATTTACAATGAGCTCTCCGCGAGTGCTCCCGGCATCCTATATGCGACTAGGTGAACCCTCCAGGAGGGCTCCCGGCACTGAACGTGTTAATAAAGACTGTAAAAGAAAACTTATCCGGTAAAATTACGGTCTCCATTTTTATCATGCGGCAATATTTACACCAAATATGATTCTGATATGTTTTGAACTGAATATGATTCAGCATAATATGTATTATGTGTCACCCTCAGACCAACAAAAAAAGGAAGACGGCGCGCGGCGAACATCAAAAGTGAAGTCACAAAACCGTGCTCCTACAAGTAAAGATACACGCTCACGCACACACCTACACTAAAACCATGCTCATCGTTCTCAGTACGTCACGAGTCTTCGTATAGTAAACATTGATTAAAAAAATAGAATTATGCCTTCCTGTGTAGTGAAAAATTGTAAAAACAATAGCAAATTACATAAAAAGTCTCACGGAATCACTTTTCACTTGTAAGTACTTGAAATAACATGTTTTTTTACTAAAATAATAATGATTTTGAAGTTACTTGGAACAAAAAACCTCAACGAACGAAATCAGTGACATAAAGTGGAAGGGTTGCCATAATACGATTTAAAATTTCCCCATTCGATTAAACGAATTCTTCTACTTATTTTATATCTTACTTCGAGTAATATTCCTGTCTTCTGTTTTCATGAATATTTTAGATTTCCAACTAATAATGAATCAAAAAATAAATGGATAGTGGCTATAAGAAATAGTCGGAATGATCCAGAATGGTTGCCATCGAAAACCAGCGTGGTTTGTTCCGATCATTTTGATAATAAAGACCTTTATTTAACTAATCGTGGACTTCGCCGTGTGACCAGAAGCGGATATCCTAAAATGGTACGAACAATTTATAAAATATTTATAAATTGAATAATAATTATAAGTTCAAGTATGTACTAATTCTTCACTAATCCTCCTAAAAGAGTTTTACTCAAAAGCTGCTATCACTCGTGTATGCTTACATCAGGTAAGTCTGGTAAGTCCTATAAAAAATGGACTTACCAGACATGCCTGATGTAACCATTGACGATATGGCATTACCAAGTGCATTATCTGTGTCTGTTCACGTATGTATTTTCTTACCTCTTATTACTTGTTTTTAAGATTCGAGATTTTATGACAAGTTTCAATTTATGTTGTAATATTTTTGCTATAGGACTTACCCGATTTACCTAATGCAGCTGTTGATTGCACGGTATTACCAAGTTCATCCTCTGCATTTGTATCCGTATGTATTTTCCTAACTCTTATTACTAAATTTTATTACAAATATGCAGTTTATTTAGTAATAATGTTGTTATAGGACTTACCTGATTTACCCGCTGTTGTTGATTATACGATAATACCAACTGCATCCTCTGCATTTGTATCCGTATGTATTTTCATGTCTGTTATTACTCGTTTTTATTACAATTCTGCAATTTACTTTAAAATAATGTTGTTATAGGACTTACCTGATTTACCCAATACGGCTGTTGATTGCACGGTATTACCAAGTTCATCCTCTGCATTTGTATCCGTATGTATTTTCCTAACTCTTATAACTAAATTTTATTACAAATATGCAGTTTATTTAGTAATAATGTTGTTATAGGACTTACCTGATTTACCCGCGGTTGTTGATTATACGATAATACCAACTGCATCCTCTGCATTTGTATCCGTATGTATTTTCATGTCTGTTATTACTCGTTTTTATTACAATTCTGCAATTTACTTTAAAATAATGTTGTTATAGGACTTACCTGATTTACCCAATACGGCTGTTGATTACACTGTATTACCAAGTACATCCTCCGCATTTGCTCCGGTATGTACTCTCCTGTAAGATTATGAAAAAGTTTTATGTTTTAAGTGGAAAAATTACCACTTCAAAACCAACTTTTTTATTCCTTTGTTTAAGGTCTTACCTGCCTCACCACCCATGTCCAAGATAACAGATGAAGAGGAATTAAGTTTCGATACACCTAGGAAGCATAAATTGAGACAAAAATTGAATTTAAAGGACAAAATTTTACGTATTAACAAAAAAAAAAATCAAAAATCTACAACAAAAAGTCCGGCGCCTCAAAAACAGGAACAAGTCTCTTAAAGATATAATAAGTACTTTGAAAAAAGAAAATTACATTAGTCCGGAATTGTACAATTCATTAAATGGAAATATTGCAATAATTGACATATTCAATAATTTGAACAGGAAAAAATTAAAAAAAAGCATCAAATACACTCCCGCAGTCAAAAAATTCTGTCTAACTTTAAATTACCACTCCCCTAAAGCTTATGCGTACGTAAGAAACTCATTTAATACTTGCCTCCCTCATCCGAAAACACTATGTAGGTGGTATGGATCCATAAAAGGAGAACCAGGATTCACAGAGGAGGCTTTTCAGGCCTTAAAGGCCAAATCCCAAGTAAGCGGCCATCGTCCTCTTTGTTCTTTGGTGTTCGATGAAATGGCCATAAGGTCTCAAAAAATTTGGGATGGAAAAAAGTATATAGGATTGGTGGATATGGGTTCAGGTGTGGAGGAATCAGCACCTTTAGCTACACAAGCTTTAGTGTTCTTGTTGGTAGGAATCAACCACAGATTTAAGATCCCTTTAGGATATTTTTTAATAAATAGTATATCCGGGGAACAAAAGGCGAATCTCATCAAACTTTGTCTTATAAAATGTTTTGAGTCTGAAGTTGACGTCGTGTCCCTCACGTTTGATGGGCATACCACAAATTTCACGGCAATCGAGCAGCTTGGGTGCAAAATTAAAGATCCGGGAAATTTAAAAACTACTTTTAAACATCCGGCAGATGACTCGGATGTTGTTTGTTTTGTTGATCCAAGCCATGTAGTGAAACTAATAAGAAATCAATTTGAAGCCAAAAAAGAGTTCCAAGACATGGACGGCAAAAACATTGCTTGGCATTATTTGGTAAGTTTGAACGATATGCAGAATGAGGAAGGCATTCATTTGGGCAACAAATTGTCGAAGCGGCATATTAATTTTAGAAGCCAGATAATGAAAGTTAAACTCGCTACTCAATTGTTTAGTCAAAGTGTTGCTACTGCCCTGAAGACTTGTAGGGAAGAACTAAATCTGTCAAAGTTTAAAGACTCCGAACCTACAGAAATCTTTATTAAACAAATTAACGACATGTTTGACATATTTAATACGAGGTCAATGAGAAAGTATGACTTTAAAAAACCGCTTTGTGAACGTAATAAAAACATAATTTTTAATTTTTTGGACTATCTTAAAAAGTACATATTAGAGCTTAAAGTGAAATCAGTCACTAAACGTAAAGTTATACAAAACGGGCGGCCTATCTTTTTAATAACACGCATCTATAAACGAGTGATTGAAGCAAAATGTAAAACAGGATTTTTGGGAGTACTCATTAATATCGAGAGTTTGATGAGTCTTTATCAAAAATTAGTAGATACCGAAAAGACACTTATATTTATTCCTGTCTATAAAATTAGTCAAGACCATTTAGAAATAATGTTTACATCGATCAGAATGCAAGGTGGTTTCAACGACAACCCAAATGTACGCCAGTTTAAAGGGAGCTACAGAAAATTGCTTTGCCATTTGGAATTAAAATGCTTGACAACAGGCAACTGTGTACCGTTAGAAAGTATTGCTATTTTGAACTGTTCATCTTCCACTGCTGTCATAAATACAACCGCGACCTCATATAGACATGAAGAAGCAGATGAGGAAGGAACAAGTTTGTTAGCTTTTCTTCAAGAAATTAAAGAAGATACAAAAGATCTTGCCAAAAGACTAAATGTCCCAGAGTTCGATGATTATAAAAACCTAATAATAGGATATATTGCAGGAGGCACGGCACATTATATTTCTAAAATAATTAAATGTGAAATATGTCTTAGTAGCTTATTAGCTACAGACAGATATGATTTTCACAAATTAATTTCACTAAAAAACAAAGGTGGACTGTGTTTTCCTTCCAAGGATGTATTCGACATATGTTTGGTGTGCGAAGTTATAATAAGAAAAATAACAAACGAGAAAATTAGTATGGTTAAAGAAAATCAGTACAAATATATAGTAACAAAAATTTTAGAATCATTTATAGGAAACGATAAAATTTTTGAAAACTTGGATGTTGAGCATAATTTTGCAGGTAGTGAGCATAAAGTCAATTTAATTAAATGTGTTATTGAAAAATATTTAAACATACGGTTTCACCACGTTTCCAAACTAGAAACAATTTCACAAACAGTAAAATCTAAAAGGCAGCAATTTAAAAAATTGACTCAACAACAAGGTTTTTAAAAGGATGCTGTGCTATGAATCTATGCATGTGAAGTGACGGTTAAAAACATATTTTTTTTCATCGTTACGATTTATCTTGATACTAGCTTTTTCCCGCGGCTTCGCCCACGTGTGTGTCGGAAATTAACCCATGGGGACGTACTACCGGGATAAAAAGTATCCTATGTTTTAATCTAGGTTGTAAACTATCTGTGTCCCAAATTTCATTCCAATCCGTTCAGTCCTTTTTGCGTGATTGAGTAACAAACATCCAAACGTACAAACTTTCACATTTATAATATTACATATATATATAATATACATTCTGTACATATATACGATTACTTTTTCTTTAGAGTTAGTGATTTTGTTATGGTGATCTAAAGTTGATTGAAAATTTTCGATCGTAGAGCACACTCTAATGCTTCGCATTATGAGTCGTGCAATATAAAAACCTATATTATTTAAAAATAATTTGATAATGATTCATACCTACGACGATGTTATGATTCACGCTTCAACAACCTTAAATAAATAAATAAAAAATGTTTATTACAATTACAAATACAACTGTTATTGGAGATCACCTTTTAAGCAGGAATTGCTTGTGTTAGGAGACTCTGCACTTCGACTTATCATTATATATTTATTTAATTGAAATGTAAACACGTAAGCAACAAAGTGTGCTTTTTCTATAATTTAAAACTAACCTATTTATATTTCTTTTTACATTCAATTGCAAATTCATGGATAATTCTAGTGGAAGAGCGGAGTCTGCCAACACAAGCAATTCTTACTTTAAACATGATCTCCAAATCATGTATGTAAATGCACTTTATAATTATTATGTGATGTATAAAATGTTGTTTTTTTTTTGGAATAGAGGACCTTCTGAACAATTCAGGTACTAAATACCATACTCATCAATATCTTACTTGTACTAACTTGTACAATATTAGCCTACCCATAAAAAATAATTCCCCAAATTATGGGTTTTTTTTTTTAACAAATGGCAACCCTTCGACACACATAGATAAAAAGGTGGCTTCAGTTTTCATGTTCGCGGCGCGCCGTCTTCCTTGTCACCATAAAGGAATTGCTGGGAATTCAAAAAAATTATTGCTTTTATCACTACCTCGTTGGTCTATTGCTGAGCATGAGGTCCTGAGTTCGATTCCCGGGTCGGGTAAAGTGTTATTGGGTTTTTCCATCTGGAATTTCTCAATGGTAGCACGGAGTCTGGATTTGTGCCCGGGTGATAGCAATAGGCTCGCCCTCTATTACATGGGACTTAAACATGAACTGGCAAAATGTGGGTGTCCTATAGGCACACCTCTGCCCAACCCTTCGGGGAATACAAGCGTGATGTTATGTTATGTATAATAAAACACGCTTACATTGACAGAAAATCTTTAAGCCTTTTTTCATTTTATCACCATCAGCATGTTGAATACCATTCTACTGGACATAGGCCAATCAGTATTAACTAAGGAGTATCGTATTACGGAGTACAGTTCGCATCAAACTTCATGAGCTCTATGAAGTTGTGCGCGAGTGACCTAAAAAGTATATTAATAGCTAATTACTTAACATATTGTGGCATTGAGTTAACTAACGAGAAACTGTTGATAATATGCATATATAGAACACCCCAGTCCGACCCCAACCTATTTTTAACTAATCTAGATAGTCTCTTACATGATATTCTCAAAAAATACAAACCCTCAACGCGCATAGTTCTAACAGGAGACTTTAACATAAACACACTAAAAAAAGGTAAAATCACTAACGAATTCCGAGACCTAGCAAACAACTATAATTTAAAATTCATATTGACGAAGCTACTCGCAAATCCTCTTGTATTGGCCATATATTGAGTTATATCCCAGATGCAGCTACAACAGTACTCCCACTCTATCTCTCTGACCACGAAACAGCACAAATGATAGGCTTCCCCTTAAAACGTCAATCGATAAAAGATGCAATTTATTACGTTTACAAAAGAGATTACAACGTCCATAACACACACGGTTTCCTCTTGGGACTACCCGCAACCCCAGTAGGCATCGGCCCTAGCGGACCCGTCAGTTTTGCTGACATCTCTTTGAGGCGCGCGTGGAACACGATGCGCCGTCGACCCGGGCCTGGTCCTTATCGGACGGCGAGCTGCCCATTGCTCTCCGTCCGCAAGCCCGCGCCTACGGTGGCCGGAAATCGGCTTCCAATTCCAACTTTTACCTACCTACAACATAGATTTGTTAATCATAAAAATAATTAGCTATTAATAAACTTTTAGGCCACTCGCGTTCAACTTCAAAGAGGTCATAAAGTTTGGCGCGTAGGTTGGTGGAGGTGCGATACGCAGTTGCTCCATGTAAAATACTGGTATTCAGCTGCATCCGGTTAGACTGGAAGCCAACCCGAACATAGTTGAGAAAAGGCAGGCAGATGATGACGATGATGACACAGTCCTAACTATTTGCTCGTTACTGAACTCCATGGTTGCTCTCATCAAAGTCAGATAATTTATTTAAAGTAGGCCATTGAATTAATGAATGAAATGCACCAATCCCATATGGTTTAACCAAACTCGATAGCCAAGAGCCCCTGGAGCTTCACGTTCCATGGGGCTACAGAGGCGATTGCATATCAAGGAGTAGATTTGATTGGATTACCGCACCACCCGATCACCATTAGGTAGGGAAGATGGGCCCTCAGGATATGGAAGGATTTGCGACCCGTACCTACCGGATATGGTTCCTTGATTAGGCAATGTACTATTTTAAAGTAGGCCATAAAAATAAATACTCAAAAATAAGAAACAAGAATCCCATCTATCTTTTATTTCGACTTTCTTTCCGATTTATTGTTACTAGGTCAGATTTTAGGATGGCAAAGCATCTGCGATGGTTAAGGCATTAAATAATATAAAAAGTGACCAGATTCAAATGAGCTGAAACAACGCGCAATGCTTTGTATGAGCCCTGGAGGAACTCTCTACGCTTACAAAAATTACCACCAGAAGCGTAAGATAGGTACCTAAAATTCACAAAAATTATACCATTCCAGTTCGTCTGCATGGGCGGTACTAAGCATCGGATGCGGGAGTTCGCGCAGTACATGACCGAAGTATTGAACCTCCCGAACAAGGGAGAGAAGCTGGTGAACCTCACCAAGCACTCACAGAGATACGCCATGTACAAAGTTGGGCCCGTGTTGTCTGTTAGCGTGAGTATTTATTTATGATAAAAATTAACTAAATGACTACACGACATTCAGCTATCTGGTTAAACGTTGCGCTCAGTGACTTGGTTAGTTGTCCTTCAGCTATTTAATTTAATGCCTGCGTTTAATAAATGGCCTAGGCGTCCAATTAGCTGGCTAATTTAACCAGATGGCTGCGATATATACATAAAGTCACGCCTTTTTCCCCTGGCGGTAGGCAGAACTACAGAACGCCACCTGCTACGACCATTACCCATTACACACTCTATAGGATCTGATATGCCATATTAAGTAATTAGCCACGTAAGTATTATTGAAACCGTAAAAATATTCAAGTTTTGGTTAGTAAAACTCTGCAAATCAACTTGTGATTTGCAGAGTTTTACTAACCAAAACTATGTATTTACTCCTTGGGCATCTTTCAAAATAACCCTTTATTTTTAAGGACTTCACGAAAGTGTACTGTATGTCTCTTTCATTCCTTTCATTTTGTAACACTGAGGGCGAATTGCACCAATGAAACTGAACGGGATCAGCACATCTAAACCGCGGTCAAGAGCTGTCAGTGTCAATTTTTTTTTGTTTTGTCTTTGGCAACTGAGTCGATGTCGACTATTCTGCCAGCGTCATCTGGTGATGGCAACGCAGCAAGGTGAGCCGTCAAACTTTGCACTTCATGGTAGTCTAATCTAGTTGTTATAATTATGTTAGTTGTCACGAACTATTGTTGTGGAATATTGACAGCTATTGAACGCGGTTTAGATTTGACACTGACAGCTCTTGAACGCGGTTTAGATTTCGGTTTCATTGGTGAGATTAGCCCTAATCAGTCCGGTAAAATATTTTTTTTGTCAATTTTTTTTTTTTTTAATAAAAAATTGACGCACAAAACCCTACACATCAAACAATTTAGTAAACTTCTAGATAATAATATGCAAATCAGCCTATTCCCTGAACTTCGCTACGCCCAGAGTTACAAACTGAAATGGTACGTCGATACAGATGTTTATATTACTCCTGGGAAATTAACTAAACGCTACTTGAAACAAATCCTCTCTTCAATCGAATATAAACGGAACTAATAAGAATAGATTTATTTGGAGTTGAAGCGAAACTTTTATGTAGGTTAATACCTGCTGTCCTTTTATGATACCTTTGAGAGATACAGAGTCTATGATACCTCAAATTGCTAAGCATGATCCGAAAATACTGCAGCATTAATTTAGAAATAAATATATGGTAAAGTTGAGGATTAATATTAAGTACTATGTTTGAAGAAAACACGATTCCATACAATTTTCTCTATAGAAAAAAAATCCAAAGTTACCTCCAAACCGAACAATAAACCGCTGGTATTAAAATCACTAAATTGCACGACTCATAATGAGAAGCATTAGAGAGTGCTCCACAATCGAAAAAAAATGTTTGCCCCATTTCTGCAACTGTTTTTATTGTTACACTCCTGCTGGCTGCTAGTACACAGAATTTGACCTACTTAATTTATAATGGTCTATAAATTAAGTAGGTTCTGTATAGATGATTAAATGGAGATTAATACTGTACTTTTTAACAATTGATTTAATGCAGCAGAAATGAAAAAAGCATCAAAATAGTTGAAAAAAAAATTCTGTCCGTCAATGTATGAAACCTGAACATTGTAGCTTGCGATAAAATCAATTAATTGAGTCAATTTTTTTTTGATACATTCGTTTCAGCCATAGAAGGAACCGAAAATGGCTCTTTTATTCAAAGTAGTTTAATTATAATTAATAAAATAATAACTAAAATATATCAATAACTAAATATTTCCAACCTTGACTTGACGTCCATTGCCTAGCAACCGACAAAGTAAATAGTAGCGTTTTACCTTCAAACAAAACGCTTGTTGTGTCCGGAGACTCATTCGGGGTCATATAAACATAATTTGAGTCTAGCATCTTCCGTTTTCGTGTCACATTTATATAGGTATATGCAACTATCTCCTTCTTGGCAACACGATGATGACGTATTTCCGCCCGCGTTCACCAGGTGGCCGCAGCGCGCCAAATCGTTCATTGTGGCCTCAAAACCTTAAAACTTGAGAAACCAATTAAACCAGGCAGTCTTTAAAATTATGACCCCGAATGAGTCTCCGGACACAACAAGCGTTTTGTTTGAAGGTAAAACGCTACTATTGTGTCCTTCGGTCTCATTCGGGGTCATATAAACATAATTTGAGGCTTTGTTTGTTATCGCCTGGTGAACGGGACGCCAATGTGTTGTAAAAGAAATAAGTGAAATTAGATCCAGAAAATATTAAAACGATAAGCACAAAAATAAACACCAAATTTTACGTTTGCATTGGAATAATTAATAATATTTTAATATGTTAAGATAAATGACTAAAAATAGTACCTAACAGTTCAGTACACAGAAAACAGAGCATTTTATACGTACCTTGAATGCATCATCATGTCATATCTTCGTATAAACTTACCATAATAAAGTGAAACTTATAATTATTATTCATCGATAAGTACAACTTCTTATTCTCATAATTCAAACGTTTTGTAGGATCATCAACATCACATAATTATTGTATTCTATTTAATCAGAGGTATTTAATTAATTGGCTGAAACAGATGAACCAACGAGCTTCCCTGCGCTGGAATCACTTCCTTCCTGTAATGTTTTTTAAAAGTATTACCGGATCTCCAATTAGCTCGTGCCATTATCTCATCCAGAGGTTCGTTATCCAACCAACTTCGTGAAGCAACTGCAGAACGAAAACTACCTGGAGTAGCCTCAATTCCTGCTTCCTTCAAAATCGACTTAACCCAACCTGCCAAAATAGTTCTAGTAGCTGGCTTAGCTTTTCCACATACAGTGATAAATAGTCTATCGCTAGAACAAAGCAGACGACGCGGTTTTCCAATTTCTATAAGTTTTTTAAGCCAAAGTACCGGGTCAAGCGCCGCATTTTCAAGATTCCCTAACAACTTCCAACCTGACTGTACGTGAGTTTCAGAATCAGTTTTCGAACCAAAATGCGGCCAAAACATAATGCTATTCTCTCCTACTATACACCTGTCTGGCGAGACACTAAGTAATGTTAAATCGTGTATCCTACGCCCTGAACATAACAACAGTAAAACTGCACAAACTCTTGAAATTTCGAATGGACTTTGATTTTGAAGAGGTCTATTGCCCAACCAACCTTCTAGAGACTGAGGATCCCAAACAGGGGGTGGACACTTTTTAGGTTGTTGCAACGCTATAGCTTTAATCATTTGTTTAACCAAAATGTTTGAACTTAAACGGGCCTCACTCTTTGTATTACATAAAGTGGACACAACCGATTTATGAAGTAAAATAGTACGATAGGATAATTTTTCTTTTAGGTGCAAATCCGCTAAATAGCGAGCCAAATCACTACCTGAAGGGTCTGAGAAATTTATACCATACATGGAACACCAATTCAACCATCTCTGCCATGCTGGCCTATATGTATTTAAAGTAGACGACCTCCAACCTTCTTTCAGTAGACACTTTTGTTCTTCAGACCAGGCACCTAAGGATTCAGACCACCCCCACATCTCCATACTTCTAAGACCAGCTCCTTCACTCGAGGTGGGGGCTGCCCGGTCCTCGTATCCACTAGCACTTTCGATAACCTGTGAATCGTGAACGGAGGCGCGAGCGCTCTGGTCTTCAAGTCTGCTCTCCAGAATGCTCTTATCCACCTCGGTGCCACTATCAGGAATACGCCGCGAGCCTGATTTAGATGCATCAGCACCCGGGGTATCAAACTCGGAGGTGGAAAGACCCAAGCCAGACGGAAATCCCATTTGAATGCGAACGCGTTGTGTCTCCATGCTCGCCGATCTCTTTGATCTAGAGTTACATAACAAGGTAGTACGTGGGCTGTGCTGGAGGCAAAAAGATCTGTCTGGGGAACACCCCACTTTGCAAAGACAATACTGGTGAATTCGGGGAGTAGATGCCATTCTTGTAACATCGAGTGACGCGACAGACCGTCTGCGATGTTGTTGTACTTGCCTGGAATGTGATGGGGGATTACATGAATGTCGTACTTTTGAAGTATGTGAAAAATTTGATATATTAACTCCATCAAGATCCGCGACTTGTTGCCCCCCTCCTTCCGCAAGTACGCTACAACCGCCTTGTTGTCGCACTGTAGTAGCAGAGATGTGTGGCTCAGAGACGGAGCGAATTCTAGCAAACATTTTAGAATAGTTAACATCTCCTTGTGATTCGAATGAAGCTGCTCTTCTTCTTTTGTCCACTTCCCCGATAGGTGAAGACCATTTAACTCCGCCCCCCAACCTGTATCTGCTGCGTCTGTTGTCAAAAAATTTTTTACTACTGGTGGATGAAGCCTGGATTTCTCTACACAGTGAACCTTCCACCAATTTAATTCTGCTAGCACCTCCGCAGGCAAGAGATAAGTCGACTGACATGGCATTTTTAGGACCAGGTTGCAATAAGCCAGTAGGTGCCGAAAATTCAAACGACCCATTGGAACTACCAGACGAGCAAAATTCAGAACGCCTATGATACTCTGTATTTCTCGAAGAGACGCCTTCTGCCGCCGGAGCAATTTTGACAAAACTACTTGCATGTGCTGAATTTTGTTTTCTGGTAAAAATTTTTGATTTTGCCACGGATTCCACATTAATCCCAAATACTCTATTATCTTCCGAGGGATAAGAATCGATTTCTCCCTGTTCACCTGCCAACCCAGCTGGCTGAGAGTTTGAAGAACAATGTTGACGTGTTTTATAAGTGTCGTTCTGTCCTGTGCTACTAGGAGATAATCGTCCAGAAAAACCACTACTCGTATGCCTAGATTCCTGAAAATCTCGGCGGTCCAGTTGGTCAACGATGCAAATACTTTGGGCGCTGTCGCCAGGCCAAACGGCAAACAGGTCATTTGCAGTAACCGATTTCGATACAATAGACGGAGAAAACAACGGTGAGCGGGTGCTACATTTACGTGGTTGTACGCTTGCCTGAGGTCTATTTTGACCATCCAATCCCGCTCCTGAATAAAATCGGGAACTCGATTTACCGAAATCAAACGAAATTTGCTTATGTTCAAATAATTGTTTAAGCTTTTTAAATTGAAAATGGGACGGTAAGTTCCGCCGCTCTTGGGAATCAGAAAGAAATTTGATATAAAACTCGGAGTCAGGGGGGCATATTCTAATATTCTCTGTGTCAATAAATTTTGAATGACTCTGTCCATCTCAGGGGATGGTAGAGTAAGATTGCAACGTTTCACCTGCCTTGGCGGGACCAGAGGCGGTTTCTTTTGAAATGGAATGCGATAACCCTTCACTATTTTTATTAATGGTTCTGGTGCCCCCAGTCTCTTCCACTCCGTAACATGATTTTGTAAGCACCCCCCCGAAAAATCCTGATCTGGGTCAGAACTTTTTATTGAATTTAGCCGAGCCCTTTCCCCGTTGTGCATTGTTTTGCGGTTCATTTTTCCGAAAACTATAGGGCTGGTTAAAGCGTTGTCCAGCCAGTTGTCATCTCGGTTGAGGACGAAAAAAATTTGAATTATTATTAAACGGGTTCATTGCTTGATAATTATTATAAAAGGTTCCTGCACTATGAGGAGGAGGAAATCTATAGTTCATCGTCAGTGCCGAAGGGCGACTGGACGATTGATATCCACTAGGTCCAGGGTACGCCGCCTGGGGTCTAGGGTTTTTCTTTTCTTGGCCAGAAAAAATAATTTTATTTGCATAAAAAATTTTGTTAACTCCGCCATTATTCTTAACAAATTCACTAAAAGGTATTTTATCAAACAAAAATTCACTAGACGGCGGTATTTTCTTCAAACACGGCTTAAATGATTTATCCCTTAATTGCTTAATGAACACTTCGCGTCTTTGTTCAATTATATCGGCCCTACGGCCACAAACCAGTTGCAAACAATCACGTGAAATCTTTTGATAATCACCAGTAAAAACCTCTTTTAATTTTAATGCCAATTGTTCTGGGTCCATACTACCCGTATCCTTAGCCCAGTCCACTAACTGTCGAAAACCTTGTTGCATAGCGTCGCTTTGCATTACCAGTGCGCGAGTTACAGAGCCAAGAAATTTATCCGCTGAGGGTAAATGGGTAACTTTTTCTAAAGATTTGATTTCATCGTTTACTTCAAGGTCAACATATCCAGGACGAGCATTATAAACTTTTTGTGATTCGACATATCGAACATTATTCCAGTTTTCATTATTAAAATATTGAATTGAATTAAGCAAATCTAACTGATTAGATGGAGTTGCAGTGACAGCTGGCTCCTTTAATTGCGTTGCCAAATCAAAATCAAATGATTGAACTGGTACAGGATTTGAGACTTGTTCCTGTGCCATTTCGAAATTATCACCATTATTTATCGGATTATCACAATCATAATTTTCATTTTCATTTTCATAATACATATTATGAGGGTAGTAATATAAATTTTTCAAATCACTGACCTGCTTTGCAAGCTTTTTGATTACCTTGCTTTGTCCTCGATGACGCTTACTTTTCTTCTTCTTACTCACCTTCTTCCTCTTTCGGGATTTATCTACCTGATCAACCTCTAAATCCGACGGTGATGATTCAGAGGAACTTGAGGAACTTGACGAATCCGATGACGAATCAGATTCTTTACGGCTACGCGCCTGTACTCTATCCGCCATCGTAACAAAATTTAATTTCTAAACTATTTTATTATATTATTCTATATTTAAACTATCACTTTTCAGTCTATTCACTTTTTTGTAAAACAATCTTTAATATTTTATATTTCTAAGCATATACCGAACGCTAACAGCGTTAACAGAAAATAAACTAATTAAAACTATAATTTTCTAAGAATTCTTAGACTATCGAACGCTAAAAACGTTAACTTTTAAATTTAGATGTGAACCGTCCGAAAACAGGACGCCAATGAACGATTTGGCGCGCTGCGGCCACCTGGTGAACGCGGGCGGAAATACGTCATCATCGTGTTGCCAAGAAGGAGATAGTTGCATATACCTATATAAATGTGACACGAAAACGGAAGATGCTAGACTCAAATTATGTTTATATGACCCCGAATGAGACCGAAGGACACAATATCTAAATAAATAGTCTTTGACAATACGTAAGGATTGCGAGGTTAGAAATTTTACCCATATTGATGGGTAAAAAAGCAGTCAAAACATACTTCATGAAAAGTGATAAATTGTTCATTTTTGTTAGAAACTATGTTTTGAATTTATTTTCGTTTATGAATGAGTGTTATGAACTTATGAGGCATGCACTTTTGGATTTTCCAAACTATTTAACATATTATCTGAATTCATAGTGAGTTCAGATAATATTATATATTCCCAACATAGTTGGGAAAAGGCTAGGCAGATATATACTCGTATAACCATAAAGCAGATACCATGTATTTTGTTTTTACTTTCTATTGAATTTGCCGTAAAAAGAAATTACCTAAACTATTGGAGCTTTGGACCCTCAGCCTCGCTCTCACACAGTCCGCGAGCAGTATCGTGCGAGCGAGATAAGGAGTGAATTTGAGCCGAGGTATTATATAGACTCTTAATATTTTTAACCGTCGAAAAACCAGGAGGAGGTGTCCAAATCAACGCGCACGATGAATCACAATAAATGTTTAATTTTGATAGTTCAACAACATTCATTGCGCTATTTACGTTGTTGAGCAAACAAATTTTTCGAACATATGAAGTATATGGATTAGCAATATCCTTTAAAATGATTCAGATTAAGATTGATCGTGTGTAAAGTTCTCTTTGTCAAAGATGTAAACAACAATGGCCGCCCGAAATTGTATATGCTGTCAAGCAGCCATCATTTTACACCTTTTTTTTTTTTTTTTTTTTTTTTTTTTTTTTTTTTTTCTTTGGCTTCGCACGGTTTGTGCATTTAGCCAATGTCACGTTTAGTTCAGTTCATAGTGTTCTGTGGATTAGTTTAGTTGTACTTTGAAGAAATAAAGGTAGGGAAACGAATAATTTTAAATGTTAGGTAAATTTTATCTGGATTTAGGATAGGACGGTTAAATAGGATCAGTATAATAATATATAAAGGTGAAGATAGTGAATAATGATTAAATTACAACTTAATATTATTTAAGGTGATGAATGAGACTATACATTTATAAACAGGAAAGCTATTTGTACAAAGTAAAGAAAGTATTGAGGTAGGAAAAGGAGTACGAAGGGACAAGAGATTACTGAGAAAGGAAGAACGGTCATATAATGGACAGGAGAAAAAAATGTGGTCTAAATCGCCAACATCTGTGCCACACGAACAAATGGGGTCGCTGATAATACGAAGTTTGGCAAGATGTGCTGGTGAGCAAACATGTCCCAGTCTCATTCTTATAAGAACGGAAGTCTCCATCTTGCCAAACTTTGCCCTGCCAAACCACGGTTTTTCCGGAACGTCGGGTTGAATGTAAGAAAAATATCGTCCCTTCGATTTACTTCCGATATCCCAAGCTACCTTCCAAGTGTCCCGAAGATAGGTCTTAGGTAATGTCACGAGGTCATAACAAAAATTAGTATAAGGAAATAGGTCTCCACACTGCATCGCCTCACCGGCAAGTCTATCGGCCACTTCATTACCATGGATTCCAGCATGGGCTGGAATCCATACAAATTGCAGTGTATTACCCTCGGAGATGGTTCTGGACGTAAATTCTCTTATTAAAAAAACTATAGGAAACTGCGATTTGTGTTCGAAAGGGGATTTATTAATGGCTAGAAGAGCACTTTGGGAATCTGTAAAAATGATGGTATTTTTGAGCTTTAAAACTCGAGAATATTCAATGGCTTTTAGAATGCCGAAACATTCTCCCGTAAAAACAGAAGTTTCAGGAGGCAGTTTAATTTTTTGAACGATGTTGTATTGAGAATGGTAAGTGCCTATCCCAACACAACCCGTCGGAGAACGCTTAGAAGCATCCGTAAATATATGGTGGTACTCTTTGTGTTCGGCCAGAAAATTATTAAAAACTATAAGACAATCGGGATCTGATTTATTTACACAGTTATATTTTATAATGGGACTGAATAGTAAACTCTCAAAACTACTGCTAAATAGGGGAAGTTTATTAGAACGGTGAATAGGAGAAGAAAGTGAGAGGAATTTTTTATAGCTTACAACTAGACAAGGAGCACGTTTATGGGACCAATAATCTGATGAATCTATCTGCAAAACTAAAGATTCTAGTATAGGAATGAGAGGATGAGTTGAAAACTGAAGAATTCGAAACAAATATTTATCAGACAGGAATTGTCTTCTAAGATGTAAAGGAGCTTCCCCGTATTCAATTTGGAGTGCATTAATGGGACTGGACTTCATGGCACCCGAAATAATGCGTAATGCCTTAGATTGGATGCGATCCAATTTTTTAAAAGCCATAACACTACCAGGTTCTAGAACGAACAATCCATAATCCAGAGTGCTTCTGATGATTGCGTTGTAAATAAGTTTCAAAGAAAAGGGATGTGCACCCCACGACACACCAGAGAGGCATCTAAGCATGTTGAGGTGTTTTTCACATTTATTAACAATGTAATCACAATGAGGAACACTACTTAATTTACAGTCAAGAATTATACCTAGATATCTGAAATTATCTTTAACTGGGATAGGTATTTCTCTATAAAAGAGATTTAGTAAGGGAATATTTCTCTTCCGGGTGAATAAAACAGCCGCACTTTTAGATGTGGATAATTCCAAACCGTTTAGATGTAACCATGACTCCAAAGAGGATAATGCAGAATTGATAGCATAACTAGCTTGTTCAACAGATTGATTTGAAGAATATAGTAGTAAATCATCGGCATATTGAAGAACCTTAACATGATTAGTTAAGGACGAGTCTAAAACAAAAGTGTAAATATTGTATAGAAGGGGACTGAGGACAGAACCCTGTGGGAGGCCTCTCCATACAAGATGAGAAACCTCATGATCTCCTATTAACATGTTAACAGAACGTTCAGTCAGGATTTTAATAATGAAATTCAACAAATTCAATGGAACTTTTAAGGCTTTTAATTTATTTTGTAAAACTGATATTATGACATTATCATAAGCCGCATCAATATCAAGGAAAACTGCAACAGTGGAATAGTTATTAGAGAAGGATAAGCGAATGTCGGATGTTAAAATACTTAAACAGTCAGTTGTACTTTTACCTTTTCTAAAGCCATATTGTGATTCTGACAAAAGACCCTTACTTTCAACATACCATTCTAGGCGATTTTTAATTAAGTGTTCCGCTAGTTTCATCAGAATTGAAGACAAAACTATGGGACGGTATGAAGAAGCATCAGATGGAGTTTTATTTGGTTTAAGGAATGGCAACACCATTTGACGTTTCCATTCAACTGGGATGTTTCCTGTATTCATAATAGAATTAATAAGTTCTAAATAATAAATGAGGACATCATCATTAAAATTAGCAAAAAAGGAATACGGGATCCCATCAATGCCTGGTGCAGAATCCTTACTTTTATTTATAACACCCTTTAATTCAGTGAGAGTAAATGGAAGATCTAGCGGCGTATGAGTATCTTGATTATTGGATACGGGAGATAGGTTAATAGCCTCAGGAACCCAAGGTGGAGCTAGTTTATCTAAAAATTCACTGGCTAAAGAATCAGGAATAGGAGAAGGGTTGTTATAAATGGACCTAAATCTACGAATATTTTGCCAGACAATTGTAGGGTGAGTATTCGGTGAAATTGATGAGCAAAATTTACGCCAAGAATCAAATTTTTTCTTTTTAAAAAGTTTATAAGTTTCATTAATTAAATTAGTTACAATTTCAAAATTAATATCGGACATATCAAGGTTATAATTGTATTCAGCCTCTTTACGTTTGTTTATCAATTCTGTGCACTCCGAATCCCACCACGGTGGCGAGGGAATTGTACTAACATTGTTTTTTTTTGCAGGAAAAACTTCATCTGCCGCTGCGATTAAAATGCGTGCTAAAGCTTCCGCACAACTATTTTCATTGCCATCAGAAATAACAGGCAATGAGCAAAGCTTTCTGTCAACAATATTTCTGAATTTGTCCCAGTCATTATTATTTCTATTAGGTAATTTATGTTTTAAGTTTGATCTCCTTAATAGTGCATTTGGTTTGGAAAGAGGATAAGAAATAACTATTGGAAAATGGTCACTACCATAGGTAGAGGTTAGAGTATGCCAAGTTAATGAAGAGGCTAAGTTTGGAGAACATATTGAAAGGTCAATTGCGCTTTGGTTCTGATTGGGATCTGAACGACGTGTGGCAGCTCCTGAGTTCAAGATGCATAAGTTATGTAAGTCTATTATATCTAGTAATTCATCTCCATAACAATTAGAACTTGAACAACCCCATGATTGATGATGGCAATTAAAATCCCCCAATATTAAGATTGGCTTTGGAAGAAAAGAAAAGAGATTATTTAACTCTTGAAGAACAGAAGAAGAAGGGTGAGGAATGTAAATAGAAACAAGACAAGTATGCTGCACTTTAATAGCTACAATTGAAATTTCCTCACTATGATGAGGTAATGTAATGGTAGAGAAAGGGATAGAATTCTTGATAAGTATCGCTACTCCACCATACCCATCAGATCTATCCTCTCTAATGGTTAAATAACCATTAATTTTAAAAACATGATAAGGTTTGAGCCATGTCTCTGCTAAGGCAAAGGCAAATGGTTCATATTTGTTTAAAAGATATATAACATCACTCTTTTTGTTTACTAGACTGCGGCAGTTCCACTGGATTATTTTGGATTTGTTGTCCATTATGAATGGATTCAGGTACATTTAAAGATTGGGCAACGTTGGACGGTGTAATGTTGAACTGGGAGAGAAGATTGTGTAATGCAGAAAGAAAATCGTTTATGGAAAAATTTACGTCATTTTTATCATTGATACAATTATTAGAAAAAGCACAACCATTTGATGGTTGGGGAATGTTAAAATCCTTAATAATAGCATTGTGAGCCTCTTTATTATATCCTTGTACAGATTTGGGAGGGGAGCGGGGTTTGAAGAAGACAGTCTTTTTATAGCTATTTGAAGTAGGCATTCTATTAGGTGAAGAGATAGATGGAGAATCTGCAAAGTCTTTGGAAGGAGAAGATAAAAGTGTATCAGCATATGATTTAGTTACTGGGGGATATACTTTTGCCGCTTCCGCATAAGATACTGAACTTTGTGCCATGTATGTTTTAATTAATTTTTGCCTAGAAAATTCTGGGCAAGACTTATTAGTGGCATAATGAAAACCAGAGCAAAGGCAGCAAGAAGCACTTTCTTGGTCTCTTTCACAGCTATCCCCGGTGTGGCCTTGGCCACATTTATAACAACGAGGTTTGGATCTGCACTGAATTTTTGTGTGACCAAAACGACAGCAATTGAAACACTGTACAGTAGGGAAAATATATAAATCTACAGGTAACGCATTATAACACATGAAAATTCTTTTCGGTAGAATCTGCCCATCAAATGTAACAACTATGGATTGGGATGGTTTCCAAACGGTTGTACCGTCAACAATGGTTTTAAAATTGAGGCGTCTGACTTTTAAAATTGGACCGCAACCAATTGGTACTGTAATGTTATCTATAACTTCCTCCGGAGACCATTCCGCCGGAACACCACGCACTAAACCCATTCTAGTTACATTAAAAGTGGGTATAAACGCTTTATAATTATATGTTGTAAGACTATTATGGGAAATAAAAGAATTCGCATCCAGGAAATTCGAAAAGGATAAAGATATTTTATTGCGCCCAATTTTTTTTACGCTACCATTAATTATATTTTGAAAGGCGTTGTGTTTTAAAAACTTGCCAAATGTAATAGGGTGCAGTGTAGTACCACGGTAGACGGTAGAATAACTAAGCCATATCTTAGAAATAAATGCCTACAGCCGCGCGGTACGTAAACATGCGATAGGGCTGCCCGCCTCTAGTATTTTAATTACATTTGCCTACTTTGTGTTTCCATTTAGTTTTGTGATTGTAAATATACTTTTTTTATCTACACAAATAAATAAAATACTTTGTGAATTGAATAACAAAACAAAACACAAATGCCCGAGGTTTTAAAACAAGCGTACCTACCGTATTAATTCATGAACCTCCTATAACTACCTATTTCACTCGTGTTATCACTTTCCTTTACTCTATTCACTTTATTTATTAATCCAGACATCTTTTTTTCGGGAGATAAAAGGAAATACTTATCCATTAAAAATACACACAATATGTACCTACCTACCAGTAAGTAAAATTATTTTATAGTAAGACTATAAAATAATTTTGTTGTTGTTGTTTGTTAATAATAATACCTTTCAAAGTTTCCAGGTAATCTAAAAAAAGTTATCTCTGGATGCGTTATTGCCAAATTCATGCAACCAAAAACAGCAACAATATATCCTACTCGTCATATTAAATATGTACTTGAATTTATTTTTAGTGTAAAAATCGCGCGGTTATTGTTAAAAAAACAACACACCGTTCGTTCGTTACTGCGGCACAGACGCGACTGTCTGCGTACCTCGCGCATACCTCGATCGAGGCGCGTAGGTATAGCTCGCGCTTCGTCCGTTTCTATGAAGTTGGCCTACCGTCTACCGTGGTAGTACCATCATCAGGTGAGATTACTATTTTTTGAACATTAACAACAAAAGGCGCGCTGTCAGTTTTGTCGTAGGTTTTACGACCTATCTGAGTGGGAACAACTATGGACGGAGCAGGGATATCGGTGTTAGAGACAGTTATTTCGGAGCAGTTAGGCACCGATTCAGTAAGTAAAGATTCCGTGCAACCACAACCCGAAGACTCGGAACCTTGGTGTTTACGGGTACGACGGCGTTTGTTACAGTGTTTGCACACCTGTATACGACTTCGTTTTAACCGACGAGACGAAGACGATCCATCGGTATCCATGCCCGATTCATTTGAAATGGTAACAAATTTGCCTGCCGGGGGAACAAACTCCCCCGGGTCAGGCGGTCGGTTCATTTTCCTTAGTAAAAAAGAATGTAAAAAGACTTACCCTAGCGAAGAAACTGTACAAAACTAATATTAAAATATAGATACAAGAAATTAAACTACTAAAACTACGACTACTGATCCTATAATACACTGTTTTAAAATTTCAATTTTTCCCTAAAAAGACGCGTCCACCAAGTTCAACGTTTCCCGCGCTTTTTCAAGTGTCCACCTTTTTTTTAAAAAAACTTGCGGTTGACGGTTAATTTTATTGTTATTTTTTTTTTCTGCGGCAATATTTTCTCAAAATTAGACCAGCCAATAAAAAGGTTCTAATCTAAGTATCGATGAAAACATTTACAGCACGGCATCGGCATCCCATCAATGACGACCCTCCTCCAAGAGGTGATCAAGCTGGTGTACTACGCCAAGGCTAAGGACCCCATCTTCTTCAGGATTGGAACCTGTGGAGGGCTCGCCATCCCAGCTGGCTCCGTCGTCGTGTCCTCCTTCGGACTTAATGGGAACTTGGAGAAGACTTATGATGTTGTAAGTAAAACTGTTTTTAGCGCTATCAAGTTTGTTTGGGCGCATGGCCAAAATTGGAACGCCGCCATCTTGATTTTACGGTTCCGTACGTCCAATTGAAAAAACGGAACCTTTAAAGGATCACTCATGTGATCTGTGTCTGTGTGTGTCTGTCTGGCTGGCTGTTTGTCTATGTGTCTGATTGTCCGTCTGTCAAAGTCAAAGTCACTTTGACTTTGACTTTGACTTTGTTTGTCTATCTGTCTGATTGTCCGTCTGTCACAGCCCGAATATGCTCCGAATCTAATGGAAAGATTAAGTTACAATTTGGTACACATTTATGAATTTCTGTGACCCAAACACGACGTGCAACGTAAATAAATGAATTTTGAATATGTGGATCACTTTACGGTGTTTAGTATGAGATAGCATAATCAGCCTATAATGTTCCCACTGCTGGGACACAAGCCTCCTGTCTTTGAGAGGGAGTGGGCCGTAATCCACCACGCAGGCCCATGGCAGTGCGGGCTAGTACATATCACATGTTTTCCAATTTTTAGTTCTAGGACATGCAGGTTTCCTCAAAATGTTTTCTTCCACAGTTTTGAGAGATGTGGTGATAAAATAATTTACACAAAGTAAAACGCCTGTCAGTGTTCGACCCTAACGCTGCCTGTCCACCGGAGCGGAGAGGAGAGGAGAGGAGCGGAGATGTGTCAATATTAACCAATAGAATTAAAACTCCGCTCCCGAGGTGCGATTCTATTGGTTAATTTTGGCACATCTCCGCTCCGCTCCTCTCCTCTCCGCTCCAGTGGACAGGCAGCCTAAGACCTACAACTCGTAAGTCGCCGGCGTTACCACTGGGCCACCATTATTTCACACTTTTTATTATTAATCATTTATTTATACATTGTTTACAAAGGTCTCGAACTTAAAACTATAAACACCACAAAACCGTTTTCAGGGTTTGTCTGTGGGAACTAGATAAACTGTGGAGTAGGTATTAAAATGTTCTTTATACCATTCCCCCTCTAAAAAGCTTATTTTATTCACTGAAAACAGTGAATAAAAAGCTCTTTTAATCACTATTTTGGTGTTTGAATTTAGAACACACCAATGTATTCGACCTCTATCTCAATGCTATACAACCTCCTTAACACTTTCGACTCCACCCATTTTCATAGAACTCATAACTCATCATTCCGCCATAAAAGTCTATGACTTTTATTATTCGTAGTTGGAAGTGAAACCTCCGGGAGGTTTCACTTCCAACGTCCACGAGGGCTCCCGGCATCCCATACCCAAGTAGGTGAACCCTCCAGGAGGGCTCCCGACACTGAACGTCTACATTTAAAATGAGCCCTCCGCGAGGGTTCCCGGCATTCCATATCCAAGTAGGTGAACCCTCCAGGAGGGCTCCCGACACTGAACGTCTACATTTAAAATGAGCCCTCCGCGAGGGCTCCCGACATCCCATATCCAAGTAGGTGAACCCTCCAGGAGGGCTCCCGACACTGAATGTCTACATTTAAAATGAGCCCTCCGCGAGGGCTCCCGACATCCCATATCCAAGTAGGTGAACCCTCTAGGAGGGCTCCCGACCCTGAATGTCTACATTTAACATGAGTCCTCCGCGAGGGCTCCCGACATCCCATATCCAAGTAGGTGAACCCTCCAGGAGGGCTCCCGACACTGAATGTCTACATTTAAAATGAGCCCTCCGCGAGGGCTCCCTACATCCCATATCCAAGTAGGTGAACCCTCCAGGAGGGCTCCCGACACTGAATGTCTACATTTAAAATGAGCCCTCCGCGAGGGCTCCCGACATCCCATATCCAAGTAGGTGAACCCTCTAAGAGGGCTCCCGACCCTGAATGTCTACATTTAAAATGATTAAATGTCTATTTTCGCTTAAATCTTTCTTTTTCTCGTAGTCATGGTATAAAGTATAGTATGCAACTCTTGAATAAAACGGATTTATATCGAGGGCCATGAATCACTCGCGTCGCTCAGGATTCTAACACTTGAATCACTCGCTGCGCTCGTGATTCAATCATCATGAATCACTCCCTACGGTCGTGATTCAGTCGTTAGAATCCTTCACTTGATCGTGATTCATCTATGGCCCTCGCTTTAAATCCGTCCTTTATTCATTAGTTGCATAATATACTATTGTTTAACTGTACTCACTTTTAACTAATTTGTTTATTCAAACATATGCATGACGCATGTCAATTGTAAATAAGGAAAAGTATAAGTATTCATGTTAAACTTACCTACATAATATTGAAACTTACAAAGAACCTAAAAATAATTATGTCATAATGATGTAGTATTACTTATTTCTTATTGTTGACTCATCTTATTGTTTCAAGTGCATATTATTGAGTTATCAGCCGATGGTATTTATATTTAAGCCAGTGCCACTGTATAATGCACCGCATGGTATGCAAACATCACAAGCTATTTAGCTAAGATAGCTATACAGTGCCGCTATTGTCGTGATCAGAAGATCAGAAAGACGTGTACGCACGAACGAACAAGAACATGATGAACATCAAACACTTTGTTCGCATGTGCGTACCACTAACCAAAATCAAACACTGTGTTCGCCAAAAAGGTTCGTGGCGATCCAATTTCGAATCCATGGCTACTAAGAGAGCGGGGTGGTTGAACGCGAAGTGTTCGTTGTAATTTGCTAATTTACGTCCACACGCACGAACCAAATGTTCGATGTTCGTGTTCACCGTGTTTCGCTCGTTCGTGCGTAGCGTACACGCTTAGACGCTGCTAGCAAAAATGCAAATATGCGACACGCTTAGACGCTTCACAGACTCGAGTAAATGGTTCAGTTTTGATTCATTCCACGTTCACACGAGACCGACAAAATGATATATACCTATGAATGAATGTTCATCTGCTCTGGACTTTCAATTGTGAACGACGCAATGCTTGACATTTGATATTAGTTTCATCTGTGATTGACTGTACCAGACTGTACTTACTTGAACTACGTGCATACAGCGTGCTAAAAACTTGTAATATCAACAAAGTTTGACCACGGGGAAAATTATTTCTTGTGGTCAAATCAGTTGGACAAAATAGTTGGACTACGGGGAAGGACCCATTTTTCAATTATCATTAGATTGGCGAGTGAAAGATGCCGAAATCTAACATCGTTGGATCGGTTTATTAATGAATTTATTTTCACTTTTAATTCATTTTGGGTTCAGACATTTCACATCTTTGAGATTAAAGGCAAACACAAAAAGTAAAGCAGTTATTATCGGCTCTACTGACGACAGACGTATAGTTAACTACAAACGACGTACTTGAGTGTACGTTCCTGAAATCACAATCAGCTATGATTTGACTTTGCCTGTCCTACAGACCATTGTTATCATTGCATTGAAGGACAAGGAAAGTCAAATTTTTAGGTCAGCAGTTGATCGGATAATCTCAAATACCTATATATTATGTTTGTATTACATAAACGCCGGGTATTGTATGGGAAACCCCCATAATGATAAATGATGAATGTTAGTCCGGTCACAATCTTAATGATAAGCTTATCGTTATTATTATGCAAATAATATGATATACATGACATGCGTGGATTGCATTTTGATCCATTGAACATACGACCAAATGCAGCACTGCAATTTGTAAAAATCAAGACAAGCACAGTTAGCTAAATTATTGAATAGACAGGATCGAATTCAATAAAATCTTTTCACGCTAGCGGATAAAATGCACTTTTGCACTCAGATTTCGATAAACATAATCTTTCCGAGGTTTTGAGGTGAAAAAATATTTCAAAATAAGTAAACCAAACCTCATGGGTAAGTAACAGTTGCACGGGTACCCAACTGTTACTGACCATCCATTTTCTCTGTACCGGGAAGCAAGAAGCCCGAAAAGTCTGACCACCAGTCTTACCAAGAGGTATCGTGTTACCCAGTAACTGGGTTGTGGAGGTCAGATAATCAGTCGATCCATGTAAAATATTGGTATTCAGCTGCATCTGGTTAGACTGGAAGCCGATTCCAACATAGTTGGGAAAAGGCTGGGCAAGATGATGAAACTGTATATTTATATTGTAAAACTTTATTATTTTAGTAAACAAAACTAAACATTTTAACGTAGCAGCCCGGAATTGGGATTTATGCTCTATTAATCACATAGGGTCCGCCCCCTATTCCTTGGGTCTACTAAATGTTGATCTACTTCATAACATAACATGATCAGCCTATTAATATCCCCACTGCTGGGAAACTGGCCTGATCTCTGTGAGTGGGCTGTAATCTACCACGCGGGCCCAGTGCGGGTTGGTAGACGTCACATGTCTTCGAATTTTTGGTTACAAGACATGCCGGTTTCCTCGTGATGTTTTCCTACACCGTTTTGAAAGCAGTGGTGATGAAATTATTTACACAAAGTAAAGCGCCTGCTTGGGTTCAAACCCACGACCTAGAACTCGAAAGTCGGGGCCGTTACCACTGGGCCACCACTGCTCTGCTTCAGCTAATCATTAAATAAAAATGCATCTTAAGGCTGCCTGTCCACTGGAGCGGAGAGGAGAAAAGAGGAGCGGAGATGTGCCAATATTAACCAATAGAATCTTGACTCAGGATCACTGATCTAAACTCAGGGGCGGAGTCAAGATTCTATTGGTTAATATTGGCACATCTCCGCTCCTCTTTTCTCCTCTCCGCTCCAGTGGACAGGCAGCCTTAATCTTGTCTGTTTGGTGTCCGGGACATTATTATGATTATCGTTTGTTGTATGTTTCAGCCGGTGCTGGGCGAGACCCGCAGTTGGCCCGCGATCCTGGACACGCGGGTCTGTCAGGAGGTCCACTCGATGGCCTCTGACAGCGATAACTTCGGCACATACATCGGCGGAACTATGGCTGCTGATGACTTTTACAGAGGTATGCTTGAACTTCTTGGTTTACTTTCAAACTCAAACCATTTATTTCCATAAAACTATTTACAGGCACTTTTGAATTTTATTGTCCAAGTGTCTATCAGTTAGTCGGTGAGAGATTTGAAGCTAGTAAAAACTTGAAATTGCTTAGTAGGTTGTCTATGAAAGCATGGAATAAGTATGGCTCAAAAGAGAGAATGGTCTATGCCATGGGCGTACCCAGCTTTCGGCCCAGGGGTCCAAAAATTAACCCCCCCCCCCACATGTTTTACATAGTTTCATATTGCTGCTGCGTTCGGTTCGGTTTTTTTAAGTCGGTTAAAAATACACGAACGCAGCAGCAATATGAAACTATGTAAAACATGTGGGGGGGCCACATGTTTTACATAGTTTCATATTGCTGCTGCGTTCGTGTATTTTTAACCGACTTAAAAAAAGAAGGACGTATTAAGTTTTTTTTTTTATCTATGTATGTTTATCGATATTTTTGTCAAATGTGGATCGAATATAATTTTCTTTTTTTAAATGATACGTGAATTTTCAAAATTGCTTCACAATTGACGAAAATATCGTTAACCATAGTAAAAAGAAAACAGTCGAATATAGAACGTCCTCCTTTTTTTTAAAGTCGGTTCTCTAAGTGTATAATAGGATACAACATGAAAAGCCGTGCAGCGCTGTTTTTTTCTAAAATTAATTCAAAATAATATTACCTTTATAGTAATTGTAAAGGAAGTCTGATCGTGACTGTAATTTAACTTTTATCGACAACAGTTCTTAGGCATACAAAATCCAGGGGCGGGGGGGGGGGGGGGGGGGCAGCTGCCCTCCTCTGCCCCCCCCCTGGGTATGCCCATGGTCTATGCTCAGCAGAAGTTAGAATAAGCCTATCAATGATGATGACGTATAAGAAACAGCCTCAACGTATAATATAGGGTGGCAGGGACATCGACGCCAAAACTGTTACCATGGATTCAGTACATGATCCTGAACCCCTTTACGTTGAAATGTTTGTATTGAATCCATGGTTGCAGTTTTCGCGTCGATATCCCTGCCATCCTGTATATTATACTTTAGGTTTACATCTTTTAAAATCTTCATAACCCTTCAACATTATTTTACTGTTTCTCTTCTAACAAATTAATGAAGGGTTTAATTAAAACATAGACGCTTACGTTTGTCTGTTAGTCGATATTCGTTAATTTTGAAGCAGGTCCTTTCATAATGATTTCCACTGTTGATGGGCGTCGCCAAGGGGGGGGCAGGGGGGCCGCTGCCCCCCCTAGAGATTCAAAAACATATGTATAAAGCCAATTCTCAAACTCGCATCATGCCTTTTCTATCCTCCATATATCAACTTGCCCCCCCCCCCCCCCCCCCTTGGCGATAGGCTGGCGACGCCCTTGCCACTGTTTTCTGCATGGCTCTGATCCGCCATTTTAATATTGGAACATCAATAATATTTTTTGTTCTTAATTTGAAAAAACTATTTTACTAATCATTTCAGGTCAAGCCCGTTTAGACGGTCCCTTCTGCGACTATAGCGAGTCAGACAAGATGACTTTCCTGAAGACTCTCACCAACCTTGGAGTACGTAACATTGAGATGGAAGCCACTGCGTTCAGCGCGTTTACCAGGGAGGCAGGACTAAGAGCCAGTATCGTATGCGTCACTTTCCTCAACAGACTACAGGGAGACCAGGTTTGTGGGGCAGCCGGTAGATGGCGCTGTTTTCAGTTTTAGTTCTGGCTGGTTATGATAGATGGGGTTGATACAAAAAGAATATTATATTTTTAGTAACTAAAGATTCATATTTTAAACCAATATAAAACTGTATTTATTGAATACTGTATTAATCTATGAATATACTGTGACGATTGCCTCATTGGTCCAGTGATTGCAAGTGCGACTGCCAAGAGTGGTCATAGGTTCGAACCCTAGGTCGGGAAAACTGTTATTGGTTTTTTTTTAATAGGAATATCTCAATGGCCATCAGACTACCAAATCTGCCGAAGTCTGTAGTTCGAACCCGAGGCACCTCTGACTTTTCCGATTCATTTGCGTATTGTATACCTAATTATCACTTGCCTAAAAAGCGCGTGAGAGATATTTTTCGACGGCATGTGAAGTCAAGTCAGAGGCATATGGGCGGCTTTAAAACTCTGACACCGGCAGGGCTATTACCTATCTTGCAGAAGCAATGCGATAGCGATCATTTGTTTCATTTTGACAGTTCAACAACATTCAATGCGATAATTACGTTGCAGAGCAGAATTAAATTTCGAACTTATGAAGCAATGGATTAGTAATCTGTTTCAAAACAAATTGATTGTGTATTACGTAATTAGGGTACCGGTTAGTCACTAATCACCCGAAAAGAAGAATGGCAGTCTTGTTACGTCCCTAATTGGCTCAAATCTGCAATAACTATAGGCTACTATAAGATTTATATGAATAAAAGAAAACTGTTTTTATTCCCAGGTGACGCCAAGCAAAACTATGCTCACGGAATGGCAGAAACGACCCATGATTATCGTCGGCAGATACATCGCCAAGTATTGTGAGAAGAAATAACTTAACGTTGAACAGAGGCGTAAATACTTAATGAATTAAATAAGCCTTTATTAATAATTATACTACGAAATTATTCTATTTTTTATATTTTAAAATATATTTTTTTGATGATTTTTATAAAAATGTAATTATTAAGTAAATAAATGAAATAAAGGAACATACAGCCGAGTGAGCCTTATAGTAGTGGCATATTATGTGTTACCCTCGGACATCTCACCTAACCACCTAATAAGTGACACGGGGGTCGGTCAAGGTCATTTCTGACGGCCAACTCTAGCGCCACGCGCGGTCTTTGGTCAAATCAAATAGCGCGCGCTTCCCCGGCTTCCTGTAATACACTTTGGTCCCTTTTCATGAAATCACTCCCACAGTTTGCACAGATTGCTTCAAAGAAGTTACACATCAAAAATCATTGTGAAAACTTAGCTGAATTGAGCTGTCATTCCACTTGCTGCTGGGCACTGACACTAATGACAGCTCAATTCAAGCTCACTTCACCTCAGTTTTCACGATGAGATTTTTACAGAATCAATCGGCATTATGAAGAATAATAAATCATATTATTATTGAAGTTTGTAAGCCTTGTTTGTTTTTTACCCCTACACAATCCAATTCAAAGTCAAAGTCAAATCATTTATTCCAATTAGGCACTTAAAAAACGCTTCTCAACGTCGAAATTTACAAAAAAATTGAATTGATTCTAGTCAGTCGCCCCTTGCAAAAGGTAGTTTTCGTATGGAGAAGTATGAGTTTTATGTAAAACTTTACGTTTAGGGTACTTACCCGGACAAGCTCTGGTCGTGACTATAGATGATGATGGAGTAAGATGACTGGATTGTAATATAACACGTATAATGTGGAAAAGAAATAAAATTACAACTGTGTCGGTTAAAAGGCAAACAGGAAAATATGTACGTAAATAAAACGCACAAACGGAGCCTTGCGTGGACGCGTGCAACAGCTAACTGCACCCTAATTGCATAACACACGATCAATCACTAAAGTATCTGAATCATTTTGAAGGATACTGTTAATCCATTGCTTCTATGTTCGAAAAATGTGTCTGCTCAACAACGTAAATAACGCAATGAATGTTGCTAAACTGTCAAAATTAAACAGATTGTGATTGATCGTGTGCGTGTGTGTGTGGGGTGCTGATGTGGCGCGGGGGTCAGCACTCGCCTGTGCTGCCGGATGACTCGCCGCTCGCCCCGCATCCCGCGTGGCAATGTTGAGAGGAGCGGTCTCAACCATTCAACAGTTAGGTACTACTTGGAGAGGTAATTACCATAATCTAAGTTGTTTAATTTTTAATATCATCATTCTCCTGCCTTTATTCCAATTTATTTGGGCTCGGCGCTACATGTTATGAAAACCGGAAGGCGCCCTCTGTCGGCGCGACCACGCGTTTCGGTTTGCCGAACTGAAACTGTGAACCCCGAGTCCTATTTAAAAGCGATCGTCGTCACGCGAATACGCGAATGTCAGTTTTTGGTCGGAAAACCAGAAAGCGCTCTCAGTCGGCTCGACCACGCGTTACGGTTTACCGAAAAACGGCGAACGCGACTATCGCGTACTCACGTGACGATCGTTTTTGGTTGGGACGCGGTCCTGATTAAAGGACATCGTTCATTATAACAGCATCGCTCTGATACGGCAAATAACTTGTCATTCTAGTTGGGATATTAATGAATTTAACTCTATTTTACGATGGCAGAATAGTGGACGGCTCGCCGGCCGCTCACTGCCCG
This sequence comes from Conistra vaccinii, assembly GCA_948150665.1. Classification (NCBI taxonomy): domain Eukaryota; kingdom Metazoa; phylum Arthropoda; class Insecta; order Lepidoptera; family Noctuidae; genus Conistra; species Conistra vaccinii. The sequence continues at coordinate 6,527,826 of OX411339.1, read as the reverse complement.
CGAGCCGTCACACGTAAAATAGACTTGAATGTATTTAATTTAAAATCCTAACTTGAATGATAAGTTATTTGCCGTGTTGGAGCGGTGCTGATATAATGAACGATGTCCTTAACCCTCTCAGTTTATGGTAAATGTTTCAAGCGTATGTATTTATGTTCGCTCGCTTTCATAATGTATGCTTTTATGGGCTAATACATGCCATAAAAGCCTTCACTTGCGTGAAACGCCACATGTGGCCAAACTTATGTTATGTTCGCACTGCTTATGGTGTTCTCCATATTAGGTATTACAGGAACATAAATTAAAGTAAGAAATTACGAATATTTGCTGCTTCATTGATGGAGCGTAAGGCTCTGACTTTGATTCCTGGTCAGGAATTAATTTTTACCCGACTGCCCCAGAAGGCATGTCTATTTCTTTGGCACGCTCTGATATTTGAGGAGTGATATACGCTAATAATATTTATATATTGCATCTGCAAAATAAATACAAAAAGAGGAGGGGAAGATAAAAAAAAAAAAAATTGGTATCAAATAAAAGCAAGTCAAAAAATATATTATTAAAACTTAAAATTATAAAAATAAAAACTAAAACAAAGACAGGAAAAAGAAACAAAGGAGGAAATGTTTTTGAGTTTTTTCATTAAGTATTCTTGCGACTATGGCTGATTTTAGTCTCACGCTGACCGTCGTCGGCGCTGACAATGTATATAAAGTTTAGTATTCTATGAAATTACGCCAACCGCTCAGCGCTGACATCTGAAGTTCATACGTTTCAGCTGTCAGCGCCGACGGTCAGCGTGCGGTCAGCGTGACTCTAAAATCACCTTAAGACTGAACACACATTTCCGTCAAATATCAAACATCGACAAAAATAACTTTGACTACAAAAAAAAAATCTTGGTACAAATGGCAATTATGGCAAAGGCACGTCGGTGTAATAGCTTTCTGTACAGAAAACAAGAAAACTGTTCATTCTTTTGTGACATAACTTCATTTATTCTAGCAATACAATGAGAAAATGCTAAGACGAAAAAATATTGCATAAAAGGTTCCATAATTGAAGGCTCTTTCATAATACATAGTCCTATGTATGCGACTAACAGCAATCACGAGACATTGAGCAAAAAATGCGTCCCCGTCATTTTTCTGTGGATTTTGCGTCCCGTCGTGAAACAAATGAATTTTTATAAGTGGACCGCAGACCGAGCGTCTTTAATCGAGTCGACGATAATGGGACCGAATTTAATTGGGTGGGCTAGATAAACTGGACCATTGTCGGTAGGTATGTTTTATTCAGTGTTACAGAAAGGTGTACTGGGATTAAAATATCCTCAGTAAATAATGTGTTCTTGTAGCTTTTAGTATTAAGATCAACGCAACATCGCAAAAGTGATTAAATTCTTTAAAATTTAAGAAACGTTTATAAATAACCTAGTATTTGCCTACTTACATAATAAAAAAAAAACACCGATTTTTTGTGATATTCTCAATAATTTGTTTTTCTATCAATAATGTACAAAGAAAGAAAGAAAAAAAATAAAGGAGGGAGCTTAAAAAAAACCCAGCTCCGGGGGAAAAGCGATATATCTCAAATCATCAATAATAATAAGTACTAAAATAATAACCGGTTATGATCGTGATCCTTACTGGCAAACATATAAAAATTGCCAGTTTTATTATGCAGATTATGAAGTCGTCTATATAAGAAATTGATAATTAGTTTTAATTACTTTATTCAAAAATATTATGTTAAAATGCGAGCTTGGCTCATATTATATTTTTTTACAATGCTTAAAGTCGTTGAAAGTACTATGGATATATTTATTGTAACAGAAACTTCGAGAGTTCGACAACAAAATAGTCAGGATTTAACAGCACCAGAGAAGAGGTGAAATCAAACCTATATACACTCTGTATTTATAACATTACTATTTTAGAGATATGAGGAACAGGGTGTAAAGTTCACTCATCCTCTATAGAAAAGGGAGGATCCTCCGACCAGATGGGTGTCGTGTATGACGGGCAACGGCCCAACGATAGATGTCAGGATCTTGTATATGTATATGTTGAACTTTGCTTGCGCGATGCAGGATTTTGATGCGTAGTTTGCATGTGGCTTCACAGTGCTAGTTGAGGTTCCAGTGAGTCGGAACCGGGTGCTGCATAGTTCGTGGTGAGTCGAAACTGGGTGGCGCTGCATTATGATCCAGTGAGTTGAATGTGGTACAGCGCCGGGTTGTGGCTGACTGCTGGCGTCGACGAGGAGAGGGTGTTACAAATACACTCTGGTTTGATTTCACCTCTACTCCTAAAAGTTCAAGTGTCCTCACGTGATTATATAATTATTGATAGTATAGATGGCGCTGATGGCGATAATATAGGACTCCAAACTATCGAATCAATATCATAGTATCGCTGTTAACAATGGTATTTTCACGTGACGATGCTGTTAAATCCTCACTATTTTGATGTCGAACTCTCGAAGTTTCTGTTACAATAAATATATCCATAGTACTTTCAACGACTTTAAGCATTGTAAAAAAATATAATATGAGCCAAGCTCGCATTTTAACATAATATTTTTGAATAAAGTAATTAAAACTAATTATCAATTTGTTATATAGACGACTTCATAATCTGCATAATAAAACTGGCAATTTTTATATGTTTGCCAGTAAGGATCACGATCATGACCGGTTATTATTTTAGTACTTATTATTATTGATGATTTGAGATATATCGCTTTTCCCCCGAAGCTGGGTTTTTTTTCTATGGAGCTTGAGCATTCTCCTTTATTTGCGGTACACATGTCGCAAGAAAAGAACAAAACATGAAAATAACAATTTGGGGGAAAATATACGTCACATAATACTGCGACCCTATGCGAGACAGAGCCCCAGCGCTGGTTTTTAGCGACAGCCTCGACCAATGATTAAAGGTAAGTTAGACCCAGTCTCCACTAAAGACCACCGGAGAGAGGAGATGTATTTTAAACAACCAATAGAATTTCGTTATTCACACATCTCGTCTCCACTCAGCTTCAGTGGATACCACTGAGCGGAGATGTATCTATTTGTATGGCGCAATCGAAGTGGAGATTTGAGCTGTGCCTCGCAAGCTGGCGACGCGACGGCGCGCACTGGAGACGAGAAGAGATGTGAGCGATGGCGTGCAGTGAGCGGTCAACATTCAACGCTCGCCGCACGCAGCTCAGTTCCGCTCTAGCCAGCACACATCTCCGCTCCAGTATAGCCAGTACGCATCTCCACACAGTTTCGGTAGATACACCCTAGCTGAAAAACATCTCTTCTCCGTTTCGGTGGAGTCCAGGCTTAAGGGAACATGCCAAAAGGATTATAGACAGTAGATTTTTTTCTGCATAAAAAAAAATCACAACAACCAAAAATCTCATGGTTATGTATTTATTCTCTAAAAATTTTTTTTGCCGCAAAGGTCAGTGAATTACTTATCTTCAGCAGAATACGTTTAAGATAATAGTCCGACTAAAGCGTTGGTCTACAAAGCCTTATTTAGCAAGTTCAGCCTGATTCAGACTAAACCTTAGCTTATAAATGGTATGTTTGGAATAAACTAGTGCCGTACCCAGGGAAGCCTTTTTGTTGACAAAAGAAGTTTATCCTGAACAACAGTAGCTGTACGGTTGAGATAGAAATGTGCCTTAATTTAGAGGTCGTGGCTTGTTAGTATTTTATTCTAATAAATATTATATTGCAGTCACAAATCAACTTCATAAAGAGAAAATATTAGATTTTTTGTGTTTGTTTGTTACGTTTTTACGCTAAAGCGGCTTTGGATTTGGATGAAATTTGGCACATGGGATGACCATGACTTGGGTTAGGACGCACAAGGAAAAACACAAAAGTATCCTATGTGTTAATCCAGGTTATAAACTATCAGTGTCAATGATATTATAAGTAAAAAGACGTAGATAGGTTATCTACTCAACATTCGATCTTCAAAAACGGCACAATGTCACACTATTAGATGACAGGTGGAAGTAGGACGGCATGACGTAATTATCGGGAGCGAAAAAGAGACAAGACGAAGAAAATGTGGCTAATTAGCCAAATTTTGACGAGTCAATTGCGGAGCGGGTATAACCTATCTACGTCTTTTTACTTATAATATCATTGATCAGTGTGCCAAATTTCATCCACACATCACCATAAATGTAGGTGCGCAGCAAAGCTGACGGATGTCAGACGACTCTCTTGTCTTAGAAAAAGGTGTGTGTCGTCTGTCATCCGGCTTCTATAACAATCTGACATTTAACTGCATCCTCATTGGACGAGCGGTTTGTGGCGAGAGAGATTATGAAAGAGTTCGCGGTAAACAATTAATTTTATGAAAAAAATATTACGCAATAAAGTTGTTAATTTACAACTAGATTTTAGTTGGAAATCAGTAACGGTTATTGAAAAGAAAATGTCCTCTTTGATATCTCAATCTGTTGGGTAAGTAATATATGGTATAATTACAAAATGACTAATATTTACAAGATATAACAACTGTACCCATAATTTTATTTGATATAATCATCAGTTAGTATAATAAACGATTGATATAATTTTAAAATAACTAATTTTTATAATCATAACATACATTGAATATAAAATCGTTTGATATACCACTCAAAAGACATAAAACATATTTAGTCTAATATGTAATTTCTATCACAGTTAGTAACCTAAGTAGTTATGCGAGTACCTAACTGGAAGGCAATTCTCGCGCATCTTACATTCGTTACTGTCGCTCGATTCGTACTTTTCCTTCGTAAAAATCATGTTTTCACTCGTAAAAATCATGTTTTCACTCGTACAGCTATTCTCGCCATATCGATTCGAGCATTTGTCGCAGGAAAACCACGCAAAATGCATAGTTTACATGCGACTTGCAAAGAGTGGTCGGTACCAGTCGAAACTTTCATGACGTCATTTCGAACGGCGTACCAACGTCAAAAAGTTGTTATGTCATTCACAATTAGTCAATGCGGAAGAAAATAATAATTTTTTTTTACAAAATGCGTTACGAGTTCATAAACATCTTAGAAAACGTTGCGATCGCCACAACAAGGAAAAATACACGAAAAAATACTTCACGCGTCCGCCATAGTTGTCAACTATCCACTGCTTGTGTGGCGTCGATTGATAAGACACACATCTGAGATATATTTTGAAACGGAAGGCTTCTAAAACCAGTCAAGTGGACGACGATGACTTTACTATAGTTGACGGCAAGAAAAGTCGATCACGGAGCAATTTTTGAGCTGCATCGCTAGTGCTCACCATCGTCATGCATATTTCCCGGTTGTACTTACAGACATTGAGAGAGGAGCCATGGTCTAATCAGTGCCGAATTAAGGGCTTTGCTGAAGCTGACGAGAATGAAGCTGTACTATAAATTTTAAGTCCTTCATCATCGAGGTTCCCGGGTTGCAAAAGGCTGGCATACAAACACCCGAATTTCACCAGCCGAGAGTTGCATGTAGATGTTTACAGGGAAGCATTACCAAACCCAAGTGTGGTGTGATAATAATTGTGTTTGTGGTGTAATATAAACCCAAGTCTAATTAGTCTGTGATATATTTATGTAAAGGGTCTTTTGCCACCCAAATTATTATACATATTGCTATTATTATTGTATTACAACTTTACAACAGGTCCAAAAACATGATGCAGAATTTCAAAAACATTCAAAAAACAGTAAAGATTTCAAACATTGTATAATTGTTTTTCAATATCAAACTTATAATTTTATTAACAAAAATACTATGCTTTTACATTATAACTTTGCATTATAAGAATCACTAGTTTACACAAAGAATTATTTAGTATCTTAAATTTCTTTGAGTTTACGCGATTAGTCGGCGTCATGTGTATCGCGCTGTTTAGTAGCCAGCTTAGGAATCGCCGGATCATTACACCTCTTGCCCAGTCTTCATGAATTTCGACAAACGTTGTCCAGAAATTTCACCACAAAAAAAAATCGTGTTGTAATGAGCCTTCTACTGCTAAGCTTGACCCTCAGCTGCGTTCGTTGGAATAGTAGGTCGCAGCAGCCATCCTGAGAGTATTATGAGAGCCGGTGATTCGGTCCGGTCTTTACGGCAATCACGCTTCCTCTTCTCTATCTTCATAAGCTTTGATATTATTTCGGTATTCATCAGTTTACTCAATTTAATCATTGGTAGGAAATCTGTTTTTATTATTCGAAGTGTATAGAGTGCCGCGAGTGTCTTGTGGCACTCTAGTGTCACTGCCTCGGCCCGGCTAGGGTGCCGTGAGCGTTGCATTGTCACTGTCACTTGTTATTTAGGTTAGGTTAGGTTAGAACTGTGACCACACAACGCACGAGCCGTGCGAGCGTAGCGAGCGGTGCCGCGGTAGCGGCCGGCGAAGTGCCAGGGCCCGTTTAGGCACAAGAGAATGTGATCTTTTGGGAATGTGGTTTTACAGCGATTTAACCTCGACAATCAAACAAAATACCAAGTGACGTGACTTAGTGACAGTGACAATGACAATCCAATGCTTGCGGCACTTTGGCCGGGCCGAGGCGGTATTACTAGGGTGCCTGTAGTGGCACTTTATCCGATAGGGATAGAGTGCCACTGGTGGCTCTCTATACACTGCCTTTATTATTTGATTACACTTAATTATGACGTGACTAAAATCGTTGACATTTAATAGCTATTATCTATGACATTGACAAATCAGCATTGCATTCTGTTGTAGCGTTGTAGGAGCGTTGTAGCCTCGTTGTAGCAAATATAAAGGAGACCTTATTAAATATAAATATTCTAATAAGTCTGAATGAAAAAGTTTTTATTTTATTTATTTTATTCACGGTGCGGCGCAGGCGTTGTGTCAGTTGTGTGTCGTTCCTATACATTTTGTATGAAATATGAAACAGGCTTAGTAGAGAATGGGCAGCAGTCTTCTCTATGCATTTTCAACACAATACTGCGATCGCCAACCCGCCTGCCAAGCGTGGCGATAATGGCAAACCGCCTAAAAATTGACAAGCACCAAAAACGCCCCGACTTCGTCACACCCGACGATGAGGTGGAGACCATGTATGAGGATATTTCTAGAGTCATGCATGGGTCTAAAACTCACTTCACCGTTGTCATGGGGGACGTCAACGCGAAACTGGGCAAACGAAACGTTGATGAGCTGCGAGGGCAATTTGGAGTTGGCCGTCGGAACCACCGGGGTCACCTACTTGCCAGTTTTATGGAGAAGGAAAGCCTCTTTATGATGAACTCCTTCTTCAGAAAACGTCAGCACAGAAAGTGGACCTGGCAGAACCCTGATGGTGCAACAAAAATGAGATTGACTCCATAATGTCGACAATAAAAACTTTTTACAAAAAAAAATTAAACCGACTTCCTAAAAAAACCACTACAAAGTGAAAAATAACTTTAATTTCGGAAGTCGGTGTTTTTTAATTTTCGTTTTTTGCCACCGACTTCCGAAATTAAAGTTATTTTTCACTTTGTAGTGGTTTTTTTAGGAAGTCGGTTTAATTTTTTTTTGTAAAAAGTTTTTATTTTTCACTTTTTAGTTGTGGTACCTACCCCACACAATATCCAATATCACTAACTGCAATAAATAACAGTGACAGGAAGTTATCATCATATCGTCCATATAAACTAAGTGGGAAAAATATGTATTATTGAAGCTAACTCAAAAACTATCTAAGCAAAGTTAATAAAATTTATATGGGACCACCTCGGGAGCTTACCCTTTCAAACAAAAAAATAATTTTCAAAATCGGTCCACAATTGGCGGAGATATCGGTGAACATACATAAAAAAAAAAAAAAAACATACATAAAGTCGAACATAGAACCTCCTCCTTTTTGGAAGTCGGTTAAAAATCAAGTAAGTATTCAATTATGTCTCTGTGATCAATGCGATGAAAACCGGAAGTGATCACCGCATAGTAAGAGGCATATAGAACTTAAAAGTCAAGTTGGAAAGATCTCGACTGATGAAGTCTACGCTCCGCCCGGCAACTACCCAAGTCCTAAACCCCGAGAGCTTTCAGCTCAAACTTCAGAATCGTTTCAAGTGCCTAGGGAGCACCGTGGACGATTTTAGAAATTATCCATACGGTCGGGTTCAAGATCTTTAAGACCCGTCGTACAAATAGAAACAAGAAGCTCTCTGATCCTACTATACAGCTCATGAAGGAGAGGCGCGAGATAATCCTCCAGTCTTCAGATGATGCGCTAAAGTACCCGGCAGCTCAGTAGACGGATCTCTAAGTCCTTGAAAAGTGACATTCGCCGTTTTAGTGCAGACCGCACTAAGGACGCGATAGAGCGGAATAAGGACTCCAAGGTATTTGCTAGAGATCTGTTTATTGGGCAGAGTCAGCTTGCAAAACTGAATACCGATGATGGCAGGATCGTATCCGCCAAACCAAAGAAGAAGAATTGCCAAACTTAACTTGCAATGGGCAGGACACATTGCTCGCAGAACAGATGGCTGATGGGGTGAAAGGTTCTGGAGTGGCGACCGCGTACCGGAAGACGTAGCGTTGGAAGGCCTCCCACAAGATGAACCGATGACCTTGTAAAGGCCGCAGGAATCCGCTGGATGCGGGAAACACAGAATCGGTCGAAGTGGCGGTGCTTGGTCTATGTCCAGCAGTGAACGTCTTTCGACTGATATGATGATGATGATGAAACGGGCGGTGCAATGCCCGCGCGGCGGCGCCCGCTGGTCCGACACAACGCTCGCGCCACTCGCCCTTTGTGTATGTCCCGCGCCTTAAGAGCCAAGAACAAAGAAAACATTCAGTAATAGGGCGGATTTCACCAATGAAATTGAACGCGTTCAGCACATCTAAACACGTTCAAGATATAAATGATTATATCATTATTTACTTTAAGTATAACACAACTTATTACGAAGTCTATAAAGAATTATTTTTCGATAAATGTTTATGAAATACGTATAAAGTTGTGCTCGAATTTTTTTAACTTAAAAATCAGTTTTCAAGATTGTCGACTCCTTAACCAATCATGTGGACCAGGAGGGTTTTACTTTGGTTGAGGGCAAGAAAGGTCGAACCCGATGCAGCCGCAACAAACGCGGTGCCCCCACCTTGCTCCTGTACATTTCCCGGTTGGATCCACAGACATCGAGAGAAAAAGAGCTAAGGTCTAATCAGTGCCGATTTTTTTGTGGTTTTACTTGAGTGTATACTTGTACGAGTCATGATGTATCGTACTAGGCACGCACGTACTACATACATCAGCACATTTCCGTCACTTTGCACAAATTATAGTGTAACGTGACAGTACACGATCAGCATTCATAGTCAGCTGTACTCATTCGTATAGCATTAGTTACGTGGTAGTTAAATATATTCAATAAACCATCATCTTTGGCTATCCGTGACTTATCATTTCAAGCTATCATCCAAGGTGGGTGCGACCCATTCAGCAGCGCATACAATACTGAATTTACAGAGTCGATTATTTTGTCACTAGAATGAAATGATATGACCTACGCCCCTATTATTATTGTACCACTAACATGATGCAGTATTTCAAAAGCATTTCAAACAATAAGATTTCTAATGTTTTTATTTAATTTTTTTCAATGCAAAAGTTATATATCTAACAAAAATACTATACGTAAACAATACATTATAATAATCACAAGTTTACACGAATAGTCAGCGTCCTGTATCGCCAGCTGTCCAGGAGCTTAGGAATCGCCGGACCATTTCCCCTCTCGCCCAGTCTTCATGAATTTCGAAAGATGTTTGTGCGGTACTTTGACCACAAAGAACTTTGAATTCGTGTTGTGACGACGCGAAATTTGTTTTCACAAAATTTCCCAACTATTTTTTGGGCTTTTTTAAAGAAATATAACCGGGACACGTAGTTATACCAGCGTCGTTAGAGCAGCAGGACGCTCCAGTTGTTGCAGTACCGCACTCTTTACGACAACCATACTTCCTCTTCTTTTTCTCCATCTTGATAAGTCTTGATGTTATTGTGGTAGTCCTCAGATCACTTATAATATCATTGGCAGTTATCCTGTTTTTATTTAATTACTTGTTTACCAATGTAAACAAACAGAAATTATAACTTTAATTTGACGTGACAAATATCTTTGACATTGATAAATAAACATCAGCCATGCATTCCGTTGCATGAGAACTTATTTTAATGTTAATAATAAAATATTAATGGAGTTACGAAATCAATAATTATGATGGTAGGATTCATAAACGTTTATGTAAGTAATAAAAAGTTGCCCAAAACCTTTTATACGCTTATCATTTTTAATATACTTCAAGAAGTACATCTATGGTTGCGTTTGAAAAGTAGCATCGTTTTGTGAAATGGATCGCTTCGCGCGACGTATAATGACAACATTTTTTCCTTCGACTCGTTTATTGTACGAATGACTAGAATACGGAAAGTCACCATTTTATAAGCGACTTAGGAAGACGAGCGGCAGTTCGAATTCGACTAGAACGAGCGTAAACGCGAGAATTGGCCTCCTGATTACCACCTGCCAAGATGGTCACTCGCTACGCTTGTTTCACGCGTTAATGGTTACTGTTCTAACCTAACCTAACCCAAATGGTTCACCAACAATAGAGGCGACCTGGCACTCGGCGGCCGCTGCCGTGGCACGCTCACTACGGTCGCTCGCCTTCGCGCGTTAATGGTTACTTTCTAACCTAACCAAAACCCAAATGGTTCACCAACAAGAGAGGGGATCTGGCACTCGGCGGCCGCTACCGCGGCACGCTCCCTGCGGTCGCTCGCCTTCGCGCGTTAATGGTCACTGTTCTAACCTAACCTAACCAAAATGGTTCACCAACAAGAGAGGGAATCTGGCACTCGGCGGCCGCTGCCGCGGCACGCTCCCTACGGTCGCTCGCCTTCGCGCGTTATTGGTCACTGTTCTAACCTAACCTAACCCAAATGATTCACCAACAAGAGATGGGATCTGGCACTCGGCGGCCGCTGCCGCGGCACGCTCCCTACGGTCGCTCGCCTTTGCGCGTTAATGGTCACTGTTCTAACCTAACCCAAATGATTCAAGATAAGATAAGATAAGATAAGATAAGATAAGATTTTTATTTGCTTAAACATGTGTGTGTACATACATAGAAAGTGCATACAAGATGTTATATTAAATTAGGTGCAAACATGTTTGCCACTACGTGACGTGCAAAATAATAGTTTAGGTATACAATTAAACAAGAAAAAAAAAATATAATTATCAAAATGTCATACTTAATTATTAAGGACGCGTTCTCAAAATTGATAGGTATAGAATCGAATTACTACATTGATACGACTCACACACACAAGTGTACGCACGGTTAGCTGCGGGAATAGTAGTCAAGTGAACTAATTTTGATACTATGGAATTTTTTTCTTTTCTTATTTCTTTATAGGACCTACAAAAAATATTTCGTACCGTTTATTATATTTTTATGAGTATTTTTACTAACCTCCGGACTTGATGGAGTGAACTGAAGGTGTACCTCGGTGACTGCTACTGGAACTCCTCGACTAGTAGAACTAGGTGAGCCGAGTTTGGGCTCGTTTTGTAAGTTATGATGAGACCTTACCTCCGGGCTCGATGGAGTGACCTGAAGGTGTACCTCGGTAACTGCTACTGGAACTCCTCGACAAGTAAAACTAGGAGTGCCGAGTTTGGGCTCGTTTTGTATGTTATGATGAGTCCTTACGTCCGGGTTTGATGGAGTGACCTGAAGGTGTACCTCGGTGACTGCTACTGGAACTCCTCGACAAGTAAAACTAGGTGTGCCGAGTTTGGGCTCGTTTTGTATGTTATGATGAGACCTTACGTCCGGGTTTGATGGAGTGACCTGAAGGTGTACCTCGGTGACTGCTACTGGAACTCCTCGACAAGTAGAACTAGGTGTGCCGAGTTTGGGCTCGTTTTGTAAGTTATGATGAGACCTTACCTCCGGACTTGATGGAGTGACCTGAAGGTGTACCTCGGTGACTGCTACTGGAACTCCTCGACAAGAAGAACTAGGTGTGCCGAGTTTGGGCTCATTTTGTAAGTTATGATGAGACCTTACCTCCGGGCTCAATGGAGTGACCTGAAGGTGTACCTCGGTGACTGCTACTGGAACTCCTCGACAAGTAAAACTAGGTTTGCCGAGTTTGGGCTCGTTTTGTATGTTATGATGAGACCTTACGTCCGGGTTTGATGGAGTGACCTGAAGGTGTACCTCGGTGACTGCTACTGGAACTCCTCGACAAGTAGAACTAGATATGCCGAGTTTGGGCTCGTTTTGTAAGTTATTATGAGACCTTACCTCCAGGCTTGATGGAATGACTTGAAAGTGTACCTCGGTGACTGCTACTGGAACTCCTCGACATGTAGAACTAGGTGTGCCGAGTTTGGTCTGGTTTTGTAAGTTATGATGAGAACTTACCTCCGGGCTTGATGGAGTGACCTGAAGGTGTACCTCGGTGACTGCTACTGGAACTCCTCGACAAGTAGAACTAGATATGCCGAGTTTGGGCTCGTTTTGTAAGTTATTATGAGACCTTACCTCCAGGCTTGATGGAATGACTTGAAAGTGTACCTCGGTGACTGCTACTGGAACTCCTCGACATGTAGAACTAGGTGTGCCGAGTTTGGTCTGGATTTGTAAGTTATGATGAGAACTTACCTCCGGGCTTGATGGAGTGACCTGAAGGTGTACCTCGGTGACTGCTACTGGAACTCCTCGACAAGTAGAACTAGGTGTGCCGAGTTTGGGCTCGTTTTGTAAGTTATTATGAGAACTTACCTCCGGGCTTGATGGAATGAAGGTGTACCTCGGTGACTGCTACTGGAACTCCTTGATAAGTAGAACTAGATATGCCGAGTTTGGGCTGGTTTTGTAAGTTATGATGAGACCTTACCTCCTGGCTTGATGGAATGACTTGAAGGTGTACCTCGGTGACTGTTACTGGAACTCCTTGATAAGTAGTACTAGGTGTGCCGACTTTGGGCTCGTGTTGTAAGTTATGATGAGAACTTACCTGCGGCCTTGATGGAATGGCCTTCTACTACTTGGCTATTTGTCGAGGAGTTCCAGTAGCAGTCACCAGGTACACGTTCAGGTCACTCCATGAAGCCCGGAGGTAAGGTGTCATCATAACTTACAAAACGAGCCCAAACTCGGCACACCTAGTTCTACTTGTCGAGGAGTTCCAGTAGCAGTCACCGAGGTACACCTTTAGGTCACTCCATCAAGCCCGGAGGTAAGGTCTCATCATAACTTACAAAACGAGCCCAATCTCGGCACACCTAGTTCTACTTGTCGAGGAGTTCCAGTAACAGTCACCGAGGTACACCTTCAGGTCACTTCATCAAGTCCCATACGACATTTTATAAACGGTACTTACTTTTACCGAAATAAAATATTATAATAGAATCTGTGAATACAAAATTATCTTACCTTGTCAAAAGTATCAAATTAGGTTTATCGAATATTTTGTGTCTGTACAGCGATCTTTTCCCGCACGAGCCGCTGCAAACAGGTAATACAGGGTCCTCTCACCACGGCGGCCGAGCGCGGACTGAGTCTTTTTTCGAAATGTTTGTGCAATAAATCAAAACATGACCAAAAATAAAATAACCCTTAATCGATTGCGTTAAGATTCATCCGCAATAGCAAAATAGGTGAAAAAGTTTGTTCCGATTTTTATTTTTTTTGCGACTATTTATGACATTTTGAAACAATTTTTTTACTAAGTTTTAGAATTGAATATATCTGCCTACTTATAGTATTTTTAGAAATTCTAAAATATGTTGATTATAGAACAAAAAATGTACCGAAACTCAACCCGGTATCGTTAATTCTGTGGAAAAAGGCAACGGAAAATCGTTTTTTCAATATAAAAAACTATAATTTTGAACAAAAAAGTTACTATCATTTGAAGATGAGGGATCAGTCTATATGTGGTAGTTATAAGTTATATTCAATTCGGTTTAGTTTTGTCACAAAATGTACCGAAAAACAGCATAATTTTGTCCGATTTGCAAACGCGCCCTTAATGGGTTATTACAATTATAGAGTAAATGAACATTATTATATAAGTAGCTCCAAGTGAATTTATAATAATTAGTTAGTCAAGACAAATTCCTTTTCATTAAGGAACTCTGTAACGCTATAATATGCTCTGGCGGTCAAAAAAGTCCGAAGTTTATTTTTAAACATAGATTGAGGTAGTTCTCTCCAACTCTTAGGTACTTTGTTATAGATGACTGGAGCCATACAGTATACACTTTTGTGCATTAGGGTCGTCTTAGCGGATTGTAGACAAAGTTGACCATTGTCACGTCTATTGCGTGGGAATATGTCGGCTACACGCTTATAGTAATGAGGATTCGACTTAACAAACACAGCTACTTCTAATATGTACAAGCACGGTAAAGTTAATAGCTTGTAATTTTTAAAATACGGTACACAGCTATCGGTTTTCTCAAGTTTAAACATCGCCCGTAAACATCTTTTTTGAGACTTGAATGCTGATTCTTTTTCCGTCGAGTTACCCCAAAATATTAGCCCATAGCGTAGATGGGTTTCTACTAGACCATAGTACGCCGTAAGTAGAGCATCCGTATATAATGTGAATGAGAGTGTGCGTAAAGCGTATGCAGATATACTAAGTTTCTTAGATAAAATCTCAATATGTGCTTTCCAGTTAAGGTTTTTATCAATCTGGAGGCCAAGAAATTTTGTAGAGTTAACTTCTTCTATGTTTTCATCGCAGTATTGTATGTTTAGGTTCATGCTAGGTAACCGTTGCGTAAAATGTAAAGCCTTCGTTTTCTTTAGGTTTATTCTCAAATTGTTTTCCTGCATCCATTGTATAGCTGATTTTAAAGAATTATTGATGTCATGTTCATACGTCTCTACACTTTTACAAGGTATTGTCAAAGTACTGTCGTCCGCGAATAGAGTCACCGGTTCTTCAATGCATTTAGGCAAGTCATTTACGTATAATATAAAAATAAATGGTCCCAACACGCTTCCCTGCGGTACCCCATATTCTACTTCACGCCTTGAGGATCGATAAATCTCTTCTTTCTTCTTTACGGTATTGATATGTCTAATTTCAGTAATTTGATTTCTATGTCTTAAATAAGATTCAATTAGGTTAAGGACATTGCCTCTTATGCCATAAGCTTCCAACTTTTTTAATAGTGTATCAAAATGTACGTGGTCAAATGCCTGGGTCATGTCACAGAATATGCCGCAGACTGGGTTTCGTTTGTCAATATTGTCAATAACATTATACAAAAAGTCATATATAGCCATATTGGTCGTCCTCTGTTGTCGAAAGCCCTTCTGTTCATCACATAATATATTGTTTTTTTTAACGAATTCAGATAGTTCTTTATATATATATTTCTCAAATATTTTGGATATGACTGGAATAAGTGCAATAGGTCGGTAGTTTTCCATGAGATCTCTATTTTCTTTCTTAAAGAGAGGTTTTATGATAGAAGTTTTTAATGCAGACGGATAGACACCCGCGCTTATACTTAAATTTATGATATGACTTAGATGTCCACATATTTCCGCTGATACATGTTTTATTACTTTAGTGGAGATATCATCGTAACCTACGCTGCCGGTATTGTTTAATGTCATTATAATTTTATGTATGTCAGGTGGTACGCTGGGTGCCATGAACATAGATTTGTTATTCCAATCTGATTTTAGACATTTGGGATTACTGGCAACGTGTATTTGTGGTTGGATTTTATTAATGAAATAGTCATTAAACGCTTCCGAAATTTGCTGGGGGCATGTTAGTAAGCGATTTTCTACTTTAATTTTATGTATGCTATGTTTAGGTAAATTATGCTTAGCACGATTAATTATTTGCCAGCTACTTTTTGATTTGTTTTTTGATGTTTTTATAAAATAGTTGTTTTGTGCCTTTTGTGTTAGATGTATTATCTTTTTAAACAATTTGGAGTAGCTCTTGAAACAAGTTTTGTTTTGACTATTAGGGTTTAATCTAAGCTGCCATAAAAGTTTTCTTTTTTTTCGACTACACAATTTTATTCCACTAGACAACCATTTTGTTTTTTTTATTATATCTATTTTAATACGTTTTTTCGGAAAGCATAGATTGTATATCAATTGGAATGTGTCAATGAATTTGTCATAAGCTATATTAGGATCATCTGTTTCATAAATTTCCGAAAAAGAAAGACTGCTAATAGGATGGTGGGCGATAGTGGTCCCAGCTCGGCCAGCCACTAAATGTGTATTACTTAAAAGAGCAAATAAAACTGAATATTTTTTATTATGACACCATCAAAATTCATCCCGGAGGAACCGAGCTACGTGTACCTTAAGTATATTTCTTTGTCTGCGGCTTAGCTCAGAGACTCTAAGTACTAGAAAGTTGTAATTTCGCATTGGTGTATATATTTATTACGCCGACAAAGTGGTAAAATAAAATCAAGACAATTGTTTTTTTTTGGGTATCTTTTACCCCTACCTCGTAAAGAGGGATTTTTTTTTTCTCGTCTAGCACTTGTTGTGGGGTGTCGTTGGAAAGGTCGTTTAAAAATATTACGAGTGTGTGAACACCATTTTTGGATTAAGTTATCCGTTTCCGAAGTATTAAGCTTTAAAGTGGTGGGCAATGGTGGTCCCAGCTCGGCCAGCCACTAAATATGTATTACTTAAAAGAGCAAATAAAACTGAATATTTTTTATTATGACACCATCAAAATTCATCCCGGAGGAACCGAGCTACGTGTACCTTAAGTATATTTCTTTGTCTGCGGCTTAGCTCAGAGACTCTAAGTACTAGAAAGTTGTAATTTCGCATGGGTGTATATATTTATTACGCCGACAAAGTGGTAAAATAAAATCAAGACAATTGTTTTTTTTTGGGTATCTTTTACCCCTACCTCGTAAAGAGGGATTTTTTTTTTCTCGTCTAGCACTTGTTGTGGGGTGTCGTTGGAAAGGTCGTTTAAAAATATTACGAGTGTGTGAACACCATTTTTGGATTAAGTTATCCGTTTCCGAAGTATTAAGCTTTAAAGTGGTGGGCAATGGTGGTCCCAGCTCGGCCAGCCACTAAATATGTATTACTTATAAGAGCAAATAAAACTGAATATTTTTTATTATGACACCATCAAAATTCATCCCGGAGGAACCGAGCTACGTGTACCTTAAGTATATTTCTTTGTCTGCGGCTTAGCTCAGAGACTCTAAGTACTAGAAAGTTGTAATTTCGCATTGGTGTATATATTTATTACGCCGACAAAGTGGTAAAATAAAATCAAGACAATTGTTTTTTTTTGGGTATCTTTTACCCCTACCTCGTAAAGAGGGATTTTTTTTTTCTCGTCTAGCACTTGTTGTGGGGTGTCGTTGGAAAGGTCGTTTAAAAATATTACGAGTGTGTGAACACCATTTTTGGATTAAGTTATCCGTTTCCGAAGTATTAAGCTTTAAAGTGGTGGGCAATGGTGGTCCCAGCTCGGCCAGCCACTAAATATGTATTACTTATAAGAGCAAATAAAACTGAATATTTTTTATTATGACACCATCAAAATTCATCCCGGAGGAACCGAGCTACGTGTACCTTAAGTATATTTCTTTGTCTGCGGCTTAGCTCAGAGACTCTAAGTACTAGAAAGTTGTAATTTCGCATTGGTGTATATATTTATTACGCCGACAAAGTGGTAAAATAAAATCAAGACAATTGTTTTTTTTTGGGTATCTTTTACCCCTACCTCGTAAAGAGGGATTTTTTTTTTCTCGTCTAGCACTTGTTGTGGGGTGTCGTTGGAAAGGTCGTTTAAAAATATTACGAGTGTGTGAACACCATTTTTGGATTAAGTTATCCGTTTCCGAAGTATTAAGCTTTAAAGTGGTGGGCAATGGTGGTCCCAGCTCGGCCAGCCACTAAATATGTATTACTTAAAAGAGCAAATAAAACTGAATATTTTTTATTATGACACCATCAAAATTCATCCCGGAGGAACCGAGCTACGTGTACCTTAAGTATATTTCTTTGTCTGCGGCTTAGCTCAGAGACTCTAAGTACTAGAAAGTTGTAATTTCGCATTGGTGTATATATTTATTACGCCGACAAAGTGGTAAAATAAAATCAAGACAATTGTTTTTTTTTGGGTATCTTTTACCCCTACCTCGTAAAGAGGGATTTTTTTTTTCTCGTCTAGCACTTGTTTTGGGGTGTCGTTGGAAAGGTCGTTTAAAAATATTACGAGTGTGTGAACACCATTTTTGGATTAAGTTATCCGTTTCCGAAGTATTAAGCTTTAAAGTGGTGGGCAATGGTGGTCCCAGCTCGGCCAGCCACTAAATATGTATTACTTATAAGAGCAAATAAAACTGAATATTTTTTATTATGACACCATCAAAATTCATCCCGGAGGAACCGAGCTACGTGTACCTTAAGTATATTTCTTTGTCTGCGGCTTAGCTCAGAGACTCTAAGTACTAGAAAGTTGTAATTTCGCATTGGTGTATATATTTATTACGCCGACAAAGTGGTAAAATAAAATCAAGACAATTGTTTTTTTTTGGGTATCTTTTACCCCTACCTCGTAAAGAGGGATTTTTTTTTTCTCGTCTAGCACTTGTTGTGGGGTGTCGTTGGAAAGGTCGTTTAAAAATATTACGAGTGTGTGAACACCATTTTTGGATTAAGTTATCCGTTTCCGAAGTATTAAGCTTTAAAGTGGTGGGCAATGGTGGTCCCAGCTCGGCCAGCCACTAAATATGTATTACTTAAAAGAGCAAATAAAACTGAATATTTTTTATTATGACACCATCAAAATTCATCCCGGAGGAACCGAGCTACGTGTACCTTAAGTATATTTCTTTGTCTGCGGCTTAGCTCAGAGACTCTAAGTACTAGAAAGTTGTAATTTCGCATTGGTGTATATATTTATTACGCCGACAAAGTGGTAAAATAAAATCAAGACAATTGTTTTTTTTTGGGTATCTTTTACCCCTACCTCGTAAAGAGGGATTTTTTTTTTCTCGTCTAGCACTTGTTGTGGGGTGTCGTTGGAAAGGTCGTTTAAAAATATTACGAGTGTGTGAACACCATTTTTGGATTAAGTTATCCGTTTCCGAAGTATTAAGCTTTAAAGTGGTGGGCAATGGTGGTCCCAGCTCGGCCAGCCACTAAATATGTATTACTTAAAAGAGCAAATAAAACTGAATATTTTTTATTATGACACCATCAAAATTCATCCCGGAGGAACTGAGCTACGTGTACCTTAAGTATATTTCTTTGTCTGCGGCTTAGCTCAGAGACTCTAAGTACTAGAAAGTTGTAATTTCGCATTGGTGTATATATTTATTACGCCGACAAAGTGGTAAAATAAAATCAAGACAATTGTTTTTTTTTGGGTATCTTTTACCCCTACCTCGTAAAGAGGGATTTTTTTTTTCTCGTCTAGCACTTGTTGTGGGGTGTCGTTGGAAAGGTCGTTTAAAAATATTACGAGTGTGTGAACACCATTTTTGGATTAAGTTATCCGTTTCCGAAATATTAAGCTTTAAAGTGGTGGGCGATAGTGGTCCCAGCTCGGCCAGCCACTAAATGTATATTACTTATATATTACTTTAAACAGCAAATAAAACTGAATATTTTTATATCTTCTTTTTCTGCATTATGGGTATCAAATTAAAGGGCTCATAAAAAGGATTCCAAAAAGACATATATCCCTGTATTACTTAAAATAATGATAGGTAATTAAAACCACATTTATTAATATTTAGGATAGTGGGCAAAATACACCCAGCTCCCTTTACTCATGCCAAAGCTCATCAAAATCTGTCCCGGGGTTCTTCAGTTCCAATAATGTTAGGTTAGGTTAGGTTAGATAAAATAAACGCAGCTCCGCTACTACAGCCAGCTTGGCCACGGTTAACACCACTGAAGTTTTAAAGACATTGCTTCTCCCTTTACTCATGCCAAAGCGCATCAAAATCTGTCCCGGTGTTCTTCAGTTCCGACAATGTTAAGTTAGGTTAGGTTCGATAAAATAAACGCAGCTCCGCTACTACAGCCAGCTCGGCCACGGTTAACACCACTGTAGTTTTAAAGATATTGTTTCTCCCTTTACTCATGCCAGAGCGCATCAAAATCTGTCCCGGGGTTCTTCAGTTCCGACAATGTTAGGTTAGGTTAGATAAAATACACGCAGCTCCGCTACTACACCCAGCTCGGCCACGGTTAACACTACTGTAGTTTTGAAGACATTACTTCTCCCTTTACTCATGCCAAAGCGCATCAAAATCTGTCCCGGGGTTCTTCAGTTCCGACAATGTTAGGTTAGGCGAAATACACCCTCAATCTAACCTAACCTAACCTAACACTGTTGGAACTGAAGAACCCCGGGACAGATTTTGATGCGCTTTGGCATGAGTAAAGGAAGAAGCAATGTCTTTAAAACTACAGTAGTGTTAACCGTGGCCGAGCTGGGTGTAGTAGCGGAGCTGCGTGTGTTTTATCTAACCTAACCTAACATTGTCGGAACTGAAGAACCCCGGGACAGATTTTGATGCGCTCTGGCATGAGTAAAGGGAGAAACAATATCTTTAAAACTACAGTGGTGTTAACCGTGGCCGAGCTGGCTGTAGTAGCGGAGCTGCGTTTATTTGATCGAACCTAACCTAACTTAACATTGTCGGAACTGAAGAACACCGGGACAGATTTTGATGCGCTTTGGCATGAGTAAAGGGAGAAGCAATGTCTTTAAAACTTCAGTGGTGTTAACCGTGGCCAAGCTGGCTGTAGTAGCGGAGCTGCGTTTATTTTATCTAACCTAACCTAACCTAACATTATTGGAACTGAAGAACCCCGGGACAGATTTTGATGAGCTTTGGCAAGAGTAAAGGGAGAAGCAATGTCGTCAAAACTACAGTGGTGTTAACCGTGGCCGAGCTGGGTGTAGTAGCGGAGCTGCGTGTATTTTATCTAACCTAACCTAACATAACATTGTTGGAACTGAAGAACCCCGGGACAGATTTTGAAGCGCTCTGGCATGAGTAAGGGAGAAGCAATGTCTTTAAAACTACAGTGGTGTTAACCGTGGCCGAGCTGGCTGTAGTAGCGGAGCTGCGTTTATTTTATCGAACCTAACCTAACCTAACATTGTCGGAACTGAAGAACCCCGGGACAGATTTTGATGCGCTTTGGCATGAGTAAAGGGAGAAGCAATGTCTTTAAAACTACAGTGGTGTTAACCGTGGCCGAGCTGGCTGTAGTAGCGGAGCTGCGTTTATTTTATCTAACCTAACCTAACATTATTGGAACTGAAGAACCCCGGGACAGATTTTGATGAGCTTTGGCATGAGTAAAGGGAGAAGCAATGTCTTTAAAACTACAGTGGTGTTAACCGTGGCCGTGCTGGGTTTAGTGGCGGAGCTGCGTGTATTTTATCTAACCTAACCTAACATTGTTGGAACTTAAGAACCCCGGGACCGATTTTGATGAGCTTTGGCTTGAGTAAAGGGAGAAGCAATGTCTTTAAAACTACAATGGTGTTAACCGTGGCCGTGCCGGGTTTAGTGGCGAAGCTGCGTGTATTTTATCTAACCTAACCTAACATTGTTGGAACTGAAGAACCCCGGGACAGATTTTGATGCGCTTTGGCATGAGTAAAGTGAGAAGCAATGTCTTCAAAACTACAGTGGTGTTAACCGTGACCGAGCTGGGTGTAGTAGCGGAGCTGCGTGTATTTTATCTAACCTAACCTAACCTAACATTGTTGGAACTGAAGAACCCCGGGACAGATTTTGATGAGCTCTGGTTTGAGTAAAGGGAGAAGCAATGTCTTCAAAACTACAGTGGTGTTAACCGTGGCCGAGCTGGGTGTAGTAGCGGAGCTGCGTGTATTTTATCTAACCTAACCTAACCTAACATTGTCGGAACTGAAGAACCCCGGGACAGATTTTGATGAGCTTTGGCATGAGTAAAGGGAGAAGCAATGTCTTCAAAACTACAGTGGCATGAACTGTGGCAGTAGTGGGACCAGCTGTTGAAACTTCCCCCGTTACCTAACCTAACCTAACTTAACATTGTCAGAACTGAATAATGTTGTGCTGGCACATTCACTTGATGTGGTGCTGCCAGGGTATGGGGGCTGGAAGAGGGCGTTGTCCGTCGTTCGTCGAATACTGTTCGGATCGCCTCGAAACCTAACATAACCTATCCTAACCTAACATAACCTTTTTTTTTTTTTTTTTTTTTTTCTCGGGGTGGAAATCCTCATGGATGTCCTCCGCCCTGGGGTGGGCGAAGGGGTCTGTCAGACTCTTACTGACTAAAACCACCCCGGTGTTCCCTCGCACACTTGCGTCGGGGGGCTGCGGGAGCAAATTGCGACTTCCGCTGCCCCGGACTGGTGACGGCCCGCCCTCTGCGGGCCCCGTCCCGTAGGGGGAGTGAGGTGTGCAAACTCCCCCCGTTACGTCTTAGAGTGGCGCGCGTGGAACACTACGCGCCGCCATCTCGGGTCCTGTGTTATGGGGGGCGACGGATGTCCCCGAATCCGTCGCCCCTGGACCCATTTAGGGGGGCTGGAAGAGGGCGTTATCCGCCCTCCGCCGACGCCCGGTGCGCCTGCTGCGGGCCGGGTGAGTGGACGAGATCTCCCTCTCCCTTTCCGCAGCCTCCTTCTGCGAGATGACTGTCTCGCAGAAGGAAACCACCGCGTCCCACGACTCGGCACTCCCGACCATCGAACGAACGACGGCCGGCAGTGACAAGTCGGCTCCAACTTCTGAAACGAGGGCACGGCGCGGCTCCTCCCACGCGGCACACTCTGCCAATGTATGCCGCGCCGTGTCCTCCCGACAATGGACGCAGTGGTGACACCGAGCGTCCGGCTCCCTGTTTATGCGACACAGGTACTTCCCGAAGCAGCCATGCCCCGAGAGCACCTGCGTCACCCGAAACGACAGGGAGCCGTGCCTCCTCCCGAGCCAGTCGTCGAGCACCGGCCGGACCGCCTCGATGGTGACGAGGCCGGCGGTGGGGCGTGAAAGCCTTAACCTAACATAACCTAACCTAACCTAACATAGTCGGAACTAAAGAACCCCGGGACAGAATTTGATGCGCCTTGGCCTGAGTAAAGGGAGAAGTACTGCCTTCAAAACTACAGTGGTATGAACTGTGGCCGTAGTGGGACCAGCTCCCATATATTTTTGCCCACTATCCTTTATTCATCAACAAAAGAGGAGATCTGACGCTCGGCGGCCGCTCACGCCTTAGCCTTCTAACCTAAAATATCCGAGTCGGATTGCTTTGAATCGGGGTGTTAACCATAATGATAGTATCAATATATATTTTAAACGATAGACCTAATGATTTTCGATTAAATAAACGTTATATCCAATAACGTTATACGAAATAAGTTTTAGAGTATAAAAATGTTATATGTAAAGAAATTATATCAACAGTTGGTATATCTCACGTTTATTATATCTTGTGAACGTTATTGAAATGAAAATATACCAAATAACTTTATATGATATGAGACGCACCCCAATCTGTTAAATAATGTGACAGCTTCCATGCAAACTTTCTGCTTCTATTAAAAACCAATTATCCCGACTATGTAGGGTAGCATAATTTTCGGCACTTTCCCTCTACGCCGTAGTCGCGTAGAGGCGCCGGAGCTCGTAGACTTGCTACGTGACTTGGTGTTGTGGGCGTAGCAAATTACAGTCGGATTTATATTTTTATTATTGTATAAGAATATTGTTTGAGAAAAGTTATGTGAAGGTAAGGAAGATATTTTTGGCAATATAATGGAAAACGGTTTATACTTTATATAATGCCTGCATCGTAGATCTACGTGAAATATATGTACCTAATGGTTATTTAATTGTATCGTTAATAAATGCATGAAAATACCAACGGATTGCCTAATGGTTTGTCATATTATGCTATTAATGTTTTCCAGTGATTTCCTGTAGTGGTACCTGCATCTAGGCCGAAAATGGGTGCTTTCAGAAAAAATACTACACCTAGATTAAATTTATTAATAAATCTTTAAAAACACTTTTGTCTTATACATAAAATTATTCATACCTCACTCATTATTATACAGGATGGCAGGAATAACGACGCGCAACCTTATACCATGGATTCAGTACATGATTCTGGACCACTGCTCTGAAATTTTTTGTTGGTTATTTTAAAAAAATCTGTTTATTTCTACAAAAGTGCAATACTGCAGTCAAAATATTTGGACCAAAAATTTCAACGCATGGGGGTCCAGAATCATGTACAGAATCCATGGTAACTGGTTGAGGGTCAATGTCTCTGCCATCCTGTATTATTCATTGTAAATTATACATACTTTTGACCTCGGCTTCTTTATAATTAAATAACGACCACCTTTGTAGCCTAGGTACACTATAATCTACATCAGCATTTCTCAAACTATGGGTCGCGAACCACTGGTGGGTCTGATAAATGGTTATTGAAAAGGTTGTGAAGAATTTGGTGAAGTTGAACAGTGGGTGAAGTTGTATAGGTTCTAAAAAGTGAACGTAACTATTATTTTATTCATATTTCGCTTGAAACTTTTACCAACAACTATTGGAATCCCCATTTGTGCCTCAAGGTATGATTGGCGCAGTGGCTGAGGGAATAGCAGCTGTGCTGCGTGTTTTCAATATTTATGTGACCCTCAGATTCTTTTTGGTTGTTTATTTGTTTATGTAAGACTGTGGAGAATATTTTAAGAAAACTATATTAAAAAAATCGTGAGTTCGAAAACTGATTGTTTTTTTTTTTATGAACGATTTAATATTAATTTATGCTTTGTATTTCAGTTTTAACTTTCACAAGTTATTCTTGCAAGTAAGTATGTTTTATTCTAACAGCAAATGATTATTCCCCTCCCTCATTTTTATATCCTTTTACATATTATTATTTTAAGTCGATTAGTTTTTAAATGACGTAAATACGTGTGTGTAAATAAATTCCTACGTTTATCTGGCATTTGGCAAACAGCCAATATTTTTAATTATTCATTCATTCATTCACTGACAGACAACGCACAGCCTACAACGCTGGGTTTAAAAACATGAAATTTTGCACAAGAGTACCTAAAAAAAAATCCTTTATTAAATACAAGGAGTAAGTACCTTGTATTTAATTAAGTTTTTTTTAAATATATTTTTTTAAATATTTTTTCTTAATTGAACCGTCCTTCAGTCACCCCTTTTTCACCATGACAGCCAAGAAGTGTCGAGCCCCGAATTTGGAAGATTTTGTTAGGTGGGTCGCGGTCCAGTCAACTTTGGGAACCACTGATCTATATAATTACACCTCATACAAAATACTATATCATACATACTACATACGCGTAACTAATACTTACACCTTTCCCTGTAAACTGATATTAATGTGATCGACACCAACGCTTTTCCCCTAAGGGGCGATAAGATCCCTTGATTTATCCCCAACAGCTTTACATGATAACGTATGGTGTTTTAAATGTAGGTCGTTGCAAATCATGAGTTTTATGAACATTGATATAAGGTTTGAATTACAATGATTTATTTGCGTATAATGACGCTTTAAGTTGACGTTCCAAATTCCCTTTTATGTGCCTATTTGCAATATTTTTTTTTTGTATTATTAGTATTTTTAGTAATGAAGCAATGAAGCCGTGTGCCCAATGGGATTTCCCATCGGCAAAATGTCAAAATTCCGTATCAACTAATGCATTTTTTTTAATGCTGCTTGCATGCTCACTTTGGCTATATACGGAACTCTGACTTGTGCAAAATCCATGCTTCTAGATACCAGCGGTTTAGGTTGTGCGTTGTCGGTCAGTGAATGAATGAATAAATGGTTTTTCATTAAGTAGAAGAGATTTGCTGTTAGAAGAAAACATACTTGCAAAAATAACTTATGATAGTTAGAATTGAGATATATAGCACTTATAAATTTCTCATTGTTCAATAAAAAAAAGGAAAAAAAATAATCGTTATTTCGATTGTTTTTTACAGTTTTCTTATAAACTTCTGTATATATTATACTTACATAAAAAAACAAACAATTATCTCAGGGTCACACAAATATTGAACACACGCAGCACAGCTGCTAATCACTTTAGCTAAAATATTTGTTGGTCAAAGTTTCAGGCGAAATATGAATAAAATAATAGTAAGGAACAGTTCTTAGAACCTATACAACTTCAACTTCGCCAAATTCTTCACAACCTTTTCAATAACCAAGTATCAAAACGCGATGGTCGGGCTTTGTGCGCAAATCTATTTCCCTCCAACTTGCTACGGGCTACATGCTACGTCAGTTCGTAGCGGTACTCGTAGCGGGCGGGCGGGTCTACGCAGGGTCTACGCCACCCCAAATATTTTTGGAAATGTAATTTTCTCTATGAAAATTCCTACCAGTGATCTTTTTAAGTGTGTGTATTTGTACAGTGGGTGAATCAGAAGTGTTAAGTGTCGAGATAGAAGTGAGAAGTGAACGTGAATTTGGTGTTAAGTCAAGGTTTTGGTAACGTGAGGTTACGTTAATTTTTTCACTGGGATTCTGTGTTTTATCTGCATGTATCGTGGACAGATCGGATTAAGAATGATGTGTAAGTATTTTTCTAAAATAATATCTTATAAGAGCTTTCAAAAACATAAATATTTGTGTGACTTCATTTAAATTTTATACAGGGTGACTTAACAAAGGGTGTCGTATATTTCGGGTCTCTGTTTACAATGCTGCATTTTTAAGGCTTCAAACAAAAGGTGTCGTAATGCCTTCTTTATATAGACCAGCGACCTTATCGTTCATGGTTCTGTTTTGGTACATAAAGGTCAATATCTCATGAATATTTTAATCTTTTGAATTTGGGTTGCCTAGTATAAATACTAGGTATTTTGGTAAAATTCAGCTCCGTTTAGTAAGACTGTAAAATAAATACTTTCGGTATACACAGTGGAAAATAGCCTACAGTAATAAGGCCTGGCATTCTGACAATTCTTCGGGTGTTTGAACTACTTCTGAATCGTCAAGTCATGCCAAATGTATGTCAATCGGTCGTTTTAAAAGATTAAAAAAATAATAGCTTGTAATAAGCCTGTTTTTAACCCCCGACGCAAAAG
The DNA here is from genome assembly GCA_948150665.1 of Conistra vaccinii. Classification (NCBI taxonomy): domain Eukaryota; kingdom Metazoa; phylum Arthropoda; class Insecta; order Lepidoptera; family Noctuidae; genus Conistra; species Conistra vaccinii. The sequence goes on along the minus strand of OX411339.1, from coordinate 6,500,634 downwards.
GGTGTTATAAGTTTGACCGCTATGTTTGTGTGTGGCACCGAAGCTCAAAAATTAGTGAACCAATTTGAATGCGGTTTTTTTATTTGAAAGCAGATTTTTTGGGAATGATTCTTAGACATGTTTTGATAAAATCGGTTCAGCCATTTGAAGATTAACAGCTCTTTTCTAGTTGATGAATGGATGTGAGCATCTTCCACAGCTCTGATCGATTTGAAATTTGTTATTCTGTTACTTCAATGATATTAGAAGAACATAGTAACCTTGAACTGATGCTTCAGCATCACCTGGAATGTGCAGGATACCCAACTGCCTTACCAACTTACAGCACAGGAATCGTGTTTGGGGTCATTGGAATGGTCTCAATGAATAGGTTATAGATAGATGATGAACAGGGTCTGGTGATGGAGCAGGAAAGAGAAATGAGGAAATGTTTGTGTCGGGGGTTTTTAAATTGTAATATAATTTCATTTATATACTATTCATATATTTTTAAATTTATATACTGTGACAAAAGTCAAGAGAAGGGTAATGTTTTTGTAAATAAATAACTTCGAACATTATCGCTAAATTGAAAATAATACCACTTTAAAAGCATTATTGAAACTTATTTATCAACGCTAGGTATAATCCGTGGAATAAAATTTACGTCTGGCAGTTGTTGAAAAACTGACAACAATTCTGTCCTATGGATAAAGATATCTGTCGCTGATATAACCAGTTCTTAACGTAACTTAAAGGCGTAAAAATAAACATTGTTTGATTAAAAATATTTAGTAAGTATTTGCTTTAAATCGATAAATTCTCGCTCTAAAAAAAGACTAGGTCATCTCAACAACAGTACCATCCGATCTGATGATGATGGTATCAGAATGATCGCCTGACAACAGCTACACAATAGGGAATGTATCGATACCTGTCCTTTGTGACCCGATGACATCAATGTGTGAAGAGATCATGTTAAGAGGATACGCAGCTGTGTCCTCCTGCGGCATGCGCATGGCGCTTATCATTTCCGGCATTAAGATAGTAAAGGCCATTACTTGTTTAACCCGTCGCGTACGATTTTAAACCGAATTTGCAAACACGTAATCCTCCATTTAACAATAACCAACCAATCAATCCTATAGGCGACTGACAAACCATATTTTCTATTCTTTTTTTACTGAAGTGTGTTTTTATGTTTTATTTTAAAATTACAAAGCAAAATAAACAGTTAAAAATCTTCTCGTCTTTCTTTGTGTATGTAATTATCCTGGTGTGCGAGTTCGACTCTCGACACAGCATTCTCAATAAGTGGCTAGAAATAATTCTCTAATGCTACACAATGTATTGCTTACAGTAATCCATGTGCCTCGGGTTTTGATCTTTATTTTAGTAGTCGACTTTTATGGGTCGATTTGATATTATAATATTACAATCTGTTAAGGGTGATGCGCTAAGATAGCCCGCGAAATTCATTATTTTTTTAGTTTTTTGCAATTTGCAGGTCAGTGTCAGGTTTTATGTTGATTAAAATATAATTCGTGAACGTAACAGTATGTCTTTACAGAATTTTATTCATTAGAATCAGCAATAAAACTCCTTAAGTTCGCATAATCCTCAAATGACATCTACATTTATCCCAAAAACTACTATGACAGTAAAAAAATAATAATGGAATGGATACAAACGCTAACCTACGATGATACCGAAACACTTGTGAAACCTTGACACATACACACCCTCACACTCATGTACTCTCAGTTACACCTTCAGGCTAAACTTTCACTCACATATACTCACACACATACTTACACCCACTCATACAGACAATTAATTTAAGTTTATGTTAATTTATGTAGTTTTATTTAGCATAAAAATTATCGTTTGGCTTTTTATAAAACACGTCTTGCTATGGAAGAGCGGACTCTCCTAATACAGGCACTATCTGCCTAAAAGGAGGATCCAATCAAAAAATTTTGTTGATACCCATACTTGTTTTTACCAATAAACAATTTTTATTATTTATTATTTTTTATGAATCATTCAATAGGATTACATGAACTTAGAAAGTTATATTAATGATTTTTATGATTATACTCGTACTTCTATAAATAAACATTTGATACGGCCGCGAATCATATTTAGATCAACATACAACCTGCTACTAACCTGCAAATTGCAAAACACGATGGATATTGAATTTCGCGGAATTTGACGTTTTCGCCTTAAGAGCGATTATGCTGAAAGTGGGCAACGTCGCAATAGATGTCAAATATTTATCTGTTTTGATTAATTTGGTAATATTACTATGTAGAAATAAGAAATATGGCTAATTAGCGAACTAGAATATTAATAATGAATTGCAATTATTACTCGTATAACATTGAATTTGATGTTGTAACCGTTTTAGGTGTAAAAAGGCATTTGGAAAGTTTCCAAATACTTTTTTTTACATCTAAAACTAAATTCGGTGTTACGAATATTAATTATTGCATTTCGTTATCAATATTTTAGTTCACTAGTTAACCACATTTCATATTTCCATACAGTATTATTGCCAAATTAATCAAAACTGGTTAATGTTTGATAGCTATTTGCGGTTGTCAACTTTTATTTGAGCATATTATGATATTTGCAATAGGTATACTATACATAATTGGGCCCAAAAAAGGGTTCTTCTGATTTAGGGTCACAATACATCTGCGTGGGTCGCTACAACCTATGAATAAAATCTATGACGAGTAATTTCACAATTTGTTTAGGCAAAATTTTCGGGAATTTACGTAATATTTATGGTCGTAACGTCTCGATCATTCGCCAATTAGGGCAGCGTATGTAGGTTACACGAAATTAATTGTTTCAATATCATGAAGCAAGTAATTTCGTGTGGTGGCATGAATAATACAATTTTCCGCTAAACTCCACGTAATTGGTAGCTTCGATGATACATTCATTAACTATTAAAGTACTTATATGATTAAATTGTTGAATACATTAACATAATATTTATTTTTAATTGCCTTTTCAAATATGAAGCGTTAAGAAGCTTCTTTGTAATGTATTAAATTTATATTTTCGTTGGTCTAGTCGCAAGCGCTACTGCTGAGCATGAGGTCCTGGGTTTGATTCCCGGGTCGGGCAAAGTGTTATTGGGTTTTTCCATCTGGAATTTCTCAGTAACAGCCCGGAGTCCCCGGTTGATGGCAAAAGGCTCGCCCCCCATTACATGGGACTTAAACATAGTTGGCAAAATTAATGGTGTACTATAGGTACAACCCTGCCTAGTCTTTCGGGGTCTATAGGCGTGATGTTGAGAAAAGGCTAGGCAGATTGACTAAGGTACCTCTGCCTAGCCTTTTCCTAACTATATTGGGGTCGACTTCCAGTCTAACAGTTCCAGCTGCATACCAGTATTTTATATGGAGCGACTGCCTATCTGATCTCCACAACCCAGTTACTGGATAACACAGTACCCCTTGGTAAGACTGGTTGTCAGACTTCTAGGCTTTTAACGACCCGAAACGACTGTCAAAGATCTACAAATGACAGCCGGGACCAACGGCTTGATGTGCTTTCCGAGGCACGGAGGAGTCTCGATATGTAATGGATGGTCGGTCATCCACGAATCGACAGCGGCAAGAGTAGCTTAACCTTCGATCAACCCGTGCGGCTGTTATTATTTAGCCACGAAGCCCTCCGAGGTGTACCTTAAGGCAGAGATTGATTTGCAACGGTTGTTTGTAATGTATCGAGTTACAGTAGTCAGTACAGCGAGCCCTGCCGCTCGATCCCACACTCGTCTGTGGGTTTTTTCGTGAATGTTTTGAAACGCGTTACAGTAGTCAGTAGAGCGAGCCGAGCCCTCAATGGGAGCATTGCGAGCGCATGTCAACCTCTATGTCCGCCATTCTAAATAAAAATGGAGCACGCTTGAGTCAAGTATTCGAAGCGTGAGTTCACCGCGTCTTGTGTATCGCTGTTGTAACCAAGCTCTCTCTAAGCTTACAAAAAAAATAAACGATCTATAAATACCAGACATAAACATTTCAAAGTCTGTAATAAGTTAATCCGCACGGTTCCGTTTCTCTTGTAACTTGACGCAGCCGTAATGATGTGTTTGCGTGCCTACATTTGCGCAAAGCGTTCCTTATTATATTGCGTTTCATACAGTTTATACAGTCATTACTTTTACGTGTGTTCTTTCTGTAATATATTATTACTTGTATACTACAAACTACTCCATAATTACTCAAGAAAAAGGGCAATAGCGCACTGGCGGCCTGGTTGCGCGGCTATGACGTGCGACCCGGCCGCAAGGGTCGTGACCAAGCAACGCAGCTACAATCGCCAATTGCAAATATAGTTCCACAACACGTCGTTCGGCCGCCGTGGCTAGGTGGCGCACGCTGGTGTTTATCTACAATTCAATTTGATCTCAGTGGCCGCAGCGGCCAGCGACCGACCACGGGGCCCAGATGCGTCGCTACGATCTCGTTGGCCACCGCAGCTCGGTGAGGCCGCTGGTCGCGTGCGGCCAGATGCGCGTGCTCCGTGGTGATTGCATACTAATGTATCTATCTCGCTCGTGAATTTATCGGCCGAGAAATGAATAAAACAATAATAAGAATTTATTTAATAAGATGAGCATATTATATCTGTAGCGGTTACACCGCCTCATACGAATTACTCGTTAAAGACATGACGTCACACAAATCCTGCATAGCGCAATTGGTGTTTACCACGTGAACGATATATAAAGATTATCCGACATCAACTTTTGGGCAATTGCCCGCCAGACATGACACCCGTCTTGTCGGAGGATCCTCCCTTTTCTAATGAGGATGAACTTTACTTCCTATTCCTCATACCTCTAAATATTCATTACATAAAGGGGTTCCAACATTTTTGTATGGGACCTGGCATACCTAACCGTCCGCCATTTGGAAAAAAACTGGTTTTGGCGGCCAGTGATGAAACAAGTGTCAATCGATAGAGTAAGTGATTGCAAACAAAAAATATTTAGTGATGAATATCGTAAGTGATATACTTCCTGAGATATTTAAAAAAAATATTACTGTTTTATTTTTTTTCTCATGTTTTAACTCAAATATCTCAGGAAGTATATCACTTACGATATTCATCACTAAATATTTTTTGTTTGCAATCACTTACTCTATCGATTGACACTTGTTTCATCACTGGCCGCCAAAACCAGTTTTTTTCATAATGGCGGTCGGTATAGGTATGCCAACGAAGTCGGATGTTCATTGTTACTAAGATCTTAAAGACAATGTAACTGTGTGAGGTTCATACTATGTATTTATTTTGTGTGATGATGTTGATAAGCAATACATAAGAATGACTTACCTATAAGGCTGCCTGTCCACTGGACCGGAGAGGAGTGGAGCGGAGCTGTGCCAATATTAACCAATGGAATTGCATAAAATCACCGCTCCGCTTCAGTGGACAGGGATTTGCGAAACAGTAAAAATTCATACAAAACCGGGAAGCGGGGAGGGGAAGCGGAGCGGAGAAGCGGAGCGGGGAAGCGGAGCGGGGAAGTGGATAAACCGGCCGCGAGGTACTGCAGCCGGCAACTGGGCCTAGCTCCGCACAGTCCAGAACTCCGCTCCGCTGCCTCGCTCCGCTCAGTCCATAACTCCGCTCCACTGACTCGCTCCGCACAGTCCGTAACTCCGCTCCGTCAGACGCTCCGCATCAATAGACAGACACTGTCCGCAACTCCGCTCCACTCCGCTGCATCACTCCGCTCCGCTGCCTCGCTCCGCTTCAATGGACAGGCCGTCTAAGAACCACTTCAGTATAGGTAATCCACCCACACGTCATCTTCTTTTTACGGCATCCAAAAAACAAATAAACTCTTATAAAATACTAAATAAATATTCCACACATTTATTTAGGAGACATCTCAAAATATTCTCTCGCGGGAAAGGTACGAAACACACAATTTGGAATGTAATTTTTCAACGGTAACATCCGAACTCTCCTTGACTTTGTGAACGCGAATGTGCCGTGATTTTCAAACTTTTTGACACAAAATAGATTATACTACATGCAGAACGTACACACACACGCATTGCCTCGCTGTGGCACCGGTGGCTCAAACGTTGTGTGGAAATTGCTCGTTATGGTATGTGCATGTGATGCGGAGGAATGAGGAAAATGTCGTGGGGAAAGTTTTGAGTATAAATATGGCTTTAAGAGTAGGGAAAGACCAAGAAACGATGTAGATGTACTGGGTGAAACTACGTTCATCATCATCATTTCAGCCAAAAGACATCCACTGCTGAACATAGGCCTCCCCCAAGCACCGCCACTTTGACCGACTCTGTGACTACGTTACACTTACTGAATTGGTCCAACAAGTCGACCTCACCGCGTACTTGAAGCTTCATTCCTAAACTGCGGAGTGTCTCATCCACAGATATAAATCTAACTAGATGACGCGATTGTATGTACTTCGCGTGTCAAAAAACGGAGTAAACTTACGACCAATGATCGTAAGCTGAGTTTTTCATTTAACATTATCGGCACCGGAAATCTACCGAAATCTAGAAAAATACCTTTTATGCCATATTGAGCTGTAAAGACTGTATAGAAAAAGTTGGCTGAGGCATTGGAAATGTTTTCTTTCATTGGTAAGTAAAGTTTTTAATGTGTGTGCGAAAAATTGGCACGCTTGGTTTTCATACAGATGGACGGACTTGCGTTATCTAGTTAGATTTTTAACTGTGGTCTCATCAGTCTGTACTACCGTCTAGACGCTGCCGCGCCGACGCGTTTCCGTGCTCTATGTTATCTACGTATTGATGTGCGCGTGCGCCTGCTCATTGATGAGCCAACCTTCTGTACTTATCTCTTCATCATCATACATCAATCTCCTGCTCTTATCCCAATTTATTTCGGGTCGGCGCAACATGCCCCTTTCTTTCATACCTCTCATTCGGTAGTCACCCCTTTTCTAGCCTTCTGAACCTATCCATTTTGCGTTTATGGCGCACCGCTGGCTGGTATTTGCTCATTTTTCTGAATAATTGCGGCTCGAAAAATTGAGCGTGGGTGAGAATTTATGACTCTGGGCAAAAAATAAAGGCTTTTTTTATTCATCCGTTTAGCGGACGACTAGACACTTCGAAAAATAAAGGTTGAACGAGACACGCTCAATACTGGTTGGTTTTCAGTGAGGGTTACGAAGAGATTGTGGGTCTTTGTTATGGGTACTTATACGAATTCAATCTAAAAGGTTGATTCCTTTCTTGAAATTAATTGTCATTTTATTGGTCAGTTTTGGTCGACCCTCTTTGCTTCTACTTTTAGTAAATTTTTCAACGTTACTTGAATCCTGTTTGAAGAATATTGCAGTTTCAACTATAGATAATATCCTAAAAAAAAATTGGTATATATGTAATAACTAGCTGCCCGCCCCGGCTTCGCACGGGTAAGCACTTATCTACGGCGCAACTACCTACCCTAACTACCTACCTACCTACATACATACATACTTACCTACCTAACTACATACCTACACCTACCCTACATACATACCTACCTACCTACCTACTTTACCTACCTACTTACCTACATTCATACATACCTACCTACATACATACTTTACCAACATACATATGTATGTATGTTGGTAAAGGAGTGAAGGAAGGGTAGGTAGGTAGGTAGGTATGTATGCAAGTAGGTATGTACCTGCTTGCATACATACCTACCTACCTACCTACCTACCTACTCTTCCTTCACCTACCTATCCTAAGAACCATCTCCTTACTATAACAAACACAACAAAAAAAGAATTAGCGAAATTGGTCCAGCCGTTCACGCGTGATACCGTGACCAAGGAAATAAGGATTCATTATAGATAGAAAAATAAACTGCCCAGCCTCTTCACTAAATACTTTAATAGTTTTAAATCATGCAAGTAGCTCATCAAAAGTTCAACGATTTGAAACTCCATTCATTGTCTGTAACGGCTGTAACACAAGACGATTCCTTTAAATAAAACTTCCTCATTTTCCTGTTTCATTCGACGATCCGTTGTTTTATTTCTTTTGCTTTCAGTTCCCTTTACTTTAATGGGAATACGAGAAAGATTCGATCTCTCCTATTGCATTTCCGAACCGTTTGTTACTGAAAGATTTAGTTTCAAGGTTCTAATTTAGTCTTTCTCGTTTCTGTTATGTTACCTGTGTTATTTATTCGACTTAAGTACCTACTTTGTATCAGTGCATAACCGTTTCGACTTATAAATAGGATCGGCTATTTTATTATATCGGCTTATTTGCATAAGTGAAAACTTTTTTAAGCGCGTTGATCACTTTTTGGGTGTCCAAAAATCATGGAACTGGCGACATCGTCACCGAACGCTTTCCATGAGCTATATGTTTACTATGTATAATATGTGTACTTGTTGGATGAACCAAAAGCGTGAAACTTGCGTCATCGTCACGATACAATTCACAAATTATTTAGTTTTTACTTCTATCGGCAGTCCCCAAAGACTGCCTCGCATGTTTTTATTCATTCGCACATGCCGCAGTGTCTCAAGACGAAAGTCTTTGACCAGTGCGTGTTGCCAGTGATAACCTATGGCCCTGAATCGTAGTCGCTCACAATGGGCCTTATCAGAAGGCTAGAAGTCATCCAAAGGGCAATGGAGAGGGCTATCTTGAAGTTTCCCTACGTGATAGAATTAGGAATGAAGAGATCCGCAGGAGAACCAAGGTAACCGACATAGCCCGAAGAATTGCCAAACTTAAGTGGCAATGGGCTGGGCACATTGCTCGCAAAACAGATGGTCGATGGGGCCGAAAGGTTCTGGAGTGGCGACCGCGTACCGGAAGACGTAGCGTTGGAAGACCTCCCACAAGATGGACCGATGATGTTGTGAAGGCCGCAGGAAGCCGCTGGATGCGGGAAGCACAGAATCGGTCGAAGTGGCGTTGCTTGGGGGACTATGTCCAGCAGTGGACGTCTTTTGGCTGAAATGATGAATGATGATTCATTCGCACTTACTACACGCACGTACTTAGCACTAATTCAGCATGTTTACATAATACATAGGTATGTGACGTCAATGTGTGTAGTAAATGGCAAGTACAAAGCATTAGTAACTTGGTTCGTGTAAGCTGTGCATTAGTAATAGAATATTTTATGGTGGCAATATCCTCGCCCCCTATTACATTAAATTTCATTATGTATGTTAGATGTATAATGATGACAGACTAACATAGTGTCTATTGGGCAAAATTCAAAAGTCATTTATTAAAACTAGGCTGAGAATCAGCACTTTTCGAACGTCAAAATTATATAAGACAGTCCCCCAAAAACGCCCACCCTTCACCACTTCCTAGTGCTTTTGCTGGGAAGAAGAAGTGACGCAACAAACTCCCCAGCAGCACAGCTGTCTGTTCAGTTAGAAAAAACTTGATTCTATACAATAGTATGCAAAATAATTTACAAAACATTAAATAAAAACGCAATTAGCATGCAAAGATAAATGCTGCTTCCAATGACATCCTAAGCAAGAGAAAAGGGATAACCTTTTTTTTACCAAAAACTTGGATTCTATTAGACAACACAAATATTATATTATTATATGCCATACGTAACAGCAGAAGGTAAGGGAATCGACATAGAAACCGTCCCATCTTGCGGGTCACAGCCGGTCCAATTAGAAGTGCGTCAACTGGGAACACTGAATGTATGCGGTCACATCACGTAGGTCTATAATTGACAAAGACACGTGTCATGAAAATGGTACGAAATTATTTAGACCAAACGATGGAACAAACAGTAGAGCTATATAAATATCTAGGGATATTATAAAAGCAAATGACAGAACAGGCGGTCTACTATGTAATGATCTCACCGTGAAAAGTTTAAAGCGTTTATTCTGAAAGTCGGCAATGTCGCAAATAGATGTCAAATATTTAGCTGTCTTGATTAATTTGGCAATATTACTGTATGGAATAAGAAATGTGGCTAACTAGCAAATTAGAATATTAATATTTACGTACGTAATAGTTACGTATTTTTCTGAAATCTTCATCATTTTAAAGATTATTTAATTATTTATCTTTTGGTATACATGTTGTGTTAAAAGGGTTGGTATCAGAATGACTGAATCGCAAATTGACCTCGTCGCTCTTAGTCCAAGTCTCAAAATGTCTAAATCTCAAAATACCTAAGTCGCAAAATGACTACATAGCTCACATCTCACAATGTCTAAATCTCAAAATACCTAAGTCGCAAAATGACTACATCGCAAAAAGTCCGAACAGTTGTGTAGGTACATAAACAGGGTTGATATCAAAATGACTGGATACATTAATGATTTATGTATAATAAACTAATAATGCGTCTAATTTGGGACAGCGCTCCTTGATGGGCGAGAGTCCTATTCCTGGCTAAACGTATGACGCGTTGCGTGAGCTCAGCACGCAAGCTAACCACTCAAGGCCGCTGTTGTAATAGGGGGCGAGCATATTGCCATCAACCGGGCATAAATTCAGACTTCGGAAAACTGCTTCTAATGCCAAGCAAATACCAAAAGGAAATGATGGAAACGGTTATTTACCGACTAGAGTAGTTACCAGTTAACTCGGCTATACAGCCTCGTGAATATTAATCACACAATCAATTCATATGAATAAATTAAGTTAGGTACTGTTGACAGATCTGTTAATAGTTGATTCGTGGTATTATGGTCTCAATAAACACCGTTTATTGATGTGTTATCGCCTAAAGGCGGAGACTGAATTGCAACGTTTGTCTATAATTATTTATAATCATTCAATATCAATGTAGCATTCGTGCCGAGCTTTGTTACAAAGCGCTGATACACAAGATGCGGCGAACGCTCGTTTCGAGCACATTGCTGAAGCGGGCTCCATTTCCTGTTAGGGCGATACGCTAAACGTGGTGAACGTTCGTTTCAAGCACGTGCTTCATTTGGTGCTTAATTAATTTTATTTGGTTTTTTTCCTTAAGAAAAGTATATTTTTATTTTGGAATTTTTATTTTGGAAAAAAGAGTAAGTAAAACGAGATACGTTGTGCTTGCGACGACGCGTCAACCTGCACTGACTTACTTGTAAACATATGCACGCAATGCTCGCATCGAGCGGCTCGGTTCGGCTCTCGGTACTGACTACTCGATACATTACAAACAAGTCAGTCTCCACCTTTACGATTAGCTCAGAATCAGTTGAAACGGAACCAACTTGACGGACGTGCGGTGGACACGCCGCCATAGTAAATGTATCTATTGCTAGCGTTACTTCAGCGCCGTCATCTCGTTCTCGTTGAGTTCCGTTGTCGTGGCAGTAGACAAATGACCTTACCCATTTGAAGTTAGCTCGTCATGGGGTATTATACCACCATAATTATCCATTTCGGCCACTAAGCAGCACTGTCGAGTCTTTGATGTTAACGAAACAGTAGGAAAAAAAAATCGGCAAAAGAAAATTAGTTACGTCTTCAGAATGAAAGAAAGAAAAATAGGTTTATTCATCACAGACACACGTGCATACAAAAAGACATGAGTACCAAAATAGAAAACAGAAATAGTCGGCAGCTGCACGACTGTGATAAGAAGGCTTCTACTCAGCATAATGCTGTGCTATGAGGGACCCACAGCACAGCGAAATACTTATGTAAAAGTAGTCAACAAGAATCCTAGCAAAAAAACGATCCGGAGTTATTTTTAGAAAGAAACATATCAACGTTTTTCTTCACAGACTTTAGTTAAACTCTTTTAGATTAAAACTTTAACTCCGTTGGGAGTTTTTGCCTTTTTTTTGTTAAAAACTTTTACATGTTAGGTCGGAGCGAGGGCTCTTCGCAGTCCCTTGAGTAATGTTGTACTTTCTAAGGGCGTAAGTCGACAACTCGTGACTTATGCCATGAGTTACACTTATGCCCTAAGGGCCCTTAGGGCCAGTATAGAGCAGTAATAATCTACTTCCACAGTATAAATATCTACAGTAGGACGACGCCTTTGATCTCGTTGTAAATACCGACAACGTATAGGAATTGTCACGACAGCTAGAACGACTAAGGCCTATGCACACCACGTTTTTTAACGGCGCGTTTGTAGCGATACAGTCGCGATACGCACTCAAGTCAGACGCAGCCTGTAGACCTTACAAACTACTCTGTAGGATAAAAGCTCGCGTCGAAGGCGCGTTTAAAAAACGTGGTGTGCACAGGACCTAACACGGTAGCGGACAGTTCGGGAGCGCGATCCCCCGTCTCGCCCCGCAGCGTAAGCAGTTCCGCAGGGCTATTATCTATCTTGCAGAAGCAATGCGATAGCGATCATTTGTTTCATTTTGACAGTTCAACAATATTCAATGCGATAATTACGTTGCAGAGCAGAATTTAATTTCGAACTTATGAAGCAATGGATTAGTAATCTGTTTCAAAACGAATTGCTTGTAAATTACGTAATTAGGGTACGGGACCCGTCTCGCCCCGCACGATTGCTCTGTTTAGACGTCTTCGTCGGACGACTGTATGATGTTTAGCCTGTGTTACTACTAAAAAACTATTACTGGTAGATATAAATTGTAGTTTTGTAGTTACTTACGGTATTTTATTGCGTAAGTATAATTTCAATACAATATTGTATTCTGCCTCGTTGACCGCACCGACTTACGAGTTTTAGGTCATAGGTTCGAACATCTGTTCCGTGGTTCGAACCCAAGAAGGCGCTTTACTTTGTGTAAATAATTTCATCACCACTGCTCTCAAAACGGTGAAGGAAAACATCGTGAGGAAACCGGCATGATTTAGAACAAAAAAAATCGAAGACATGTGACATCTACCAACCCGCACTAGGCCCGCGTGGTAGATTACAGCCCACTCCCTCTCACAGAGAGGAAGCCTGTGTCCCAGCAGTGGGAATTAATAACCTGATGATGATGATGATCGCAAGTGCTACTGCTGAGCATGTGGTCTCGGGTTCGATTCCCGGGTCGTGCAAAGTGTTATTGAGTTAGTCTCATCTGGAATTTCTCAGACGCAGCTCTGAGTCTAGGTTTGTGCCCGGTTGATGGTATTAGACTCGCCCCCTATTACGTGGGAATTAAACATTACTGGTGAAATGTGGATCTACGTAATGTTTATCTCTGCCTAACCCTTCGGGGAATCCACGCGTTATGATGTTTTATGACCCTGTTTTCTGGGAAAGAGTTCACCTATTCTTTGTTAGGAAACTTTAATGCATGAAAATGCTATCGCACTTTAATTCCTAAAGGGCCTGCCCGGCTGTAGGCGGCCATTTTCGTAGTTCCACCATTTAGCAGCGGCAAGCGAGGCTTATCGCAATGCACTGGGCACAGTTCCAAACTTAAATTCCGAATCTAGTGGAAAAGTTCTGAAAGGAAAAATCGAGTGTTTTTCGATCAATATGGAAATAAGGATTCATTTCAATTCAATTTATTTATTCACAAACAATTTACATTGTGTTTGAATAAAAAAATAAAAAATAAAACTGCCTTCGTAGTGATCAAAATATGATTACTATGATTAGCTCTAAAGTTGGAGTGTACGTTCGTTGATGAATAAACGAACCGATTCGAAACTATTTTGAGGGCATCAGATCTTATTACTACCTTTGTCTTTCTTAAGATGTGCTACAAGTACCTAGCAACAGGCTCTTAGTGAAACCACGAATTTCTCTGCTGGAAGTCTTGATTTGTGTCCGGTTGATGGCAGTAGGCTCGCCCCTTATTACATGGGACTTGAACATAACTGGCGAAATGTGGGGGTAGAGATGTGCCCTAACAGGCGCTGCCGAGGGTTCCGGATTGGTCTTTTGAGAGGTAATGGTGCACTTTTCATGTGCAGATGGTGACAACCGGGGTAGTTTTAGTGAGGTAGGACTCCCACACTCCCCAGTCTTAACCCCAAAGCCGCCGGCACTTTGTATGGTTCCCATCGAAAAAAAACACAGGAACTATTGGTACACCTCAGCCTAACCATTTCTGGTGTTATTTTATGTTCAGTTTCAAGTTGAAATTTAATCTCCAAAATTTTAAATCTAGGACATGATAAATGTATGTGACCATTTTCAATTGAGACTAAGAGAAGTTTAGTAAGAATTTGTGTGTAATTCTAACTAAACTTTTCTTGAATAATTAGTCAATTAAAAAGTAAACAAGTCTAATTTATATCCTAACTCCAGCAACGTTACGTCAAAAGAAAAGTTTAATGAACTTAGGAGTTGTTTCCGTGTTAAAATACCTGAAGTAAGTTAATTGTAAGTTTGTTTCAGTAACGCTGTTTATTTGCATAATAATTATGTTAATTTTGTAAAAGAAAGAAAATCATGGTTTACGTAGTTTGGTATGTTGTATTTTTATCGTCACACGCAATATTGAGTTGCCTGAGTAATAGCGGTAAATCCCATGATGTGTCAAAGGCGGTATTACTTACCCCCTGGCCACGAGCTACACGCTCAAGCGACAGGCGTCTCGCGACAGCGACTGCGGAGTTAACAAATGAAAGAAGGTGTTTAGAACTTGCCACGAGTCACGGCGACGCAACTTGCGGAGCGACGGACGGAAACAAGTGACGCGCGCGTCGTGTCGCAAGTAGCATCGCTCGAGGCCGTGAACCCCTAGGGCCTTAGGTTTTTGAATTACGACTAGAATAATAATAAGGTCCCATTTGCGGCCAAATATTAGCCAGTCGGTAAAGTATTACCGGGCTGACAGCTCAGAGTTGGCTGGACGTTCATTAAAGTAACGCATCTTGTGAAGGCTTTTGCACCAATATTGAGCACTAGGGATGTTGGCTGAGGAAAAAAAAAACATGTGGGGCAGTCTTAGGAGACTGCCAATGGAAGTGAAAACGAAGTAACGCCATCTAACGAAAATGTCAGGAATTTATGTGGCTTGCTGTCAGTACAAGAACGAAAGCTGTAGCTCCATTAAAACAATTCCAAAAAAATAAAACAGAGTGCGCTGTCAACAAATTCTACTCTCCCTCCGAATTTTCGAACAGGTCACGTGTCCTGACGCCTGACGCGAGTTTAAATTTTTTCCCCATCCCAAAAAAGTACACACCGCCGCTAAAGAAGTTTTCACTCCAAAAACTATTTAGTCCAACAGTCAGTTTTCAGAAAATCCATGACCCTCGCCAGGAGGGTCATGGACTCGAAAACTGATACCATGGATTCAGTATATGATTCTAAACCCCCCTGCGTAGGAAATCTTTCGTCAGTTATTTAAAAAAGAGTCTGCTGTTTCATGGAAAAGTGAATACCTACGCGGTCAAAATGTATGGAACAGGTGATTTTTTAAAAAATGAAATGAAATGAAATGAAATGAAATGAAATTGTTTATTCTGTAAATAGGATATCGGAATCACTTTTACACGTCATATTTAAAAAAATGATTAAAATAAGCTAGATGAGGTCGGCGTTTCCTAACTGACTACTCTGAGAAGAAAGGCCGAAACAAACTCAGAGGTCACGGTCTCTTTTAAAGTCCAGACATAATCTTGGTCAAGCCATATGAGAACCAAAAATAACCGATGAAAAGTTTCAACGGAGGAGGGTTCAGAATCATGTACTGAATCCATGGTAACAGGCTTCGCGTCGATGCCCCTGCCACCCTGTATATTACGAGTATGTTATTCACACAAAATTTTATTGTTCTTCTTTGTTATTGTTTTCTTTAACAGACGAAGTAGGTAATATAAACGTTGAATGTTGCGCTCTCAAAGGTAAACTGATTAGTACACGGCTTTGTCCTCTCCTGCGGGCTGCAGGTTCCACTTTGGTCACAGGACTCACGGGAAATCCGGCACTTCGTTGCGTTAGCTTCGACGACGTAGGGGGCAAGGTACGAAAAAAAAAAGGATAGCCCTTCAAGAAAAACGGAAGAGTACTTAATCAAACATCTAGAATCTCTCGAAGCACAGTGGAACGACTTCGAGGAACGACATGCGATTCTGGAGCAAACTTTAGAAGACAAAAAAAAGCTGAGAGGTGTCAAGGGACACCCGGATGGAACGAAGTTATGGAATGAACCTCACAAAGGCATGCCTCTAACTAGTACCTGTGGTCGCTCACAGATGGCGTTATAATAAAAAATAAAAAGTGTCGTTACAACTTTTGATCCCAATTTTTTCCGTCTAGCGGGGCTTTCACAACGCGCGAAAGGTAACTTCGTTCCAATATAGGTTCTACCAAAAAACTTAAAGAGAACATCAAAATAAAATTATATGTAAAAGTTCATTTCACGAATAAAGTTTGATTGAAAAGTTTTTGCACTAGTGCAGTACTTATATCTACAGCAAATGCAGATGCACTATATTCACACAAAATTATGCCCAGTCCAAGTAAATAAATTTTCGGTGGGTAGTGGATGTTGTTATCAGTCGCAGCATCTGACTTTTAATTACGAACTCGGAATCCCTTTTACTCTAATCACAACGTAATCGCGACGTTGACACTCTCCATTCAACAAATTATGTCTAATCCCTTTAGTCACTTTTGACAACGTTCTCGAGAAATGTTGGCCGCTCATTTGGCATTTGGTTTAGCAAATGTTCGGCTTAGTTGAGCGTCTTCTAATATCCTGTCATAAAGTCAAAATCAAATTCGTTTATTTACATAAAATGTGGTAGATACAAAAGATGATAAATATAAAATTCAGTGCAAAGACACATTCAGTGATGGTATTTAAATATTAAAAAGATAAAAGACTATTTGTATTTTTATTGTATTTACTAACAAACATACCTACATGTTTGTTAGTAAATACAATAAAAATACAAATAGTATAATACAATTACCCATGCAGTGCGGGTTGGTAGATGTCTTCGATTTTTTTTTGGTTCTAGGACATCCCGGTTTCCTCATGATGTTTTCCTTCACCGTTTTGAGAGCAATCAATCTGCCAAGCCTTTTCTCAACTATGTTGGGGTCGACTTCTAGCCTAACCTATGCAGCTGAATACCAGTATTTTACATGGAGCGACTGCTTATCTGACCTCAACAACCCAGTAACTGGGTAATACCTGGTAAGACTGGTTATCAGACTTTCGGGCTTCTGACGACCCGTAACGACTGTCAAAGATCCACGAATGACAGCCGGGACCAGCGGCTTACGTGCTTTCCGAGGCACGGAGGGGTCTCGGTATGTAAAGATGGTCATCGATCCACAGACCAACCCCGGCAAGCGTAGCTTAACCTGTTGGATCGACCCGTGCGCCTGTTATTACTTAGCCACGAGCTTTAGCTTTGAGAGCAGTTGTGATGAAATAATTTACATAAAGTAAAGCTCCAGTCCAGGCTCTCAAAACGGTGAAGGAAAACATCGTGAGGAAACCGGCATGTCTTTGAACCAAAATTTCGAAGACATGTGACATCTACCAATCCGCACTGTGCCCGCGTGGTAGATTACAGTCCACTCCCTCACACAGAGAGGAGGCCTGTGTCCCAGCAGTGGGAACATTAATAGAGTGATTATGGATTATCGTCCGTTTTTCAAATAACAATCTTTCTGTTAGTTTGCATATAGGTACTGATTGTCACATTTTGGTGTGACTTTTTGTTTATTAAACTTTGTCGCTTAGTCATATTTTTATACAAAAACTAGCTGCGCCCTTCTCTCGGGGAGGCCTGTGTCCCAGCAGTGGGAACATTAATAGGCAGATGATGATGATGATGAAAGCTCCAGTCAGGGTACGACCTACAACTCGTAAGTCGCGGCCGATACCACTGCGTTACACTGGGCCTCCATTTCTCTTCGCCGCCAATACCACAATTAATGATGAAGGTGATGAAGGGCGGGCGTTTTGAGGACTGTCTTATGTAATTTTGACGTTCGAAAAGTGCTGATTCTCAGCCTAGTTTGAATAAATGACTTTCGAATCAATAATTCATACAATACAAGTTAACTATAGACAAATTAATAACAATGATAAGGTATTCAAATATATACTTTCTATGTACGAGCATGTGTGCGATCAAGATATTTTTGGTCGAAGCCTGCGTGACAGTCGGCTTGTAAGGCTCCATGTGATATATAATGTATTGGCAACTAGGTATCTATTATATTTTTACACGCTTTTTGTATTTAGTTTCTCTTAATTAGTGAGTAGATGGATTCTTGTAAGCTAATTTTGTCTACTTTCTGTTGGTCTATTAAGTTGAAACTTTGTAGATCCGTTCAATTCTTATGACAATTTATTTGGTATATAATATGACCTGATGCTGCAGCCAGGATCGTCTCCATCTCTTAAGGGACTCTTTAACGTTTACTGTTCCATATATGCACATCGAGTTTGGAAGATAAAAAGTATTTGATACGGAAGGCCCAAACGATGATTGGTAGTCCAAAATAGGCTCGCGGACGGAGTCGTGGGCTGAAGGTAGTATTTAATAAAAGCTAGTTTTAATGATACATACATAAATAAACTCACGCCTTCTTCCCATGGGGATAGACAGAAACTACAGAACACCTACCTGTTTTAATAATGTTACAGTATAATAACAGTAACTATGCAAGCAATTAACCATTACGTGTAATTCATGCATTGAATCGGTTAGCATGATATTTGCGCTAGTTTGCTATGCAAATGTAAGCGAACTTTGATTAGGGTTAATATAAACGTGAATAGTTTTAGTGCCGAAAACCTAACAACCCAACAACTCAGGATATCTGGGTTAAACACTTTATTTGACGAATGGGTTAATAATTGCTTGTGCAATATTTCGTTTAAGACCATCATTTAATCGTTTGTGTTGTGAACTATTAATAGCATTGGAGGTCCTAATGAAAGAGTTCATCAAGGGAAGTACAAACAAATTGTTTAAGTAATTTTGCTACCATTTAGTACTGCTGGGTTGTGCAGAAATGCTTATGAATGGCACATGAGATAATCCAACTTCACCTTTGCCTGGCTGTTAAATACACAGGATTCTGTCCACTGTGGACGAACTATGAATTAATATTCAGTTGTATTTGCATTGGGCTTAAAGCCAGTTATGTAATTTGCCTAAAATATGCCTAGATATTAAGGTCTAGCTCTACTGTACGTCCAATCGTTTGGTCTAAACAATTTCATACCCTTTTCATGACTCGTCTCTATTGTCAAATAAAAACCTTCGTTTACGCAAACTTTCACAGAAATAACAATCCCTCAGAGCCGCAGTGTATGTGACCAGATACATTCACTTGGACCTATGTCAGTATCCCCAGTTGACGCACTTCTAATTGGACAGGCTGTGACCCACAGGATGGGAAAGTTTCGATGTTGATTTCATTAGGTCCCAGTTCGTCTGTTACGAATGATATATATTTTTTGTGTTGTTTTATATCATTCATCTTATTCAAGTTATGGGTTTAAACACTATTGGCATATTGGAACACTATAGGCTGATTATGCAATACTGTACTCCATTTGAAATGTCTTTGCAGAGAAACATCATCGAGGCAGAAATTCTAACAGGTTCTGGCATTGGCGAGACAGTATTTATACCGCGTATACTACTAATTCCCCACAATTACCCCTTACAGGTTAAGCGCGTGCAGTTCCCTGTGAGCGTATGCTTTGCGATGACTATCAACAAGTCACAGGGGCAGACACTGAAGGCTGCGGGTGTCGACCTCAGGACAAGCTGCTTCTCAGTCTTTTCATACGTACAACTGTACGTTGCTTGCTCCCGCGTCACCAGTCCTGTCTCTCCTTATATTTTAGCTGCTGAGAAGTTTTATAAAAATGTGGCTGTTATTAAAGTATATTGTTGTGTCTTACGAATTCCACGCGAACGAAGTCGCGGGCAGAAGCTAGTTTGAAATAAGATTAGACATTTAAATAAACCTTTTTTGCAGTCCATTCAACCGATTTTGACTTCTATACCGTAGGAATAAGGATGGCATTAAAAGCAAAAAAGTGGTTACAATACCAACTGTTTACTGCAGCTGCCATTTGTCATGTCATCAACGCAATAGATTATGCAATATAATCAGCCTAATACTCTTCCCACTGCTGGGACACAGGCTTCCTCTTGGTGAGAGGGAGTGGTCCGTATAATTTCGTAGATGTCACATGTCTTCCAATTTTTGTGTTCTAGGACATGCCGCTTTCCTCACGATATTTTCCTTCACCGTTTTGAGAGCAGTAGTGATGAAATGATTTACACAAAGTAAATCGCCTAGATTCGAACCTCTAACTCGTAAGTCGCGGGCGCGGCCGTTACAACTGGGCCACCACTGCTCCTGATAAATACCTACCTATATCTCTCTAATAGTGTACAGACTTTTTTTTTTTGGGTGGGATATCATCAAATGAATTCTCGCGCTCTTGGCGGAGCGCAAGGGCGTGGAAGACTCTTACTGACTAAAACCCACACGTGTTCCTTCCCTTGCCTTTTCGTTGCCAGGGGCCACGGTCTCCCCTTAGGACTTCCCGCAACCCCGGCAGGCACCGGCCCTAGCGGACCCCGTCAATTTTGCTGACATCTCTGTGAGGCGCGCATGGAACACGACGTGCCGACGACCCGGGCCCTGGTCCTTATCGGACGGCGAGCTACCCATTGCTCTCCGTCCGCAAGCCCAAATTTTGTACAGAACTAGATTACAATCCATTCAGCATTCATTATTCGTCTTTTACGACATCCACAGTAAAAATCACCGAGACATTAGAAGCGTCCCGAAGTGTCTCAAAGGATATTATCGTTGGGGTTTCGTTAATAGCACCGAATCCTCTTGGAACTCAAGTGTCGACCGTTTGCTAGGTCAAGGCCGGGCGGTAGATTACCGCATTGGGTATTACTTGTCTTATCTTACAGAAGCTTAGGTGTTTGTAAGATACAGAGCGTATTCCTATATTGGATGATAATTAATCTTTGAGCATGAGTAGGTAAAAGTTGTGTAAATAATGGTACCTAAGTGCGTTTGATAAATTTGTGCCCGGTTGATGGCAATAGGCTCGCCCCCTAT
The DNA here is from genome assembly GCA_948150665.1 of Conistra vaccinii. Classification (NCBI taxonomy): domain Eukaryota; kingdom Metazoa; phylum Arthropoda; class Insecta; order Lepidoptera; family Noctuidae; genus Conistra; species Conistra vaccinii. The sequence continues at coordinate 6,479,664 of OX411339.1, read as the reverse complement.
TACATGGGACTTAAACATAATTGGCGAAATGTGGGTGTACTATAGGTACACCTCTGCACAACCCTTCGGGGAAACAAGGCGTGATGTTATGTTATGTTTTATGTGTTAAGAGCGTTTCTCCACCGCAGCTGTCACCTCCCGACATCACCGATGCCGAAATGACGGCGTCCAAGTAGCGATACATACATTTACTATGGTCACGTGTCCACCGCACGCCCGTCACTCGAGCGCCGTCATCCCGGCCTCCAAAGTTTTGGCGTTAGTTTGGTGCGACCTGCTAGAACTCGGCCCGAGATTGTGACGAGCCGATGTGCTGGCAATACAAAATGCGTTTGATCTTGTCCACACACTGACGTCACAGCGGTGCGGGCGCCGCGATTGTCACCCGGCTTTTGTTTTGTCTATCATAACGCCGCTACCCACGTGCTACTGAGGCGTTACCTACCTGCGGCCTACCGCCGCAAGCCTGTGCTGACAGGCAGCCTCCACCTGCTACCGACGCTCACCACCTGTCGTCCTACGAGGGCCGTCCGGCCTACTACTGCGCCTGTGCTGACAGGCCCGCACGTCTACCACGTGCTGCCAAGGACGGTACCCTTCCTCTCTATCTATAAGTGCGAGTGCTCAGACTCAGTGTACAGGACCTTACCCGCGACCTAGCCGTGTAATTACTACCACCTATGTTATTATAATTATGTATTAACCTATCCCGTGTATTACTTACTATCTATACTTCTACTTGCTAGCCGTTACAACTGAACTGTCGAAACTGAACGGTCGCGGTGGACAAATGATAGCCGTCACCGGGACGTCTCGTTCCGTTCGAATAATCTCGTTTCTCGGTGACGTCCCGGTGACGGCTGAGGTGGTCAAACGCCCTTAGTCTTGGTGTGATGGTTTCGGTCTAAGTTAGTTATAAAAAAACGAACTGTGCCTGAAGTCGGCTCGTGTTGGAGAAATTTTAGTTAGCGGTATGTTTAAATGGTTGATTTATTTATGTCCAATTTTTATTTATCTAAGTGAACAGGCCCCTGGTTACACATTTGCTCGCCTCTCAGAAGATCTCTAAAACGGCGACGATATGGCTACTGTCTGTGCATAAACACCAAAATAAACATGTTCAGATCGGCACTGTATTCCTATATTAAGCTACTAGTCTGCCAAAATCACCATTGCTTTAGTCGTTTAGGCTTGATATCGTAATAAACAGGCAACAATTCATAACATTACATCACGCCTGTATTCCACGAAGGCTTAGGCAGAGTTGTACTACCTTATATCAATCTACCATTAGCCTTTTTCCAAATATGTTGGGGTCGTCTTCCAGTCTTACCGAATGCAGCTGAATACCAGTCTTTTACATGGAGCGACTGCCTATCTGACCTCCACAAACCAGTTACTGGGTAATACGATACCCCTTGGTAAGACTGGTTGTCAGAATTTCTGGCTTCTGATGACCCGTAACGACTGTCAAAGATCCAAGAATAGCTGGGTCCAACGGTTTAACGTGCTTTCTGAGGCACGGAGGAGTCTCGGTATGTAAAGATGGTCGCCCATCCACGGGCCAACCCCGTCAAGCGTTGCTTAACCCGATGGATCGACCCGTGCGGCTGTTATTACTTAGCTCACTAGTTGTACTACGAGTACCTTACACCACCGGTACCATCTTCGGTTCTTACCTTCGGTTGACCACTGAACAAAAAAATTTGAACAAAATATTCTTACCGTCCATTTGAATAATTATTTGTATACCTACTAGATGTTTAATTAGATTATAAACCAAATGTTTTAAGACAAACGCTAATCCTGCCGACAAACTGTCACGCAGTTTGGCAGGTTTAAGTACAAAAAATGTAAAAGTGGTTGGTCTAAAATAAGTGATTTATTTATTTATTTTTTTACATATGGACCTAGCGAGTCTAAACTAGGGAAGAGTACGAACGAAGCCCTAAATACACTCACATTTCGCCAATTAAACTAACTTTTGTTGAATTTTTCTTTTCGTGGATGTAGAACACTCGACTACTGAAAACTAAAGAGAGGTTTTCATTAACTTTACCTACATACAAAACTTCTTGTTTAACACAAAAAGTTCTTTAGCATCCCTGACAGTGCCACATTCGCTCAGATTTACAACACCATGGTACTTACAACGTTAAGTGAATGTCTGTTTGTACAGTCAGCGACAAACATCGGATCACACAGATTAATAAGAATAAGAATAATTTAATACATAACCATAACATAACATCCTGTATAATCCCGAAAGGTAAGGCTGAATTGCATCTATAGTACACCCACATTTCGCCAGTTATGTTTTAGTCTCATGTAATAGGGGGCATGCCATCAATTGGGCACAAATCCAGACTCCGGGCTGCTACTGAGAAATTCCAGATGGAAATCACAATAACTCTTTGCCCGATCCGGGAATTGGACCCGGGACCTCATGCACAGCAGTAGAATTGCAACCATTAGACCAACAAGGGAGCTAAGGATAGGTACTGAATGTCTTTGCTGGTAATACTGGTTATACCAGATGTAAATGTAATGTTGGTGGGTTATGCCCAGTCCATTGCTCAGGCGCATAAATCAATAGCACGAGAAATTTAAAATTCACATAACTAGTCATAGCTTGCATATTTAATGCTAAAAAACAATTATTTTCAGACAGTTCTTTATTAATACAATAAGCATCTACGTCAGTTTCTTCATATTTTAACTTGGGGTTGTTGGAGAGATGCTCTACAGCGTAATAAAAATGAAGTGTCTGTATCTTTATCCTTTCAAGGTACTTTCTTGTAAAAGTATGTACAAATTGAGTACATATTGGGTACAAAAGTATTATAAATGGAAAAACAGGTGATGGGGTTGCTGGGGAGCATGATGTCATGTTTTGCCTGTTAAGGGTTTAGGGGTATGAGGAACAGGGTGTAAAGTTCACTCATCCACCATAGAAAAGGGAGGATCCTCCAACCAGACGGGTTGTTATGTCTGGCGGGCAACTGCCCATATGTTGATTTCGGATAGTCTTATCTATGTTTTTCGCTCGGTAAACTCTAACTGCGCGATGTAGGAATTGTGTGACGTCATGTCTTTTTGCTTCGTAGTTTGTATGTCGCGATGTAACCGCTACAAGGGCATGCAAATTAGATGGTACGAGAATTGGCCTTCTGGCAATCGACAACACTGCTCTAAAAAAAAAACTTTCTTTCTGTCGAAGGTGATTATTCTGAATCATCAATTTTATTGGTGTTTCAGAATAAAAATCCTCGACAAATGTCACACATTCAAGTCCACCCACTTTTCATAAAGCTCATATGCCATGCCGCCATACATAATTATGCGCCATATATAGTGGACCCTCCAGGGTGTCACCGGCATTACGTTTGCGCTAAAGTGAACCCTCCAGGAGGGCTTCCGGCACTGGACGTAATTGTCTTAGTTGTCTACAGAGAACCGCCTGTTCATCCCGATATTTTGACGCTGTCTGTATTTATATACACAAATGGAGGTTCAAGATAATAACATCAAATGTTATCATGACTCGGGATCATGCCGTTTCGTTAAGGAACATTAAACTTGATGTCTTAATACAAAGGAATATAAAGGAAACATGTGCTTTGTTTTTCATGTTTATTACTTTAATAAGAGATTTAGATAGCAGTTTACTGTCTATCCATATTTACTTAAAGGTATATCTAACATGTATTTGTGTAAGGTCTGTCCCTAGTACACTGGGATCCCCGGTTCCCGTTTGTGAATAAATTGATTTATTTATCAACTTTGAAAATCCCTAAGGAGGAGTGTGTCTCGAGTAGTATCGACGTTCTTTGGTTTTTACGGTTCCGTACAGGTTGCCAAACGGAACCCTATTACTAAACGTCCGTCTGTCTATCAGCGGGCTGTATCTCATGAAGCGTAAGGCTGCCTGTCCATTGAAGCGGAGCGAGGCTGCGGAGCGGGGCGAGGCAGCGGAGTGGAGCGGAGTTGCGGACAGTGTCTGTCCATTGATGCGGAGCGAGTTAGCGGAGCGGAGTTACGGACTGTGTGGAGCGAGGTAGCGGGGCGGAGTGGCGGACTGTGCGGAGCTAGGCCGAGTTCACGCAACTCCGCTCCGCTTCGCGGTTTTGTATGAATTTTTAAACTAGTTCTCAAATCCTTGTCCACTAAAGCGGAGCGGAGATTTTATGCAATTCCATTGGTTAATATTGGCACATCTCCGCTGCTCTTTTCTCCTCTCCGCTCCTCTTTTCTCCTCTCCGCTCCAGTGGACAGGCAGCCTTATAGTTAGACAGTTGAAAGTCTCACAGATTGTGTATTTCTATTGCCACTATAAACACCTAATATATTTATTAGGTGCTTGTACCTAATAAAAACTAAATTAAATTAATAATTAAGAGGGTGCATCCTAAAAGTTGGCAACGTCGTAAATAGCTGTCAAATAGTTACCTGTTTTGATTATCTTGGAAATAATACTGCATGGAAATAAGAAGTGTGGCTAACTAACTAACTAGAATATTAATAATGAATTGCAATTTTATTATAACATTGAATTTGATGTTGTACAGGTTGTTTAGGTGCAAAAATGGCATTTGGAAAGTTTCCAAATACTTTTTTTACATCTAAAACTAAACTATTCGGTGTTACGATATTAATTATTGCATTTCATAATCATTATTCTAGTTCGCTAGTTAGCCACATTTTTTATTTCCATACAGAAATATTATCAAATTAATCAAAACAGCGAAATATTTGACATCTATTTGCGACGTTGCCAACTTTCGGAATAAACCCTCTTAAAGGGTAGTCCCTTTAAGAGGGTTTATTCTGAAAGTTGGCAAGTTCCATACGAAAAAACACGTTTCTTGAATAGTTTCAAGAAACGTGTTTTTTCGTACGGAACCCTTCCTGTGCGAGTCCGACCGGCGGTTTTATTTCATCATCATTCTTGATAGACCAAACTACTTAATATAGAATAAGATCCTTTGATAAACTCGTTTGTGACTCCGAATTGTTTCTATATCATGGAACACATAGACACAAAATTATACGCACAACTGCCCGTTGAAAGGTCATGTCCCAAGACTCTTTGGAATGTCTGGGCCTGTCTGGGACTATATTTGTGTCAAATTCGATTCATAAATATGTAGACCGAATGAAATAACTCAGTAATCAGTAATCTTATTTCAAATGGAGTATAACTTCTGCCCGCGTTTTTGTCCACGAGCCTATATAACCTTCCTTAGGAATTAGGCTATCTAATGCAAAAAAAAAAAATCTAATCCAGTAGTTTCGGAGATGATCCCTTAAATACAAGTTTACAGACAAAAAAACAAACACACAAGCGAACTACCTCTTTATTATATTAGTTTATATTAAAATTATCTACTTAGGGAGGGGCGCGGAGCGGGTCGCTAGAAAGTTTGTGTTTTTAAATCAATCACGCAAATGACTTGAATTAATTTATAGGATATTGTTACCCAGGTACATGAAGTAGTTTCCCTAGAATATGAAGGAAACCGCAGCCATTTGTTAGTTCAATATAATCTCCCCTAAATCCGGTTAGTCCGAGTTCAATTAGGCTTACAACTGCCAAACACCAAACCACAGATTTTATAGCGTGCATATAGCCCAGCTGCGTCGCATAAACTATACAAGTAGGTGTGTAGGATAACAAAAGCCGTATGTTTACGCGCAGTAGGACAATTGGTTTTTGGTGTATTTCAAAACAGTTTTAACAAAAGAATATTCATTCTGTGGCATTGTTGGTTCGGCTTTTTATGGCGGAATATTAATTGATTGGCGGTAACGACGTGTAGGACAAGGTACATGGAAATTGGGGTAGGTGTTCCAGTTTTGTAAGTAAATGGTTCACTGCGTAAGAATTAGGAATGGATTTCCTTATAGAGTCATTTGGAAAACGGGTATCATCATTGACTGCCTTAGTCCACCCCTCCTCCCTATAGTGCCACATGCTTCCCTGGTACAGATTAATTAAATACCTGAACATAAAACCCGCACAGGCGAGTTTCATGTCCAGGTCTTCCCCGCGGTCTTTTGTAGGTCGTCTACCTCACCTAACAATTGGTCTGCCAACTGAAAATAAATGGTTAACTGGATCCAAAATAAACCAGTAAGTTAATAATAGAAAATTGATATAAAATAAGCCCTTACATAGGTTTTACGATCTGCGAAATGGAAAAACGTTACACATATGTTGCCTATATTTACTGTGGCTCTTGCTCCTAAAAGGCATCATACCAAGGCTGCTACCACATAAGCTACTATACCTTTACATTGGCAGGGCACCTATAAATAAAGCCACACAGTGACAGGAATAATTATGCCCGTTAAGCTGTTGGTCCCAGCTGTCATTCATATATCTTTGACAGTCTTTACGGGTAGTCAGAAGCCCAAGAGTCCAACAACCAGTCTTAACAAGGGGTATCATGTTACCCCAGTTACTAGGTTGTGGTCCATGTAAAATATTGGTATTCCGCTGCATCCGGTTACATTGGAATCTGACCCCAAAATAGTTGGTAAAAGGCTATAGGCAGATTGATTTACAGGAATAATTATCATGGCTTACTTCCAAAACTTGCAGCTCGTACTTATACCACAACTTTGAAAGCTATATGGTATTCAAGGCGGGCACCAAATGTTACGCTAACTAGCCAGATGTGACCATAAATAATACTCCGTTATCTAGAGTAACAAAATTTAAGTTGTGGGTCACTGGGTCACTCGTGTTCTGAAAAATGACCTGGACATAGAAAGGGAACGCTAATATGCTGATCCGCAAATTTGCACGCTTTACGACGCAAGTCATAATAACCGTTTTCAGAGCATGCTGCCAGTCATTTTACACGTGCAATCTGTGGGTCAGGTATACGCTGAGGGCATACTTAACGCCCTGCGTGTCCAGTATAACAATGTATTCATGATGCTGTTAATTCTACCACGCTTTTGTGGCGCTTCCGGGATGTTCACCGAGGCCAGAGTTGATGGTGTTCATGCCATTATAGGGAAACCGTGCGCTTCTATTCTCGGTAGAATACGTGCTAGCTCCCACAGCATCCTGAGTGAGCCAGCATGGGGCACCTACGTACGTATGTAGGTGTCAGTCATTTCTATTTTGTACCTATGGTGTGGCTTTTTACTAACATTAGGTTAAGACCTTTACTAACAACTTATGGATCCTGTAATTCGAACTCAAATAAAAATATATTATTATTATATCGAAGTTCTCCTACTGTAGGTATACGAAAACGGTCTTGAATATGCCTCAAAAAGGAACAAACACGTATAATATTATGTATTACTTTCAATGAACTACCATAATTTATGAGGTTTCCGAGTTCTAACGCTATTGTACTCAATGCAATAAACATAGCTCTTGATTCTGTAGGCCGACATTTATGTATATTATACTAACAATAGAGCAGTGGTAGCCCAGTGGTAACGACCGCAACTTACGAGTTGTAGGTTCGAACCCTGACAGCCGCTTGACTTTGTGTAAATTATTTCATCCTCACTGCTCTCAAAACGGTCGAGGAAAACATCGTGAGGAAACGTTCTAAAACCAAAAATTAAAAAGTCATGTGACGTCTACCAACCGCACTGGGCCCACTCCTTCTTTTTAACTCAATTTTTTTTTAAGATGGATTTGTTTTAATGTATGTAAAGCTTTGGTTTGCTTTTGAATGCCAACAAACTGTTACAAACAAGACCATTATTTTGTAACCTAATAATATAATAAAATTTTGTAGAGTTTCATTGAATTCCGAATCTCTTTTTGTAACTCCATATATTATTATTATATTAGTCTTCTTTGAAATATAATTCACAGTCATTTTGCGAAGTTTGCTCGGTGTCAAATATCTCGTTCTTTTTATTTCTATGAGAACTTGCGAACCTTGACATTACGCGCACGGAGTAAACCATTTTTATTTGACCGTGTTTATTTTATAGGCGACACCGGTTATTGTTATACCGTGAAGTTTTCTTAGAAATTGTATTGTTCGTGTCGCGTTGTGCGACAAGTCGCACTGGTCTGCAAAAGCCTTAAATATAGAAGCTCAGCAATTGAAAGCTAACAAAAACAATGATTACATTTCTAATTTTATCTGTTATTTTAGTCAAACAATACCGTTATTTAACTTTTCTCTTTCCATTTATGGATACCGGGAATCTATGAATATTAATACTAAAATAAAGCTTGAAAGCTTGTGTAATGTAATTTTCTTTAGTATTGTGAATCGAACGCAAAAGGGAGGGATAAATCAGTAGTGAGTAGTAGTGTTTGATGTGTTAAGTAGTTTATATAGCAGCTAAAGTTTTGATGTAAACTGGCTAGTTTAGACTTTGTAGATGTGCTACAATATTGTTTCTAGTACACTGATGTAATTTAGCTGTACATACATATATGTCGTAGGATGATTCGATAATTTGAATTTTCGTAAAAGCCCTATATTATAGGATAGGATATTGCAAAAACACGGATATTTAGAAAATGGTTAAGACATTTCTGCAAGCGAAGCGAGTGATGCTGCGGCAGCGGCCGGCGAGCGCTACTTCCAAGTTGCTCGCATGTTTTTCTAATTATTCGTGTTTTCGCCATTTCCGTAGGGTTTGAGCGAAATTTTGAATTATCAAATCATCCTACGATACATACTCGTACATACACAGGAGAAACACTGTAAAGGTACAATTCCCGACCGCAGGCAGCAACTGCAGGCGACGACGTGTCGCCGCGACACGAATGGTTTCTATGAAACACCTTCCGTAGCTAGCAACACGTCGTTTGCAGTTACAGGCGAGCGACAGACGACACGTGTCACCCGACCGCAGACGAGTAATACCGCCAACGCTCGAGCGATAACACACTGCTGCCGCCAGCGGTCGGGTTCGGAATGGTATCTTAAGTTTAGTCGCTAGGAGTCTGATGTATTCCTTTGTTGTCCTCATCAAGAGGTATCTCCACATAAGCAGACGGAACGGACACTGCGTGTTGATATAATTTAAGATGGTTAAAAGTTCAGGTTTCGATTTTCTTACTTCATCTGCCTAGCCTTTGCCCAACTATGTCGGTGTCGGCTTTCAGTCTAACCGGATGCAGCTGAATACCAGTATATTTCATGGAGCGACTGCCTATCTGACCTCCACAACCCAGTTATTGGGTAATAATATGAACAGACAAGAACAGTTAAGCGGATTAGGTTACTAAATATACGTCGTCTATTGTAGTCTAAAGTAAAGTAAAATAAAGTATTTTTATTTCCAGATTGTTTCACAAATGTTTTACAAATTAAACCTAGGCTAGTTTTGAGTACAAATGAGTTAAGCATCTGTATCCAAACTAGGCAAATCCTGTATTTCGGCTATCAGCGCCAAATAAATCTAATGACTCTAGGTAAGCGACAAAGATGTCCTGAGTCATCCATCTTTGAATTCGTGGTATCAATTCAACCTGTTTGAAGATTATTAGTCGGCTGATCAAAATTAATCTAGGATTAATGTTATCCCTGTATAGATAACATAAATTCTACGTTTACAAAAAAGGTCGACAGCAAAAATATTATAGTAGAAGTTTCTTCAGAATTTAAATTTGTAATACGATTCCAAATTTTAATTCTGAACACGCACAATGAAGGGTTCCGTAGTTAACAACCCAACTACAATGATAAGTATGTTCTTCGGGTAACCGAAGAACAAACTTAACATTGTAGTTGAAAAACATGTTCTCTCATATATTCCAACTGCAAATGTAAGTTGGTCGATTAATCCTCGTTTACTTATAAAGCATAGGGTCGATCTCCAGAGGCATTTTTTTTCGTGTCGGGCTGGATAAACCCATTTTAAAATCGAAAAACGTTTTCAAAATATTTTTTTATATACAGTTCGGTGCCTAATCTACGTGAAATAAGGCTAGTATTATGGATAAGTTTATTTTAAATATAAAAAAAATAATCTTAAACCCTTCAATCCTGATCGCTCTGGGTTGACCCAACTCCCGATTGAATGAAAAAAATATTTTTTAACTTTTTAATGAGAAGGTTCTTAAGAAACAATTTATTTAGATTACATAATAAATAGTTAATCTTCATAGTAATCAAATATTTTTTGTTATATTAACAATACTTTTGCCACAATTTGAATTTAAAATCGTGACCGGGCATTTTATCTCATCGCTCTGCGCTGAGGTAAAACATCGCGCTCATCCCTAGTTACGCGATATAGACACTCTATTCCCCTCCCGCGGGGCAACGCCAGGAGTGGTCTAACCGCCTAGGAGGATACCTGTTTGCCAAGTACCCACGGTCCAACATTACGAAGGTAAGTTTATGATTGCTCTGGATTTGGTTCTCGAATTTTATGATTGCTATGGCACGTTATTTAAATTAAATAGTAAGCTTGTGAATGTGTTTGTTATGTGAATTAAGTGATCGTTATGATGTTTTTTATGAGAAGTAATCACAACTTTTTACTGCTTTTAAATTCAGCTATATTTATGATTTTGTGACTTTTTCTGATCGACCTTTCTGAAGACCACAGCGATGATATTTTGCTTTAATTGTACGTTATAAATCTATTTTAAGTAGTAGTAGGTACCGGACTGTAACAATGGCAAACGATCAACTATGCATATAACATTTAATGTATAACCTTTCCTGGGTTTCTTTGGATAACCTAAACCCATAAACAGATTTTGACGTATTTTACCTTGATGATATTATTATATTGGCATTTAGCTAACCACAACAGTAAACCTTTCTTCTCTAAAATTTAATGGCAACTATTGTTTCAGATTGAAATCATGCCTCGAAATAAATTATCTATTGAAGAAAAACGTCTTAGGAAGGAATTGGCTGAGCGTCGTAGAATGGCCAAAATAAAAAATGATCCAGCACCCTAATTACGTAATGCACGATCAATTTTAAATTGAAACCAATTGTCCATTGCTTCATAAGTTCGACAAAAAAAATTGAGCAGTTTCTTTTTGTCGAACTTATGAAGCAATGGACTGGCAATTTTTTTCAATTGGTTTCAATTTAAAATTGATCTTGCATTGCGTAATTGGGGGGCAGATCTATACGCACAATGGTTTGTAAAGTCAAGAGAGAGTTACCAAAGGAAAAAAGCTCGGGGCACAGTACTACCAATGAGTGATTTGATGTGATCATGTTACACGTACACTGAATATGACTGAAAATGGCTAAATAAATAATATTTTATCAATATAATTTTTTTGTTTCACTGATCTCACCTTTTATGATCGCTGGCACCAATTATGATTGCTCTGGTCGCGAAATTTTTTGAACTTAAATATTTCCATAACTGTTTGTGTAAATTGGAGGCCAATAGTAAAAATGTACTATTTGAATATCCTTCTTTTTAATGAGATACATAATTGTGAGCATCAAGATGACGGGACCAAGCCCCCAATTTAAAATGCATCACATTCAAGAGTTAGTACTACATAATATGTACTAATTGTACCCTAAACAAGACATTTGTACCTCTAAAGGTAAAGGAATTATGTCAAGATTTCCCTGGTCCCGCCACTTTGATATCAAAGTGGCGGGACCTTTTGGATGCGCTATTCAGAGGCAGGTAATACACACACGAGTACTACATTTGTACTGGTATATACTCAGTTTTCAATACAATTGTAAGTGCCAAATTAAAGTTATGTGATTAAAACATTGGTCCCGCCATTTTGATGATTCATGTTATCGCTGAATTCATATGAAAAACGTTAAAACTCGTGCAAAATCAAATGTGGAAACTTAGTACGTCATACGTACTTCATCGTGTGTAATTTTCATATTCGTAACCTAAGTACATCAAAAATTATCTATCATTCGTAGTTTTCTTTGAAATGGTCACATCTATGCAGAAATGAAACAACCCAAAATTGTTTTGAAAAATGTATATTATTATATATTGATCCAATTTAACTACTTATACAGGGTGGATTTTTGAGACGGGGCAGCAACAGTGTTGGGCAATGGGACAATTCAATTAATTTTTTAATTGTAGAAGCAAACAATTACAATTTTTATTGCAATTGATTTAATTCAATTGTATTTTAATTGTGAGATGCAATTGAAATCAATTGCAATTAAATCCATTAATTGTGGTTCAAAATTAATTTAATTGCAATTAAAAAGTTAATTGTTATTTACAATTGACTTAATCGTCAATTGTTTATTATAACAATTAATACTATTTGATGAATGTAAAAACTCACGCACGGGAATGTACTCCCGGGATTAAAAGTATTCTATGTGTTAATCCAGGTTACAAACACATAGAATGCTACATAAACTGATAATATTAGTAGGATAGGATTAACTGTAATTGTAAACATGCAAACAATTAACAATTAATTAATTGTAATTGCAAGGTTTTACAAGCACAATTAATTAACTGTTAATTGTCTATCTTGCAATTACAATTAATTATTTTAATTGTTAATTGTAATTAAATCTGGCAATTTAATTGTTAACTGTTAATTGTTTTCATAATTAACGTTTGGCCAACACTGGGCAGCAAGAACCCGGTTAGGTTCTTCATCGTATTATGTTAACAACCTTAACAAGGGCCACACCTTAACCGTTGTAGCTACAGGAAAACGGTCTTAGGAGACGGTCCTTAACTTTTTGAGACATTTTGATCTGCATTCACAGATATTGAAAAAAAAAATGTAGTCAGCAAGAAAATAGGCAGTAGTAAATTTAAAATTTACAATTGCCTGAAAATCATACTATTATAATAATTATTGTGTTTAAATTCTTAAATAATTAGGGTTGATAGAGTGTGACTAAATATTACAGCAAAAATAAAACGATGACTGTGAAATTATAATTATTATAATAGATAATAATTTTGAACACATAAAGGAGAATGGGCGTTATTATATGAGTTGCGTCCCAACCCTTCTAACAAGTTGCGACTAGTATAAACATGTTCATTTAGGCTTTTTTATGATTAATAATTCATGTTTTTATTAAAATTGCGTGCAGGTCAAAAGCTATTGAGATTCAAGTGAAAAAGGTGTTTTGTATTTTTTTGAGGTATGAGGTAACAGGGTATAAAGTTTACTCATCCTCTATACAAAAGGAGGATCCTCTGCACAGACGTGTCGTGTCTGCCCATTTCGGGGAAGTTATATACGGCAAACCGAGGTCTTGCTTCTAATATCGTTCTTGAGACTTCATGTCGCACTCGCTGTCGAATCAAAGACCGAGCACAGGTCGCACACAATGTTCCATAGTACTACGTAACAAATAAATATCAAGTGCCTTTGGCTGTATATGTATACAGCCAAAGGCACATTATTACATGAATCACTTTATGATCATATTATCTGAACAATGTAGGAATCACAATTATGTTTGCACACATGAATACAATAATATCTGAGCAAGTTAATGTAATTCAAATTCAACGTTATTACTACGTCATAAAGAAGATTTGACTAGCAATCTAACTTGCTTATTGTATTCATGTGTGCATACATAATTGTGAATCCTACATTGTTCAGGTAGTTATGAACATAAAGTGGTTCGTAAAATAATGTGCCTTTGGCTGTATACATGTTACTGAAATAAAGCAGTCACATATTAATGAATCTAAATCTTGACCACAATTATTAATTATGCTTATAGTTGTTACAATATTATGAAGTTTTTTGACGTTCATATATTTTTGAAACCTGAAAGGGCCAATATATTAATGAACGCGACTGTACATAGCACGAATTAACTCTACATACTTCCCAGGCAAACCTTTCTCTTTCAAGGCCCATCACAACACATCCCGAGGTATTATCATACGCTTTCTCCAGATCAATGAACACATGTGCCAGTTTTTGTGTGCACGTCTGTACTTCTCGCACAATTGGCGCAGTGTAAAGGTGGCGTCCATTGTTCCTCGACCTGGCATAAACCCAAACTGTTTTGGGGTAATCTCACACTCCTCTCTCAGTCTTTTCTCTATTCCTTTCTCCCATAACTTCATTCTATGTGACATGAGCTTTATCCCTCGATAGTTGTTGCTGTCCCGTACATCACTTTTATTCTTGAAGATGGATCAGTCAACACTTTATGTCTTATTTAACAGATGAATACAATCATCTGCTAATTAAGACATTGTCTTTGCCAATTAATTAACTTGTATTTTACTAAATAAATGAACCCAGCACATACAGCACTTTCCCTGCATGAGATACAGTCATACAGAGTTATGACCATACAAAAAAAAATACACTCATTGAGATCTTTCATACGATATAGGTAGAAAAGTGTTACAACACTTGGGACGGAGCCGCCCATTCTTCTTTGTAGTCATTATTTAATAGTAATGATTAATTTGTAGAATTTGTATTATTGTGTTTGTTGTTTTTTGTTTGTTTGTATACGATAATTGTTTTGTTTTTGTTTGTTTGTGTGTTGTGTATTTGTAGATGGATTTGTGTTGTTTGTTTTGTTGTTTGTGTTTGTATTTGTGTTTGTTGTGTGTTTGTGTGTGTTTTGTTTGTTTGTTTGTTTGGGTATTAGTATTAATTCGCACTTTCCCTCGAGGTGAGGTTCAAAAATTCCTCCCTGTACATCAGAATCATAAAGCTCGTTTGGTTCATTTCTGCATACATCTTTCCAATTCTATAAAAATAAAATTTTCGATAGTAAAATATGATACTTGATGAACTTTTATCATTAAAACACTAAAGGCAACATTTATATTGGATCAATATACATATATATCATTATCAAAACCATTTTTTCATTTCTGCATAGATGTGACCATTTCAAAGAAAACTACGAATGATAGATAATTTTTGATGTACTTAGGTTACGAATATGAAAATTACACACGATGAAGTACGTATGACGTACTAAGTTTCCACATTTGATTTTGCACGAGTTTTAACGTTTTTCATATGAATTCAGCGATAACATGAATCATCAAAATGGCGGGACCAATGTTTTAATCACATAACTTTAATTTGGCACTTACAATTGTATTGAAAACTGAGTATATACCAGTACAAATGTAGTACTAAGTCTTCGGGTGTGTATTACCTGCCTCTGAATAGCGCATCCAAAAGGTCCCGCCACTTTGATATCAAAGTGGCGGGACCAGGGAAATCTTGACATAATTCCTTTACCTTTAGAGGTACAAATGTCTTGTTTAGGGTACAATTAGTACATATGTAGTACTAACTCTTGAATGTGATGCATTTTAAATTGGGGGCTTGGTCCCGTCATCTTGATGCTCACACATAATTACCATTAAATATCAATATCTGAAAAGCACCAGAGCGATCACACGAATACGCCCGTTTTGGAGATTGATCCCATACTTTCACAGCTAAGTATGCTTTGAAGATTGTTATATTATACTTTTGCTTTTCATATATTCAAAAACAACCATTTAGCTGGCCACGGGACTTGACTAACAAAAATTAGCACTTTAAAGATTAATATTTCGCAAACGGATCTCTGAATCGACAAATGGTTGTCACACACCCACGATGTTTTTGAATGATCTTTCCAACAACACCCCACAACAGGGGATAGATGAAAAAAAAATTACCCCACTTTACGGGTTCACAAAAAAAAATGGTGTGATTAATATGTATTGTATACCCATGCCAAATTACTGCTTACTAGTAATAAGAGTCAGAGCTAACAGACAGACAGCCGACAGACAGAGACCCATGGCGAAACTATAAAGATTCCCTGTTGACTACGGATCCCTAAAAGAAAAGCAAAGAGATAGTGTCACAATTATTAATTACTCGGTTTCGTAATTTTTTTTATCAAGTTCTAGTTATCAAATTGTTTTCTGAAAGAGAATTCTGTTATTTAAACCACTGAAAAATATGTGGGCGTGATGGAATAAAATTACTTATTTTTCAGCGAATTACGCGTAAAATGATTACATTTGAATAATTCGCTCGGAGTTAGTAGAATTATGAATACTGCCCACATCTTGTGGAAAGGACTGTAATTTTCAACAATTCCCCTCAATTGGTTTATCTTTGAATATTTGTAAGGTTCCATCATCTACCTATAATAGCAATAGTAATAGCTACTAGTAGTTAGAATTAGGGTTTTTTTTTATAACAGGTGACGCACATTCTAGCCATAATACTGACAAAAAAAAAATCAAAGAAGTACCACCTACAAAAAGGTAGAAACAAAACCGCAAAAAAAAAAAAACTGAAAATATTACAAAAACAATCATTTATCGAAAACTACAAAATATCGCGGAACCTATATAGGGGTTCAATCGATGGGTATTAGTGTCCCCTGATCTCAGACCTTCGCTGGTACAGGTTTCCAGGGACACCCTGTATATTATGGCTAGTATGATAATTTACGTAACCTAAACGTTTCAGCGATTTCACCTAAAAACCTATAACCTAAAAATAATAACGGGCAATCCTTTTGAAATTAATAATCGGATGAAAAATCAAATTGATCATTAATCAAAACCAAGTCACAAACGAAATAACCCGATTAGCATGACAAATTGGACTTGACTTAAACCTTTCCCAAAGGAAGGGTAAACTCAAAGTCTACCTCAACGAAGGGTAAATTCAAAGGCTGCCCCAACGGATGGTAAACTGAAAGGCAATAAATCGTCAGGCTATCTAACAGGTGGGCTAACGATCCGTAGCTAAAACGTGTTGCTTAACCACGTACGGATAGTTAGGGGATGTACGACCCCTTCGCAACCTTACGACATTAATTCTTAACTAATATTAATGTTGGACTGACCCTTGAGAATGTTTGAACGTAATTATATGGGCCTTACTAAACGTTTATACGCAAAATTATGTAGTTAAGAATGCAAGCTTAATAGCCCCTAAATGTGAAGATACTAATATATAGATACTAATGAAACTAATTAAATAAAATTAAAAAAAAATTCAAAATTCAAAATATTGTATTTCACATAAACCTACATGGGCACTTATGAAACGTCAGAAGCTACGCACGGTTCCAATTGGTCGTTTCCTATGGAGAAATAAAAAAAATGATAATTAAACAAAAAACGTTGCGAGTCGTGAGAAGCCCGAAAGTCTGACAACCAGTCTTACCATAGGGTATCGTATTACCCAGTTAATGTGTTGTGGAGGTTAGATAGGCAGTCGCTCCATGTAAACTACTGGTATTCAGCTGCGTCCAGTTAGACTGGAAGCCGACCCAAACATAGTTGGGAAAAGGCTAGGCTATTTTGACATTGTAATGTTTTTTTATTGTTGCACGCCATAAATGGCAAAACATGTAGCCACCTTATGTTAATTATAAGAATTTCACTGTACTCTTGTTTTCCAAAATAAATATTATCTTATCTACGAGAAAAGAGAATGACCCTATTGTTTGCGAAGAACCTAAAACCCAGTCTAGATATTATTATTACTAAAATAGAAGAAAAATGTGAACTAGGCAGTTCAATATGATAATATCCGTATCTTATGAGAACGTTGTCCCACTAAACTTAATACAACAGTTTGTTGACCCAAATATTTTGGCAAGGAGCGTGCCGAGTTTTCAGATGAGGCAATACAAATATTTGTGAGACAGAGACGCTACTATACACAAAACTTTTGGCAGAAAGGGAGAAAGGATACCGTCAGACCATAATTATATGACCATATGCTAACACAAAATTATTCTGTCAAAATTATATGAAAATGCCGGGAGAATATAAATTTAGCAAATATATGATATTACTAGTGTTACCATTAGCAATATTATCATAGCATAAAGAGTCTAGTCGAGTATTTAAATATAATATCTAGATCAAATCTGTCTAGCCAATGTTACGGAATCTGAAATATTTGACACCAGTATCCTGAACATCTTTTCGTTTACTTTGCACAATCAGCCTATTATGTTCCCACTGCTGGGACACAGGCCTCCTCTCTTCGAGAGGGAGTGGGCTATGATCTACCAAACGGGACCAATGCGACTTGGTAGATGTCAAATGTCTTTGAATTTTTGGCTCTAGGACATGCCGGTTTCCTCACGATGTTTTCATTCACTGTTTTGAAAGCAGTGGTGATGAAATTATTTACACAAAGTAAAGCACTTGCCTGGGTTTGAACCCACGACCTGCAACTCGTAAGTCGGGACCATTACCACTGAGCCATCACTACTCTCATTGACATTATACATAGGGTGACACAATGGACGGTCTTATTGCTAAAAGAGATAAACTTTTGGACAACCAAGGGAGAACGAGAGATAATACTGCCGTCTCTAAGCGCTACCGTGTTTCGTGCAGTCTGCAGATACAATTTTACATTTTGTATGTGATCTATGCTTAGTTAATCAAGCATCGATTAATCAAAAGCTTATGGAGCCGTACTTCACGTTTGGATGAGCGAAATCGATAATCCTTCACCCATCCAGACGCGTGAAGATTAATTATTAGTAGCACAGAAGGCCACATTTCTGTGGTATCAGGACCATCAGTACTCAGTATTAGATCACATATTATGTAACAAAGCATTTTTATTACTGTAAGTATGTAACGTCAGATGACTTAGAAGTAGATAGTATTCCGTCTTAAAAAGATGCAGGTCGCTCCACCTCTCATCTTGATACCTTGTCCAAGATAAAAATACTTAAAATCCATGCGTTCAAAAGTTACCGCATATCTGCAGCAGTCTCTCGGACAATGTCTTTGAACATTGCGTTGAAATCTTATTGAACAATTAACACAACATTCTTCTGGAGTAAATGCTGTACCATCTTGAAGATTCTATATTTAATTATAATCCTTGAATTACACACAGGAAAATAGGAATATCTATTTTATGCAATTCGAACGAAACGGAAAAATTAAATGTATGAAGTGTTTTTGTCACTTGACACTTGATTAAGTTGTCGATTTCTGTGACCCAAAGACGGACGTGATATGTAAACAAATGAATTTTAAATATGGGAGTCATTTTTGTAGTACAAGTAGTGTTAATAAAAACCCTTAAAGCTGTAATGTGTGCTTGGATTTAGTCTGCTTAAGATAAACGACCGATCCCAGAAACGTCGAGCTACATGAGTTCAGAATCTATCTTGCTTTCTATTTTCCATTTGATAAAAAAGAACAGTGAGCTTCGTTAGACTTTTCAGCGTCGAGTCGGTTGAATGCAAAATCGAACAAAAAACAAAAGACGGCCGGCGGCCACGGAGGCTGAATACGCAAGTGTGGTCCCAATAATTTAGAACACGAATATGTGGGTTCTGTCGCATAAATGGTTTCATGGCACCAAGGCACCTCAAAGCAAACCTTGCGTTGAAATTGAAACGCATAATGTCGTTGTGTTGAGGTGCTGCGCTTTTGTGTTTTCAATATTAACGGCTGAACCCAATAACTGTCAATAACCTATCTACCACCCGTTTTGGCATACTGGAGATAGAAAACCTATCTATCTATGATTTTAACGTCCCAATAATCTGTCAGAGTCTAGGGATCCTATGGAACGTGACCTAATGACAAATAGAATTATACTGTCTACCTTCAATAGCGATCTGTCTTTTACTGTCGATAGGTTGTTGGGTTCCGCCGTAAGTGAGCATGAGTTAGACGCGACATTTTTATCCTACCGATATTATATTCAGTAGCAATAAATCCATCAAGGGAATCATTCGTCTACTCATTTACAATAACATGCCTTACAAGTTTACATAACATTTTCTCTGTTGGGCATTACAATCCCAACAATATGTTTATAATAGAATAAAAACATATCAAATCGAAATTCATAAATCATGTACCAACGTAGCATGTTTTATTAGCTTTCTGTTGCATATTTAATCTATACTAATATAAATAAAGCTGAAGACTTTGTTTTTTTGTTTTAACGCGCTAATCTCTCGAACTTACTCCGGATTTGATAAATTCTTTTTGCGTTTTCCCCCTGAGGGGCCGAGCAAAATGAAAAAAAAAAACTCAGAAAGAATTTAATGCTAAGCGAAGATGAAGTAATAGCACGGGTGGGGATTTGATGCTATATTTTATGTTCAAAACAAGATATTTCAGCCGGACGAAGTCGCGGTCAGAAGCTAGTACAAGCATAAAATCTAAAACCATTTTTAAAAGAAAATATCGCTTTCTTCAAATATGATTATGGATTTGATTTCAAATCATGTTTTCTTTTCCGATCTAAACTGTGAGAGGAAATGCCAATTCTCTATACCACATCGGTATAAATTCGACTCACTTGTGCGTTCCGATCAATCTTTTAAAGTAAATTAACCCAGTTTCAGAGTTTTTCAGGAAGAAATTGCGCTGAAACATCAAAGCATCAAAATACATGACGTTACCTCGTTAAAGCTTTTTGCTGGAGTTGCTTTATTTTTCGGAAGAAAGGATATTTATTTATCGTTAACATTTTTAGAGTGCCTTTTCCGGCAGTCTTTAAGATTTATAATATTTAACCATCTTGTAAAGTTTTTTGGGAAACGCATTTGTATATAAGGTGTTAAAAAATTAACTTTAAAAACTTTCAGAGGTGCTTAAGACCATCAATATGAATAACTTTTACTACGGGACCAACATTGAAATTGCGAAAAATAAATCAGCTGTTCCATAGTAAAGTTTAATACCTACTGCTCTGGGACAGATGTTTTTTTTCGTGATTTCAATATTGGTCCCATGGTAAAAGTTATTCAGTTTCATGGTCTAAAGCACCTCTTAAAGTTTCTAAAGTTAATTTTTAACACCTTGTATTGCACGACTCTTAATGCGAAGCTTTAGAGTGTGCTCTACGATCGAAAAATTTTTTTTGCCCCGTTTCTGTAACTGTTTTTATTGTTACACTCCTGCTAGTACACAGAACCTACTTAATTTATATACCATTGTATAGATGATTAAA
Source organism: Conistra vaccinii (assembly GCA_948150665.1). Lineage (NCBI taxonomy): Eukaryota > Metazoa > Arthropoda > Insecta > Lepidoptera > Noctuidae > Conistra > Conistra vaccinii. The sequence continues at coordinate 6,458,768 of OX411339.1, read as the reverse complement.
TGGAGATTAATACTGTACTTTTTAACAATTGATTTAATGCAGCAGAAATGGAAAAAGCATCAAAATAGTTGAAAAAAAAATCCTGTCCGTCAATTTATGAACCCTGAAAACATTGTAGCTTGCGATAAAATCAATTAATTGAGTCAATTTTTTTTTATACATTCGTTTCAGCCGTAGAAGGAACCCTATTGAAAATGGCTCTTTTATTCAAAGAAGTTTAATTATAATTAATAAAATACTAACTAAAATATAATATCTTTATCTAAATATTTCCAACCATTGACTTGATGTTGCCTAGCAACCGCCAAGTAAATATCTTTGTCAGTCTTTGACATTACGACTTCATGAAAAGTGATAAATTGTTCATTTTTGTTAAAAACTATGTTTTGAATTTCTTTTTCGTTTATGAATGAGTGTTATGTATGAGGCGTGCACTTTTGGATTTTCCAAACTATTTTGTTTTTATTATGAAAATCTTTCTGTTAGTTTGTAAATAGATACTGATTGCCATATTTTGGTATCAATTTTCGTTTGTCATACTTTGTCGCTTAGTCATATTTATACAAAAACTAGGTGTGCCCCGCGGTTTCATCCGCTTCGTAAGTCACGATTTCGTGGTAAAATTGGAATAAAAAGTATTTTATGTCCTAATCTAGGTTATGGTCTACCCATGTGCCAAATTTCATTCAAATTTGTTCAGCCGTTTTAGCGTGAAAGCATAACAAAGAACCAAAATCACTTTCGCATTTATTATATTAGTTAGGAAAGGCACAATTATTACACAAGTTATAACTAATTGTATAAGTACTTCAGGCCTATAACATCTGCACTCTACAGTTTGTCACCAATATTACATACACCCGTTTCTGAATTAAGAATTTGAAATTGACGACTTGTTAAACTCTTCTGATTGAAGGTGATTCATTCAATAGAGCCTGCGATATTCAAAAATTTGCCTAAAGCCATGCCAAAGTAAAGTTTGACAAGTTGTCAACTACAATAGACGACGTATATGTAGTAACCTAATCCGCTTAGCTGTTCTTAAAGAGTCATAAAGAACCCTGTAAGAAATCGAGAGTGACTTGGGCGGTGTAGCTCACTCTGCGTTCGGCACTTGACGTGACAACACGTCGTGTCCGAGTTTGCGACAAGTCAATCGTCATTCTGAGGATGCCTCGTTGAGAGATGAAACACGTGTCGATTTCTTACAGGGTTCTTTATGACCCATCAAGAACAGTTAAGCGGATTAGGTTACAAAATTTCCGCAAAGACACGCCTGAGTCAATGAACTAAATTGTCAACTTCAAATTCCCAATTCAGAAACCGGGTGTTAGTAATCATAAAACACGCTTGAACCCAAAAATTCGAGGTTTCGTAGACCGGTTCTACCTAGGTATATTCGAACCGGGGTCGACGCAATAAAACAACTGAAGTGTGAATAGGGTCTCATGATTAATGGCCCACATCTCAACTGTCAAAGTGAGTTCCTCTGTTAAACCACCACTGAAATTGGAGTCGTTCATACGTTCTTATAGGACGATTTTCTATTGTTTATTTAGGTGCCTTACTTTAACTCTACCATTACTTTCTTTTATTGCATTTAAGTACTTACTATTCGTTATGTTTGGCGAATGTTGTATGATGAAATGAAATGAAATTGTTTATTCTGTAAATAGGATATAGGAATCACTTTTACACGTCATATTAAAATTTATGTTAAAAATTAGCTAGATAAGTTCGGCGTTTCCTATCTGACTACTCTGAGAAGAAAGGCCGAAACAACCTCAGAGGTCACAGTCTCTTTTGGTCTTATGGTGATGATAGACTTGAGCATTCAGTTGTAACAGAACATCGAACATTCGCCGTTTTTTTTGTCGAACTAACGAACAGAGCCAAGCATAGAGCCAAACATCGCTACGAACATTTTCACGATCATTCTAGCGAACGCTCTAGTCAATGCTCGTCAAAAAAATATTCTTCACGAAGATGGAAACGGAACAATGACAAAATGGCTCGGCTTGGCAAAAAACTCGAAGCAAAACAGTCATTTCGCTAGAATGCTCGATAGAACGCTCGCTAGAATGCTCGCTAAAACGCTGCCGTTTATTTTTCTGTAATGTAACATTTGCTAGAATACTCATTACAAGTGAATCCTCAAGTTTATCAGCACCTTTACACTTCAGTGAATAAAGAGCCTTATTTACGCTCCATCCCAGTTGTACATCCGCGGTGCTGGACGTAGCATACTTACTATCGTGCGCGCATCCAGCGTGCTAGATATAATCTAATGAATAACATAACATATTATCACGCCTTGTTTCCCAGAAAGGTTGGTCAGAGGTGTACCTGTTGATCTAATGAATATATCTGTTATAAATGCTGAAACTGCTGTACAGCAAGTTTATACATGATCAAGCACACACGACACACGATCGCTCTGATGTACGTCTGCGTCACAGATAATATAATATCTGCGTTATTCACTGTCTATCTGCACGACGTCGCGGTGGTGGGGGTACTCTTTCGATGCAAAATTGGTCGTGCAAATCTAGCAAGCAATAAATAATAGTTATCGACGTACTACGTCGAAACTACTCACTGTCGTTTTTCGTTGTGCAGCGTTGGTGACCTTGGCGGGACGTACATAGATGGATCGTGAATAAGACGCTTAAGTCACCCATCCTTTTCCATAATAACAGAATTTTAAGGTGGGTTTCCACTATGTTCGCGAACCTCCTGCACACACCACACCACACCACATAGTGAATTCGTTTGCGATCTTGGAGCGTGCCATTGAAAGCAGTTGCAGGAGCGCGCTGCGCATTTGGATCCCACCATCCTGGACGAACCTGGATGTACCTTGGATGGACCTTTAAAGGTGCATTAAAATGACTTTTACGAGTGATGTGGTGTGATGGCGATACATCAAATACATACAGCGCCTCTTGAATTGTCAGACCCGTAACTGCTTTACTGAGTGCAATACATTACCTACATATCATGAACTATTCTCATATCCGATGGGAATAGTTCAAGCAAAAGCAAATACGAAGAAACATTTTGTAGATCAACATTTATTAGCGTCCCATAACATCACGTCTCTTCCGTCTGAGGAATTCTAGACGGAAAAACCCAATAAGACTGCCGGACCCAGGAATAGAACCCAGGACCTCATGCTCAGCAGTGGCGCTTGCGACTACTAGACCAACTACTAGTTTTCTCAAGGTGGGGGCCTACCACCACCTCTAAAAGCAGTATTATTTTAATATTACTTTAGTGTGGGAAAGAGATGAAGCTCTACAGGACGTAAAGCAGCATCTCTTTCCCCCACTGAAGTAAGATTAGAATAATACTGCTTTTAGTTGTTGTGGTAGGCCCCCTGTTCTTTGTAGCAATTTTTATGACTTGTATTCTTACTAATACATATTTATAAATGCTAAAGTGAGTTTGTAAGTTGGTTTGTTTCTTATGTTTTCACGCTAAAACAGTTGAACGGATTTGGATGAAATTTCGCACAGGGGTAGACCATGACCTCGGTTAGCACACTTTTATCCCTTACATTCTCACGAGATCGAGATTTATGCGGGAGAAACTGCGGGGCACAACTAGTGAATGAATAAATTATGCTTAAGAGATGATACTTGTAGATAGATAAAGTAGCCCCTTTCCCTTATCTTGAGTACCAACGAAATCAACAACCATTTTAATAAATTATGTCTTCGTACGAAAGTACTTACCTACTTCTTACAAACCTAGCACATATCATTACATCCAATTGAGAAAATTCTCTACGAATTCGTTCAGTCAATTCTTGAATATCGGTTGAATGAAGACGTCTGCCGCCGGAAAACTGGCCGAGTTATGTGATTTGGCTCGGCCAGCCATGCGAAAATTAATAAATGAATTGAGTTTTATTGAATTGACGGCAAATATAGGAAGACAACAACTTATACAAAAGACAGTTACCGTATAATTTGTGAGCTTGGGGCGGTTGACGGAACTTGTTGAAGACACTGTCCTCGCATACTCACATACACTGTACCACATATAACACTGTGATTTGAAAATATTGTAAAAGTCAATTATTTTTAAAAGAGTAACGTGAAGTTTCTTGCCGGCTCATCTCCATAGGAAACGACCAATGACGTTTCATAAGTGCCCATGTAGGTTTATGTGAATATTGAACTATGAAAACATAATTGCATCATGTATAGGTAATATTTTAGTTAAGAGCGAAAGAGACAAAAATATATGCATACCCCAGCCGAATGAGGACGTGTGTTATATGGTTTTAGTATTATATGGAGCATGGCATGGGCGCGACACGAAGAAAATCCTATTCAGCCGGAGCTGCCTTCTTGAATGATAATAATTATTTATACGGAATATTATTTAAAAAAAATAATGTTTTATCCACTAGGGTATATCTATAAAAATATCATTGTAATTCAACACACTTCTCTCTGTCTCATATTCTTATGTTCCAATTGTATTAAAAAAGATTTTAAAGAACAAAAAAATTATTAGTATTATAATATTTTGTTTTCGTTCTACTTAATCAACACGAAGTAACTAACTACAACATAAATAATTATATTCGTTACGACAACTCTTGTTTTTATCTTTGAATATCACAGAAACGTGACGCTTTATGATGTTATGTTATATCAAGTTTTATGTTTGTATAAGTGTCGTATCCCAATATATGACATTTATTGTGCACCTCGATTTTGAAATATAAAACAAAATGGTGGCTGATTTTATTGCTAAAATCTTCAAACCCCTTTCAACTTAATCGGTCCATTAGATTTGGAGCAAAATAGCTGTGACAGATTGACTTACAGACACACCGAGTGATGCTATAATGGTTCTGTTGAAATGGAACCCTAAAAACTACCTACTCATTAAAATAAATATGATATACATTATTTATAGATAACCTATAGATAAGCTCTTATGATTATAATATCCTCTTTCCATTAAATATTCTATTAGGCTGGAAGCCTTGAATAAATAACAATGCAATGACGTATAATATATCATATCGTATCGTATTGATTTAGACTTCGGGGCATTTGTGACAACAGCTTAAAATAACAGTCGTCTGCCTGCCTAGATAATTAATTCAGGCGTGGCATTGCGGAAACCTAACCTAAGAAAGAAAAAAAAAGTATTTATTGGGACAAGCACAGGAGATCTCAAACTAAACTAAGACACACCGCCAATCCGCTAATTCGCTTAACAGTTTATAAAGAGTCATAAAGAACCCTGTTAGCACGTCTGTCCGTACATTTGCTTTGAGCATGCTTATTTATGAGTATGCTAAAAACAAGAATGCTTATTGCTGGCAAATGTGAACAGTTGCAGAGCATGCTCATATAGGAGCATACTTTTTTTTGAGCACGTCTGTCAGTTCTTTAAATGCGAAGACATGTATTTTCTTTTGTGTCGAAACGAATACATAACTTATTAACGACTTATCATGAATATGCATAAGCATAAAAAAAAGCGTAAGCATAAACTTACGATTTTTTTTTGTTTTTTTTTAATGCTTTTTAATGTTTTTTTATTTATTATGTTATATTCCTATTTGTATTTCCTGTGCGTCTCCCAGTACATATGAAGTAAGCTCTAGATACAGATTCATTAGACCAGGTACTATCGCGGACTCTGGCGCTTGACCACTTTTTGACTTTTCACTTTTCTTCGATAGTACTCAAGATCAACGAGAGAAGCTTCTAGTATTAGCAAAAAAATTATTATTTAAGATAAAAATATTTTGAACTTTTGAGGCGGTCGTGGCTAAATAATAACAGCCACACGGCTCGATCTTCAAGCTTAAGCAACGTTTGTCGAAGTCGGTCCATGGATGGGTGACCATTCATTATATGTATATCGAGAGCCCTCCATTCCTTGGAAAGGCTGTCGTTAGTAGATCTTTGACATTAGTCAGAGCCCGAAAATCTGACCACCAAGGGGTGTCGTTTTACCCAGTAACTGGTTTGTGGAAGTCCGATAGGCAGTCCATGAGCTGCATCCGGTTAGACTGGAAGTCTACTGGATGCTAAAAACAAGAATGCTTATTGCTGGCAAATGTGAACAGTTGCAGAGCATGCTCATATAGAAGCATACTTTTTTTTGAGCACGTCTGTCAGTTCTTTAAATGCGAAGACATGTATTTTCTTTTGTGTCGAAACGAATACATAACTTATTAACGACTTATCATGAATATGCATAAGCATAAAAAAAAGCGTAAGCATGAGCTTACGCTTTTTTTTTTGTTCTTTTTTAATGCTTTTTAATGTTTTTTTATTTATTATGTTATATTACTATTTGTATTTCCTGTGCGTCTCCCAGTACATATGAAGTAAGCTCTAGATACAGATTCATTAGACCAGGTACTATCGCGGACTCTGGCGCTTGACCACTTTTTGACTTTTCACTTTTCTTCGATAGTACTCAAGATCAACGAGAGAAGCTTCTAGTATTAGCAAAAAAATCATTATTTAAGATAAAAATATTTTGAACTTTTGAGGCGGTCGTGGCTAAATAATAACAGCCACACGGCTCGATCTTCAAGGTTAAGCAACGCTTGTCGAAGTCGGTCCGCGGATGGGTGACCATTCATTATATGTATATCGAGAGCCCTCCATTCCTTGGAAAGGCTGTCATTAGTAGATCTTTGACATTAGTCAGAGCCCGAAAATCTGACCACCAAGGGGTGTCGTTTTACCCAGTAACTGGTTTGTGGAAGTCCGATAGGCAGTCTATGAGCTGCATCCGGTTAGACTGGAAGTCTACTGGATGCATAATTTGTCCGTATATTCAAATCACAACTGTGAATCTTTGACGTTTGTATGAAATGGCTATAACGCGGCAAATTGACGTAGTGTGTCAACTTCACAAACAATTAATTTCCCTGACGGTGCAAAATCGGGGCCTAAATTAAATCCTAAACATTAGGTACAAGCTGAATAAAGTTTAATGAGACCAATATTTCAAATACACGTACACTATGTACTTTAAGTAATTAGACCTTCCTAATGTACCCCTTTAATATACGGTTCAAGTCTAGAACAAGTTCAGTTACCTACCCAGAAACCCAATTTACTTACAACTATAAAGTTCCTAGAAACATAACTTGTGTTCTACAAGAGTTAGGTAGAGGTAACAATACGCAAGTAATGTCTTACTCGTGTAGCGAGTTTATAAGTTCAGACTTCAGACTATTCAGAATATCTTAATGGAAAAGGAAACCCAAATTAAAAAAAAAAAACAATGGTCAGACCTGCTGTCTTGTATGGATCTGAATGTTGGGCCACAAAAGGGATGAATGAAAGGCAATTGCATGCAGCTGAGATGAGAATGCTAAGAGGGATGTGTGGTGTTACACGAATGGATAGAGTAAGAAATGAGTACATACGAGGAAGTCTGAAAGTGACACCGGTGACCGAAAAGTGCGTGTGCGGAAATCGGTTGTCATGATATGGACATGTGATGATGAATGAATGTGGATGGCTATAAGAATAGGGGAAGACCAAAGAAACGATGGATGGACTATGTGAAAGATGATATGGCTAGAAAGGGGGTGACTACCGAGATGAAGACTAATAGAGAGACATGTTGCGTAGAGAGAGAAGTATGGAAAAAGGGACATGTTGCGCCGACCACAAATAAATTGTGATAAGGGCAGGAGAATGATGATGACAGGGTCAAATTAAATTACCGAGCGAAACTCCGCAGACGAGATGGGTATCGATATATGAACAAGAAAAAAAAAAGATTTGATTTTGTTTTAGGGGTAACGGCCTCTGGTAGTGTATGAGTAAGTACTTGAAGTATGAGTAAAAAAATCTGTTGTTTAGATATTGATACCCATGACGTCTGCGTAGTTTAGCTACCTAATTTAATTTGACCTTATAGGGTGTGCAAAATTATCAGATAAAAAAGTAAACAAACCCTATTCATGTTAAATTATTCTGTAATAACACACTAAAGGGAATTAGAATTGACACATTTATTTGCATTTAAGAGGTTTCAACTGTGTGTCTCATCGCTTTTTATGATTGGTTGATCATCATCGAAAATTCTTTATCCAATCATCAAATAACTTTTCCCGCTCTGGGCTGAGTGGAAGTGACTCTTACTGATTAAAACCCACCCTGTTCCTTCAGTTGCCTGTACGTTGCCAGGGGCCACGGTCTCCCCTTAGGACTTCCCGCAATCCCGGCAGGCTTCAAAATTAACCTCAATTCTCAAACGAAAAATTTCTTTAAGGTGATTTAAAATTAGAATTTGGGGTTTCAATATTCAAATAATCAAATAAAAGCACTCAATTAGTAAGTGGCACTAGAAATTGGCATTCACAGGTACGTTTTCTGATTTATTTGTTTACATTTTCATCAAATGCTTTTGGCACAGACCATAGAGGTTCATAACATTCATTATATCATTTTAGAGGTATGAGGAACCGGTTGTAAAGTTCACTCATCCAGCATAGAAAAGGGAGGATCCTCCAACCAGACGGGTGTTGTGTCTGGCGGGCAACTGCCCGTAAGTTGATTTCGGATAGTCTTATATAAGTTTTTTTTTGGCTCGGTAAACTCTAACTGCGCGATTCAGGAATTGTAACCGCTACAACATGATTATTTTTCTGAACGCTACACATGGATACCATAAATTTTCATTATGACGAGAATTAATGAAAATTTGTGACATGCAGCCTCTACAGCGTGGCTTTACACATCTACATACATATTACTTAATTTTCAACCGTGAGTGGAAAACTCGTATGTATGAAAAGTTACATGGATTTTTGAGCAGAAAAAAAGAGTATTTAAAATTATCCAAATGTCACGATTGGCGTTCTTTATTTTCAGTCCTCCATTTACCTCATGCTCAGTAGTAGCGCTTGCGATCGCTTAACCAACTAGGCAGTACAAACAGACACAACATACACAGTAACAGTGGTTAACTGGTTCCAAAATAAACCAATATGTTATTAATAAATACCTAAGTATACATATTATAAACTAGCTGACCCCTGCCCACTTCGTTGGGCGGTAAATATAAAATATATAGCCTATGACACTCACAAATAACGTGGCTTTCTATTGGTAAAAGAATTTTCGAAATCGGTTCTGTAGATCCAGAGATTACCCTCTACCACCTCACAAACTTTACCTGTTTATAATGTGACCGATACTTATACACGTGACTTTACTCATCATTATAAACAACTTTTACTATGGGACCAAACCTGAAATCTCGAAAAAATAATCAGCTGTTCTATACATTTTGACGAATTTTGCGAAACAGCAGATTTTTTTTTCGCGATTTCCAGTTTGATCCCATATTAAAAGTTGTTCATAATGATGAGTAAAGTCACGTGTTTAAGTATCGGTCACTAATTACCAGTCGCCCTATATGTAGATATAGTTTTTAAAGTCGCTTTTCGTGTTTGTCTGTATGACCGCATTGTTCTTCTAAGCCACGCAACAGATTTTGAAGAGGTTTTCACCACCTTTTAGAGAATTTATTCCGGAAGGTTTATGTGTATAATACTTATGTTAATATTAAAGTCACATATAACTAAGAAATTCGATGTTTTGTCATGTCGTAAAAACCATGTGAAGCAGGAGCGGGTCGCTAGCTTGTTATAAAAAAGAACTGACCTCGGTTTTACGACATCTACGAAATGTAAAAACTTTACTAATCCTTAAGTATTATGTAGCCTTATTTTGTCGTGTCTATCTACCTACAGATATTCACTGAAGGTGTTAGGCAGAGCTGTTTAGTGCACATACATTTCGCCAGTTATGTTTGACTCTCATATAAAAAGTACGTCTAGATTTAGTTTGATAAAAATTCATTAAATAATCCATGATTTTGACTTTCATATAATAATAATAATAAGAGTTCATACAGATAGTAGAAGAGAATGAAGTAAGTCCTCATCGCAACACATTTGTATTTTATTAAATTTTACACACACAGCTGAAACCCAGCCAAAGAGCTGAGAAAAAAAAACTTTAACTAGGTAATAACAAAATATAATAGACGACGTATATTAAGTAACCTGATCCGCTATAATGTTCTTAAAGAGTCATAAAGAACCGTGTAGCACCACGCAAATACCTCACTACTATTTTTACTTTGCGTTCGGCGCTTGTCGTGGCAACACGTCGTGTCCGTCAGTCAATCGTCATTCTGAAGATGCCTCGTTGAGAGGTGAAACATGTGTCGACAGGGTTCTTTATGACTCTTTAAGAACAGCTAAGCCGATTAAGTTATGAAATATACGTAAGTCGTCTATTGTATTTTATAATGGATTTCCTCAAAGTGTCAATTAACTAGGTAAAATCAAAATTAAACAATCACTAAAAGTGGTTGTAAAAGCAGTGGCCACAAACAGATTGAACAACAAATCCCTCTGCGGTGTGATGTTTGCACTTATTCGAGTAATATTAAGTGGCATTTTCCTAAATCATAACCATGACTTGTCATCTGGCTACATTATGTGACACTTTTAGCACTTCACACACAATGGGACGGAACCCATGTCATTTAGTAGGTAGCAATCATTTCATGTGGTTAGCGGGCTGGATTCATTGTGTGACATTTATACTCCTCATTTAAAATGTCAGACTTAACATTAAAGTTATTCAATATTGTTCGGACAAAATACTAATACATTCAGAGTAAAAAAGAAAAAAAAAATTTTTTTGTTAAAAGTCATTGTTAGTAAAAGTCATTTATTCAAACTGGGCTTATAGTTCATCAGCACTTTTTGAACGTCGAGATTACATGAGACAGACTTACAAAATGCCCGCCCTTATACGCCATTGTTTGGCTATAAAAACATAAACAGGCAGGAAAGGTACGTATTAAAATAACAGCATTTAATAACTTTTTTACTCAATTATGTAGCACCTATGTGGACAAAAAAAATATGGATCTATCATAGTAATAGTCGAAATCAGCAGTGGGCTGCCCATTACACGAATACATGCCTGTTACAGCCGACAGAGAAGGATAGCGTCGCACCGTAAGGCAAATCACGGCTGTCCGAAATCTCACTGCAGCGAGATGACCACGACCGCTCTGTCAAGAGTGCACCGACGAAGAAGAAGTCAAAATCAGCCTACAAAGTTACCACTGTTGGGACACAGGCCCCCTCTCTGTGAGATAGAGTGGGCCTCCCTAATCCACGCAGGCCCAGTGCCGGCTGGTGGAAGTTCGAATTTTTGGTTCTAGGACATGCCGGTTTCCTCACGATGTTTTTCTTCACCGTATTCAGAGCAGTGATGACGTGTGGTGGCGGCGGCGACCAGTTACTAATAACATAGAGTGGGCCACCTGCTCGGTTGCTACCCAAAAACATATAAAACCTTTTTCAAATTTAAGAGTAAAGTTGTTATACCTCATGTGCCTGATAAATGTTTAAACTTGATGCTTACTCACTTTCATGTTTAAGTAGCACGTTCCTCATCAGACAGGTATATCTTTTCACACGTGCCCCTTTGATGTCGCTATCTTTGAAATAGATACCTTTCACTTTAAACTTGCTCGAGGCAAAGAAATATTGCGAAGGTATTTCTTGGATGATTGAAATATTTTCAAAAAAATTATGATGGGATTTATTGAGAGAGATTGGGTTCACGGCTTTTTATTAGGGTTTCGTACCCGAAAGGTGACAAACCGAACCTTATTAGTACTTAAGCCTCCGCTGTCCGTCCGTCTGTCTGTCAGCGGGCTGTATCTCATGAACCGTAATAGGTAGACAGTTGTAATTTACACAGATTCTGTATTTCTATTGCCGCAACAACAAAACATAATAAAAATAAAACAAAATAATTAAACGGGGTCCCGATACAAGAAACGTGTTTTTTTCGGCGTTTTTTGCTCAACTATATTGAGCAAAAAACGCCAAACGTGTGCGAGTCCGATTCGCACTTGACCGGTTTTTTTTTGTTTTTATGTTATATTCAAAATACTTTTTTTTATTTGTAGGCGGAACATAATACTACGGAAGTTACTGCTCGATTTTTGCGATGAATTTTATACCAAAATACATTTAATTTAAGTAAGTTTTTTTGAGCTTTGAAATGCTCAACTTTGGGCACTACTAAAGCAGCTCTCTTTCACTAAGGAAAAAATATTTTTGTTCTGATTTTCAGACGGTATGAAAGTACTTGTTCAAACTAACGCCATCGTCTGCTATAAGTGAAATAAATACAGATGTTAAGTAAGTAGAAAGAAATATTATAAATGACGAATGATAGCAAAAACAATATTCAATCAAATCAATACGCAATCACGAAATGACATCGAACATTCTGGCGACGTCATGATTCGTAATTCAGAAGGATTTCAGAATATTTAGTGACAATGATGAATAATGAAATAATATTATGTCATACAAAATTAATTAGCATTGAACGTTGTTTCCTGTCCGGAACTGGGAATTGGTAGTACCTATAATTATTTATTGAATTAATTGGTGAAAATACTTCCCATATTTAAATCGTTGCTTGTATTCTACTTATCTGGAAGCTTAAAACCAGTTAATTTAATTTTATATTACGGTAAAAAATATAGGAATCTGGGCATTTTACCACTTACTCACTGTAAATCGTAGATTTCTGATCATTAACTCCAGATTTATGAGTAATATCTCTTCCACCATAAGTCAGTGGTATATCAGATTAGCCAGAAAAGTGCATTACGACATTAGAGGAGTTATGTTGGGAACATGCCAGGGTTTATATCCACAAGATAGTGCTAAAGAATCCGGAACGTAAATCTCGGAACCAAGGCAACTTTTGAGTACGGTCTTTATTTCTGTCATCCGTTATTTTACCTGTCGGCTCCACAATTCATATCGGTCAACTGCCCTAATTTCACCTGGCATCCTATGTTTGCCTATAATGAAAAAGTTGGGCATCTTTTTCATTTCACTTGCTGGGCAATCGAAACTTAAATCTATGAAAACTCAGTTTCGATTGCCATAAAAGTAAAAAAGTTTGCTAAATCCAAAAGTGCACGCCTCATAACACTCATTTATAAACGAAAAAGAAATAGTTTCTAACAAAAATTAACAATTTATCACTTTTCATGAAGTATGTTTCGACTGCTGTTTTACCCATCAATATGGGTAAAATTTCTAACCTCGCAATCCTTACGTAATGTCAAAGACTATTTATTTAGATATTTACGTTAAATATTTAGATAAAGATATTATATTTTAGTTAGTATTTTATTAATTATAATTAAACTACTTTGAATAAAAGAGCCATTTTCAATAGGGTTCCTTCTACGGCTGAAGAGAATGTATTAAAAAATAATTTACTCAATTAATTGATTTTATCGCAAGCTACAATGTTTTCAGGTTTCATACATTGACGGACAGGATTTTTTTTTCAACTAATTTGATGCTTTTTTCATTTCTGCTGCATTAAATCAATTGTTATAAAGTACAGTATTAATCTCCATTTAATCATCTATACAATGGTATATAAATTAAGTAGGTTCTGTGTACTAGCAGGAGTGTATCAATAAAAACAGTTGCAGAAATGGGGCAAAAAAAAATTCGATCGTAGAGCACACTCTAATGGCTACTACACACAGTGCTGCCGGCACTGCCGCCGGCCTGGCCGCCGGGCGCGCCCGGCACTGCCGCACAAAGCCGCACAAAGTAACGCAAAGGAAATGAAGGCGCAAAAGCCGGAGGCAGTGTGTAGTAGCCATAATGCTTCGCATTATGAGTCGTGCAATAAAAGAGATGTTACAGATATCATTGATTAACAAAAGTAATTTCACTGGTCAAAGAGAAATTGTCCGGTCCGGAACATGCATCGGTGGTATGAATCTATGATTCTTCATTGTACCAAATTATAATAACGTCACGCCTCATTTCCCCGAAGGGTAAAGCAGAGGTGTACCTAAAGTACACTCACATTACGCCAGTTATGTTTAAGTCCCATGTAATAGGGGGCGAACCTATTGCCATCAACTGGGCTCTAATCTAGACTCCGGGCTGCTACTGAGAAATTCTAGATGTTAAAATCCAATAACACTTTGCCCGACCTGGGAATCGAACCTCATGCTCAGCGGTAGCGCTTGCCACCACTAGACCAACGAGGCAGTTTACCAAAAACTATGATAGCATTATGTTACTGATTTCATACATGAGAAATTCGTATACTTATTAGAAAACATCCTTAATTAACATGTGAATAATAATAAGAATCTTTGAATTATGAAAAAGAACTAACCTGACGTAATTATTTAGCTCGGCTGCTCCAGAGGCTAACCGGCCTACTTACGGAGCGATAAGGTGATTCACAGCCACGGTCGAATCCCAAGGGACAACTATTGGTTCAGATTATGACACTGAGAATAGACAGTACAGAAGGTCGACTCTTTACAACGAGCGAAAACAGGCACACGCATACATATGGCCGGATCACGGCCTCGAGCCATGCGACTTACGTGAAGAGAAACGAAAGTCATTTGTTTCCGTTCGTCGCTCCACAAGTAGTGTCGCGGTGACTCGTGGCATGGTCTAAAGAATTTCTTAGAGCCACAGCAAACTAGCTACTTTTAGCATTAGCGATCGGCGATTTTGCAACTGTATCGATGCTGCGTTGCGTTCTGGCGACTCTCTGCGTTCCATCTCAGTATTAAATCACGCGTTTTAGAGATTCTATCCATGCTGCATTGTGCGATTTCGCAACTTCTTGCGTTCGGACGCGGTATCGGAATTCAATGTGTAGCTTCGTCAAAATCTAGTGCAGTCGTGTTCCTCAGATGCCAAATCGATGCAACCGGCATCCGAATGTGTGCAAAATGTAGCATTCAGCCGTTTTGTGGAGCTTACGAAAAGCGACTCAATCGCCGCGTTTGGCGTTTTTAAATGTGCGGTGTAGAATGTTTGGTCACTGCATTTAGCTTCTAATAAGCGGCTAAATCGCCGATAAAAGTAGCCAGTCTGCTGTGGCCCTCACATTTGCATTTGTATTTCTTCGCTTGAGCGTGTCGCTCGTGGCCACTGGGATAAACGCGTACGTATGTAAGCAATATCAAACAAAATATTCCATTCCCGAGTGTGCTTGCACGGTAAATTGTGATCATTTATGGATTGGCAGCTATATGTGACATCTATCGAACAACAAAACTATCTGACGAGACAAGCGATGCCAAAATATAGGATACTGCATCGGCTTCAAAAAAATGTGTCACATAATTCAATGCAATAATATCGGACATGTCTTATCTGAAATCACTTTGGCAGCATAAAAAACGAACATAGCTGAGCTGTCGAGAGTCATATATATGTATTCATGCTCGTGACTGTATTACGGCGATCACAAACAAATGACAGTCGTGGGTGCGCTTGCATTTGCGCTGGCAGTACGTGAAGCGCATGTGTGCGTGCTTTTTCACTCGTAGTATGGAGTCGAACTTCTGCTGTGCAAATGTTTTTTGTGTTACGACTTACGATACTGAGAATAGTGGATAATAGAGACGAAGGCGGGGAGGGAATTCTTTGTGGTTGTATTAGTAACCTAACCTTTTATGAGGCTTAGTGAGATTAACCGCCTCTGTGGTCTAGTGGTTAAGCCACCTGTCTCAGACCCAGAGGTTTGATTCCCAGTGGGAGCAAAATTTTCTGCTCGGTTTGGTTGGTGGTAGGGCTTGTTCTAAGTCCGCCTGGCTAGCTACCACCATCTTATCTAAGTCTGTCGCCATAACAACAATATTAACAGCATTGTTGTGTTTCGGCAGTTAGAGATAAGATAGCCAGTTCCTCTGTGGTTGACGATTCCGTGTGAAGCTCGTTTCAACCTTCGGCCTGATCATCACTTACCATCAGGTGAGATGCAGGCCAAGAGCTTACCCGTTGAGGCAAAAAAAAAAAAACTACTATTTTTATATGTTACTGGATCTTATTATTATTATGACTGTATAGGTACTTAAATTTAATGTAGGTAAACCTACTACTGAATAATTTGAATATTTTAATATATGAAGAACTAGCTTTTACCCGCGGCTTCGCCCGCGTAAAGGTCGGAAAATATCCCACAGGACCGTACTACCGGGATTCAGATTATCCTCTATCCTAACCCAGATCATGGCCTATACGGATTTAGTTAAAAGACCATACGCCTTTCAACTAAATCCGTTCAGCCCTTACGGCATGAAAAAGTAACAGGCACATTTTAGGGTTGCGTACCTCAAAATGAAAAAATGATCTCTTTCAGTCGTCAGTAATTTGACATTCGAAAGAAGAAGACAAAGCTTTGTAACTATACTATATGTTTAACTATACAGACGCTATACAACGTTTATTAGTAAGGAGGTAATGTTTGTAGCGGTTACACCGCCACATACGAACTACGCATGAAAGACATGATGTCACACAAATCCTGCATCGCGCAGTTAGAATTTACCACGCGAACGACATAGATAAGACTATCCGAAATCAACTTATGAGCAGTTGCCCGCCCGACATAACACCCGTCTTGTCGGAGGATCCTCCCTTTTCTATGGTGGATGAGTGAACTTTACACCCTGTTCCTCATACCACTAAATTGGTGACCCTGAGACTGAACGTCAACGCAGCCTTCGTGCAACTACTTCAGCGTGACGTCATCATCATCAATCCCGCAAGCTTTCGTGAGGCGAGTTACACAGCCAGCCAGCACCCACGGCTCAGCGGGTATCCTGACCACCAGCATACAGCGAACGCGCATTCCTGGTCAACACCCTTAGAGTCATCACCCCGACTCACTGGGGAATCACCGAAATCACCGAAATCACCGCAATCACCGCAATCACCGCAATCACCTCAATCACCGCAGACAGTTCCAACTCACTGTGAACTGTGCGGCACCCGGTTCCGACTCACTGGTAGCACAATCACTACAATCGCCACAATCACCGCAGACAGTTCCGACTCACCGTGAACTGTGCCGCACCCGGTTCCGACTCACTGGAACCACACCTTAAATCTCTTAAAAATAAGAGACAACAAAAATAATCACCGAAATCATCGCAATCACCTCAATCACCGAAAACACCGAAATCACCGCAATCACCGAAATCAGCTCAATCACCGCAATCAGCTCAATCACCGCAATCACCACAATCACCAAAATCGCCGCAATCACCGCAGACAGTTCCAACTCACTGTGAACTGTGCGGCACCCGGTTCCGACTTACTGGAACCACAATCACCACAATCGCCACAATCACCGCAGACAGTTCCGACTCACCGTGAACTGTGCCGCACCCGGTTCCGACTCACTGGAACCACACCTTAAATCTCTTAAAAATAAGAGACAACAAAAATAATCACCGATATCACCGAAATCACCGCAATCACCTCAATCACCGAAAACACCGAAATCACCACAATCACCTCAATCACCACAATCAGCTCAATCACCGCAATCACCTCAATCAGCTCAATCACCGCAGTCACCACAATCAACACAATCACCACAATCGCCGCAATCACTGCAGACAGTTCCAACTCACTGTGAACTGTGCGGCACTCGGTTCCAACTCACTGGAACCACAATCACCACAATCGCCACAATCACCGCAGACAGTTCCGACTCACCGTGAACTGTGCCGCATCCGGTTCCGACTCACTGGAACCACACTTTAAATCTCTTAAAAATAAGAGACAACAAAAATAATCAATAATACATGTGAATTTTAAAATCAACCCCTATTTTACCCCTTTGGGGGATGATTTTACAAAAACGCTGAAAAGCGTAATTCTTTATTTCTTACCAAAAGCATAAATTTGAATTTCCATATCCCCAACTTAGAAATATTTATTTATTTATTTATTAAAACTTTATGCACAAGTAAAAAAAAATACTGTACAAAGGCGGACTTAATGCCTGGGGCATTTTCTACCAGTCAAATATTGAGTTTCCCATACAAACTTTCATCCCTTATATCACCCCCTTGGGGGTTATTTTTGAGACAAAAAGTACCCTATGTCCTTCTCTAGGATGCCATCTATCTCCTTGCCAAATTTCATCGAAATTCGTTCAGTGGTTTAGCCGTGAAAAGGTAACATACAGACAGACAGACAGACAGAGTTACTTTCGAATTTATAATATTAGTATGGATGAGAAATAATATTTATTTTAGCAAAAAACTTTTAAAACATTTATTATCATTAGTTAATGAAAAATATTTAAAAGTTTTCGCATTTAAAACTTTGTACAATTAATTTTGAAAGTATGACATAACGGAATTTACCTAATTCTGTTATGTCATACTTTCAAAATTTTCAATATAATAAACATTTTCACAACGAACTCAACAAAAGTTATAATTACGAAATTCTCTAGCTAAAAAGTTTTAGAACCTTTTTATAAATTCAGACAACGCAACTTTGAAACTATCAGGTCGAACATCGTCACTTGGAACATTCGTTTGTAGAATTTAAACATAGAATTTAAATAATTAGAGAGTCCAGTGTTTTTATCTAAGTTTGATGAATAACGTCCCTCGATCCGGTTCACAAACCAATTCGAAATTAACAACTTTCAAAAGTTTTCTTCAACAAAAGTAATTACATTTTAATCAGCAGACCAGACAGGCGCTTTACTGTGTAAATTGTTTCATTACCGCTCTCAAAGCGGTGAAAGAAAACAACGTGAGGAAACACGCCGGTTTCCTCACGATGCATGTTTGTATGTCCTAGAATTTTTTTTTCGATGTTATCCCTTCCTCCCTACCTAAAAAAACTGTTTTGCTTTCTGAACACATAATTTCTGTGGGAACATTAAAGGCTGAATATGCATCTTACCAGCAGTCTTGTACAACAAAAGCGAAACGGCAGAGGTGTATATTAAGTAGAATATTCACCACTTATGTTAGAGGCTTGTGGCTAATTAATAACAGCCGCACGGGTCGATCGAAAGTATGCTACGCTTGCTGCGGTTGGTTCCTGGATGGGTGACCAACCATTATATACCGAGACGCCTCCGTGCCTCGGACAGCACGTTAAGCCGTTGAACCCGGCTGGCAATCGTAGACCTTTGAGAGTCGTTATGGTTAGTCAGAAACCCAAGAGTCTGACAACCAGTCTTACCAAGGGGTATCCTGTGACCCAGTAACTGGGTTGTAGAAGTCAGAGAATGTCAAATAGTATTCAGGTAGCCGACCCGAACAAGAACATAGAGGGGAAAAAGCTAGGCAGATTGGATTCATTAGTTATATTAGAAGACCCGTCTTATAAGGGGCGAGCCTATTGTAATAGACCGCAGAAATCCAGACTTTGGGATGCTACTGAGAATTACCTAAAGACACAACCCAATAACTGTTTGCGCGGACCGAGGATCAAAAACCAGTCAAACGCAGTTTTAAAGTGTTCTTTAACTAAAAGTAATAATATTATAATGGCTGTATCTACAATTTCGAGAACACCTAAAGGATTATAATGTTTAAACGTAATTAAATTTAAGAAGATTACCTACAAGATAAGGCGCGTGATATTGCAGACATTTCTCTTAGAAGGCTTAAGACTGTGAGCGGAATTAACGTTATCCTTCTTAATGATAACACGTATCATGAATTAATTATACCAATTAAGAACGTTTGAACTGTAAAGTCCCCTTTACACGACGCAAGTTTCTTGCCCGTGGCATTCAACAAAATTGAAGCATCAAATAACTGGTATTATACACACTTATAATTGGTACTAGCCAGGATTTGAACCCTCTAACTCGTGCATGAGAGGCAGGTTCTTAATCACTGGGCTTTCCATACAGAATCGCAGGATTGAAAAGCGAACTGTTTCCACGTAAATGAGTTTTATCAAACAAAATATACGTACCATGTTAGCAACAGTGACAGTTTATTAGCAAAACGGTAATGGCCGTGTTGGAACCAAAACACGTTTCATATTAGTTTGCAGTAATAACACCGTATGCTAATAGCAGACGCAATTTTCGTAAAACAATAATTGCTTGAAGTCCATTTTCGTTAATAAAATTGATGTCAGTAATTTTCCTTGAAAATAATTGCAAATAAAACTAACAAGCAATTTAAATTGTGTTCTACAGAGGTGCGGCATTCGTGTTTATTAATTACTAGCTTCTGCCCGCGACTTCGTCCATGAGACTATAACTTTCCTCAAGAATTGGTTTATCCAATGCAAAAATAATTTTGCAAATCCGACCGGTAGTTCCAGAGATTACCCCCTACATACAAACTTACAAACAAACAAATTTTACCTCTTTGTAACATTAGTATACGAGTAGTATTAGTATGAATCCATACTGGAGCAACTCAACATCACCAAGCGGCTATCTACAATATGCCAGGAGCGTGCCCTCAGCTTTTTCGGACATATTATGCGCTCACCTAAACATGGTCTGGAAAGGATTATGTTACTAGGCCGGGTGGAAGGAAAACGCGCTCAAGGCAGAGCACCGGTGAGATGGTCAGACGCGATCAAGAGGGCTGTTGGAGGCAGCATTTACCAAACGGTCCACACTGCAGAAGACCGCATAGCTTGGAGACGCGTCGTATGTGGTCGTGATCCTCAACATTGAGGGAACGACGACGGATAATATTAGTATAGACTAGCTTCTGCCCGCGAATTCGTCCTCCGACCCCCCGCGTCACATCCCATAGCCCGCCCGCGCTATCTAGCTCTCTAGATACGTCGTTTTCGCTCAGAGTTATTTGTGACTTTTTATTTTTGCTCGGCTCCTAAGGTGATGTTAAATTATTGCCTTTATCCGTCATCAAGAATCGGGCATTCAAAACTATTTTTTTCATTCGACTGGTCGTTCTAGAGATTAGCACATTCAAACAAAGTAACAAACAAAAAAACTCTTCAGCTTTGTTATTAGTAGGTGCTACAAACATAAATTATTTCTCACATTGAAACTGCAGATCTATTTTGAATTATTTTTTTTGGGTGTGAAATCACCAACTTCTCCCGCTCTGGGCGAAGTGGGAGGGCGTGTCAGACTAAAACCCACCCGTGTTCCTTCAGCTGCCTGTACGTTGCCAGGGGCTACGGTATCCCTTTAGGACTTTCCCGCAACCCCGGTAAAACTGCTGATTTTTCATTATTAATTTGATCGTGCATTGATCACCATGCGTCCTCAAAAACCCACAATATATTAAAGATATTTAGGAGCGCCCTCAACAATATAAATGACATTGAAAACAGTTTCCTTACCCATTCAGATTCAGTTACGTCATAAAATTTCAACGTGGTTTTCATATTTCTGCGTGAATGGTTGATGAAATGAAACCGCTGTGTTCTATTCTAACGCCCATTGAATAGGCAGATTAGTATAATATAGTACTAAGGTCCCCGTCAGAAGAAGCTATACATTTTGTAAAGAAAGAACTTCTAATAAGTTACCTACGTAGCGAACGAAACAGATAATCCCAAATTAAATCAACTCAAAGTAACATTTACGTGTAATACAAAAATAACGAGCAATTTCACTTGGTCGGGTTATATTTCAGCGATATAAATCGCTGTCGTCTAATATTTTGTGGTACGTCCTTTGGATAGTGTACTATCCAGGGCATAAGACTCGACTTTTTTTTGGATATTATGCTATCGTTATATATGTGAGTGGTTATAATAGTTAATTAATTGAATTTGTAATTATTTGTTGTTGATTGAGTTGTCGCTACGGAACTTAGTAGAAGTTTTTTGTTTACAAAATTTATAGCTTCTCCTGACGTGGACTTTACGTCTGTATTACACGTATAGCCTGTTCAAAAATTATCTCATGAATATGTAAACAAATTGATCAGAAAACGAACTGCCACCAATGTGTAGAGCCACTTACAAATCGAGTGCTTCAATTTTATTATTTGAATACTGAAACACAGTTTAAATATTTCTAATCCATTGCTTCATAGATTTAATAAATTCATCTGCTCAACAACGTAAATATCGCAATGAACGTGACTGAAAAAACAAAATGAAAGAAAATGCGATCAATTGTCATTTTATATGTGTTACGTAATTACTCCGCCGGAATTCTAATTTTAACCTTTCGTATGCTGTTATTACAGAAACGATTAAAAATCCATTGTTCCTCGTGTGAATCTACATACGTTACGAAGAGTTACGACCTTAAAGATGTTTTTAATTTGTCAATTTTATTGAGCTTAATTTTCTATTCTTAATTTTCATCGATAAATTTTCAAAGGCAGTTTAATAATTTTATTCAAGCAATAATAGTTGGAAAAGTTGTGAGATATAAAGATGAAACCTTCTTAATATAAATCACATAAAATAATAAAACATTACGCCTTATTTCCCGTAGTAGGGTTGGGCAGAGGTCCATGGTCCATAGTCCCATGTAATACGGGGTGAACCTATTCCTTGCGAAGCCTTCAACCGGGCATAAATCCAGACTTCGGGCTACTATTGAGAAATTCCAGATACATATATAAACCCAATATCACATAGCTCGACTCGGGAATCGAACCAAACCCCATTTACCAACGACAAGAATTATAAATGACAAATAAAAATGAGTATGTTACTAAGAATTTAACCTGAACAGGTTTCTTTACTCTTTATGAGATACTTTTTTTACAGACCATATATAATTTATGTATGTATAATATACTGGGAATTTTTCTAAACTCTAATCCCTTCTCTCTCTAATTCGGAGTCTAGACTATTGCCCAGTGTTTGAAGACAGCAGAATCGCCCTTTCCTGTCCACATTGTACTTAAACAAATGTAGGTGCACTATATAGTACATCTCTGCCTACCCTAGAGAACACACAGTTGTTATGATAACTTTAGTAGGTATATTATGCCATAACATGTAGTTTTGTTACTAAACCCAGCTGAAATCTATAAGACAAGAAATTCCAAACAGAAAATAGTAATCTCGAAAGTTTTAAGTCCTTCCGAAGGATTCTTATTATCCTAAAGTATGAAACTTTAGCAATCCTTAGGGGAACGAAAACACTTTGAAAAGATTCGGAAAGCTTCGAAGTATCTTGGAACGAGAACATAAGTCATAAAAGTTGACATGAAAGTGGACAGTTTCACAATAAAGTCACACATTTTGTGTCTGTATTGCTAGGTTGTTCGTTGAAAGCCTTAGGCGAGGTGCAACACAAAATAACTGTTTACAAGTTTGCCCGCTATTTCATCAAACACAAATAAAAATCGTATTATTATACAGTTTTCTCATAAATTATACAAGTTAATAGGTTTTTAACTTTGTAGTGTCTTTTTAGGAAGTCGGTTGTTTTTTTTATTTTGTAAAAAGTTTTTATTTTTCACTTTTTAGTTCTGGTACCTACCCCACACAAATTCGAATACCACTACTAGCTATGTAAATAACAGTGACAGGAACTTATCATCATATCATCCATATAGGCTAACTGAGAAAAATATGTATTATTGAAGCTAACTCAAAAACTACCCAAACAAAGTAATATGGGACCACCTCTAAAGTAGGTATGATCTAAAATTTATATGGGACCACCTCTTAAGTATGACCTACTAAACAAAAGAAGAATCATCAAGATCAATATTGGCGGAGTAATCGCGTAACAAACATACAAAAAAAAAATAAACAAATACATACTGTCAAATTCAGAACCTTCTCCTTTATGAAGTCGGTTAAAAATAACAACTTTATGAACTCAAGATAATATTACATTATAAGGAAGACTATTCCCCGCGACTTTGTCTGCGTGTGTTTCTAATGAAAGTCCCCGAGTCAGTTTAGCGTGGCAATATTGGCCATTGACCCTACCGACATTTCTAGCATTCTTTATTTTAAAAACTGAAATAAAGTCCGTAAAAGTCCTGAATCATTATCTATCGTGATCTTCAACATGTTCCTATAACGAAATAACGTACATAGTTTATTGTTTGGGTTCCTAAGGAGAGACATTAAGGAAAGGGCAATGACCGCAATTGCCGTGCTAAAACGATTTGCGAGGAATTCAATATACGCCGCCCGAGAACAAAATATTTTGTCCCCGAGTGATACACACTATTTTTCATCACCTATGAGAAAAATAAAAAGCTACTTACTCGATTTTTTTTTTACATTAAACCTTCACGCGAGCGTCTCCAACCTAACTACGCAAATCAGTACGCTATCAAAAGCACGGAATAGACCAATCAGAAGAGAGAAACCTGAAGCTCCCTAGGGAGCAAAGTTGAATTTTGCTCCCGCTATCCTCTATAGGCAATTGTCGTTTTTCGAATAGGTGTGATGAAAAAGAATAATCAGCCTTCTACCCAAATCCCAATTTATTTGGGGTTGCTTAGTGAATAAATGGAACAAGTATTCACCTTTATTGGTATAGAAATAATGAAATAGAACCTTCTAGGACTCCGTAGAAAAATAACGAGTATTTCGTTTTCATAAAACGAATCTCTAAAGACTCCAAAACTGGAGGCGTATTTCTAAACGAAAGATTCGCTCGTTGAGCTCGATAAATACGCGAGTTTGCAATATAGAACTTGTGTCTCGAGGTTTCTGCTTACGTAAACAACTTGTTTGAGAGGAATATTTGGAAAGGCTGGCGAATTTTGATAGGTATGCTATTAAAGGGTAGGAACAAAAATGTTCTCTCTGTAGATAAATAATGTTACGTATTATCATTAGGTCAGTATGTAATCTTTATGGCAATGAAGCCTATGCGGTCCACCTGATAGTGCGGTCACCGCAGAATATTGATATCTATGTGGCGGCATCTACGAAGCCACATACGAACTATGCATAACACTAGCGTCACGCAAAATCCAGCAGTCAGCCACAACCCGGTGCTGTACAACATCCGACTCACTGGATGACGACGCAGCGCCACCCGTTTTTATTTGTACTAAGACTGAGCGCCCTAATGGATTGAGTACGGTTCTCAAATCGCGTGTCGGCGGGCGGCTGAATTTGCCTCTGCGATTGACGCACGCCGCCCGTGTGTATGAGCACTATGAGCGGTCAAACAAAAGGTTACATAATTGTCAAAAGGAAAGCGTGTTACTTTGTTACAAGTACACAGGAAAAAGTTGTTGCTCATTCTCTACACGTAACCTCTAAATTTTCTTTGACGACGCCCAAGGGTGGGTAGAAAGGTTTTTGTTTAATGGTGAAGCTGTGGGAGTCGCTTTTCTTTTTGTTGACATTCCACTTTATAATTTATTTGAAAGATAGTGGCTAGCTGTACATTTAGAGCCTGTTTGTACATTTAGTGTGTAAATAAAACACTTATGCCCGTTTTTAACTTTCGGTGCTGTGCCGACAGTTGAAAATTCAACAGCGCGGTTTATCTGAGGTGACGCTTACAGCTATTGAAAACGAGCTTTGATATTTTATGCTCAATTATCCGGTAGCAAGAAAAGTCTCAATTTTTTGAAAGATAATTTATTGTTACTGTAGGAAGTTTTATAATTTTAGATCTTTGCAATAAATAGTACGGGGTCTAAATGTGTTTTAAAGTATGGAACTTGTTAAACGTGTGATCATAGGAAAATGCCAAGATGTTTTGTGCAAGGCAATTCTTAAATTGACGTTTTTGAATACATGGTTGGCTCATTAATGTACATGTCAAAAATAATCTATGATTTGACTAATCATACATTATCTATGTTAACAGTTTAGCACAAAGTCAAGCTCATAATTATGTGTGTAACTTACCTTCATTGATTTGACTACGGTCTGAATCTAGTTGGCTATATCTAGTTAGAATTTATACTGAACGAGTTATTGAGGGTTGTGGCCGCGTGCAAAGTTTTTAATTGATTGTACTTCAAAAACTTCAGGAGTAGTAGGACTCTATGAGTTGCTGGAAATCGACTTACTAAACTTTATTACAAAACCTTTTGAATTTCATAATAATAAATGAAATGATATGTGCCGATAGTCGTATCAGCCAATGGCTTAATTGCCAAGAGCCTCGACCAACACCTAAGGAGGCTCTCGTTGGGCAGCTGGATTAAGGGCTTGATTCAAAAAGCAGTACTCCTGGACACGGCTCGCATTGTCAGAAGGTTCCTCTCTCTGGAGCCCTGACCGCCGGTAGCTTGGACCCTGTTCCCGATACCGGTGGGCTACTATTTTTTATATTTTTAAATGTTTTTATAATTTTTATTTTAATATTTAAAAATGTAATTAATATGTTTAATAGTGAATAAAGGAAATAATGAAATGAAATGAAATTGCTTATTCTCTAAATGGGATATTGGAATCACTTTACAAGTCATATAAAAAAATATGTTTAAAATTAGCTAGATGAGTTCGGCGTTTCCTACCTGACTACTTGAGAAGAAAGGCCGAAACAAACACAGAGGTCACACTCTCTTTTAAAGTCCAGACGTAATCTTGGTCAGGCCATATGAGGACCATGTAGACAAGTGTCTGAAATGGTCTTTTGAGGAAAGAACCACACAGACTTGAGTGGACCTGTCCAGTCAGTGCAAGCATTTGTCAGTAATCGTGGAGCTCAACTCTGAACTTAAGGAGCTCAACTCGACGAACAGTACCTACCAATAAAAGGACATTTGGGTAGGCCGCATAAACTACTCAAACTGCCAGATCATCATTAAAACATATATGAACAAAAAATATGGACATAAACATACATAACATCACGCCTGTATTCCCCGAAGGGTTAGGCAGAGGTGTAACAATAGTACACCCACATTTCGCCAGTTATCAGCTTGAGTCCAATGTAAAAGGGGGCACAACCGGTCACAAATCTAGACACCAGGCTGCTACTGAGAAAGAGAAATTCCAAATTGAATAATAAGAAACCTTGTCTATAAGTTATGATACGATAATTAATATTTATTGTACATCATACAAATTATAGTTGGAAACTTTGAAAGTTACACAGGGCGGTCTAATCGTTGTCAACGATCTTCCCAGACAGGCTTTGAATGAACTTAATGCTTTCTATGAAATCTTTAGCAAACATTAATTTTAGTTTTAAAACTTTTCTTGTGGCTTCTCTAGACAAATAACTCCGGCTATTGTTATTTATAATTAATTCCTTTGTATATAAAATTAAGCTATTGTGTGAAAATCATTACTAAATAATTCGTTTTGGTTCAGCAATTTAGAGATTTATTTTTAGGTTCACATTTTCTTCGTCAACAGATTTTCCAAAATGAGTTTTTCTGATAACACAATTGATTATTTTTTCAGGTATTAGGGATTCAGAAAAAGCTATTTAGAATTAATAAATATCTTTTAAAAAGAAATCTATCATAGTAAATCAACCTTTCGGGATCAGATAAATATATTCAAAAGCAAAAAATTTGGACATCAATTTATAACAAAAACGTCTATAAATCTTATTTTGTACAGTACATAAAAGTTATCTCTTACTGATATAATATAGATGTTAAGACTACGTAATGTATAGCCGTAAAACTATTTAAGTACTAGGTCGAATCTAACCATTTCGAAACCAATAAATCCATGCAGTTTTAGATGGCGCGTAAAATTGGATCGTCTGAAACTGCTATTTTAGCTGTAAAACAGTATTACCTATATCCCATTCAATTTTACACTCAAACTATTCCATTTTTCACTACCATCTCAAAGAAAATGTTTATTCGATACTACAAAGCGCGAAATCGCCGTGCAGGCACCGTCTAGCGACGTTACCTATTGCAAAAATTGCGTGGAGCGCTCAACTTCTGTCACGGACCGTCACCGACCGAACCAAAGCCGTCAGTTTACGTTAACCTCCTCTGTGGCCTAGTGGTTATACCACCTGTCTCAGACTCAGCATCTGTGCAAGCGGAATTTGGAAGCTCGCTTCCAACTTCCGCTTGCACAGATGCGACGCACAGCTGTTGTTTTATTAAAAAGAAAGAACGAAAGAAAACACATTCATTATTTTTAAGCATTTTGTTTATGTTTTGATTGTTTGTTTGTTTGTTTTCATTTGTTATTGTCGCAACACATTAAGCAAGCATAAATTGTCTTTGGTCTCTGGCCCTGGGCCCTGCCACTCAGTTGTAATTAGTTATTACTCTGAGACGTGACATCTTGCAATAGACATTTGTCAAACTTTGATTAATTTTGAATATTGAATACGAGGCTTTTGGCTAATGTGTCGATGTGTATTTTATGTTTTTTTTTTGGAATGTGCGATTAGTTTGTGCAGAATAAACAGTTTTTCTTTCTTTTATTTCTTTATTCTTTGGCTTGATCATCACTTACCAGTAGCTGAGTTGCGGGCCAAGAGCTTCCCCGCTGTGGGTAAACAAATAAACAAACAAGTTTCTATACGTCATCTGTGTCAGTACGAGTAAACGGTGACACGCTTGTTTTGTATGGAAAAAGTTGACGATACCGCCTCTAGCAGAAGCCGCCGAGGCGTCTTCGTGCTCTGCAGAGAAGCGGGTTTTCTACGGGTTCCACGCCAAGCGCGTTCTGCGTTCGGCACTTGGCGTGGCAACACGTCGTGTCCGGATTCGCAACAAGTCAATCGTCATCCTGAGAATGCCTCGTTGAGAAGTGAAACACGTGTCGATTTCTAACCCAGTTCTTTATGACTTTTTAAGAACAGTTAAGCGGATTAGGTTATTAAATATACGTCGTCTATTGTATTTTAGATTGTGATGATTGTTTGTGTTATTTTGTCAATAAAACCCGTTTGTTAACCGACGAAAAAAAAGGAGGAGGTTCTCAATTCGACACGTATATTTTTTTATTTTATTGTGACTATTTTAAGCGTGCTGTGATCCGATATTATACTTAATGTCTTTCTTTTAAAGTCAAAGTTATTTATTTGCTTTAAATGCGGTAATTATTCAAATCTTCGCATTAATCTCAGAGATAAAATCATTAATCTGAACTGTGTTTGGTGGGACGACGGTTTTGAAAGGAGTTTTGATTGGTTGGACAGCTTTTATGAAAGACGTTGATTGGTTGGAAATGGAAGCCATTTTTGAAAAGTTCCGCACAAATAACCGTAATGCGCTTTAATAAAACTTGCTGACAATAAAGTTGGGGATCTCGAGTTACACTCGTTATAGGGAATTGGGTCAGAAGTTTGCTGGGTAGAAAAACGGCGTGGTTTTTCTTTGAGAAAACGTAGATTTTCTGTAGAAGGCTTGTTTTGATTAGAGTACAGACGGTCTATCCAATACCCGCAGGCACGTCCTGTTAGAGTTTTTAATAATAACTATTGCACGACTCATAATGCGAAGCATTAGAGTGTTGCACGACTCATAATGCGAAGCATTAGAGTGTGCTCTACGATCGAAAAATATTTTTTGCCCCATTTCTGCAACTGTTTTTATTGTTACACTCCTGCTAGTACACAGAACTTACTTAATTTATATACCATTGTATAGATTATTAAATGGAGATTAATACTGTACTTTTTACCAATTGATTTAATGCAGCAGAAATGAAATCAAACATCAAAATTGTTGAAAAAAAATTCCTGTCCGTCAATTTATGCAACTTGAAAACATTGTAACTTGCGATACAATCAATTAATTGAGTAAATTTTTATTTTATAGATTCGTTTTGACCATAGAAAAAACCCTATTGAAAATGGCTCTTTTATTCAAAGTAGTTTAATTATAATTAATAAAATACTAACTAAAATATAATATGTTTATCTAAATATTTCCAACCTTGACTTAACGTGTTGCCTAGCAACCCACAACGTAAATATCTAAATAAATAGTCTTCCACATTACTTAAGGATTGCGAGGTTAAAAATTTACCTATATTGATGGGTAAAACAGCAGTCAAAACATACTTCATGAAAAGTGATAAATTGTTAATTTTTGTTAGAAACTATGTTTTGAATTTCTTTTTCGTTTATGAATGTCATGTGATACGAGGCGTGCACTTTTGGAATTTCCAAACTATTTTTAATTTCTATTTACTTCATTTATTTTGAATCATACTACTACTCATATTTTATGAAATTGTTGTGCTCGACAGGATCCATGTGACCTTTATCATTATAATTAAGATCTTGTAAACATATGTGATATTTGAGTTTTGGATTGTGATTGCTTGCGCAATTTTGTTTTTTTAATTTCCTCTGACTGTTAGCGGCATTTGCCAATAGTCTCAAGCACGTACTGAACTACAGACCAGTGAGATTCTGAGGGCGTGAACTCACTCCTAGCTTATGAAAGCATAATTTTGTTTAGTTAAACGTCATCATTGTCATCTTTAGTAAAAGACATGCGGTGTTACGAAACGCTACAAAAATTCAAACTCAAACTCAAACTCTTTATCGCATTTATGTGTACATTTAGTTGTTACAAGTAATAAGTAAGTTCCAACATGAAACCCGGTTAGGGGTAATTATGGGTAGACAAACCTAGCCATATTAAAAAGCGAATTTTGTTACGTTGCATCTGGCACAGTTTGTGGCCTCTCTCATACAATTGCCTTCAGAAGAAACACTCGCAATAAGAATAACAAATGCAATATGCTTAGTACTCGTTCTAAATAGCATTTGTTCTTTCTTTTTCCCAGAAGAGGTAGAAAATAAAAATGCTTGTACCATTTCTAACTTCCTCGGATCCTATGCTGTTTTAAGTTGCAGTTCCATTGCTGCCCACGGTTACGCTAAGCACGTATACTTAGGTTCTTGTCGTAAGAAAATGTAAGCGGTATCATCCACTGACGCAACCACGCTACGCACCTTCAGTCCATTCAAAGTAATTTTACCTCTGATTTTGCATAGCATAATCAGTCTATAATGTTCCCACTACTGGAACACAGGCCTCCTCTCATTGAGAGGGAGAAGGCCGTCCACCTCGCGGGTCCAGTGCGGATT
This sequence comes from Conistra vaccinii, assembly GCA_948150665.1. Taxonomy (NCBI): domain Eukaryota; kingdom Metazoa; phylum Arthropoda; class Insecta; order Lepidoptera; family Noctuidae; genus Conistra; species Conistra vaccinii. Next base: position 6,427,953 of record OX411339.1, on the reverse strand, counting down.
GGTAAAGGTCACGTGTTCGATTGGTTCTAGGTCATACCGGTTTCCTAACGATGTTTTTCGTCACCGTTTTGAAAGCAGTTGTGATGAAATAATTTACACAAAGTAAACGACTTTCAGGGTTCGAACCTACGACCTATAATAACTCGTAAGTCACGGCGGTTACCACTGGGCTACCACCATTTTGCATGACAGTGGTATAAGGTTGCTGTAAGAGGTAAAATAATTGTGAAACGGCCGGATGCGTGGGTTGCAAACTAATTAATCCGCGCAGCTATCGACCTTTCAGCCGCAGCTGTTCGTAACCTCTCCGTGCACATCCCGCAGCAGTGGAGATGTGCCCTTATTCTCGGATGCAGAAACGAATAAACTATTATAAAACTGCTGGTGTTATATTGTTAAAAGAAATTGTTGTACGTGTTCGTGGTAGTATAAATTTTGTAGAAAAGTTTCGTAATAAATTATGTTTTTCTCTTTACTACTTCGTGTTTTCGCTTCATAAACTATGTACTTTAGTGGTACTTTCGTTTTATGTAATTTAAAGTCAAAACTAAATTTGTATACCTTCACTACCTTCAATAATGCAGATACTTTTAAATAGATGCGGTAGTAAAAGTAACTTTTATATCTCTTCTGACTAACATAAAAATCTAATTCTTTTACAACCCATCCATAGCTAGATTCAATCTGAGGTCAGCTTCCAGTCTCACCGGATGCAGCCGAATACCAGTATTTTACATGGAGCGACTGCCTATCTGACCTTCACAACCCAGTTACTTGGCAACACGATACGCCTTGGTAAGACTGGTTGTCCGACTTTCGGGCTTCTGACGACTCATAACGACTGTCAAAGATCCACGAATAACAGCCGGGACCAACGGCTTAATCTACTTTCTGAGGCACGGAGGAGACAATAGTATGTAAAGATGGTCACCTATCCACTGACCAACCCTGGCAAGCGTAGCTTAACCTAATGGATCGATTCGTGCGGCTGTTATTACTTAGACACGAGCTCCTCTCTATCCATAGTGAGGGACTGCCACTAACGTAATGTTGCTCGTAGATAATCAAGAGCAATCGACGCAATTGCTCGATAAAAGGAGCAATCAATAGCGTATTGTTGGTATTTACGGCCCATTCAATCGCTCAGTTGTCGCAATATATTGAGGGTAAAATTTATATTCAATTGATGTCAATGGAGCCTCCACGACTAGCGATATTTAAGTGCCTATGTCCGGTGCAACGTGGGAGGTCAGACCAGCTGCCAATTTTGCTTCAGACCTTGCTGAAATTTTTACTACGGTATTGAAATATTTTTTTGCAAAACCGGCCGGATAATACGGCGACCTATATGATATCGCGATCGCACCGCTATGCAGTTGTGGCGTAGCATTTCGTGCAACGCAGCTCTGGTATACGTAACAGTGTAGAAAATGTCGTAGCATTCGAATACGTAACTCTTGCGTAGGTTTAGATAGCGTAGCTCTGTACGTAGCTATTTTGTAGCAGCCGGCGTAGCTGTAGAATACGTAGCTGCTACGATGCTCTGGTATACGTAGCAGGGTAGAAAATGTTTTAGCATTAAAATACGTAACTCTTGCTTAGCTTTAGAATGCGTAGCTCTGGAATACGTAGCTAATTTGTAGTAACTGGCGTGGCTATGTAATACGTAGCTGCTATGTAGCTCTCGTATACGTAGCAGAGTAGATAATGTCGTAGCACTCGAATATGTAACTCTTGTTTAGGCTTGGAATGCGTAGCTCTAGAATACTTAGGTATTTTGTAGTAACTGGCGTAGCTATGGAATACGTAGCTGTTGCGTAGCGTTGGAATACGTAGCTGTTTTGTAGCAACTGGCGTAGCTCTGGAATACGTAGCTGCTGTGTAGCTCTCGTATACGTAGCAGGGTAGATAATGTCGTAGCACTCGAATACGTAACTATTGCTTAGGCTTAGAATGCGTAGCTCTGAAATACGTAGCTATTTTGTAGTAACTGGCCTAGCTGTAGAATACGTGGCTGTTGCGTAGCGTTGGAATACGTAGCTGCGATGTAGCTCTCGTATACGTAGCAGAGTAGATAATGTCGTAGCACTCGAATATGTAACTCTTGTTTAGGCTTGGAATGCGTAGCTCTAGAATACTTAGGTATTTTGTAGTAACTGGCGTAGCTGTGGAATACGTAGCTGTTGCGTAGCGTTGGAATACGTAGCTGTTTTGTAGCAACTGGCGTAGCTCTGGAATACGTAGCTGCTATGTAGCTCTCGTATACGTAGCAGGGTAGATAATCTCGTAGCACTCGAATATGTAACTCTTGCTTAGGCTTAGAATGTGTAGCTCTCGAATACGTAGCTATTTTGTAGTAACTGGCGTAGCTGTGGAATACGTAGCTGTTGCGTAGCGTTGGAATACGTAGCTGTTGCGTAGCGTTGGAATACGTAGCTGTTTTGTAACAACTGGCGTAGCTATGGAATACGTAGTTGTTGCGTAGCGTTGGAATACGTAGCTGTTTTGTAGTAACTGGCGTAGCTCTGGAATACGTAGCTACTATGTAGCTCTCGTATACGTAGCAGGGTATATAAAGTCGTAGCACTCGAATATGTAACTCTTGCTTAGGCTTAGAATGCGTAGCTCTGGAATTCGTAGCTATTTTGTAGTAATTGGCGTAGCTGTGGAATACGTAGCTGTTGCATAGCGTTGGAATACGTAGCTGTTTTGTAGCAACTGGTGTAGCTCTGGAATACGTAGCTGCTATGTAGGTCTCGTATACGTAGCAGAGTAGATAATGTCGTAGCACTTGAATACGTAACTCTTGCTTAGGCTTAGAATGCGTAGCTCTGGAATACGTAGCTATGTTGTAGTAACTGCCGTAGCTGGGGAATACGTAGCTGTTGCGTAGCGTTGGAATACGTAGCTGTTTTGTAGCAACTGGCGTAGCTCTGGAATACGTAGCTGCTATGTAGCTCTCGTATATGTAGCAGAGTAGATAATGTCGTAGCACTCGTATACGTAACTCTTGCTTAGGTTATTAATGCGTAGGTCTAGAATAATACATAGCTATTTTGTAGCAACTGGCGTAGCTATGGAATACGTAGTTGTTGCGTAGCGTTGGAATACGTAGCTGTTTTGTAGTAACTGGCGTAGCTCTGGAATACGTAGCTACTATGTAGCTCTCGTATACGTAGCAGGGTATATAAATTCGTAGCACTCGAATATGTAACTCTTGCTTAGGCTTAGAATGCGTAGCTCTGGAATTCGTAGCTATTTTATAGTAATTGGCGTAGCTGTGGAATACGTAGCTGTTGCATAGCGTTGGAATACGTAGCTGTTTTGTAGCAACTGGCGTAGCTCTGGAATACGTAGCTGCTATGTAGGTCTCGTATACGTAGCAGAGTAGATAATGTCGTAGCACTTGAATACGTAACTCTTGCTTAGGCTTAGAATGCGTAGCTCTGGAATACGTAGCTATGTTGTAGTAACTGCCGTAGCTGTGGAATACGTAGCTGTTGCGTAGCGTTGGAATACGTAGCTGTTTTGTAGCAACTGGCGTAGCTCTGGAATACGTAGCTGCTATGTAGCTCTCGTATATGTAGCAGAGTAGATAATGTCGTAGCACTCGAATACGTAACTCTTGCTTAGGTTATTAATGCCTAGGTCTATAATACATAGCTATTTTGTAGCAACTGGCATAGCTGTGGAATTCGTAACTGTTGCGTAACATTGGAATACGTAGCTGTTTTGTAGCAATTGGCGTAGCTCTGGAATGCGTAGCTGTTTGGTAGCAACTGGCGTAGCACTGGATAGATCTAGATTACGTAGCTGTTTAATTAATTAATTTGTTAACTGTTGCTCTGGAATACGTAGCTGCTATGTAGCTCTCGTATATGTAGCAGAGTAGATAATGTCGTAGCACTCGTATACGTAACTCTTGCTTAGGTTATTAATGCGTAGGTCTAGAATAATACATAGCTATTTTGTAGCAACTGGCGTAGCTATGGAATACGTAGTTGTTGCGTAGCGTTGGAATACGTAGCTGTTTTGTAGCAATTGGCGTAGCTGTTTGGTAGCAACTGGCGTAGCACTGGATAGATCTAGATTACGTAGCTGTTTAATTAATTAATTTGTTATTAGACTCTTCAACAATGAGTACACTATTACTTTACAATTTTTTCGTTGCGAACTTAAGTCTAAGCGCCTCATTACTTATAGAAAAGCACAGCATGCACTTCATGTTTTATAACTCTGCAATAAGTAGCAGTTTCATATCAACTGGTGTAGCGCCGGAATACGTAATTGTTATTTAGCGGAAAGCGTAGCAAAAACCGCCATTGCGTTACATAATTATGACCTAAAAAAATCCAAAGAAAGAAAGAAAGTATTATTAAAATCTACAATGTTTGTGACATTACAAGAAGCGTCAAAAAAAGTAAAGGAAAAATTACTTTTACTTTGTTTTTCATTAATAGAAAGGCATCCTGCCCACAAAAAATTCTTGTTAAATTAAAAAAATTGCCTAATATTACATCCATTTTGATTGATAACGTGCTATCAATCAAAATGGATGTAGTATGAGGCAATTTAGCTAACAAAAATAAAGTTTGAACCAATATTGGTCAACTTTGGCGTCCTGTGCCGTCCACGCTGAAATTCAGTGGTGTTTTGTGTATACTTTACCGACGAACTGAGGGCATTGATGTTTCCCCAGAACTAGTTATAAGGCAAAGTTGTGAATGATTTCAAGCATAGCGTAGATATTTTAGAGTTTGCTGTGATTGTGATTTGTACATGCTCAACTGTCCGAAAGACTGATGCAGCTCGATAACAATAAAAATTTTATTGTGTCTCATTAGTGACAGTCAAGCGGATAAACTATTACTAATACTTTAAAATTTAGTTAAAATCTGAGTGTGTCCATTTGTTTAGGTAGCTTCACTTCTAAACCACTGAAACAATTTTGATGTTAATTGGTAAAGAAGTAGACAAGTAGGGTTAGAGGTGTACCGATAGTACTACCACATGTCGCAATGTAATAGAGGGAGAGATATTGGCATCAATTGGGCACAAATCCAGCCTCCGGGCTGCTTCTGAGAAATCCCAGATGGAAAACTAATAACACTTTTCCCGAATATAGGCTTGTATATATCTTATGTATGTAGGCGATAGATTTCCGGATCTATCTATCTATCTATTTATATAAAAATCTGTTGCTGTGCGTTAGTCTCGTAAAAACTCAAAAATTGATCGCTTCAATACTGGGGTAGTTTAAGAAGTAAGAAAATAAGGAACAGCCCAAAGAAACTGCCGAAAAAGCGAAAAAAAAGAAATTTGAAATGTGAAGCGAAGTTCACCGGGTCGCCTAGTAAGATATATATTTTCGTAAAACGCCGAAAACTGCGGAATTATTTTCATAATCAAATCAGCATTTTTTCAGTTCCTTTCTCGGAAAAAACCATGAAAGCGAATAGAAAATTAACATTCAATTTATGTAACAAGATGGTACGTCTTCTTACCTAATATATACAGTCGCCATCTTTATTTTAGAACTTGGAGCAAAAATAAAGGTATCTGCACACAGCGGGCGGGGCGGGGCGGGACGGAACGGCAACGTGACGCTGAGCAGTTGTAATGTACTAGATACTACGGACGACTCCACACAGACCCGTCCCGTAACCGTCACGCCACGCCGCCGCCCCGCCGGGCGTGAATACAAGTCAGAAGCGGCGGGGCGGGGCGTGACGGTTACATTCAGAATTGAGAGATTGTATTATAGCTTAAAACTTTAACTTATAACTGTAACTAATAAATTAGTTACTTTAACTAACTTAGTTACTTTGAGCTTATAACTGTTTACTTTATTTATATTCTTTCTCTCTCAATTCGCGGCGGGACGGGATCGCACCCGCAGTGAGCCCGCTCCCGTCACGTCAGCGCCCCGTCGCCGCCACGCCACGCTGTGTGCAGATACCTTAAAGTAACAAGACGTTGTATCATGTCGTATTCTTAATGTTCTTAATGTTAATTACAGCAAAAGAGAGACTTGCAAATGTTCTAACGAAGTTAATTATGAGAACAAGCTCAAAAGCTTTGGAATGTTACTTTTTTGGAGTTTCATGTTTCTTATTAATTAAGAGTTCTATGTATAATTATTTGTGAACACACCTCGTGATAATACTTTTGACTTATAAAGTATGAGATGTAGGTACCAGGTATGGTCTGGTGGTAGCAAGCGCTATTGCTGAGCATAAGGTCTTCGGTTCCATTCCCAGGTCAGGTAAAGTTGTCTATCAGTAATTTCTCAGTAGTAGCCCGGATTTTTTTTTTACGAGTCTTGTAGGTCGTGGATTCGAACCCAGACAGACGCTTTACTTTGTGTAAATTATTTCATCACCATTCCATCAAAAAGGTGAAGGAAAACATCGTGAGGAAACCGGCATATCTTAGAACCAAAAATTCGAAGACATCTACCAACTCGCACTGGGGCAGCGTGGTGGATTACGGCCCACTCCCTCTCACTGAGAGGAGGCCTGTGTCCCAGCAGTGGGAACATTATAGTCTGATTATAATGAGCCCGGCTTTGTGCCCGGTTGAAGGCAACCTCACCCGTATTACGTGGTACTTAAACATAATTGGCGAATTTTTTTGTACCTTAGTAGGTACATACACCTACATTACGAGTACCTAGTATAGTTGCTATGTAAGCCTCTGCCTAACCTTTCAGTGAAAACAGGTATTATGGATGTTTAAACTACGTATTTGTTACATAGTCGCAATAACATGATGGTAATAATTGATGGCGGCATTAAATTATACGTTACGGGCTGTCAGTTCGATTCTAAAACGCATTTTTTTTTATTGTTGCTCCATTTGTTTGTGGTAATTTGTGTCCTTACCACAATGTTTTGAATAAGTACACCAAAAGCTTTTTCCTAGAAGAGGCGCAGGCCACACCGCCAGCTAACGGGCGGGCGGGCGGGGCGGGCGAACATCGTTTCACCTCTTTACATACTTCGGTTCACACCGCGAGCTACCGACTAAGTATGTAAAGAGGTGAAACGATGTTCGCCCGCCCCGCCCGCCCGTCTGTTAGCTGGCGGTGTGGCCTGCGCTTTAAGGCAGCGGACTTTTACTATAATTATGGTGTCAAAAAAACGCTCTCTATAAGACATCAAACAACTTACTGTTACAAATAAAGTTTTAGTGACTCTATTCGATGGTTTATTGAGAACATTACACTACGTTTTTGAATAAACTTAAAGGTTTCGGAAAGTCGAGACAAAATATTTTACGTAATTGGTTTTTACGTTTCGTTTACCTTGTTATCCTAAAATATGAAGATTACGTCAAGGTAAATTATTTATTTTAAGTATGATAATGTAATAGTTCTAGATTGTTTTCTTAGAACTTCTTTGAGTTTCACAGCAATTCTAAATATCAATAAAAAGGAGTTTAGTCTGTCAAAATTCTGCCTAGTCTCTTCCCAACTATATTGGGGTCGGTTCCCAGTCTAACCGGATGCAACTGAATACCAGTATATTATATGGAGTGACTGCTTATCTGACCTCCACAACCTAGTTACTGGGTAACAAGGTACCCCTTGGCAAGAATTTTGGTCTGCTTGGTGAACGAGGAACGAGAGGACTCGATCGATATGTAACCATGAGCCACGAGTTTAGTCTGACAGCTGTTTGTTAATACTATTAAAACACGTAACGACAAATGCTAGATTTTTCTAAGTCTTTTCAAACATATCCAAGAACTGGGTCAATGTTGAAGAACTTTTTATCCCGACCGAGTTTAACCTAACGCAGCTGCAGATAGAGATTTATTTGTTACAAAAATTTTAACCAACGATAGCTAATGCTTTTCTATTTATTCTTTCACCACAAAAATAGCTACTTAGTGAATTAGGCTAGTCAACTAGTCAAAGTACGCTGAGACAAAATATGGCAATTTTCTGAGGCATCAAAATATTACGTATCTGAACATAATTTCGATTTTTAATAAAAATCTTATTCAACTCATACACTCACTAACTAGAAATTTTCAGTAAATTACGAAAATCGTAAGCAATAGAGATGTGCCGAGTTAGCTTCCATTTATTGATATCGCTACATTGACATTGTAACACTATCGACACAACCCCCCATATCTAACTCATATTATGTACACAGAGAGAGACCTAGAGAGAGAGACACATACAGAAGGTAAGATCCAAAGACCGCAATTTGTCAATAAAAAAATAATTAATAATCGTCGCATACAAATGTGAGCATATTCGAATGAAACGCCTGCTTACATGCGTTTAAGACATTTGAATTTTGTGAATTTTGCCCTCGTTGTGTGTGGCTCTCTCTCTATTTGTGTATTTCTCTATGACAGTCTCTTTATAAAACTTGATAACCAGGTGCTGTAAAATACAATAGACGATGTATATCTAGTAACTTAATCCGCTTAACCGTTCTTAAAGAGTTAGAGAACCCTGTAAGAAATCGACATCTATTGTATTTTATGATGGATTTCCGCAAAGTCACGCCTGAGTCAATTAACTATCTTAAATTTGCAGGTGCTGTATACAAAACATAATGCTTAATCATCAACTAGCTTCAATTTAAGTACCAGACAATGTTTTACAAGTACTTATGTACGTAGGTAATATTTCGCTGTAAACACTCAACCGAGCTGTGAACATTGTACTATCATCTATCAATGTCAGTTTTTTCAACTTTTTTGTATAATCCCCGAGGTGTTTGGTTAGAAAAATAATCAGCTATGAAAAGAGGTTTATGTTCGAGGAAAATTGTGTAGGATGTAATACTCGTAAAATATTTAGTGGTGTTTATAATGAAAGGCTTTTTAACCAGACGACGAGCTATAAATTGTTTCTTACCATTTTTTTAAGAAAGAAAACCTATTTATTTGTTTGTTGTTGTTTAGTTTAGAGTAGAGCAGTGGTGGCCAGTGGGAACAGCCGCAAATTACGAGGTTCGAAGCCAAACAGGCGCTTTACGTTGTGTAAAGTATTTCGTCACCACTGCTCTCAAAGCGGTAAAGGAAAACATCGTGAGGAAACCGGCATGTCCTAGAACCAAAAATTCAAAGACGTGTCATCTACCAACCCGCACTGGGTCCGCGTGGTGGACTACGGCCCACTCCCTGCCACCGAGAGGAGGCCTGTGTCCCAGCAGTGGGAACATTATAGGCTGATAATGTGATGCAGTTTAGAGGAAACTTTCGCCCTTTAGTTTACAGGCAAAATTGTCAACAGTATCGTTCAATGACACGTTACATGATTTAATATTACACGTATGTTGCCCAAAGGTGGCAAGGCAGAGATATACGCAGTACAGGTGTACTGGAATTTATAACATCCAGTTATAAATCCCATGTAAAAGGGGGTAAGCCCTGTAGCCATTAACTGAACACACTTGCTCTCAACAATAGTCCAGCTTTCATTCCAAAAATAACCTTCCCAAGCGACGCTTACGTAATCCTTTTGGTTCAATAATGGCGTTTTAAACAATTCCTGAAATCCTCATTCACCAATAAATTGTCACAGTTCAGTGGCTGCTCAAACCTTTTTTTACCATGGAGTGAAAGAAATGGAGTTCTCACGTGCGCGCGAACTTCTTACTCTGAAAGTTGGCAACGTCGCCAATAGCTGTCAAATAATTACGTTTTGAGTAATTTGGCAATATTACTGTACGCTCTTAAGCAAAGCACATTAGACTGCCGAAGTGTTGACCTGTGGAAGCTATAACGTGGTCTGATCTGGCGTTGGCCTTTTGTGTTGACCGTAATTTTACGGCAGCTTATTGTAAGAAAAGTCTTTTGACGGTCAGAAGACCTTTTGTTCCCGTGCATCTAGAGCTGGATTTTAAGACGTCGCCTTTTTGTTCCGTAGTAAGTTTTGCTATGTCTGTCAATCCGCGGTTTGGCTCAGTGACTATTAGTACTAGAAAGCTGTAATTTGGCATGGGTATACATATTAAGCACGCAAACAAAGAGGTAAAATAAAATCATGAAAAAAAAACATTTGTAGTTTAAAAAAACATGTTCTCCTACACATTCCGTATGGGAGAACATGTTTTTCAAGTAAAATGTTAAATTTGTTCTTGGAATAAATTCATCCCATCTACGGAACCCTTCATTGTGCGTGGTCTGACATGCACTTGGCCGGTTTCTTATGGTTCCAGTTTTACTATGACTACCATCCAATGATTATCCTTACCAGCCTTTGCATTTCTCTCACGTCGCATGCTATAAACGAAGCTGAACTTATAGTTTAATGGGTATTTTACTTGCGGACACTCCATTTATTCATACTCCACGTTCCATACTCAACTTACAGCAACATTCACTGACAACAGACATGAGCACTGTATAGCTATGGTTGTATAATTGTTTTACCTCAATTCGCACTGGCCAACAACTTTACTTTTAATTAAATTCAACAAAGGCTTACAGGCGGACGTCAATAAAGGACGGGTAGTAGTATGCTTGTTGGATGTGTGTTTAGAGATACTTTTAGCTTTTGCACGTGGTGTTGGGCGCTTCAACTTAGATAGAAATGATATATACATACTCTCACAGAGACGAGGCCCGTGTCTCAGCAGTGGGAACATTATAATGCTGTATGAGTCATCATCTGCCTAGCCTGGGCTTCCAGTCTAACCGGATGGAACCAGTAACTGGGTAATAAATACGATACCCCTTGGTAAGACTGGTTATCAGACTTTTGGGCTTCTGACGACGCGTATCGACTGTCAAAGATTTACGAATGACAGCCCGGACCAACGGCTTCTTAACGTGTTTTCCGAGGCACAGAGGAATCTTAGTATGTAAAGATGGTCACCCATCCATGGAACAACCCCGGACAAGTGTAGCTTAACCTGATGGATCGACCCGTGCAGCTGTTATTAATTAGCTACGAGCTCCTCTCTGATATGACGTATGAACACAAAATAGTTATTTATGCTACAAGTGCGGAAATTATCTGACGCACGTGTATCATACAACGTTTTACTATGCATTGTGCGAGGAAACAAAAAAACTAGCGACCTTTACAGTAGTCGCATATGTTTAACATCTAACATATTGGCTGACATTTGATATAAATGATATAAACATCATTCATAACTTCAACTTTGACTTTGATCTTAACTTTGACTTTGAATTTAACTTTAACTTTAACTTTAACTTTAACTTTAACTTTAACTTTAACTTTAACTTTAACTTTAACTTTAACTTCGACTTCGACTTCGACTTTGCCATCACCATCGCCATCGTCATTGCCATCGCCAACATTATCTTCACCACCAACATTATCTAGATCATCGTCATGAACATCATCATCATTTAATTTGTAAAACTTTTCTCAAATAATGAAAACTCTTTGCGTCGCGTCGGGCAGACGACGCGCGACGGATTCAAAAATTAAAAAAAAACTGAAAAGTAAAAAGCCCTAGTCAAAAAAAGTGACACTTTCCGCACAAATTGAATGCTTGGAAAACGCCCTTTTCGAGCAAATGCATTGTAAATAAATAAATAATGATATTGCAGTGGAAAATGAACGGTGAAACGCCCCACGCTTTTCAGAGAGTAAAGTATTCTTTATTTACAAGATGAGAGGTATGGTTTCCTATTGCCTTTTCACCATAAACAGTGCACTACGACCCCCCAAAGACAAAGTACCAGGCTCGCATAAAAATAAGGAGTGCTTCAATAAAATACGTCATAAAAGTGAAAGTGACGGCGCCGGCGTACTTCTCCGAAATGAACGGTTACATTTCAACGGCTTTCGAGACAAAACACCATTGTTTGAATCGTACAATGACAATTGAAACTTCATACAAATATTCCCTTTATTGTCAGACAGTGAAGGGTGCATTTAGCGTACAGTTAAATGTTAATTAGGTTGGTGAATCGAATTCCGGGTTTGTAATTAAATAAATCGGTGATCGAACAGAAACGAGGATTAGTAAAAATCTTTAGAAACTATAAAAGGACTAATAAGTCAACATGGATTGGCGACCTAAAAACCTGAAACCATACAAGGAATTCTCAAGAGAACACACAACAGGGGGGGGGGCAATGAGGTTATACAATACTAGAGGAGAAGTGGACGGCACAAAAGCGTCACCACTACTTAGGTGTCCGCAGGCATATCTGAATTCAGTTGTCAGCTTGACGTCAAGTGAGCAATTGCTTAGCGATAAAAAATAAAAAATGGTGGAATTTGCGGTTAAAATTAGTATGTCACGGTCTGAAAGGATTAATAAAGCATGTGGTGTTACATTTCACAATCAAGTTTGCTAAATTTTCTTCAGATTATCCAAAAAACATTACAAAACGAAATAAATTTAGCAAACATTGTTTTTGCGATCAATGTTACCAGGAAAAACGATGTTGATTTTGCCAGACTGTTGGGAGTTTAGTGAATGACGACATGTAAAAATATTTCGTACTCTTTTAACTTTTATCATTTATTTAGTAGGGATAGATGTAGTAGTGTGTATAAAACTGCACATAACTAGGTATTAAAACGCTAGTATTTTAATACCCCTCCAACAGTTTCATAAACTACTACTAACTATTTTTTTATTGATGTTATTGTTCTAAGAAATTTGAACTGGAGGAGGAGCTCGTGGCTAAGTAATAACAGCCGCACGGGTCGATCCATCAGGTTAAGCTACGCTTGCCGGGATTGGTCTGTGGATGGGTGACCATCTTTAAATACCGAGACTAATCCGTGCCTCGAAAGCACGTTAAGCTGTTGGTCCCAGCTGTCATTCGTGGATCTTGTGACAGTCGTTACCTACGGGTCGTCAGAAGTTTGAAAGTCTGACAACCAGTTTTACAGGTATAGGTCTGATAAGCAGTTGCTCCAAGTAGAATACTGGTATTCAGTTGCATCCGGTTAGACTGGAAGCCGATCCCAACATAGTTGGGAAAAGGCTAGGAAGATTGATTTAGATTATTCTAAAAAAAGTGAATGTCGCTGGTTAGTGCTTTTTTATTATTATTATTTATTTAATAATCAAGTAACAAGACTCATAGTGTTAGTAACAAAAAACTTACAAAGTATGTTAGTAAAACATTTCACACATAAACAATTTGACACAGAAACAATTTGTGACGTCACTGCAGCAAGGTGACAGGCCCAGCCGATACCTTACAGCAGTGGCTCACAAACGCACAATCTAGTCTGCTTGCTACCATAGACAGGATGCTGTTGGTGCTGCCTCGCACCCTCCTAACCAGGGATGCGCACCGCTTCCGCATCACAGTGTAGAAGCAGTCTACGCGAGCTTCAGCAAACATCCCTGATGCGCTGCAGTGTCGAGGCAACCCCATCAGCACCCTGAATGCGTTATTATACTGAACGCGAAGGGCGCTGTATGATTTCTGAGTATAATGAGCCCACAGACTGCAAGAGTAAAAAGACGTGCAGTAAGCACGAAATATAGTGCGCCTGACCTCCTTAGAGGCACGCCTGAATCTGCGGGCAATCATGTTAGCTCTCACACATAGCGCCCTCCGCTCCCTGTCAATGTCCTCATCATCTTTGAGGCCAGTGTTCAATACGTGACCCAGATATTTAAACTGGTTCACCATAACTAGGGGTATACCGCTCAACTTCACTGAAGGTATAGCTTCTGGGTATCTCCCCCTGGCCCCAAAGACCATGACCACACTCTTCTTAACATTATATGCCAGACCAGCAGTCTGGCATATTGCTCGCAAGTGGCCACGAGTTTCCTGAGCCCGCAGACTGATGCGCTCAGCAGCACCATGTCGTCGGCATAGCTTACGTTATTAACACACACGCCATCGATATGACACCCGACACGCATGCTGCATGCTTTACATCACTTTAATTAATTTAATCGATTGTCATGAATATATAAATTATATATTCCATTATGAACATTATTATTTTTCACAAATCTTAAAACTTTTGAAACATTTTTTTCTTTGCCTATGTTTTGTAAGTATAAAACCGTATCCTTGTAAATTTTTTAAAATCTTTTAACATGCTATAAGTCCTCTATAAAAGTTGGCAGGTGGCAGGCAAAAAAGAACATTGTCATGCACGCGCGTTTCACAATTAGAAAAGGTTGAGTAGGTTCTTCGAATTCACGTCGTATCCCGCCATTTTTGTTAGATATTAGTATTGCAAAAATTTATTACTTTGTTGTTTATAGAGGATTCATATCATGGGTGTAGATAAAGTCTTGAATGCAACTGTTATAATTAGGTATTAAAACACTCATGTGATACTATTTTTTACAAACCCACATTCGTGTTTTAATACCACTTGTTATACCCCCAGTTGCATAAGTAACTATTATCTAGTGAAAGTTCCATAACACAACCTTTCATAGTACATAACTAATTGATTCAATAAAACCTTCATTCATTCTGGGCAAATTATGTTGATAATTGGCAACTCTGGTCGTTTTTCCGATAGCAATGTCTTGTCTCATTCCAACGTCATTAGTTTGACGGTAGAAGAAATGAGACAAACATAGATTATTTTGACAGATTGACATTTTATGTATCCGTTTCAAAGCTACGTCTTTAAACTCGTAAGTGGTGACATTTTTCAGAAATTGTTTGTAGGACGCTGCGCCTCTAGTATTGTATAACCTCATTGGGGGGGGGGGATATGCAGGCCAAGAGCTGCCCCGTAGAAGGTAAAAAAAAAAAAAAAAACTATCACATAATTGTAATATCGAAATAGTATCTGTAATTTATTGTGGTTAAGTACAGCTGTACGGGTCGATCTAACTGGTTAAGCCACGCTTGCCGCGATTGGTCCGTGGATGGGTATCTTTACATACCAAGACCCTTGCGGAAGTACGTTAAGCTGTTGGCCCCGGCTGTTATTCGTGGATCTTTGACAGTCGTTACGGGTCGTCAGAAGTCGTCTGAAAATCTGACAACCAGTCTTACCAAGGGGTATCGTATTACCCAGTTACTGGGTTGTGGAGGTCAGACAGGCAGTCGCTCTATGTAAAATACTGGTATGCAGCTGCATCCGGTTAGACTGGAAGTCGGTGTCATAGTTGGGAAAAGGCAAGAAACATTGATTGACGTCATATCATAAAATATCTTCTATTTATTTCTTTTTAAATACTAAAATATGTATAATTATTTGAATATTCAAATAATTATTTAGAACGTAACTCAGTATGTAATTTAATCAACCTATATAGCGCAGGCAGAGCCGATAAGAATAGTCTATGTTTAATTGTGGTTTAATCTAAACTTATCCTATTACTATGTTAATGAGTTAGTTACAAAACAACAGAAATGTTTTATTTATTAGGCCGAACAAAGACATAACAAGAATATAAAGAAGTGGAATTAAGCTGAGATGTAGGCACAAACTCATTTAACTGAAAACGATGTTAGTCCTTGTTCTCTGTTTTTATCGCTATCAGCTTTAGGAATTTATTCTTTTTTGTACTGTGAATTTACTTAAGTGAAGATACTTACAAATGCCTTAACCGGTAAAAAGCTTAGCTGAACATCAAACTTTGACTGATGAGTCTGGGATTTTTGGCAGACAGCTGTCCTGTTTGGGAGTTTGTTGCGCCACTTCTTCTTCCTAGCTAAAGCGCAAGGAAGTGGTAAACGGCGGGCATTTTGGGGGTTTGTCATAATTATGTAGTTTTGACGTGCTTATTTTCAGAGTAATTTCAATAAATGACTTTTGTGTTTGATTTCCATAGCCCTCAAATCCTTCAAAATCAAAGACCGTAACGTTACTGTAACGCTGCAGCTTGGTGTTAGAAATATGATCATAATAAATATACTCACGCTTTGTTTCCATGGGTATGCAGAAACTATAGCATGCTGCTACGATCCTGCATTTGGTCATACACGCACGCCAGTTGTAAGTTTACTATACTAGCAGCGCCCTGCGGTTTCACACACATAAGTCTCGATCCCGTAGGAATATCGAGATAAAAAGTATTCTACATGTTAATCCAGGTTATAAACTATCTGTGTGCCAAATTTCATCCAAATCCGTTCAGTCGTTTTTGCATGAAAGAGTAACAAACTTCCATCCATCCATCGTCACAAACTTTCGCGTCTATAATATAAATATGTAGGAAGTAGGATGTTCACATTGAGATGAGAGCAGTGGTGGCGCAATGGTAACGGCCGCAACTTACGAGTTGAAGGTCGCAGGTTTAAACCCAGACAGGTTTTACTTTGTGTAAATTATATCATCACCACTGCTCTAAAAACGGTGAAGAAAAACATCGTTAGGAAACCGGCATGTCCTGGGGCCTCGTGGTGGTGGTTACGGCCCACTCCCTCTCACCAAGAGGAGGCCTGTGTCCCAGCAGTGGGAACATTATAAGCTGATTATGTAGGATGTTCACTTTCTTTCAAAACCAGCTTTACCTGCTGAGGTGTACCTGCGTCTATGAAATACTTTAAACTAGCATGTTATGTATTACCAAGTTCGTTTAAAAGTCTCGTCATTGATTCATATAAAGACGTCGTGCCGAGGCAAAGGTCAGACATACAAATGGCCACCAGTTGCTAGTCTCCTTTTGACACTGTTCGCGCGTCGTGCTTCACTGACGCTTTGTAAAGATTCTATTTTTAACCGGTGTCTTTATTTAAAGAATAGTAACTTACGCTAATACAATGTGGAGACTACAATACAACAATAAAATGAAAATAATGGCAATTCTAATGCATAAGAGTATTTTAGAACTATCAAATAAATCCTAGCATCGAAATTATAAAAATGAGTTTTTCGTACAAAAATAGTAGTGTATCGATCTACCCTAAGCCTATATATTCCGTTTTTCCAACTAGGCCTAGGGTGGATTCCCGGACATACGTTTACGAATATCCACTTTAGGGTGGATTTTTATCGGACGGTAAACGGAATAACCCGAGTCGACTATGGATTTTGCCGATCTTCTACTATCTATATTGACTAAACTATTGAATATGTTCGATTAAATTTTTGTATGCAGAATGGAAACGTCATTAGAGACACGCCGTTTAATTTATTGTTGTATTGTCGTCTCCAGGTTGTAAAGTAAAGTTTTAATGAATAAAATTAAAAGAATCTGCATCGAAATCTCCACTTTACAAAGTGCTTAAATCTCTGCAAAAGCTGATATTCAAATCGGTCTTAATTAAGGTCTTGGAAAATATGACTGCCGGTGTCCGACGGGCTTTGACGGGCACTACCCTGCCTGAAACCTATTTAAATCAAAAATTGTGATTATGCACTTTCATAGAAAACAAACCAGTCCTTGACTTAAAGAGGTTAAATTGTCTAAGCTAGTCATGCAAGTCCACATTACCTTTCCAAAAATAAGTGTCGAACACAATGTTTTAATCAGAGAATCCTTCCTACGCTACAGGCAGGTCAAAGATAAGCGACCATTTCCAGACCTCTTTCCAGGCTAGGAGCCGCATTTGATTATTAAGGTGTCAGCCCTTTAGTTATGACTAAAGCAACTGACAGATGATAACCCTTTAACAAAAATAGGCCATAAAGAAATCTCAAAGCCCAAGATTCAAAACAATACCTTTACACGCAGCTAGCAGGGTTGTCTCTAACAGATAAGCAGTCGGGAGGGAAGAGGTCACATTATCTGTTATGATTTGTACGAGGTAAGCTGTCGCTGGGCACGACGCGACGGTTAACTGCGTGATTCTTTTGTTTTCAGAATATTTTTTCCGAGGGAGCGGGTAAACGATTTGTTGGTTTTGTTTTTAGATGAGTTCAGAGATATATGGGGTAATTAATAATCAGCCGTTTGCACGACGGGCCTTTTTTATTTTTTCATGACGAACTTCTATACAAAACCCCTATTTAACCACTTTAGAAATTTAATTAAAAAATCCTTCCTAAGTGCTCCCCTTAATTATAATTATTAAGCAACTTTATGCTATTTTTTTTTGGCTTCAGACTCAGCAGAGTAGGCTGTGCGTTCTCTGGCAGTGAATGTAAGATTGTTTAGTAGATGGTCTGAAATTTTCAAACCACATGCCAATGCTCGTTTCATCTCTGAATGAAAAAAAGCATTTGCTGGCAGTGAGCCAGAGACTTGCCTAGCTTAGCCTTAGCTTTGCAATCAATTGTATAAATTCCATTTAAAACTACCAACACATAAAACATTCCGGTCCAATCAGAAATTATTACGCACATATTTATTTCGCTTCGAACGCGTAACGATGCAATTGTAATAAATAAAATAGTTTGGAAATTCCAAAAGTGCACGCCTCATAACACACATTCATAAACGAAAAATAAATTCAAAACATAGTTTCTAACAAAAATTACCAATTTAACACTTTCCATGAAGTATGTTTTGACTGCTGTTTTACCCATCAATATGGGTAAATTTCTAACCTCGCAACCCTTACCTAATGTCAAAGATTATTTATTTAGATATTTACGTTGTGGGTTGCTAGGCAACACGTTTAGTCAAGGTTGAAAATATTTAGATAAAGATATTATATTTTAGTTAGTATTATATTAATTATAATTAAACTACTATGAATAAAAGAGCCATTTTCAATAGGGTTCCTCTTATGGCCAAAACGAATGTATTAAAAAAAAATTGACTCAATTAATTGATTTTATCGCAAGCTACAATGTTTTCAAGGTTCATAAATTGACGGACAGGAATTTTTTGCACGACTCATAATGCGAAGCATTAGAGTGTGCTCTACGATCGAAAAATATTTTTTGCCCCATTTCTGCAACTGTTTTTATTGTTACACTCCTGCTAGTACACAGAACCTACTTAATTTATATACCATTGTATAGATGATTAAATGGAGATTAATACTGTACTTTTTAATAATTGATTGAATGCAGCAGAAATGGAAAAAGCATCAAAATAGTTGAAAAAAAATTCCTGTCCGTCAATTTATGAACCCTGAAAACATTGTAGCTTGCGATAAAATCAATTAATTGAGTCAATGTTTTTTTTATACATTCGTTTCATCCATAGAAGGAACCCTATTGAAAATGGCTCTTTTATTCAAAGTACTTTAATTATAATTAATAAAATACTAACTAAAATATACTATCAAAGAAGACACCGCGACCAAAAAATGTGTCCCTTAGATGCTTTGACGTTTGACTACTGCGGTGCATGCGCGTTGCGAGGAGATTCTCATAGAGTAATGCACCCGCAGATTCGACACAGTCTGCTTCTTCTGCCTACTTGATACCTAACACAGTTTTAACTGCAGAACATTATTCTAATTTCCATTGTATTAATGATGAACATTATGTGAGATGGTTCACTTGGCAACCACGTTTGCTCATTACGATTTTTTTGCACAAATGTTATCCATTTTTCCCTTGTTTCCTGGAGCTCGGACGTGGAAATCTTAAAGGGAAAAATGCCACAAATTGTAATAATTATTTGATGACAAATAACCATAAACCATAATATAATAAAACAAACATTAATATCAGCGTTCAAAATATTAGATACTATATGTATATAAAAAAAATCCGCCATAACAACAAACGGCAGCTATTTGTACCTACACTTCACTTCTGAATGTTTTAGTCTATGGCGAAGTGCGCCGTAAAATATTTTGTTCATATTTCAGTTTAAAACTTTAGAGGTATGAGGAACAGGGTGTAAAGTTCACTCATCCTCATTTGAAAAGGGAGGATCCTCCGGCCAGACGGGTGTTTGTGTCTGGCTATCCGAAACCAACTTACGGGCAGTTGGCCACTGCCCGTAAGTTGATTTCGGATAGTTTTATCTATGTCGGTCGCGTGGTAAACTCTAACTGCGCGATGCAGGATCTGTGTGACGTCATGTCTTTGCTGCGTATCTGGTGGTGTAACCGCTACATTATTCCCCTCCGGAGACCGGAGGGATATGAGAGAGATTGATATCGATGCGAGTTTAGAAATTTTACCCATATTGATGGGTAAAAAAGCAGTCAAAACATACTTCATGAAAAGTGATCAATTGTAAATTTTTGTTAGAAACTATGTTTTAAATTTCTTTTTCGTTTATGAATGAGAGTTATGAACTTATGAGGCGTGCACTTTTGGATTTTCCAAACTATATTTTCAACTATTTTGATGTTTTTTTCATTTCTGCTGCATTAAATCAATTGGTAAAAAGTACAGTATTAATCTCCATTTAATCATCTATACAATGGTATATAAATTAAGTAGGTTCTGTGTACTAGCAGGAGTGTAACAATAAAAACAGTTGCAGAAATGGGGCAAAAAATATTTTTCGATCGTAGAGCACACTCTAATGCTTCGCATTACGAGTCGTGCAATATTAACAAAAAGCAAAAATGTCGACTGAAATGTTGAAATAATTTAAAAACCAATTTGTCAAACAAAGTATTCACTAGACAACAAATATTGAAAATTATTTTGAGGATAAATTTGAGGATATTGCTTTACAAAAAAATAAGGGTGTATGTAGACTGGCTGATAGATAACGATCGACGACATCGTGAAATATTTTGAGACATATCTTTTACATTGAAATATGTTTAGGAGACAGTTAACATCGTGGTGGACCAATCGCGATAATCGTAGCTTAACCTGGTCGGTCGCCCCTGTGGCTGTTATTACTTAACCACAAGCAATTCGCTGAGCAATGACCTGTTCTTGCATAGATGCGGCGCACAGTTTAATTTTTCTTATTATTTGTTACGAAAGTTAACTTCGGCATTATTGTTTTTGTTTTGTTGTGTTATGTTGTTGTTCTTGTTGCCATTAGCCAATGTCGCAACAGAAATTACGCAATACTTATTGTCTTTGGTAGGTGCATTGACATCAGCCAATGAACAGCACTGTCAAACTGGTCAAACGATTATTTTATTTATTTATTGGTTGAATACGAGGCTTTTGGCTACTTTTGGATGTCTGTATTTTATGTTTTTTATTATTTAAACTAGCTTCTGCCCGCGACTTCGTTCGCGTGGAAGTCGTAAGACACCACAATATATTTTAATAACAGCCACATTTTTATAAAACTTCTCTGTATACTACGTTTGCTGTTTTGTTTTCAGCAGCTAAAATATATAGAGAGTCAGGACTGGTGACGCGGGAGCAAGCGACGTGCAGTTGTCCGTGTGAGAAGCTGCTTGTCCTGAGGTCGACACCCGCAACCTTCAGTGTCTGCCCATGTGACTTGTTGATAGTCATCGCAAAGCATACGCTCACAGGGAACTGCACGCGCTTAAACTGGAAGGGGTAATTGTGGGGAATTAGTGGTTTATGCGGTATAAATACTGTCTCGCCAATGCCACAACCTGTTAGAATTTCTGCCTCGATGATGTTTCTCTGCAAAGGCATGACTTTGAGCCGGATTCCGTTACACAGCTTCGGCGGAGTTAAGTTCCGAAGGAGCATAATCGGGACACCGACCTTCAGCTGGATTATGTGCGCAGGAAGTCCACTTGCCGTTAACGAATTCAAAAATTCTACGGGGTAATGTGTGGCGTCATTTTGCTCCACAACAGTGTTAATGGAGGTGTATATCACTTCACTGCCTTCGATTTGCGAGAGAATTCTGTTGATCATTTTTGGGCGTTAAAATGGCCCGTTCACACACCCAAGAATTCTCTTGGTACGGTATTTGACTGATGTCCCCGTACATCAGACGAATCAGATCTTCTAAATTGGGAACTACTCTACCAAGAGTCTCTGGTAAGGTCCACGTGGCCGCTCTCCTCTGGCAGATTGCCTTCACCAACTTTTAGAAGAACATCGGAGAATTCTTGAGCATGTGAATTCCCGCCAAGCCGCATGTTGATGGTCAAACGCAGTCTATGAACTTGTGACCATAGAGTCGACCTTTTCAGCGAACAATCACCTCGTCAGCCCTAGTTCCTCGCGTCACCACAGGTAGTGTTTGCCGGAAATCGCTACTAAAAAGAATTGTGACACCAGCTATCATGTTTTGGTTCCTGCGGATGTCCTGCAGGGTTCTGTTTACAGCTTCCACTGCTTTCCTATTTGCCATAGTACATTCATCCCATACGATGAAAGCGCAATCTCTAAGCACGCGCCCCTTGTCACTGTTGCGTGACACCCCACAAACAGGCGTTTCGTTGCTCTCTAAATCGATGGGAATCTTAAACATGGCGTGCGCTGTATATGCCACCAGAAAGCAGTGTGGCAGCGATTCCGGAAGACGCTACTGCGATGGCAATCTTGCCTTGCCTCCTAACCTCTGCAAGGATACCTGTGGTAATAAATGTTTTTCCTGTTCCGCTAGGAGCATCCAAGAAAAACATTTTACCCTGACTGAGCCCAACGCTTTGGAGAACGGTGTTGAAAATGTCCCTTTGCTCTGAGGTGAACAAAAAGACGTGGTCATTCACGATGGTATTCATTGCGCCCGGATCGTAATTAGTTTCGGCGGCGTATTCCCGATTTCCACGGTCTTGATGTCCCAATGATTGCGGAGCCGGTAACCCATACTCTATCAGTGGATTGCCACCTATGGAAATTACCACGTCTTGAAGTGAATCAAGACAACTGTTTAGAACGCGTTCGTCATTTTGTTCAATGTCAGCTTCAATACGCGTCGCAAAGTTCGTAAAAAGTCCTCGGCTAGATGATGCCAATATTTCCCTCCCACAACAGATTTTTTTAATGGAAAAACTGTCAGTAATTCAAAATAATTCCTCAGAAGTTAAACTTATCTGGCGTTGGAGAAATCGGCCCATTACTATTTTTATAACATCTGGTAAATAATTCTAGGTACACACGCAGCGACTTTAATTTACATACATACATAAACTCACGCCTTCTTCCCATAAGGGTAGGCAGAAACTACAGAACGCCTCCTGCTACGACTGTCGACTTTAACTTAATTATTTAATATAATTATAATTCTTTACTTAATTTGACCTTACATAAACGAAAAGACGGCGGCATACGATTAGTTCCGATTTGAGCCATGCGCCGAATTATCTTGCGAGTACTCTATGTACTATTATGAACACCAAGTAACTTATTTAAAATATTTGTCGACGAATTCCTATCTTGTCGCCGTTATGACGTTAATAATAATCAAAGGAATTCGTGAAAATTATATAAAAATAGCAAACTGTCAAAGGCAAGCGGTGTCGTTTTTAGGTTTTCTTTCAATATTTTTCGGCTTCATTTCATCCTTGTCAATATAAATATAATTTAAAATAATAAAAAAAGATTAAAAACATGCTTATGCATTACAAAAAAAAAAAGAATTTAAAAAAATACCAATAATCGGGGTTTGAACTAAAAACCATAGGTTTACGAAACAATCGTCCTGCCACTTAGCTATTTGCTTTGTTGAAAATTAGTTAAAATAGCCGTTCTTATATTTCATGATTGGCGTGATGATAATCATTTAAAATGTTAAATTGGTAACTACCTGCAATATCCTAACCTTTTGGCGCACCCATTTACAATTTTGCGGAGAAGAATACGAACATAATGTAATATTGCTTATCCCCCATAGCAAAGAGCGTGATAGTATATACCCTACCATTTGACCAGACTTATAGGGAATATCTATGCAAAATTTTAACAGAATCTGTCCAGTAGAATTTGCGTGATGCTGGAACATACATACAGACAAACAGACAAACAGACAAAAATTCTAAAAACTATATTTTCGGCATAAGAATCGTTCCCAAACCCCGTAGCAATTACTTTTTTTCAAAAATATTCAATGTACAGTTTTGACCTCGCTACGATTTTATTATATGTATAGATGTGCGTTTTGTTTTTGCAGAATAAACAATTTTTCTTTTTTGACAAGCGTTGCGTTTTAGCTTTGTGTTCTTGATTACTAAAGATTATACATGGCTTGGCAAGAATATAAAGATTGACAGGTTACTCCTCCTATTTCGCCGCATTTTCCAAATGGACCAAGTATTTCTGATTGGCCACAATTTCCTGGCACAAAGAAGCAATTATGTCAGTTACAAAAGGAACTCATTACTATTGTTTGCCGAATTCGCAATTAAGTCGACAGATAATACGGGAGAGATGTTTATCACTCCGATTTATTCATCTGGAAAGATTTTCCCTGGCGCCTCACGAAATTGTAGGAAGGTGCGATTTAGATGGAGGATAAATATTTGATTCTTTTTAACTGAAAATGGGTTTTGATCCTTGTTTATTAGGCTGTTTTATTAGGAGTAAAGGTTCTTTAGAGACAGTGAAAGGTCTGTAAAAGACTAATAGAATTATTTATGCCTTATTATACTATTTTCAACTATTTATTTATTAGTTTTTGACATAATACACGCTTATGAAGTTCCGTAATTATTACATTAAAAACAAAAGTGAAAAAATGCAATGCTTTATTAGCATTTTGTTTTTTTCATCAAATCATGAATTCGATGATAATATTATTTCAATTATTTAATTTTACTTATTATTTAAATTCGATTAAATTCATCATGTATTTCGAAATCGAGTCAGAAATGCAATTTGGCTGCCAAAAGTTAAAGAATTGTTTGGAAAGATTATAAATAGAATAATTAAGAAGCTTAAACTTAGTCACCCTATAACATTCGCAATGTTGTGACACAGGCTTCCTTTCTGCGGGCGACATAATCCACCACTTGGGCCCAGTGCGGGTTGGTAGATGTCAGCACATGTGTTCAAACTTTTGGTTCTTGGACATTCCCCCTCTAAAAAGCTTATTTTATTCACTGAAAACAGTGAATAAAAAGCACTTTTAATCACTATTTTGGTGTTTGAATTTAGAACACACCAATGTATTCGACCTTCATCTCAATGCTAAAGTTAATGCAGTTAATGTAAACATAATGCAGTTAATGTTAAATTGAAAATGTTTGCGCTAAAGTAAACCATCGTTGAAAACGGAGTTAAATACTACTTTCAGAGGGTCTGGTCGTGCCAACCTACATATTTGTAAAGGTGAACATAAATAAAAATAAAAAAAAGTTGCTTGGCGGTTCATAATAATGTATTCGCTAAGAAAACCTACATTTAAAATGAGCCCTCCGCGAGGTATCAGTGATTCAGTCGTTAGATTCCTTCACTTACTCGTGATTCATCTTTGGCCCTCG
Organism: Conistra vaccinii; assembly: GCA_948150665.1. Lineage (NCBI taxonomy): Eukaryota > Metazoa > Arthropoda > Insecta > Lepidoptera > Noctuidae > Conistra > Conistra vaccinii. The sequence goes on along the minus strand of OX411339.1, from coordinate 6,402,879 downwards.
CTTTAAATCCGTCCTTTATTCACTAATTGCATAATATACTTTTCGTTTCCTCAGGCTGTTTTCCTTCACCGTTTTGAGTGCAGTGGTGATGAAATAATTTACACAAGATAAAGTGCCTGCTTGGATAAAAAAAATTGAGTTAGGCGCAGTTCGAGCCCGCGCCGCAGTTTCGTGAAAACATGTGGTGAAATATTAAGGACGTCCGACGCGTCGGACGTCGTTCGACGTAACGGACGACCCGTAACGACTGTCAAAGATCCACAAATGACAGCCGGGACCAACGGCTTATCGTGCTTTCCGATGCACGGAGGAGTCTCGGTATGTAGAGATGGTCAACCATTCGCGGACCAACCCCGGCAAACCTAGCTTAACCTGATCGACCCGTGCAGCTGATATTACTTAGTCACGAACTCCTAGGTAGGGGTGTAGGTACCATACCTATAATAATACAATGGTTTACCCTTGTTTGGTATAACAACGTTTCGTCGAAAATTACTTCAGCTAATTTTAGTTGCAATAAAGTCATTTCGTATAATTATTCATTTGACCGAATAATTAATTGTTTAGCATATTTATTTCTTTGAAATAATGTCATTTGACCGAATTTTCAAATGCACTAATTTCATTTAAACCAATGTTTCACTAGACTAATAATGATTTAGTCGAAAGATATATGAAAGCGGTTCATCTGTCGGAGTGCCCTAATTTTGATACTGCAACCAATTTCGATGTAGTCATCAGCTTTACCCTTTATGAAAGCACAAATTGGATTATTTCCTTATCGTATTTATGAGTACCTTCATTTCATACAATTAGCATTGATGTGTAATTTAACTGGTAATTAAACTGAAACAGAATAGAATATTATATAGTGTTGCTTGCTGCACGTGAATATCTATCTATACTATTATACTTATACTAATACTAATAATAAACCTGAAGAGTTAGCTTTTTTTGTATGTTTGTTTGAACGCGCTAATCTGTGGAACTACCAGTCGGATTTGAAAAAATATTTTTGCATTTGATAGCCCAATTTTTGAAGAAGGCTAAAGGCTATTTAACATTACGCTAAGACTCTTAGGAGCCGAGCAAAAACAAATAAAACCCAGAAAGAATGATAAGCGAAAATGATACTTTGTCTAATGAGTAATGACCATAGTATTACAACATTGCAAAAAAAAAAAACATTACAATAGACGATGTATATTTAGTAACTTAATTAATCCGCTTAACTGTTCTTAAAGAGTCTTAGAGAACCCTGTAAGTAATAGACACGTGTTTCGCCTCTCAACGAGGCATCCTCAGGATGACGATTGACTTGTTGCGAACTCGGACACGAGGTGTTGCCACGACAAGAGCCGAACGCAAAGTGAACAACAACCTCCCGACAACCCCACTTACTCGTCGTATATAGGATCGCTTTTATAGGCACATCAAATTCAATTAACTATTTAATAGCTGTTGCTTTGTGCTGCTGTCTTTGGTCATTCAACCAATTCTTCTTTTCTAATATAAAATATTTGATTAATATGTCCTTGACTCATTTGATTGAGCAATTAATGATAGTAAAAGCCCATTAGTTGAGCTGTTAAACCAATAAAGCCTAGCATTTAATTTGATAAATTGTCTTTGACACTTTTCGTCTACAGGTCATCTGTCTTTCTTTAACCCCCATTTACATGATGAAACTTTCTTGATTTGATAATAGATTCTAATTATCACAATACCTAATTATTTAGATATTGTGATAATTAGAATATGGTGAAAAAAAAATCTGCGAGCAACTTGAAAAAAGCGCTCGCCGGCAGCTGCCGCGGGTGACCATGGTGGTTTACAACCGTGTCGATGATGTTTACGATCAAACGTTGAAACAATTTTGCCAGTCGCCAACCAAGGTCACCTCTGTCAGGGACACGGTTGGCGACCGTGTAGCAAGCGTTTCATTATTGCAGTTACTTGGTTTGTCTTGTACTAATAAAGTCCACGTAGTAGTTCCATTTTATTTTATTTCATCATTATCCTGCTGCCCTTATCACAATTTATTTGGAGACCCTTTTAACTTATATCCTTACAAAATTTTTGTCGCTTGGTTCTCGTGATTTTTTTATAAATTGCTTCTTTTTTTATAACACGACTGAAGAAATTATTATTTGTCTCATAATAAATATTATCTCAAAGAAGATACTTGCTGCACTGGTCATGAATATAACACCGAAGGAATCTAAGTGAGATTACTTTAGGAATAAAACAGAGAGCTAATTTGGAACCCTTAGGCTGCCTGTCCACTGGAGCGGAGAGGAGAGGAGAGGAGCGTAGATGTGCCAATTTAAAATCCGCTCCAGAGGTGCTATTCTATTGGTTAATATTGGAACAACTCCCCTCCTCTGCTCTCCGCTCCCGTGGACAGGTACCCTTAAGGCCTGGATCTTTTCATAAAGACATTATTTTGAGACCCCAGGCCATTACTGCCACAATCCGAATTTCCGATTATTTTATCCTCGAAATTATTTGGGACTCGCCTGGTCGGACATACAGGTAATCGAATCCTTACAGTTACGAGCTCCAATTTGTGATATTTTCTGTATTACATTTTGTTGATAAAATATTTGCGATCGCTGAAATTAAACTTGATCAAGTGGAAGTTCACAGTTCAAGAAATTTTGATTATGGAATTTCATTAATGTGGGAGACATATTTTAGAGATACTGGATCTATTTAAAGCTTCGTAGAAAACCGTGCTGTTCTTCAGCGTTATGGTTGGGCAGTTTTGTTTTAGTTGGGCCTATTCAACTTAGTAGATAGTCTGGATATGAGCTTGGCTAGTGACAATAGGCACTCCTTTAGAATCAATGACAGTTTAACTTAACAGGTGAAATGTGGGTCTTCTATTACCATCGCCAAACCTTCCGGGAAACACCAGCGTGATGACAATATTCAAAGAAGCTGTGGTGGCACCTACATTGCCGCGCGGACGCCATATACAGGGTTATATGTAAAACACCAGCAACCTCTTAAGGGGTCATTATACTCATCATTATGAACAACTTTTATACGTCATGCTCCCCAGCAACCCCATCACCTGTTTTTCCATTTATAAGTTCATAATATTTTTGTACCCAATATGTTCTCAATTTGTACTTACTTTAAAAAAATAGTACCTTGAAAGGTTAAGAGTACAGAAACTTCGTTTTTATGTTGCTGTAGAGCATCTCTCCAGCAACCCCAAGTTAAACTATGAAGAAATTTATGTAGATGCTTATTGTATTAACAAAGAAGAGTCGGAAAATAATTGTACTGTTGTTTTTACCATTAAATATGCAAGGTGTGACTAGTTATGTCAAGTTTAAAATTCTCGGGTTATTGATATAAGCGCCTGAGCAAAACTACATAACGAAGTGTAAGTATAAGCTTTGCCACATAATTGTCAGGCGTTGTAAAGTAAATAATTGTAAAAAAAACTATGTAATAATAATTATGCATAACTATTGGTACGCGTGGTATTCGCACTATTATCCATGGTGCGAATAAATGCATGCATCCGTATTGCATGCATGTATTGGTGTTTATAAAGTCATATAACAATTGTACGCAATGTGTACCGAATTAGTACATACTTAAAAAAATAAGTACAGATTAACAGGTACACGCAACTGAATTATGGCTTGCTGTAGAGCATCTCCACAGCAACCCCAAGTATTAATAATTTTACTTAGACACTTACTTATTAAGCAAACAAGTGTTTGATAAAAATTGTACCCTAATTTTTACCACTGGATGTGCTAGCTATGGCTACATACAACATTTATCGTCTATTACAATAATTTGCTTAATCACATAGTGTCTATAATTTATTTACTACACAACACCTACCAATTTTATGATAAGGAAAGAGATTGAAAAACAGTTTGCAATTAATTTTTCTCAGGCGCTTATAATCGAAATTTTAAAATAAACGCATGTAGCCAATTAGCCATAGCTAGCACATCCAGTGGTAAAATTTAGGGTACCATTTTTATCAAACACTTGTTTGCTTAATAAGTAAGTGCCTAAGTAAAATTATTAAAATTTTACTTGGGGTTGCTGGGGAGATGCTCTACTGCTGTAGAGCATCTCCCCAGCAACCCCAAGTAAAATTCATAATTCAGTTGCCTGTACCTGTTAATCTGTTAAGGTACTTATTTGTTTAAGTATGTACTAATTCGGTACACATTGCGTACAATTGTTATATGACTTTATAAACACCAATACATGCATGCAATACGGATGCATGCATTTATTCGCACCATGGATAATAGTGCGAATACCACGCGTACCAAAAGTTATGCATAATTATTATTACATAGTTTTTTTTACAATTATTTACTTTACAACGCCTGACAATTTAATGTGGCAAAGCTTATACTTACACTTTGCTAAGTAGTTTTGCTCAGGCGCTTATATCAATAAACCGAGAATTTTAAACTTGACTTATCTAGTCACACCTTGCATATTTAATGGTAAAAACAACAGTACAATTATTTTCCGACACTTCTTTGTTAATACAATAAGCATCTACATAAGTTTCTTCATAGTTTAACTTGGGGTTGCTGGAGAGATGCTCTACAGCAACATAAAAACGAAGTTTCTGTACTCTTAACCTTTCAAGGTACTCTTTTTTTAAAGTAAGTACAAATTGAGAACATATTGGGTACAAAAATATTATGAACTTATAAATGGAAAAACAGGTGATGGGGTTGCTGGGGAGCATGACGTACTTTTATAATGGGACCAAACCTGAAATCGCGAAAAAAAAATCCGCTGTTCCCTACATTTTGACGAGCTATGCGAACATAAATGTAGGGAACAGCAGATTTTTTTTTCACGATTTCAACTTTGGTCCCATAGTGGAAGTTGTTCATAATGATGAGTACAATGACCCCTTAAGCGGTTGCTGGTGTTTTACAAATAACCCTGTATACAATGTCGCCCATGCGCATGTGACCGCCCGTAATTTTCTGAATATTCATGAAAAATATATCGAAAATAAACTTCAAAAGGGGGGGTCTATCTATAACATTTTTCATGTTATTCAATTTTTAATTTTTTAAAGATTTGCTTTCTGTTTTTTGATACATCTCCGAAGTTTATGGGTCGATTTGGATTCTGTTTATTATTTCCAAAAGCTTATGAGTTATTTTAACAGGTTAATTAAATTTTTTACAAAAAATTATCGACTACGAAAAAAAAAAAACGGATTCGAAGTCATTTTTTCGGTAAAAAATTGTGTATTTATTTTAAAAAAACTAGTGAAAAATGTTATAGATAGACCCCCCCTTTTGAAGTTTATTTTCGATATTTTTTCATGAATATTCAGAAAATTACGGGCGGTCACATGCGCATGGGCGACATTGTATATAACTTCCCCGACTTCAATCGTTGGGCAGTTACTCACCAGACATGACACCCATCTGGTCGGATTCTCCCTTTTCTATAGAGGATTAGTGAACTTCTGTTCCTCATACCACTAAAAAGCTTTTTAGGAGAAAATCTTTAACAGTATTTTTTTCTTGTCCACAGTTTGCCGTCGTTGAACAAGCGTTGCCCCAAAAGCTGAGCAGCTGGCGTCGCAAGCGCCGGCTGTGGCGCGTCCACACATATTCAATGATTGCGTGCGTGCGCTGCGACAGCTGACATGAGCTGAATGACGTCATGTCCACCAAGAAACACTCGCCGCAACCCAGTGAGTACTTTGTCTATCTTATTATCACATAGCGTAGAAATAAAGAAAAAAGGACACCATTTATTGGCAACAGTTTATGAAACACGAAATACAAAATAAAATTATAAACTGAAATAAAAAGTCTTTATTGGAATAAAAAATGTGCACCAATAAAGTTAAGCCCTGAATCCTGCGCTAGGTAAAACCTGTGTAGGGGTGCGTATCCGCCAGAGATGAGCGAAGATGCTTAGCAAGGAATGTCCGTGAAACTAACAAGTAACAACGCTAACTATGAAGGTCATCGCCCATTATAACAGCACCGCTCCAGCACGGTAGCGCCCCGGCATCACCTCGAAAAATCTAGTCGTCAACGCGCCGTAAGCCAGGCGACGGCTAGTCGTCAACGCGCCGTAAGCCAGGCGACGGATAGCCGCCAACGCGCCGGAAGCAAGGCGACGGCTAGCCGCCAACGCGCCGTCAGCAACGCCGTCACGCCACGCGCTACCGGCGAGGGAACAGTTTATTGTTTATTCACAAGCAAGGCGTCATCGTGCGGCCGGTGAGGCGTCACCGCGCTTACGGCGAGGCGTCACCCCGCGGACGGTGAGGCGCCAGCAAGCGGGCACCTCGCTTGAAGCGCGCTGTCGGCCCGACGTGTGACAGCTCGCGGGCCGCTCACTGCCGGCGAGCCGTCCACTATTTTGTATAGCCATCGTTAAATAGACTTTAATACATTTGACTTAAAATCCTAACTTGATTGACAAGTTATTTGCCGTGTCGGAGCCGTGCTGCTATAATGAGCGATGACCATGACAGTGAACTGTGTGTGTTTCACACACATCTTTCGCCACGCATCCTCGCTCATCTCTGGTGGAATTGCAGCCTAACAGGAGTCAGTGTCATCTTTAATCAAATCCAATCATTCATTCAATCAAAATCTTTAATTTAAATTAAAAAACAACAGTTGTGCCTCACGGCTGCGCTAAAAAGGTCTATTCATAGTAAATTCAGCCTATAACGCTCCCAGCGCTGGGACACAAGTCTCCTCTGTAGGATTACGGCCCACTCCCTCTAGTGGGCCGTAATCCACTAATAACCAATCGAGTCCAATGAGAGTTAAGTGGGGTTTACACGGGTGACTAAAGCCGCACGATTATTGCTGCGCGGCGTAAATCGACCGTCTAAATGGCAATTCGGCTAGGTCAAAACAAAGGAAACCTTTCCTTTCAATTTGTGAAGAGACTAGCCGCATGGCGAAAATCGACCCGTGTAAACCCACCTTTAGCGGATGTCACATCACATGTCGTCGATTTTTGATTCTAGGTGAGATTCTAGGACATGCCGGTTTCCTCACGATGTTTTTCTTCATCATAATCATAGACTCTCATATTATAGCAAGTGAGATTCATAACCCTTCCTCTCTACCGGACTCGAGTAAAAATGAACAGTAATCGGGTTTGGCAAAAAAACAGTTTTGTTTGAAAAGTTTTTGTCGTTACCGGCTTATAAAAAAAAAAATTATGACCACAATCCTGTGCCACAATCTCGCTCTTGACAGCTCTTGACTGTCAATAAAAACGAAATAAATCTCCATGGCTCTGACAATTGTATTATCTTGGCTCTGACAGTTTGAAAACTCTTCGAAGTAAAATATAAATAAATCATAATTTTAAGTAAAAATTCAAACTAACTGCAACAATGTTAAAGTGTATCTCTAAAACACAAGGCGGGAAAGGCAATGAAGGAATGTTTATTGAAAGAGATTCGCATGGTATAGTTGCTGCGGGCAAACCTACGGCGCAAGCAAACTCACATGTAGCTGAACATCTCGAGCATTACCTATTACAAGAAGAAGTAGACGCATTAATTAATGATGCTATCTTACCAGAAAAAAAGAAAATACCTTTCACAAGAAACCCCGCAATTAATGGCGGTGAACTCATCAATCCGCCCATAAAAACAAAATTTGAAAATCTTGTTAACGAAATCAAAGAAACTACTTATACTTCTTATTGGAAGAAACCGTTAGGAACAACACATGATCAAAAACCGTTGTTACCTCCTGGCTTAGACATTTATAATGAAACTTTTGGGATAAAAACCGTGTCTTCCGAAACTGCTTCCGGTCTAATAAATCCAAGGGATATTCCCACAGGTATAACCTCGCCATCGCTAGAACCTGGGTACCAACTTGATCGCAAGTACTGCAGACCAGCGTATGACCCTAACCAAATTTTTGGCATCATTTATAGACCTGATAAATGGGGTAGATATGCAAGATGTTGCTTTTCTGATGACAAAGTGAAGTTAGGAACTGCTTTTTATAGTCCCAGAAATTCTTTGGAAGTTGACATAAAAGCTGAGAAGGTTGGGCAATTAGGTAAGCCCGCAACACCGAACGATAATATTAAACGTGTTCCAATAGGCTATGCATTTGGAAAACTGAATCCTTCTGACAACGTTCCCAACTGTCTTACAACATGCAGTATTAATTCTAGACGAGAATTATTTTTAAAATGTCTCGGCCACTTGAATACTTTGAGAAAATGTTTGTCCAAACTATTCGATGCTGAGTTATTCAGACATTTTTACTTACAAATGAAATTCTTAGATAAAACTAACACCGGATGGCTACCCAAAGATGTAATTTACAATTTTTGTTCAGCTAAAAATATCAGAGTGAATCCGACTCTGATTGAACCGCTTTTGGAAATGTGGAATGGCTTCGACGGTTCTCAAATACAGTATAGGATATTTATTGATACTATAAATTATAGAAAACCTTCACCTGATATTCCGAAAATACCAGATATGGCTGACGAATATGTTGAGTTTTCTACTACATATAATGACATGGTGAGACCCGGTCAGGAAATTGATAAGAGGCGTATGGCAGGTCTTCCTTCAGGAAGGTATTTTGATAGAGACGAAGTAATTACACCAGCTGGTTACTGTAAGGCTGATCGTATTAATCTCCCTGATGAGTCTGATGTAAGATCCTGTGTGAGCCCATCAAATTTTACACATTTTGGCGTTACCCATCGGGATATGTATGCTAGGCGATCCCCAGACGTGGTTAGGAGAGTATTCGAGGCATCTGGAGAAAATTTTATTGACGAAAAGTTCAATGAACTTTGGGATGAGGCGAAGAAATATCATTCTGAAGGGTGGGTTTCTTTTGCAACGTTTAGGAAAGCTTTAGATAAGTAAACTGTGAGGTTTATAGTTTTACCCCCTTACTAATAAACGTTGTATATCGTCTGTATAGTTACACAACGCTTTGTCTTCTTCTTTCGAATTTCAAATTACTGACGATTGAAAGAGAGAAATCGGTGTGTAACTATACAAGCGATATACAACGTTTATTAGTAAGGGGGTTAGATTTTTATTTTAAGGTTTAGTTGTTTGGTTTTAAGTTTAAGTCATTTTATTATGATTGAGATTTAGTTGTAGACTCTGGAGCCGCACCGGGCACAGAACCGGCATCGCCGTCGCGTATAGATTTTATATTTTCATTCTTATTTGTTCTGAAATTCTTTCATCTCGCGGTCCGGCGCTGATGCGGCTCTAGCTTCAAGTACAACCTTATACTGTTTATCCACTGCACCGTGAACGAGAAACAAGATTACGCGGACATAGATTTACTATGTAAATGTACTCGCTGTAAATGTGTCGCTACTTCGGCGTCGTCATCTCGTTCTCGTTCACGGTGCAGTGGACTAACGGCCTTAGTCTATCAAAAGACAACTTTTATTTATTTCGTCTTAATTGTTTTATTTAAGTTTTAGTTGATGCAATTTTTATGCCTTAAGACTATCTAGAGTGAAACGTTTGTTTAATTAAATAAGGCTATGGAAAAACTATTTTTTAAAAGTTTTCTTTGTTTATTTTAATAAGTTTTGTTCACAGTTTATGGAATTGTGTTTTTAGTTGTATCTAAAAATGCAATAAATGTTGTCAAGATTTTCAATCAGATTGACTTGATTAGGTACTCAATGCGATGAGATATTCAGTTATGATATAAAACTCAAAGAGCCTCTAGCATGAACGTAGACGTAACGTGAAACAAAAGATTTATTAATCGAAAATACTAGCCTATCCAAAAATTCGTCCTGACCAAAAATCGATGATACGTGTTCGGGTTCGCCGAAGAAAATAAATGCGTGATAGCCGAGGAAATAACGAAATCGGACTGGTTTATTCAAACACATCTCGTCTCGTCTCCTCTCCTCTCCGCTTTGGTGGATACCGGGCCTAAAACATAATTAAATATAACGTACGAAACGAGTATTCTCAATTTTAAAACTGTTGGAATTTCTAAACCCATTTTTCAGCGAAAAGTATTTCGTCAGCATAACACTAACGAACTGTCAATGTTTTAGTACATATTCCAACAACTGGCACGCTACTTGAATATGTAATTTGAAAGGAGTGCCATATGCCACAAGCATGTTATGTTATTTCGTAGTCACTTATTGTGCTGTATGTATTCTCTAAGAAGGAGAGTCTGAAACTGGCTTTAATAGTTATCGGTAGAATTAACATAACATTTTGTATAAATATTGAGTTGTATTGCTGAGTCTAATGATTGTAATTCTGTAAATACTTATTTGTTACGGTCATGAATTTTATTTTGATTAACTATCCTGACACTGATCTACAAATTGTTAGAAACGCAAAAGAAGTTGAATTTCCCCCCTAAGACTGCCTGTCCACTGGAGCGGAGAGGAGAGGAGAGGAGCGGATATGTGCCAAAATTAACCAATAGAATTACGATTCTATTGGTTAATATTGACACATCTCCGCTCCTCTCCTCTCCGCTCCGGTGGACAGGCAGCCTTAGGCTACGTTTCCACCAGAGATGAGCGAGGATGCGTCAGAAAGGAGATGATGTGTGAACGAGGGATGTGTGAGAAATTAACAAATAGTTTGGAAAATCCAAAAGTGCACGCCTCATACATAACACTCATTCATAAACGAAAAAGAAATTCAAAACATAGTTTCTAACAAAAACTAACAATTTACAGTGAACGATTTATCACTTTTCATGAAGTCGTAATGTCAAATACTATTTACAAAGATATTACTTGGCGGTTGCTAGGCAACTTACGGACGTCAAATCAAAGGTTGGAAATATTTAGTTATAGATATTATATTTTAGTTAGTATTTTATTAATTATATATTAAACTAATTTGAATAAAAGAGCCATTTTCAATAGGGTTCCTTCTATGGCTGAAACAAATGTATAAAAAAAAAAAATTACTCAATTAATTGATTTTATCGCAAGCTACAATGTTTCATAAATTGACGAACAGGATTTTTGTTTCAACTATTTTGATGCTTTTTCCATTTCTGCTGCATTAAATCAATTGTTAAAAAGTACAGTATTAATCTCCATTTAATCATCTATACAATGGTATATAAAAGTAGTAGTAAATTAAGTAGGTTATGTGTACTAGCAGGAGTGTAACAGTAAAAACAGTTACAGAAATGGGGCAAAAATTTTTTTTCGATCGTAGAGCACACTCTAATGCTTCGCATTATGAGTCGTGCAATAACTTCGCTTCACTGTAATAGTTTGAGCTAAGCTAGCGTTGTTATTGGTTAGTTTCACACACATCCCTTGCTACGCATTCTCGCTCATCTCTGGTGAAAACGCAGCCTAAATCTTAATGTTTGGCAAGACGTAATCTTAGAGAGAAATTCTAGGGACATTCATTTGGATGTAGCTCTAATATTTACTGCAGTGGATAGCCACTGCAGGAGCTATTTAGTGCAGAAAACATACATAGGCTTTCTGCACTAAATATGATTCGCAACTTCAATTGCCTGCACGCTGGGCTATCAACGCCAGAGTCACCGTTTCTTTACAGGCATTTTGGGGACCTAGATACGCCGTTTGACGTCATGCATTTCTAATATCTGTTTTTAACATGCACGTCACGCAGTCACGGGATACAAAAAAGGGATGGTACTATTCGTCTCTCATTCCCACTTAGCATTATCAGCCTGTAACGTTCTCGCTGCTGAGACACAGGCCTCCTCTCTGTGAGAGGGAATGGACTGTAATCCACCACGCGGGCCCAGTGCGGGTTGGTAGATGTCACATGTCTTCGAATGGTTGGTTCTAGGACATGCTGGTATCCTCACGATGTTATCAGTCACCGCTTTGAGAGCATTGGTGATGAAATAATTTACACAAAGTAAAGCGCCTGGGTTCGAACCCATGACCTTCGATTCCCACTTGGCTGCTTGTTAAAGTGACTGGCCAAATAAGCAAATGCGGCTAAATGAGGTTTTTCTATAAAAATACCGTTCTTCCACATCCAACTTACCTACCAACCAAATCACTTTATATCCATATTTAATTTTAGCGCTCGTACGGGCAGTTTATTCCCGCGATGTTTTTTTTATCACGCGTTGGATTTTCAACTCTGGCCCTTGAGCCCAGCATTGATAATCCAACAGCACATCCCAGCGCGTCTAAAAAGTACACTGTTGAATTTCAGCTCTCAGCGTTAAGAAGTCGAAAAAAAATAAAACGGCAGTGTGTATACACGGCTATAAGCTATATGTAAATTTCTAGTATAAGCTGACCTCTCATTCCACGGAACTCCTATACAATGCGAGATCAGCTTATACTGGAAAAATATAGCTTGATATGTAGCCGTGTGTACTAGGGCTTACTGCCTCACCTTTACCATTTCCGGAGAAAATACGAGGTTTTAACAAGACTAAGCCGGATTACCTTCATTTAAATGTTCGCGAAATCCAACAGCGTGGATAACTAATTATGTACCTAACTTAAAAATAAAGTAATTACTTACGAATTTTGCAGGAATTTTTCATTAATTTGCGAGTAATCTTCTTAATGTATCTACATCCAGGGTTAAGCTTCTTTTTTTTTGCGTAGAAACTTTTGACTCACCTAGTGTGTGTTTAGAGTTAAGAGGAATCATAACAACGCATCACATATATATATCTAGAGTACAACACTAGATAAAAATGGACTTTAAATAATAAACTGATAATTAAAAAATTAAGTCGTAAGTTTAAGTCGTATTAGAGGTGGAAGCCCAGTGGTAACGGCCCGGACTTACGAGTCGTGGTCGTGGGTCCAAACCCAGGCAGGCGCTTTACTTTGCGCAAATAAATACACTACCACTGCTCTTAAAACGGTGAAGGAAAACATCGTGAGGAAACCGGCATGTCCTAAAAGCAAAAATTCGAAGACAAATGTGACATCTACCAACCCGCACTGGGCCCGCGTGGTACATTACAGCCCACTCCCTCTCACAGAGAGGCGGTCTGTTTCAGCAGTGGGAACATTATAGAACATATATTTTTAATATGCTTATGCTAATGTCGTAATTAATGACCTACCTGTAAATATGACGTAGGTATATAATAGTTTTATGTGCATATTCTTATAGCCAGGCAAAGATAAAACAGAATTAACCAAGTAGCAGTTTAAAAAAATTAAAAATCTTTTTAGTCCGTCAGTCAGATAATAAAAAAATATTAGACACGTATTTTTTGGTTTATCATATTAATAAAAAAAATTATTTAGATAAAACGCATTGAAGTTGGGGAGTGGCGGCACGCTAGTATAAAATCTATCGAAGCCAAAACACCGACAAGGACTCACTTTGAAATGAATGGCAAAGAAAATAAAATATAACTTATAATAATAAATGGCCTGTATTTTGAGGTAGACATGCCAAACCAGTCAGATTACGCCAATCAATATCTTCAAAAGACATGTTGAGCTCAAAATGGCTGGTAATTTGTCACGTAGCACCGCTACGGCATTTCATCAAAGAACGTTTCGAATGACGTAGATAAATGCTACGGATTCGTAGCAGTGTCGTAGCATCGTAGACCCGCAGTATTTTGTAGAAACTTTAAAATAATCAATGACAAACAGGGGCATTTAGTCCGAGTGCCCACTTAGTTTTTCAAGATATTGCCAAGCGGTTGATCGAGTCTTCACGTCATTTGAGGGCTGGCCTATTTTTTGGCCAAAGAATTTGCATTGCCATACAACGTGGCAATGCTGCCAGCCTTTTGGGCACTTTTTCTGTTGACAGCTGGGATGCGGATGAATTTTTTGATGCCCTATGATTATTTCCCCTCCTTTTTAGGGTTCCGTACCCGAAGGGTGACAAACGGAACCCTATTCATAAGCCTCCGCTGTCCGTCTGTCTGTCAGCGAGCTCTATCTCATGAACCGTAATAGGTAGGCAGTTGAAAATTTCACAGATTGTGCATTTCTATTGCCGCAAGAGCAACAAATAATAAAATTAAAAAATAAAGGGGGGTCGCCATACAATAAAATTAAATTTTGAAAAAAAAAAATCTGTCCCTGGCATGTGGGGTATCATTGTCTAGAGCTCATCAAGTACAAAATAAATATAATTTTTATTTGTTTTTATCTTCAAAAATGATGAATTAGGGGGCCGTAGAAGTTGTCTGTTTTAGGCCATTTTTGTACGAGCTCTATCTCAACAACTAAACAAATTAGGAATTTGAAACTTGTATGTATCATGTAACATATACTGTTTATAATCAACAAATACTAAAAACGCCGATTAATAACGTATTTTATATAATATGGGCGATTTACTGCAACTTAAAAATAATATTTTGTATTTCATGCTAATATTATGCGATATAAATTCCACAGATAACTATTTACTAGTCGGAGTAATGACATGGAATTAGTAAGTACCTACTATCATGGCAGCATATACTATTTCGATTATTTAAATTTCGATCATCCAAAAAGGTCTACAAAATAAGCTCTCATCAAAAGATTTTAAAACCGGCCAGTATTTTTTGAGTTTAAGAACTTTATCGACTTTTTTCAAAGTATCCCTAGACGGTGTTGCCGTGTTGATGTGTGTACTCGTACCTCATGTTAAAACTACACTCCAATAGACAATAATATTCAGTAACATTGAAATGAATGGTGGTACAGGGTACTATTCAGTTACCTTAAACCGTTGTGGATACAATTTCATATTGAGAAAACTTATTTGTGTAAAAATATTCAGCCTCGGCGGCCAATCTCAATGGAGACTAGCTTTCGGCGTGGGAGATATTATAGTGCACAAGTGTATGCGCAGACACGAGTGCACTCTCTCTTCCCTCACTCTCATAGTCCAATGGGATGTGTAAAAACAATTTTTATTTTCGCTTGAGTTTAGATTTCGATATTTTTTTTTGATGGTACATTGGCGTGTGCTAGCTGTCATTATGGCAAATATATTTTATTTAATGTTTTGTGTTGAGTAATGTAAAATATTTGCATACTATTGTATAGAATCAAGTTTTTTTTCGTAACTGAACAGACAGCTGCACTGCTAGCGAGTTTGTTGCGCCACTTCTTCTTTCCAGCAAAAGCACTAGGAAGTGGTGAAGGGCGGGCGTTTTTGGGGGACTGTCTTATGTAATTAGCCTAGTTTGAATAAATGACTTTTGAATTTGAATTATGACTATCAAAAATAACGTAATACCTGTATTGACGGAATGTTGTAATTAAAATTTGGCGTACTACTTACATTCTATTTTGTACAATATAGTCTGATGTAGCAAGAGAAATCCTTTTATTTATAAGTATAGACTAGCTTTACCCGGCCCGGCTTCGCACGGTTAGCACTAAGTACTTATCTACGGCGCACCTACCTTTCCTAATTACATATTTCTACCTAATTACCTACCCTACCTACCTACCCTAACTGCTACCTAACCTAACCTACCTACCCTACATATCTACCTGCTTACCTACCACATATACCTATTTCAATCAATCAATCTTCCTAGCCTTTTTCCCAACTATCTTGGGGTCGGCTTCCAGTCTTACCGGTTGCAGCTGAATACCAGTATTTTACATGGAGCGACTGCCTATCTGACCTCCACAACCCAGTTACTGTTACAACACATATACCTATTTATACCTACTAATACTATGTTAGTAGCAAATAAATAACTTTGAATTTAGTTAATGCATGTTACTAAAATAAATGAAATAGACTTCTACACCTATAATTTAACACATCAAATTTTTTTCATTAAAATTAGACAATTTCTTTACAAATCTTTATGTTTTTTTATAGCGCCTCTGTTGTTACCTTTACGAAAGTATTACAAAAATGCATAGTGTTCTTGTACGACATGGTATGGAACCCTTCGTGTGCGAGTCCGACTCGCACTTGACCGATTTATTTAAATACTTGTATTAATTATTATAAAAAAATAAAATGATAAACAAGATACTTTTGTTAGGAGTATGAAAGGATCGTAGCAGGTGGTATTCTGTAGTTTCTGCCTACCCTCATGGGAAGAGGGCGTGAGTTTTGTATATATATACCTCTATTAACTCTTTTATCCTATTGGTGACTTATAAGTGAAAAGAGTTAATCGTTTTTGTGTCCCCAGCAATCATTTGAACTATTATTATTATTGTCTGTCAAAGTTACAAATAAGGTGTGTTTGTAAACCTTGATATACACGGTGCGATTTAATTGCCTATAGTATATCATAACTTGAAGTAACATTAGAAGTTGCACCGTTAGACGATGCAAGTTTAATTTTATTTTATGCCACAGGCAAGAAACTTGCATCGTATAAATGGGATCTAATTCCACCAACATAGCCACCACCTCACCTCAAAACAAAACAACCGTTCTGACTAACGCGTGCCTGCACGTCAGCGGCAATTCCCCAGACGAACATTTAGGTACAGAAATAGCTTCACTAGTATGTTCTGAAATAATTCACATTTATATTATGAGTACTAGGAACATTTTCTATTTTACTATAGTTTGTTAAATAAATAAATAAAAATAAATAATAACTTTATTTCCAATTTACATAGGATAGTGACGATATTGTATTTAAATTGCATGAACCACTGAATATCTCCACTGGCACCCAAGCTAAGATTAAACTTGTGTCATGGGTGCCAGGGCTCTCTCCAGTACCTCATTCTGCGAAGCAGTAATGCTCACGAAGGAGGAGGCGGAGCGCGTGAGGGAGAGGCAAATTTCGCGCCCTCGCGCCCCTAGTCGCCGCAGGAGACGTCCTGGGTGTCGGGAATCCCGAGACGATTTCCGGCGCAGGCTTGCGGACGGAGAGCAATGGATAGCTCGCCGTCCCATAAGGACCAGACGGCGCGTTGTGTTCCACGCGCGCCTCAAGGAGATGTCAGTACAACTAACGGGGTCCGCTAGGGCCGATGCCTGAAGTTGCGGGAAAGTCCAAAGGGGGACCGTGGCCTCTGGCAACGTACAGGTAACAGAAGGAACATGGGTGGGTTTTAGTCAGTAAGAGTCTCATGCGCCCTTCCGCTGCGGGAGAAGTTATTTGATGATTTCCCACCCACAAAAAAAAGGGCTCTCTCTAGTTAGACACCACAATTTACTAAAATAACTGCTAAATTTCGCCCACGCTACTTCGTTTTCGCTTAGCGTACTTTCTGACTTTATTATTTTTGCTCGGCTCTTTAGGGTCATAAGGTGATGTTAAATAGCCTAACCTTCTCAAGAATAGGCTATTAAATGCAAAAAGATTTTTTGAAATCCGACTGGTAGTTCTAGAGATTAGCGCGTTTAAACAAACAAAAAAAAAGTCTTTAACTTTATTATATTAGTATAGAAGTGTAGATTTAGAGTGTCTTTGATAGTTCTTGGCTAAAGCAAGCTACGGTTTGATCCATGGCGTCAACGTTTATAACAAACGAATGACGAACTTTCGAACTACCTGGCATTAATGTACAGTCAGTGCGTTCATTATAATTTGTACCGTGACGCAATTGGTAGCACTGAATTTTGCAGTTATGTGATTGGTAGTACTGTTCTGTCAGTTGCCATTTTGAACTCTATACTAATAAATGAGCAATATTATATTGGTAAATGCGAGCAGTGGTGGCCCAGTGGTAACGGCCCCGACTTACGAGTGGTAGGTCGTGGGTTCGAACCCAAGCAGGTACTTTACTTTGTGTAAATAATTTCATCACCACTGCTCTCAAAACGGTGAAGGAAAACATCGTGAGGAAACCGGCATGTCTTAGAACCAAAAAATTCGAAGACATGTGACATCTACCAACCCGCACTGGGCCCGCGTGGTAGATTACAGCCCACTCCCTCTCACAGAGAGGAGGCCTGTGTCCCAGCAGTGGGAACATTAATAGGCTGATGATGATGATGATATTGGTAAATCACGTTCTCGAAAACGGCTCTAACGATTTCGATGAAATTTGCAGTAAAGGGGTTTACGGGGGCAGAGTCAAATAAATCAATGTAGTTAGGTAGTTCATATCTTGGAAAAAGCCGAGGGGATCCTTGGGGGAGGCCTCCGTCCAGCAGTGGACAGTAGGATGTTATTGGGCACTCTAAGCCACCTTACGTTCCATCGGCTCACTTCGTTCGCCTCGTCACTTCAGGTGGCTTAGATTGCCCAATAACATATATGAAATCCATTCTAAGCCACCTTACGTTCCATCGGCTCACTTCATTCACCTCGTCACTTCAGGTGGCTTAGATTGCCCAATAACATATATGAAATCCATTCTAAGCCATCTTACGTTCCATCGGCTCACTTCATTCACCTCGTCACTTCAGGTGGCTTAGATTGCCCAATAACATATATGAAATCCATTCTAAGCCACCTTACGTTCCATCGGCTCACTTCATTCACCTCGTCACTTCAGGTGGCTTAGATTGCCCAATAACATATATGAAATCCATTTCGATAACTTACCTGATGAACGGAAGGTGGAGTACGAATTTTTGCATAGTGCAGTAAAATAATGGTTCAGCGCCTATTCCACCCGATGGAACTAGTTATAAATGTCAATGTAATACATTAATCGACTCATTATTAATATATCCGTTTCAAGCAGTTGTCATGAAATTTGTAAAACAACCACAATCGTTACATATAAACAAACTTTGTGTTAATTCTCAGGAGACTGGTTTTCGCCATGGAGAATTATTACCTAAATCGGTACGATGTATCATTTGCGGGCCGTCAAATTGTGGAAAAACTAATTTATTAATTGGTCTTCTTATACACGAGAATGGATTAAGATTTCAAAATGTTTATGTTTATTCGAAAACCTTGCAACAACCCAAGTACGTTTTTTTAGAAAAAGTCTTGCAACGAGTACCAGGCGTTTCATTTCAGAAATATCATGAAAATGAGCAAGTACTGAGTGTTCAGACCGCAAAACCGAATTCTGTAATTGTATTTGATGATGTTGCTTGTGAAAATCAAAGTAGTATACGTGATTATTTTGCTATGGGGAGACACAAGTCCATCGATTGTTTTTATCTAAATCAGACGTATAGTAAAATCCCTAAACAGTTAGTAAGAGACAACGCAAACCTAATCGTACTTTTTAAACAAGATGAAAGAAATATGAGACATGTTTATGAAGAACACGTCAACACTGACATGACATGGACTGAATTTCGGGAAATGTGTTCAAAAATATGGAGTATACCGTTCAATTATGTTGTAATTAATAAAGATTGTTCCAAAAACAAAGGATGTTATAGAAATAAATTTGATACGTTTGTAGTCTTTGACTAAGAACACGAATACATATAAAAGGTTTATTACCTACCAAACATTATTATTCACCTTACGACGCTAGATCAATTACAACCTATTTTACCAATATGGAAAAATCATTGAAACGGCAAATTGTTGATGCGGCAGAAGCTGTAAAGATAAAAGTACGAAAAATGAGAGATACTGAGATTGATAATAAACAAGCACTAGAAACTGTTTTCAAACCTGTTACAGATCCTCTCAACCTAATTGCTAATGCTAGTAAACAAACTGCTCTCCTGGGTGCTAGTAATGATTTTGTTGATGTTCCGTTTACTAACGAAACTATGTCGAAAGAAGGAACTGGCAGCGCAAAAAGTAATGATAATAATAGCGATGAAGACAAATATGAATCCGATATCAACAGTGACTCTTCTTATGAATCAGTAGTTGAAAGGAATCAAGATTATGATACATCATCCTGGTCAGTATCTTCAGAAGCGTTGGTAGATATTCCATTTGGGGTTAGAGCAGATCGCGGGAAACTGATGCTAGGTTCTGCTTGCATAACGATCAACGATCAATACATTACCGTAGCTGAACGTAAATACCGAAATACACCTGGTTTAAAACAGTTGTTGCTTAAGAAAGATGTAGACTTAAGCTTGGTTACAGATAATGATATGCAAAATTATAAGTCGATGTTACTTGATACAAATGCACATCGTAGAGATTATGATCCAAGTAAACCAATAAAAAGTAATAAAGGGCAAAAATATATGCAAATTATTAAACCTCTTTTTAAACTGAAGAATACAGTTCAAGGAAAGGGTCTACCGTTAATAAAAAAGTGGAGAAAAAACGTAGATTTAGTGTACTGGGATAATCCTAATGAATTAGTAGAAAGATTGAAATTATTAATTGCATCTAGAGATGCTGGCAACACAGGATTAGATAATGAAATTATATCTATCATTGAAGAATTGCGGGAAAGTAAAATTATAAATAAATAAATATTTAAAAATGTGTTTATTTTACTATCAGCCTCTCGATACAATACACCTTAAACATGAACGTAGACAAATTCGGACACTACATTCACAAAAGAATGCGTTTATCAGAGTTATTTGAGTTTAATGAGAATGCATTGTTAAAATCAGAAAACGGAGATTACGATATAAAAACATCAAGACTGAGAGGAATTAGATCTCCAGTAGAAGCTGACGATGCTGTGAACAAGGATTACGTAGATCAATTGAATGCTAACACGTTAAAAGAATTAAAGAATCTGGGTGTGAACAAGGATTATGTAGATGGATTGAATGCTAATATGTTTAAAGAAGTTAATAATCTGATTGGTATCTTGCGTTCTCAAATCATAAAAGATGCAAAGGGTACAGTTCAAGCTACTTTAAAAACAAGGTTACCAGAGGTTTCAACTCATTTGCAAGATAAGTTTTACACTAAAGCAGAGGTAGATAAATTACTTCAAAAAACTCCGTAATGGTAAAACAGCAGATTGTAAATGAAATACACAAAGCGGCACGAAGAAATTTCCTTCGACGTTCTGTTATTCTGAAAGGAATCCACGACTTATGGCAAGCAGACTTGATGGACATGCAAAACCTGAAAAAGTATAACAAAGGTTACAATTTCATCTTAGTGGTGATTGACTGCTTCTCGAAGTATGCCTGGGCTGAACCGTTAAAATCGAAAAATAAATTCGATGTTACTCGTGCATTCGAACATATATTGCTTAGTAGTCGTAATAAGCCTATGAACTTACAAACTGATATGGGAACTGAATTTTATAACATCACTTTTCAAACGCTTATGAAAAAGCACAACATTAACCATTACTCATCGTTTTCTACTAAAAAAGCATCAATTGTAGAGAGACTGATTAGAACTGTAAAAAATAAATTATATAAATATTTTAGTCTCAATGGAAACT
The DNA here is from genome assembly GCA_948150665.1 of Conistra vaccinii. NCBI lineage: Eukaryota > Metazoa > Arthropoda > Insecta > Lepidoptera > Noctuidae > Conistra > Conistra vaccinii. The sequence goes on along the minus strand of OX411339.1, from coordinate 6,381,669 downwards.
ATAAGTGGTTAGGTCTACCATTGGAAGATACATTGAAGAGATATAACAACACAAAACATCGTACTATTCAATTTAAACCGGTTGATGTGAATAAATATAATGAACAAATAATCAAAGAAAATATAAAAAAAATTAACAAACATGATTTAGTTCAGTGGAAGCCTAAATTCAAAGTTGGTGACTGTGTTCGTATAAGTAAATACAAACATAATTTTGAGAAAGGTTACACTCCTAATTGGTCTACTGAATTATTTATTATAAAAAAAGTAAATAAAACCTTACCAGTGACTTATCACATAGAAGATCAACGAAAGCAAAACATATTAGGAGCTTTTTACGAACAAGAACTACAAAAATCGAATTATCCTGATGTTTATTTGATAGAAAAGGTTTTGAGAAAGAAAGGTAATAAATTGTATGTCAAATGGTTAGGTCTAAACAGCGCAGAAAATAGTTGGATTGAAAAAGCTGCAATAATGGAATAATATTATTATATAACCATTTTTCATCTGAAATCCTATCATTATTATTTGAGTAATGCAAGGGGGTGGACTAGTTAACAACATAATTAATAATCTACCTTTCGAAGTTCATTTACCAGGATACAATTATTGCGGACCAGGAACCAAACTTCAGAAACGTTTAGCGCGAGGTGACCGAGGTGTAAATAAGCTAGACGAAGCTTGCATGCAACACGACATTGCGTATACAAACTATACAGACTTATCAAATCGTCACAAAGCCGATTTACAACTACTTAACATGGCTAAACAAAGACTTAAATCAAAAGATGCAGGGAAAGGTGAAAAACTAAGCTCTTGGGTAGTGAACAAAGTTATGAAAGCGAAACTAAAGTCGGGATCTGGCATTAAAACATTTAAAAGCTTAGTTTCAAAAATAAAATCAAAAATTAAGAAACTCAAACGCAAAGATAATAAGACTTTAATAAAAGCAGCTTACTTAACCGCAAAAAAGTTATTTCCAAACATTCATCATCGAATTCGAGTACCCCGAGTAATACCCATACCAAAGACTGGAGGAGTTTTACCTTTAATTCCAATTTTCGCTGGTTTATCAGCTTTAGGAACTTTAGCTGGTGGTGCAGCTGGCATTGCAAAAACCGTCAATGATTACAAAGCAAGCAAACAAAATTTGCAAGAAACAGAACGTCATAATAAAGCTATGGAGGCATTAGTGTTGGGTAAGGGTTTATACATTAAGTCGTATAAAAGTGGTAAAGGATTGTTTATAACATCTTCAAAAAACTGAAAAATATGCTACCTAAACGCCCTCTAACAAATGTAGACATCCGAAAGTTTTCAAGTGACATCCCATATTTTCGTGGGGTCTACATGAAGGATCGACTACCTCGGAAGCCGAAATGCATTGAATGTGGTATCGTTAACTTAGACGATTCTAAGAACGAAGGAACGCATTGGGTAGCTTATGCTAAAGTATACAATCACTGTGAATACTTTGATAGCTATGGAAATTTAAAACCTCCAATGGAATTGATGCAATATTTTAAAAATTGTAATGTGTTTTATAACTACACAAGATATCAAAAATTTAACGCAGTTAATTGTGGTCATTTATGTTTAAATTATTTGTGGACTTTTTGGAATAAAAATGTATTATAAAATATATGCTTTTCTTTCATTTCAATCATTTGCAAGATGTCGCTCACTTTGTCGATAACTGGAGACTCGTCAGTGTTAACTACATACTATCCTAATACATTGCAACTAGATGGAGAGTATGAGTGTGCTTTATTGCACTTTTCAACATTTAATTCTATTCCAAACATTGATATAAGTAATAATAAGTTCTATTATGGTTTTAATCAAGTTATTGAAATACCGGAAGGCACTTATGAATTGCAAGATATCGGCGATTATTTAAAATCTGAAATAAAAGATGCAGCGATCAAACTACGGTGCAATAATAATACTTTAAAAACTACAATATTCTGTACAAAAGACATTAATTTTATTAAAGAAGACTCTTTTAGAAGACTGTTAGGATTTAACAAACAAATCTTGAAAGCAAATAAATGGCATGTGTCACAGTCTCCAGTCAACATTCTACCTACGACCGTAGTCAGGATTGAATGTGATATTGTAAGCGGTTCATATATAAACGGTGAACCAAGTCATATTATTCACGAATTTGCACTTAATGTGCCACCTGGATACAGGATCATAGAAATCCCGAAAAACGCAATATACTTTCCAATCAATCAAAACAACATAAGCTGCATACATATCAGGCTGTTAGATATAAACAAACGATTAATCAATTTACGAGGTGAAGAAGTGCAGGTATATCTGCATCTTAGAAGAAAACAATGATTGACTACAATAAAAATGTGTCTCAACAAGTAAAGAATATCAGTTCTGCTCGAGCTAGCTCTCAAATAAGACCTCTCTTTAACCCCTTATTCCCCATTGCGTCGCAAAACACGCAAAATTTGCCATATCCGTCAAGCCCCACTGCGTCGCATGCGACGCAGTCGGCGCACGCTGATTCAAGGTCTATTTGTACTATGGATAGGGGCTAATATGGTCTGTGGTTAATTTTATTCCATGGATTTGGTAATATACTTGTCAAATAAATCGACTAAAACGTCAAAATATGCAGAAACAATTCTAGAAAAAAGTAAAAATTGAACATTTTGGCACGGCAAAATGGCGTCCGCGCATGCGTTCAGCGCGCTGCACTCCGCGTTCTATTTATTTGTTTTCTATTGTTTTTTAAGTGTAAATCGACGGGAAATGTTGTTTTTTAAATAATTAAGTAGTGTCGTCATCGTATTTAGTTAATATTTGCACTAAATAACATCGTAATTACCTATTACGGACCCATCAAAAAATGTAAACAAACTCGGTAATGAAAAAACGTATTGTTGTGAAATTTTGAGTTTTGTGTGTGTTTTGTGTATGTAATCGCTGGTAAGTCATTTATTTTATATTCTTTATTAGATAATGCATAATAAAAATGCCATTTTTCAGAAAAAAATAAGAGTTCAATATTTTTTATCAACTAAGTAATGTTACGTAATGATACGGATACCTATTATTGAACTTTTTTAATTATTGGTGTTTTTATTTATTGTGTTTGTTCGTAAATAATGGTTTTGACCGATAGTATATGTATTCATAATGTATCCTGCGAAATTTCATGTGAATCGAACCAGTAGTTTTATTATAAATCATCAAAACAATGCACAAAGGAATTTCTAATAAGAATCTGATAAGAATGTTTATTTATCAATACTAGCGTTCGCTTACAAAGATTCTAAGTATTATAAAAAATCCTTTGTCTAATCAGGAACCCAAAACCATTAATGATAAGACTATTTACGTAACAAGAAGCTCTCAGTTTTTGTTTATGTTAGCGCGCTCTTATCTCCGACGCGCCGCCGGCGGTCTCCGGTACGTTACGGTAGTCAAGGTATATTTGCGTCATCGCGGCGGGGGAGCGGAAGGGTTAAGAAGAAAATAAAATTAACTAAAGACAATAAAGCATTCCTTAGAGCGATCGGATTATTAAAATGAATATCTTAGATGTTTTATCCGCTCCGACATACGACAATACTATAGAAGGAATCGAATTTCATTCCTACAAGCCCTATGTAACGAGTTTTAACAGGAACGATGAAATCCGCATACCTATCAACCAACAGGACTTGTACATATTACCGTCAGCTAGCACCCTATATTTGGAAGGAACTGTTATCGTTAGCAAAAAAGATACGAAGGACAAAGCTACTAGTATCAATTTCACGAACAATGCTCTACTCTACTTGTTCCAAGACATTAGGTATGAGCTAAATGGTGTGGAGATTGATAAAATAAAAAATGCAGGTATAACAACAACCATGAAATCACTCATTTCAATGAACGAAAGTGAATCAAAAATGTCTAATGCCTGGGGCTGGAATATTGATGGCATAAAAAATATAAATGGAGGAAGATTTTCTGCTTCTATACCACTTCGTAACCTCCTCGGTTTTGCTGAAGATTTTAAAAAAGTCGTGATAAATAGTAGACATGAACTGATTTTGTTACGTAGTAATACTAATTTGAACGCTGTAAAACTTAATACTGGCGAAGTTGTGGATGATGTTCAGATTAACAAAATCATATGGCGCGTACCGCATGTTAAAGTATCAGACAAAGAAAAAATTGGTTTGTTAAAAGTATTAGAAAAAGATCGCCCACTTCAAATGATATACAGAAATTGGGATCTGTACGAATATCCAGCTTTGCCTAAAACTACAAAACATACCTGGTCCATCAAAACTTCATCTCAAATAGAAAAACCAAGATACATTATTATTGGGCTACAGACAAATAGAAAAAACAATGCAAGTTCCGACATGTCTCAATTCGATCACTGTCATATTCGAGACGTTAGAGTGTATCTTAATTCAACGTATTTTCCATACGAAAGCTTAAATGTGAGTTTTGCTGATAACAGAATCGCTTTATTATACGAGCAATACACCAGATTTCAACAGTCGTATTACGGACGTCGTTCGGAGCCCATACTAAGTGAGAAACAATTTAGAGATTTAGCACCGCTGTTTGTAGTCGATTGCTCTAGACAAGCGGATAATCTAAAGACAGGTCCGGTTGTGGATGTGAGAGTAGAAATTGAAAGTGATTCAGAGATACCAGATCAAACTTCAGCATATTGTCTTATTCTGAACGATTGCATTGTTGAATACAAACCATTAAGTAACATTGTTAAGAAGATATCATGAACTCGGATACCATTATAGTGGAACTCCAAGGATTTAAAGATTCTATAAATAATTTTATTATCAAAGAATTAAGCATTGCGAGTCAGGATCATACACAGACGTTCTTGGTAAAACCACCATATTCATTCCATTACCTAACACCAGAAGAAAAAAAGCAGGTGAGGTGGCTAGAAAGGAATCGAGGAATTTACTGGAGTGAGGGGTTCATAGACTACAAAGAGTTTCAACGCGTTATTTTACCATATTTAGAAAATAAAAAAATTATTACCAAGGGTTTGGAAAAGATTAAGTGGATTAAAGAGTTATGTACAAATTGTGAAGTGATCGACATAGGTGAGAAGGGATGTCCTAATTTTGCAATATTAAAAAAAAAGTTTTGTAAAAATAAAACTGATTTTAATTGTGTGAACCATACAATGAATTGTGCATTAAATAATGCGGTGTGTATTAGAAAATGGTATGTTGATAATAATATGTCTGTTTTTAATTTATTTTAATTCATTATTGTGTTGAAAAGTTAATAAAAAATGTTTATCTACTTAAGAGTGTTTCATTTAATATAATCAGGGTAACCTACTTATCAAACTTTAAATTAGCTGCAGCAAAATTATTATTTCTTAAAAATTTTAATATATAATTTCAAATGTACTATGATTTTAAATGAATTATTCTAATAAAATATACTGAAAGAAAATAACCTATAATACACTACACTAGAGCTAATTTAGAGTCCGAGTATAAATAAGTAATACAAAATAAAACATAATTTAAATGGTAAAATAATGTATTTTTATTTATTTTTTATATTATTTACAAGTATTACAAACTAATTATACCTACCTACCCAATAATAGTAATAATTGTCTCCACATACTTAATTTTACAAACTTGTGATGTATGAACATTATCGCAAATAAATTAAACAAAGAACTTAACATTATATATTATAATTATTTTATGTTTTATTATTATAATTTTTAGACTATGTACAGGATAAAATACAAAAGGTTAATTACTATAAAACTTACATATTTAACATTTTAATAATTTAGATATACTTACATTCAAAACTTATACAACATAAAAACCTAAGATGTTTAAACAGTAAAAAATACGAAAACAAATAATATGTTCTAATAACTATAATATAACTTACATAATTTATTATTGCTTATTACTAAAAATCTTATAAAGTAAATACTTACAAAATAATGACACCAACTATCAGCTAATAATAACAACTGTCCCCACAAAGTTTTTTTGATATTTTATTAATTAACGATTGCGTCTCCTCCATAACATGATCCACCGATTCAGTCACTACATACTGCGCACTTAACATTACCCCGTCCTGATTGTCACTTGCAGGCTCTTGTTCACTAATATCCAACACTTGTACCTGGATCAGCCGTAAACCTTTTTTCTTCTCATTGTTTATAACGAATGATTGACATGTATGCAGAGATGACTTCTGTTTTAGACACTCCCGTCTTGTTCTAGGTTTTTTGATGGCAGGTCCGCAGTTTTGTCTTGGTCTAGGCTCCTTGTTGACAGGTCTTTCTTGTTCTGGGAAATCTGGGATATGCCAGCTTAGACTCGGAGTCGGAAAACCTTGAGCGTATTGTGAGAAGTCGATAATATCTGGAGAATCACACATTATCAATGATCTGAAACAAACGAAATAATAATTAATTATAATTACATAAACAACATGATGAAATAATGTTATAAGTAGATGGGTACTTGTACAATACTTACAATTCGTTTCGTTTTTATTCGACGTGATATGACCGCTCCGGCTGAGTGGTTGACTGTCTAATGATGGATGTTCTACCCAATATAATAATGTGGAACGTGGCTAATATCTAATTACGCTCTATAAAGCCTTACGCTGTGCTGTGATTCAATTTCATGTTTCAACATGTTCAAACTCGTGCATAAGCACCTGTTCGGTGTCGAATTCTACACCGCGCGCGTCCGAACTTCGAGCTATGTCAGCTTCGTCTTCGTGCTTTGTCATCAAAAATGAACATTACAATGTTTTATCAAGTTAGAGCCTGTATCCTCATGCGCGACTCGCTGCGAGCGCTGTATGCTTTGTCATCAATCAGGAATAGAAATGAAACAGATATAATTATAATTATAAAATACTATTTATTTATGCATTTACGTACTACAAATAAAAGAAAACTTATCACGTTTATGGGACAGCATTTCATACAAATTTTAAAATCCAAAGTTTTGGCAATGAATAATATGATTTATTAAAATTTAGACGTCTAAGCAGGATACGATATAAAAAGTTAGTAGAGAATATTTTAGTCATTTTTACGAAATGCTATGTCACATAAACGCTTTTAAAATTAATTAAGTACTAAATAAGTTCTAATATTATTTAATACTAAAAATAATATTTGTTTGGGGCACCAAGAAAATAAATGTTTTACAATTACATTACCCATTACTTATGTCTGGATCCTGCTATAGGTAATAAGCATTAGTAGGTTCATAATATTTCCTATCTTTACATTTAAGACGTCCTCTAAAATACATTAAAAATGTATCTACTATAATTATTTACATTTAAAAATAATGTTAATGCATTACTTAAATATAGTTGCATTACCCCAGGCTAAAGTAGATACCTTATCAAACGATAGCAACCGCTTATCATCATTACTTGATAGTGCTATTTTATTTACGTCCTGAGTGAATATTTCATGTTTTATTGACTTAAACAAGACATTTTTTTTGCGAATGACATTGCAATTGTACAAAACGTTTTTATAATCTAACATATTTAAATTTTTCGTAACACATTTTTTTGTACCTTTTGCTTTCTTAATTGTTTTGTCGTTAGTTTTAATACAATAAAGCTTTGAGCGCAGTCCTACAAATTCTTTGATAATTTTGCCACTCATTTCATCCTTAAATAGCCCTGGAACCTTCTTATTAATAATTGGCAAGTTAAATTCGTTGTCTATGTCATAGTTGCTGGTATCAAAATATTTTAGAAAATGACCATTGATATCTTCGTAAACATCGTCGGTATTTACATCATAAACTAAACTATCCGTATCAGTATAACACAATTCTATTCGGTTACCATAAAAAGGTTTTATTATTGAATAGTGGAAGTCATACATGTGACTCTTAGATAATTCCAATACGGTAAATCCTATATATATTGGTTTATTAAGAATAACACGCGAAGGCTTCATTTGGATTGCCACTAGATCATCAGAAAAAACAGAAGCGCTATGAAAATATGGACTGCCGATCAATTTCTCAGCACAAGTAGTCTTTTTTGTTTTATTGTTCAAGTCACACCACTTGTTTACTAACTTAACATCTATTCGATGTTCATTATTTTCCAGAGTCTTTCCAAAAATACTATTGTTTAATAATTTGAAAAAATCTTGTTCAAACGTTGACTCTGCTTTTTGACGTAACTGAGTGTTAATATCAATATATTGTTTTAAAAAACAACTTTGCTTGAATACAATAGCGCGATGGATCCTTTTCAATATTAAACCGTGTTGTAAACACGTTTTTAAATGTATGTAATGAATAACATAGTGATATTTATCATATAAATTCGGTATTAGTTTTTTATTCTTACCACCGGGTGGCAAACATTTTTCTGGACAAAATGGAAAGTCATTATGGTCAATATGTAAATTATCTGGATATATTAAATCAACTTCTAGAATATAACCGTTTTCCGCAGTATCGCTAATATCCGCCAAATTCAATTGTAAATTATCTATTTCTTGTCTATTCATAAAACTGAAATCGGAATAGGGCAGGGATTGACACATGCTATAACCGTATAAATTGTTACAGTCTAAATAAATGATAAATGAATTTGAACGAGATGGGTTGTAAGTATCTAAATATTTATGATTGGCTTTGACATGTCTTTTGGAACACATGCAAACACCACCTCGAATACCTTTTTGGATCATCCTAAAAATTTCAATATCACTAATCAACTCTAATTGTATTCCTGTTTTTAAAAGCATTGCATCAAAAGATAGGCTTGGTGCTGTAAGATAGAACGCGGGATCGAGATTGTAATGTTGTTTACATGTTTTTCTAAAATTTTCAAATACATCTGTTAACAACAGTACGTCTGTTTTGAGATATAAATCTGTATACATACCCATGTTACGAATATTAAATACTGACCAAACGGACTGAGCGTGTTCATAGTCTTCATCAGTAATTGGCTCATTAGTTAAAGAGTTAAAAAAAAATGATTTAGGAGGTAAACACGTATCTTCGTAATGTTTCCATTGAGACATATAGTCGTACGGATAAACACCTTTACGGGTAAGTAAGTCAAATTGTGTTTTATTAGGAAAATAGGATTTTAATTGTTTAAACTCTTGTTTTTTCATTGTACTAGCTAGTTTTTCTAAGCTTGTTCCTAAAAACTTGAAAGAATCTACAAACCGAACCTGCATGCTTTCCTCGGTGGAAATAGGAATAAACTTTGTAAAAGAAATGTAGTTTTCTTTTGTTTTAGGTACCACTTTAATAGATCCAGGAGCTTCACCTAATTCTTTTATAAAAAGGTGACAATCATAACCAGACAGACAAGTTATGAAAAAATACAGGCAAAAATTTTGGTAGCTTATTTTGCATGTTACAATAACAATGAGCTGCGCCGCGATATTTACCAGTCAAGTGACAATGATCGCGAACCCTGTCGCCGAACAAGAAGTGATCACAAATATGACAAGTCATCGCGTTTTCAAAGTCGCGAGCATTGTCATCTGAGTATATCATAGGAATATTATTTTTTAAAATATCGTAAATTTTTCGGGCATCTTTATAAATAGACTTCACAAAATTAGATACACAATCCGAGCCGCGATAAGAAACGTAACGATTGTAGTTTTCGTCTAGCACACACGTAATATGATATGCGTAAGCTATAGGCACATGTCGCTGCCGCGTAACAGTACCCGCCTTAGTAGGATCGGGGTTACAAGATTCATACCGTTCTAACATTGTTTCAAAATCTGCGTATACAACAAATGGTACAATTTGCTTTCTGTTATAATTTTCAAACTGTATGAAAGAACCCTTTGGAGGTAGTTCCGTGGCGACACCTCCACAATTATGTGAACTAAGAATATCGCAAGAATTAAAAAACATTAAACAAACATCACAAAAGTATAGTTTACCGTGATGCTTTGTCATTTGGTTCTTAACAAGTCGCGGCAAGTCTTTAATCAGACAGTAATGTGATAAATCATCACTTTCTAAATAAAGTAAATGAATCACCTTTCCGTTCAAGGTTTTTGGTTTGTATAGAGGTCCTACGATGGTATTATTTTTTAAACCATAAATGTAAATACAAATTTCAGGGTTATTCACTTCGAACCGCGTAATATCTGAGAAATTAATTGGGAATGATATATCCTTTACATTTAAGACTTTTCGAAAATCAGGGTAAGACGATACTCTTTCAGGATGACTTTTAGCTGGATATAAAGCAGCAATAACTGACCATAAAAAACAATACTCATCATTATTGCGGATATTAACACATGCTTTTTTATATTTTAATGATGCAGGCAATTCGATAAAACCTGAACCGCGCAAAGGTTGATATTTGTTAACATTAATTTCCAAATGGGAATTGTTCAAGAACGTCCATCCACTATCTCGATCCTGAAATTCTTCTATCTTTTTTGTTAAGGTGTTTTTGACTTGAGACAGTAATGAATCCAATTCATAATTCTGATGCAAAGTAAAGTTTTTTGTGGCAAATGATTTCATTTCTTGAGAATCATTTTTAACCATTAAAAACAAAGCGAAATATTCGAAGTTAACTTTTAGACAAATGTGTTCTTTAATAGTCATGTCGATTAAGGTTTTAATTTTGTTTCGAATATTATTTAAAAATGATTCTGTTGAACAATTCTCAGACGGGTCGACAATTCTATAGGAAGCTATACGATTACGAAATGCAGAATGTATTATTTCTACACCTTCACAAAAATGCGAAATATTTTTGTTTTTATGATTAGTACTACGTAAGTGACCTGTCCAGTGACTGCGCTCAAGAGATGTGTTACAAACGGTACAGAAAGGCATTTTAGTTTTATTTTATGTCAACTAACCTGTACGTTAAAATAATTTTAGACTTACTATAAGATGTCGCAATATGGATTATCTAAGATCGCAAAAGATATCAAATAATAAATTATCTTGGTACCCCAATATCGAAAAAGAAATTATATTATTTATTCCTATCTATCTATCAGTATCTATAAAAAACTGGCTCAGAATTATCAAATAACTGATGAGTCCGTCTCATAAATATTTGTAGCCCGTCCCACTGTGGAGTGTCTCTATTAAGTTGCACTTTAAGTGCAACCGATGCCTTCTTCCACCGATCCTCTTTAGGAGTGGAGACAACTTCGCTCTTATTATATACTTTAACCTCTACATAAAAGTCCCCAGTCAAGTCCGCCGTTCGCCGCACTTTCCCGTTGGCGACACGGCTTACGAGGGACGAAGCGAAGTCTTCGGTTGAGGTTGGTGGTGGAACGCTATCGCATTCCTCCAAACCAAAGAGGTTCGAGCTGCATCTTTTACTGTCAAAATAAAAGAAAAATACCTCTTGAACTAATTGTATGTTTTGCTAAATACAATCTAAAGTTGTTTTTATATATAAATCCACTAACCACTGAAATTAACGTATCATATTCGACAAGAAGGTATCTAAAGATATAAACAGTAATAGTAAAATTACCTCGATTTATATTCTGATGGCTTGATGGTGCTTTCAGAAGCTTTAAGCTTTGTCGGCTTTTTCTTCGGCTGCACCTTTGCAACCTCAATTACAGCAGCTGAGCGCCGTGGCTGCTGGTACTCTGACTCGGAGTCAGATCTGAAATGGAACACAAAACATTAATTTAAAATTTTATGCAGCTATGACTTAAAAGAAGACTGATGCAATAAAATGAACACGTTAATAATTGCAGAAGAAATTTAAAGAAATATCAATCGCTCGAATATGATAATATTTACACCACCCGGCAGACAGAAACCGGGTCCGTAACTGGGTAGCAATTACGTTCTACTGCAAATTCAGTAAACTAATAGAGTACTTACTTACATTTCATAAAAATAGTAGTATATAGAAAGATATAAGCAGTAAATGTAAATTACCTTGATTTATATTCTGAAGGTGTGGTGGTGCTTTCAGAAGCTTTACGCTTCGTCGCCTTTTTCTTCGGCTGCACCTTTGTAACCTCAACTACAGCAGCTGAGCGCTGTGACTGCTGGTATTCTGATTCGGAGTCAAACCTAATGGAACACGAAAGATTAATTTTATAATTATGCTACTATGAATTAAAAGAAGGTTACAAAACTCGCTCTAAATGATAATACGAGTAGTTACACCAGTCGGCAGACAAAAACCGGGTCCGTAGCTGGGTAACAATTAAACACATTAAGAAATGACGAGAGTTACACCAGCCGGCAGGCAAGAACCAGGTCCGTAGCTGAGTACCGATTAAACATTAAAATATTCAATAAACTTAGTAGTACTTACTCACATTTTATAGTTGTAGGATGACGTAATATGTAACGAAAAAGGTAAGTGAATCACTGGAAGATACTGGAGCGAATGTATTATATGATCGAAATTGCTTGGTTTATATACATAAAAAATACAATTTCAGCAATATTTATCTCATATCAAAATTAAACCTTAACTACATGTCCTCACAGGTGTATAACTAAATTATGTTACTTACGACAAATTAAACCGCATTGATTGAAAACCCTTCTGTCAAATTGCAATTTTATCGTGAGAAACGAAATACAAAACCAGCTTCTGTCAAATTGCAATTTTATCGTGAGAAACGAAATACAAAACCAGCTTTAACGCTCGCCGACAGGCGAAACCGACACCGGGCTGTTACTTATAATGTATACAATAGGTATTATAGTAAAGAATGTATGTTTGTTTAATAAACCGTCTTAGAAAAACTCTGTATGATAACATAAATCCATCTGAAATTAAAAAAAAATAAAAAAAATCTGCAAGTTAAGATGAGTCGAAAGTAAAATATCCTAGAAGCATTTTTTTTTTTTTTTTTTTTTTTTTTTTTTTTTTTTTTTTTTTTTTTTTCTGTACAATACATGTATACGAATCCGTGTCAAAAAGTAAGTTCACAGATATGTTGCAGTAAACTTTAAATTGATAATTAAGAATCATCTTTCAAACAATCCTAGATTGATAGAACTAACACCTTATTATAAACATATAAATATATGTAAACGAACCCGTGTCATAAAGTATGTTCACAGGTATGTTGTAGTAAACTTTAAATTGATAATTAAAAAGACTGCAACATGCGCGACGATCATCTTACAATGTTATCGCTGAATACATGGAAGTTACTCACACATACACCTCACGTAATAACGATAAAGTTCGAATTCAGCAAATTTACATAATGCAATTTTGCAGTCTTTGAGATTTTAAAATGTGGAGTAACAGCAGAGTAGCCAGTCGTTGATTGTTAGCGTGTAACTTGGTAGTGTTAGCTGTATGAACGAATTAAATTAAAATTTGGATGTATCTTGGTGCCCAATCTGGGGTCATGGACTTGGAATAAGCGTGTGCCTGTGCATGTTATTTCTTGCTCTGTGAAGAGACATGAGACAATCTGTCCTGAATTTTAGTTTAATGTTTACGGTAGCCTAAAATTCAGATGTCCTCGGTACCAATCTGGTCGCATAATCTGAGTGCGCGTTGAACCTCTGTGGTAAGGCGCTATCTCTAACTTTGTGGAGAGACTAGTGACAATCTGTCCTGAAGTTTAGGTCATCGGTTCAGACAGCCGACGCATTTACTTGTTTAATAAACATGTAAATTTTCATCTATATGAAATGAAATTAAATTAAAATTTCGGATGTCTAGCCGCAGGAAATATAATGTGTGTGCACCTATGGGTATGCGCTATTTCTTTCTTCTGTGGACAGGCATAGTGACAATCTGTCCCAAGTTTTAGTTTAATATATACGATATTCTAAATTTCAGATGCCCTCGGTACCAATCTGGTCGCATAAACTGAGTGTGCGTTGAACCTTTGTGGTAATGCGCTATCTCTAACTTTGCGGAGAGGCATGAGTTTCGCTTACCACGTTTCATATAGATTAAAATTAGGAATAAATTCAGTAGTGGTGAAATGTGTAGTGAAACTATGAAAGAATGACAGTAAAGTAGTGTAGTGAAACAAAGTTTAAACCGTAGATCTGCTTTTGTTAATCGAGGTAAGTGGTTGATATGAAGAATTCGTACTCCACCTTCCGTTCATCAGGTGGAATAGAATGGATTTCATATATGTTATTGGGCAATCTAAACCACCTGAAGTGACGAGGTGAATGAAGTGAGCCGATGGAACGTAAGGTGGCTTAGAATGGATTTCATATATGTTATTGGGCAATCTAAGCCACCTGAAGTGACGAGGTGAATGAAGTGAGCCGATGGAACGTAAGGTGGCTTAGAATGGATTTCATATATGTTATTGGGCAATCTAAGCCACCTGAAGTGACGAGGCGAACGAAGTGAGCCGATGGAACGTAAGGTGGCTTAGAGTGCCCAATAACATCCTACTGTGGACGTCTTTCGGCTGATGAATGATGATGAGCCGGGTTACGTTCATCGATTGACCATCGATTATGTTTTCAGGCGATCAATATCAGTTACTCTTTTTAGGAAAAATCAATATTTTCTTCTTTCTTTCTTTCTATACATACACGCAACATCACGCCAGGATTCCCTGAAGGGTTAGACATAATGTCTGTTAAGTATACCCTACATTTCTTTCGCCAGACTCAAATAACGTCGAAATTTAATATTGCTTTTATACGAAGCAACACAAGATAAACGAGCCGTGGCAAAATAGATTTGCCAGTCAGCAGGGCTAGTAAGCCAAGTACCCTTTTCAATAAAAATATTAACATTACCTATAGCATTTTCATGTATTTTATCAAGTTACAATTTTATGAAACAGTACATTAGTGTTATTATTGTATTATTGTACCTACTCGTAAAATCGTTAGCAGAATTAGTTTCGGCTGCAGTTATTGTAGATCTCCCTGCCTCTTCATCCAGTGGAACGCGTGACGGGCATCTTGTTTCTGCTCCTCGGATCCGGCTCGAAGGACGCATTTGTGCACTCCTTATCTCTCCTGGGATAAATAAAATGTCTTTATAAAACGCTTTAGGTGAGTATTAAACTCCTGTAGGCTTATTTAGATTCCTGTGATTGAAACTACATGTAACATTTTCTTTTGTACTGCATAGGAGTTTACGTTTCGTTCGACAGAGTGAACGCATAGTGACCGAGTCGAGTATGTTTTGGTTTATAGTCCGCGCGCGACTGCTTGTCAACGCTTGAGGTATGTGAGCGATGAGACGGGAGAGCGCCAATAACAAAATTGGCGGACTGAGTGACTGAGTTAGCTTAGCCTTGGTCTTACTACCCCGTCTCCCGATGATATTCCTCAGGCGGAGACCAGCAGTCGCGCGCAGATGATAACAAAAAATTCGGTTCCAAAAATCTTCAGTGGGTATCGTGATAGGTAATACTATAAATACAGTTTCATTTGCACCATTAATGGTGCTAACGAAACTAATTAGTCTCCTCTGCACCATTGATGGTGCAGGTCAATGGTGCATACGGTACAACGGGGTACCATAGATAATACACTTAAATACGATAGGTACTACCTACTGAATTTCACGTTGCGTGTTACGTAGTTTGTTGTTTCAGTAACTGTGTCAGTTTTTCCAAATATTTTATCGCGGGGTATGGCAGTATGTATTTGTTTGTCGGTGCGTTTTCTTACCTCGCGTTTACACCCTCATACAAGTTGTGATACTTGGTTTTCTACAAGTTTTATACAAGTACAGCTAGAACGAGAAACTAGTAGACACAACATGAAGAATATGTTTTTTATGCATACTATTGTAGAGAATTAAGCTTTCTAACTGAATAGACAGTGTGCTGCTGGGCAGTTTGTTGCGCCACTTCTTCTTCCTAGCCAAAGCACTAGGAAACTGTGTAGAGCGTGCATTTTGGGGGACTGTCTCATATAATTTACCGCCCTTAGCCGTATTGTCACGTAACGATATACCGAGATAACGTCGAAAGGCTGTCTGTCCCGGAACGTGTTAAATAAAAATATGGTTACAATTCATGTTGAAATTATACATGTGAGAACGATTCAAAACTTTTAAAGCATCCGCAATAAAAACTAAATAAAACAATTCAAAAATTAAATTACAATAAGCCGTGGCAGCTAAAAGATGACCGTCCCTACTGACGGTGTCCGTTCACGGTTATGCTAATTTTTTTAGCCATTAAAAGTGGATGGTATTATCATTGTATGTTGTTTCACAGGGTCTTTTAGTCCTGTGATAAAAGGGTAGCATTTACTCACACGCTGTTTAATAATTTATGCATAAATAAGCTTTCGTGATGACTACCCCCAGAGACTATGCTATTAAACAGTCTAGGAGTAAACATTATGCTATTAGTTAAACACCGGGGACGAGCTTAGCGTTCACGCAAGTCTAGTACATAATTAGAAGGTTATTCGTACTTAGGGATGCATATTCCCGGTGAAGAGTGTGTCCCCGCAGCATCGTTCACCGAAAAATTTCGTGCCTCAAGAGGCATAAGAAACATGGTATAGAGTTCCTCATCCTCAATAGAAAACGGAGGATCCTTCGAACACGCGAATTTTGTGTCTGGTGGGCTAACTGCGACAGTTGTTGTCGGGTTTTCGTATTAAGGTGGAACTAGTCGCGGGCTCGAACTCAATGGTGGGCATGGCCAAAAACCACGCTGTCTCACCTGGCATCGTGTCCGACAGAAATAGTATCAGTGATGAGCAGTTAGAAGCTGATCTACATGGACAACGTACAGTTCGCACGCACAGAAACACCGTACCGACCAATTTTAGTAAAACGAGCGCGTCAATAATTACGAAAAGGCCTTTGGTAAAAAGGTTTTTCAGAAAAAACCATTGCATAAATCAATTACAAATAAAATTTATTGAAATCTTCGTTAATTTTTCTGTGTCGGTACGGATTTTGTTTTCGAGATTTCACACTTCTTGTATTACTTATTTACGCCCAAAGTTGCGTTAAAATTAGCAAGAAAAACGAATCTTTGTTGGCTCATAACTTTTTAATGGCTTTTTATTTTACTATTCTGCTTCCTTACAGACAATTTCAATAATGAGACCTAACGATATCAACTTTGAATGTACGATGTTAAATAGTGGAGTAAAACCCCTCCGAAGTTTGTATGGAAAAAATATCAAATTGTTTCACCTTAAAGATGCTAATCGCGCGGATAACTTTGCTTGCGCGATGTAGGTTTTCGATAACGTCAGTTGTGATAGGGTCCATATTGGTCTTTTACTTTGTTATACCATCTATGTAATACATATGGAATGCAATAAATAATTGAATATTGAGTATTGAGTGATGTGTGGGTTACAAGTGGCGTTGTAGATCATCATTCTCCTGCCATTATCCCAATTTCTTTGTCGTCGGCGCAACATGTCCCTTTCTTCCATACATCTCTATTAGTCGTCATCTCGGTAGTCACCCCCTTTCTAGACATATCATCTTTTACACAGTCCATCCATCGTTTCTTTGGTCTTCCCCTACTCTTATAGCCATCGACATTCATACTCCTCACGACATTTTCGTAATTCTTCCGCATTCCATGTGGCATTATAGGTACTTATTCAACGCTGCCGAAAGGGACACAGCCTGCAGCAGTAATTGCGTAACACACTTTTTATTTCTTTTTTTTTGTGGGTGGGAAAATCGTCAAATAACTTCTCCCGCTCTGTGCGGAGCGGAAGGGCGTGTCAGACTCTTACTGACTAAAACCCACCCGTGTTCCTTCAGTTGTCTGTACGTTGCCAGGGGCCACGGTAACCCACAATGCGTATCATACTTTAAATTACAATCCGAGGGTTTAAACGAAATTTTAAAACCATAGGTCCATAGGTTTGAAAAAATCGTCTGTTCAGCAACGTAAATAACGCAATAAATGTAGTTGGCCTGTCAAAGTGAAAGAAATTGCGATTAATTGTCAATTTATCGAGAATCAACAATAAAGCTGTTCTAATTACCATCTTTAATTTTTTGGATGGGGTTTTCTTTGTCTGAAGAAAACTTTTTAGTCACCTATTACTTTCTACTGCTATTTTCTTCTAATATTCATTAAACACGTTTTATTTAACAATTTCTTGACACATAATAATAATTAGTATTATCTTTAAAACTGAACACGTCTAATAAAGATTATAAATTCTAGTAAAATTTAAAACTGGCTTGTTCAGTAAAAGCACTCAAAATATTAATATTCAACTACGACCGAATAACCTTACTAATGTCATTAATAGACCTTTGACATTCAGAATATTTCAGTCCCTCGAAAGTTTGTGGCTCAAATTCGATACAGACTACGATTTGATTTAATTTGTACCGTCTGTGTTTCTATTTATTCGGAATTGCTGACATCTTTTCGATCAACTAACCCAGTTTAAACCTAAGGGATAGGCAGAAGAGAGTTCACTACTCATCATCTGCCTAGCCTTTTCCCAACTATGTTGGGGTCGGCTTCCAGTCTAACCAGGTGCAGCTGAATTTCAGTATTTTACATGGAGCGACTGCCTATCTGATAAACATCTGTATCAACTGTCAAAATCTAAAGGTGACAGCCGGGACCAACAACTTAACGTGCTTTGTGTGTAAAGATGGTCACCCATCCACCACCCACGGACCAACCCCGGCAAGCGTAGGTTAAATTGATAGATCGACCCGTGCGGCTGTTATTACTTAGTCTTAATTTTAGTGGTTTAACTTCGAATGGGTGGACTCAGCAAGAACACCCATTAAAACCACTAAAATTAGAAAATTTAGAAAAGGTAAAACCACTAAAATTAGCACATACCTACGAAACTTTTCTACACACGATTGAAGTAGGCCGTAAATTAATACTACGGGCTACGTGTAGCGGGCAGGTAATATATCCGAAAGTTCTCAACTACTTCAAATGGCTGCGAGCTAACCGGACGAGACCCACCTCGTCTGTGATGACCACTTTCATGTTGTTTAATGGTCAAACACGGCTACCGAGAGTCTGTACTAGGGTTGTACTGGAACCTCGTCTACGCAAGTATCTGCGTTCGTCTCCGCAAGTTTCACATTAAAGGGCCTTGCTCAATCGGAGCCGATTTTCTTCATTAGATTTCCGTTTTTCCATTGCACCTGGAATTTCTTAACTTACTTAAAAATAACTGGCGAAATGTGTAAATAAGTATCGACTTCAATTTTAACAATTTCTAAGAATACCGAGAGAACAAAAATAGTTTTGACGAAGAGAATCGAATTTTGCGAATAGGTACTAGCTTTTGAAATACGTATTTTTGTAACTTCATGTAAATCCGTTTTATTCATGCTAGTAGTAGTGACTAACTAATAACAGCGACACGGTCGATCGATCAAGTTAAGCTACAGTTGCCGCGGTTGATCCGTGGATAGGTGACCATTTTTACACACCGAGACTCCTCTGTGCCTCGGAAGTTGGTCCCGGCTATCATTCGTGGTTCTTGGGCTGTCGTTTCGGCTCTTCAGAAGCCCGAAAGTCTGACAACCAGTCTTACCAAAGGGTATCGTATTACTCAGTTACTGGGTTGTGTAGTTCAGATAGGCAGACGCTCCATGAAAAATACTGGTATGCAGCTGCTTCCAGTTTTAACTGGAAGCCTAACCTAACTTAGTTGGGAAAATGCTAGGAAGACTATAGAGAATTAATTCCTGAAGGTTTATGTGTATCAGTCATAAATATCGAAGTTACATAACTATAAAGAAACGCTGTTTGGTGAAACGGTGCGTCGCTAGTACTAAGCATATCCTAATACGATGATGTCTAGAAGTGAATTAGTGAGTTGAATTTTAATCGAAAACACATTGCGATAAAATTAAGGATTAAAGTTTATCGAAGGCGTAATCGTATAATCAACGCGACGCATTGATTTCGTAATCAAAATTCAAATTGACCGTTAAACCATAGAATATTTAAATTGGCTCGTGAGAATAGTGTTTAAAAATTTCATTCTTCTACTGGTTTTGGGGTAGGTACTTGAGAACTCAAACAAAATGAAAACATTTATAAACTTTTAACGTTACGTAAACCAACCAAGTTATGAAACGTAGTAAAAGATAAACAAAACTTCTTTTGGAGAGCGGAAACATGGCAACTCCACTCACTTACACACACACACACAGACACTGTCACGAGCATGAATAACTAACAGTTACGCAAAATTAAAAAGCGTTTTTCTCGTGACTTTGAGAATAGGCCTATTTCATATAGTACCTATGGTTTCGATAACACTATTTTCGACGTCTATCAATAGTTTAGAAGAAAATCACTTTTGAATTTTTCGTCAGTGTATAATGTGTGTTGTATTCAAACTCAAAACATTTATTTTATTTAAATCAATTATAAGTACTTTTGAATTGTTAAGGAGTCGGTCAGTCAGAAATATGAAGCTAGTTGCCCATTCCAAAGCGTATTATGGTCATCGTTCATTATAGCAGCACGGCTCCGACATGGCAAATAACTTGTCAATCAAGTTAGGATTTTAAGTCAAATGCATTAAAGTCTACTTTATGATGGCTATACAAAATAGTGGACGGCTCGCCGGCAGTGAAGGCCCGCGAGCCGTCACACGTCGGGCCGACAGCGCGCTTCAAGCGAGGTGCCCGCTCGCTGGCGCCTCACCGTCGCCGTAAGCGCGGTGACGCCTCGCCGGCCGCACGGTGACGCCTTGCTTGTGAATAAACAATAAACTGTTCCCTCGCTGGTGGCGTGCCGGCAGCGAGCGGTCGCTTTGCTTCCAGCGCGTTGGCGGCTAGCCGTTGCCTTGCCTCCGGCGCGTTGGCGGCTAGCCGTCGCCTGGCTTACGGCGCGTTGATGACTAGATTTTTCGAGGCGGTGCCGGGGCGCTACCGTGCTGGAGCGGTGCTATTATAATGGGCGATGACCTTTAGGCACCTATGGAGAGGAACGGGCAAGAAACTCTATTAGGACCCTCTATTGTTACAAAATATTAGTGTTACATCATATTTGGTCATGACTGTACCTAGCCAATATACCTACCTATACAGGGTGGCAGGGACATCGACGCGAAGCCGGTTACCATGGATTCAGTACATGATTCTGAACCCCCCTGCGTTGAAATTTTTCGTCGGTTATTTAAAAAAAAAACAGCTGTTTCATAGAAAAGTGCAATACCTACGCGGTCAAAATGTATGGAGCAGCTGATTTTTTTTAAAATAACCGACGAAAAATTTCAACGCAGGGGGGTTCAGAATCATGTACTGAATCCATGGTAACCGGCTTCGCGTCGATGTCCCTGCCACCCCGTATATAAAACAAGACATTTCTAAAAGGATTATACAACATTCCCTAGTGGTATAATGTTACGATCGTGGCTCGGTTAGAACAGGGCAATAATGCCTGTAGTTACAGTTACCGAGCAATGGAACGCAATATTACGTGCTATCGAGAAACGTAATATGTGCCGTTGAGAATACGTAAATGGCACATTCAGTTTTTGTTGCCTAATGGAAAAGGTTTTTATTTAATCTAGTGATTCTAATTATCCTATACTATTAAATGTGCTCATTTATTTGTCAATGTTCCTAGCCTTTTCCCAACTATCTTGGGGTCGGCTTCCAGTCTAACCGGTTGCAGCTAAATACCAGTATTTTACATGGAGCGACTGCCTATCTGACCTCCACAACCCAGTAACTGGGTAATACGATAGCCCTTGGGAAGACTGGTGTCAGACTTTCGGGCTTCTGACGACTCGTAACGACTGTCAAAGATCCACAAATGACAGCCGGGACCAACGGCTTAACGTGCTTTCCGAGGCACGGAGGAGTCTCGGTATGTAAAGATGGTCACCCATCCACTGACCAACCCCGGCAAGCGTAGCTTAACCTGGTGGATCGACCCGTGTGGCTTGTTATTACTTAGCCATGAGCTCCTCCTCATTTATTTGTATTTTATATAAATATATTTGTAATCACGTTCTTGGAAACGGCTCTAACGATTTCGATGGCGGTTGCAACATCCCCTGTGTTGCAACTTCCATCAAAATTGTTAGGGATCGTTTACGGAGGCGGAAAACCGATCTAGTTAGTTCTCATGTCTGGGAAAATTAATCGTTAAAATAAAAATCAAAGTTAATCTTAACACATAAGTTCACATAACACAACATCACGCTTTGTTTCCCCGATGGGTTGGGCAGAGGTGTAGCTGTAGCAGGTACACCAAATTCAAATCCAAATTCAAAAGTCATTTATTCAAACTAGGCTGAGAATCAGCACTTGTCGAACGTCAAAATTACATAAGACAGTTCCCCAAAAACGCCCGCCCTTCACCACTTCCTAGTGCTTTTGCTGGAAAGAAGAAGTGGCGCAACAAACTCCTCAGCAGCACAGCTGTCTGTTCAGTTAAGAAAACACCCACATTTCTCGCCAGTTATGTTTAAGTCCCAAGCAATAGGGGGCGAGCCTATTGCCAACAACCGGGCACAAATCCAGACTCCGGGCTGCTACTGAGAAATTCCAGTAGAAAAACCTAATATCACTTTGCCCTTTAGGGGTATGAGGAACAGGGTGTAAAGTTCACTCATCCACCATAGAAAAGGGAGGATCCTCCAACCAGACGGTTGTTATGTCTGGCGGGCAACTGCCCATATGTTGATTTCGGATAGTCTTATCTATGTTTTTCGCTTGGTAAACTCTAACTGCGAGATGCAGGAATTGTGTAACGTCATGTCTTTTTTACTGCGTAGTTTTATGTCGCGGTGTAACCGCTACATCACTCCCCTCCGGAGACCGGAGGTCGATAGTGGGCTGAGTCTTGAATCTTGCGATGCTTCACAGTGCCAGCTGTGGTTCCAGTGAGTCGGAACCGGGTGCCGCTCAGTTCACAGTGGGTCGGAACTGTCTGCAGTGATTGCGGCGATGGTGATTGTGGTTCCAGTGAGTCGGAACCGGGTGCCGCACAGTTCACGGTGGGTCGGAACTGTTTGCGGTGATTGAGGTGATTGCGGTGATTGAGGTGATTGCGGTGATTGAGGTGATTGCGGTGATTCCCCAGTGAGTCGGGGTGATGTGGCTGAGGGTGATGACCAGGAATGCGCGTTCGCTGCATGCTGGTGGTCAGGATACCCGTTGAAGCCGTGGGTGCTGGCTGGCTGTGTGACTTGCCTCACGAAAGCTTGCGGGAGTGATGATGATGACGTCACGCTGAAGTTGTTGCACGAAGGCTGCGTTGACGTTCATACTCGGGGTCACCAATTTAGGCGTATTAGGAACAGGGTGTAAAGTTCACTCATCCACCATAGAAAAGGGAGGATCCTCCAACCAGACGGGTTGTTATGTCTGGCGGGCAACTGCCCATATGTTGATTTCGGATAGTCTTATCTATGTTTTTCGCTTGGTAAACTCTAACTGCGAGATGCAGGAATTGTGTGACGTCATGTCTTTTTTACTGCGTAGTTTTATGTCGCGGTGTAACCGCTACAGCCCGACCCGGGAATCGAACCCAGGACCTCATACTCAGCAGTAGCGCTTGCGACCACTGGACCAACGAGGCAGTCCAAATTAATTTTTCAGAAGCACTAGCTTTTGCCCGCGGCTTTCCCCGCATGGTGGTCGAAAATATTCCCACGAGATAGTATCGACTACCGGTATAAAAAGTAAGCAAATATCCAATGTCCTTATAGGTTAGGACATAATATATATGCACACAAGTGGTCCACCTGTGTGCAACATTTCATCGAAATCGTGAAAAGGTAATAGATAGACAGACAGAGTTAGTTTTTATGGAAGTCCTATACATGTAGTATAGTTAATATAAATTCTATAGAAATTAAAGCATAAACTTTTACTGCATGATGCAGATGTGCTGAGTGTCAATATTTCACAACAATTATGACACTGACAGCTCTTGAACGTGGTTAATATTCCACAACATTTATGACACTGACAGCTCTTGAACAAGGAAAAGACTTTGAAGGACAGTAAACGCCCATAAGCGTCATAACAATAAAACTTCTATTGTATCTCATTGACTGTCCTTCAAAGTGTTAATATTCCAAAACAATTATGACACTGACAGCTCTTGAACGTGGTTAATATTCCACAACATTTATGACACTGACAGCTCTTGAACGTGGTTTATATTCCACAACAATTATGAAACTGACAGCTCTTGAACGCGGTTTAGATGTGCTGATTGCGTTCAGTTTCTTTGGTGAAATCACTTAGTAATAAGACTTATTACGATAGCCGTCATCGTTTTTAGGTGCAAGTACTAGTGTATTATGAAGTAGCCTGTAAAATATAGGCAATATCAGTTCATGAAGGGTTTTATACGCCTTCCTTTGTTCTAATTACCAGCGCAGTCACGAATCCTAATTTCATTAAAGGCTTAATTCCGCATTGCAGTGGTTGTTTACGTACTGTGTGGCATACTGGTTCTTTTTTCCTTAAATAGGATTTCCATAAAAAAGCAGGCCTCATAATAATATAGTTTAAGATGAAAGCCAAAAGAAACACCAAAGAATGTTTGCTCTTATCTTTCTTAAAAGAAAATTTTATATACATAAAAATAATGAGCATTCCGTGAACCCCTTTACCCTGTTACCCCGAAATTACCCCTAAAAACTTTGATACTTAACATTCCGCCCAAAATTCATGTTACAATTAAATCTGTTGGCGAACTTATTCCTAACACAAATACATTTAGCTTAGTGAGAATTTCAATTAGATCCCGCTTTAATTCTTTTGTTAATCCGTGGAGAAAAACACACAGGAAATATTTGAAATTCTAAGCGAATTTTGAATTGTCTAAATTAAAACGTAATTTTTATCGCCGCAGCGAATGGGTTAAAGTAAAGTTCATGTCTATCTATTTGATGACCTTCGGGGTAATACACTTATGCCCGTTTGCAGCTTCACTAAGTGACACTGAAATAAATCCCTAAATAAAAGTGCACTGTTTTTTCAACGCTAGGTTCAGCGTTGAGAGTTGAAAATCCAACAGAGCACTTTTATTTTGACAGTACAATCACATTCATTACGCTATTTATGTTGTTCAATAGACGAATCTTTCAAACTTAATAAGAAGCGGGATCAGCAATTTCCTACAAAATCTTTCTAATAGGTATACGCAATTAGGGTGCTGAGCACTTGCTAGTTTATCGATTTCCATACTATCCAATATTGGGTTCTAAACGATCAGCTAATTTTAATCCTAAAACAATTTTTTTACCATAGGAATTAAAAAGTATTAAAGCCTTGTTTCCCATTGATGTTATTTCTACATAAACAAACATCAACTTTATTTAAGTGTATACAGAGTGTTAGGGTAAACACCGTTATCCTTCAAACCAGTGGTTTGGTTTCGTTTATAGAACATAAATTCAATGGAAAATCACAACTTTTTTTTTTAAAGATGTACATTTAGAATCGTCACGCAATTCCTAGAAAGGTATTTTTGCCTGTCTTTAAGCCAAGAAAAGGTTGTATTGTATTTATTCATGTGTTGTGTAGGTAGGTAGGACGGGCGGCGATCGATTACGTCACTCGGGCGGGCGCATATCCATGAATTTGCAGACGGTGTCGGACCATAACCTTTTTAATATTTGTTAAAGAAAATAACGTAATTTTTTTTTACTCGGTTTTTTATGTTTATATTTAAGCCAACTACCCATAGTATGAGTGACAACGGTGTTTACCCTTCCATCCTGTATAAAGTTGATTTTAGACTGATTAGTACTGTTGAAAAAGTTATAAAAAAATGAAGTGGTAGCGCAAACTGAACTTTATGTGTAGGTATGACAGACAAGATAGTTGTTTTTCCTAAAACTCGTGTTTGGCAAATACATTGCGAAACCAGATTAGACCCATTCACTCCATTTAAAAACAAAAATTCTAAGATTGTTCTTGTCAGGAGTACATGACTATAAGAATTGGATTAATCAATAAATTAAGGCTACTTCGGCCTTGAACTTTCCAGTTGGGACTTTGCCAACTTCGAAGTCCTCTCCAGACAAAACTGTTTTAAGTAATCCTTTGGGAAGCATTTAAAGAGACGCCAAGAGTCAGTCTGGAACTTGACGATTAGTATCACTAACATTACTTTACTTGCCTAAGGTTTTACAAGTAACATAACATAATCATCACGCCGGTATTCCCCGAAGGTTTAAGCAGAGGTGTACCTATATATAGTACACCCACATTTCACCAGTTATGTTTAAGTCCCATGTAATAGGGGGCGAGCCTATTGCCATAACCAATCTGCCTAGCCTTTTCCCAACTATATTGGGGTCGGCTTCCAGTCTAACCGAATATAGCTGAATACCAGTATTTTATATGGAGCCACTGCCTATCTGACCTCCACAACCCAGTAACTGGGTAATACGATACCCCTTGGTTAGACTGGTAGTCAGACTTTTGGGCTTCTGAATACCCGTAACCACTGTCAAAGATCCACGAATGACAGCTGGGACCAACGGCTTAACGTGCTTTCCGAGGCACGGAGGAGTCTCGGTATGTAAAGATGGTCACCCATCTACAGACAAACCCAGGCAAGCGTAGCTTAACCTAATGGATCGGCCTGTGCGGCTGTTATGACTTAGCAACGAGCTCCTCTGGAATGGAAAAACCCAATATCACTTTGCTCGACCTGGGAATCAAACCCAAGACTCCATGCTCAGCAGTAGCACTTAGTCTGGTTAAGCTAATTATCAATAAAATAATCATCGTACTTCGTAGTGAAACATGATCCTATTTCTCAGCCATAACCCTATCTTTGCTAATGGTATGAATTTGTAGACAGTAAAGACTTCATATACGCCACAAGTATTTTCAATAAACAAACTTAATTGTGCCAGGATCCTATCTTCCGCACCATTTCACTACGCTGACCTAGCTCAGACGTAGCTTAGCTTAGCTCCGTTTCATTCTATTATAAAGAATGCTTCGTATATACTTTGTAGGCAAACGTTCAAAGAGATCATTGTGCGCTGTAGCGTCTCTTGAAGATGAACTCAATGAAAAGGGTTGAGGCAAAAAAATCAATGGATTGGAGGATTTTAATTGATTATATAACATAATATCACGCCTTGTTTCCCCGAAGGATTGGGCAGAGGTGTACCCATAGTACACCTACATTTCGTCAGTTGTGCTTAACCCCATGTAATAGGGGGCGAGCCTATTGCCACCATCGGGCACAAAATCCAGACTCCAGGCTGCTACTGAATAATCCCAGATGGAAAAGTCCAATAATTGGACAAAAAAAAATCCAAAGATCCAGATCCAGTCCAATAATTGGTCCAATATATAGATTGGATTGGTCATCGATGTTCGTTCGTTAGTAATAGATAAATATTTCGCTTGTTACCTTCGTTTTTGTTATATTGTATCATTTTATAATTATGAACTTATGTTTGTTTTGATTCTCTAAATTATGTAGTCGATGATTTTGGTGCACGGTAAAACTCTAATGAGTTTATGTCTGCACCAACTTATTATGTATAAAAATGTGAATGAATAAATAAATAAATAAATAACACTTTGCCCGAGCTGGGAATCGAACCCCGGACCTCATGCTCAGCAGTAGCGCTTGCGACCACTAGACCAACGAGGCAGTCGGATGAATTAATTATAATGCCTTATACCTAGTCTTGCCTTGTTCGTCCTTTTATATAAACTCACTCCTTCTTCCCATGGGAGTAGGCAGAAACTACAGAACGCCACTTGCTATGATCCTTACAAACTCCTTTTGCTTTCTCCTTCTTCCATTCTTGCTTTTCTTTCCATAAAAAAACATGTAATACATACATACTAGTGCTACGTGTATTTACATTTGAGCTCAAGTGCTATGTGGATCGAGTTTGAAGCAACTTAGTTCTCAAGAGCATTGGATTTGGGTTCAAAATTGTTGGGCACAACCGAAATCACTATGCTTGTATGTATGTAGAACTCTATTATGTTACGCAATTATGAAATGGTCACACACAGTCTTAAAATAATAATAAAGTACACTTGCGTAGTGTGAACAGGGATGTTAGTCGGTTGTTGCCTCATTCCATTACATAACGGGCCTCTGCGAGTTTGGCATCGGCTCCTCGTACGCCTTCCAAGGGTCCGGGCCCCCAGGGTCCCAAGTTATGTCAAATCTTTAAAAAAAAAATGTAAATTCGGAGCCGGTCATTAGTACGGACATGAAACGAATCACAAGTGCGCCACTGACGATATCACGTGATCTACCCACACCGCTCTACCAAGCGCGCTTCTACAGAGTCGTAATGTTTTAAGCCCACGGCGAGGAGGACATTCAGTGTCTGATCGTATCGGAGTTAAGACGTCGCGGAACTGTACTCGATTCGTTGTGCTCAGTTTATTGTGTGAATTGTTATTTGTGATCATTGTGATAATTTGTGATTCCCTTTCCATGTCCCATGAATCACATATGGTTCAGGTTGATTATTTAACTATTGTGTCTACTTTGTGGACAGTGAAAGTGTTAAATAAATGCCGTGTATCGCACCCAGTGTGTTTTCATTGCACGAAGCCCATCTTCTGCCCACATGATGTTTGAATAAATCCTGACAATCCGACATGATTGTATATTGTATCAAAAAGGAGCGGAAAGAATCAAAGAGCATCAAAAAATTTGTCACGGTGGCCAAAATGCTGGCACCATTGCCACCTTGCGTGGCAATAATAAAAGGAGGCTCAGCAGTGGGTGGAACAAGGCTGCCAATGACGATGATGATGATGATGACGGCGATAATATAGGCCAAGGCCAATATGCCAGCGCTCTGGTCACATGAAGAGTCGACCTACCGCTTGGCGATGTGTCGAAAAACCAAATCTATTACAAAAACCCCAATGTATTACGCCACATAAATTAATTGTTCTATCGCCCGTAAGACTCTTACAACAATGTACCCAGCCGTTATTTTACTTTTACATTGCTACACTGATACGCACCTAAATAAGATGACCCATCTGTAAATCCAGTAAGATGTACTAATTTCCGCTTAGTTTTGGTAGAACGCGTCCATAATGGCGACAAAAGGCTTGCATGCCTTCTCGTGTGAACGCATCCATAATGGCGACAAAAGGCTTGCATGCCTTCTCGTGTGAAAATGTTTGCGTATAAGGGGTGCTACACAAATGATCGTGTCGGCACCGGTTCAGTAGTATTTTGTTGAACAATAAAGACGACCCGAAGTAATTAATACACATATTCGGGTTTCATTTGGATCGTGCCGATCGGCAAACTGTGTTTGGGTCTCTACACTCGCTGAATTTTGTTCGGCTGGGCTAGGCACAATTCGAGCTAAGACGAGCGGCATTTCCCGAAATATCTAAAAATATTCGTTTATACATTTATATAAGTACTTACATTACCAAACACGCACACATACACATACACACACCCTCGCATACATCCCTTACACTTTCACATCCATGCATACTTTCACACCCCACACGCACAAAACACAAATAATACTAAACTCAATAAAACACAAAATACTCGCATATTCGACCCTACATTCCTTACCTCATATAGATAGCTTTGTGTCAATTGTTGTTACCTCAATAAAATCATGTAATTAGGTTCTTCATCATACAATACACACAGAAAGGTTTATTAGAACATTCGAAGTAACAGTAGAACACTGACTCCTAAGTCACAGGTTTCCCCTAATTTAGGAGGCAGGGTTTCCATTATTAAGCTACTTTTATATTTCTGAACTTGTAACCTAATCGTTAAGTACTTTTGTAACAAAGGTTATCCGTTATCAATAAAAGTTTTTTAATTTTAATATTTGCGTAAGTATTTGATTTTGCCGCCCGGCAATGGCAAATCATGCCGAGCTGAACAATTACGTAGAACCTCTAAATCATACAGCTATATAGGACATTGTATGTATGACTTAAACAAATTGTTAGTACGTGATATCATTGGAGGCTGGAGATGCAAAACGTGACACATAGATCACTAGAAGGTCACATTTTTGCGCAAACACGTAATATATTATATCTTCACGACTGTTATCCCCGAAGGGATAGACAGAGGTCAAAACGTACAAAATAAAATTTATTTTCTCAAACACACTAAGGAAATTCGAACATTATTTTGACAACCTTTTTCGAAATAATTCGAAATTGCTGTACTGGTCAAAAACAATCGAGCGCCCCGACGAGAATGTTACTGAAAATCCATATCTGTCGTGTTTAG
The DNA here is from genome assembly GCA_948150665.1 of Conistra vaccinii. Classification (NCBI taxonomy): domain Eukaryota; kingdom Metazoa; phylum Arthropoda; class Insecta; order Lepidoptera; family Noctuidae; genus Conistra; species Conistra vaccinii. The sequence continues at coordinate 6,351,492 of OX411339.1, read as the reverse complement.
CGGCCAAATAAATTACTATGAAAACTCATAATTATCTGTCGTGTTATTTAATAAAATCTGTCAAGTGCGAGTCGGACTAGCACACGAAGGGTTCCATACCATGTCGTACAAGATTTAACACTATGAATTTTTGTAATACTTTCGTAAAGGTAACAATAACAGAGGCGCTATAAAAAAACAAAGATTTGTAAAGAAATTGTCTAATTTTAATAAAAAAATGTGTTGTGTTAAAATATAGGTGTAGGAGTATATTTCATTTATTTTAAGAGAAAAATATTAAGTTAACTTTATCCAGTAACAGGCATTAACTAAAGTCAAAGTTATTTATTTGCTACTAACATAGTATTAGTAGGTATAAATAGGTATATATGGTAGGTAAGCAGGTAGATATGTAGGGTAGGTAGGGTAGGTTAGGTAATTAGGTAGAAATAGGTAATTAGGAAAGGTAGATGCGCCGTAGATAAGTACTTAGTGCTAACCGTGCGAAGCCAGGCCGGGTAAAGCTAGCTGCAACTTCGTCTCATGGAATTAGTTAGTTACCTACTATCATGGCAGCATATACTATTTCGATCATTTAAATTTCGATCATCCAAAAAGGTCTACAAAATAAACTTTCTTCACAAGATTTTAAAACCGGCCAGTATTTTTTGAGTTTAAGAACTTTATCGACTTTTTTCAAAGTATCCCTAGACGGTGTTGATGTGTGTACCTCAGGTTAAAACTACACTCCAATAGACAATATATTCAGTAACATTAAAATGAATGCTGGCACATACAGTGTACTATTCAGTTACCCTAAACCGTTGTGGATACAATTTCATATTGAGAAAAATTATTGGTGTAAAAATATTCGGTCACGGCGGCCAATCTCAACGGAGACTGGCCTTCGGCGCGGGAGATATTATAGTGCACAAGTGTGTGCGCAGACACGAGTGCACTCTCTCTTCCCTCACTCTCATAGTCCGATGGGATGTGTAAAAATAATAAGTAAGAAATAATAGATTTCTGTACGACTATCAAAAATAACGTAAATAAATACCTGTATTGACCCGTGCGTTTGCACTGGCGAAACATCACGACAAAACATGTTGAAATCTTTAGTTCCTGTCAAACATTGTATGAAAAATTGACAAAAAATAGAGATTCCAACATGTTTTGTTGTGAATGTTTCGCCAGTGCAAACGCACAGTTATAATTAAAATTTGGCGTACTACTTACATTCTATTTTGTACAATATAGTCTGATGTAGCAAGAGAAATCCTTTTATTTATAAGTAACTAGCTTTACCCGGCCTGGCTTCGCACGGTTAGCACTAAGTACTTATCTACGGCGCATCTACCTTTCCTAATTACCTATTTCTACCTAATTACCTAACCTACCCTACCTACCCTACATATCTACCTGCTTACCTACCATATATACCTATTTATACCTACTAATACTATGTTAGTAGCAAATAAATAACTTTGACTTTAGTTAATGCCTGTTACTGGATAAAGTTAACTTAATATTTTTCTCTTAAAATAAATGAAATATACTCCTACACCTATATTTTAACACAACACATTTTTTTATTAAAATTAGACAATTTCTTTACAAATCTTTGTTTTTTTATAGCGCCTCTGTTATTGTTACCTTTACGAAAGTATTACAAAAATTCATAGTGTTAAATCTTGTACGACATGGTATGGAACCCTTCGTGTGCTAGTCCGACTCGCACTTGACAGATTTTATTAAATAACACGACAGATAATTATGAGTTTTCATAGTAATTTATTTGGCCGCTAAACACGACAGATATGGATTTTCAGTAACATTCTCGTCGGGGCGCTCGATTGTTTTTGACCAGTACAGCAATTTCGAATTATTTCGAAAAAGGTTGTCAAAATAATGTTCGAATTTCCTTAGTGTGTTTGAGAAAATAAATTTTATTTTGTACGTTTTGACCTCTGTCTATCCCTTCGGGGATAACAGTCGTGAAGATATAATATATTACGTGTTTGCGCAAAAATGTGACCTTCTAGTGATCTATGTGTCACGTTTTGCATCTCCAGCCTCCAATGATATCACGTACTAACAATTTGTTTAAGTCATACATACAATGTCCTATATAGCTGTATGATTTAGAGGTTCTACGTAATTGTTCAGCTCGGCATGATTTGCCATTGCCGGGCGGCAAAATCAAATACTTACGCAAATATTAAAATTAAAAAACTTTTATTGATAACGGATAACCTTTGTTACAAAAGTACTTAACGATTAGGTTACAAGTTCAGAAATATAAAAGTAGCTTAATAATGGAAACCCTGCCTCCTAAATTAGGGGAAACCTGTGACTTAGGAGTCAGTGTTCTACTGTTACTTCGAATGTTCTAATAAACCTTTCTGTGTGTATTGTATGATGAAGAACCTAATTACATGATTTTATTGAGGTAACAACAATTGACACAAAGCTATCTATATGAGGTAAGGAATGTAGGGTCGAATATGCGAGTATTTTGTGTTTTATTGAGTTTAGTATTATTTGTGTTTTGTGCGTGTGGGGTGTGAAAGTATGCATGGATGTGAAAGTGTAAGGGATGTATGCGAGGGTGTGTGTATGTGTATGTGTGCGTGTTTGGTAATGTAAGTACTTATATAAATGTATAAACGAATATTTTTAGATATTTCGGGAAATGCCGCTCGTCTTAGCTCGAATTGTGCCTAGCCCAGCCGAACAAAATTCAGCGAGTGTAGAGACCCAAACACAGTTTGCCGATCGGCACGATCCAAATGAAACCCGAATATGTGTATTAATTACTTCGGGTCGTCTTTATTGTTCAACAAAATACTACTGAACCGGTGCCGACACGATCATTTGTGTAGCACCCCTTATACGCAAACATTTTCACACGAGAAGGCATGCAAGCCTTTTGTCGCCATTATGGATGCGTTCACACGAGAAGGCATGCAAGCCTTTTGTCGCCATTATGGACGCGTTCTACCAAAACTAAGCGGAAATTAGTACATCTTACTGGATTTACAGATGGGTCATCTTATTTAGGTGCGTATCAGTGTAGCAATGTAAAAGTAAAATAACGGCTGGGTACATTGTTGTAAGAGTCTTACGGGCGATAGAACAATTAATTTATGTGGCGTAATACATTGGGGTTTTTGTAATAGATTTGGTTTTTCGACACATCGCCAAGCGGTAGGTCGACTCTTCATGTGACCAGAGCGCTGGCATATTGGCCTTGGCCTATATTATCGCCGTCATCATCATCATCATCGTCATTGGCAGCCTTGTTCCACCCACTGCTGAGCCTCCTTTTATTATTGCCACGCAAGGTGGCAATGGTGCCAGCATTTTGGCCACCGTGACAAATTTTTTGATGCTCTTTGATTCTTTCCGCTCCTTTTTGATACAATATACAATCATGTCGGATTGTCAGGATTTATTCAAACATCATGTGGGCAGAAGATGGGCTTCGTGCAATGAAAACACACTGGGTGCGATACACGGCATTTATTTAACACTTTCACTGTCCACAAAGTAGACACAATAGTTAAATAATCAACCTGAACCATATGTGATTCATGGGACATGGAAAGGGAATCACAAATTATCACAATGATCACAAATAACAATTCACACAATAAACTGAGCACAACGAATCGAGTACAGTTCCGCGACGTCTTAACTCCGATACGATCAGACACTGAATGTCCTCCTCGCCGTGGGCTTAAAACATTACGACTCTGTAGAAGCGCGCTTGGTAGAGCGGTGTGGGTAGATCACGTGATATCGTCAGTGGCGCACTTGTGATTCGTTTCATGTCCGTACTAATGACCGGCTCCGAATTTACATTTTTTTTTTAAAGATTTGACATAACTTGGGACCCTGGGGGCCCGGACCCTTGGAAGGCGTACGAGGAGCCGATGCCAAACTCGCAGAGGCCCGTTATGTAATGGAATGAGGCAACAACCGACTAACATCCCTGTTCACACTACGCAAGTGTACTTTATTATTATTTTAAGACTGTGTGTGACCATTTCATAATTGCGTAACATAATAGAGTTCTACATACATACAAGCATAGTGATTTCGGTTGTGCCCAACAATTTTGAACCCAAATCCAATGCTCTTGAGAACTAAGTTGCTTCAAACTCGATCCACATAGCACTTGAGCTCAAATGTAAATACACGTAGCACTAGTATGTATGTATTACATGTTTTTTTATGGAAAGAAAAGCAAGAATGGAAGAAGGAGAAAGCAAAAGGAGTTTGTAAGGATCATAGCAAGTGGCGTTCTGTAGTTTCTGCCTACTCCCATGGGAAGAAGGAGTGAGTTTATATAAAAGGACGAACAAGGCAAGACTAGGTATAAGGCATTATAATTAATTCATCCGACTGCCTCGTTGGTCTAGTGGTCGCAAGCGCTACTGCTGAGCATGAGGTCCGGGGTTCGATTCCCAGCTCGGGCAAAGTGTTATTTATTTATTTATTTATTCATTCACATTTTTATACATAATAAGTTGGTGCAGACATAAACTCATTAGAGTTTTACCGTGCACCAAAATCATCGACTACATAATTTAGAGAATCAAAACAAACATAAGTTCATAATTATAAAATGATACAATATAACAAAAACGAAGGTAACAAGCGAAATATTTATCTATTACTAACGAACGAACATCGATGACCAATCCAATCTATATATTGGACCAATTATTGGACTGGATCTGGATCTTTGGATTTTTTTTTGTCCAATTATTGGACTTTTCCATCTGGGATTATTCAGTAGCAGCCTGGAGTCTGGATTTTGTGCCCGATGGTGGCAATAGGCTCGCCCCCTATTACATGGGGTTAAGCACAACTGACGAAATGTAGGTGTACTATGGGTACACCTCTGCCCAATCCTTCGGGGAAACAAGGCGTGATATTATGTTATATAATCAATTAAAATCCTCCAATCCATTGATTTTTTTGCCTCAACCCTTTTCATTGAGTTCATCTTCAAGAGACGCTACAGCGCACAATGATCTCTTTGAACGTTTGCCTACAAAGTATATACGAAGCATTCTTTATAATAGAATGAAACGGAGCTAAGCTAAGCTACGTCTGAGCTAGGTCAGCGTAGTGAAATGGTGCGGAAGATAGGATCCTGGCACAATTAAGTTTGTTTATTGAAAATACTTGTGGCGTATATGAAGTCTTTACTGTCTACAAATTCATACCATTAGCAAAGATAGGGTTATGGCTGAGAAATAGGATCATGTTTCACTACGAAGTACGATGATTATTTTATTGATAATTAGCTTAACCAGACTAAGTGCTACTGCTGAGCATGGAGTCTTGGGTTTGATTCCCAGGTCGAGCAAAGTGATATTGGGTTTTTCCATTCCAGAGGAGCTCGTTGCTAAGTCATAACAGCCGCACAGGCCGATCCATTAGGTTAAGCTACGCTTGCCTGGGTTTGTCTGTAGATGGGTGACCATCTTTACATACCGAGACTCCTCCGTGCCTCGGAAAGCACGTTAAGCCGTTGGTCCCAGCTGTCATTCGTGGATCTTTGACAGTGGTTACGGGTATTCAGAAGCCCAAAAGTCTGACTACCAGTCTAACCAAGGGGTATCGTATTACCCAGTTACTGGGTTGTGGAGGTCAGATAGGCAGTGGCTCCATATAAAATACTGGTATTCAGCTATATTCGGTTAGACTGGAAGCCGACCCCAATATAGTTGGGAAAAGGCTAGGCAGATTGGTTATGGCAATAGGCTCGCCCCCTATTACATGGGACTTAAACATAACTGGTGAAATGTGGGTGTACTATATATAGGTACACCTCTGCTTAAACCTTCGGGGAATACCGGCGTGATGATTATGTTATGTTACTTGTAAAACCTTAGGCAAGTAAAGTAATGTTAGTGATACTAATCGTCAAGTTCCAGACTGACTCTTGGCGTCTCTTTAAATGCTTCCCAAAGGATTACTTAAAACAGTTTTGTCTGGAGAGGACTTCGAAGTTGGCAAAGTCCCAACTGGAAAGTTCAAGGCCGAAGTAGCCTTAATTTATTGATTAATCCAATTCTTATAGTCATGTACTCCTGACAAGAACAATCTTAGAATTTTTGTTTTTAAATGGAGTGAATGGGTCTAATCTGGTTTCGCAATGTATTTGCCAAACACGAGTTTTAGGAAAAACAACTATCTTGTCTGTCATACCTACACATAAAGTTCAGTTTGCGCTACCACTTCATTTTTTTATAACTTTTTCAACAGTACTAATCAGTCTAAAATCAACTTTATACAGGATGGAAGGGTAAACACCGTTGTCACTCATACTATGGGTAGTTGGCTTAAATATAAACATAAAAAACCGAGTAAAAAAAAATTACGTTATTTTCTTTAACAAATATTAAAAAGGTTATGGTCCGACACCGTCTGCAAATTCATGGATATGCGCCCGCCCGAGTGACGTAATCGATCGCCGCCCGTCCTACCTACCTACACAACACATGAATAAATACAATACAACCTTTTCTTGGCTTAAAGACAGGCAAAAATACCTTTCTAGGAATTGCGTGACGATTCTAAATGTACATCTTTAAAAAAAAAAGTTGTGATTTTCCATTGAATTTATGTTCTATAAACGAAACCAAACCACTGGTTTGAAGGATAACGGTGTTTACCCTAACACTCTGTATACACTTAAATAAAGTTGATGTTTGTTTATGTAGAAATAACATCAATGGGAAACAAGGCTTTAATACTTTTTAATTCCTATGGTAAAAAAATTGTTTTAGGATTAAAATTAGCTGATCGTTTAGAACCCAATATTGGATAGTATGGAAATCGATAAACTAGCAAGTGCTCAGCACCCTAATTGCGTATACCTATTAGAAAGATTTTGTAGGAAATTGCTGATCCCGCTTCTTATTAAGTTTGAAAGATTCGTCTATTGAACAACATAAATAGCGTAATGAATGTGATTGTACTGTCAAAATAAAAGTGCTCTGTTGGATTTTCAACTCTCAACGCTGAACCTAGCGTTGAAAAAACAGTGCACTTTTATTTAGGGATTTATTTCAGTGTCACTTAGTGAAGCTGCAAACGGGCATAAGTGTATTACCCCGAAGGTCATCAAATAGATAGACATGAACTTTACTTTAACCCATTCGCTGCGGCGATAAAAATTACGTTTTAATTTAGACAATTCAAAATTCGCTTAGAATTTCAAATATTTCCTGTGTGTTTTTCTCCACGGATTAACAAAAGAATTAAAGCGGGATCTAATTGAAATTCTCACTAAGCTAAATGTATTTGTGTTAGGAATAAGTTCGCCAACAGATTTAATTGTAACATGAATTTTGGGCGGAATGTTAAGTATCAAAGTTTTTAGGGGTAATTTCGGGGTAACAGGGTAAAGGGGTTCACGGAATGCTCATTATTTTTATGTATATAAAATTTTCTTTTAAGAAAGATAAGAGCAAACATTCTTTGGTGTTTCTTTTGGCTTTCATCTTAAACTATATTATTATGAGGCCTGCTTTTTTATGGAAATCCTATTTAAGGAAAAAAGAACCAGTATGCCACACAGTACGTAAACAACCACTGCAATGCGGAATTAAGCCTTTAATGAAATTAGGATTCGTGACTGCGCTGGTAATTAGAACAAAGGAAGGCGTATAAAACCCTTCATGAACTGATATTGCCTATATTTTACAGGCTACTTCATAATACACTAGTACTTGCACCTAAAAACGATGACGGCTATCGTAATAAGTCTTATTACTAAGTGATTTCACCAAAGAAACTGAACGCAATCAGCACATCTAAACCGCGTTCAAGAGCTGTCAGTTTCATAATTGTTGTGGAATATAAACCACGTTCAAGAGCTGTCAGTGTCATAAATGTTGTGGAATATTAACCACGTTCAAGAGCTGTCAGTGTCATAATTGTTTTGGAATATTAACACTTTGAAGGACAGTCAATGAGATACAATAGAAGTTTTATTGTTATGACGCTTATGGGCGTTTACTGTCCTTCAAAGTCTTTTCCTTGTTCAAGAGCTGTCAGTGTCATAAATGTTGTGGAATATTAACCACGTTCAAGAGCTGTCAGTGTCATAATTGTTGTGAAATATTGACACTCAGCACATCTGCATCATGCAGTAAAAGTTTATGCTTTAATTTCTATAGAATTTATATTAACTATACTACATGTATAGGACTTCCATAAAAACTAACTCTGTCTGTCTATCTATTACCTTTTCACGATTTCGATGAAATGTTGCACACAGGTGGACCACTTGTGTGCATATATATTATGTCCTAACCTATAAGGACATTGGATATTTGCTTACTTTTTATACCGGTAGTCGATACTATCTCGTGGGAATATTTTCGACCACCATGCGGGGAAAGCCGCGGGCAAAAGCTAGTGTCTATTCTATATACCTTACTCTCTAATTTCCTAATAACAAACAAAATTAATTAGTGTAAAACCACAGCAACATTTCAACAATTTTAATAGTTCACAGCACACAAACTATTAGCAGGCCGCACCTCGGAAGTGTTGACCGGATTTAAACCTTTGTAACTTCCGGAGCAGGAAACTAATTAGGGAATGTTTTATGTGTAACCTCCGTGGGGTCAAAAGGGTCAACAAACATTGTGCCTAATGAAACAGACACGCGTGTAGTGAGGTATTTAGTTAATTAATAGAGTTAGTAGTTAATGTAGTTATTTTACTACATACTTAGTTCTGTTCCTCCCTCCTTTTCACCCGACTACGGCAAAGCCAAAATGAAGGGTTATGATTTTAGCAGTCTATGTATGTAAGTATGTATGTATGTATTTTTGCTTTTACGTGTGTTCCACCGTAGCGCCTAAACTACTGAACCGATTTAGATGAATGAGGTATCAATAGATTCGTAAGGTACAAAAATGGTCAAGTTAAGCCGTCGTCCCATGCCATTATAATTGTCATGGTTTCCTGGCTTTATCTTGACCATTTTTGTAGTTATGTCTGTCTGAAATATTTTCTTGTTTCGTAATTTTTAGATATCTTTTATTTTTCCGTAGTCGAGTTACAGTTTTTGAAACTTAACTTTTTATTCTTGTAAAATACTTAGGACGCAGAAATATACCAGTGACCTTGAGTGGTTACTGGCATATATCTGGTATGGTGGTACGCCCAGCCAGTAATCGGACTCACTCATCAAGGAGTGCTGTCCCAAATTAGATGCATTATGAATTGATTATACATAAAACAAAATATAATTTAATAAAACACGTGTAATAAAAGATCAATAATTAAATTATCTTTAAATTGGTGAAGGTTTCAGAAAAATACGCTTGATAGATTTTGCGTGATTCTCATTTTTGTATCCGCATTAGACATAACTTTACAAATTAATTTCACTAATTAAAATAAACATAATCTAAAATATTCGTTTATTAAAACATGTTTTTTATCCAAATCATTGACGCTACTTGTTTAGTAGTTTGATCTACAATATAAAATCACTAAATGTCGCTTATCGTCGCCTTAATAGTAATTTCATTATTTCTGCCATATTTATTAGTATTTCTGCCATTATTTGTTAGTTTTTAAAGCTGTTAGTTAAATGCTATGAAGTTGGCACCTATTTCATGTTTTTCTACATCTCGGTTTATAAGATTGATTTTTACGAAAATATTTAGCAGATCCTTGCCACCAGAGCTCCGCAGCCCCACACTCCCGTAAATAAAATAAAATTCTGTGGTCGTTATTTTAAAGAAAAAATTAAGTATAATTAAAAACGTAACCGTACGTTAACGTATCGTAACGTAAACGTTCATAAGGAATATTAAAAAGAGAATAATAAGCACCTGAGCATATAAACACACGCTTAACATAAAATCTAACATTATTACATCAAAGAACATCTCAGAGTCGAGAATCGCCTACACGCCACGTCTTATTTTAAAGCGTTCATTACAAAATCAACGGGAGCCTTTCAAGGGGGTTTGAGCTCTGTTGACACTGAGCACATGTGCCGATACTTACGCTTGCTTGCGAAAATCTTTTCATTCCGTATAATAAGGGCGTGAGGCAAGACTAGGGCGAAATGAGATGGGTGATGATGAAAGAGTGAGACAGAAGTCCAATTAGAAGTTTATGGAAGATGAGCACAATAAAATTATCGGATGGTTTTATTAGTTGGCTGTGGTCTGGCAAGAAATTAGGCATTATTTAGCAACGGAAATATTTAATTGATCCTCTTAAAACTTTTTGGCCTCCTAAGGATAGACACTTCTTTATAATTGAGCCTTTTTAGAGTTCCGTACCTCAACAGGAAAAAACCGAACTCATAGAGGATCACTCGTGTGCCTGCAGAGTAAATCGGCGACGACGAATCGACGGACTGTCTGTCCGTCTGTCACAGCCGATTTACTCTGAATCTACTCGACCAATTTAGTTGAAATTTGGTACAAATATCAATTTCTGTAACCCAGATGAACTTAAATAAATGAATTTTGAATATGGGGGTAAATCGAATTTTTCTCTAACCGAAAACACAGCTATGCTGTTGGGGAGTTTGTTGCGCCACTTCTTCTTCCCAGCTAAAGCACTAGGAAGTGGTGAAGGGCGGGCATTTTGGGAGACAGTCTTATGTGATTTTGACGTTCGAAAAGTGCTGATTCTCAGACCAGTTTGATTAAACCGTCGCCGATAAGCGCCGACAAGTTCCTATCTGATTAGCATCAACTGTCTACCTATTACGGTTTATGAGTATACAGCCCGCTGACAGAGAGAAGAATGGATGGGTAGCGGAGGCTTATTACTATAGTAATAAGGTTCCGTTTGGCAACTTTTGGGTTCAGAATCCTAAAAGTTTGGTACCTATCATTGGGTTTGTCTTGACACCACTGAATTTCTGAATAACTAAACTAAGTTTCTCGTACGAAATGATTGTAATTCCTACAGAATTAAATACCTTCAATGAATACTTCTGTTATTTCTATACCATGTCAACTCATGTCAAGCTTTCATGTTTTATTCATGATTGCACGAACACGGGAAAGGGGTTTATATATAGAATCACAACTTAATATAGGTTGTGTATGTTATACTTCAATGAGATCCAATGAAATGGGTGTTTGGATACCCTATCAGAATCAACACCCATCTGAAAGATTGAGAGGAGTGTTGTGCTATGTCTTGGGTTGGGTATAGTGTAACCAGATAAGGTCAAATAAGTATTCGTATTTTGTAGGAAATGAATACCATCTGATGTTTGTAGCTCAAATTCTAGGCAATACTAAAGTCAGTCTAGTGGGCAGACTTTATTATTTAGGTTCTTCCCCTTAGTGCTCAAACGCACGAGCGGCATGCGTCAACGTCAGAGGCAACTGCAGTCGTCGCGTTGCGTCGACGCGTGTCGGGGCACAGGCCTCCTCTCAGGGAGAGCGTCTCTCTGTAAGGGGCCTCAATCTACCGTGCGGGCTCAGTGCGGGTTGGTGACTGTCTAGGATGCGTCAGATGTGAAGGTTCTATTTACACCTTGTATACATACAAGGTGTAAATAGATCCTTCACGAAGCCGTCATCTATACGCATTCTTTACATCTAACTAAGTAACTTTGCGCAAAAATAATTGCTCGAGAACAGCTGTTCTTCTTGGTGTGAAATACTGTTTACGACAGCGTGCAAAGTAACTCACGCATAAAATTGTGCAGATGGGTACATGCAATGGTAGGGGTCGTGGAGTGATTTAAAGCTAAGCTAAGTTATAACATTTAAAACTAGAATTAAAAAATAAAAAACAGAAATAGTTGCAACTTTGACCTTCAATGTCTCCATAACCAGAATGTTCCCAGATATGGTCTAGTCCAAAAAAGTGATCATAATGACGGGAAAAACAAGTGGCTTTCGGCTACATTAAGGGTATTTTTATACGGTTTACACCCAATAATTAGGTAGGTGAAGGATTTTAAACAAATTCGAGGCATTACCCTGCATTTGTAGTCGAACGGTACAAACTGGCTATCACTTCTACAACATAAGGTAAGCAACGAAACCGGCTTACTAATCACACCCGCAGTCGTCTGTTATCTTAATCTAGTCACCAGCGCATCCGGCCACCGTCCGGCCGCTATCCGGCCACCGTCCAGCCGATATCCGGCAATGAACCGGATAGTTTTGCCGTGTGATCCGGAGGCGTCAGCATTGCAAACACGGATAAAGCGATGAGTTAGTCGGTGTTATGTCTGTTGTGATACAGTTATGTGACAGTTATTATGATAAACTGTCCCAAGATTAAAGGCTCGTGCGCGACACCGGTAAATGTTCTACCGTGAAGTTGTCTTAGAAATTGTTTTGTTAGAGTCGCGTCGCACCTGTTTGTCGGAGCTTTAAAGGAAACTGTGAAAATTAACTGTAAAAGAATAACACTCAATGTGTTATTCCTGTTCTTCATATTAATCTATAATTTCGAACGGGCAATTCTTGATCTAAGCTAATCTAGAGCTATAAAATGGTGTCTTATTTATTTATAATCTTACTTAGTCGGTTTGTCCACCGCCACCGTTAACTGGACGTCAACGAGAAACGAGATTATTCGAACCGAACGTGACCCGGCGCAGCGGTGGTGTGCGGTGGACACGCGGCCATAGTAAATGTATGAATCGCTACTTCAGCGTGTTTTTTATTGTTGTATTTCCTATGGGTGTTCCAAAAAAATTATTTTCTCTCTTTTTTTCTATTCATATTGTTCTCATTGACGTCCCGGTGACTGTCCCTGTGGACAAACGGCCTTAGGGATGGTTTTAACAAAATCTTTTATCCCTGGAATAAAATTGATATATTATATATTATGCATTTTCTAAAAAAAATGTGTCACAAATAAGAATAAAAACGTGCATGCAGGATACCATATAAAAAAAAAAAAGTGTGTGTGTTAGCTCCGACGCACGACTGGAGATTACTCCTGTCTTTGAATATGCAATAGGCAAAGAGGGTAAATAAATGAATGTAACAAAGCATACCTTCCCCCCCATCCTACAAAATTACCACCTTCAAAATAAATCACAATGTAGTCACAAAATTTGATCTTTATTTGTATAGATAAAGGCATACTTAAAAACGGAATATTCAACCAATCTTGTGGTCGTCAAAATTGTGTAACGGAACCGTTGTATCTCGAGCTCATTTATCTTGTTACTTTTTTTTGTAGTTACATATTAACTTATAAAAAAAACCCTTCTTACCAGTCGTGAAGGTAAAAGCACTCAGTAATTCAGTGTCGTGTCTGTAACTAGCGCACGTAATGTTGCGTGATGAATAAACTCTATTTTAAAATGAAACACCCCTGTATATTAAGATTAAACTGTTAACAGTACTCATAGGTTAAACACGTTGAACACATTTTTAAGTGTTGACCATAAATTTATGTAAAAAGAAACTGTCCGATCAGAAGAAAGAAACAAATCTGCATTCAAAGATTTTCTCGATCCCATTAAAATGCAAGGTGTAATTCTTTCGGATTATAGCCGGTTCGATTTCCGAATGTGCCATCAAATTTTCAAAAATATATGAATGCCGATTTGTTTCTTTAAAAAAATGAAGGAAAGTTTCCTTTGTGTAAAATTTGCTAACTCCAGTATTTAGAGTACTTTCCCTCCAGGTGAGGTTAAAAAATTCCACCATGACTTTAGTTGTTTAGATAGGAAAGTTAGAAACGTTAGGTTCACATAAGGTGCTTCGGCTCATCCACTTGAATAACCCCTTTAGTCGCTAATAACATCTATTAGAGTGGATCGAGTAGCTAGAGGCACGAGTAAATTCTAACGTGTTTTGAATAGAAAAATACAACTATCCTGTAAGCGTTTTGTGCTAAGTTAGCCCGCGAAATTCAAATTTTCTTACGTTTTTTTTAAATTTGCAAGTCTGTGTCAAGTTGTATGTTGATTAAAATATGATTGGCAACCGTAACAAATACGGCTTTACATAATTATAATCATTAGAATCAGCAATACAACTCCTTAAGTTAGCATAATCCTCGACAAAATTTGTCATGATTTCATGAGTCATTCAATAGGATTACATGAACTTAGAGAGTTGTATTGATGATTTCTATGATTCTAATTCTATAAATAAACATTTGATACGGTCGCAAATCACTTTTTAATCAAGATACAACCTGACACTGACTTGCAAATTGCAAAAAATGTAAGAATTTCGAGGGCTACCTTGGCGCATCCCTTTAAATTTATGCGGCAAGCTCAATGAGGGTTTTCTGAAACGACTTTCACTAGGTAGCAGCACTGAAACGCAGGTCCGGGCACTTCTTTAGTCGTGAGTGACTGAATGAATGAAACGAATGATGAACGTAATCATAGGTACATTTTATATTCATTGTCGAAATGGATCTCATCATCGTATTCAGCTGCAATCTGGTTAGACTGGAAGTCGACCGCAAGATAGTTTGGAAAAGACTTAGACGAAAAACATACCACGAATTCACGAATGACAGCCGGGACCAACGGATTTTCGAGATACGGAAGGGTCTTTGGTATGTAAAGATGGTCACTCATCCACGGAGCAACCGCGGCAAGCGTAGCTTAACTTTATTGATCGACCCGTGCGGCTGTTATTACGTAGACGTAAGGGCAATCAGCAATCAATCATGAAAAACAAAATCCTAAACCTATCCCTACTTCCTAAAGACGAGATGATAGTTATCCAGCTCATAAATTATCCAAATAAAACTTCTTGCTACGCCGGTAATGTGGAACAAGACGTGCCTAATATCGTATCTACGTGATACAAGACTTTACGACTCGTCGAGTGAAAAACGACGTAACTTACAGCTTTCTAGTTTAGGTTGGCCTGTGAAATTGATTAAGTGCGTGGCAGATAGGTACGTGAGGTTCCGTAGGTATCTACCCTCTGTATAGAGGGTGGAGGGGGGTGTGTATTCTCACTCGTTATAATTCAATTTATTTTATTTTTCATTTATTGATTGGAGACATAGTCTACCTACTCATTACAATGTTTTTATTTTATGAGTTCTATTTCTATTAGATAGATAATGTAAATTATTTTTTTGCTTATGTACTATTACGAGTATACATATAAGGTGTTAAAAAAATTACTTTAAAAACTTTCAGAGGTGCTTTAGACCATCAGTCTAAATAACTTTTACTATGGGACCAACATTGAAATCGCGAAAAATAAATCAGCTGTTCCATAGTAATTAATACCTACTGCTCTAAATGTATGGGACAACTGTTTTTTTTTTCGTGATTTCAATATTGGGCTCATGGTAAAAGTTATTCAGTTTCATGATCTAAAGTACCTCTTAAAGTTTCTAAAGTTAATTTTTTAACACCTTATAAAATTATGTAGAATAAAGTTTTTGCAACTAACAGACAGCTGCGCTGCTGGGGAGTTTGTTGGGCCACTTCTTCTTCCCAGCTAAAGCAATAGGAAGTGGTGAAGGGTTTCTGGGGGACTGTCTAATCCGATCATCTGTCGATTGGCCTTTAGAAGGCTATAACAATTAAAATTCTATTGTCTCGTTAATGACAGTTGAATTTATACGTATTTTGACGTTCGAAAAGTGCTTACTCTCAGCCTAGTTTTTATTTTGAATTATTATTTTATGAGAAAACTAGTTCGGCTTGCTGTACTATTATTCTTATACAGTATAGGTACAATTATAACTTAAACCTTGATTTAAATGATCGTCAATCTACAAGTCGCCAGTAGAAGGTTGCCAGTTGCCAGGTTGTAGTCGAAGATGTGTAGAATGTCATAGTCGTCATTTGTGGACACTCTTTTACACTTTCAAGTACTGCAGTACCAATGTATATTAATCTTGCTGGGATACAAAGTTAAAGAGACAAATAAATTATCATATATCTGTCTAACCTTTTCCCACTTATGGTGGGGTCGGCTGACTATAAGTATTTGACATAGAGCTACTGCCTATCTGACCTCCGCAATCCAGTAACTGGATAACACGATACACCTTGGCATGACTGGCTGTCAGACTATCGGGCTTCTGACGACCCGTAACGACTGTCAAAGATCTTCGAAATAGACTACTAATTCATTACAACATACTCAGACTTCTTTTAGTCATAACTTTTTGTTTGCGGAACCCTAAAAGGGAGGCAACGCAACGTATTCTCTTTGGACATGCTCGTAAAAAATGCTCGATAGTAAAGCAAGAATCTGAATGAGTTATAGCCAGAATATGTACACAAGTAATACAGGATTTTCCATTGAAATACGTGAAATATCTCTTTGGACGAGGATTTTTCACATTGACGCGTCTATTTTGCTGTGGCTCGTAAAAGTTCCATGTATGAGCTTTTTGCTGTAAGCCTTTAAAATACGGAGTCACTGGAGTAAATACACATTCGATTTTTTCAGGATAATTTAGGTAGGCCCTTCTGAAAAGTCTAGCGAATTATTTTTCTACCATCTGACTAGTTTGTATTTAGTTCGGATGCAGCCTTCAGCTCTGGCCAAACTGAGGCTGATCCCACACGAGATGCAAGATGTGAGTGCGCACTATGATTTTTATAATGATAAAGAAGTCATGCGACTATTCCGCCAGTAGGACGCACTGTGATTTTTATAGCGAAAAAGCAGTGAGCTACTGCTTTTTCGCTGCTACGGTTTCACGGAGATGTGCTATTGAGATTAACCTCATTACAAGTTAGTTGTGCGAGCTAATTTCGTCCCACATCCCGTGCGAATATTGCCTCAGTTTGGCCAAAGCTTGATGCAAAACAATAACACACTATAGTAGAGGAGCCGCAGAGGAATGACCTTCACCCATCTGGATGAACAGATGGGTGGAGGTCGTTCCTCTGCCGATCTTAGCTACTACTTATATTAATTTGATAATTATGTAGGTGAAAAACTACATTACGCGGGCATTGGGCAACATTTGTCTACAGTAAGGGCAGTGCCACAGGGGTGTGCGATGGCGCTGCGTCGACTAAGCGGTGACGTTCCGTCGTTCTACATATAAATCTGAACGACATGCCACACGATGCGTTAAAATGACGGATGGCAATGCAACGCACGCGCAACGCACAAGGATAGGAGAAAGACGAGGTGGGGAAGCGAGCTGCGTTGAAACGATGGAGTGGCAGCGCAGTATTTAATAGCATATCGATGGTGACGACGCAGCGCTCGTGTGGCATTAAGGGCCTACCTCGAAAATAAATAGAAGTTTGACGGGTGTGGCTTATTTCCCCCGCACGCGGGGAGTGGCGGTTCCATCTTTAATGGTCAGTCAGTCAGTCACCACGTCCCGTCACCGCAACAAACCCCGGCCACGGTAATATTATAACAGTATTGTAACTCGGTCGTATCTTAGAAATAAATGCCTACAGCCGCGCAGTACGTAAACATGCGATAGGGCTGCCCGCCTCCAGCATTTTAATAACATTTGCCTACTTTGTGTTTCCATTTAGTTTTGTGATTGTAAATATACTTTTTTTTTTAAACACAAATAAAATACTTTTTCATCTCTCATGCTCGGAAAGTAGTGTTTGTTTGATCCGAGTAGCGGGTGGAAAACACTCCTTCCCTCTCTAGGGCGGGAAAGACTCATAGTAATTGCTTCCCGCCCTAGGGCGGGAATGAATTTAAAAAATAGAACATTTGGTTAGGTAGTCTGCTACGAAACTTTTTAAATGAAAAATATCGAATAGAATAAAAACAAAAAAGCTGCGGCAATGTTTCCACTTACGTTTTTGGTTTTTCCCCAGTTTCTTAATGAATTATCCCTAAAATTCCCTAAAAAAATATAAAAATTCCTTGGTTTAGGGAATTTTTCATTTTTATAGTATAAATACCTAGAAAACATTCATTATAAATCGAGAGAGACGAAACAAACCAACTCTAGGTATAATGCGACTTATTTCCGATGTCGTCTTTAGCCACAGAAATAGTACTATTAACATGGTAAACTAAAATTAGACGTATTACAATTATTACAAGTTTCAGGGAATTCCCTTTATTTAATCGGTGGTGCCATAGAGTGAAGTAGTACATCGGGTGCTGCCTAGTATAAACAATAGGGCTATCAACTCAAGTTAAATTTTTCCTTAAAATTCCCTAAATCCCTGCCAAAATAAAATATCCCTAAACCATGCTTATTATTGGCAATTTTTCCCAAAAAAGGGAGAAATCCCTAAAAGTGGAAACACTGGGCTCCGGTCTTGTGAGGTATTTTGTTTTAGTTCACACTGGCTGTTTATATAAAACAGCCAGTGTGAATTAAAAAAAAATACATAATGCGCGGGACGGCCCGCAGCAGTGACGCGGAGTGTTCCATATTTAAAAAAAAACACAAATTGTACTAACTTCTCAGTTCATTTTGAATAGGTACTAATCATGTTATTTAATATCAATAACTATTAAACACTATATTTTACTTTCCTTATATTCGAAATGAAAAGTAGAGTGTTTAACTCGGGTGAAAGACATCAATTCCTACTCGGACTATAGCCGCCCGAGCGTAGCGAGGGCATCTAAATACCTCGTATGGGAATTGATTTCTTTCGACCCTTGTATAACAATCTACTATTCATTTCTCATGCTCGGAAAGTAGTGTTTGTTTGATCCGAGTAGCGGGTGAAAAACGCTGCTTCCCTCTCTACGGCGGGAAAGACTCATAGTAATTGCTTCCCACTCACCCTAGGGCGGAAATGAATTTAAAAAATAGAACTTTTGGTCAGGTAGTCGGCTACGAAACTTTTTACATGAAAAATATCGAATAGAAAAAGGATTGGACTTTACCTTTCATTGAGCGCTCCATATAGCAATGGCGGCCAAATGGCGAGTGCACAAGACACGTGGCGACAAATGAAAAAAAAAGCTTGAGGCGTGAACGTCCTTCTTAAACATAAAGATAGGCCTCAAGCTTTTAAGAAAACATTAAAGTTATCTGTTTACGTAAGTTTTATTTTGTACTTTTTAGTTCAATAAAAGCTTGTTTTAAAAAGATTTTTACTAATGTTTTATTCAATATATCACCTTAACTGCGTTGAAATAATTGCCTTGCGACGACGCAGCGTAGCCGCAACGCCCGTATGGCACCACCCTAATGTGAAAGAATTGAATTTTTACTGAAGCTAATTTGAAAAAGACACTCATACGGGCCTTATCAAAGGTTTGATACTCAGCACGTACATAACATAAAAGTAACAAAGAACTCTCCACTTACATAATATCTCTTTTGTTGACTGTACACAATTACAATCGCAGTCAAATTGAGTTTAATTCACATAGTTACGTACGAATTGCAACCGAACTAATATAACATTTAAATTGCATCTCATAACTGTGCTTAACATTATTACTGGCAAGTTCTAAGATTCGTCTAATGGTAGGTACCACCTCCCTGCCTACCATTAACCCACAACTAAGCTTGAACCTACCTACCTACTTCGTTTACCTGTGTTACCTTACCGGCGCCACTACGGGAATAGTTTGCATACACGGGGAGTAAGCGACTCATTGATTGTAAAGTTGTAAACAATCATATTGATGATGTCATTTTCATTTAATTCATCCTTTGTGTATAATTCTCGAAAGCAAT
The DNA here is from genome assembly GCA_948150665.1 of Conistra vaccinii. Classification (NCBI taxonomy): domain Eukaryota; kingdom Metazoa; phylum Arthropoda; class Insecta; order Lepidoptera; family Noctuidae; genus Conistra; species Conistra vaccinii. The sequence goes on along the minus strand of OX411339.1, from coordinate 6,331,896 downwards.
ACTTACCTTTATTGAGTGGCTGTGATGTGCCCTCTACTCCGCAGAAGTGGACTACGATTGCGAATATGACACATTTTTTAAATTTAGACAAACGGCTTTGTAAAGCTCCGTCTCTGACTCACGCCTATTTGGCTCAATATATCATAATTACGCCCGGATACTGCATTAAAACCTGTTCAAAGAAAAATCTTTGAACTGCAGCTGCGAATCACTACGACAAGATCGTAGCGTAGGGTGTGCTACGCCGTAGCACAGGGCGTGCTACGCCGTAGCTCGGGACGCAGGGTGGCAAACTGAGTGCACTTCTAATTTTTTCTGGAACCATGGAAGAAGACTTTAAACCCGTGATTATTATCTTGCTAGCAAACCCTGTGATAACTTTACTAAAACTATAATTACATTCATCTTTAAATATCACGATTAATTCCCACAATTTCTGTTGAAACATTTTCAATAATTTTCTCACTTTGCGACTGTTCCAGCTGCTAAATAAAAAAAACTTAGTTATGACATTTGGCAGCGAGGCTGACTGCACGGGATGCGCCAGACGTACTTAAGTATCATCACTTCTGAATGCTCTTTGAATGCATGCATACAAAGCTGGCTTAGAGTAGTGATGCCAGATGTTGCCACTCGAGTATCCTGATTCAGTTTTCTATGTTATTCGAGTGGGTCTCGAGGTAAATTGAACCATTTCCAAGAGGTTTCATAATTTATATGAAGAAATCTCTTGGAAATGTTCAGTGTCTGCTGATCTACTCAGTCACTCGAATAGCGACTCAAATGCATTTAGACTCGAGTCTTTATTTTTTAGCTCGATTAGGTACTCATTCTTATCACTCGAACTACTCGATTAAAAATCGATTAAGTCGCAGCACTAGCTTTGTGTCACACACAATGAATATCTCAATTAGACATGAAGTGAAAATAAGTATTATTGTCCTCATTCCACAGCATTAAGGTAAATACAGATGAGCCAGGCGTAAATCCTAAGCCTGCCCGAGCTGCGATCCCTTTATAAAATATTCATAGCGAGTGAAATCACGGTGTTAACGGCTAGTCAACGATACCGGCTTGTTATCATATTGTCACTATATTTAGATCCTAAATTCTGTATGTGTGTGTTAGGTTTTGTTATATTATTGGTCTGTCTGACGCAATTTATTGTATTCTAGTTTTTAATTTATTTTATGTTTTCGATTAGGCATTTGTAATCGACTAATTGTGCTGGCAACATCGAAACTCTTTTGGTACTTTTGACATATACACGCTACCGCTTGACCGTTACAGTGGACATCAGGTGGGCATAACAATTAAAATTCTATTGTGTCTCGTTAATGACAGCTGAAGGTTTATTTATGGAGTTCCGTAATTATTAAATTAAAAACCAAAGTGAAAAAATGCAATGCTTTATGGGCACTTTGTTTTTTTCATCGAATTATAAATTCGATGAGAATATTATTTCAATTATTTAATTTGAATTATTATTTAAACTCGATTAAATGCATCATGAATTTCGAAATCTAGTCAGAAATGCAATTTGGACAATCATCATTACTTTAGCTGTCAAAAGTTAAATAAATGGTTGGAAAAATTATAGATATTCAAAATAATCATAGCTTAATCATATGAGTGCCTCGTTGGTCTAGTGGTAGCAAGCGCTACTGCTGAGCACAAGGTCCTGGGTTCGATCCCCGGGTCGGGCAAAGTGTTATTGGGTTTTTCTATCTGGAATTTCTCAGTAGCAGCCCGGAGTCTGGATTTGTGCCCGGTTGATGGCAATAGGCTCGCCCCCTATTACATGGGACTTAAAACATAACTGGCGAAATGTGGGTGTACCTGCTACAAGTACACCTCTGCCCAACCCTTCGGGGAAACAAGGCGTGATGTTATGTTAATCATAATGTTTTCGTCTACCTAAGCTCTTTATTTGACCACTTATTTGTTCATTTGTCAAATACAAAATCAATATTTGACCCTTTCTATATGCGTCTTGTATCCTTTTGGTATGTAGGTATATGCAAGTGTGCTTGAAAGGGTTTTACGTATTTTCTATTCTGAGCTATGAAAGCCTCTTCATCTGTCTATAAACTTTCTCCCGAGCCGTTGTGCTCGGCTTTCAGTATAACCGGATGCATCTGAATACCAGTTTTTGATGAAAATCACCTATCTATGTACATTGTACCTATATTATTTTATAGTTGTTCAACCGAATTAAATACTTGAATTTCGAAGACATGTGACATCTACCAACCCGCACTGGGCCCGCGTGGTAGATTACAGCCCACTCCTTCTCACAGAGGAGGCCTGTGTCCCAGCAGTGGGAACATTAATAGGCTGATTGTAAAAAAAAATGTATTAATATGAGAAATAATACAGGCTTTTACAGATTGTAATAGATAAAGCTCGTAAGAAGAAAAAGTAGGTAAAAGGGTTAGAGAGGAAAGTGGTTTTTAATAGTATATAGAGTTTTGAAAAAATAAACAATAGTAAAACAAGAAACAAGGCCTAACCTTTAGGAAGTCCCTATTCCCGGCCGACTAAACGTACCGGAGATAAGAAAAAGTAAATGCCTACTTTATTCAGTACGTGTTCTTCTTACAATGTGAGAGCTTAAAGATGGCGGCTCAATGTCGCTTTAAACGCCTTCGTAAATCTTCAATTATTATTATACAAGACACTTCAATTACGCTTGAATGTATGTAGATTTGTAATTTTGTATAGTCTTGAGTTTGAAGTTAGATGTCTGATGGCAATCGCTCTGTATAAAATCAAAGATATCGTCATTATCGGGATAAAACATACTCGTAACATCATTGTTTTTCTGAAGGGATTACCAGAGGTTTTTTTTTAACTACAACAGGGAAGATTTTCATCTTAAGGCCAGGCGCGCACTAGCGGCCAGGCTACAGCGGCCAGAGCTATCGGTGGGGCCGCTGGTCGCGTACGGCCAGGTGCGCGTGATTTCATACTAATGTATGTATCTCGTTGGCCGCTGCGACCTGGCCGCAGCGGCCTGGTCGCTAGTGCGCGCCTGGCCTACCTGATGGTAAGTGACTGTCAAACCAAAGGTAGAAGCGAGCTTCAGCCGGAATCCTCAACCACAGAGGAACTGGATACCTCTAACTACCAAAACACAACAATGCTCTTAGGAGATGGCGACAGAGTTACCAGTATACAGTGTGTCCGAACATGGACTAGCGATATTCTTAATACTTATATAGAAACTATTTAAAAGTACAATTACACTCTAGGCTTGTAATAATATTGGTTGAATTGCATAATTTTTCAAATATTTTTTCGACTTTCACATTTTTTTTCAAAAGTTATGGAATTGTGAACACATTTCTTTGTAATGCAGATGGTAGACAATTTTATTGCCTTTCGAATAAGCCTATTTTTATCTCAGTATGACTAAAACTTTGAGATATATTATGATAATTTTGTAAAAAAAACAAAATGGCTGCCACATAGCGGGGAAGTGTATTGGACCCAAGCCTAGAGAGTAATTGTACTTTAAAATAGTTTATATTTAAGTATTTAGAATATCGCTAGTCCATGTCCGGACACACTGTATAAGATGGGGGTAGCTAGCCAACGGACTTAGAACAACCAACCAAACAGAGCAGATTTATTGCTCTCGCTGGGAATCGTACCCGAGAGCTCTGGGTATGAGACAGGTGGCCTTACCACTAAACCAAAGAGGCGGGGAAAAGAGAAGATAAGAGGCGTGCCTATAGTACACCCATATGTCGCTAGTACTGATTAAGTCCCATGTAATATGGATAAGATTTGCTATTGATCATCATCAGTCTAGCCTTTTCCTAACTATGTTGGGGTCGGCTTACAGTCTAACCGGATGCAGCTGAACACCAGTATTTTACATGGAGCGACTGCCTCCCACATCTCACCAGTTATGTTTAAGTCCCATGTAATAGGGAGAAGCATATTGCCATCAACCGGGCACTATATACAGAGTCCGGTCTGCTTCAGAGAAACTGCAGATGAAAAACCCAATAACACTTTGATGGGCCCGGGAATCGAACCCAGGACGTCTTACTCAGCAGTAGCGCTTGCAACCATTAAACCAATAGTGTTTTCGCTAAAATGCAATGTGCAATTCATGATAAAAAAATTGTTTTTAATTTATAGCTATTATTAAAATAAATGCTCTAAAACGTTACAGGCGTTATATAACAACAGCTTTCGTGTATTTTAACGACACTATCGCCCTAATTTTATATTCGCGACGCCATTTGCATTTTGTATTTTGATCGCATGTTTACAGCCTCGCTTACATGCATACATTTATTTTGTTTCTACAACTCCGGCAATACCTGAAATAAAATAGGCAGTGTATAGAGTGCCACCATTGGCACTCTATCCCTATCGGATAAAGTGCCACTACAGGCACCCTAGTAACACCGCCTCGGCCCGGCTCAAGAGCCGCAAGCATTGGATTGTCATTGTCACTGTCACTAAGTCACGTCACTTGGTATTTTGTTTGATTGTCGAGGTTAGATCGCTGTAAAACACCACATTCCCAAAACATTACATTCTCTTGTGCCTAAACGGACCCTGGCACTTCGCCGGCCGCTACCGCGGCACCGCTCGCTACGCTCGCTCGGCTCGTGGGTTGTGTGGTCATAGTTCTAACCTAACCTAACCTAAATAACAAGTGACAGTGACAATGCAACGCTCACGGCACCCTAGCCGGGCCGAGGCAGTGACACTAGAGTGCCACAAGAAACTCGCGGCACTCTATACACTTCGAATAAAATATCCGTGATGAAACGTTTATTTTCTTTTTCAATAATAATTTTTTCTCAGTAAAATGTAAATAATCTTCTTCTTTTCGTGTGGTTAGTAACTAACCTTCTGTCAGAGTTTTAAAGCCGCCCATAGGCCTCTGACTTGGCTTCACGTGCCGTCGTAAAATATCTCTCAGGCATGCCGGTTTCCTCATGAAGTTTTTCTTCACCGTTTTTGAAGCAAGTGATAATTATACATGTAAATAATGATTCTCAAACACAAACTCAAAACATTTATCTCAATTAAACTTATTGCAGGCAATTTTAAATTGTCAAGGAGTCGGTTAGTCAGAAAAATGAAGCTAGTTGCACATTTCAAAACGTAGTAGATACCTATGGAGAAGAACGGGTAAAAAACTACGAAACCAATAACAGGCACTTTTGAATTGTTAATGAGTCAGGTCAGTCAGAAAAATGAAGCTATCTGCCCATTTCGAAGCGTAGTTAGTTCCTTTAAAGAAGAAAAGGGCAGAAACTCCGTGGACACTCTTTGTGTCACAAATTAGTTTTAAAATGAAACGCTATGGTAAGTGGCAAGATGTTGACTTAGTTTTGAGAAAGTATCTTCATATTCCTTGCCGTTTCTTTACGCAAATCCAGAATTAATTCTACATCCTTGTAAAATAATGGCGCCTCTTGCAGCGGCCGAGGTGTCTCTGTGCTCTTTGGTTTAAGCCCTATAAGATACAGAATCGAGAAAACTCTCAATACCTTAGATAATGTTATTCCAGAGAGAGAAAATTCCCTTCCATTTTCATTTTTAATATTACCTTAGAGCTTCGGTTACTTTTATCGACAACTTTTGATTCGTCTTTATTCACGATTTACATAATCGGTTTATTATTTGATCGTATCTGAGAATCGGTAATGCGTTTCCGATAAAAAAAAAGCACTTACATCAAACATAATTTTAAAGACACGGTAGTATCCCTAATAAGTTTTCAAAAGTTATACAACCTAAACGAAACACAGTATTTACTTGATTAATTAAACTGTGCGCAACAACCTTTATGATTTATACGTAACTTACTAAAAAAATCTGTTTTTTACTGTACTTAATATTGCCCTATAAAAACTACAATAACAATAAACATACCCGGAGAATAAAGTATAAATTCTATTCCCTCTCATTAAGTCCTAAGTTTAAAAATAAAATAGCATGAATTAAGCAGAACAAACTGTGAAGCAAAAGTCTCACATATGCAGCCACTTCGGACTGTTAAGAGATTTTGCCCACTACGGTGTGTAAATGTTGTCACAGTAAATTATATAGAACAGTGAGATAACTGCGGACATACACCTAATATGGTGTAGGTACGCGGTAATACAGAAAACTAGTTATGTGGTATTGGGACCTAGGCAACTTTCTACTGGTTTATGGAGCAATAACTAGAGAAGGAAAATGTTTTAAAAAAAATATGTTTACATATTTTTAAAAAATCGTTGATAACTGTATCATTATTTTTTAACATTTTTTTTTTCAAATCTGTTTAGACTTCCGTGTTCTAAATAAATAAACACTTTTTTTGTTCGTAAAGAAATTTTTAAGTTAACAGATTTTTTTGTAGGGTTGTACTGTTTCGGACCTTCGAACTTTGCCGTCCTATGAGGACCGCGTAACTATTTCACATAATTCAATATATGCCGAAACGAAAGTGGTAATGTGAATCAAAGAAAAAAGCACTCGCATTACTGTTTATAAATACACTGTGACGTAACTCAGACACTGCAGCTGCTTGTTTTTCTCCGAGGTCACGGCTAACCACTTGTTTTCACTCAGAAGGTTACCACTCCGCACTCCTTTTTGCACTGTTCTTCTTTGTAAAGGTTTAACTGAAAAAAGGGACTGGTTACACTCTTTCGTATGTATTCAGTTTCTTGTCTGTACAAAGGATACCGCATGTCTTTGAATGACCTAAATAACTGAACCTAAATAACCTAATAAATATATTTAAATGATCTAAATTACCGGAGAAATAACATAGACTTGATTTGACCGCGCATAGGGGAATGTTTTGGTAAGTAGTAGATAATTATATAAGAATGATATTAGAAAACTGCATAATGTTAATGTGCTTCAAGTTACCTTTGTAAGAGTGGTTTCGAACAATAACATAACGAACTTATGTAGCTCAGTGCTACGCCGTAGCTCACAACTACGACGCAGCACGGCGCGTAGCGTAGCAAACGGCGCGGCGGACCCGGCGACACTCGGCTATCAGAAGCTTTAGGCTGCCTGTCCACCGGAGCGGAGAGGAGAGGAGAGGAGCGGAGATGTGTCAATATTAACCAATAGAATCAAAACTCCGCTCCAGAGGTGCGATTCTATTGGTTAATCTTGGCACATCTCCGCTCCTCTCCTCTCCGCTCCGCTCCAGTGGACAGGCAGCCTTAGGCCCTAACATGAACGCGAGACGTAAAGGTAAAGTAAATTCTAACGATCCTATAGCATTTTGGTTTTAATTTTTGCGATAAGTACAATTTTGAATGTATATCAAATTTTAAAATCATTCTAGTTTACGTTAAGTTTACTCTGTGCGTTCAGTGTTAGGCCCACAGAACTAGGTGCCCTAAGTCACTCTACCACACAAATGATAGTATCTTAAACCACAATTACACATACATAACATATAGTACATTAACATAAAAATCATAAACCCAGAAACCATAAAATTCGAATACATTAGGTAAAAGCCCATTGAGCATGTCAAAATATTTGATAAAGCCTTGATGCGGGATCCCTCGGAATGCGCGCCTCAATGCGTTATCAATCAAATGCTTCGTTTGATTTACGTGTTCCTATATTTTCAGTCGTTTCTCTTTTTACCTTTTCTGCTTATCAGGCTAGGGTTGATGGTTGCTTTGGTAGCGAAAAAGGGGTTTTGAGGAAGGTATATTCGCTTATTAGCAAGTCACCAGATTCTCAACTCACCAGATTCTCAACTAACCATTATGTATCTTATAATATTAAGGATGGATGCTCAAAGGAGTCTCCTAATTTTATGTTTCTTCTTAAAGTGAAAAAGTGAAGTGAAGTGGAAAGTAAAGTGAAGTGCGTGAAGTGTAATTACTAATTTAGTGGTGTGATCGTCGGAATGCCAAGTCATAGTTCTCGAGTTCCAACCCAAGCCACGCACCTCTGAATTTTCGGATTTATGTACTTATTGTATAGTTATAACTTCCTTAAAAAACGGTGAAGGAAGACATCGTGAGGAAATATGCATGCCTGATAAATATTTCTCGACGAATCACGTTAGAGGCCCATGGACGGTATAAAAACTCTGACACCAGTTTAGTCACTACAGTAACTACACGAGGGCCTGTTTCACCACCTTCGATTAAGTTCCTATTAACTTACTTGGCAGATAATTTCATACAAATTCTGTTCCATTTTTGAATTTATTCAGTAAGTAGTGGCTATTCGTAGGTGGTGAAACAAGCCCTTATATTTATTTCATAAGACCAACTATATAAACTGCACATTATCTGGGTTGTGAAGGTCAGATAGACATTCGTTTTATATAAAAATACTGGTATTCAGCTGCACCCGGTTAAGCCGCCCTCCCACGGTGCGCCATATCGCGGACGCACGCGCACGACGCACCGTGGGAAACCTAGCGTGCGTGGTAGCGCAGACGCGCGTTGAACGCGTGCGTGGCGGTGCGTCCTCGTGCGGGCTGGTGCGCGTCCGCGATATGGCGCACCGTGGGAGTTGGCTATTAGACTGGAAACCGACCCAAACATAGTTGAGAAAAGGCAGGGCTGATGATGATAGTTGCTCAAAGGGTTAGGTATCCTAATTTCATGTTTGTGTTAGTGAGTATTATTATTAAGTGACTTATAATTTTTAAGATCAAAAATAAACTACTTACCTCTATCCTATGATATATTCCTTTCAATACTCTTTGAATTTTTTCAAAAGGCCTCTATTTTAGCTGTTTTTTGTATAAATGTAAGTACAATCAAAAGTAAAACATATTTCTTCAAGATAGTTGAGATTTCATAAAAAATTACTTTGTGACGAAGACATTTTACAAAAATTTATATTAAACTAGATTGATTTTCCAAGAACTGTTTTAGACTAGATTGGTTTTCTTTGAGGTTTTTTTATTCAAACCACGAAATCATTATAGTACAATTTTCGTTCCACTGCACACTGAATGAATGAATACATCAACCCCATGGCGGTTTACCAGACTCGATAAATCGAATTAACCCCAAGATTACAAGGCACTAGCCCCCAGGGGAGCCCCATGAAGCATGAGGCTCTGGAGCCTCATGCTTCATGGGACTACAGAGGCCATTGCATATCAAGGAGTAGAACAGGGAGCGCGGTAGATAGATAATAGATAGATAGAATATTCTTTATTATGTGCACCATAAAAAGTACAGATATAAATGTAGAAATTTTACATAGGGTGACACAATGGGCGGTCTTATAGCTAAAAGCGATCTTTTACATACAACCTTTGCGTGAATTAAAGTAAGAAGGAGAGACAATACTGAAGGTAGTCAGTGGTGTGATTTGCGAGCCGTACCGGATATGCATCCTTGAGTAGGCAATGGTATAAGGGAGAGACGGGTGATATTTATCTATGGATGGACGAAATCATTGTAATACAATTTTCGTTCCACTCAAGCAAAATTAATTTACACTGCAACTACAAAACCGCTGTAAATTCGTAATAAACTGCTTTATCCTATAATTTACCCATAAACGGCTTACCCTTATAATTTACACAAACGTAAAATGATATTATACGAAACCCACTAAGAAATTGACTAAGCTGCTTCAGGGCTGAGCAGCTTCGCTCTCAAAGGAATCCAATCTTCATCTCACGGCATAATATACAAAGGGAAATTCGTGAATTTTGGCGGTATTTTGGTGAAATGAATTCGTTTAGCAAGACTAGCCTTTTTCGGTAAATACATTTGGGGAAAACAAATATTGTTGAGGCGTATGATGTGAAATGTTTTCCTATTTTTAGATGGCATTTGTTTTCGGGTTTGGTTACTGTGTAATGTTTTTCTTTTTGTTATTTGTAATGTGATAGGTTGGCAAATAGAGTGAGGGTTCACTGATGGGAATGCTTTTATATCCGTATGAATATTTCCAAATCCCATCTCTTTTAGATGAACAGACATTTACTGGCTTTACAACATGTGCACACGCAGTCACACTCTTTAAGGCGAATCAGCGTTCATCAGGTGATCTTTTGTAGAGAAACAACATACCTATCAACTTATTTTTTATTTTTATTTATTTATTTATTCAAAATCTGTATTAACAATAACTTACATAAAGTCTGCCAAACTGCATATCAGTTTGTCGGCAGTTGTTCTCGTCTAACAATGATTACAAATTTTGTAAATTAATGTGCAAAAAAAAAAACCTTAACTAAGTAACTAACTAAGTAAACTATAAAATAATAATTATACATACAGTCGAGTTAAAAATTCTCACATTTAACAAAAGGGTATTAACTATTCACAAACGTGAGGTTTGTTACAAACATACCTATGGACACAATGAGAGATAATGCTTTTGCAAAACTCTTTTAAGTTGGTCTCTAGACTTGACATCCGATATCAATTTTGGGGGGAGCTCATTAACTAACGTTGGTACTACGTACCTCCTTGTGCGTTTACCAAAGTAGTTTGTTACTTTTGAAAGTGTCTTCGTCTTAGATAAACGAGTTGGGTACATATTCTTGCGTTCCACTTGGTGGTATTGACTATTAAATTGTTCAGTCAAGATATTTAACTTACTTTTAAGATGGATCGGGAGTACCTTACAAATTTTGAACAGCTTTTCATAATTTTTATTTAATGTGTTCTTAGTTTTTTTATCTATGAGTAGTTACACTTAAATAAAATTAACATATTGCAGGTTAGGTTACTTAATAACCTAACCTGCAATATGTTAATTTTATTTAAGTGTGTAGGGAATGCAAGACCATATCCACCCAAGCCATAACCAATAATTGAGTCTGCCAGTGCGTGATACAAGGTATACAGTACTTTCTTGCTGACGACATATCATACATACTTCAAATCATATATTTTTACTGTGGGCATAGGTACAGACAGATGTTAGGTAAATTACAGTTCAATTATATCCTGCCTAATAGGCATACAATTATTATGTCAACATGCTGTATAAAAAATCCACTACTACCTGTACTAACGGTCTGGTCCGGTCCTGTCCGGTACTTTCTGAGCTAAAGATCATCGAGGTGAATTCAGATACATATTCTGCATATAAACGAAGCACTGTGTTTTAGCTCGATGCTTGATTTAGCTTAAAATTTGTGCCTGTGCACATGACAACATCGTCCTGATCAAATTAGTATGAAGGAACATTCGATTAGCTCTATCGATACAAATAAAATGCAACTCCAAAGATTACACAATCCTCTAATCGAATTACCACTCCAGTAACATTAATATCCTTTACTAGCTTCTGCCACGGGTTTGCTAGTGTGGATGTCGGAAATATTCCTTAAATCTCTTAAAAAGTAATAAAAAATTTCAATAATCATGTGAATTTTTAAATCATTCCATATTTTTCTGCCGGGGATGATTTTACAAAAATGCTGAAAGATGTATTTTTTATTTCTTACCAAAAGCATACATTTTTATTTTCATATCCCTAACTTAAGAAATGTTTAGTTTCTCATACATACTTTCATCCCTATAATATCACCCCCTTTAGCATTATTTTTGAGACAAAAAGTGGCCAGGATGCCACCTACCTCCTTGCCCAATTATATCTACATCTGTTAAGTGGTTTAGGCGTGAAATGGTAACATACAGACAGAGCTACTTCCGTATTTATAATATTGTTAGTATGGATAGCAAATTTACGACACCAGTCTTTATGCAACAGCTTAATATTGATTTGCGAAGTACACTCTCTGTCGAGAAGCCGCTTCGGGCGAGTGAAAAATAGCGGTCCAAGCATAATTGTTAGCGTTTTGACGAGAAATTATGTTTAAAACGACGAGTTTATTCTGTTTACATTATTTATGAGGCAAAAAGTAAGAAGAGTCTTTTAAAAATAAATGTTAAGTTATAACAAGATTGAAGTGAATCCCGCGCGGCGAGTTGTTGACATAGCTCACAGAATAAGCAAGCTGAAGTGGTAGCCCGTCATTATTAGCCGTAGAACCAGGAGTGGTCTTTGACACAAGACTGTCTCAGAAAAAAAAACATGCCGGGCAGTCTTTGGAGACTGCCGATGGAAGTGAAGGAACGCCATCTTACGAAAATGTCAGGAATTTATGTGGCTTTCTGTCAGTACAAGAACGAAAGCTGTAGCTACATTAAAACAATTCCTAAAAAATTAAACAGAGTCGGCTGTCAAGAAATTCTACTCTCGAATTTTCGACCAGGCCACGTGTCCTGACGGTCCTGACGCCTGACGCCTGACGCGAGTTTAAAATTTTTTACCTATCCCAAAAAGTGCTCAACGCGCACTAAAGAAGTTTTCACTTCAAAAAATAAAACAGAGTGCGCTGTCAACAAAAACTTGAACGTCTTACGAATTTTCGATCAAAGTCAAAGTCAAGATCTATCTTATCGGTCATTTTCACTCGCGTTTGAATAAGCGCGGGTAAATTAAAATTATAGAAACGATAGATATAATATAATACATAAAATCTGTGATTGTAGATATTATTTTGTTTCTGTAAATTTTTATGTTGTGCCAAATGTTTATATAATTAGGTATGTTGTGTAAATTGAAGATTGATTTAAATAATTTCATGTTTAGTCAATATTTTCAACCATATGTAAAGATAATTACTTAATTGAACGTGCCTTACTATTAATATTTGCATGCCAAAATATGGCGAAATGTGTCATCGTTCAAGAATACTCGTATAACACTTTTGTATAACCGCATTTAAGCAAATAAATAACTTTGACTTTGACTTTGAAGATCAGGAGGCCAAGTCTACTAATTTACAAACGTCACAATGGTATCTCGATGGTGAGTTTTTGACAGATTTTGTATGGCAAATCTGTCAAAAACTAACAATGGAGAGACCATTATGACGTTTGTAAATTAGTAGACTTGGCCCCCAGGTCACGTGTCCTCATGCGAGTTTAACATTTTTTACCCATCCCAAAAAGAGCTCAACGCGCACTAAAGAAGTTTTCACTTCAAAAAATAAAACAGAGTGCGCTGTCAACAAAAACTTGAACGTCTTACGAATTTTCGATCAAAGTCAAAGTCAAGATCAGGGGGCCAAGTCTACTAATTTACAAACGTCACAATGGTATCTCGATGGTGAGTTTTTGACAGATTTTGTATGACAAATCTGTCAAAAACTAACAATGGAGAGACCATTATGACGTTTGTAAATTAGTAGACTTGGTCCCCAGGTCACGTGTCCTCAAGCGAGTTTAACATTTTTACATCCCAAAAAAGTGCACAACGCCGCTAAAGAATCACTTCAATAATAGAAGAAAGCGATGTTTGTCAAAAAGTGATTCTATGTACTTCTCTAGACCTCCTCTCCTATAGGTACTACCATATCTCCCTAGACTATTCTCTTCTAAAGATACACAATTATTTCCAGAACGTTCGGAGGCCCTAAGCGGGCGGCTGTCGAAGTCAGCGTCAGAGCTATCATGCGCGCCTACCGCCGCTTCCTCCCCGCCCCGCGCCCGCTCCGCTCATCACCACACACCGCTCTCCGTAGTACATAGGACGCAGCATTTCTTTACTAATTTAAAGGTAAGCAGTTTTAGTTAGTGAGAGAAGTCGAAGCATTTTAGTATCGTGGGCACATTTCTCATTTCTGTATTTTATCACGCTCTCTCAACATGATTAAGGTAAATAAATATATTTTCCTGCTTTGTAAGTACACTACTCATACCCTTCAAGTGTGAAACATCGAAGATTAGGAAAAAAAAATGGCACTGATTTAAAGCGGCAGCTGTTTATTATAGAGTGTTTGTATTGAGTATTGAGTATTGAGTATAGTTTTTATAAATTACAAAATGCATGTTGATTAACAAGTAGGTACCTATATACGGCAGTGAAAACTGAGTATTAAACTAAATAAAAATGAGTCTCAAATATCTAAATGGCTAAGTAATTAAATAAATAATTGAGCAGTAAATTGACTGAACCGGCATGAATATGTGGCCAGTGAATTAGGGTGTAAGAAATCTAACTTGAAGATAGCGCTCGCCGGCCGCTGCCGTGGCACCGCTCGCTTCGCTCGTTCGGCTCGCGTGGGGTTGGTCACAGTTCTAACCTAACCTAACCCATTTAGTCGGGGAGCCCTTGCTTAGTTACTGCCACCAATTCGGCTTGTTCGTGATTAGTCACAGTTCCAACCTAACCTAAAACTGCTGAACTTTTTACCGGGCAGTTAGGTAAAAAGTTCAGCAGTTTTAGGTTAGGTTAGGTTCAATTCCAACATTTTTCTGGCCATTCGTTTCGTTTTTGTTTTGTTTCGTTCTACTTGAGTATTTTTGTAGGAAGAAATTCCCTACCAATTTTCTACACACATCAAAAGTGTCTAGGGATCAACATATATTTTTGCAATAACTTTTCTCCTGATTGATATTAATTAAAATTTTCTTTAAGGATTCATCAAATAAAGTGTTTTCGTTTGTCACAGTAACGATAAACCAAGTCACCTTTGCATTAATAAAGAAATTTGCCATTTTCCTAATAAAGGGATTTTTGACATTTGAACCACTAACATTAAAGTTCGAAAAAAAGACTGAAATAACAGTTTTCTTTAAAATTTTATTGGGTAACTTAAACAATTAATAATCCGTGTTTCTACCGCGAACACTAACAACACAAGAACATCGGTTTGGCCTACTCAAAATGAGTTCATCCAAATCACGCTGTGGAATGGCCGCCCATGTTCGTTGCAACAACAAAAAAAGGTCTTCTTGCGACTGGATACCCTCCATATTCGGCAGAGCTCTTCTCTGTAGCATATCCCATGCATGCTCAATCGGGTTCAAGTCTGGCGACTGAGCAGGCCAGGGCAGGACATTGATGTTAGCTGCGGCGAGAGTCTGTCTTACAACTCTTGCGGTGTGCGGTCGTGCATTATCATGCATTAACTGAAATAAGGGACCGATTTGCACTTGTAGAGGAACGATGACGTCTGATACAATCGTCTCAGCATAAATTTGAGCGTTGAGGTTGCCTCTGATCCAAATCAACTCAGTTCTTCCGCCGATCCAAATACCCGCCCATACCATGATGGTTCCACCACTATAAGGATGGACTTCCTGGCAGGATTTTAATCGCTGTTGGCGTCCAGGGGTTCTCCAGTGTCGTATACGTCTTGTATCCGGTCTCATACCAAAACGAGACTCATCAGAAAAGCACACGAAACGCCATTGTTCTTCTGCCCAATTTCTGTGTTCAAGAGCCCATTGATATCGAATCCTACGATTGTGCATTGCTATAGGTGGTACCCGTAGCGGTCTTCGGGAATGAAGGTTCACTTCATGCAAGCGGTTTCTGACTGTTTGGTCGCTAATTAAGTTCCCTGAAGAGTGATGAAGCCTCACGGCTAACATCATGGCGGTTATTGTTGGAGCTCTTCGAGCTAAGATTTGAATGTATCGGTCTTGTCTCCGTGTGGTGCAGCGATACCGTCCTCCATGGCGCTCAGCCACGGTACCAGTGCTTCGGTAACGTGTCCAAAGTCGACTGATAACACTCTGACTTGTATTCAGAGCTAAAGCCACAGTACGTTGCCGGGAACCAGCTTCTATCATTCCCACGGCTCTGAGCATTTCTTCCCTGCTTAAATGACGTCGCTGCTCCATAATAACGTTGGTTTTAATCAGTAGTAGGGAAACAGTAGCACTAATAATGTCTTCAATGCGTTGTATGTTTTTATAGGGAAAATATTGACAGCTGATTTTCATCTTTTACTCGAATTTGATTCACAGTTCCTGATTCAAATTATGAAATGCACCAAAAAGGATCCATATAAATTTATAAAATCATAAATTTATTACAAAGCCACATCTCAATCTCAAGAAATCCGCATAAAAATGCTTGATCCCTAGACACTTTTGATGTGTGTATTTATTACTGTTCATGTTTTACTATCACACTAATTTACCAACCGCCGAAACATTAAATTACTGCCCGCAAATTTTTTCAACTGATCATAATCATTAATAACCTAAATGTCTAATTACCAGTTGTAAAAAATATTACTATATTAACGGCCTCGTACTGAACCTTAGTTTTCTACACTTAACTTGGAAACTAACTACATACAAAGGTGAAAACAGCTACTGTTCAAAGCTATTACCTAATAGAGTTCTTAGGGCATTAAGCCAAGCTATACTGAGATGCAACTGGCTCGAGACGACAAGGGAGCTATCAGCCTTTACGAGAGCGGTTTAGGTTAGGTCAGGGAAAAATAAAATGTTTACGGGAAATTACCGGAGAATATACAAAAAAGTAGGTACATATCTAATAATCTAACGAGTATAATATGCTTAACATTATTCTTTTGCCCTATGTTGAAAATTATAATCCACCCACGTTTTGCATTTATGTATATTAATTTTATGCTACCGCATGGGCAGTATTATAAAATTGATATATACCGCCACGTCAACGGGACGTCAACGAAAACGAGATGACGGCGCCGAAGTAGCGATACATACATTTACCACGTGTCCACCGCACGTCCGTCAACCGAGCGCCACGCGCCGGGATCGCCGTCAACGGGACGGCACGTTCGTTTCGAATAATCTCGTTTCTCGTTGACGTCCCGTGGCGGTGGACTACCAGTGTTAAGCTTCTCATTCATAAGACCAGCATTAAATTGACTTTATCTAGGTTTATTATAATTGACGTGTAAAAATGATACGTATCTGCAATTTAATTAATAAATATTATTTATCATTTAATCACCACTACTCTCAAAACGATGAAGGAAAATATCATGAGGAAACCGGCATGTTCTAGAACCAAAAATTCGAAGACATCTATCTACCCACCCGCACTGGGCCAGTGGTAGATTACAGTCCACTCTCTCTTACAGAGAAGAGGCCTGTGTCCCAGCAGTGGGAACATTATAGGCTGATTAAGTATGTATTTATCATTTAATCACCACGTTTGCCTACTCGGATTGCATACAAACCATTATTTATCCAAGTTTCTTCACGATGTTGTTTTTCACCAACACTCGACTATAAAATAGAAAATAGAAATGCATAAATAAAATAAATATTATCAATTGGAAGACCCGTCATCCAATTTACCTACGTCAAATGCAGCCTGACCCAAGCTAGGGGTTCAATCCCTGCTTATTACAGATATTTATATGACCTAGATAGGCTGAGGTCAGAACGGGCTTAAAACATACAATACAGGAAAAACTAACAGAAGAAAATCTTTATTTTTTCTTAAGAACGTGCATTCTAAAAGTTGGCAACGTCGCAAATAGCTGTCAAAATAATGACTTGTTAAGCTATTGCATAGCTTCTATCGCAAGCCTTGAGCGTGGAGACCTAATCCAGAAATTCCGTAACGAAAATACCTAAACCTAAGGAGAGTGTTTTGTATTGAAAATTATGTTTAACTGTTTGACAACAAAGTTCAAATTTACTTAGACGAATGATCCTTGACTATTAATAGTTAAATTAAAACCTTTTTATTAGTTTGATGTTCCCATTACGTTGTGTCAAGTTTAAAAAAATATAAATGTGAATAACAGTTCCTGTCAATGTCACCATTGCTATTTCTTGTATTCGGGTTAATATTTTACAATTGCATAAGTTGATAAAAAATGCTATGCAATAGCTTTACCGCGGCAGTCCCCGAGTGACACACTTTTTTTTTTTTTTTTTATTAATTTGTTAATATTAATAAAACTTGGATATAGGAAATATCGCTCTAAACTGAACCAAAATATGAATAATGAATTGCAATTATAACTCTGTATTTGATGTTGAAACCGTTTTAGGTGTAAGAAGAGCATTGGAAAGTTCCCAAATACTTTTTTACACTTGTTTTTATTAATTTGTTAATATTAATAAAACTTGGATATATGAAATATCGCTCTAAACTGAACCAAAATATGAATAATGAATAATTGCAATATAACTCTGTGTTGCGGCCTTCGCCGCCTGGCAACACAGTCGGGCGGCGGGGCAACGCGGCCCATCACACCACCCTACGCGAGCCAATCAGAGCGTCGCGTGGGTGACAGGAGGGCGCAGGGCCGGGGGACGCGAGCGCCGGCACGCGTCGGACAGCGGCGAGCCTCGGTCACTTCCTCCGCGCGCCGCCAGCGAACGGTCGACAACAACGCCATAGACGACGATTGTAACGGGTCCAGAGATTGTAAAGAATCTGATTAATTATAATAATTTTATTTAAAGTTTTCATCGGTTTTTGATTGAAGACAACCTATTCCTAAATATCACGCAAGCGCGTGAACACTGTATTTGATGTTGAAACCGTTTTAGGTGTAAGAAGAGCATTGGAAAGTTCCCAAATACTTTTTTAGAATAGAATAGAATAGAATAGAATAGGTCTTTATTTGCTTAGAATGTAGGTACATAAAAATAAGTTGTTAAATTATATAATAGCATCCGAGTACATCCTGCCTTAATATAGCATGCAAATGTAATATGTACAAATTAAAGATATTACAAAAAAATATCATTTAAGAAATCATGCACAGAATAATAGTATTTATCCACAAGAAAATCAGTGAAACGTTTTTTAAATTTATGCAACGGTAAGTTTTTCATTTGGTCAGGTATTTTATTAAATATTAATGGAGCCATACATATAACATTTCTTTTAAAT
Source organism: Conistra vaccinii (assembly GCA_948150665.1). Classification (NCBI taxonomy): domain Eukaryota; kingdom Metazoa; phylum Arthropoda; class Insecta; order Lepidoptera; family Noctuidae; genus Conistra; species Conistra vaccinii. The sequence continues at coordinate 6,313,257 of OX411339.1, read as the reverse complement.
AAACTAGTTTTAAATGCGCCTGTTAGATAATAAAGGTGGGCACTATAAGTGTACATAGAAATTACCCAAATAGTAAGATTTGAATGTCAGAATGACTACTGATTATTTATTACTTATGAATGTTCTTATGACTAAGTTGTGTAGGGGAATGTTTTCATGAAATAAAGTACAGAAAGACAAGGCTAGACGTATATTTAGTTAGACTTTTAAATCAGAAAGCTAGTTGTCCGTTCCAAATCTAGGTCTTCATGGAGAAGAAGGACAAGAAACTCCATGGGAACAGTATTACAGTGTTCTATTAACACAATTCTTATAATTCCATAAATTATCGTTATCTTAAAAACAGTTTATTCTATCTCTTGGATTCAGAATAATAGCAACATTATAAAAATAGCAATATTGGCAATAATATACCAACATAATCATATTTAAGCAATAATTACAGTATAATATCAAATTACTTAACTTACGTGACACCTGGTTGGTATATTCCACATAATAACGGCACTAGAACCAACGAACTGAACATCTACTGAGCAACTGACTATTCGATCACTTGATTCGGTCCGCACAGCTCAAAAGCCAAATAGAAACTGACTTCCCACCGTAAGCGGGTCCTTTTATAACATCGATTCTTGTAAACAAGGTCACCCCACCTTGTTTGAATCGTAACAATCGTTTGAAACAGTTTGTTATATTAAAATAACAATATAAAATCTAAGATATACTAAATGTCTCATTAACCGGTTAAGCCGCGCGACGCGATTTTGCGACACCCCTCAAGCCGCGCGACACGATCGCGGCGCGTCAGAGATAAGAGCTCGCTAATATAAACAAAAACTGAGAGCTTTTTGTTAAGTAAATAGTCTTATCGTTAATGGTTTTGGGTTCCTGATTAGACAAAGGATTTTTTATAATACTTAGAATCTTTGTAAGCGAACGCTAGTATTGATAAATAAACATTCGTATAAGATTCTTATAAGAAATTCCTTTGTTCATTGTTTTGATTATTTATAATAAAACTACTGGTTCGATTCACATGAAACTTCGCAGGATACATTATGAATACATATACTATCGGTCAAAACCATTATTTACGGACAATAATAATAAATAAAAACACATATAAATAAAAAAGTTCAATAAATCGTTAACCGTATCATTACGTAACATTATTTAGTTGACAAAAAAATATTGAACTCTTTTTCTTTCTGTATTATGCATTTTTATTATTTATTAGTTATTCAAGAATATAAAATAAATGACTTACCAGCGATTACATACACAAAACACACACAAAACTCAAAATTTCACATCAACACCTTTTTTCACTACCGAGTTTGTTTACATTTTTTGATGGGTCCGTAATAGGTAATTACGATGTTATTTTGTGCAAATTTTATCTATATACGATGACGACACTACTTAATTGTTGAAATAACACCATTTCCCGTCGATTTACACTTAAAAAACAATAGAAAATGAATAAATAGAACGCGGAGTGCAGTGCACGGCACGCATGCGCGGACGCCATTTTGCCGTACCAAAAATGTTCAATTTTTACTTTTTTTTAGAGTTGTTTCTGCATATTTTGACGTTATGGTCGATTTATTCGACAGGTATATTATCCTACCATAAATCAAAACCAACCACAGACCATATCAGCCCGTATATTACATATAAATAGAGCTGCAATCTGCATGAACGTACCGTGTTCCCGGGGACACGACGAGGCTTGACGGTATTGGGAGTTTTCGTGCGCCTGGGGCTTCGGTCCGGCTTGACCGGTTAAATATTACTCGGTATTTAATAGACATAATATCTAAATGAATTTTACAAGTTAAGTATAATTTTTAGGTAAACACAATACATAGTCAAATGAGCTACTTCTACATTGGTCTCAAGCTTCGTAAGTGTGACAGACGTCACTATACAACAACCAATATTTTAATATTATAATAACCTCAAAATAAACTATCTATCACGGCCATACTGACAAGTACTTCGCTCTCGAAGTACAAGATAATCATCATTACATAAAAGCAATACTGTGACCAAAACTTAATTATACAATTTTCGTTACATAATCATATTGCCATAATCACATCTTACTATAAGTAGCGAAACACGCCGCAATTTAATATAGTTAAGACAAAGCTCATCGTACAATAATCGATTCATTATCATAATCCACACATAATGTTTCATAATATCTTCCTTCATTCTCATTTATAATATATTGTTTTACAATCATCGTATTTATAATTAAATTAAAACTACACACAACATAATATGCTGCATCAGCGTTTTGTTCAAACCAATTACCAGGCCATAGACGAAGCTTTTCTTTGCCAACTGTTATATTTCTTAAAACACCCCTTAATGAAACCTATCATTTTGTAATATGCTGATTATTTCATAGGGTCCCTTAAATTTTGCCTTTAATTTGTCATGTCTATGGTCCTGATTTACATAAACAGTGTCGCCTATGTTATAGTCTATATTATCTCTACGAGTTTGATCAAGACGTTCTTTAAATTTGTTTGCTACATTTATAAGGCGCTGTCGTGCCAATTGCCTATCAGAAGTTACGTCTATAATTTCGTCTTCATTATTTTCAACCACTTCATCTAATCCCCCTATTACATACTCTTTTTTTTTTTTTTTTTTACATTTTGTAATTTACTTTTGTTTTGCCAATTGCCTAGACGTGTCAAGTCCCCTCCACCCGCTGCTAGTGGGATAGACTTGCACCAAGCAAATGACCGACCAGCGGAAACTTTTATCGGTTACCTCGTCATGCTAGTCCCATTCACCCACTGCTGGTGAGATAGACAAGCACCAAGCAAACGATCGCCCAGTGGATTTTTACTTTAGAAAAGACTTACTTTATTTTTATTTTATTTTAAATTAGGTTAAGTATTTATTATTATAATATATCTCTACAATCAACAGTACAATAATATTTATATGTTGTTTAGGTAATGTATTTGTTATAGTATCTATACAATCTACAGACTACAGTACAATAATGTAAGCGTAATTAGGTGAAGTATTTATCTTAAGGAATTAATGACACTTACATTTTTATCAAGTAATTCACCTGGCCATGACCAAGGCCTAAACACAACATTTTGCCAACTCAAAATCAAACTCAGAGGTCGCAGATCGTGGCTCAATCTTATAAGATTCAGAGGCCCGTCATTGACTTGGCTTCAAACTCAGAGGTCGCAGATCGTGGCTTAATCTTATAAGATTCAGAGGCCCGTCATTGACTTGGCTTCAAACTCAGAGGTCGCAGATCGTGGCTTGATCATAAAGATTCAGAACCCGTCACTGACTTGGTTTGACTGAGAATTTCTTATTATTACTATTATTGTTTTCTTTTCTTCATTTATTATTTTATTAACCATCTCCAACCCAAAATGAAACATGTAATACGGCCAGACTGACAAGTACTTTGTTCTCGAAGTATCTATGTATCTACCGTCTCACAAAAATGACATCACATTAATCAATTCAGCAGAAAATTATACATGTTTCTTGTTTTAGGTGCTCAGAGCAATTGACAACTGTTTCTACTAATATATCCAAAAATCTTAGCGACTTCTGCTAATGTAATAGAGAAACGTCAAATACTTAAACTATATATCAACTAATGAATAGCATATGGGTATAATTTAATTTATCAATTATTCGGAATTAATAATTCAGTATGTTATTAATATTTAACGGCTGTTCAATCAAAATACTAACCAGCAATCACAAAAGTAATCCAAATAATACATCGTTCGGTCAACCTGACAATATTATTGAAAACTGTTTTTAACAAACACATTTTACTTTAACAATTTCACCAATTTCGACTTGGAAATAGAAATAATTTGACAACTGAAGAAGATATAAAAGAACAGACCGTACTAACATAATATTAAAAGCACATTAAACTATGTTATTACATTTAAAATTCACTATACGTAGTTCTGTGTATAACATAACATAATAATATTATCTCAGATATAATTATCTAATCTTTGTCAATGTATCTTTTGAACGTTATGTGAAATTGAAACGTACCAAAATGGTCACCAAAAATGGTAACAAAGAAAATAATCAATCACGGCCACAGCCATGCCAAACTGTACTTCACTCTCGAAATACAAGTCCAAGTCTTAAAAGCAAGAAGGAAGAACATTTATATTTTGATCAGAAGTCCTTGACCTTTTAGACATGTTAGGGCTCTCACCTGCTGTACATGAGATCCAGACTAACACAAGGCTAGTGACCGACCAGCAGTATTTTCTTTGTCTTTTTTACAATTTAATTGACCTCCAAAACTAATTTTTTTTTCAAATCAGTTTATTTTTAATTTGAACTTTTCTCAAACTTGTTATTGTTTTATAAACTTGGATCATCTCAGTTTAGCTAAACTTAATTGAGTTTGTCAATTTCGCATCGTAAAGTGCAAACCTCTCAAGCTTATTCTTGTGAGCACTAGAAATTCAAATCGAATATGACATAATTTCATAATTATTTCCCTATAATAAAAAGTCACAAGGTAATTTTAAATAATTATCATAAAATAATCTAATCGGCTAAAACGACAAAAAAAAGCAAACTTGCCTTTAGTAGGTACTCCAATCTACCTGATCGTTGTCACATGAAGTAAACTATAAATGCTGGCTCTTTACTAGATTATTGTATTTTTCTTTTTCAGAATAAATAAACGTTGATGTGTTAAACTTATTTCTCAACTGATTTTGTAACTTAATCATAAGTTTCGCCATAATTATATTTTTTCCAATTCCGCGGTAAATACAAACTATATCTATCGTTATTCTGTGATAACGCAACTAGCTAATTATATTAGAAATATTTTATTTTGTTCAATTTATTATTATTTATCCATACTTAATTAACTATCCTGTCCATTCTCAAACATTCTGAAATTAAATTTAAGTTAACGCAAACATGTTACGAATAAAAATTTATGATAACGCAACTCAGGCCCCCAAGATACAGGCGCTGCTTAGTTTGGGGACTACTGTTTTATTGCTATGTTAAATTAAATATTTTAGTTACAGTAAGCTTTCAATGTCATTATTTTCTGAAACTTTTTGGTAACAATGGACCAATAAATTATTCTTATTCTTATTCATAAATCTCGGACCTAAAGTGAGTTTTTATGTATACTTGTATTATTTTAAGATTGTGATAGTCAAAACTAAACGAACCGATTCATTTATTTTTTATTTATGGTTCATGTTAGCAGAACGTTTTAATTACTTCATAATAATATGTTTTATCTCGAAGTTAAATGAGGTTACCCTACTTCGGAAAATAATTTTTAAGCAATATAGCTTAACATCTGGATTCGCGAAGTTTCTAATTATTATTACTTCTTTTCTTTTTTTACCACAGTAATAAAAAATAATATTTCACAAATTCTATTTTAAAGCAATTGAATCAATGATTATCCAGTAGTTAACACAGTAAAACATCCTAAGTTTCATCCTATATAAGCCAAGCATGAACTAAATGCTTACGTAGTAATGATGTAAAATTATTTCGCAATACCTAACCTTTCAATTTTATCATCTTATTTAATAGTATTTCGTTTTAATGTAAAAGAGCCTCTTAAGGGCCTTACCGACTTTAGCTACTTCTTATTGCCGGAAAGCTTTTCAATATTGTAAAAGCAAGCTTGAGGCTCCGTAGTCTCAATGCTCATAGTAACTTGCAGCTCCGCAGCTCAGATGTCAGAGGCGGCAACGCGATGTCATCGTTATGGTGTGAGTGAAGTTTGCGAATCGCCGACCAACGGTTTCCAAATGATCGTCAGTAGCTCCAACATCGATCATGAAAATAAAAGCGAAATAAATTTCATTAGTAAGCTGTTTAGAAGGCCAGTGACCGATCCCACTTCTGATGTTAGATAATAAAGGTGGGCACTATAAGTGTACATAGAAATTACCCAAATAGTAAGATTTGAATGTCAGAATGACTACTGATTATTTATTACTTATGAATGTTCTTATGACTAAGTTGTGTAGGGGAATGTTTTCATGAAATAAAGTACAGAAAGACAAGGCTAGACGTATATTTAGTTAGACTTGTCAGTATTAAATCAGAAAGCTAGTTGTCCGTTCCAAATCTAGGTCTTCATGGAGAAGAAGGACAAGAAACTCCATGGGAACAGTATTACAGTGTTCTATTAACACAATTCTTATAATTCCATAAATTATCGTTATCTTAAAAACAGTTTATTCTATCTCTTGGATTCAGAATAATAGCAACATTATAAAAATAGCAATATTGGCAATAATATACCAACATAATCATATTTAAGCAATAATTACAGTATAATATCAAATTACTTAACTTACGTGACACCTGGTTGGTATATTCCACATAATAACGGCACTAGAACCAACGAACTGAACATCTACTGAGCAACTGACTATTCGATCACTTGATTCGGTCCGCACAGCTCAAAAGCCAAATAGAAACTGACTTCCCACCGTAAGCGGGTCCTTTTATAACATCGATTCTTGTAAACAAGGTCACCCCACCTTGTTTGAATCGTAACAATCGTTTGAAACAGTTTGTTATATTAAAATAACAATATAAAATCTAAGATATACTAAATGTCTCATTAAATATTACTCGGTATTTAATAGACATAATATCTAAATGAATTTTACAAGTTAAGTATAATTTTTAGGTAAACACAATACATAGTCAAATGAGCTACTTCTACATTGGTCTCAAGCTTCGTAAGTGTGACAGACGTCACTATACAACAACCAATATTTTAATATTATAATAACCTCAAAATAAACTATCTATCACGCCCGTGTGTAACAGATTCTGGTATTGAGATTTCATAGCTGTACTTCGTTTTCTAGTTTCTACTAAAGTTGCAAATAGACATCGATTTTTTATAACAAATATTGCTAATTATATAGACTCATAAGTAAGTCTCATAAATTAATAATTTATGAGACTTAAATATAGGTACGCAACTGTCTGTTACTTTAAGGTGGAACTAGTCGCGGGCTCGAACTCAATGGTGGGCATGGCCAAAAACCACGCTGTCTCATCTGGTATCGTGTCCGACAGAGATAGTATCAGTGATGAGCAGTTCGAAGCTGGTCTACATGGACAACGTATAGTTCGCACGCACAGAAACACCGTACCGACCAATTTTAGTAAAACGAGCGCGTCAAAAATTACGAAAAGGCCTTTGGAAAAAAGGTTTTTCTGAAAAAACCACTGCATAAATCAATTACAAATATTTTTTTTTGAAATCTTCGATAATTTTTCTGTGTCGGTACGGATTTTGTTTTCGAGATTTCTGCACTTCTTGTATTACTTATTTACGCCCAAAGTTGCGTTAAAATTAGCAAGAAAAACGAATCTTTGTTGGCTTATAACTTTTTAATGGCTTTTTATTTTACTATTCTGCTTCCGTACAGACAAAATTAATAATGAGACCTAACGATATCATGTTAAACTTTGAATGTACGATGTCAAACAGTGGAGTAAAACCCCTCCGAAGTTTGTATGGAAAAAATATCTAATTGTTTCACCTTAAGACTAAATATAGCTCTCAGGCAACGCTTTTGCGCTTTGAAAATGCTTTCCCGTTCACTACAGTGACCCCAAAATATTATACCAAATCTCAAGATGGAAGTTACTAGACCATGGTAAGCCACTAATACTGTTGGTAAATTTACTTTTTTTTAAAGATTATGCAACATAAATGCGGCTGTACTTAAACGTTTACATATATCTTCTGCTTGCGGCTTCCAGGTTAACTGGCTGTCAATAAAATTATGATTCCCAAAAATGTTGTACTGTTTACTTTTTCTATAGTTTGATCATTGTAGTTTATATCCATATCTCCCACAGATATTCGTTGGTAGAAGTGCATGATTTTAGTTTTTAGGAGATTAAGAACTAGATTATTATTGTCAAGCCACTTTATTAAATTTTTAATTTTATTGTTAATGTTATTTACATATGATTCTTTATTGAAACATGAAACAATTGATGTGCTATCATCTGCAAATAATATAATAGGATGAAGTATATGTCGTGGTAAGTCATTTATATACAAGGTGGAGACGACAATACAACAAAAAATTCAACGGCGTGTCCCTAATGACGTTCCTATTCTGTATACGAAAATTCAATTGAATATATTCATTGGTTTAGTCATTATAGCTCGGCAAAATCCATAGTCGGCTCGGGCTATTTCAGTAATCCACCCCAAAAATCCACCCTAAGGTGGATATTCTGAAATGTATGCCCGAGAATTCACCCAAGGCCTAGTTGGATAAACGGAATTTATAGGCTTAGGGTGGATCCGGCTTACATTACATTCAATTTGTTTGAAAAACTCGTTTTTTTTTTTCGAAGCTAGGATTTATTTGACAGTTCCAAAATACTCTTAAGCATTAGTAGTGCCAGTATTTTAATTTTTTGTTGTATGGTAGTCTCCACATTGTATAATAAAAATAATAAAGGTCCGAGGACGCTGCCCTGCGGGACACCATATTTTATTTCCCTAAAAGACGATATAAATTTTAATTCCTTTCTAGATCTCAAACACAGGCTCGATATCTCCGTACATTGTTTACGACCTTTTATGTACGTTTTTATTAAATTAAGGGCATCTTACATCTAAAATAGTGTTACAATATTAATTATTGCATTTCTTATTCAACTTTCTGCCTGTTATATTTTTAAGCATATCGGTTGAACAGAATTCGAAGAAAACACACAGGAATTCCATAGGATATTTTTTATCCCAGTTCCGTGGCATAATTTTTAACCTCCACGCTGGCGAAGACGCGGGCAAAAGCTAATATTTTATAACATTAAAATACATAAGATAGTACGATAGAAGAGAAATCCTATCGTAGAGTTAGAATTTTGAAGTAAAAGAAAAGCAATTCATTTTTAAAACATTATATCTTACAAAGTTTCTTGTTGGATTTATATTCTCAGTTGAAACAAAATATAAAATAAATCTTGACTAGATCTAGTCGGTTCATGTTGTCTTACCCTAAGCCATAAATCTCGAAACTTTTTCGAGAGGAATGAAGGTAGTTCTAAGACCGCATCGTTCGAACTTTTTGTTCGGAAAACCAACTGAACAAAAAGTTCGAACGACAGCGACGATCGCTTTCTTAAAGGACGCGCAGAGGGCTTAGTATGAGTTTCACTTTACCATCTCGATCAAACGCATCGACCGCGTTTGGCGCTCCGATTGGCAGCCGGCCAGCCTTCACCGATGAAGGGCCAATGCTCTAGCATGAACGCGCGACGTAGCGTAACGTAATTTTACACCATTTTTGAATAGAATACAAAAAAAATAATATCTTCTAGCATTTTCGTTATTATTTTTGTGACAGACATAATTAATATCATCCAAAGAGAAATAAGTTTTCAAACTAAGTAAATAATTATGTACGCAACTAATTTTCAATTTTGAAGTCGTTCACTACGTTTATTTATTCCGCCCTTTAGTGTTTGGTCCACTGAATCCGAGAAGCAAAGTATTAAGGTCGCGCCTAAGCGCCTAAAGGTGGCCATTCACGGGCACTCCATCACAATATTTTATGTATATTTTATATAATATTTTTTACCACTCAATCCACGCGAGATTTCGGTTGGTTTTTGGAGTGTTGTCGTGGAATTTTATGGAGTTGAGTGCCCGTCAAGGGCCACATTTAGGCAGCTGTCCCACTGCCGCGCCGACGAGGAAGCGACTCGAAGATTTTCTCGCTCAAGAAGCGTACGAAAGATTAGGTCCCCTGTAAGTAAAAGAGATACGTATATTAATAGTTGATCGCTGTCTGTTCACACCGCCGCGCCGAAGAGTACTCGTTTTTCGCAACAACAAGAGCTATCAAAAAGAGTACTCTTCAGCGACGCTCGCTTACCAGTGCGTGTTGCTAGTGATGACCTATGGCACTGAAACGTAGTCGCTCACAATGGGCCTTATCAGAAGTATAAAAGTGACCCAAATGCTTGAGTTTCCCTATGTGATTGAATCAGAAATGAGGAGATCCGCAGGAGAACCAAGGTAACCGACATAACCCGAAAAATTTCCAAACTTAAGTGGCAATAGGCAGGGCACATTGCTCGTAAAACAGGTGGCCGATCGGGCCGAAAACTTCTGGAGTGGCAACCGCGTATCGGAAGACGTAGCGTCAGAAGGCCTTCCAAAGATGGACTGATGACCTTGTGAAGGCCGCAGGAAACTAACACCCAGGCAGGAAGCACCGAATCGGTCGAAGTGGCGGTCCTTGGGGGAGGCATATGTGCAGCAGTGTACATCTTTCGGCTGAAATGATGATTATGATGACACTCGCATGGCAGGGAGAACACTCGCTAAGAGACTCACACTTGATACCAGCGAGTAATCGCTCGTCGCCGTCACGCACTCGCTGCTCGTTGCTCGTGAACTTGTTTTTAGTTTCTAGTTCTACTTGCTTCTCGCTAGCTGACAGTGTGACTAGTGCCTTACGCACGAAATTCGCGCGCGTGCCGTTATAAAGTTTATAATTTACGATCCTATTTCGGCTCTGATTCGCCTCAGTAATCCTTGGTTAGAATAAGGTTTTGCGTGTAAACGAACTCATTTTTCATTTGATACAAAAGGTGTTATCCGAATATGATCATTATTCACTTTCATTAGAAATAAATATAATTTGGTGTTAATGGTCTTAGAACATGAATATTTTTTTGATACTGAATTTACAAGAAAGATTTTTTGACAACACATGCTAATCAATCTTTTGAATAAATAATATAATCATTCTTTCTCTCTCTCTCTGCTCATATCCAAAATTGCGGGTCGGTGCAGCGTGCCTTCTGCGATACTTCTCTAATAGTCGTCATCATACTAGTCATCCCCTTTCTAGACATATCATCTTTCATACAGTCCATCCATAGTTTTTTAGAGGCATGAGGAACAGGTTGTAAAGTTCACTCATCGTCGGGTGTCGTGTCTGGCGGGAAACTGCCCAACGATTGATGTCGGGGTAGTTATATATATGCCGATCGAGCGGTAAACTCTGTTTGTACGATGCAGGATTTTGTGTGATGCGTAGTTCGCATGTGGCAATGTAGATGCCGCCACAGTTTCTTTGGTCTTCCCCTACTTCTAGAGCGTTGTTTTCGCCAGCGTGTTTCCAGCGAAGCGATTTATGAACGTGCTCTCCACGGGTGCGAAGTGAAGTAGTCGCGATTACGCGACGTGTTCTCCGCGTGTTCATAATTTTATACACTCGTTTGTCTCACTCTCTCTTGCACACTCACGTCACTCGCACTCGTTACGAAACCAGCCAACTCGTTGCGCACACATGTCGTGCTCGCTACACACACGCAGCGAGCGCGTTAAGCAATCACCGTGTAATATGGATCTTATAGCCATCCACACCCACAAAATTAGGTATTATATGCTCTCATGCTATTTGCTAAGCAAGTAATGTTAGAAGAAAGAAAATACAGTTATTTAGCACAGACTTAAAGACACACAGCAAAACATAATTATAATACATTAAAAAAAAAAAAAGATAAACAGGAATGTGTGCCTCACGGCTGCGCCAAATAGGCCCAGTTCAGCAAAAATGCCAGACAACTAGTGCCTGATGCTGGTTTTCAACTAGACCTGGCGTGTGAGGTGACGGATGCAAATCAGTTTTATACTACAGTGTGTGTGTAATATACTTAGATAAAATAAATTGTGTAAGATAATAATAATGCTAAAATGCTTATCTGTTAATTCTTTTATAATTAAACAATGCTAATATTCACAAATACATAGGTTATTCAGAATTAAAGTTAAATTAGAAGCTTTATTACTTTATATAACTTCACTATTACTATTTTTACAATACTTCAGGTGATTCAAGGAATTTAATCAAACAACAGGTATTCATTCGTAAATTGCATTGTAAAATAATCTTATTACTTTATAGTTGGTTTTCTATTATTGAAACTTATTCAGTTCTCATATTAAATTATTACATTCAGTTATTGATCATAATATTCGCAAATCGCGCCATCTTGGTGACATTAGGTAGTGCTTTGTCATAAACTTTACTATGTCAAATAACCACTTGTTAATACGTGTGACTAAAAACCCAAAGTTCATTAAATAAATGTTTCCTTTTAATTTGAACTTTAGTTTTAGCTTCAACATCGAAATTAGTTTAATAGTTTCTCCTTCAGTCAGTCACATTATATTGGCAGCTTGGTTCACAAGCTGCCAATAGATGGTGTCTGATCTCAAAGGAATCGATAGCGTTTCTATGGGTGAGATGTATGCAAATGGTTGCAGTAGTTATTCCACAAACCCATAGAGGGCAGGACCAACGACTTTATGGTGAATAACAATTGAAATAAATAGTTACGCATAAGATTATGTTATAATCTTTACAGGTAAACGCTTTCGCGGCGACATATATTATAATAAAACACGTATACAAAAAGATCAATAATTAAAGGCAGTGTATAGAGTGCCACCATTGGCACTCTATCCCTATCGGATAAAGTGCCACTACAGGCACCCTAGTAACACCGCCTCGGCCCGGCTAAAGTGCCGCAAGCATTGGATTGTCATTGTCACTGTCACTAAGTCACGTCACTTGGTATTTTGTTTGATTGTCGAGTTGAAATCGCTGTAAAACACCACATTCCCAAAACATTACATTCTCTTGTGCCTAAACGGACCCTGGCACTTCGCCGGCCGCTACCGCGGCACCGCTCGCTACGCTCGGTCGGCTCGTGCGTTGTGTGGTCACAGTTCTAACCTAACCTAACCTAAATAACAAGTAACAGTGACAATGCAACGCTCACGGCACTCTAGCCGGGCCGAGGCAGTGACACTAGAGTGCCACAAGAAACTCGCGGCACTCTATACACTTCGATAATTAAATTATCTTTAAAATGGTGAAGATTTCAGTAAAATACGCTTGAGAGATTTTGCGTGATTCTCAGTTTTATATCCGACATAACTTTAAATAGTAGATTGTTATACAAGGGTCGAAAGGAATCAATCCCCATACAAGGTCTTTAGACGCCCGAGCGTAGCGAGGGCGGATATAGTCCGAGTAGGAATTGATACTTTCACCCGTGTTAAACACTCTACTTTTCATTTCGAATTTATGGAAAGTAAAAAATAGTGTTTAAAATATTTATTGATATAAATAACATGATTTGTTAGTACCTATTTAAAATGAACTGAGAAGTTAGAACAATTTGTATATTTTTTTAAATATGGAACGTAGGTAGGTGCCGTGTCACCGCTGCGTGCCGTCCCGTGAGGTTTTTTTTTTAATTCACACTGGCTGTTTTACATAAATAGCCAGTGTGAATTAAAAAAAAATACCTCACAAGACCGGAGCCCAGTGTTTCCACTTTTAGGGATTTCTCCCTTTTTTTGGGAAAAATGGCCAGTAATAAGCATGGTTTAGGGATATTTTATTTTGGCAGGGATTTAGGGAATTTTAGGGAAAAATTTAACTTGAGTTTATACTAGGCAGCACCCGATGTAATACTTTACTCTATGGCACCACCGATTGAATAAGGGGGATTCCCTGAAACTTGTAATACGTCTAATTTTAGTTTACCATGTTATTGTTAATAGTACTATTTCCGTGACTAAAGACGACATCGGAAATAAGTCGCATTATACCTAGAGTTGATTTGTTTCGTCTGTCTCGATTTATAATGAATGTTTTCTAGGTATTTATGCTATTCAAAATTCAAATTCAAAAGTCATTTATTCAAACTAGGCTGAGAATCAGCACTTTTCGAACGTCAAAATTACATAAGACAGTCCCCCAAAAACGCCCGCCCTTCACCACTTCCTAGTGCTTTTGCTCGAGAGAAGAAGTGGCGCAACAAACTCCCCAGCAGCACAGCTGTCTGTTCAGTTAGAAAAAAAACTTGAGTCTATACAATAGTATGCAAATAATTTACATTACTCAACACAAAACATTCAATAAAATATATGCCATAATGACAGCTAGCACGCGCCAATGTACCAAAAAAAATAAATATCGAAATCTAAACTCAAGCAAAAATAAAAACTAAAAACGTAAACAGAACTTAATACCCGAATTATAAAGCCTCCAGGCATAAAGGGCGTGCCCGCTTACATATAGCTAATAAAGCTGTAACTCGAAGTCACATAATTAGATATGATAAACTAGGACCATTGAAGTAAAAATAAATCAAAAATAGATCAACAGTTAGGCAAGAATAATATATAATCTACTGTCGAGGTCGCTAGCTAATCAAATATTGCAATACAACTCATACGAAAACATTGTAATGAGTAGATCATGTCAACAATAAATAAAAATAAAATAAATTGTATAATAAAGTCAAATAAATTAAACATTCTATAAACTCATATAACCTGTCAGTAGGTAAGCTAATTCTGGAGAAAGAACATAAACATTGTCTTGAGTTAATCACAGCGACCAACTATTTTTATCGCTTAAGTAGTCATTGATAGAATAGTATGCCTTTGAACAAAGGTTGGATTTTACTTTAGCTTTAAACGCATTAAAAGGCAAATCTAGCAGAGAAGTGGGTAGCTTGTTATAAAAGGTTATACCAAGCCCAACAAATGAGTTATGAACCTTATGAAGCCGGTGAAAAGGAGCTCGTAATTTGTCTTTATTTCTGGTGTTAATATTATGGATATCACTGTTTTTAGAATTAAATGAAGAATTCCCTAAACCAAGGAATTTTATATTCTTTAGGGAATTTTAGGGATAATTCATAAAAAAAAACTGGGGAATAACCAAAAACGTAAGTGGAAACACTGCCGCAGCTTTTTTGTTTTTATTCTATTCGATATTTGTCATGTAAAAAGTTTCATGGCAGACTACCTAGCCAAAATTTCTATTTTTTTAATTCATTCCCGCCCTAGGGCGGGAAGCAATTACTATGAGTCTTTCCCGCCCTAGAGAGGGAAGCAGCGTTTCCCACCCGCTACTCGGATCAAACAATCACTACTTTCCGAGCATGAGAGATGAAAAAATAATTTCACTATGTAATATAAACATACCATATTATTTAAAAAAAATCTCTAATATACATTCCCCTGCATATTTTAAATAAATTATCATGTTAATCAGCTCTGAAATCTTACATGTATCTAAAAATCTGTCGATTGCCTAACCTCCTCAATTTTTAAAGACACATAATAAGGCAATGAGATTAGGTTTTCCTATATAAGTAAATAACGCTGGGTTTCCCAGCAAAGCTTTTTAGGACGTGGCGTCAACGGTTGGATTTTAAATAGGGCGGACTTGTTTAGGTGGATGCGCAAAGGTAGCCCGCGAAATTTTAATTTTCTTATGTTTTTTTGCAACGCTCCCTCTTATAGAGAGGAGGCCTGTGTCCCAGCAGTGGGAACATTAATAGGCTGATGATGATGATGATGATTAACAGAATTATATTCATAAGACTCATTAATACACTACTCTCTAAGTTAGAATTGGTCTATTTAATTTAATGAATTTTTCATGAAATCATGACATTTGGGAAAATTTTGTAAATATGTACTGTATGTTATGGTCGCGAATTATATTTTGATCAAGATAGAACCTTACACTGACCTGCGAGATTTCAGCAGTGTGGCTGTGGTTTCATAAAACATTGGCGGAAACTAGCCAATTAGAGTTCGTTAACTCACCACAATTGGAGAGAAACGAGGATTTTGTGGTTGATTTTAATTACGAGTGTTGGTCAAATAGTTTACAATTCGGTGTTTATGGAGAAGCTTAATTATGGTAACTATTTGACATCAAAATAATATAAAGCATTATAACATCACATCGGAATTCCAGATAAAGGCAGAACTATAGACGCCTACATGTCGTCAGCTATGTTGCAGGCTAGGCCTTGGTAGAAAAAGTGTAAAGCATTAGATTTACAGAGTAAATATTATGTTGAACGAAATTGATTGAACTGTTAGAATAAATACCAACTTGAATGTATGCAAGCCTAGTACTTTTTGTTGGGTATTCACCAGACGATATTATTTTATTAAAATAAACATGATTTTATTTACAACTAGCTGTTACCCGCGACTTCGTCCGCGATGATGTCTATACATCAACTTTATTTGCATAGCTGCCAGTGAGACTCCAGTCAAAAAGCCGTTTCGGAGATTAGCCGGAACAAACAGACAGGTTTTTTTTTGTGTTTTGTTGTATGGATCGTATATACTTTCATGCATTTAGTAAAAAGCTGTTATTTTGACATTACAAACAGACTTCAATTTTATTTAAGATTAAGATTACCCACGACTGCGCCTGCGTGGAATCCTGTATCATCAACTTTATTTATTTGTAAAGCTGCCAGTGAAACTCCCGTCAAAATCAGTCCAGCGGTTTCGGAGGTCAGCCGGAACAAACAGACACTGTTTTGTTGTATGGATTGTATATACTTTCATATTTAATTTTATTTATTTATTTATTTAGCAACAACGGCTGTGTTACACCAATTACAGTAGCTAAAATTATGAAAAACAGAGACAGTTAAAAAACACATTAAAATATACAAAATAAAAACATAAATAAAAGAAGGTTACAACACTTTCACAAATTACTCTCACAGTACTTCTGACATACCAATAAAATCTTCGTCCATCCATCCGCAAACAGGTCGTCATATATGCATTTAGTATAAATGAATGAATGCTAAGAGGGATGTGTGGTGTTACACGAATGGATAGAGTAAAAAATGAGTACATAGGAGGAAGTCTGAAAGTGGCACCGGTGACCGAAAAGTTGTGCGGAAATCGGTTATCATGGTATGGGCATGTGATGCGAAGGAATGAGGAAAGTATCGTGAAGAAAGTAAGTATGAATGTCGATGGCTATAAGAGTAGGGGACGACCAAAGAAACGCTGGATGGACTGTGTGATGATATGGCTAGAAAGGGGGTGGTGACTACTGAGATGACGACTAATAGAGAAGTATGAAAAAAAGGGATGTGTTGCGCCGACCCCAAATAAAATTGGGATAATGATGATGCATTTAGTATAAAGCTGTTATTTTGACATTACAAACAGACTTCAATTTTATTTAAGATTACCCACGATTGCGCCTGCGTGGAATTCCATACATCAACTTTATTTATTTCTAAAGCTGCCAGTGAAACTCCCGTCAAAATCAGTCCAGCCGTTACGGAGATCAGCCGGAACAAACAGACAGACAAAAAAAAATTGGATTGTGTTTTGTTGTATGGATTGTATATACTTTCATAATTATGCATTCAACAAAAAGCTGTTATTTTGACATTACAAACCGATTCAATTTTATTTAAGATGTAAAAAGATATTGTGTCGATACAGATTTCATGGGTTTAAATTTTTTTGCGCAAAACCCTAAGTCTTTTTCTAAATCAAAAGTAGCCTATTTTAATCCTTATGAAATAAGCTATCTTCCAGTGAAAGTCTCATCAAAATCGGTCCCGCCGTTTCGGAGATTTCCCTTAAATGTTCCCGTGGGAATATCGGGATAAAAAGTACCCAATTTTACGCCCAGTGGCCTCAGCTATCTATTAGTGAAAGTCCCGTCCAAATCGGTCCAGCCGTTTCGGAGATTAGCCGGAACAAACAGACAGACAGATAGACAGACAGACAGACAGACAGACAGACAAAAAAAAATAAAAAATGTATTTTTGTTGTATGAATCGTATATACTTTCATATGCATTGAGTTAAAAGATGTTATTTTGAAATTACAAACAGACACTTCAATTTTATTTATTTTAAGAAAAAATCCAGAAAAGCAACCTGAATCCACAAAATTCTCAAGAGGTTACCAAGGAAAAACTTGAATCCATAATTAATGGTCCTCTACCATAATTTCTGGTGCCCAACTTAGCGCCATGACGTTCACGTTTCTTTGCTAACTTTCGGAGCCTCTGTGAGCGATCGATTGGAATGAGCAAGCGCTTTTGAAATAATTCGAGAGTCGCATAAAGCCATGAGGGTCGTGATTAAAGGTTTTTATTTGTAAGTAAAACATGTCAACTGTAACAGCAATCAGCAGGGACGCAATGCGTTCTTTTGTAAATATTTTCATAGTAGCCCGCGACTTCGCCCGCGTGTAGGTCAAAAAATAGCTTAATTAGCTATTTTTCGACCGCACACGCACAGATGTGCACGGCAGATGAGACCTGAACGGTTACCTGACGGGTAAATCTGTGTGTCTATGGCGAAGAACGGCACGGATGTATCTGCCTGTCGCCTGCCCGCTGCCCGTGCTCAAAACGAACGGATCGAGCACGGGGCGAGCGAATCCGAGCTTTTAACAAAGTCGTGATTACAACTGATGCCCGACACGAGACCGTGTGTGGCGAAGTAATGGATCAGATCTGAGAGGCGCCGCGCGGGCATATCTGTGCGTGTATGGCTAGCTATCGTCCCACGGAAACATACTATCGGGATACAAAGTATTCTATGCCTTAATCCAGGTCATGGTCTACTCGTGTGCCTGTAGCGGTTACACCGCCACATATGAACTACGCAGCAAAGACATGACGTCACACAATTCCTGCATCTCGCAGTTAGAGTTTACCGAACGAAAAACATAGATAATACTATCCGATATCAACTTACGGGCAGTTGCCCGCCAGATATAACACCCGTCTGGTTGGAGGATCCTCCCTTTTCTATGGTGGATGAGTGAACTTTACACCCTGTTCCTCATACCCTAAATGCCCATCCAAATCCGTTTACCCGTTTTAGCGTGAAAACGTAATAAACAAATAAAATCACTTTCGCATTTATAATATTAGTTTAGATTACTTCGGATGGTTTCGGTGAAGCGACGGTCTTCGCTGGGTGACTGGTAACAGCTAGATGGCGTGCAATTGGAGAGGCCTATGTTTAGCAGTGGACTGCTGTAGGCTGGTGATGATGATGATGATGATTTAGTGGTTAAACAATTCAGATTTTGCAGAATATTCTGTAATCACGAATTGTTGTATTGTATCGTATAATACCTTTCATAATGTGAGCAGTGGTGGCCCAGTGGTAACGGCCCCGACTTACGAGTTGGAGGTCGTGGGTTCGAACCCCAGCAGGCGCTTTACTTTGTGTAAATAATTTCATCACCACTGCTCTCAAAAAGGTGCCCACTCCCTCTCACAGAGAGGAGGCCTGTGTCCCAGCAGTAGGAACATTAATAGGCTGATGATGATACCTTTCATAATATACCAATTCTCTAATTTACCTATCATTTTGTGCCGTTCTTTGGCGCACTTTCTTGGTAAAGTAACTTTTATTTTTTGGCTTTATTGTCTTTATTATTAACATTAAAATTCTTTTATACAATTATTACACAACATTACAACCAATTGTTTATACTACGTACTAAATTAAATGACTAACTTACTAACAATATAAATAAATACAAAAACTTTAAGTTGATTGTGAACTCACCCATTTCAAGCTTTTAAACGCCAGCACAGTTAATTTTGTAGGACTCCCTGTTTGTCAAAATATCACCTCTCTTTTTAGCCCAAAGTTTAAACAATATTTAATGGTTTTTTTTCGAACACTGCACAATATAAAACATAGCCCCGTCCGATCCACGTCCGGTCAGTTTTCGATCGACTACGTCACATTTCACAGCTGATTGCGCCCGCCAGCACGCGCGACCAATCAGCAATTGGCGCGTTTCAATTGATGAGGCCTCCGGGCCTCCGCACTGTCATCGCTGTTCGACTTTGATTAATAGTTCCGCCAACCGTTTGATATTTAACTTGAAGTCAATTTGTGAAATGGGCTTTAATAGTGATGGATAGTAGGTATGACCTTCAAAAAGGTCAGATGCGTAGTACCCGCAATCGGGGCACATGATGACCAGATTTATGAACCGAGTGGGATGTAAGGGGTATGTGTGTAGCCTACCGGGGTTGCGGGTGCTAAGGGGAAAATGTGGCCCCTGGCAAGGCAAGGGAAGGAACACGGGTGGGTTTTAGTCAGTAAGAGTCTGACACGCCCTTCCGCTCCGCCCAGAGCGGGAGAAGTCGTTGGATGATTTCCCACCCAAAAAAAAAGGAGTAGGTATGTAATGATCAAAGAACGTCTGACGGGGTTCGCTAGGGCCGGCCCTTCCGGGGTTGCGGGAAAGTCCAAAAGGGTAACCGTGGCCCCTGGCAACGTACGTGCAACCGAAGGAACACGGGGGGGTTTTAGTCAGTAAGAGTCTGACACGCCCTTCCGCTCCGCCCTGAGCGGGAGAAGTTATTTGAGGATATCCCACCGACAAAAAAAAGGATCAAAGAACGTGGTGTTCTATGGTTTCTGCGTATTTATGCTGCGGTCAACTGGTCAACGATCTAAACTTTATCACTGATGTATAAACATGCACACTTATTTATATTTAATGCTAAAATAATTCATGAAATTTCTTACATATAACGTTCGCGATTTAGTTTCCAAAGGACATATTATTAAATGGGCTTAAAATAAAAATCTTTTAGAACAGCTTTTATGTGTGGTTTTTCTGATAGAGATAATTATCCAGGATGGCCTCACAAAAACAAAAAAAAAATTAAAAGCACCATTATTTAATAAATTCATATTTTAAATCCAGATATTTTTTGTATCGTAATATTATTTTTGCCCATTGAAACAAAGAAAAAACGGTTAAAATATCATTTTTTAAAGAAAATTATACACCTTAATGTTATTTAAAGTATTTTAAAACAATATTAGATAGCTTTAAAAAAAAAAAAGTCGTGACCCCCATGATTTAGATGTATGGCATTGATTCCTTTGCCTCCTAATGGAATCTATGAAAACATTACCTGTGTCAGTAAGATTGTCACACTTGTCAGTTGTCATGTCACTTGTCTCATTATCGAAATCGCTATTTTCCCGTTTGCGTTTACATTATTTAGGTTTATTGTATTTGTAACTTTAACTTGATATCGGTGAAATCATCATCTAAGAGGGCTTGATAAAGTTCTCGATGGTGTGTAATCTGCCAACCCGCACCAGGCCACCAAGGTGGTCTAAGGCCTAAGTGCTTGTTTACGGAGACGCGGGCGTTGAACGCAGCGTTGCCCGCCGCGTGCCCCGCCGCGGGCAACGCCGCGGGCACCGCCTGCATTTCAAGCAAACGCCTATAAAAACATTTCTCCGTAAACGCTCTCATACAACGCCATATGTTTGAATTTTGTGCGGGCCCCCCGCCACACGCCACGCCCAACGCTCCGCGTGTCCATAAACAAGCACTAAGCCTTTTCATTCTTAGAAGAGGCCCAGCAATGAGACAGTTAGGGCGGATGTTATTTTTCGTTAGCGGAATTATGTTAACGGAGAAACGCTATTATTTACAATAAGAATAAATTATTTCTGATAAGGATAATGAATTATCACCAAAGATCCTTATTTTCTGCTACAATTTGGGATTTGACGATGGTAAACTGCAGAATGACTACTGATGGTTATAATAAGTCTCTTCCAAGGCGGGCCAGTAAACCAGACACAGACTAAATTGGACCTGCCTTTTGTTAATAGTCGCTCCAGCAGGTCGAAATAGGTGAACATTAATTTGTGTATTAGGTAGAGAAATAAAAGTAATGTATTTGCTTATATTTGTTTACATTTATTCTACATCTTCATTTTCAACATCTTCCCTTACAATTACATCATCCAGAAACTGTGCAGGCGGTAATATGTTGTTTTGATGAATAAGTCCAGCATTTCAGTAATATGCACCTGGTTGAATTCAGTTACGAATTCAAATTCAGCAAGAAAGTCCCAATTGTATAAACTTATATGTTCTTCACACACCCGAGCATTTTGAGTGATGTACAGTTTTTGATGTGAAAGAATATTTTTCTTGAAGCTATTGAAACCCAGGTGTCGTCAGTATCGCCGGTCGTCGGGGTTCAAATCGCTTGCAGTATCAAAGAATCCAAATTGAAAGCCAGGTCAAATAAAGATAAACTTAAAACAAGAAACTTGAACAGAAGTAACAAACAACAAACAGAAACAAATTCAAATCACTTGTGTCCGATTCCGGTCGCAAACGCATTGAATTTGACACTTGATTGATGTTCACATTTTACAATGACAATAATGACATCCAACAGAACAGTGTTGCTAAAATCAAAAATTACTGTGGGTTGCAATTAAAAAAAAATATTATAATATTTAAAAATACAATAAACGGAGGAAACGTGCTTTTAAAAAAAATAAGAATAATATACAAAGGCTCCTTAATTTATGTACTAACATAAAAATATAATCTCTTCTCTGTTCACAACAGCTTCGAATAAAAGCCCAACCTCCATACAAAAACCTAACATGTCCTTTGTAAAAAATTGTGTGTTTTTGGAAAAACAACTTTAACAATTACGTATAAAGTGCAGTTTGCGTTACAACGTAAAATAAAATAGTTTGGAAAATCCAAAAGTGCACGCCTCATACTTATCACTCATTCATAAACGAAAAAGAAATTCAAAACATAGTTTAAAAATGAACAATTTATCACTTTTCATGAAGTCGTAATGTCAACGACTGACAAAGATATTTACGTTGGCAGTTGCTAGGCAACGGCACCGGATCAAGGTTGAAAATATTTAGATATTGATATTATATTTTAGTTAGTATTTTATTAATTATAATTAAACTACTATGAATAAAAGAGCCATTTTCAATAGGGTTCCTTCTACGGCTGAAACGAATGTATAAAAAAAAAATTGACTCAATTAATTGATTTTATCGCAAGCTACAATGTTTTCAAGGATCATAAATTGACGGACAGGAAATTTTTTTCAACTATTTTGATGCTTTTTCCATTTCTGCTGCATTAAATCAATTGTTAAAAAATACAATATTAATCTCCATTTAATCATGTATACAATGGTATATAAATTAAGTAGGTTCTGTGTACTAGCAGGAGTGAAACAATAAAAACAGTTGCAGAAATGGGGCAAAAAATATTTTTCGATCGTAGAGCACACTCTAATGCGAAGCATTACGAGTCGTGCAAAATGATATTTCCAATAGTGCCTACTACTCAGTCTGAATTCAATTTATTAATAGAAACATAAAGTTGATATTCAACAAGGATTGGAAACAAGGGTTTGAAAGACAGTACACTACAACCTTTTGGAACACTAAAATTATCAGAAACATTCTCGACGGTTATAAAGGAAGTCCATTTATTAGTCTACTCCATAACTCGATCTGAAAACACATCATATATTATACATTCCACTATATTGTTACAAACGCCCCGACCGAGCAGAGCCAATGAATTGTTTAGTGTTGATACAAATGGTAATGTATACTGAAACGGTTCCGTAAGAGCTCATCCACACGGGACCCGTCATTGATGATTCGTCAAAAAAAACGATACGTCATGACGGATGCACATTTACATTGCATACGGATACCAGAAGGCCAATTCTCTTACTTAAAAAACGTTCACATTGTAGTCGCAATCTGTCACAGTTGTCAAAAATGTTGGTAATTTGATTGTATTTTTGACAGATTGCGAATGAGATGCGATTGCGAACGTTCTTAAAAATTACGGGAATTGCCCCTCTGGTTTTTGAAATTCGTCAAAATATCCGAATAGATTTTCACACTTGATTCGTGATTCGGAGTTCAGTCTTGGACGAGCGCTTCAGAGGATCCGTCACAAAAAAAATCACGACCCGTTTTTTCACGAACGTGATTTTTAAAAGACGATCTACGTGATTTAGGACTTTTCCGTTATTTTTCACGATTCGTGATGCGTGTATGAACAAGGGCATATAAAAAGCATTGCCGCTGTCAAAAAAAAAAACGAATCGTGAAAAAAAGACGATTCATCAAAAAACACGAATCGTCCTCGTGTGAATGAGCCCTTACTAGCTGAAAGCTCAACCAATCGTTGTAAAATGAGAATGTAGGATCAAACTGCCGATAAAATGCGACTAAAATGCTTCAAAATTTGTATAACTTTTTGCCGAGTGCGGAAGAAGCTTTAAAGTCAAAGTCAAATAATTTATTTTAAATAGGCACATAAAAGGCACTTTGAAAGTCAAAATTTACAAAAAAAAGCATAATCAGCCTATAACGTTCCCACTGCTGGGACACAGGCCTCCTCTCTGTGAGTGGGAACGAGTCGTAATCCACCACACGGGCCCAGTGCGGGTTGGTAGATGTCACATGTCTTCCAATTTTTGGTTCTAGGACATAATTATTTTCGGTTTCCTCAAAATGTTTTCCTTCACCCTTTTGAGAGCAGTGGTAATAAAATCTATTATTACACAAAGCGCCTGCCTGTGTTCGAAGCCACGACCTACAACTCGTAAGTCAGGGTAAAATATTGATTGTTATAGGTACTTCGGCAGCTGTGCTTGCAACCAGACATTATGATTCAACAGCCTAAAATCTCACTAACTTTCCTTTTCCAGAGTCGTTGGCAACGCAGCCGCAGTCGAGAGCGATGTCCTGCGGGCACCATGTTCACGCTAGCGCCGGGTCCGGACAGCAGTGGCACAGAGTACGCTGGAGACCAGAGCTCGGAACACAGTACTCCTGCCAACTCGCCTCGACATAGAATTAAGAGGGGTGAGTCCAGTTACTCGTATAATAAAATTATCATAGATCACGGCAAGAAAATAAGATCCTCCGGCCAGACGGGTGATGGCTACTGCCCAACGATTAATGACGAGACATTGTATACAACGTTATTTCTTGTTAATACTAAACCTCTAAAGGGGTCATTGTACTCTTCATTATGAACAACTTTCACTGTGGGACCAAAGATGAAATAGCGAAAAAAAAATCAGCTGTTCCCTACATTTTGACGAGATAATGCGAATATAGGGAACAGCTGATTTTTTTTCGCGATTTTAGCTTTCGTCCCATAGTGAAAGTTGTTCATAATGATGAGTATAATGACCCCTTAAGAGGTTTAGTATAAACTAAAGATAACGTTGTGTATGCTAGTTACGCGTCGAACTTTGCTTGTGCGATGCAGGATTCTGAGTGACTTCAGTGTTGGCGTTGTAGATCACATCACTCGAGATTTCGATTTATTCGAGATTCCTCGAATAGTTTTGGATTCTTCCTCGAATAGCGTACCACGTGGTACTGTAGATCAATATTTTTGAATCTCACTTTCAGAGAGCATTGTTTTAAGCTCTGTCCACACTGAGGCATATCCCGCGCGAGACACGCAATCTCACTGCGTCGTTTATTTAAATAAATACGAGTACGAAGGCACGCGACTCTATACAAGTAAGATGATAGGTACTAACGGTGTGAGCGAAATTCGTCCCGCATCCCGCGCAGGATCACCTCAATTTGAAGTCTTTTAAGCCTTTTTATATAACAAGCTTAATGATTTAATTGAAGACGTATACTTCAGGTCCTGACGTAATTGTATTGCAATTGGTATCAGTTTAATCCTTGTCTGCTCTAAAGCCCGTTTGTATCGGACATGGTAATGGCAGAATTAAGCTTCGAACATTTCGAGTTTGAATTGAATCGGATTCGATTCGATTAAGTACTGACATGCAGCGCTCTGGATTGGAGGAATAATGTTTCAGATATCTGCATTCGGACGAGGATAAAAACTTTTTAACTTCTGAATATTTTACATTCTCGTTAATCTACAAAATAAGAAATTTTTTTAATGCCTCATATTGAAAAGAATTTTATATGAAAAGATATAAAAAAAAAAATACTTACATAGTTTAAGAGCCCAAATTACAAGAGAATTAAAGAAAAATATAGATAGACAGAAAGTATTTTAATGCCACGCAATATGAAAACGTTCTCTTTAGTCTCGTCTTGAGATTAAATATTTCTATAAAGTTAATTTTGTTGGGGATTAAAATGCCCGAGGGTTGGATCTGAGGTTACTCGAGTGAAAATATAATGAAAGGTAAGGTTACGTCAATTTTCTTGAAGGCTTTTATGACATTTTTGCACGACTCGTAATGCGAAGCATTAGAGTGTGCTCTACGATCGAAAAAATTTTTTTGCCCCATTTCTGTAACTGTTTTTATTGTTACACTCCTGCTAGTACACAGAACCTACTTAATTTATATACCATTGTATAGATGATTAAATGGAGATTAATATTGTACACTATTACTGTACTGTGTTTTTAACAATTGATTTAATGCAGCAGAAATGGAAAAAGCATAAAAATAGTTGAAAAAAAATTCCTGTCCGTCAATTTATGAACCCTGAAAACATTGTAACTTGCGATAAAATCAATTAATTGAGTCAATTTTTTTTTATACATTCGTTTCTGCCGTAGAAGGAACCCTATTGAAAATGGCTCTTTTATTCAAAGTAGTTTAATTATAATTAATAAAATACTAACTAAAATATAATATCTTTAACTAAATATTTCCAACCTTCGATTTGAAGTTGCCTAGCAACCGCCAAGTAAATATCTTTGTCAGTCGTTGACATTACGACTTCATGATAAGTGATAAATTGTTCATTTTTAAACTATGTTTTGAATTTCTTTTTCGTTTATGAATGACTGATAAGTATGAGGCGTGCACTTTTGGATTTTCCAAACTATTTGTTTTATTTAATATGGTTTAGAGTCTTTAGAGCCGCTATATTCAACCTGCGGCCCGCGGGCCGCGTGCGGCCCGCCGGGCCTTTGTTATTGGCCCATCTGAAGTTACAAATTTGTTGTAAACCATTTTAAATTTCGCGCCCATCAGAGAATGGAATATGTGGAATTTTGGAGTATTGATCCCCAAAAATATGAAAGCGTCCAAAGATGTGCCCAAATCCTACTAACATTCTTTGGGTCTACGTATGTGTGCGAATCGTCTTTTTCAAAAATGAAATACACAAAGAACGTTTACAGAAACAAACTTAAAAACAAAAATTCAAAACGAAAGACACCGACTTCCGATATTATAAAAGTTATTTTTCAATTCATAGTTTTTTTTTTGGTCGAGTGTTTTTTTTTTTTTTAATTATTAAAGTAACTACATTGTTAACGTTCTAGTTAAGACCTAAATAATTTTTACTTGCGGCCCTCGACACCATGACTGAAACGTGTTTGTGGCCCCTATAAAAAAAGGTTGAGTATCGCTGCTTTAGAGTAATAAATAATAATCTATAATACACATATTATGTATATACCTATTTTTATAATAATGAAATACTGTTCGTTGGTAAGTGCATAACTTGAGAACGGCTTTACCGATTCAGTTATTGTTTTTAAATGTTTTTAATATTCCGAATAACACAATAACACAAATAGTAAAAACAGGCTATTTTTACTATTTGTGTTATTGTGTTAATAACGGGAAAATGCTTTTTTATGGATTTCTGTAAAAAATATTGACATTTATCCGGTCAACTTGTAAGGAGTAAAATAAAATGATTTTCATCCCACCATCTCGGAAAGAGTATTTTTAATCTTCAATATCTGAGTGGAAAAGCCGTTTTTATTCGCTAGAGGATAAAGTAAATTGAATTTAGAACATCGTGTGCACTAAGTTTGTGAATTAAAAAAAACATTAAACCTATTTACTGCTACCTCTATGGTGCCGAATATATCATACAACTTTTTTTTAATTTTTTTAAAAACTCAGACTCGGAACCTTCTTGGTGTTCTTTTTTCAATTTGCTTTGTACGCGGTTCTTTAAGCGGCATTTTTTCACGTCATTGTTAAACCTTTTATTAAAAACAAGAAACTTGAAAACAAGTGAAAAAACTAAAATGAGTGATTCTAGCGACGAGGAAGTTTGCTTGACGCCAACAGAATTGACTGAAACTGTTAATAATGCGCAAATGAGCTTTCTCCCTCAACAATCACGCGAGAAGTATTTAAAACAGTACGATATGTTCAACACGTGGCGACTAGCAAAAGGAGCCAAAACTTTCTCAGAAAACGTTTTGCTGGCATATTTTATAGAATTATCCGAGAACAAGAAAGCAAGCACTCTATGGAGTACGTATTCGATGCTAAAAGCAACAATAAAGATGAAAAAAGACAAACATATCGATACCTATCCTAAATTAGTGGCATTTTTAAAAAGAGCCTCATCTGGTCATCAACCAAAAAAATCGAAGGTTTTCACAGTATCTGATATTGAAAAGTTTCTTAACGAAGCACCCGATTCCGTATATTTGGCGGCAAAAGTAAGTCAGTTGCACATTCAGTATCTACTTAAGTATATTAATCTCAATTAAATAGTATACTTAGTAGATGTTGATAGGCATAATTATGCGTTCATATCAATTTTATTCATTTATCTACTACAATACTCTTTACGTTACAGGTTGTTCTTATTATTGGAATAAACGGAGCATGTCGAACTAATGAACTAACACAACTTAATGTCAAAAACATTGAGAAACATTCAGATGACTTACTATTAATTAATTTACCTAATACAAAGACAAAAAGAGACCGCAACTTCGTCATTCGCAAGGAATACGTAACGATTGTTGAGAAATATCAAGCCTTACGCCCGCCTAACACTCCAATCAATCGATTTTTTCTACAGTATCGCAATGGAAAGTGTGTTAGACAGCCTATGGGTACTAATAAAATTGGCAGTATCCCACGAGAAATAGCAACATTTCTTGAACTTCCAGAACCCCTGTTGTACACGGGTCATTGTTTCCGACGAACTTCAGCCACACTTTTGGCTGATTCCGGAGCTGATCTCCTGTCCCTTAAGCGCCACGGAGGCTGGAAGTCCAATGCAGTTGTAGAGGGATACATAGAGGATTCCATCCAAAATAAGTCTAAAATATGTGAAGGCATCGTAGGAGCCATTACACTGAAAGAGCCTCAATCGGATCCTTGGACTGGCCCTTCTACATCAAAAATAAGCCGTTATAAAACACCTAACCATCTCCCTCTCTCTCCAACATTCACGCCAAGGGAATCCGATGAATCGGTACAACTATTAAGTATGACAGATAGTTTACCGAAAAACAGTACACAAGTGACTAACACCAATATTACAGTACCAAACAAAAATATTACACTCAATTTAAATAACTGTAGCAACGTTACTTTAAAATTTTCTTAATTATACCTTAGTATTATTTTGTTATAATTTAAAGATTATTCTGTAATACTTACCTGTTATAATGTAGTAATTAATACCTAAACTGAAATAAAAGTGTACCTATCTTGTGATTGTAAACGTTTTTTTTTTTGCATTTAGTCATTTCCTCGCTGAGGTGGAATGAAAAGTTACGTGTTGCACTCGAGTGCAAAGATTTTTCACCTCGTGCTCTTTTGATTCCCTCGCTAACGCTCAGGCTTCTAATTTTGAATCACTCGCTGCGCTCGTGATTCAATTTTAGAATCCTTCGCTTGCTCGGTCATCAAAATTGAACACGCGGTTAAAAAGCAACTTTGCACTCTTGTATAACAAATAACTATTATATTGAGGTTAACTAATATACTCGTACATATAATTATAATCAAACTTGAACCAAACATTTTGGCTTATTGGTGACTCGCACGAATTTACTCGCCCGAATCCGGGCGAAACGTCTCGAGAAAAACTAATGTGATTAAAAATGATCGATTCACTTTCGATCGGATTCGGGCGAGTAAATTCGTGCGAGTCACCAACCAATAAGCCAAAATTTTGAAGCACGTTAAGCCGTTGGTCCCGGCTGTCATTCGTGGATCTTTGACAGTCGTTACGAGTCGTCAGAAGCCCGAAAGTCTGACACCAGTCTTACCAAGGGGTATCATATTACCCAGTTACTGGGTTGTGGAGGTCAGATAGGCAGTCGCTCCATGTAAAATACTGGTATTCATCTGCATCCGGTTAATTCAATTCAATTCAATTCAATTTATTTTCAGGAACAATAAATATTGTGTTTGAAATTTTAAAAAATACAATAATAACACGATCATAAAAACTATAAAACTAACACCTTATTACTGGTTATACCTGGTTAGACTGGAAGCCGACCCCAAGATAGTTGGGAAAAGACTAGGAAGATTGACCTTGCACCGACTAAAAGCTTATGTTCAACACCAGCTGGTGTTCTCTTGGAATAGAAAGTTATTCCTTCACAAAGATTGCCCGTTTTTCTTACCATCGCAATCATAACACTCTGAAAGTGTCTTTAGGGGTAAGGCATAAAAAGTTTATTAAAAAAGTCGGGTGTACTATAAAGACATCTTTTTGTTGAAAATTCTTTGTGATTGTTCGTAACTCGCTTCGAACAATTTCCTTTAAGGCGAAAGCGTCAGGTTACCCTATGAAATTAAAATTTTCTTACGTTTTTTTGCGATTTCCAGATCAGTATCAAGTTGTTTAGTTGTTGATCTAAATATGATTCGCGGCTATTTCAAATATTTCTACAGAATAATTATACTATCATCATAAAAATCATTAATACAGCTCTCTCTAAGGTAATATTATTACCGTATTGAATAACAATTTTATGAAATATTAAACACTAGCTGTGGCCCGCGGTTTCACCCGCATAAGTCTCAATTCCGTAAGAATGTCGGGATAAAAAGTATCCTTTATCCTATACCAGGTCATGGTCTATCCTTGTGCCAAATTTCATACAAACCTGTTCAGCCGTTTTAGCGTGACAAACAAATAAACAAACAAACTCACTTTCGCATTTCTATTTAGGAGGAAATAGTTACGATGCCGTACTAAGTTTTAAATAATTTAACAACGAAACAACTTTATTTTATAAGAGTTTTCTAGTCCAAGCATGTTAAGAGAATGACGGAGCTGATGGACGCTACTGAATGTGCCAAATATTGGGCTGACTCTATATCAAAGTCAAATAATTTATTTCAATTAGGCACATAAAAGGCACTTTTGAACGTCAAAGATTTACAAAAAAATAAATAGAATTGACTCTAGTCGCCCCATCCAAAATGTAGTTTTCGTATGGAGAAGAATGGGCAAGAAACTCCACCGTTACTCTTTTAAAATGGTTTTACAATATTTTGTATACATTAATTATAATATAATTATATGTGAAGACGATGCACCTAGAATATAATAAATTGACGACATTAATAAATATAAATTGTCATCGACACGCTAAGGAGAAGAAGAGAATGATCATCGTACTTAAAATACGCCAACAAAATAAACATTCCTTTTGAAAATGAAATATGTATCAGATACAAAAGCGCGTGTCAGTCAAACATTTTACAAAGTTAGTTTCGTCAGACCCCAGCTGTCTTGATAACTCGGTAAACAGACGTTACCGTTATCTAAACGTTAACCACTTTGTACCTTCACAGGACGGGCGACGCCGACGGTCTAATTAAGTTTTAGATAAATGCCGCCATTGCGAAAATTAAGTTAAAAGCTTTGTTAACTCAGCCATCAGTACAGATACGCTTTTGACTTTGATAAACTCCGGAATGAAATTAATGAGACTGGTAAAATTAGGGAGACTGGTTAAAATAGGGAGAGTGATAAAATTAAAGCGAAACTAGAAACTATCTCTGTGGTTTTGTTGTAAACTAATTTGTTTGTAGTTGGTATTTAAGCTGGCATTAATAAGTTTAGTCTTCATGAAATTCGTTTGTATGCAGATCAATATAAAATAAAATATTATAGGTATTCATGATTCCAGGGATCGAAAACCATGGTTTCATTTTCAAAGGACTTGAAACTACTATCGGATTATAACGAAAAGGTAGTAACCCTACATCCATGTTGACTAGTCATATTTCACCATGACATGAGTTATCACCTCATAACTCGTGCGGACACGAGATAGGAAGCCATTGTAAAAGGCAATTTAAATCTCCATTTTGTCGCATTGAATAACGTTACCTGAATTGACAAGTTTGTTTAGATGACGGATCGAAAAAGTAATATTTTTATTGGAAAAGCGGTCCTCTTGAGTACCAACAAAGTGAAAAACTGAAATTATTCAATACATTGTATTTCAGCATTTCTTAATATCTTCTGCTCATCATATCTTTTCTTATCTTCTTCTTCTTTCTTCTTTTGAATTTTACTTCGTCACCAATTTTATTTAAATTATGTATAACAATTTTACTAAGATATTTAAAAATTGTTACTTAATAGAAAAAAAGAAGAAACATAAGGAACATTATTCTGCACAAAAAAAAACCTCATAAAATACACACTTATAAGAAGTACCCAAAAGTCTATTATTCGACTACTTAATACAATTTTTTTTTTATATACATAGTTAATCGACTTTTGTCGCTGACTGTACCAAAAAAAAACAACGCAAACCAAGTCAATCATGTTCGTCAACATAGTTAAATTGCTAAAGCGGTATTGTTGACCAACACAGGAACCCATTTCAATTTAAAAACACAGGGACACAACAAAACACTGTGTTGTTTTCCAATCGAATTGTTAGAGGAAAGAGAGTAAAAGGCGATGTAATTGGAAAACCACTAATTGTTTATAGAACCGGTGCTTTTCAATTAACGGAAGAGAATTATGTGAATTGACTTTACATCTACATGTCTTTATAGGACGTTTGAAGTGATTGAAAAGATGAATGCCTAAGGCTTTAAGTCCGCCTTTGTACCTTTTTTATGTGCGAAAAGTTTCAATAAATAAATAAAAAAAATTGTAAACGTTAAGACCGTTTATTCTGAAAGCGGGCAACGTCTCAAATATATGTCAAATATTTCCCTGTTTTGTAAATTTGACAATATGACTGTGTGGAAATAAGAAATGTGGCTAACTAGCGAACTAGAATATTGATTATGAAATGCAATAATTAATATCGTAACACCGAATATTTAGTTTTAGATGTAAAAATGTATTTGGAAAGTTTCCAAATGCCGTTTTTAAACCTAAATCGGTTACAACATCAAATTCAGTGATATAATTGCAATCACCACAACATATTATAAAACAAAGTCGCTTCCCGCAGTCTGTCCCTATGTATGTTTAGATCTTTAAAACTTTGCAACAGATTTTGATGCAGTTTTTTTTAATATATAGAGATTGATTGATGATTCAAGAGGAAGATTTGTATGTATAATACATGCATAATATAGTAAGCTATAATTTATAAAAGTACCACGCGGGCGAAGCCGCTGGCGGAAGCTAGTTTATTAACAATATTCTAGTTCGCTAGTTAGCCTCATTTCTTAATTCCATACAGTCATCATCATCAGCCTATTAATGTTCCCACTGCTGGGACACAGGCCTCCTCTCTGTGAGAGGGAGTGGGCTGTAATCTACCACGCGGGCCCAGTGCGGGTTGGTAGGTGTCACATGTCTTCAATTTTTTTGGTTCTAAGACATGCCGGTTTCCTCACGATGTTTTCCTTCACCGTTTTGAGAGCAGTGGTGATGAAATTATTTACACAAAGTAAAGCGCCTGCTTGGGTTCGAAATCACGACCTACAACTCGTAAGTCGGTACCGTTACCACTGGGCCACCACTGCTCTACCCATACAATAATATTGCCAAATTAATCAAAACAGCGAAATATTTGACAGCTATTTGCGATCTTGGCTGTTGCCAACTTTTAGGATAAGCGCTCTTAAGCTCTTTGTGAAGTGTTTTCTTGATGTTACAAAAGGGACGTATCATTATTAGGGATCCGTACCCGAAATGTGCCAAACGGAACCCTATTACTGAGCCTCCGCTGTGCATCCGTCCATCCGCACGTCTGTCTGTCAGCGGACTGTATTTCATGAACAGTAATAAGTTGATTTTTCACAGATTGTGTAAGTAAGTGTTTCTATTTTCGCTATATTTATAGCCACTGTTGTGAGACAGGTCAGTGAGCAGTGGTGGCCCACTGGTAAGGGCAACGAATTACGAGTTGTAGGTCATGCGTTCGAACCCAGTCAGGCAGTCTAACTAACTAACTAACTAATTAGCCCTTATTGTCCAACTGCAGCGCAAAGGCCTCTCTCTCCCTCATCCACACAATTCTGTCTGTTGCTAGTGTCGGCCAGTCCTTTCGGTAAGAGTCAAGCTCGTCCCGCCATCTTCGTCTGGGCCTGCCGCGATGTCGTCGTGCGTTTAGTGGGACCCAATCGGTGGTTCTCTTAGCCCATTTGTCATCTGACATGCGGCAAAATCAACTGTGTATCCAATGCCTAAACATCGGGGGTGAATAAGCAGAATTCATGATCTCTGAGAATAGGTTCGTACCTATTCTCAGAGATCAGGAATTCTAAAGAAAATTCTCATTCTTCTAGTGAGGTAAACCTTACTAGAATATTACTGTATGATCGTTAATACAGTAATATTCTAGTAAGGTTTACCTCACTGCAGAGATAATGCGACAAAACTTAACAGCTAATAGATTAGCTGTTCGTTCATTTGATAGGTAGAGAACGGTCGTTGAAATGCCCTAACACTATTATTCCAATCACCCTCAATTTCAATATTTCAAAGACAGCCAGAGGGTCCTTGAAAACCCCTTGTGATTGGAATCACAAATCGAATCAACCGAAGATAATGGTAATTGACTGGAGTCAATTACCATTTTCTTCGGTTCAGATTAAATACACGCTAAAAAGAAATTTCATTTCTTAAATACGATTAGTGACTTCAGGAGTCAATCTGCCTAGCCTTTTTCCAACTATGTTGAAGTCGGCTTCCAGTTTAACCGGATGCAGCTGAATACTCGCATTCTGTAAATAAACATTTGATACGACCGCGAATCATATTTAGATCAACATACAACCTGATACTGACCTGCAAATTGCAAAAAAACGTAACAAAATTTGAATTTCGCGGGCTACCTTGGCGCATCCTCCTTAACGTGAACGATCAACCCGTGCGGCTGTTATTACTAAGCCACACGCCCCTCTTCTTTCAAATAGTCGAATACGTCCATTAAAATCGACACCATTATTCACAAAAATAGAAATAGAACAATATTGAAAGATCGAAAGTTCATTCAACCAACAATGTCGTGACTCCACAACGTGTTAATTCATATTTCTGGCTTATCTATCCAATTTCCATTTATAACGCCTTCGAGGTGTTCATGCTAAAATGAACATGAAGGTTTATTGTTACAGAATACAAGGGTGTACTTGCCTAAAGTAGGTAGGGACGGTATATTTTAACGTTTTGATTGGGACTAAAGATAAATCATAAAAGGTTTTTGCCGTAAATCACATCAATTATAAAGTCTGTATAAACACAGGCCACTTTATTTATAAACGTTGCTTAAAATTCAGTAATATCAACGTCTGCTTAGCCATACTTTTTTGACGTTTTTATAAAGGGACACAAAAATGTTTTATGTTTTCTCAGTGTAATTTTGTGTCTTTTTCTGTTAAACGAAACGTTGCCCAAAAATTCATCAGGAGAAGACAGTTTTACAACCATGCCAAATTAAGCAAGAAATAGAACAAGATTATAACCTAAAGTACTACTCTACCTACTCAATTGAGAGGGGTAGATACTCAATTTCAACTGTTTAAAATAATATAACATAACATGACGCTCTTGTTTTCTCCGCAAGGGCGGAGTTTTATCTATAGTACAACACCCACATACACACCCACATTTCGCCAGTTATGTTTAGGTCCCAATGTTATAGAGGGCGAGCTTATTGCCATCAACAGGGCACAGATCCAGACTCTGGGCTAATACTGAGAAATACAACAACAGTTTAAATATGTCACACCACAATAATTATATCAACAATGATTTGTACGTTCCTTCTGGAAAGGTAGACGTCTGGCAATAGACAAATAAGGAGCCGGCAGACATCTCAATCTTGTGATTAATTAAATGCCAATCAATGTCAGACCCGCCGTTCTATTGTATCGATCGTCGCTGCGTTAGCACATTCACATGCATCCAAAATTGGTACGAATCTAGACGTATTAAGTCTGCAAAAGTAGTCGAAGGAATCTAGTGAATTAAATTCTGCTTATGTATTGTTAATAACGTTAGCGGATTTTATAGATACTTTTTTCTTCAGGGTCATTATTTAGGTTCATTCAAAAATTCAATAAGTAACTGATCATCCAGCCTACTCAATGAGGTTAACCATAGTACAGTATAATAATTGAAGTGAAAACTTCTAAGCGTGTTGAGCACTTTTTTGTTGACAGTGCACTCTGTTTAATTTTTTTGGATTTTTTTTTAATGGAGCTACAGCTTTTTTTCTTATACTGACAGCAAGCCATATAAATTCCTGACATTTTCGTCAGATGGCGTTAATTAGTTTTTACTTCTATCGGCAGTTCCCAAATACTGCCCCGCATATTTTTTATTCTACTGTGACAATAGAACTTGCTGAGCGTCTTTTCTTCGACCTATTGTCTTAAAGCTGGTAGGTATTCATAATTGGAGAAGAAAACTTAAGCGACAACCGCTACAAGTTTGTAACCAAACTTCTAGCTATTACCACGGTAGAAGAATAACTAAGCCATATCTTAGAAATAAATGCCTACAGCCGCGCGGTACGTAAACATGCTATAGGGCTGCCCGCCTCCAGTATTTTAATTACATTTGCCTACTTTGTGTTTCCATTTAGTTTTGTGATTGTAAATATACTTTTTTAGGGTTCCGTACCCGAAGGGTGACAAACGGAACCCTATTCATAAGCCTCCGCTGTCCGTCTGTCTGTCAGCGAGCTCTATCTCATGAACCGTAATAGGTAGGCAGTTGAAAATTTCACAGATTGAGCATTTCTATTGCCGTAAGAGCAACAAATAATAAAATTAAAAAATAAAGGGGGGTCGCCATACAATAAAACTAAATTTTGAAAAAAAAATTATCTGACCCTGGCATGTGGGGTATCATTTTCTAGAGCTCATCGAGTAGAGAATAAATATAATTTTTATTTGTTTTTATCTTCAAAAATGATGAATTAGGGGGCCGTAGAAGTTGTCTGTTTTAGACCATTTTTGTACGAGCTCTATCTCAACAACTAAACAAATTAGGAATTTGAAACTTGTGTGTATCATGTAACATATACTGTTTATAATCAACAAATACTAAAAACGCCGATTCATAACGTATTTTATATAATATGGGCGATTTTCTGCAACTTAAAGTAATAATTTTGTATTTCATGCTAATATTATGCGATATAAATTCCACAGATAACTAATTAATAGTCGGAGTAATGACATGGAATTAGTAAGTACCTACTATCATGGCAGCATATACTATTTCGATCATTTAAATTTCGATCATCCAAAAAGGTCTACAAAATAAACTTTCTTCACAAGATTTTAAAACCGGCCAGTATTTTTTGAGTTTAAGAACTTTATCGACTTTTTTCAAAGTATCCCTAGACGGTGTTGATACTACCTACCTCGTGTCAAAACTACACTCCAATAGACAATATATTCAGTAACATTGAAATGAATGCTGGCACATACAGTGTACTATTCAGTTACCTAGCTGAAACCGTTGTGGATACAATTTCATATTGAGAAAAATTATTGGTGTAAAAATATTCGGTCATGGCGGCCAATCTCAACGGAGACTGGCCTTCGGCGCGGAAGATATTATAGTGCACAAGTGTGTGCGCAGACACGAGTGCACTCTCTCTTCCCTCACTCTCATAGTCCGATGGGATGTGTAAAAATAATAAGTAAGAAATAATAGATTTCTGTATGACTATCAAAAATAACGTAAATAAATACAGTACGACACAACTTAGATGTAGCATAGATTTGAAAACTTTCATTCATTCATTTCAATTTTACGAATGTATTTGGCTATAAGACTTTACAAGTTACTGCGTTTTCGAAAGATCATTTTCACCTAAAGCAGTAATATAGATTGGTGAATTTGAAAGCGCAGTCAGTTCGGATGGTGATCGGTTTTATGAATTTTGCCGATGCTACATCTAAGTTGTGTCGTACTGTACCTGTATTGACCCGTGCGTTTGCACTGGCGAAACATCACGACAAAACATGTTGAAATCTCTAGTTCCTGTCAAACATTGTATGAAAAATTGACAGAAAATAGAGATTCCAACAAGTTTTGTTGTGAATGTTTCGCCAGTGCAAACGCACAGTTATAATTTAAATTTGGCGTACTACTTACATTCTATTTTGTACAATATAGTCTGATGTAGCAAGAGAAATCCTTTTATTTATAAGTAACTAGCTTTACCCGGCCTGGCTTCGCACGGTTAGCACTAAGTACTTATCTACGGCGCATCTACCTTTCCTAATTACCTAATTACCTACCCTACCCTTCTTACCAGGGTAGGTAGGTACCTAACCTACCCTACCTACCCTACATATCTACCTGCTTACCTACCATATATACCTATTTATACCTACCAATACTATGTTAGTAGCAAATAAATAACTTTGACTTTAGTTAATGCATGTTACTGGATAAAGTTAACTTAATATTTTTCTCTTAAAATAAATGAAATATACTCCTACACCTATATTTTAACACAACAACATTTTCTCATTAAAATTAGACAATTTCTTTACAAATCTTTGTTTTTTTATAGCGCCTCTGTTGTTACCTTTACGAAAGTATTACAAAAATTCATAGTGTTAAATCTTGTACGACATGGTATGGAACCCTTCGTGTGCGAGTCCGACTCGCACTTGACAGATTTTTTTATCTACACAAATAAATAAAATACTTTGTGAATTGAATAACAAAACAAAACACAAATGCCCGAGGTTTTAAAACAAGCGTACCTACCGTATTAATTCATGAACCTCCTATAACTACCTATTTCACTCGTGTTATCACTTTCCTTTACTCTATTCACTTTATTTATTAATCCAGACATCTTTTTTTCGGGAGATAAAAGGAAATACTTATCCATTAAAAATACACACAATATGTACCTACCTACCAGTAAGTAAAATTATTTTATAGTAAGACTATAAAATAATTTTGTTGTTGTTTGTTAATAATAATACCTTTCAAAGTTTCCAGGTAATCTAAAAAAAGTTATCTCTGGATGCGTTATTGCCAAATTCATGCAACCAAAAACAGCAACAATATATCCTACTCGTCATATTA
This sequence comes from Conistra vaccinii, assembly GCA_948150665.1. NCBI lineage: Eukaryota > Metazoa > Arthropoda > Insecta > Lepidoptera > Noctuidae > Conistra > Conistra vaccinii. Next base: position 6,274,263 of record OX411339.1, on the reverse strand, counting down.
AATATGTACTTGAATTTATTTTTAGTGTAAAAATCGCGCGGTTATTGTTAAAAAAACAACACACCGTTCGTTCGTCACTGCGGCACAGACGCGACTGTCTGCGTACCTCGCGCATACCTCGATCGAGGCGCGTAGGTATAGCTCGCGCTTCGTCCGTTTCTATGAAGTTGGCCTACCGTCTACCGTGCTATTACTTTCTCATCCAATAAGAGAAAGCTGCTGCAGATTTTTTTTTCAAACATAACGGTGTTATTCTTGGCCTTCATCTCACCTGATGTTAAGTGATGATCAAGCCGAAGGTAGCAGCGAGCTTCACCCGGAATCCTCAACCACAGAGGAACTGGCTATCTTACCTCTAACTGCCGAAACAAAACAGTTCAATGCAGTTGACATTTTTGTTAAGGCGACAGACTTAAATAGGATGGTGGTAACTAGCCAGGCGGACTTAGAACAAGCCCTACCAAAAATTAAACCTAGCAGAATATTTTGCCCAATATCTACGGTGGGAATCCAATATCTACGTCTAAAACAGGTGGTTTTTACCACTAGAGCACAGAGGTGGTCAAGTGCATTTATTCCGAAAGTGGGCAACGTCGCAAATAGTCAAATATTTCGCTGTTTTGATAAAGGCAATATTACTGTATGGAAATAAGAAATGTGGCTAACTAGCGAACTAGAATATTACTTATGAAATGCAATAATTAATGTCGTAACACCGAATATTTAGTTTTAGATGTATAAAATTATTTGGAAACTTTCCAAACGTCTTTTTTACACCTAAAACGGGTACTACATTCAATGTTATTACTGCAATTCATTATTAATATTCTAGTAATATAGGTACTCAAATAGTTACTCTTTAAGTAATTGAAAATATTATGTCTTCTTTTTATTAAGCTTCTAATAAATTAATTGTTACCTTCTTTTTAAAAATTTTGATGTAAATGGATGGCCTGAAACACAGGTTTTTATAAACCTAGATCAGGCAAGTCTACATTACAGTTTGAAGTAAATTTTCCTCGATTGTTATTAATGTAAATCATAATTTTACTTTATACTTGAATAAATTTATTTTATTTTATTTATTTTTTTGTTTTAGTTCGCTAGTTAGCCACATTTTTTATTTCCATACAGTAATATTGCAAAATTAATTAAGACAGGTAAATTTTTGACAGCTATAGCAGTATAGCGACGTGGCCAACTGTTAGAATAAACGCTCTTTAATACCCCGCTCTTTTATACGCTTTTTAATGCTCTTTAATACCCTTACTAGACCTCTATCGCGTCGTTGCGCTGAAATCTGTCGCTCAAAATCTGTCTCAATTTGCAAGAAGGTAACTCTAAGATACCCATGATAATCCATATCATGACGGTCTTCTGTTTGATTGGATACTACAAGAACATGAACAACTTGATCTATCTAATCATCATATTTCCTTTTCTTCTTCATCTATGAAGATTACATCTTCATATTTTCATATTTATATTCATCAAATAAATAATCATCATATTTTCTTCGTCATCTTCATATTTTCATTATTTATATTCATCATTATTAATCATCATATTTTCTTTTCTTCTCCATCTTCATTTTCATATTTATATTCATCATCATCATAAAATGTCTTCTCTTCTTCATCTTTTTTCTTTACTTTTTTTCTTGTATCTATACTGTTTATTTTATATGTTCGTTTGTTTAGTACGAGTATAACTTTTGTTTTAGGGTAAGTTTTCAATTTTCATTTTATGGGTGCTAATGCCTGAAATAAACGATTAATTGAAATTAATTAAAATAATATCAGAATTCACAATATAATGCCTTTGAAGACGGCTTAAAGCTGTTTTTAGACCAGCGCGATTTGTCGCGCGACGCGACACGAACAATACAAAACTTCACGGTATAACAATAACCGGTGTCGCGCTGGTCTGAAAACAGCTTAATACTGTTTGAATAAATTGCGCTGGTCTGAAAACAGCTTAATACTGTTTGAATAGACTTGTCAACTAGTACATAGTTCACTAGTACGAACAAAGTGATTTAGTATTCCATTATTTGGTATAGGTATAGGGGACCAATATTTAGTTTATTAATACGCGCGTATTACTTCATTAATAATGTATGAACCCATCTGTGTGATCAATTCACCACTTATTTAACCACTTTCGGCTGTATGTGTGGAATGTAAATATAACTTGTTTTACTTTATCAAATCAATTCTTTTGAGGGTCTGTTTTTAAAGGTTTATTTATACCAATAGCGATATTTGATACCCACACTTGTAATAAGTATTGAGGCTACTAATACATCTTCATCAAAAAAGCCTTTAAAGTCAAAATCAATTAATTTATTTCAAATAGTCACAAGGGACTTTTGAACGTCAACATTTACAGAAAATAGAATTGATTCCAGTCGCCTAGGACCTATTCAATCTTTTTGTAATTTTTGTCGATTCTGTCCTCCGAACAGATTCTATCCTTGTTACAAACTCCAAATAAACTTATTGCCATAGCTCGCTTAGATACTTAGCCAGACTTGCTCAGATATCGACCACCGGTAGTATTAAAGGCCCCATCCTTAAAAAAAAACAAGGTACATAATTTTTCTTCTTTCTACGAATTTGCATTTCAAAGTAGGTTCATTCACTCGTAAATAAAATGCAAAATAGGACTGAAAAGAACGCGAGGCTTTTTTTAATTAAAATAAATCAGCAGGCTGGGACCATGTCTCCAAAAGAACATGACGTTGACACAATGCCGCCGAAAAGCCGCTTGCGTCGCTTTATGGAAGTGATGCTCTAAGTACTCCGAGTGCAGATGTGAGGTATCGTGTGAGTAATGACTGACCTGAGTAACCCATAAGTTAGCGTAACAGGTATTTACCTGTTACGCTAGCATAACAGGTATTTACCTGTTACGCTAGGATAACAGGTACTTAAATTACCTGTTACGCTAACGTAAGAGTTACTCACAGATTTATATAATAATATACTTTGTATCCCTCTATTATAGCTTTATAAAACCACATCAGGGCAGTGATAGCCTAGTGCTGTGACCGTCAGACTGCTAAATCCTAGGTCTAAAATTCGAACCGGCACGCCACCTCTGGCTTTTCGGATTCATGTGTTGTCTAGTATAATTATCACTTGCTTAAAAAACGGTGAAAAACATCGTGAGGACAACCTGACAGATATTTCTCGACGGCATGCGGCATGTGAAGCCCATGGTTGGCTTTAAAACTTGACACCAGGGTAGTTACTAACCAAATTATCCCCCTAACTAATAAACGTTCTATATCGCCTGTATAGTTACACACCGATTTATCTCTTTCGGTCGTCAGTAATTTGACATTTGAAAGAAGAAGACAAAGCGTTGTGTAACTATACAGGCGATATACAACGTTTATTAGTAAGGGGGTCAGTGTATTTTTTTAACTATGAATTCCTAAAGGCCTATTTCACCATGTCCGAATAGCCACTACTTACCGAATAAATTCAAAAATGGAACAGAATTTGTATGGAATTATCTGCCAAGAAAGTTAATAGGAATTTAATCGTAGGTGGTGAAACAAGCCCTAAGTCTTATTTACCCTACTTAATAGGGTAATTTAGGAAGTCACACAAAGCAAGCCGTTCCGTGATATAATAACGGCCTTCATGAAAATCTGTAATTTTCACCTGTATTTAATATTAAGGTTTCAAATCACTCTGTATTTACACAGCCGTTGTTGTGTCCTTTCACCGCTTTTTTTGTGTACCAAAACTATTTTATTTGGTATGTTTCCAGCAATTTAAGTATTCAAAACCCTTTACCACGGCATATTTGCATATCGATTAAAAATACTTTGAAGAAGTCTAGGCTATAAATCGTTTCCCAGATTATTGGTGACTAATCGAGAATTTCAGTCCATGTTTCATGAATTCCATTCAACTAATTATAATGCTTACATTTGTACAGTACGACACAACTTAGATGTAGCATAGATTTGAAAATTTTCATTCGTTTATTTCAATTTTACGAATGTATTTGGCTATGAGACTTTACAAGTTATTGCGTTTTCGAAAGATCATTTTCACCTAAAGCATTAATAGCGATTAGTAATTTTGAAGGCGCACTCTGTTCGGATGGTGATCGGTTTTACAAATTTTGCCGATGCTACATCTAAGTTGTGTCGTACTGTACTAGCTTATTCATATTCATGTGAAGTGTTACACCCAAGTAACATTTTTACGAAGCCAAAGTTTTGAAATATGCTTCTAAGTCCTAAAATAGTAATTTTCTGGTTTCTGATTTTACTTCAGGTCTTATTTTAGTTTTTTTTATCGCTAACAGCTCTTAGATCTGAATAGTAATTTGAAAAACCAAATGGGCTTGCACAGGAGGTTAAAATAACGTTACGTTTACCTATTATTATTACTAAATTGTTCTGAGAGCTTCAGGTTCTAAAAAGTTTCTGCTTAGGTTTTATTTTGGCACTCCTCCATAGGCTAGTTGTTCGTACATGCAACCCAAGCAGGGCCTATTCAGAAACACATTTCGCTAAAACTTATGAGGATAATTCAAAACCTTTGCAGGGCTTTTAGGTTTTCGCGCTAACCAATCTCAGTCCTTTTGGCATAAAATGAGACTAATTTGAATTTTCATATTCTTTTTGATATTTATAAAGATAGTTTCTAGTCCTAAGGTATAAGGAAGAGCATTGTAAGACTTTTTTTATGCTTTTTGATTTTTTGTTAACCTTTTCGCAACCTTGTCGGCTTCGCGTGTGCCTAATTAAAACTCCAACAATATCCATCAAAACTATACAGGATGTCCTGGCACAAGATGGCCAACAGTGGCAATTTTTTTGAGAAAATCATAAAAGATAATATATGCACATTCCAATATATTTCTAATAACATAATAACATTGTGTTGTGTAATATGCACTATTTTTCTAACATGAATAATCTTATCATTTAGATGCTTATTTAAAATGAAGATCCTTACAAGAAATGTCCCAAAATACCCAAGAACCTTTTTGTCTACTCCAGCGAAAATAACACACACGACATTTCATTTGAATTTTCATTATTTTTTATTTCATTTCATTTCATTAACGACATAATTATCAGGGGGCAATATTGGCATCAAATGTATCGAAGATGTTTTTACTGTGACACAAAAACGAATCATGATATTTCGATAAATATTAATATTGATGCCAAAAGTAAACAGCCTGTATGCAGAAATAAATCACTCACAATTTTATATTTCACTGGTTTCAGCAAGGTTTGGGTACTGGTTAGATTGGCTACAGAAAGTTCTTCATTGGGCCAATATAGCCCTCAAATATACCTATAGCTCCTAGTTTAGCATAATGAAAGTCCTTTTGGTAATTTTCAAGTGCAAAAGGATTTAAGCCATGGCTTCTTTGTCATAAATTAGTTAAATCCCAAACTTTTAAGTTCTAGTATCAAGTCGGCCATTTTATGATATTAGAATCTAATTTTTTAAGTAAATTTACTAATATTTCTACAATTATGACAAAGTTTGAATTACATTTCAGTGTTATACGTAGATACTATGTAATATTCCAAGCATTACAACCTTTTCCGGATAAAAATGTTTTTTTTTAATTATTATTTTTTATTAATGTAATACTTAAATCATATAAAATCATGTATTTTAAGGGGCCCGTGAGTTTTACAGAATTATCGGTACCTATTTCATCAACAAAGTAACAGTCGCAATAGAACTGACGAATACTTTTAGTACCTAATAACAGCATCTCAATAACTACGTATCTGAAATAAATATCATTACGAAACATAAATCGCCATTATTTATTTATTCCATTGTCATTGAAAGCGCATTCAATCAGAGACATCTTAAAAAACCTAAATATAACTAGAACCCCAAAATATCCTAATTTAGATTTTCGTAATCCTTTATGAACTCAGAATGGCCTATATTCAGAACTTGAATCTGATTAACAAGACTTTTTCTATGCCAAATCCAGTCTAGTTCAGGGCTTGCATGTAAGTTCTAATTTAGACTTAGCAAGGCCTATCAGGTTTTGAGAAGGTTAAGTCTAGGTTCTGGGATTTACTATTTCATCTTGACAACTTAAAGCTAAAACGTTATGCGGAGGTTCTGTAGGTCGGGCCCTTTTGGGATACAGAACGCAATAATAAGGTTATTTTAGCGTTGTGTAAACTAATCACCCAGAACTTTGAGTAATTCTAGAAAGGTTCTAGAACCTTTGGTAAACCTTTTCAGAACCTAAAATGTTACTTGGGCAGTTTGCTGGTTTTGGGCTTAGAATGGAAACTGAATAATAAGGACATTGCGGTGTTCTCACTCGGGATCATCTACTATTGTTGCTAAGGGAAGGTTTTCTATGTTTTAGCGTTTCTCAGAAGCTACGCTCTCTCTCTAGTTTCATAATTTACCTAATACGTTTTTATTGATATACTTACAAAATAAACCTTTTTAAATAAATACAAATCTTTTTTGCAGACTACAAATGACCCATAAAGAAACTCGATAAAAAATAGCACATAAAAATTATAAGAATATTAAAAAACTAGCTTCTGCCCGCGGCTTCGCCCGCGTGGATGTCGGAAATTATCCCACAGGAACGTGTAACATGTCCTAAATCAGCGGGGTAATTGCGTAGCACTTACAATAGCAATGGGTTTCATTTTGACAGTTCAACAATTAATTGCGTTATTTCTCGAACATAATTATTAACTTGGCGCTCTGGCGCGTCATCCCCTGGCTGGCCCGCCCCTCCACCCTCGTTCTGTGCGCCGTCGACTCAATATCGCAGGTCATTCTTATCGTTCTAACTTTTAAACTATTTGTCCAAATTACTTAGTGTAAAAGACAAACTTTATCTACATTAAATACCAAAAGCGATGAAGGTATTTATTTTGATAAGAATTAACTAAATACTCTAAAATATGCAATGTAAAAAAAATATTCAATTTAACTGTATTTATTGCTCACTATTTTGGTTATAAAGGCTTCCACATAAAAGGTAGATATATGCTGTCGCGGACTTTTATTTAGAACTTTTTAAGACAAACAATCCCACAATACATTTTCTTCATATAACTCTAACGGTTTAGGCAGCGCACGCAGCATACGGTGGAGGTCTGCCCGGCTTGGGTGGACCACCGCCGCGGCGGTGACCTCTCGCGTACGGCCCTGGTTCAGGCCATGGTGCGGAGCGAGAGGGCATGGCAAGCCGTCACCTCCTTCTGCAAAGCAGTAATGCTCGCGAAGGAGAAGGTGGAGCGCGCGAGGGAGTGGCAAAGGCCGCGCCCTACCAGCCCTAGCCGCCGCCGCCGTAGGAGACGTCCCGGGCGTCGGGAATTGATAGCCGATTTCCGGCCACCGTAGGCGCGGGCCTGCGGACGGAGAGCAACGGGCAGCTCGCCGTCCGATAAGGACCAGGCCCGGGTCGACGGCGCATCGTGTTCCACGCGCGCCTCAAAGAAATATCAAGGATCGAAGGAACACGTGTGGGTTTTAGTCAGTAAGAGTCTGACACGCCCTTCCGCTCCGCCCAGAGCGGGAGAAGTCATTGGATGATTAACCGCCCAAAAAAAAAAAAGGCAGCGCACGCAAAGATAGATCTCAGAGGGCAGGAATTTTTCCGACTTACTTGATACTTATCGTTATATTATGGCCAAATCACATAAAATCTTTATAAATTGTAGCCTATGTGTTATTCTAATGTATTATTGTAAAGTTTCATCAAAATCCGTTCAGTAGTTTTTGTGTGAAAGAGTAACAAACATCCATCCATCCATCCATCCTCACAAACTTTCGCATTTATAATATTAGTAGGATTAATGTAGGGCAGTGTTTTTCAACCTTTTTCATGACTTGACCCCATTAGTATGAAAAAAATTTTCGCGACCTCGACCATTCGAGAACGATTTGAACTCAGTCGAGATTCCCGCTGAGTCGAAGTTTCTGCAGCACGAAACCTAGCCTGATGGTCCCGAGTTGCAGAGAGCCTTGCCTCACGACCTTCCTCAGATTCCTGTGATCGAACTTATCTCATCCTTTTAGCATTTCTGCTACATTGGGAGAGGTTGGATCTTCTTCGAGGCATTCTTACAATAAAATAGTACTTACTACTTAACACACAGTTATTTAGTAAACACGTACTATCGTAAACAATTAAATTATAAATACTTACAGATTATTATACAGTCTAAAATTGTCACAGTTTAAGTAATAAGTGTTAAGACGTGTAAACCAAACGTACTAACTTTATAAAACAAAAAAAGAATTGCTAGAAAAATTAATTACTAACCTGAGCTAATAAACTTATACTTAATAAAGAAAATCAAGAAAAGAAATGCCTAACCTATACCAAATACTTATAATATTTATATACAAACCCTAAAAAAAATTAAGATAAGTATACCGAAAATCAAGGAAAGAAATGCCTAACCTATAACAAATGTTCGATGTGATTCTTTAAATTGACATAACTTTTTTATTTATGAACCGATTGACATGAAATAAACACTAAACGTTAAGTGAAGCTTACTACAATATATTAGTGAAAACCGCATCTAAATCGAATAAGCCGTTTCTGATATTAGCGTGCACAAACACACAGACAAACAGACAAACCGACAAACAGACAAACAGACAAACAGACAAAAAAAAAATTAATTACAATCTCGGGTTCAGCATCGATATAATAACAACCCCTGCTATTTTTTTTTCATATATTTCCATTGTACAGACACCACTTTTCTAAAATTTTATTATATGTATAGATATTTTTCGATCGTAGAGCACACTCTAATGCTTCGCATTACGAGTCGTGCAAAAAACTCAATTTATAAAATCAATATTCTAATTGTAATTGAAATTACAATTAAAATCAAAATCTAAAGAAACACTACACAATATCAATACATAATCAGCCTATTAATGTTCCCACTACCGGAACACAGGCCTCGCGTGGTAGGTCCACGCGGGCCCAGTGCGGGTTGGTAGATGTCACATGTCATCGAATTTTTTGGTTTACAAGAAGGAAAACAAGGAATGTTATGACATGTCGGTTTCCTCACGATGCTTTCCTTCACCGTTTTGAGAGCAGTGTTGATGAAATTATTTACACAAAGTAAAACGCCTGCTTAGGTTCGAACCCACGACCTACAACTGGTAAGTCGGGGCCGTTACCACTGAGCCACCACTGCTCACTATATCAATAATTATACACCTAATTATAAACTAAAGTCACCTTTCGTGTAGGTCTCTCTGTGTGAATTGCGTGCGTTGTTCTTTTAAACTGCGCAACGAATTTCGATGCGGATTTCACCACCATTTTATTTTGAGAATTTATTCTGGAAGGTTTATAAGTTCATAAGATTTATAGGGAGAGTGTATAAAACACATAAAAAAACGATTTCTTGTCAAATCGCACAACATCGAGCGACAGGGGCGGCGGGTGATAGTAAATACTAAAATCATCTCTATGGGCTTACCCTGATAACCGAAACTAAAGGTTAGATAACTTGATCCAACTTGATATATTCAGTATTTCATAGAGCTAGAGGTAACCCAACATCTCTCATTCGTTTATCAGAATCTCGATTTCCTTTTACGACGTCCATGGGATAAGATAAAGAGACATTTTGCGAATAATCTCCGTGGTCATCATTAAATCACGTTAGAAGATTGCAATAAATAATGTTGACTGCCTCGTCTTGGTGTAACTGCCTCGTCTTGCTGTCACAAGCACGACTGCTGAGCACATAGGGCTCTCCCAAGCGCCACAACACCCTATATAAATTGCCGGATAAGTTGTTACTTTATAAGTATTTTTCTCTAGGAATCAGGAATAAGGATATCACTGGCGAGAATGGCTAATGCTCTTTTGTCAACCCTTTCTATAATTATAGGCTTTATAACATTAAGCATTTCAGTACAAACCTAACTAATAATTAACGCAGCTGGACGAATACTAAGTGCTTATTAAAAACATTGTGAGCTTTATTGCTATAACTCTGTAACCCAGAATAGCCCATTCGATTCTCCAAAGAAGCGTCATTAATTGGAACCCACATTATGATTAATAATGTTTGGAATACAAGAACTGCCTATAATTTTCTGTAATTTAAACTACCATGGAAACCCAATAAACCTAGAATACATTTAGTTTGTTAATTGTTCCTAGAAACTCGGACAACGAATTCCATTAATTTTGTACTTTGATTTCTACTATCGAAGCAATTAGATCAATTAGTGTTTAGGTAATAACATAGGTAGGTATCCCTATGACGAGTAGGTATTAATTTATTTAAAAACATAACAATTTTGTAATTAAAACTAAAACTGTGGCAGGTCAGGCAAGCCCAGGCAATGACTAATACTAAAATCCACTTAAAAATATCGCTCTAAATTACAAAGTCGTGAATGATGTAAAATTGCTTAGTAATATTTTGTACAGAGCACATCACACATCACAGAACCGATCGAAGTGGCGGTGCTTGAGGGAGGCCTATGTGCAGCAGTGGAGGTCTTTCGGCTGAAATGATGATGAATTATGTTATAATGTAGATAATATTGCTTAATCATTTTGTATGATTTGTATATTGTAGTAATACATATTTTGTACGACGCAAAGTAACTCTTCCTATTAATTTCCGAAAATAGTGTACCGTCCGACAGCTCCATCTGTTTTCAATATCAGGAAGCAACGACACAAACGTTTCCATCACAAACAGCGCCATCTAGTCGTTGCTTTCGGGACTATGAGTTGCGATTGAGGTCTTCCTCAATCGAGGCGGCTACAATTTTCTCCAACTCACCACTAGTTGGCTCTCTATGTAGCACATAGAGGATAACCGAGGATATTATGTATGAAAATTGAAAACTTTTACTATGGGACTAAACCTGAAAACGTGAAAAAAATAATCTGCTGTTCCATAATGTTCGCATAGCTCGTCAAAATGTAGGGAACAGCTGATTTTTTTTTTCGCGATTTCAGGTTTGGTCCCATAGTAAAAGTTGTTCATAATGATGAGTAAAGTCACGTATCGGTCACTAATTACCAGTAACCCTATATAAATAAATAGTATATTATGCAACTAATGAATAAAGGACGGATTTAAAGCGAGGGCCATAGATGAATCACGATCAAGTGAAGGATTCTAACGACTGAATCACGACCGTAGGGAGTGATTCATGATGATTGAATCACGAGCGCAGCGAGTGATTCAAGCGTTAGAATCCTGAGCGACGCGAGTGATTCATGGCCCTCGATATAAATCCGTTTTATTCAAGAGTTGCATACTATACTTTATATCATGACTACGAGAAAAAGAAAGAAGTAAGCGAAAATAGGCATTTAATGAAGAAAAAAGGAAGGTTAACGTTCAGTGGTGGGAGCCCTCCTGGAGGGTTCACCTAGAGAGAGCCCTCGCCGAGGGCTCATTTTAAATGTAGGTTTTTTTTAGCGAATACAGATTATAAACCGTGAAAATAAAATCTGATGTATATTTTAACAAAACTTAATGCCGGCAACCCTCCCGGAGGTTTCACTTCCAACTACGACTAATAAAAGTCTTAGACTTCCAATATGTATGGCGGCATGGCGTATGAGTTCTATGAAAATGGGTGGAGTCGAAAGTGTTAAGGAGGTTGTATAGCATTGAGATGGCGGTCGAATATATTGACGTGTTCTAAATTCAAACACCAAAATAGTGATTAAAAGAGCTTTTTATTCACTGTTTTCAGTGAATAAAATAAGCTTTTTAGAGGGGGAATGGTATAAATATAATTTTCGCAAGGTTTTCAGATGAAAAGTATTGCATCCAGGCGTATTGGTAGCTCCGCCTGACGCAGGTCCTCACCGGACACGGTTGTTTCGGGAGGTACCTGTTTCGCATAAGGCGGGAGGAAACGCCCGGGTGTCACCATTGTGTGGATCGTCCGGAGGACACGGTGGAGCATACGGTGGAGGTTTGCCCGGCTTGGGTGGACCACCGCCGTGTCCTCGTGGAGGCGATCGGCGGCAGTGACCTCTCGCGTCCGGCCCTGGTCCAGGCCATGGTGCGGAGCGAGAGGGCATGGCAAGCCGTCACCTCCTTCTGCGAAGCAGTAATGCTCGCGAAGGAGGAGGCGGAGCGCGCGAGGGAGTGGCAGAGGCCGCGCCCTACCAGCCCTAGCCGCCGCCGCCGTAGGAGACTTCCCGGGCGTCGGGAATTGATAGCCGATTTCCGGCCACCGTAGGCGCGGGCCTGCGGACGGAGAGCAGAGGGCAGCTCGCCGTCCGATAAGGACCAGGCCCGGGTCGACGGCGCGTCGTGTTCCACGCGCGCCTCAAAGAGATGTCAGCAAAACTGACGGGGTCCGTTAGGGCCGATGCCTGCCGGGGTTGCGGGTAGTCCCAAGGGGAAACCGTGGCCCCTGGCATGGCAAGGGAAGGAACACGGGTGGGTTTTAGTCAGTAAAAGTCTGACACGCCCTTCCGCTCCGCCCAGAGCGGGAGAAGTCATTGGATGATTTCCCACCCAAAAAAAAAAAAAAAAAAGGCGTATTGGTAGCTGACATTGCGAAATAACACCATATAAGTAATTTAAAAACTCAAGAAGTTAAGGATTTTTATACCCAATTTATTTTATATAGTTATTAAATTACTAGGTGTTAGAGTTACGATCGAGAGTTACCAGCTGTTTATTCGTGGATAGTAGATGGGCAGGACGGCATATGATATAATCGTACGAAGACCTGATCAAAATATTCAATGCCATGACTTTTAGCCAACTTTACAGTCTAAAGAAATATTAGTTAGGTAGGATCATAGATATAAGATTTCTATGGGTAGGATTGTTTAAGAGGGGCTCGTGGCTAAGTAATAACAGCCGCACGGGTCGTTCGATCAGGTTAAGCTACGGTTGCCGCGGTTGGTCCGTGGATGAGTGACCATCTTTACATACCAAGACCCCCCTCCGTGCCTCGGAAAGTACGTCAGATAGCTCACAAAGGGTTATCGTATTACCCAATAACTGGGTTGTGGAGGTCAGATAGGCAGTCGCTCCATGTAAAGTAGGTGCTAGTATTCAGGTGCATCTGGTTAGACTGGAAGCTAACCCCAACATAGTTGGAAAAGGTTAGGCAGATGAGGATAGTGTAGTTTGATGAACTTGGGCTTACATTACATTGACATTCTTATCGCGTATCTACCTATGCGCCTACTCGTAGATTAGATGTTAGTATGCGGGACCCTCACTTATAGGTTTATATTACTTTCCGCATTCAAACAAAATCCTGTGTCTGAACCGTTAATCTAACTTAGTTAACTGTTAGGCTTAATTGAGTTTCTTTATTGGTGTCATAAAGATTGTGTTTGTGACGTTCACGATCATTATTAAGACGGTAATTAAGAAGGTCTGACGTCATTGCAGGGCCGTAGCCTGGAAATCATTTCGGGGGGGTTACTTTTGCCAACCTTTTTTTTAGAAAAAATAAAGTATTTCTGAGACTGTAAATACTGATTTATAAAAAAGAGTATTATCTATTGTTGTTTTGAAAACAGCATTTTGTTCTCTTAACGGAAAATCATTATTAAAAAAATGGTTCATTCAGAATTAAAATTGATGAAGAGTTTAGTTATTATTATCAATTTCAATAAAGCCCAGATTTTCTGGGCTTCTTCCCGCCATTTTGAAATAATGACCAGAAACAGGGACATGTTTAACCTTAAAGGCCACTTTAGCATAATATACTATGGTGAATTTAGGATGCAAGAGCGGTTCGGTTAGTCTTATTTATGTCGTTCACGCGGCAAACTAACTGCGCGATGCAGGATTTGTGTGACGTCATGTCTTTGATGCGTAGTTCGTATGTGGTGGTGTAACCGCTACATACTCAATTAGTATTAAATTATTCCAGTCTGTCTACCCACAAATTATTGTCTCAAAATTAATTACCTCCCAGTGTGCTAGCAATAAGATTCAGTACTATTACATCATTTCATGCCCAGACGAGACGTACCAATTGACCTTTCAGTTAGACTGAAATAACAGCTAGGCAGTATATTAGTTCAGCACTGCCTGTGTTTTTTGTCTGAATATGTACAGACGCCAGCCCATCAACCTACTCCAATCTGTCAAATTTTCCCAATCAACATTGAACCATACTATTTAGCGATAAAGTTGAAAATCCATTAAAGAAATTTGACTAATTGTAGTAACTTGATGTGCTGGCGTCTGTCAATGCAAATCGTAGCGTTATCAACGTAGATAATTTTAGAAAGGGGCCTAACTAAGGATTTGAAAAGATACAGAGTACACCTAGAATTCGCCATAGTTACTTAGCCGTCTGCCCATCAACGACTCAGGGACAATTTCAGACTCCGGACTGCTACTGACTCTTAATAGAAAAACCCAATAACGCTAATCTGAGGATAGGATCCAAAATTACGTAAACTGCATTCGCAATTTAGTTTATAAACATGACAACAAAGTATTTAGAAAAAAACCGGGCAAGTGCAAGTCGGACTCGCACACGAAGGGTTCCGTACCACCGTACAATATTTAGCAAAAAACGCCAGAAAATACACTTGACATATTATTATGAGAATTTCCCCCTTTAATTTTTTACTTTATTTTATATCATACTAGCTTTTACCCGCGGCTTCGCCCGCGTGGATGTCGCAAAATATCCTACGGGAATGTTCTACCGGGAATACATACCTAATAGCCAAGGAAAAGATCATTGACTAACTTTCAGCGGACGCAGTGGTAGGCTACAGCGCCCGCGTTGTCAACCATAATTATTTTGTTACGCGTAATTTTGAAACTGTGATATCTCTTAAACTATTCATTTAAATGATGTGATGTAAAGGCATATTTTAATCGAAATTGAATGCCCAATTTAAATAACCTATTTAATTGGATAAGGATTAATAAGATACCGGTCAAAATAGCTTCGGAAATAACAATGAAAATTTTATACAATTTTGAAAGATAAAAATGGTTATTGTGGGTCACCCTTAGAAGTTAGACATATGCCATCGCGGACTTTTTTGTTGCAATTTTTAAGGTATACAATACTCTAAAACATAAATTTGATTTATCTCTCACGGCTTACGCAGCGCACGCCAGTAAAGCTCCCAGTCGGCATGTTTTTTTCCGACATCTTCAACAATAATCGTCATATTTCAGCCAATTTACACAAAACCTTAATGAATTATACACTAAAACCTTCCTCTTGAATCACTCTATCTATTAAAAAAAACCGCATCAAAATCCGTTGCGTAGTCAAAGATTTAAGCATACAAAGGGACATAGGGACAGAGAAAGCGACTTTGTTTTATACTATGTAGTGATTTGTGTAGTCAAAAGTAATTGATAAATTCATAATTGAATCAATCATTCATAACCATTGCTACTACAAAATACTACGCGCAGTACTTTTCCATTTCTATCGCCATTCATAGAGTGTAACTTGAATGAATATCAAAGAAAAAAAAAACAAAGGAAAAAAAATACTGCATAAATAAAATAAATAAATAATTATAATTGCATAAGTTGATAAAAAATGCTATGCAATAGCTTTACCGCGGCAGTCCCCGAGTGCCACACGTCATTTTTTTTTTTATTATTTATTGTTTTGTTATAGCGCAAAAGAAATACACAATCTTTGAACATTTTAACTTTCTACCTATTACGGTTCATGAGATATAGCCCGCTGACAGACAGACAGGACAGCGGCTTATTAATAGGGTCCGTACGGAACCCTAAAGTTCAGTCTGCGGTACATACAACTTCAGAGAGTTTTTCTTTTTTCTTTTTCTATAGTACTTACCTACTAGTAATTCTGTTATCAACCTAATTACCCGACTTTGGCGAAGCAAAAAGGTGGGTTATGATTTTGACCGGTATGTATGTATTCGAATACCACTACCTGCTATGTAAATAACAGCGACAGGAACTTATCATATCATCATCTAAGACTAGTGGAAAAAATACGTGATTGAAGCTAACTCAAAAACTACCGAAGCAATGTTAATAAAATTTATCTACGACTACGTCTGTATTATGGCCGACAAACAAAAAAAAATCGTCAAAATCAATTCATAATAAAATTGAAAAATACCTCCTCCTTTTTGAAGTCGGTTAAAAATAGATCGATCAGCCCCACTGTGACGTGTGCCCAGCACGGCGCGAAATGTAACGACATGGGTTTCTCATTTAAATACACGAAGCGGCCTTGGTATTGATTGCTATCTTCTGATCGATCATGTCATGGCCTATTTAAATTTCGAATTTGGTTTTGTAACAAGTTTACATTGTATCTAGAATATTCTTTATTTTGTTAAAGTTCCTTCTGATGCTAAGCAGAATGTCATATTCTGGTTTACAGAAAGCCAATAAATTTTCACTTTTCTACTTTGTCTGTGTGGCTGTGTTGTGTGTGTGTGTAGTTCAGAAAATCTGTAATTTTTTTGTGTTTCTTGTTTAGATAGATATCTATACCCATTACGTCTGTGGAGTTAAGCCAGTTAATTTTGGGCTTGGTATAACCTTTTATAACAAGCTACCCACTTGAGGCATATAGAATCAGAGGCAGCTAAGCACCACACTTTCAAAAAATGAACTAAGTATGGAGCCATCTAGTGAATTTTTGGTGGCAACTCTTTATTCTATTATTGTAAGGAACAAATACAGCTAAAGCCCTTTAGATTACATTCAAAAATTGATTTTGGGATCAAATACAGCTAAGTCACAATCAAAGACAGCTAGGTGATAAACCAACCAATCACAACGCTTGAATTCTCGAAAACAAAATGGCGATTTCTATACAACCGGCGCCCGTCATTATCAAAGACAGCTAGGTTCACTTGAGTAAAAATCAAAGATAGCTAAGTCGTTTGATTTTTGGCTTATTATTTAGTACTCATAGATAAAGGTACTCAAAACCAATATAAAATCACGTACTCTAAAATCGAAACTCAGTAAACATGAAAACCCCTGACTCTTAAATTAGAAAAACGTTTTTTTCGGTTCCTGAAAATTTTACATGGAGGCACTTAGCTACCTTTGATTCTATATGCCTCACTTCTCTGCTAGATTTGCCTTTTAATGCGTTTAAAGCTAAAGTAAAATCCAACCTTTGTTCAAAGGCATACTATTCTATCAATGACTACAGCGATAAAAATAGTTGGTCGCTGTGATTAACTCAAGACAATGTTTATGTTCTTTCTCCAGAATTAGCTTACCTACTGACAGGTTATATGAGTTTATAGAATGTTTAATTTATTTGACTTTATTATACAATTTATTTTATTTTTATTTATTGTTGACATGATCTACTCATTACAATGTTTTCGTATGAGTTGTATTGCAGTAAGTGATTAGCTAGCGACCTCGACAGTAGATTATATATTATTCTTGCCTAACTGTTGATCTATTTTTGATTTATTTTTACTTCAATGGTCCTAGTTTATCATATCTAATTATGTGACTTCGAGTTACAGCTTTATTAGCTATATGTAAGCGGGCACGCCCTTTATGCCTGGAGGCTTTATAATTCGGGTATTAAGTTCTGTTTACGTTTTTAGTTTTTATTTTTGCTTGAGTTTAGATCTCGATATTTTTTTTTGTTGGTACATTTGCGCGTGCTAGCTGTCATTATGGCATATATTTTATTGAATGTTTTGTGTTGAGTAATGTAAATTATTTGCATACTATTGTATAGAATCAAGTTTTTTTTTCTAACTGAACAGACAGCTGTGCTGCTGGGGAGTTTGTTGCGCCACTTCTTCTCTCCAGCAAAAGCACTAGGAAGTGGTGAAGGGTGGGCATTTTTGGGGGACTGTCTTATGTAATTTTGACGTTCGAAAAGTGCTGATTCTCAGCCTAATTTGAATAAATGACTTTTGAATTTTGAATTTTTTGAATTTAGTATGACATCTTTTTCGAGGTTTTGGCATAACTTCACTCCCGGTTTAATAATAAGGGGCATTAGGTATTGTAACAGGCAAAGCTATACAAGCCGGTGGCTGGTACAGTCAACAAAGCTATTTGGTATGCAGGCAAAAATATTCACCTTTTCAATACTCTGTCAATATTAATTTTTATTGTGTGCGTATTATTGTTTTAGGCTTAAGACATACTTATAAGAGTAATATAAAAGAATCAACTACTCAGCACACTGACAATATTATTTAAAAGTATTTGTAAGTTAGCTGCCTGCATACCAAATAGCTTTGTTGACTGTACATACGGCTACATTATCAAGCTATACATTTCCAGTATAAGCTGGCGTCGCATTGTACGGAGATTCTAAACAATGCGAGATCTGCTTATAATATTCGTAGCTGCGAGTATCTATTTTTACCTCCTTCTTTTTGAGGTCTGTTACAATAAACTTGCTAACTCCAAGAGATTGGTCCAGTTTTGTTATATTTTTGTCCGTCATAAAAAGGGAAGCTTCAGCAGAGCTTTTATTGTTTGAGAATAAAAACCACAAACTATAAACCAGAGTTTTTGTTACTTGTGCGTTTTACTGCTTCAGAGCTGATGAATAATAAAGAAAATCTCTTTTAGTCCAACTGATTAGTTTTTTACCAGCTCGTAAAGTCTAGAACTGAATGCCTAAGTCTTAGGTACTTTTCCAGTATCTATGGCATCAACCCAACGTTCCAGATAATAAGATGACTCTTGAACCTGCTGATCTTCAACCTAGTTAGCTGATGGCTATCCGAACTTTTAGAAATCTTCATAGACAACTTGTAACAAAATACCTGTCCGATCCGCAATGGTGTTGTTAGGAATCGTGCTGAGAGTCTATTTAAGTATGTAGTAATTTTCAAGAAACAAGAAAAATAAAACTCCCCGCATTTTTTTTTCTATGGGGTATTTTACTGGTTTGTGGGGAATTTTACATGGGTGCGGGCGGCTGTCGTTTAACAGGTATCTACAAGTCATAACTTATGAAGTTATGACCCTTGTGGATTTGACAATTTTTATGGAAACGGGATAATTTTGGTACAAAAAACGTGAATTTTAAATAGCAATTACTTTTTATTTTAAATAATAATAAGTTTTTTTATTACTTTTTGGTAATGTTATTGCAGTAGGTACCCATGAGCCCCTTTCGGATCTATCAGGGATCTTGTAACAATTGTACACACATGACACTGATCATCAAAACATGTGAAATACTACTGTACAGGTCCAAAAATACCTTCAATAGAAGCTAGGAATAAAACTTAATTATCTCAAATGTTAATGTACCTGAATGCCGCGTTTGTCTAGTGGTGGCAAGCGCTACTGCTGA